>CM049316.1:63221175-65621175 GCA_026874595.1 Sipunculus nudus | reverse complement strand
GGATTCCTAGGTCTTACGGTTTCAAAACGTGCCACATCTACGGACGGACATATAGACGGACGACGGACAATGGACCACGACTATAGCTCAGACGACTTATAGTTAGCTGAGCTAAAAATAAAAGGTATGGTTCTCAGGCACGGCCTGCATCAATAACATAAACCCCCTGCATAAAAAATTTTGATTTTCATCTTTGAAGAAGATAAAATAATACAATTTGGATAAGATTTACTTTGTTTTTTAGTGCTTGTACCTGTTAAGCAAAACATTTCTGTTATTTTAATGCTTTTCCCTGATCATATGACATTTTTATTGAAACATACAAAAAGGTAAACAAAAAAAAAATATCATCCAAGTGCCTGAGAACCATACCTCTACATTTTTGGCCTAAGAGCTGACTGATAATTCTCCAACTTACCTTGGACAGATTAGTCTCCACAGTGTAGGAGATCATGATGAACACATTGCACACTGAAAGGAAAAACACACATTTACAGAGTCTCTGAATAAAAGGAATTATTTTCCATTTTAAATCAAAATTTAAAACCCTTTTGATGTAAATAAGTTATTTTTTTTTCTCTCTTTACATTGTTTCCCTTAAAGCTTTGACAGCAAAACAAAAAGCACAAAGTACAAATTTTTATCAATCTTATGGTCTTTTGTGTAGGTGGTTTATTAAGAAGGAAATATATTAAATAACAAAGGCAAGAGAATTAACAGACTTAAGTCTGATAAACAAATTTAAGATCATGCAGTGGGCTTGAGTCGGGGGTGGGGGGGGGGGGGGGGAAGGGTCCTCCTCATATTTTAGGGAACAAAACACAATTTTTCAATTTTTAGATAATTCCTTAAATCAATTAATTTCAAAAAAATATTTTCCTCAATAATATTTCAATTATCATTTTGAAAAAAATATTAGAATACTACATGTCAAATGACTCATTGAACTGGTAAAAATGTTAGCCAAAGTTTTTGAACGGCTAAATCTACAGGAATTTATGAATAATATAATGCAAATATGTTCATTTATTTAAACTTGGGGGGGGGGGTTCAGTAAATACTCCTCCACTTACATTTTCTCACCAATGTTGCAATTTCAAAGTATTTTGGTAGTTAATATACGAGTGATGATTTGCAGCAACACCAAAATATTAACAAATATGCCAACAGATAGATCTTGAACAGACGGTACCATAATAAAACTAGAATACGGGTAGTCGACAAGCGACTACGTGTATCCGCCAAAATCAGAGAAGGACGGGTGAAGTGAGGCATGGATTGAGTGGCAAGGGGATATAGAGTTACATATGTAAAATATTAGTATTGGATCTCTGCCACAAAAACATGATTGTAGGTGGTGCCACCTGTTATTTGAACGAGAAACTATCCAAGATATATACACATGCAAAATTTCAAGTGGAAAAGTCAAACCACTGCAGAGATATGAGTGATTTTATCCCACAGGAGACAAACAGATGGACGCTGTGCAAACATGGTTGCAGGTGGCGCCACCTTTTGTTGTGTATGTTATAAAGCTATTCCAGGGCTACATTTGTGTAAAATTTTTTTCCGGATCGGTCAAACGGTTCCCGAGATATGAGCTTTGATGTCTGCAGCGTTAACATGAATGTAGGTGGCGCCACCTGTCATAAAATCAAGGAAGCTATCTAGGATGTATACGCATGCCGAATTTTAGGTGAATTAGTCAAACCATTGCAGAGATATGAGTGATTTTAACCCCAGGCAGATGAACAAATGGACACTGTGCAAACATGGTTGCAGGTGGCGCCATCTTTTGTTGTGTATGTTATAAAGCTATCCCAGGGCTACATTTGTGTAAAATTTTTTTCCGGATCGGTCAAACGGTTCCCGAGATATATGGGTTTATGTGTGGAGCGTTAACGTGAATGTAGGTGGCGCCACCTGTCATAAAATCAAGAAAGCTATCTAGGATGTATATGCATGCCGATTTTTAGGTGAATTAGTCAAACCACTGCAGAGATATGAGTGATTTTAACCCCAGGCAGATGAACAAATGGACACCGTGCAAACATGGTTGCAGGTGGCGCCACCTTTTGTTGTGTATGTTATAAAGCTATCCCAGGGCTACATTTGTGTAAAATTTTTTTCTGGATCGGTCAAACGGTTCCCGAGATATATGGGTTTATGTGTGGAGCGTTAACGTGAATGTAGGTGGCGCCACCTGTCATAAAATTGAGAAAGCTATCTAGGATGTATATGCATGCCAAATTTTAGGTGAATTAGTCAAACCACTGCAGAGATATGAGTGATTTTAACCCCTGGCAGATGAACAGATGGACACTGTGCAAACATGGTTGCAGGTGGCGCCACCTTTTGTTGTGTATGTTATAAAGCTATCCCAGGGCTACATTTGTGTAAAAAAATTTTCCGGATCGGTCAAACGGTTCCCGAGATATATGGGTTTATGTGTGTAAACAGACGCACAAACGGACGCTGGGCAGAGACGAAAGGTCAGAGGTCAAGGTCACTTGGTTAGGCACCAGTTCACATGTGACCCGATAATTTGTGTAAGTTTCGGAAAAATCTGTCCAGTAGTCTCAGAGGAGTTCTCCAGAAACGAACGCGGCGGCGGCGGCGGCGGCGGCGGCGGCGGCGGCGGCGGCGGAACCCGGTCAAAAACATAGTATCCGCAAAACTTCGTTTTGGCGGATACAATTAAGACCCCTCTACAAGATAACATATGAAAATATAGCACAACCAAATTATTTAAAGTGCCAAGTTTTTATTGCAATAAGATGTATTAATTCTGATTGAAGTACTATCAAAATATAAAACAAATGACATGTTTTCATAGCTGATTGAAAAAGTAAAAATATCTGTATTTTCTCCTGTTATAGCCGCGGCTTGAGTTAGGATACAGAAAGTCTGGGTGCGGCTTTAAATAGAGAATTTATGATAATCCACATACTTACACAATACAAGGCACACACATGGCCAATTGTAAGGGTCCTTAAGGAACACACTGACCCATGACAACGGATTAACAAGGATACCATACCTAAACAAAAACAAGTCATGAGCTTACTGTTCTATCTGTCCATTACCCCAAATTACCATTTAATCACTACTGGTGCTACCAATTATGAGACTTACACTGATACAAAGTGATTTTATACATTAATTTAGAGTTCCACTGACCTTTCTGGGTTCATCTTATCTTTCATCTATAAATTCACCTAATCTTTCCAAGTTAAACATTGTCACATTAGAGAACACTCTAAACAAGCAATTTAAATGGTTCATGCATAAGCATACCCAAATGGAAATGTTCTAATGACATTTATACATAATGAAGCAATACCAGTTTTCCAAAAGGTATATTCAGAACTGTTAATCTCCTTTCTTAAATTAAATATACCCATGCAACCCTATAATTTCATAAAAATATTATTATTATTAATAAATTTTGGCAAAATGCACATTTATTCAAAACGTGTTGACAGAAAATATATATGTCTCACAAGTTAAGTACTGTACTGAAATTAAGTTACTGTAGTTCAGTTGTATCTTTTTTATTATATGAATGTACACTTTTTATTTACATGTTAAATTTTCCATGGCAGCAATATATTGTTGTGGGATATGGGTATGTACATGAGAACTTTCTACATGTTATATCACACAACAGAGAATACTGGCTACTCAGGTATGTGCTGAATCTATCAAGCCTGTACAAACACTATCTTTCAAATTAAAATAATATAATAATAATAATAATATTTTTAAAATAATTTTCACAATTATGGTCATACCCTGGTATGATGAATATTCCAGATCAAAACTTTGGAAATGCTACTAATAATCATTGACAATGTATAGTAAGATTTAGCACTTTCTCATTGTACTCACTTCATAATATTTTCTAATGCCAATCTGGAATTGGAGAGTACCTGAAAGACAAAAGAAGTCAACTTTATCTACCACAGAATACCTACTGCAAACCTGCAAACAATAAGTGCATCAAATTTTTCTAATGTTAGAGTTCTTGATATAAATTAATGCAAGACATCATTTCTATGATTAATTTTCTGTGTATTTATAATCCTACCAGATTTTAGATTTTAATTGGTCACCAAGATATCATGAAAAGTATTTTTGTCTGCTACTGCTTCTTTCAAAAAGCAAACTGTTTCACTCTAGCGCCAGATCGGCCCTCTGACATTATGGCCAGCTTACTGGCTTGCCAGAGTGCCTGGACATCTAACTCTCAGGATCGCATTATAAGGCCCCATGAGGATGCAAATATTTTTGTCATTTTTTACAAGCCTTATTGCTTACACGTATCATGTCACTTCAAATAAACCCCCTAGACCTTTTGACAAGTTTCTTATCTCTCCAACGACACCTACCATTTGTGTGAAATATGCCGTTATAACCCAATATATTTGTATATTATTCTGCATGTATGGGAGATTTCTGCCGATTTGATTACCAACTGATAAAAATAATACACAATATGTAATATAATGGATACCTACAAGAAGTATGATACCCAAGTTCAATAACCCTCTGTAGTTGTTGAAACCGCTGCTTGAACTGAACAAGGAATCTGCATGCTGATGACATCTGAAATATATTAATGAATGAAAAAGATGAGTGCACACTCGAAGATTAAATATTCATGCCAATTAAACGAACTGGGACTGCAGCAGTTTAAAAGCATAATTTTGCAGGGTGTTGTTTATAATACAAAATTTTGCTAATATATAATGAGCAGAGACTATAAGTAAGCTGAATATGGAATGACAAGAAAAACAGAGTAGCAGTAATGGAATTACATCAAGCACTTGGGCCTTTATAAGTTGTTACAGGATGACATAAAAGCCGACCGAACTGTCTCGCTAGCGAAGTTAGCTTTGCTAGCCAAGCAGTTGGTACACCAGACTTTTGCGCCACTGACATGGGTTTGATTCCCGGATCAGCCCAATGTTTTCCCCTGAACAATTTGTCTTTGTAACAAAATGGGGACTTGTCCAACGTGAAGGTAAACTTTGTGGCCCAGGAAATAAGCTTACTAAAGTGTGACTCCTCAGATAATTATTCTTGTTCTGATAGCAGAATGCTCTTAAGAGGGGGGTCATATTTCCCCTGGGCAAAATGTCTTCATAACAAAAATGGGGGCTCATCCAGGATGATGGTTAATTTTGTGGCCCAGGGAATAAGCTGACCAAATTGTGAGTCCTGGGATAATTAATCTTGTACTGATAGCAGAATGCTCTTAAGGGGGGTGTGTTACGGGGTGACATAAAAGCAGACCCAACTGCTAGTGAAGCTTGTTTTTCTAGCGAAGCAGTTGGTACACCTGACTTGTGGGCCACTGACATGGGTTCGAATCCAGGATCAGCCAAATGTTTTCCCCTGAACAATTGGTCTTCGTAACAAAGAACAAGTGACCCATGGGTCATGACGCTCAGCTGCCAAGCATGACCTGCGACATCATGGGCTGCAATTCACAAATTCTAGTAAAATTGTTGCAGAACCTATTTGTCAATTTTGTTTAAACTTTCTGCATTGCCATATATTCTTATCATATATGTCTGGTTAAAACATAGTGAATGATGGTCTGAGGCAAAATGTATGGTTGTTGAGCTATCAGGAACTAATCCCACAGCTTGCTCGATACCTGTCAGTCTCAAAAGGAATACAACACAGGCCACATATAAGATCAAAATATAGCAAAAGTTCAAGGAAATCCATGAAAGAACTAGAATACGGGTAGTCGACAAGCGACTACGTGTATCCGCCTAAATCAGAGTGGAACGGGTGAAGTGAGGCATGGATTGAGTGGCAAGGGGAAATAGAGTGTTGCATATTAGCATGGATGTCTGCAGCCAAATTGTGCATGTAGGTTGCCCCCCCCCACCACAAAACCCAGAAAGCCGTCCAAGTTGTATACATATGCAAAATTTAAGGCAGATAAGTCAAACCAGTACATGTATATGAGTGATTTTAGCCCGTGGCAGACAAACAGATGGATGCGGAGCAAAAATGGTTGCAGGTGACGCCACCAGTTTTGCGTATGATAAAGAGCTATGTGAGAACGATACACATGCAAAACTTTGGCCCAATCTGTCAAACTGTTCCCAAGATATGAGCTTGGATGTCTGCTGCATAAACTAGAATGCAGGTGGCGCCACCTGTCATAAAATCAAGAGAGCTGTCGGGGATGTATAAAACTGCAAAATTTTAGGCAGACATGTCAAACCACTGCCGAGATATGAGTGATTTTATCCCGTGGCAGACAAACAGACAGGAGCTGTGCAAAAATGGCTGCAGGTGGCGCCACGAGTTTTGCGTATGATAAAGAGCTATCTGAGATCCATACACATGCAAAATTTTGGCCCAATCGGTCAAACAGTACCCGAGATATGAGCTTGGATGTCTGCAGCGTAAACGTGAATGTAGGTGGCGCCACCTGTCATAAAATCAGAAAAGCTATCCAGGATTTATACCCATGCCGAATTTCAGGTGAATTAGTCAAGTCACTGCAGAGATATGAGTGATTTTAACCCATGGCAGACGAACAGATGGACACTGTGCAAACATGGTTGCAGGTGGCGCCACCATTTTTTGTGTATGTTATAAAGCTCTCCAAGGGCTACATTTGTGCAAAAAAATTTTCCTGATTGGTCAAACGGTTCCAGAGATATGAGCTTGGATGTCTGCTGCGTAAACTTGAATGTAGGTGGCGCCACCTGTCATAAACTCAGAAAAGCTATCCAGGATGTTTACGCATGCCGAATTTCAGGTGAATTAGTCAAGTCACTGCAGAGATATGAGTGATTTTAACCCAAGGCAGATGAACAGATGGACACTGTGCAAACATGGTTGCAGGTAGCGCCACCATTTTTGGTGTATGTTATAAAGCTCTCCAAGGGCTACATTTGTGCAAAAGAATTTTCCTGATCAGTCAAACGGTTCCCGAGATATGAGCTTGGATGTGTGCAGCGTAAACGTGAATGTAGGTGGCGCCACCTGTCACAAAATCAGAAAACTATCCAGGATGTATACGCATGCCAAATTTCAGGTGAATTAGTCAAGTCACTGCAGAGATATGAGTGATTTTAACCCAAGGCAGACGAACAGATGGACACTGTGCAAACATGGTTGCAGGTGGCGCCACCATTTTTGGTGTATGTTATAAAGCTCTCCAAGGGCTACATTTGTGCAAAAGAATTTTCCTGATCGGTCAAACGGTTCCCGAGATATGAGCTTGGATGTCTGCAGTGTAAACGTGAATGTAGGTGGCGCCACCTGTCATAAAATCAGAAAAGCTATCCAGGATGTTTAAGCATGCCGAATTTCAGGTGAATTAGTCAAGTCACTGCAGAGATATGAGTGATTTTAACCCAAGGCAGACGAACAGATGGACACTGTGCAAACATGGTTGCAGGTGGCGCCACCATTTTTGGTGTATGTTATAAAGCTCTCCGAGGGCTACATTTGTGCAAAAACATTTTCCTGATCGGTCAAACGGTTCCCGAGATATGTGGGTTTATGTGTGGAAACAGATGCACAAACGGACGCAGAGCGCAAAGGAAAGGTCAGAGGTCAAAACAAAATCGGGGGGCAGCAGTTCACATGTGACCCAAACATAATCCCGGGTTTCGGAAAATTCCGCCCAGCGGTTACGGAGGAGTTCTCCGGACACCTACGCGGTGGCGGCGGCGGCGGCGTGCAGCTGAAAACATAGTATCGGCAAAACTCTGTTTTGGCGGATACAATTACGCAATACTGACATCATTTCTGGCATGTGCATAGAGAATGTATAGAAAAATATGTATATTATTTATGATTAAAGTCAGATCAGTGGTTTTGATATTAGGCAGTCTTGAAGTGTAACAATGGGTTTTTAATGGAAAAATGAAGTTTTTCATTAATATCTCGAAGGTATTAAGTCCTAGTGACCAAATTCTTGGCATAGTAGGGGATTTTTGAGACATCTAATTGCATGCCAAATTTTAGGAACTGAGAGCTGAAGCTCGGGAGCTGAGCACTTGCAAACTGCATAACACTAGCTTGATGTAAACAATATGTTACATGGTGCTTGAAAACTTGAATAAAATCTACAGTTTTTGATCAACTGGTTTCAAATTTTTGGTGTTTACAGACAAAATGCTAAAAAAAACATGCTGTGAAAATTAAATCCACAGTACTTATAGGGAAAAAACGTGCCATGGTCAAAGTTGGGCAAAATTAAAGGTACCAATTTTTTATTTTTGTTAATATTTTAAAAAATTTAAAAGATTTTGATCTAATTTTGGGTATACAATTTAATTTTGATTAATTAAAGTTATATTACTGGAAAAAAAGTTTATAGCTTTAACATATTTTGTGTTAAGTGATCAAATATCTTTCCTGATTTTTTACACAATGCATTATGTTTGGGCCAATAACTTTTTAAATTTACATAATACAGACATAATTTCTGGCATGTACATAGGAACTATATAGAGAAATAATTATGGTAAATATGAAGAAAAGCAGATGAGTGGTTTTGATATTAGGCAGTCCTGAAGTGTAAAAATAGGTTTTTAATAAAAAATTGAGGTTTTTCCTTAATTTCTAAAAGGAACGAAGTCGCAAAGACCCAGTTTTCGGCTTGGTAGGAGATCTTGGGGACATCTAACATTATGCCTAATTTTGGATTCCTAGGTCTTAGGGTTTCAAAAAGTGCCACATCTACGGACGGACGGACAGAAGGACGGACAGACGGACGGACGACGGACAATGGACCACGACTATAGCTCAGATGACTTATAGTCAGCTGAGCTAAAAATCACAGAAACTGTCCTGGCAAAAGGATTTCTAAAATGGCTACCTGGCAGACATAATGGTTTTCTGACAAGTCACACATCCTCCAATAAGACACTAAACTTGTAGCAATTGCTTCAAAGAATGTAACAGTTATGAATGTCCAAAACAAT
The DNA here is from genome assembly GCA_026874595.1 of Sipunculus nudus. Lineage (NCBI taxonomy): Eukaryota > Metazoa > Annelida > Sipuncula > Golfingiida > Sipunculidae > Sipunculus > Sipunculus nudus. Next base: position 65,612,206 of record CM049316.1, on the reverse strand, counting down.
TCAAAAGGCATGATCAGGTTGGAGAGCTCTCATATCAGATTTATGAACATGCAAATGTAAAAAGTGCAAGTCCAATTTGTTTAATTATCAGCTTGCTATTCAATGGGGTCAGCAGGGTAAGTAAACTGCAAAACCAAAAGAAAAGAAATGCAGAAAGCATCACTAAGAGTCTTGTAATCAAATAAAGCCATCCTAAATCCAGGTACAGACCCACATATTATCAGAACAAACACTTGCTGGTATATCTGATGATTTGTATAATAATATTCAGATATCTAGAAAACTAAGTTTATTGCTATGATTCTATGATATAAACTGCAAAATGTTCCCATCATTTTATAAATCAGTAGCTAAACTCAACACTTAACTCTCATAGTCTTAATGCCTGGCCAAAGCATTCCGGCAACAGTGTTTTTGTTATGCACTAATGATATATCCTTATCACTCCATGAGCTGATACAAAAGGGAGTCATATATCACAAGTGTCAATGACAATTATGGGCACATAGTGAGATGTACCAGTTGTGAGTGCCATATGGTTATATATACAAGAAAACAAGAAAAATAGAGATGGTCTACAAAATAAGTTATTGTGAACATCCCTGACCTATGACCTTGGCCTTTTGCCCACATATCAACTGGATTCTTTCTAAATGATGGGTAACTACTAACCACTTACATCTGGCCGGGTGTAATTACTTGGCAACCAATGAGTGAATAACTTAGACCTGCAACCTTTAACCTCCTGACCAGCTGACCTCATAATCAATTAGTTATTTCTTCATGCAAAAAGACCCATAAATATGAAGTTTGAATCAAATTCAGTGATGCATAGATGTGGCATATGTGAAAGACTGAAGGTTTGGGTTGAACAGTTTCACTTGAAATATGTTCACAAACATTTAGAACAATATTGTGACCTTGACCTTTGACCTTTTGAACTCAACATCAATAGGCTTCTTCTCCTATTGGTAGGTAAGCCATATATGACATATGGAAAGTATTGATTGAAAAGTTTGCTGAAAATGACTCCACACAAGAAGAGGGTGCTGTGAACTTGACCTTTGACCTCAAAATCAACAGGTCTTTTCCCCTGTTGGCAGAGAAGCGATATCAGTGCTGAAAGGTTTGGAATGAAAGGTCTAGCTTAAAAAATTTGTCCACAACCTTTCCAAAGAAGTGGATCCTGTGACCCTGACCTTTGACCTCGTGACCTCAACATCTATAGGATTCTTCTCCCACTTAGTAGGTGAGCTATATGTGAAAGATCACAGAATTGGGATGAAAGGTTTGGCTTAAAATGCATCCTGGGGCTTTTCAAAGAAGTTGGTTCTGTGACCTTGACCTTTGACCTTGTGACCTCAAAATAATTATGGTTCTTCCCCTGTTGGTAGGTGAGCTGTACGTGAAAGATGGAAGGTTTGGGATGAAAATTTTGGCTAAAAGAATTATTTCTGGGGGGTGCAAACACACCCCATAACTTCAAGAATATAGGTCACAGTGACCTAATTTCAGGTTTGCAAGGAGATCTTTTTAGAACCTCTTAAGACTGCATAGGGTTCATGGCCCTAGCCCCTATGGTTACGATTTGTGCCCTGCTATCCGCCGGACGGCCGACCGGACGGACAGACGGAAGGACGCTGGACAAAGACCCATTGCTATAGCCCAGCATGACTGAAAGTCAGCTGAGCTAAAAAATTGTAAGGGATACTGAAGATTCCAGAAATAAAAGTAGATTCCTTCAATGCTGATGTTACTTAAGTAAACACAAGAAAAATCTTATTTGCCCTTGCAGACAATGGTTTGGTTTTGCTTGTTACTCATGTATTGAAATTCTTACTCCTTACCAGACCAGCAGTTCAGGCTCCAGTAAAGTGATGAAGAATGAATAGTAAAACCTCCTTGGATGACCACCCTGCTATAATGACCACCCCGGTAAGACCACCATTTTTTTGGTAACGGATTAATGTATTGTTTGGCTTGGACCACAGGTGGTCATGTTAGAGGAATTTCACTGTTTATGATTTGAACTATATTCTAACTACCACACACAAACAAAACTCCTAAGTTAAACTATAGAGCTGGGTTTCCATGTGAGTGTATATGTATATATTTGCATATATGCATACCTGGTAAATTGGTATATGTGTGACAAATCACGCATATAATTTATAAAGCAGTACATGTTGTGTTTCCAGTGTCAATCAGCATATAGAAATGTATACACATACATGCTTAGTTTCTGTATGGACTCAAGGATTCTAAAAATGGTGAAATGACATCACTCAAGCATCATTTTTTGGAAGACATGCTAAATCCACTCACTGTATAATGAATATCTCTGCCAATTCATGCATATATATGCCCATATACAGCATAATCTACATATGGAAACCACTCTTTTTTCAAACATTTATTTGCACATATGCAAACACAAGGAAAACAATCCCACTGGTCCAATCCTATATTCTGATCTGCCCCAAAATGTTATGGGATATTCCCTTGTAATGTCCCATACCTAAACAAAGCTTCATTTAAATCAAGAGTAATATAATCCTGCAAACCACCCAAATTAATTAATGAAATACAAAAACAGACATGGGTGAATGCATGACCTCCTTCATAGAGATTAATATTTAACCACATTTATACTGGTACATTTATAAATACACATAAATTCAACAACTGTTCTTACCCAACCTCCGGTTTTATCCGCTTGTCTGGAATGAAATACTCTGGCTCATACATCCAGTCCATTGAAAAAAGTCCAGGGTTTGGGCCACTTTTATCTGAACACTGCTTTTCACCGTTAGATTGTTCATCGTGCCTTTCTGGCACTTTTCTGTGGTCACTGTTCTGTGCATGTTTGTCACTGTTTATATTAATTCCATTGCGCTTCCGTACTTTAATATCAGTCATAATATCTTGTACCTCTCGAGTTTCTGTGAGAGTGTGACATATCCCTCCAGTCCTCAATGCACTTTGCTTTACCATACCTCCTTAGAAGTAAGAATAAATTATTGAAGAATCTCAGCATACAGAATCTCAGACAAAATTTCATTTGGCCCTGCGTCCTATATCCACACAATGTTTCTACAAAATAAGCCTTATTAAGACTACATCACCACTCTATGTCCTCATAACTACTGTTAACAGGTGTTACGATTACCCCCCTGCCAGCGTGTCACTCTTGCCTTTTTAAACAAAAATGTAACAAAATTCTGGCTCTCAGTCCCTGGAGTCAGCAAGACTCCCAGTGAGGGCTCAAAGTGCCTCGACTATGATTTTCTTCCCTGCCCCTACTTAACTCACAGATATATGCCTCTGGTAAACATGTCAAAAAATTTTTTAAAATATGGATCAGACTTTCATTTTTGTTGTTATCGAAACCATGAACGATGAAACATGCATAGTTCATGTGTCAATGGTAAAAATCCTGTGTCCTAATTGTTGTTAAGCAGTAAACAGATGGATCCGTTGAATGTATCGTGGCTTATATTGTTGAATTACTCTCACTGTATGGATATTGGACTCAATATATCTCTCGGACCTAATCATACCGAGTCTGATTAAATTGGGTTAACAGAATCTCAGCTCTGATTTTTATTATTAAATTAACACCTAATCCAGAAAACTGCATTAACTGTAACAGGCTCTAGATAATAAAATGATTATATACAGAATGCACATTCCAGATCAATTAGATTAGCAACTAGCCATGATTTTATTTGCCTACAGACTTTACATATTTAATGTTTTACAGATGAATGTATGTCAACATAACTTAGTAAGGATTAATAACTTAAGCTCTCCCAATCTCACACTTAGAATACTGTTTAATATTTACTGCAAGTATTACTTGAATTAACTGGTTTAGCATGACACTGTGATATATTTTCAAAGAAATGCAAAATAAGTAACTCTAACTTTTGGTTTCCATTGATACAGCATTGTATTATTTTAATCAATATGACATTTTAACAATTTCTGTTAGGGGAGCTCTTTTAATGTTCTGGCTGTATTCTAAAAAGTCAGCCCTGTCTCAAAGGTCCAATGAAACTAATAACTTAATTGATGTGGTTTCAACTAATTTTCGGTTCAGCTAGATCCCTTGGTCAGTGTCCCCCTTCCCTTCAATATGCAGGATGCCATCATTTTCCGATGCACATTAATCCATGTATATTTAATAAACCTAGGCTATATATTGTTAATCATATAAAGCCTCTTCACTTCTGGAAGTAATGCAATTATTTTTAAAGAAAAATAATATGGTCTATTTATTTACTTTATCTTAGCAACATAAAATACTTAGCCTATATGTAAATCCTATAACTAATAAACATTAAAGCAAAATGTCAGATTTACCAATGTAAACAAATGAACACATGATGCAATTTAGCTATATCCAGCTCTGAACCACCGCAACATTAGGGGTGAGCCTTATTTTTCTACCGGTATGTAAAATTCATCCTCATTTTACCCAAAACCCTACCACACAGTTCCTCCATATTTGCATGAGATCCTCGTTCTGAGTATATACTCCTCACGGGAAGCAGTTTAGACTAATTAAAACAAAAATGTCTACACTGATAGACTACACGCATGTGTTTGTGTTTGATCATGCCCTCGACACATGTGTAGTAGTTGTCATGCGTGTTCCCGGAGGGCTAAGGCAGCAACACCCACGTGCACTATGAGTGATCAACAATTAAATGCTCATTCATATTCAACAGGGAAATTTTTCGTTTGGTCGATGCCTATTGGTGGAGCCCTGATGTCAATTTCAGGGCATGCACAACCGGGGAAATTCACTTCCTGTACACGAGGGTAACCGGTCAACCCACACAACCATAATCAGATGCTTTATGTTATTGCAATACTGTTGGCGCACGTAGTGTATGCATGCTTGTATTGATTTTACAGTGGGTCGTGTTAAATAAAAGGTTCTGAATATATCCGGGAAGAAAGCCCTTTGGACACATTAATTAATAAAGCGAACAAGAAAACGACCCCCTTCGACTTGGATTGTGCCAACAGGTGCCCAGCGCCATTCCGCGTGTGAACAACCGGCTTGCTGGAAACTGGTGTAATGAAAACTGACTTACGGTTGATCATTTCTAGAGCTCCGAATTCGCCTGTCTTCTTCGGATTGGGAATCCACTTCGGTGAAAGTTTGCATCCGACGGAGCTTTGGTCTATTTCTCTGCGGCGACTCCATGATCGTTTCAATCGAGACTGTTTACATCCCTTTGGATGACATAAAGGTCAACAGGTCAAAGGTTAAAGATCTTCGAGCGCGATCGGTATAACCGTCTCTCTGAAAGCCAAGTGCTGTCAAGTAGAGCCGAGGGCTCTGTGTAGTGCCAAGAAATTAAACAGCCAGAACCACTCCGTTACATCAGTTTCTTCATTAATTATTACCATTTGGATTAAATATATTAATAACTAAATTCAGTGTTTCTCATTCTGTTTAATATGAATCATAATTTCTAATTTTTCCTAATGGATTGGTTGTGCTTACATACATTTTATTTTTAAAAAGACCCTTAAAATTTCCAAAAAAAATTTGTTTCAATAATAATATATGTCGTCACGTTTAAACTGGACAAAAATGATGGTTAGGTGAATAAACGCATACAGCTGCATACCAGATTATAATATGCCGTCGTGTATATTATATATATATATATATATATATATATATATATATTATTTACAGAAATCTATATCATTGACTCTATATGGCCCAACTCAACCTTACCGTCCATCACCAACTCATAATCATTAACGCATAATAATAGGTGTATATTCCTTTTTTCATGTTCATTACGTTTGTGACGAAGTATTTACTTATAAAATTCACCGAAATGCTCATTTTGAGAAAATTCTTTCGGCAAGAAAATTCCGTTAGCCTATTTTTTTTTCACTACGTAAGATGGCACATAAATGAGGAACAACATTTCAATGTGTTCGTTTATTGTCAATGGCCAATTGTCCTGGACGAGAACGGGCCCTAATTAATACTGCGAACAATTGTGCGTGAAATGACAGAAGATTTTATACGCAACTCTCACATAGAGACGTAAAGGAGAGAAAAGGAAGCGAGACGTAAAAATCCTACCCTTTTACAGGGGCGAATCCAGGCTTTAGGAAAAGGGGGGGGGGGTCCAGCCCAGAAGACCAATGAAAATCCTAAAAAGAAAAGGTCATCAGGTCTGGAAAAGGGGGGGTCCAGGCCGCAAAATTACTTCTAAAACCCCGTAAAAAAGGTTGCTTCGGGTGAAAAAGGGGGGGGGGGGGGGGTCCGGACCCCCTTGACCCCCCCCCCCGGATCCGCTTCTGTTTTAAGGTATATTAATATGCGTGGTTTTTTATGTTCTTCAGATTTATAGGTCGAAAGATTTGATGCGCCCCCTCCCAAATCCGCCCCTTAACGGGAACATGGTGATATTTGTAATACAAATACCTACCGGTACATGTTTATCTAATGAGAATAGCAGAAATAACAGTTGATGTTTCAAATATGATATTTCTAATTTATAATTTTTCCTGCAAGAAATAAAAGTATAACTTTCCACTTTTCCAAAATAAATTTCTTCAGCTTTCTTCCTTGTCATGACTAACATGTCACTTTCACACAGAAAGGGTATCAATTAAGAGAGTCTGAGCTAAACCACTTAAAAAAATATAGTATTCCTGGAAATTTTAATTTGTTTATCGCAATTTTGAAGTGTTTACATGCGAATTATATGTTGAATTATTTATTGTAATATATATATATTATATATACTATTGTAGCAGTTAGCTAAAATATATATAATTTCAAATGTGTGACGTATTTTCTATATTTGCTCATATTGATGAAATGCTATATTTTACACTTCCTCGTTCTGTTTCATATATTTATTGATTACCAACTATCGATCATGCATGCAAATTATTCCAATAACTGTATACTTGAGATCCCCGCGTTTCTGTTTTTTTTTCTTTTCTTTATTTAAATAAAAGACGTACAGAGAAATTTTTCAATAAAATCACATTCCAATTTAAATGATTTTCCCGCACCTGAAGATCTGATATCCTTAATTTCATGAGCTTTCTTTCTAAAGGTTAGGTACTGCATGAATATATATATATATATATATATATATATATATATATATATATATATATAAAATGTTCTAAAAGAAAATACTAACCCTATTTTAATGTACGGTGATAAAGCAGTACTTTTCTTGTTTAATTTAAAATCCATAATTTATATAAAACGATGGATAAAAAGCTATGTGTGGTTTATAAAGTATCACAGACCAGAGACCAACCCCTCCATTTTTTTTAAGTCCTGTATTTCCAATACTTAGAATCCATATATATAGTTTTCCTACAAATGCAAGCATCCTTGAATTAATGCCTACGTGTGCTGAATAAGCAAATTCACAGTGGTTATAGTTTTGCCTTTAAAATTGAATGTGTAAAATATTGAAGTTTGAGATGATAGCCCACTCTTTCGAATACTAAGTTAATATTCATAAAAAATTTCAAACAGATTAATGCGACAGCCTGTTTGGTTAGTGTTGCTTATATGCTATTTCGATATAATTCAATTTCACTGAAAACTGCATTCAATCAATTGGCACGAATACTTGCTTTAGTAGAACTTAAATGTATCAAAAACAAAATCCGTTTCTTTTGTAGCTTTCTTTATTTGAATGCTGTATTGTGACCTTTGAATTGTTTGCCGAATGGGCATATATAATATATTCTGCAAAGTATGATTTTGGCATGTTAAATAAGATCGTGAAAAAATCCGGAAGCCTCGGTCTGCGTTATTGGCGGGCTTCTCCTTGTCATGCGTTGGTTTTTGTCTCTTGAAATACTCTTAAAATTTTGTTCCTTTAAACATTCACTTTTCCTCCAGAAAAATCGCTCAATAGACACGTTTGATATCGCCTTAATTGTTAATTTATAGAAACAGTTGAGCATAACTTCAATATCCCTGTGCAAGATGATGTGCATGGCTTCTATATAAGACAGCACCAGTCTAATTTTTGAAGGACGAAAACATCACGATGGAACCAGTCTGTGGCAGGAAGGACTTTGGCTGTCAGTACACTCAGCAGGAAAATAACATACGGCAACAAAGGTCCTGTCAGAGAAGTATAGCGCCTCTGTGGCGAAACTGTTGATTTACATTACCATTTTAATAAACAATACTGTCATAACATATGTATTCAAGAATAATGTAGTTGATATAGGTCAGTTACACGTCCACGTACTTGTGAAATAACGGTTTAAATTGAATGTCAGACTTGGCAGTTTATGAAATTATAATCTGTCAGATGCAATAATATCAGCAGTACGTAGAGTACCTGTATATTATTATATCTGAAAATCAACTTACATTTTTATATTATCAGTATATCTTCACCATTGCTCAAATGTTGTTTGACTGCATCATGGACCATCTGTATTTTGCCATGTACATTTACTCAGCACTGGCAACAGTGATCAGTGTATTTTAATTTTTATTTTCAAAGTTGAGTTTGAATGGCAAATTGAGGCAGCAAATTAAATTTAAATATCTTTTAATAACATGTTTAATTTACTGAACTGCTTACATGATATTTTGAAAAGAATGATTTGGTCATAAAAGATTTTATGTTTGATTACTGAATACCCTGGTATTACTTTAATATTTTAATAACATTTTTTAACCAGTAAATTGCTCTTGATATATATAAAATTGTTGATAATTTAAAGAAAATTTTGGATGCTTTGGCTAAAATTGCCTGAAAATGATGTGAATGGAGGTCTGAGTAAAACCAATACACATTTATATATATATCTGACATAAGGGACAATGCGCACCATTCCCACTCTGTGGACATTATTAGGTTATGGTTGTACAATAAATTGTATTTATTTGTTCCTCAGATCATAACCAGTCAGAATAAGTGATGAGATGAACTGAGACAAAAGGCCACAATGGATGAAGGAGGGAGCAAAGCTGAGGAGGTGAAATCTGGTGCGGGTCCTGAGGAAGATTTGCTGAAAACAGAAACGAGTACTGGTCTCCCAGAACATTCCAGCACTGAAGCTTTGGGGGGTGATGTGCATGACAGGGAGAGGTGCAAAAATGGTGTTCAAACAGGTGATAAAAATACTCATGTAAAAAGTGATAGTGATGATAAGAGCACTGAACTCACATTTTCATCTTTAGAACTAGATGGCATTAATGAATCTGGTGATTATAATGAAACAGATAATATATCAAGAGATATTACAGAAGTAAAGTTTGATTCTACCTCCCACAGTGTTAAACAAGAGGATAATACCAGTTATATTAGTAAAGCAGTTAGTCAAAGTGCTGGTGATTCACCTGTACAGCCAGGTTTTGTTGATCCATGTCAAGTTGAAACGCTAAGTGCTTCAGAAGCAGAGCAAGAACCAAATGGAAATAAAGCTGAATATGGTGATATATCAAGTGAATCAATTGAAAAGCCAAGCTCAGACCCCAGTGAGTCTTATCCAGTCATCGTCAGTGATGGCAGTATGAGTATATGCACCTGTGATACCAAACCACCTGTAGAGTTTAAGATTGGCACATTTTGCGAGAATAACACTGGCTCCACTGAAGACATATCTAATGCACAATCCAAAGAAATATCTACGAACAGTTTAAATGTCCCAGGGATAGCTATTTTTCCTGGGAGATTAGATGATATTGAAACTAACAGTGATGCATCTTTAAATGTAAATATAGGTTCACTTCCGTCTCTTTCATCTTTAGCGAGTGTTTCTGATCATTCTGTGGATGATTCATGTTCAGAGGTGAGCAAAATGGATGATCTGGAAGATCCTTTATTATCAGTTCAGGAGCAGGGTGCAATGGATGTAAAAAAGCATGATGGGACAGCATCAGTACTGACAGATGAAAGCTTTATTAAACAAGATGCAATAGATTTGACTGAAGGTGACTTAAATTCAACATCATCAGCAACACATATTTCTGTTCATAAGCAAAATTATGTAGGTTTATCAAAAGATGATAGTCTGTCTTCATCACAAACATCACATACCTCTGGTGAAGACAAAGATGCAATACAGTTAACCAGAGACAATGGAACCCCAGCATCTCGTGCTTCAGTTTGTGATAAAGATGCTGTGGATGATTCTGAACTATCTTCATCATTTAATTCACATGTGAAAGAAAACAAACAAGATGCTGTAAGTGTGACTGTGGATGATATGAACTCAGCATCATCAACAACACATCTTCCTGTTCCTGATAGAGAGGATGCAGCATTAACAAGTGACATTTGTGGAGCATCTTCGTCAGTGACACAGTCTATCTCAGTAGAGGACCAAGTCTTAACATCTTCTCATCCTGCAATACACAGTGAACAATCATGTAAAACAATAGATACACCAGATAAATGTAAAAACTTAGAGAAACTTAAAAAATTTCCAAATTTGGAAGTGCAATCAGTAGGAGTTATAGATAAAGTAGGGCTTGATGAAGATACAGCAAAAGACGGAAGTGGTCCAGATTCTCAATCAAAGCATGTTGTAAATAAAGGTGAGACTGTAGATGTAATTGGAAAACAGGGTGCTGAAGACTTTGTTGAGGATGTAAAAAGTTCAGATTTGGAGGCTGAGTCAAAGGAAACTCTAGATGAAGCTGGTGATAGGGTATCAATGTCTCAGAGTTCTGATGGACCGCGCACAGCAGCTGATGCAGCACTCCTGACTGATAGTGTATCTGCTGACAGTGCTGTCTTAGATGCACAGACCTCGGGGGACCAAGACACTGATTGTTCCAGCCCTGGTTCATACCACCAAGCTCAAGAGACACTGGACGATAAAATCGAATCTGAGGAAAGCAGTTCATCTTCGCAATTAGTTGAAGACCCTGATTTGTCTGCAGAAGTTTCCCTTGATATCTCAGGTTCTTCTGTGGATGGAAACAGTTGTGTTCGTAATCGATTCAGTAAGACATCTGAAACAGAACATCAGACTCCTACACACTCGGAGAAAGGTGAGTGGTTCTAATCTTCAGTTATTCTGTAATTTTTATACAGTTACTGTTTTTCAAAATTAGATATGCTGTAAAATCGTAATCTTTAAACTTGACTCACAAACTAAAAAATACCTGGGGATTTTTATTTAAAGTTTGATTGATTTAAAAACATATTCGGTATCTACATTAAATGTGCTGGAATAAACTGTTTTTGTTAAATATTTAAAATTAAATTAAACATTTATAAATTCAAACATATTCAGTCAAAACAAAATTTATATTTATGAAAATGTACAGAATCTTCTTAGTTTTCAGAAAATGTATACTTCAAGGGGTCCTAAAGCAGCGGATTGTTCAATACAAAGGAAAACTGAAACAAAGTCAGGTCATACCGGAAGACCAGTTCTGCTGCCATAACAGTATATTTTATTGAAAAGTAGTTATATTTCATGTTAAAATGAGACCATGTTAAAGACCGTGAAAGATAAATATCTGCCACCTTGGAGCAGATTTGAATCCAGAATGCAGTTGTCATAGTGACACATAGTCACATGCAGTACTGCAATTAGCCCAACAAGTTCACTTCGAAAACCTTTATATTGTGTTTATTGTTTAACATGAGTTTGATTTTCAAAAGATTTTCATATTATAGAGCTGAAAAGTTATTTTTGACTCGGACATGGAGCAATATAAAGTTGTTCACTATTTCCTGCAGTTATCATGCGCTCATTGTAGTTTCATGAAATTAAATTTATTTTCAATGATTATTATTTATTTCACAAATTCCAGCAGTTCAATTTTTTCAGCAAACAATCATCATCATTACAGTTATTGGAAGGAAGATCTCAGACGTAAAACTAATTTACAACAAAAGAATAAATAACCATATCTCAGAATATTATCATTAAACAGATGGGTAGGAATTGTTGAAAAACAAATGTAAATGAAAAATCAAAATTGGTTTGCATCAACAAAAATCCCAAGGTATTTAAGCTTTAAAGTAATGATGTTATAATAAGTGTTATATTTTTCCTTTCATTTATGTCAGGGAGTGGTTCAGCCAAGATCAGAAAGATACAGTCAGTGCTGAATCAGGCATCAGATAAGGATGTGAGCAGTAAGCTACGTCAGCTGGCGATCAGCAGCGGTGGCCTGATGACAGACGAGCTGAGGAAACAGGCCTGGCCCCTACTGCTAGAGGTGGACACAGCAAACCTTCCTGCTAAACCAGGTACGGTACAAAGTAGAATTTATTCAACAGAGTGCATACCCCCACCGAGGCAAAGAATCATACTAGATCCACTGACTCCTTTTTCCAGATCTGCACCAAAATATAATGGATCATTCCTGCCTCATCCCACCACATAGTAGGAGTTAGTTCAGTAGATTTTGCATAAAGCTCCCACAAGGCAAACACAGATGAAAACATTTTCTCCTCTTGAGATATGTTTTCATTCATTTAGATTTGATTCAAAGTTTTTAAACATGATTGATTTAGTGGTCATTAAGAGAGAGGATATTTGGTTTCAGTTCAGATGTCAGTGGTTTCCTATCAGTGTTTGAGGTCTGGAAGCTGTTATTGGCAGAGGCTGAATTCCACTTGCCGTCAAAGGCTGACTAGAACTCAATTTCTTGCCTTCTAGCTTCTGTGACTTTGGCCAGTCTTGAGGCTGCAAAGTTTGACCTACCAGGGTATTAACTTTAGAATTCTACAACATTGGATTCTAATGTACGGTCACTTGTGGGGCCTTGGTTCCTGTTGACTTGCATAATCCATGGATGTTTATAGTTGGCTTACTGCATACTTCTAATCTGTTTAAGATATTTGATTTTATGTTCATTTTCTATATTTCCAGCCTTTCTCTTTCTCACCAATTAATCTTCTTTGAATTTATATTATCATGGATCAACCAACGATCCCGAGTCACTTGAATGGCTCCAGCTGGTATAAGTTCATGCACCAGAAGTTCAGGTGCTGCTTTTAAGTAGGGTTTTCCAGATTTTCTTTTTCTCAGTGCACAATGGACAGGGAACAGAAATTCTGGGTACGGCTTTTTATAAACATGCAACTTAAATTTGAGAATTAACAGTAATATGTCAACTGGGACAAGAATTCAGACATTGATTCCTGTGGTTTCACAGGTTTCAGGGACTCTTGACTTGGATGGTAGTGACTCAGACTCAGTTTTGGTCTCACAGGGTTGTGGCTCAGAACTGTCTTACAGCTTCGAAGGGCTGTGGCTCAGACTTGGTCCAGTAGGGCGGTGACTTTGACTGTCTGGGCCTAAAAGTGTGATGAATCAACTACAAAACTTTCAGTTATTTCATTAACAGTTTTTTTTTATTTAAAAGAACAAAAGTTCTCTTCAAGTTTCAATTTTAAATGTCTTATCAAGTTATCACTGCATGGTATATGCGAAACTGTAGAATCTTGCTGCCTTCAGAAAATAACATCAGAAGTTAAATAAAAACTCAATCATTAAGTAATGTCAGATGCTAAAGCATATTTTGGTTCTTTGAGGATGTAAAATAAATGTGAAATGATGGAGTGGATTCTTATAAAAATTTAAACTCTTCTTCAAATAATGTTTAAAAAAATAGTGTTTTTGTCTTCATACTATTGTTGCATGAAACATTTTTTCACTGTGGTGATCATTCATGTGTAATCAGCTGCCATTTGGTTAATACACAGTGGAATGGAGAGATATATAACCTCCAGTTCAGTAGCTTTCATTGTCAATTGAATCCTCATATACTGTTTTCATTGTTTCAGACTCAAACATTCTGACCAGCCACCGGGACCATAACCAGGTTGTTTTAGATGTCAACAGGACACTTAAAAGATTTCCTCCAGGTGACTTGCAGTACACGTTGAATAAAGATCCAGAAATGCATACGAATTACTGATGGGCTAAGGGTTAAAATTTGTCATAATATTAAATACTGTGATTGACTTCATATGCCCGAGGTTAAAATTTTGCGGTTTCACATTTTTATACATCCCTCTATGACAAAACGTATTATGGTAAATATCCACTGTTAATCCATCCTTTCATTAACTTTCAGTGTTGCCATGATAAGTTATCAGGGCTATGTTGGATTTTCCCAAAATTCACTATAACTACTACCAATAGATTATCTCGCCTGAGTTTGATTATAGGCAAAGTCAATGCATATTTTTAAAATGAGGTCAAAGGTCACAAGTCTACTTTGTGGTGTCACCACGATAACTTTTCAGGAATATGATGGATTTTGATAAAACTCAACAGAAATATAAACGAATATAATATATCGCCTAAGTTTGATTCCTGGCAAAATCCATGCTTTCTATTATTAAATTATTTGTGAATGCTGTAGTCAGTATTATTTTTCCTCAAATTTGGGGATTCAAGGCCCACAGGGAGGGGAGACATATCTTTTTTTGCAATCCTTTGATTTGTGCTAACAGGTATGGAAGACAAGGACAGGTTAGACCTACAGGACCAGCTGGTGGATGTGATCATGAGAGTCCTAGTGCTCCGGCCAGAGCTTCATTACTACCAGGTGTGTATGTCAATAGTCATGACCACTGGGTCAGTAGGTCAGAGTTCATTACCAGGTCAGTAGGTCAGAGTTCATTACCATGTGTGTATGGTCACAGTTCATTTCTACCAGAATAGTAGGTTGAAGATAATTACTACTAGGTTAGAAAGTCGAGTGTCCAGTATACCCTCATGAAAAAAAGGAACAAAAGTGGGAATGGAAATTTAGAAGAAATATTTAAATGGATGGAAAAAAGTAGGATCACTGGACAGCATTGAATATTTAAGATCTTTACCAGGTCAGTAGGTCAAATATGATTCATATCAGATCCATGATGAATGTTGAATACATGGTCCAAGCTCGTCACTGTCATTTCCGTTACCGTAATCAGATTGATAACTACCATTTCAGTAAATCTGGTACAAAATCACTCAATGGTCAAGGCTAATAATTATGTCAATGAGTCCAAGTTTATTCATAATTACAAGCTTAGTCGCTCAAGTTTCATTTTTGCTTGTGCAATACTTAATAGCAGTATCACCCCAGTAATTGGTCAGGACATTTTCAAATATGTGCAATGACAAATACACAGGAGCAGCTAATAGTAATTACTTAAGGCTTACTGATATAGCTTTGTGTTCTGGCAGGGTTACCATGGCATTTGTGTGACTCTAGTACTGATATAGCTTTGTGTTCTGGCAGGGTTATCATGACATTTGTGTGACTCTATTACTGATATAGCTTTGTGTTCTGGCAGGGTTACCATGACATTTGCGTGACTCTGTTACTCGTGTGTGGTGAAGACCTGACCGTGGCTCTTATGGACAAACTCTCAACATCCCACCTCAGGTAAGATTGGCCAACATATAATTAGTATTATTTATAGTGAACCTATGAGCTTATACGATGGCACAGCAGCATCCATCATCTGTTTGTTAACCCATATCAGGAACGGCAGGAGCTAGCATTCACAAATTTTGAAATTCAGCCACATGTTAAACATTGTGGGATGGAGGTTTTTTGTGGTGCCACCTGCATTGCCCTGATTTAATAGGGAAAGAACTTTTAAAAATCTTCTTCTCTGAAACTGAGTTGGATAAGAATTGTTTCAAGACAGATTACATAAATATGGGTGTTTTTGTTGTAAAAACTTTACAGGATATCTAATATTTGTAATTGTGTTCATCTGGAATTTAAACAAAAGGTGTTTCCTTGAAATGTAACAAATTTTGATTTTAAAGTCTGACAGTTGAGACAAATAGTCCCGACAGCCCAACAGAAGAGGTTTGTTTTAAGTTTAAATGACCTTTGGCGGAAGGGTGTGTAATGTACATTAAAGTTCTTTTATTTATCTTCAGGGAATTTCTAGATGCTGACATGGAAAGGACCAGGGAACTTCTGAGCTATCTTTACCCAATTATTGGCAAAGCCAACCAGAAACTATGCACATTTATGGAAAAGTAAGCATCTAGACTGTAGTTAATACATGTAGTAGTTATGGTTCTGTAAAATCATGATATGTTGTATAAAATTGATCAGTTGAAATTTGAACATTTATTACAACCATGGAAATGAGTATTAATATTACAGTGTAACAAATGAACCAAACTTACCACTCCATGTTTTCTTTTGGCTTGATTGGTCTTGATTTCTGCAGTGGACCCTAAAGTAATTACATGTAATTCTGTCCCCCTCCCCTCCCCCCACCCCCCTTTAGGGGAGACTTGTTGTTTTCAGTACCATTGTCTGTCATTGGCAGTTGTTGTGTGTAGGATCAAGGGGGTTACATAAATGGAGATACAACTCTGGGAAGCTCTGCCAGTGCTCTGGACGTAAGCTCTCATTGGTCTGATTCTTGGCCCTACCCCAGAAACTGTGTTATCTGAACAACAAGAGCAGATGTTTAAAATTTGGTCTGGATGCATAATGCAGTATCAGTGGTCTGATTACAATTCTGTGCTTTTTGCACACCCTTGTGTTCCTTCCCCCAAAAAACCTTACCATAGCAAGCATTGGTTACACACAAAAGGATGTCTGGGAGGGTTGCAGTGTATAACTGCTGCGTGAGGAGTGTACTGACGATATTGATACAATATGACTTTGTATCGTGATGTATCTCTGCACTGGTGAGTTATTACAGAGCTAACCTTCACACATGTTGATTTTGTTTCAGAGCTGAAGTTGGTTTTGTGTTCTGCCTGCCCTGGCTGATCACCTGGTACAGTCACGTGCTGAACAACCTCCAGCAGATCCTCAGACTCTACGATTTCTTCGTGGCCTGCCAGCCCCTGACACCAATATATCTGGCTGCAGCAGTAAGTAACACAGTGACAGTCATGCAGTCATAGTCTGCAAAGTTAAAAGTATTAATCAGATATGTTTATAGTAGACCTTTCAAATGAGCATGCACACTGTATATACCAGTGATCTGCTTGGTTCAAGTCCTTTAAGCAAGCATTGCAGGTTTTATTTAAAGGAGGCAGATACATGTACATGTCATAGACACAGACAGGAACCCACCTCTAATGATAAAACAGAAATCTTTTACTTCATCATTTGATATACTGTAAAAGTCTCTTTTTTTGTAAAATAACTAATCCAACTATTCATGTTAATTTTGCCAACAGATGTTGTTAGTATGGTGTAAAAGGTCTATTTGAGATAAACTGTCGCCCATTTGTTGTGTACCTGTATTTCACAGTGGAAAAGTATGTGGTGCGTCTGTTCAAGTTAACCTCTTGGCCAAACCCTGCCAGACTTAACCCCGCCATACCTGGAGAGAACTATGCCCCTGGCCCCATATTAAATCTGAATGTACCGGTAAATAATGTGGTTGGTTACATATTCAAGAGTTTAAAATGTTGCGATTTCCTGCTTATATAGTATTTCGCGAGAGTTCTATTTTCGCGATCTCAACCTCCAGAAACCACTGGAGAGCATATTACAACACAAATTATTTCGTCATGACCGGGACAAGGACAGGGCATTCATTATTTCCAGATGTTATGAAACATTTATTTCATAACAATATCAATCTTTCATTTTCAGGTAATGTAAAAGATATGTTAAAATAGATCCATCTTTTGCCTTTCAACTCTCCACGCTTTATTTATGGATAACTCGTTATAAATGAGATGCCAATGACGGTAATTTACAAAAGACTAATCACCTGTGTTGATGGGTAGTCTTATTGTCCCTGTTTCCTTGGAAGGAACGGGGGACATTGATTTGGGTGTGTCTGTCTGTCCCTCTGTCTGTCTGTCTGTCCATCCGTCAGGTTTTTAGCTCAGCTGACTGAAAGTCATCTGAGCTATAGCGATCACTCTTTGTCCGTTGTCCGTCTGTCCGTCTGTCCGTCCGTTAACCAGGCACAAATCATAACCGCTGAACCTAGAACCTTGTAACTTAGGATTCTGAGAGGTCCATGAAAAATCTCCTTAGAAACCAGAAATTAGGTCTCTGTTACCCATATCCTTCGAGCTATGGGGCCCCAAAGTACCCCCAAGAAAAGTCAAAAATTTCATACAAAACTTCAATATCTCATTAACTACTTGACTGATGGTCATGATTTTTGGCATACATATTGATCATGAGATGTTCCATCACTTCCTGCAGACTGGTGGCGCCACCTGTATTTTTTTATTTTTTACAAATTTTTTTCTCTATTTTTGAGACCTTTAAAAATGTGAACATCTGTTAACAAGGCACAAATCGTAAAGCCTAGACCTATAATCTTAATTCTTGATTGACTGAGAGGTCCATGAAAAATCTCCTTGGAAACCAGAAATTAGGTCTCTGTTACCCATATCCTTCGAGCTATGGGGCCCCAAAGTACCCCCCAGAATAGTAAAAAATTTCATACAAAAACTTCAATATCTCAATAACTACAACACTGATGGTCATGATTTTTTGGCATACATATTGATCATGAGATGTTCCATAAGTTCCTGCAGACTGGTGGCGCCACCTGTATTTTTCGATTTTTTTACAATTTTTTCCTCTATTTTTTAGACGTTTAAAGATGGTGTCATCTGTTAAGGTGGCACAAATCGTAACCGCTGAACCTAGAATCTTCATTCTCGACACACTGAGAAACCTATTAAAAGTCTCCGTGGTAACCATAAATTAGATCTCTGTTACCCATATCCTTTGAGCTATGGGGCCCCAAAGTACCCCCCAGAAAAGTAAAAAATTTCATACAAAAACTTCAATATCTCATTAACTACTTGACTGATGGTCATGATTTTTGGCATACGTATTGATCATGAGATGTTCCATCACTTCCTGCAGACTGGTGGCGCCACCTGAATTTTTCGATTTTTTACGAATTTAAAAATGTGAACAGCTGTTAACAGGGCACAAATCATAAAGACTGGACCTAGAATCTTCATTCTTGACACACTGAGAGGTCCATAAAAAGTCTGCATGGAAGCCTGAAATAAGGTCTCTGTTACCCATATCCTTTGAGCTATGGGGGGCTCCCAATAACCCCCCAGAATAATGGAAAATTTGATAAAAACAAACTGCAACATCTCAATAACTACAACACTGATGGTCATGATTTTTGGCATACATATTGATCAAGAGGTGTTTCATCAGTACCTGCAGACTGGTGGTGCCACCTGTATTTTTTCAAATTTTCACAATTTTTTTTTCTCTATTTTCGAGACCTTTCAGGATGTAGTTATCTGTCAATAGGGTAAAAATCGTAAGGACTGGACCTAGAATCTTCATTGTTGACACACAGGGAGACCCATGATAAGTCTCCATGGACACCTGAAATTAGGTCTCTGTTACCCATATCCTTTGAGCTATGGCACTCCAAAGTACAGCTCAGAATAATGGAAAATTTGATACAAAAGCTGAAGTATCTGAACAACTAATGCAGAGATCACCATAATTGTTTTCATGGATATTGATCATGGAGTGTTTCATCAGTTTCTGCAGACTGGTGGCACCACCTGTATTTGTTCCGGTTTTTTTACGAATTTTTTCTCTATTTTTGAGACCTTTAAAGTTATGAACATCTGTTAACAGGGCACAAATCATTAAAACTGGATCTAGAATCTTCATTCTTGACACACAGGGAGAACCATGAAAAGTCTCCATGAAAACCTGAAATTAGGTCTCTGTTACCCATATTCTTTAAGCTGTATGGCTCCAAATTACCCCCCATAATAATGGAAAATTTGATACAAAAACTGCAGTATCTCAATAACTACAACACTGATGGTCATGATTTTCGGCATACATATTGATCATGACCTGTTCCATCAGTTTCTGCAGACTGGGTGCGCCACCTCTATTTTTTTCAAATTTTTACGATTTTTTTTCTCTTATTTTGATACCTTTAAAGATGTGGTTATCTGTCAACAGGGTACAAATCGCAACAACTGGACCTAGAATCTTCATTCTTGTCATGCAAAAGGGCCCATGAAAAGTGCCTGTGGAAACTTAAAATTAGGTCTCTGTTACCCATATCCTTCAAGCTATAGGACTCCGAAGTATCCCTCAGAATAATGGACAATTTGATACAAAAGCTGAAGTATCTGAACAACTAATTGGGAGATCACCATGATTCTTTGCATGGATATTGATGTTTGTAAGTGTTTTTATTAGTTTCTGCAGACTGGTGGAGCCACCTGTATTTTTGTACCCGCAAAAACGAAGTTTTGTGGATACTATGTTTTTGACCAGGTTCCTCCGCCGTTGCCGCGTTCGGTTCCAGAGAGCTCCTCTGGGACTTGATTTTATCAGCTTTCCAAGCTCATATCTCGGGAACCGTTTGACTGATCAGGAAATAAAATTTATACTAATGTAGCCCTTGGATAGCTCTATAACATACACAAAAAATGGTGGCGCCCCCTGTAACCATGTTTGCACAGTGTCCATCTGTTCATCTGCCTTTGGTTAAAATCACTCATATCTCTGCAGTGAATTGACTAATTCACCTGAAATTCGGCATGCGTATACATCCTGGATATCTTTCTTGATTTTATGACAGGTGGCGCCACCTACATTCTCATTCACGCTGATGACATCCAAGCTCATATTTCGGGAACCGTTTGACTGATCGGGCCAAAATTTTGCATGTTTATAGATCTAACATAGCTCTTTATCATACGCTAAACTGGTGGCGCCACCTGCAACCATTTTTGCACAGCGTCTATCTGTTTGTCTGCAGTGCAATAATGTCACTCATATCTGTGTGTTTAGATCTCACATAGGTCTTTATCATACACAAAACTGCAACCATTTTTGCACAGCGTCTGTCTGTTTGTCTGCCGTGGGCTAAAATCACTCATATCCATGTAGTGGTTTAACTTTTCTGCCTAGAATTTTGCATATGTATACAACTTGGACAGCTTTCTGGATTTCTGGTAGGTTGCACAACCTACATACACATTTAGGCTGCAGACATCCATGCTAATATGCAACATACCTCACTCTGCTTCCCCTTGCCACTCAATCCATGCCTCAATTCACTCTGATTTTGGCAGATACACGTAGTCACTTGTCGGCTACCCGTATTCTAGTTTTTAAAGTTTACACATTTTTTCTCTATTTTTCAGATATATAAATACAGACTAAATCTTGGCCTGTTGGTTAATCTGTTTGATGCTTCAGTTGAATGGGTATCTACCATTCTGATGATAAAATTTCCTTTTGTGAATCTCTTCCCAGTCAGCTGAGCGTCATGACCCATGGGTCACTTGTTCTTAATTTTCCTAAATTTATCCGAATTCATTAAACTTGGGTCAGTGATTGTTCTCATGCTTACCTTGGTTGGGATTGGTAAAGGAGTGTCTGTCTCACAGGTGCTGCCATCTTTTGAGCGTGGTTAAAACTATTGTACTTAGTCACCACACACTTTAAGATCATCCTGGACTTGAAGGTGGAAGCGGAGGACATGAATTTACTTGTTCATAAAGGCTCCATGTTTGCACTGATTTCCCTTTCATGAAAATCACGAATTTGAAACCTTTATGAATATAAAGTCAACCACATTATGAAAACATTTTTCTGGAAAGAGTGTGCAATAGTTTGTCTCAGTATAGGGATGCTGTACTGTCACTGTATAACTTTATTCTTCAGAAGCTTTCTCTGATGCTGTTGCTTCAGATAAATACCAATCTGATAGTTAGGAGTGTAACAATCCATTAAAGAATCAATGCAATAGATTGCAAGCCTGTGATTAGATTTTAATCGATTATTAACCTTTGAATTGATTCCTTTCGATTATTATTGTTTTGTATGCACCTTTCAGAAGTCTTTCCTAAGCTCCCAAATGTGACTATGCAGTCTGAGATGTCAAAGCTCTTTATCACGAATGACCCATATATGTATTTTAAACATTCACTGGTAGAGCACTCCACTGTAAATATATATAATATGGCTGTGACAAACAAGGGGATATATATAGTTTTCTTTTATTTGCTGAAATTTATTTACATCCATTTTGGTTAACTTGCTTTCATTTAGTAAAAGTCTGGAATTTACTACTTAAGTAAGAATTGAATCAAGAATTGAATTGAAGGTGAAGAATCAATAATTGAATCAATTCTAAGGGCCCTTACAATTCACACGCCTAGTGATAGTGGTGTCACAGATTCCATTGAAGTCTCCCTGATTTGTGTTCTCTTTGCTCAGTTCTAATTTGGTCAGCATTCAATTTGGCTTTCACTAAAATTTAAAGCTTTGTCTACCCCTGCTGTGAAAAATGAAATCATTTAAAATCGTTCCCTTCAAGTAATCTGCACACTTGCTGTTATGTA
The DNA here is from genome assembly GCA_026874595.1 of Sipunculus nudus. Classification (NCBI taxonomy): domain Eukaryota; kingdom Metazoa; phylum Annelida; class Sipuncula; order Golfingiida; family Sipunculidae; genus Sipunculus; species Sipunculus nudus. The sequence goes on along the minus strand of CM049316.1, from coordinate 65,589,889 downwards.
AGGGCAGGGTTATGTTTTTTTCTGGCATTATTTTGTCAATTTGTCTGTTAACAACATTACTTGTTATTAACAGATTTAGATGAAATTTTCGGGATATTTTGGTAATGATACAAGGAACAATTGAATAAATTTTGGGGATGATCTGGATCACCATCTGGATCCAGGAGTATTTTAAAAGGAAAAATGCTGCATTTTTGACAGTGCCTTATGGGGCTAATGAGCTGCCTTGGCGGAGGTCTGAGATCTCTGAGTGCAAATTTCTAGTTAATTGTTCTTCACTCTTCTCATTGAAGATTGTGCTGTATCGTGGAGATGAGGTGCTGTCCTGTGAGCCTGACATGCCTGTGATCCACTGCCTGCTGTCAGCAATACCTGATGACCTACCGTATGAAAAGTTACTAAAACAGGCGGGAGATCTGTACTTACGATATCCTCCTAACTATGTCCAGGCAGAGGCTGAAGAGTTTTATAAGAGGTAATTAGAAATCTTTTTAATTTGCTTCCTTGCATGTGCATGTGGCAGGTAGAGAATCATTCAAACTTAATATTTACTGATACAGTCAATCAGTCATCTTCTTTCGGGTGTAACTAATTTTATACACCCGTCTATGACTTGACGTATTATAGTGTACCATCTGTCTGTTTACTCTTAGTAGCAGGGGGATAACATACCAGTGCTTTGATGAATTATCATGAAACACAACATAACTACTTATCAATAGATTATCTTACCCGGGATTTATTATAGGCAAAAGTCCCCACATATTTAATGAGGTCAGAGGTCACATGGCTACTCTGTGGTGTCACCACAGTAACTGATTAGGAATATGATGGATTTTGATGAAAGTAGTTTGTTAACAATTTTATGCTCTGTGCTAACCCTGGTATTCCTGTTCAGAGATCACACATATCAGTGTCAGGGATATAACAGCTGTGTGAGGAGTGTACCATAATTAACATTGGAAATTTTATGCATTAAAGGATTCCTTTATCAAAGAAGTGATGGTATTGGGTAAATTACTTGTGCACCTAGCATGATTTAAATTGCAGTCTGTTTAACTGTTGCTTTTGTATTGTGAGACCCCGTTTGTTTCTTGGTTCAAATCATGAATAATTATATAGATTTAATACAGAAATATAGATAACTCGGATATTAAGATTCCAAATTATTATAATATGCAAAATAATGTTTTGTTGTATATTTTCAGTTTATCAGCACCAAGACCATCTCCATCACAGCGAGATGGCAGGATAGCCAGACAGATCCCGTACAACCATAAAAAGCGGGGAGGCCTCTTATTTGGTGTTATTGGATGGAGCTTGACAATTGCACTCTCAGCAGCAGCCATAGCAGCATGGAGAAATACTTCAGACTGGGAATGGTTAAATTCAGTCGCTGACTGGCACTGGTGGATATCATAGCATAATAGGTTTTCTATTTTACCACAAGGCTCAGGATTTATGAAATAGACTGGTTTCCCTGCTCATAAATGGTTGTTTCCAACATAAAAGACTTTATAATAAAACTATATCTTTATAGACATTTTGTTGTGCCAGTGCTTGAGATAGTCAGTCGTGCTCTACTTTGGGTAAAGTGTGAGCAAGGAACCAGTCTAAAGTTCAGATATCTTTATCATATGGTCCACTGTTGTTCTGCACTTGACAAGAGCTGGAGCCATTTTAAGCAGGGAAACAGTCTGTATTAAACAGCTGTATAACAGAAAGGGACCGCTGCGAACAGTACAAATCATATATGAAGCTGTTAGTGCCATGTTGCTGTAACTTTTAGAAGACATTTTGATATTTGTTTCATACCCATCATCACATATTAAACATGATACTATTGTGAGTGAAGCAGAAAAAGGATGAATGTTTTCAATGATATTATTTATTGTTACAGGTGTATAAGATATGCTCATGAGTGGTCCAGCCAATGGTAATTTATTTTTTTGTGTGCAATATCTTGCAGCTGTTTAAATGGTGCTTCTCATCCTGTAACAATGGTAAATGCCAGGTGTACCAGCTAATATGCCTCCGATGTGCTTGGTTGATTGAATAAGGGAAGATGTCAGGTTAATTATCAATTATTAGTCATAGGTGATACAGGCCGGGAAAACTTTTGAATTGTTGGCTGTCCTCAGAATTTCCTTAAATATTTCAGGGTCCTTTGCAATTTTGTTCTCACTATACTTATACATTTGTATTCTAAAATCTGTCCTCTGCTGTGAATCTGGGTAATTTAACACGTTAATCAAACAGTTAAATCCTAATGCAATCTCTGGTAGGTATGATTTTATGAAAGCTCTGGTGTTATTCCTATTCATATTCTACATTCTTTTTGACAAGAGAAGTTACATGACAATAAACAAAATATCATGATAGTGCATGACTAAAAACACTGCTATGTATTTACTGAGTATACATCTTGTGGAGAAGGACCTCCAGTGGTAGTCTTAGTTATAGATGGAGAAAGCCATTCTGAGGACTAGCTGTCTTTGTTAAGAGCTCATTAAATTTTTGTTTGGACTTTGTACTGTTATGTACTGTTGGTTTTAGGTACACAGTTTATCTCCTCATGCAGTGGCCTCACAACATTCCTTCTTCTAATCTATTTCTTTCTGTCACTGCTTGCCTCTGCAGCATTCATTGTGGACAGCCACCAGGGGAGCAGTATATTACTTGTACCAGGCCAAGCATTTAAACTTGGCTTACATCCCTGAAAAGCCCAGTTGTCATTGGTTTAAGCCCATGGATGAAGAATCTTGGCCCGGTGTCTGCACCCGGTGGTGGTATACAGCAAATGCTGCATGTGCAAGCAGTGTGTTGTATGAAATGGATTACTGAAAGGAGTGCACTGCACAGTTTAAGCTAATAACTAAGGATCATGATATAACAAAAACCTACTTTTTTCTCGCATCTTAATTTGTGTCATTTATACTATCTATTGAACCATAGTCTCTAAAGGAAAATTGCCATTATGTCTTGTGCCATCTGCATTTTACTTACTTTTCTGTGCAGTTTTGTAGATTTCTGTCACCAGTGAGTACCACATAAGACCATCAGATTGAATACCAAAAAGAATGTTTGCTTTCATATACTTACATATATACCAGTTTCTGGGAAACAAATTTCATAGACACAAATGATGTGAAGGACGAAGCTCATTTTCATTTCATCATTATGTCAATAGCAACATGAAAGTTCTGCCAAGACCCCAGAATACCCGAATATAATGCCTGAATAATTTAATTAGCAAGAATCAGATGATTAACAAATATGTCTTGTGCAGATTCTGAGCTTTTAGATAGTGCCAGTTCAGCACCTGTGAAAGGTGTCAGTACAGGTTTTCCACCTTTTTTACATTTGCTACTTTATTATTTTACATATTGTATAAATTCCTGACAGCTGTACCCAATATTGAGGTAAATTGTGAGAAAATATGTGAGAAATAACAAATTCTCTACAAATATATCAGTATCCAGAGTCCCCTGATGACTGATATGAAGGCACGTCTTACTGTTTAACATATCTGTTACAAAGTGTCAAGGTTTATGTGTATCAGTTCACCAAATATCACAGTCTGAAGCAGGAATCATTTAAGTTTGGTTTACACCATGGACAAGTATTTTTGAAACAGAACCATATGTGATATAGATATTGAACCCCAGGAGGAACTGCTTAACTGGTTAAAGATATTTATGCACAGCATACACAGAAAAGCCCCTACTTGAAAACCTGCATCAGTATCTCCTGTACAAGGATGGATTTGTACTCAGTACTAGGAGTACTAGCTGAAAGGAGTACTCACATCTGAGTAATTCAGACTGAGTTCCCAAGTTCCGATTTCTTTCCCCCCGAGCTATCCTGAAAATTTTATCAAACTCGGTTAATAACTTTTCGAGTAATATTGGTAACAGACAAAAAAACCAATGCTGGCAAAAACATTACCTCCTTGGCGGGGTAAATGAAAGCTTCTAAAATCAAACCTAGGGTGTTGTAAAGGCAGTCTCATACAGATGAACACAATGATATGACGGCTTAAGTTTAAGTTGTTGCCAAATTTTTTTTTTTTAATGTGCAGTCAAAAGTCTTGTGCAATTCCCATGAATTTGACTTCATGTACGTGGGTACTTGCATATGAATGAGTGTGTTGTCAGTCATAAATTACTAGAGCATTGCTTCTTTTTTTGTTATATATATATATATATATATATATATATATATATATATATATATATATATATATATATATATCTTCTGTGAATTGTTTAGATAATTCATATCCATGAGTGTAAGTATGGACTGAAATGTGCAATAGTTGGTTACTTGTGATAAATTACCCACATTTTTAACTTGGTTGGATGTCAACATCATTTATTTGTCCCGCTTATAATGATTTTTTTCTTTCCCTGTTAACAGACAAGTGTTTAAATCATATTTGCATTTATATTAGTATTCTACTGCACAGCTGTTTATTGTTCCATCAGTCTTATAGGGATTATTACCCATGAAGAACATCTTTTTCAAAAAGAGTTCCTTTAATTCACAGAATGGACACAAGATGGCACTGAATATCAATTGAGGTAGTACCATAAATGATCATCACAACATAATACCAAGTGAATTCAGCCTGCTGTATTCCATTAAAAAGTACAAAATGTTGTCTGTGAGCCTAGTCCTGTATCTTGTATTATTTCACCAAACTGATCTCTTTTAACTCATGTTGTTAAGTATAATAAATGATATTGCATTTAGGAGTTATCTGAGCTTCTTTTGTTCAAATCCTGTGGGTACTCAGTGTTTTGTAGTCATCAAGATGATTTATATTCTGTCATGCACAAGGAAGTAAGAGTTATGTTAATTTAATTGTGCAATTGTTTAAACAGTGTGATGAGGTCAGTTGTATGGTGCTGCCCTCTAGGCTGTTGTAGTTCGAGATATGGTCAGAGTTATGGTTTGATGACAGTTATTCCATATCCAGTATATTTCAGTTTTGTTAACAATTAAATAAAATAAAGCAAGGCTGCTAATTCTTTTATACAAAATATGCGCAAATTTTATTGTGACTTTTTTTTAAGGATGGCCCAGTTGATACAGCTGATATTAGTGATAAGACTATAAAATTGCTCTCACTGAGTGAGCCATCAAACCTGCTCACACTGCATTGCAATACTTATGCCAGGTACTGCCACCTGGCAGCAAATTTTATAACTAATTACAGAAGGTCTGTTGGTACATGGGATTGGGTTTCATTTTTACACACATAAGTAGCAAACGTAAATACTAATGCTCTGGCAGGGCTACTTTTTCTATGGAGTCAATTTTAAGGGACACAAACAAAAAATTGAACCTTTGTTTATGTTACAATCCTTATACAATGGGGTACCTCAACATATATCTTGATTATTAATTACAGTAAAACTGCTATTGCATCTCAGTAACATTGTGTGTTCATTTAGTGAATAGAGCATTAAAACTTTATAATTCCTATTGTATATTCTTATACACAAGTGGATGGCCTACAAGAATACATAAAGTTTCACTACTTCGAGCTGAAATAAGATAAAAGCAAACTTTTAAATGAAAAGATAGATATCTTAAACTTTTAAATTGTTTAATGTTTGAATACTAGTTGGTGCTGAGAAGCAAAAGTGGTAGTTACTGTAAATGACAATTATAAAAATGTACCCCAGTATGCCCATTGTAATTTGTTGGATTCATTCCCTACACTTACCAGCAAGTGGGATGAATTAGAAGTGTATGTATGCTCTCAATAATTTTCAAAGGACATTTACAGTTATAACAGAAATTGCAGGCAAGGGGTAGGTTAAGCAGCATACATTTGGAAAGTCGTCCATTCCATAGATATTGTCTTGATAGAACACACCTAGATGAATTTGTAGAATTTCAAGTTAAAGGTTGTGGTTACATGGGAAATTAAAATATTTTTCAAACATTTCAATTTTAATGGATAATAAATGAAAATGCCAAGGCAGGAAACAAGTAAAGAAGTAAAACATTATAGGTTTAGGTATCCAGGTTTCACTGGATAGTCAAACATAATTAAAGTTCCTGGTAGTTTAGCTTTATATAGGCCACTGTGCAAACCTTAATTGCCATACAATACTTAAATAAAAGCTTTGGTTTTACACCAAACATGAGAATTAATAACTGTATATAAGTGGCCTTGTTATTCCTGAAGACAAGTCTGACTTTGTACACTAAATGGTGAACTTCATCCTCATTCTAAAAACAGAATCCCATGTAGACCACAATATATGCACGAGTTAAAATACACTTTCATGTGTACATAATATATATGGGCACAGAGTACAAAGTATGCTCAACAAACATCACCTCCCACCCCTGTATGGTAAACAGTAAAGTTTGAATAGTAACCCGTGGATTTGGGGTTTAAAGGGCAAAGTATCATGTGGTGTCCTCGTGCCAGAGGTGTGATGTCATCACTGATCGCACCTAGCAGCATCATGTATTATCATGCCAGTAGCATGTTATCGTCACAGGTGTGTCATCACACTTACAGAAGGTATTGTTAAGCCAGTACCTATTGTTGTCATCTTTTCTGTTCATGTATATCTGTTGTTGTATTTATCAAATAAAATTTTAAGTCATTCTGTATGTAATCGTCTTGTTCATACATGTGGATCTTATCACTTTGGGAATATTATTGTTGGAAGATTTGTGGGCTTTAAGAAGTCATTGTTAACTTAATATTGTTTATTCTGTAGAACATCACACTTGCACAACGCAGATACAGGTTCTTGCTGAACATCACAGTCACATATAACAATTAAATATATCATGGATCCACATTAAATATTTATTTACAATGTATACAGTTGTATAACATTTAATATTAACAATAAAACATTCTAAATATTAATATCCTGTACTGTAAGATCATTTATACCTAAAAAAAATATATACATGTATATTATTGCAGGGATTAGTGCTGACCTAGATATATACATGGAAATTTAAAGTGGCATCAGTCCAGCCCTTATGAATGCATATTGACTTTCCATTTTGATGTTTATCCACACAGGCGTCTATTTACAGAGAAAAACAAACAAAACTGAAAAAGCACTCAGAGAGCACAGACCTCTGCCAAGGCAGCTCATTACCCAAATATGGCATTGTCAGAAATGCAGCATTTTTCCTTTTAAAACAATCCTGGATCAAGATGGTGATCCAGATCATCCCCAAAATTTAATCAATTGTTCCTTGTATCATTACCAAACTATCCCGAAAATTTAATTAAAATCTGTTAATAACTTTTTGAGTAATGCTGCTAACAGTCAAACAGACAGAAAAACAAAAATCAAACCAACGCTGGCAAAAACATTACCTCCTTGGCAGAGGTAAAAATGCTTCTCGTGCAACCTAAATTTGAGACCATTCTGACCATTGTGTATTCCAGATCTGTAATCCCAAGACTGAATATAGCTAAAATTTTGGACCTACAGTGAAGTGCAATCTTGTATACCTATACTGTAAAAAATTAACACGGTGTATAAATTAGATATATTGAAAACATACATCATGCATATTAATATGGGCCTGACATGTGCAAAATGTAAACCTTGGTCTAATATTGAGCATTTGGGTATATCTTTCTATGTCTCTGTTTACAAAATAACTAAAAAATGTCATAAGCATTTGATAAAAATTATATGGTTTACCATTACATCTATCACTTTCATTTTGAAGTAACCCTAATTATTAACCATCTATTTAAATTAACTATTATTTTGGATTCATTTTGGATTTTAATGTTGATATACCAGTAATAAACTAGGTTTTGCCAGTGCAACAATTTTTACACAAGAAGCAGAGATCAATATATAATAATAACAATGGTCCAGACAATATCAGCAAATAATCATTGATTTTCAATAATAGCTGTAATAAAAACAGATTTTCAGTACCTGCAAAACTGTAAACTAACCCCTCATATGTGAAAATAACATGACTAATGCAACAGTAGGGACTTTCTCTCCAAATTATTATGTAGTGAAATTGTTTTAACCACATCTGGTAATTTGCTGAAGCATAACCAGAGAAATTATATCACAGCACTGGGCTAGTAGTGAAACCTATCAAACACAGATGATGTATAAAGTTAAAATAAACAATATGTATAAGGTCTTAATATATTAAAGATATACAGACAGATAAAGGATATCACAGTGCTTTCAGTATAGTTCACACATGGAAACAGACTGATACTGTCATAATGAGAGTTATCTACATTATCATACACTAAGCTCTGATAACTGATAAAATATGACAACTTGTAGGGTATTCAATATATACCCTTATTAGATACACCCTCCCTACACTAGAAGTGGACTTGCCCATTAACTTGAATGCCCAGATGATTAAGGAGGCAGCCTGTTGGGTCAGAGTAGAGGTTAGATTTACTTATCTAGGTAGTGAGCCCAAGGTGTAGACCCCTATCTGTTGCTCTTAGATAAGTCACTTAATAGCCAGGGTCTCCGCATATAAGGAGATGGCTGTAGTTATAAGCACCTGTGAAGTTGTGTAGACCAAAAACCTCCATATCTTTAGTAAAGTGCATACACCCATAAGATCATGTTTTGGCTTAGTATAACAACATTCCTAATTCTGACAGTCCTTTTTTACCATTTGGTGATTCAAAACTTAATTTGCTGTGTTCTTTTATTTTATACATAGGAGTAATCCTACAAATTGTCATTTTAGATGAATATATGTGAGCTCATTTCCATTCATCCTTGGTGAACATACCTGTATCACAGAAACTTGATATTTATGTTATTTACTGGTTTTTTTTTAATTGCCTTCATATTGATGGTTGCCTTGGGCTAATACATCTGCCCAAAGGATAAAAAAATGAAGGTAGTACCCAAGAAGCTGGTTCATAGTATTTTTATTGCACATCACAGCATGTTATCAACACAGCCAACCGTATACAGTCACTCTTATTTTTATGAAGTACTCAAGTGAAACAAGTCAAAAGTGCACACGCACCGGTACCTTCACACATTCAGAGATGACAACTATGTTGTCAGTTTCATTCCCAGGCGATGCATCACAGAGCATAGTTACACCACATGCCTCATGATGCTTGTCAATTTCATTCAGGGGTGATGAGTCCCTGTACACACAAATCTTGATACCTAATTGTCAATTTCTTTCTGGGGTGTTGCCTCACTGAGGGCTGGGCTGATATGAGACCACTGTATTCAATCAATGTATAAGCCATATTACCCAAAGCCACTCATGGTTAAGTAAACCTATTCCACGTGCGTTTGTTGTGTGATGGGAGGATTTCACCCAGATCCCAGACTTTGCCCCGATTTGATTGGCTGGTACAGGTGTGACATCATGGACTGAATTTTTTCAACAACTCAGATCTAGAAATGCATGTTGTTTTTATTCTCTGCTGAAAATTTGGGACTGACAGAGGTGAAAATACTGTGCTTTTACTGAGATCTAGAATTTTTAGTCAAAGGGAATTTCCCAGTGTGTGACTTCACTGCCTATTTGACAGTGCTCATAGATGTGCCCATAGTTTTTGAACAAATCACACCTCATGTTTTTAGTGGAAAAATAGATAGAAAAAATGTTTTTCCTCCAGGAATTGGGCTCATTTTATGTAAAATCTATATTAATATTTTTTTTCATAGGCAATTATGTTATATGATAATATAATGAGATTTGGAATATGTTTGCTTGACCTCTTATGGACCTTTCATTATGTGTCGTATTACGTATTGCTAGGCCTCTGTATCTGTGTGATAACAAACATGGCTGGTAAAGATAAAGGGGTAAAGCAGGTTTGCCAAGGGCCTATAATATACTGACACATACCTAAAAATACAGGTAAACAGTCATGTAAATTAGTAAAAGCAGTGAGTGTTACGCTGAAATACCCTTATCTTGCCAAACTTTTCAGAAATTCATCTTCCGATGAGCAGGTCTATTGCTCAATCCCTTCTTTATGAATTTTTAACATAGCAAATAAACCAATTAAGTGACTAACATAAGCTTCATGTAAGCAACTAGCAAAACAAAGCTGTTGCTAATTTTAGATCAACTGAAATGCAGTTCCAGATGTTATGCAGATCTAACTAATCATATAAATGCTTGAAACTGATCCAGTTTTCAGAGCATGTTGTCTTGTTGATACAATGTGTAAACAGTTTTGTGGATTGGTTATGTTGATGTCGGATCTGATTGGCCATTCTGATTTCCACCTTAACACATGTGAGTTTGGTAAAAATGCATGATATAGCAGCCATAGAGGGCTACTGAAGAAAAGTCTTAATGCAACAGAGTTACACATGATTATAGGAAGTTGGGAAATTACACACAGACACACTGATGTTAAATGTGAAACTTGAGCATTTTCACGTACATTGCCACTTTTACGATACCAGTCTTAGAGCCAGCAATATATATTCATGCACAGGAAAATATTGTAATGGATGGAAATCTAATATCACAGTGCCAACCATAAACCTACTAAATATTTCAGGAGTTGGTAATATCACAGTATACAGACAAACTTATAGAACAATATGGCAGTACTCTAAAAATATATGTACGAATTAAGTATGCTTTAACACAGCAAACTAGAAATATGTTAAATATAATGTTCACGTATAAACATTACATTCACATAAAAAACATCAAAATGTTTTAATTTAATAATTTGGGACCTTCAACACTTTGGCTTTAGTTGTATAAACTCTAAAGGTAAAAACATGACTTCCAATCTCCAATAAAAATTTCACAGCAATTGTTCCAATGTTTCTTGAGATGATATGTGCAAAAGCAATACCAAGATGCCAGAGTGGTGGTCATACTCAATTCCTTACATGTCTGAAATTCAGCAGCATGGATCCCCTCACAGGTATTACTTTTCTGTAAAAATTAACAGCAACTGCTCAAATGGTTCTTGAAACAATTGACCTGAAAGAGCTTGTGAACAGACAGCTAAATGGTTTGATGAAATACCTGACATCTATTGGTCCCTAACTTAAGTGGGCCATAGTAAATCATAAATAGTGCAAACTTTGTAGTCCTTATTCGTACTGGTAATATTTAATAATGTGTCCCAAACCAGCTGTTCACATGGCTTTTAGATAATCCCACAGTTAATGAGGTCACAAAGTACTGCTGGTCATCCTGATCCTGAAAGAGAGAAAGTTATAAATTAAACAGAAATCCTTGTGTGTATAAATCAAGATAAATCAATACTGTATTTTCTCTTATTAAAGCTGCAGCTTGGGTTTGAAAACTAATTCTCTACAAACCTTCGGATTCTAGCTTAACTCATAGTGCAGCTTCCACTGGATGATTCACTGGAAATACTTTTTCTGAGGGAATTATAGACAGGGTTGGAAAAAGTCCTGATGCGGCTTCAAATAGACTTCAATCAGAGAATATATGGCGTTCCAAAGGATGTAATCATATTCTTAGTAAGAAATAAATTTATAGCAGTAATGATCAAATATCCTCTTATGGGATAAGTAACAGATGCATCAATCACTATGTGATACAAGATATGAAACAAATATTATATGTTGCTAACTTTTGGTTCTATGCAGATATTCCTCCTTTTTAAAAGAAAGATAAAAAAAATCCTCTCATAAATTTTATATTCATTTTAAAGAATAAAACTAACTGTTGGCAATACCACTGCTTTCATGGATCAGGAATAATAAAAAATGCATCTGAAATAGCCCCTTCTAATGGTTAGCCAAATAGCTGCCATTCAACCCACGGTAGGTCAGACTGATGACATTTTACCTTATATGTATTACTTCTTTATGGTGCTGAGAGATTAATTAAATAATTGAAATGCAATATTTAGTTGTAGAGGTGAAAATATGATATTCTGTTCACATTTCTGTGAAATTCTAAAATTCAAATCCTCTAACACATAATAATTTTCAATCAAAATTTCACAGCAATGACCTTAATGGTACATGAGATAATACACTCATTATACTTCAAAAATAAGGATGTCTGATTGGTTTGAAATGCAACAGTGTTCATCATCCAATATCTATAATATTCTTTAACAAATTTCTTAGCAATTGCCAGAAAAAAAATTCAAAATAATGTGCTTGAAACAGCATTACAGGCAGAATGACAGATGAAAGGAAAACCTGATTGCTTTAAGACATTATTAGGTAGAGCCTGAAAAAAAGAAACAAAAATAGGTCTGAGGTTTTACTCACCCATACAGTGTCAAGGGTGACTTTTCCAAGACTGTCTGAGTGTTCCAGCTTGAAGAAGTCTCCAGCATAGTCATAGGTCACTGAAAACAGTAAAAATCAGATTATAAGTCTTAGAAAACAGTAATGATCAGATTATAAGTCACTGAAAACAGTAAAGGTCAAATTATAAGTCACTGGAAACAGTAAAGAACAAATCATAGGCACTGAAAACAGTAAAGGTCAGATTATAAGTCACTGAAAACAGTAAAGGTCAGATAATAAGTCACTGGAAACAGTAAAGTTCAAATCATAGGCACTGAAAACAGTAAAGGTCAGATTATAAGTCACTGAAAACAGCAACAGTCAGATTATAGGTCACTGAAAACAGTAAAGGTCAAATTATAGGTCACTGAAAACAGTAAAGGTCAGATAATAAGTCACTGAAAACGGTAAAGGTCAAAAATGAGAAAATTAGTAAGGTTAAATTATAAGGTATAACAAAGTATCAACATTCATATGCAGTGGTAGATCCAGAGGGGGGGTCCAGGGGTCTGTATCCCCTCTTTTTGGACTGCCTTTACTGAGACAAAAACTGTAGTTATTATCTCAGTTAAAGAAGTCATAAATTTAACGAAACTCAGCTGTGCTGACACACAATTTCTTATATCAAAATCAAACTAAAGAAATGGACCATTCTTCCACTGTAAATTTTGTGTTTTTATCCCTAAGTAAGACACATTGTTTTATATGTTAACAGCAACAGATATGATTAGGCAATTTTATCTGAAGAGTTCCACACAATTTGTGGCAGAAAACTAGCTAAAAGTGGATCACCTAAAGTAAACTTCATTTGATCCCTACTGTATAATCTAGTATAAATATTTATGTATAATACGTCAGACAAGATACTGGCCATTTTGAGGAAGAAATTAGCTGGTACATGGATGTGATTAATATGAATTTAGCTGAATTTGGCTGTGAGGGAAAGAAAAGTTGGGCATGCAATAAGAGGTCTGCATAAATGGCAATGTTGAAGTGTTGATTATATTTCACATTGATACATTTTGGAAATGTCTGGATTTTTGCAAAGAAAAAAATTGTAGAAAAGAAAATCACTGACCTTGCTGATCCTGTGACCCTTTCTGTCTTATTGTTACAGGTGAGCTGTAATATAAACACATTTGAAACAAACAAATTTGAAACATAAAACATCTCATCTTAAATTTTTTTTATAACTTTGTATTCCTTTCTCTGCAGGTATACATGACAAACAGGGGTTATAAACTGCCTCTGAAAATAGTTAAAGTCCTCAATATAACTTTAAAAGAAACTTTAAAATGTGATAAATTCAAATTAAATAAAAATTACTGTGTGAACTCTCTGGGGGAGCTGCTGCTGCTATAATGAGACAAGTGTAGCATTTGGTGGTCAGTTAAGTACCAGTAACAACCACCTGTTGGTGCCGTAATTAGTGAACCTTATGTGCGGCACCTTCTGTCCAGTAAATGGCAGTAATATTCCATTTATTTTACAGTTTATATACTGAGTGTATAGAGGTTGATGGTAGGTGTGACAGAGATTTCGGTGATTGTAGTGAAGCCATAAGCTGCTCATCTACACATGTACATGTATCATCAAGCATGTTTACTTTTATAAACATGACACATAACAATTTTCATGTATATATATATATAAATATATATATATATATATATATATATATATATATATATATATATATATATATATATATATATTCATTAGGGAAAAGAAATGCACCTACTGACCTGACACACCAGATGACCTCTTGCCTCTCATCCAGTAGGGTCACATCCATGATACACACGCCCTGTGAATTCAAATATATACATTTATAACAGATTCTATATATTATGCTACAGAAACCATGATGTGTTTAACACAGAAAACATCATATTTTTTATACTGTAATATTATATTTACACATATGTATAAATGGCCATGGAAGGGGAAAATGTTACAGTTAAGTGTTCCAGTTTCCAGTTGAAGTTTAGGATATTCAATTTTCCCTTTAAATAGATGCACCCCTCTTACACTGTTAGTGGACTTCGACATTAGTGCCCAATAAAGTAGGCAGCCAATGGGTAAGAGTGGGCATGTAGAAGCTCTTGTCAAATATTGGGACTAGGGTGTAGACCCCATCCTATGGATCTTAGGCAAGTCACTTAGTAGCCAGGGTCTATGTGATTGAAACTTCGCAAATTTGCGATTGCGAGGGGATCTGTTATTAGTGGTTGGATTCAGTCGTAAAACTGTCCTATCCACCACACCCCACATGCTATCTTCCATCTCTATAGTTGTGAGAGCCGTTTACAAGACAATAATGATGTCACAAATGTCAATGACATATGACATCGCATTGACTGACGTCATCAACTGGAATCACTGTCCTCCATTGATGAATATATCACTGTCATTGTGAACTGTCTTGCCATATTATGGACCATTTGTCTCATACTAATTATGTGCCAGGTAAGACATTATTATTCACTTGGTAGTTGGAACTTTTTATACTGTCACCTTTGTATAAAAAAATATCCCAGACAACATGCCAACATGGGTAATGGAACAGACTGCAAGTGTTTTGTTTGGCAGAGCTCTGCCAAATTATGCAAATTTTGTGCTTGTTAAATGATTGACCGTTTACAATGCCAACGGTCACCAGATTGGTTGCTCCTTATTCCAATGCTTATGATTATTCATTGACAAATATGTGATTAAGGTCACATAGAGTTCATGGATAGGTCAATAATATTTGATGACTGAAAGATAAATCATTAATCAAATATTTCTATGTACCATCTACATTAACATGAAATATGCTGTATAAAATTACCGTTTACCTAAAATAAATTCAGTGTAACTTATACATCACACAGAAAGGTCAAGGTAGTAGCCAGGTTGTTGACTATTATTCATTGCACAAGGTTAAGTTTTACTGTTGTTCAGTGTTTTGTGCCTCATCTTACTTATATCTCTGACAGAATAAGAATACTTTATCGGGATAATATTACTTCTTTGGATTTGCATACATGATTGTTTGTGATCAATTATGCAATGCAATCAATTTAATTGATTATGATATCACTAATCATCTATATAATCAATTAATTGGCACACCACTAATTGTTGTAGTGGAATAAATATTCTATTTTTAGATTGTGTGCGCTTGCCTATCTGCAAACACAAAATTGTTTGTATATCTGTGCATGTATGTGCATGTGGATGTTTTTTTTTGTTACACTTTGTCACCCTACCATACAGTGTTTAAGGCATATGTATAACGAAAATAAATCTCCGTTGACAGTTTCTTAATTATCCACTGTTAAACATTTGACCCACCTGGAGAATGCCTTTGAATAAATCTGTCTTCCATGGAAGGGCAGGCTGTTTAGTAAAAGCTGGATGGGCTGACTGGCGATCTGAGTTGATCAGCTCTAGCATAATGTATCCACCATCTGTGTAAACAGCCCAACATCAAACATTATATACAAAGAGTCACAGGACAGGGACAGACATTAATTAAGACATCCACTGGTGCTGGCCGTGGGTAAAATTTGTTAGCTCATGATGAAGCAAACAGTAAATTATTCTATTTGAAAATATATTGGCTATTATACAGTGCAACATAATAAGACATGATACACATGTTGTAGGATATTGCTAATTTCCAGACAGTTTTTACAGGACACTTAGTTTGATGTTACACCGGCACTAATTGTGTATGACGTCACCACTTTCTGTGGTTCTGTGTACCTGCCATGTTGGCCGGTAATTGTTGAATTAAACTTCGTTATGTTCCTGGAATTGTCATTACTTGTGTAAAACACGACACATGTTTGTCTTAATGATGATAACATCTCACACAGCATCTTTAAATATGAACATATGGAATGGTTAGATTGGCTGGTTAATTTGAAAAATATATTTATTTTATTATTATTCCATATTTCTCCATATTTTGCAATTTAGATATTTCTTAAGAATGACAATATCCTCATATAAAAGTATTGTCGTTGATGATTGATTTCTGAGCAGCTGTAATAACAAACAATTCTAAACACACAGTATATCAGACTTTACATATCACCTGGAAAACACCTTTATATAAATCTGTCTTCCACAAGAGGGCTTGCTATTTAGTATATTGACAGATATAACTACTGTGGTTGGTTTCATATTTGCGAGGTTAAATTTTGCGAGTTTCACTTTTTCAGTCTTTTGAGGGTTTCATTTTCACAATCTAACCTTACAAGAGACCTACAGGTACACAGGGTATAACCACAGCTATATTTATTACTTACATCAAATAATAAGTGTGCAAATTCTTAATAATTACATAGAGACCCAATGAAACTGACTGGACATTATAATTCATTAACTGCAGATAATTTGAAAAATCTGATATCATAATAGCAAAAATATAACAGCAATCTTTGAACATACAAGATCTGTTATTATTATATATAAATGATTTATCTTTCAACTTGCCTTTAACAATGGGACCTCTTATTCACAAAGGCTTTATTTTTTGAGTTAACTCCCCTTTCATGAATAATGTGAATTTGAAACCCTCGTGAACAAAAAGGCACCCACAGTAAAGTAGAACCTGTTAATTAAGGACACTGCAGGACTGGACATTTTTCCAAAATGGAGAGGTGATCTTAGTAGGGAGGTTATAGATATCAGGACCTACTTTCAAGGGACTGCTCATAAATGGTCATAAATAAGAGGTGCTCTTAGTACAGAGGTGCCTTTAAGGAGAGGTTCCACTGTATATGCAAAGGCAAAATCACACAAAGGTACATACATGCATACAAGCACACACACAAACATGGACAAGGATAAGAGCCAAGGGAACTCACTAAAGTGATCTTGATGACAATGCAGATTCAGGAACTGTTGGCTCCAGACGCTTTGTCTGCTGTTTCTAATCTCTATGGTACAGGAGTAACTGTGTAAACCTGAAACAACAAAAAATCAAATATTCATATTGACACACTAAGACAACTTTATTTCTATGAGTGTACCATGGCCTGTTGTTGGCACTGTCTACTGAATGAGGACAAAGGTAACCTTTAAAAAAAAGCCCAAAATGGGGACGCAAACCCTGCACTTAAGATAGTGTCCAAAGTTGGTGCCTGGAATGTTAATTAAACCTGTGTTATTCCAGGGAACTTTTCATTCACATAATTGAAAAACACCAGTGGACATCGTGGTTACTTGCCCGCCCTTGACTATAAACATAACAAACAACAACCATGGCCCCCATGCTGTACGTTGATTTACTGAAACCTTTTAGGAAAATGGCAAGTACATGTGGAGTGACTTCATTGTCCTCTGTGATGTCACGACTCCCACTCAATAGATGGAGATATCAGCACTTGCAACATCCCTCTGTAAACATATGTGCTATAAAAATCCTATAAAAATCATACAACACTCATTCAGAGGTTATTTACTGTTGGATTTACACCAAAATAACACATCTTGAAGATTTTCACAATACCAACCTTTATGATAAATTTCAAACACATCCGTGATACCTTTCATAAGATATCTTGCACACACACACACAGAATCAAGTGAGAAAGATAACCCTAGCTTTGTGCAGGGTTTATAATAAGACTGATATGTTATTATTAAGCCTTTTGGGTTGTGATTTACTGAGATTGCACCAGAAGAACCTTTGAGGTCCTGGTTGGGTTCAAATTGAGATCTTCAGCTCTGACATCTAACTCTTTAAAGGGACCTGATCACGTAAAAACATGTTGAATTGACACAAAAAAGCACCTTCCCTTATCTAATGAAATGGTACCAGCCAATACATTGTATTGAAACAGTTGCCCCACTCCTCAGTGTACACAAGTGTTAAAACAGTGGACCAAGCTTGATCACAGGCGTCAACAAAAACACAGCACGTGAGACTCATTAAAATCACTTTGGCCACAGCACCTAACAATTAGGAGATACCCTGACTTAGGAAAAAATGTAATAAGTGAAACCCCTTTATTCTGGACAGTCACGGGATCGAACAATTTGTTTGTTGTAGCGGGGTGTCACCCCCAGAGAGAGTCAGGCCATCCATGAAAAAGATGTTTCCCCATATTGCTAGGTTCAACATCAATATTACATGGTAATACATTTTATTACTTGTTTTTTTTTTACATTTTTCATAATTTATGCTGGAGTTCCGTGAACATTGTTATTTGTTGGATAACATATGGAACAACATTGACTGAAAGCAGTCCTGGCCTGTGAGAGAAAAATGTGGCCTGAAAAAAGGATGATAATGTCGCTAAGATCAGTGAAACTTCTGCATAATGAACACTCCACAATACTGTCACTTTTTGGGCAACGGTTTCTTTAATAATATATACAAACATATATAAAAGTCACAGATTACAAACTTGGCGGTTAATGGAGCAAAAATAAAATGAGATCATTTTAAAGTGGCAATTACCAGAAGGAGAATAATTTTGCTGATACAACATATTTGTACATGCAACCGGCCATTCCAGGTGTTAGGTGTCCTTTAGCAGGAGTGATTTTTACTGTTCACAAAAAGTGTCCGTTTTCATGAATAGCAGGGTGTCCGTCCCAAAGGGGTTCTTAAAGTAGTAAAAACATTTGGATGCCCAATACACGAGTGCACATCATGCTACTTATGTCATTTCAGCTGAGGCCCATGGACCTATTGTAAAAATCTGTTGTGACATTTACATTTGGCCTATGGACTGTAATATCTGTCTAGCAGAGACATATCAGAGGACATGAAGGTTCATGTATGGACTAGTTTGGACTACTCTTTGTTTGGGATCTGTCATGCATAAGCAAAATCAGACCTCCGGTCATGAAGCCTTGTTATTGTAAACTGACACATGTGGACTGTGTTTACTAACACACAGAACCATAGTAAGGTATTAAAGAGCTCAGGTGAGGATACTGAGACCATTTGCTTGGATGGTGTTGCCAGGAAACTTTTGCATTAAGCAAAAGTGAACTGATAGTGTGAAAGAATATTATAGACATAATATTGCTCCTGATTAATAATGAATGTCATTAGCCACATCAATGTCTTCCAGGTATCAGAAGCAAGCTGTGTTTAAACTTAGACCTAAAGTTATGGGTTTTTTTAATCAGGTTTTTTTATCAGACTAGCTTCTTACCTAGTTTATTTCTAAAACACAATTGTTACAAGTTACCTGGCACTTACCATATCTTCTGTCTAAATCATCTAAAACTGGTTTGTGAAGAGGTATGGCATAACACCTGCAAGAACAAGAAAATAATCTTAAACAGCTCCAAACATTGTGATTTTTAGTTGGAATTTGAATACGTTTGTGCACTTATATCACAAATTGAGAATAAGTGTGGTTCAATAAAAGGAAAACAAAATAATCACAATAAACATATCACTTGTGTCATATAATAATACAATTTTTTGAAATTTTAGAAAACAGTCAGTTTTGATCATCTTTTGAATCCACAGCCAGGGACTAAGAGGAATAAACTGATACTACAAATATAAATTAAAGATATTATGTTAAAATACAGTAAAACCTCGAAATTACGACCACCATCCGGCCTTCAATACAGGGGTTGCATTTTCGAGGTGGTCATCTAAGAGAGGTCTTATATAAAGAGCAAAAACGATTTTGGACTGTGAACAAGTGGTCATTATTTTGAGGTGGTTGCTAAACTGAGGTGGTCATTAAGTGGGTTTTACTTAACTTCAAAGTAAATAAGGCTATTTGCACAACTTGCAGCTCACTGCTAATGAAAAGACTGACAAACCAAACTGAAAATTAAAATATGTTAAAAATTCCAGTGTGTGTATTGATGCAGTAAGAAAAAGAATCACTGCATGGCCATAAAATAAAAATGCTTCTCGTTATGAAAATGCTCAGTGGTGAATTCTTACTCTTTCTTAGTTCCAAGGAGACATCTTTCTACCAGCTGATGAAAATGGAGACAGCATAAAATGAAGGCCAAGCTTCCCGCATCCTGCAACGGAAACAGAAAGTTATTTAGTATTCAAGCTTTATTGCATCTTTAATGTCAGAATGAAAACATCAATAATTCAAAACATTGATGCATTGAATTGCAAGCCCTTGATTAAATGTAATCCTTATTAATCTCCAAATTGCTTAATTTTTATTCTTATTTATTTTGCATATACCTTCCTAAGTCTTCTGTAAGCTATCAAATTTGATAAAGCAGTTTGTGAGGTGGAATCTCATTATTATGTAGGTGCACTTAATCTACTTTAAGCATTGGCTGGTTGGCAACTCCATTCATTAACTGCCCCCACAAACAGAGGGAGAGCAATATTTTTTTTATTTTCTGAAATTTACTCCCTTCTATTTTGTTAAAATTATTTTATTCTTTTAAAAAGTCTGAAATTTACAACTTAAATCAAAACTGAATCAAGAATTGAATCGAAGGTAAAGAATTAATAATCAAATAAAATCTAAGGGCCCTAACAATTCTCAGGTCTGTTATACTGCATGTGTTCTCAGAATGTGACAACAAAGTACCTTCCACTCTGTGATGACAAGTCCTGACGGTAAAGAAAACACCTTAACCATGTCATCAGAGGCTGTAGCAGGGCGCCCCCTGGTGACTCCTGAGTTATTCATATTTTCTTCAAGCAGCAATGAATACCGACATGGGCTGTAAGATATAAAATAAATGAAAATAATTCCAGTGAAAGTCACAAAGATGTATAATTATCCAGCTGAGCTTCCCTCTATTTGCAGCAACATATGAAACATCCTTTTGTAGGATACTCCATCTACCAATACACACTGAACATATACAATGGACTCTTCCAAAGGGACAACTTATCTTGGAAATTAGTCATTCGGTGCCTGACTAAAGCATTTAAGGAGACATATGAGTGTTAGCTCTGACAAAGTTTATATCAGTTATAGCGACTGTCTGTCTCCTAAAGCAAGTTTTTACCCAAGGACTGGCAGTATACCTTGATTTGGCTCAATATTAATTATTATAGGTTCCAACTTAGTCTCACTCTCTGTATTTACACTCAATTATTTTCACTCACCTGACATGGAACACAAACGACGGTATGGGAATAAACATATACACACCATCTCTTTCACTGTATCTGATGTATATTTTGAAAGCCATAACACAAATTTTTATACAATTAGTACATAATCTTCGTAAATGGAGCAGCCAGAGCTATCATGACGAGGTAAACACAGTTTATACCATACAAAATTCGGCGGTCTATCAATAGGATTTATCCCATATTAAAAACTATCACTAAACTAGAATACGGGTAGTCAACAAGCGACTACGTGTATCTGCCAAAATCAGAGAAGGACGGGTGAAGTGAGGCATGGATTGAGTGGCAAGGGGATATAGAGTTACATATGTAAAATATTAGTATTGGATCTCTGCCACATAAACATGATTGTAGGTGGCGCCACCTGTTATTTGAACGAGAAACTATCCAAGATATATACACATGCAAAATTTCAAGTGGAAAAGTCAAACCACTGCAGAGATATGAGTGATTTTATCCCACAGCAGACAAACAGATGGACGCTGTGCAAACATGGTTGCAGGTGGCGCCACCTTTTGTTGTGTATGTTATAAAGCTATCCCAGGGCTACATTTGTGTAAAATTTTTTTCCGGATCGGTCAAACGGTTCCCGAGATATGAGCTTGGATGTCTGCAGCGTTAACATGAATGTAGGTGGCGCCACCTGTCATAAAATCAAGGAAGCTATCTAGGATGTATATGCATGCCGAATTTTAGGTGAATTAGTCAAACCATTGCAGAGATATGAGTGATTTTAACCCCAGGCAGATGAACAAATGGACACTGTGCAAACATGGTTGCAGGTGGCGCCATCTTTTGTTGTGTATGTTATAAAGCTATCCCAGGGCTACATTTGTGTAAAATTTTTTTCCGGATCGGTCAAACGGTTCCCGAGATATATGGGTTTATGTGTGGAGCGTTAACGTGAATGTAGGTGGCGCCACCTGTCATAAAATCAAGAAAGCTATCTAGGATGTATATGCATGCCGATTTTTAGGTGAATTAGTCAAACCACTGCAGAGATATGAGTGATTTTAACCCCAGGCAGATGAACAAATGGACACCGTGCAAACATGGTTGCAGGTGGCGTCACCTTTTGTTGTGTATGTTATAAAGCTATCCCAGGGCTACATTTGTGTAAAAATTTTTTCCGGATCGGTCAAACGGTTCCCGAGATATATGGGTTTATGTGTGGAGCGTTAACGTGAATGTAGGTGGCGCCACCTGTCATAAAATTGAGAAAGCTATCTAGGATGTATATGCATGCCAAATTTTAGGTGAATTAGTCAAACCACTGCAGAGATATGAGTGATTTTAACCCCAGGCAGATGAACAGATGGACACTGTGCAAACATGGTTGCAGGTGGCGCCACCTTTTGTTGTGTATGTTATAAAGCTATCCCAGGGCTACATTTGTGTAAAATTTTTTTCCGGATCGGTCAAACGGTTCCCGAGATATATGGGTTTATGTGTGTAAACAGACGCACAAACGGACGCTGGGCAGAGACGAAAGGTCAGAGGTCAAGGTCACTTGGTTAGGCACCAGTTCACATGTGACCCGATAATTTGTGTAAGTTTCGGAAAAATCTGTCCAGTAGTCTCAGAGGAGTTCTCCGGAAACGAACGCGGCGGCGGCGGCGGCGGCGGCGGCGGCGGCGGCGGAACCCGGTCAAAAACATAGTATCCGCAAAACTTCGTTTTGGCGGATACAATTAGTACACCGCATGATCCAAAGAGGGCAGCACCGGATAGGGTCAGCTCTGTTATGTGACTGAGCCTATTACATTAATAGTCATCATATCTAAACATAATCTAAATTTGGACAGCATTTTTGTTAATTTGATGGAATTAAAATTTTTATTTGTCTTATTTTCTTTGTGAGAGAAATCTTGGACTTTGAAAATACTGTCATGTACATGCTTGCATAACTTCTTAAAAATGATGTGCTTCTTTAGTCTGGATGAAACAAATATTTTGGCTAGTGTTATACTTTGCATATCCCTATTATAAACAATTTTACTTCACTTGATTTTATTCTTCTTAAAAAGAAAGGTCCATGGCCTGTTGGTGGCATTGTCGGCTGAGTGAGGATGAATGTTTACATGTAAATACACACACATGGAAAAACATCTTTAAAGGAACCATAATACATGTTGGACCAGTGTAAAAGAATAACATAAATATTTTGGGCAAAAATGATTATATAAATATATATGTATGATATGAATAAAATGATATAGTGTTGTATACTGTGGTTGCCTTTTTGTCTGTGAAGGTTTCAAATTCGTGTTATTCACGAAAGGGAAATTATGGCGAAAAGAAAAACCCTCGTGAATAAGAGGCTACACCATCAAAGGGAATTCAAAAAGAAAAATATTTATATATATAGATAATAATAAATCTTGTATTTTACTCATGAATCATAGATTACTATAATAAATGATATCAAATCTTTCAAATAATCTACCTATAATGAACAAGAAATGTCCATTTTTTATATTGCCTTAAGTCATCATCCAATTTTTTACCATATCCATACAGGTTATTTAATTAAATTTACTTATATTATAATGAATATACTTTGTGTAGTTTAAGCTGTGGGCAGATTGTGAAATGGTACCCTCATGAAACAATGAAAATGTGAAAATCTAAAATTTTAACCCCACATATATTAAGCTAACCACAGTATTTTGAAGCATGCCATCCAATTACACCTGAGACTCACCTGTCTTTTAATGGATTTCCTGAGGAATCTCTAAACAAAGGTGTACCAGCATAGATTCTGAGCTTCTTCACCTGGCCACTAGGTGGCAGCTGTAGATCATACCACCTGATGGTGAGGGACATATTGAACCAGAAGACGTCCCTGGAGTTAAACATGTGCTCCTCCCCCTGACCATCTACCAGACCAAGCTTCCAGCCTGTGTCAGCAGCACTGAAAATAAAAATAAACAGACCAGTTAAAGGAGCCTATACTGCTATCTGTTATCTTTTAACTAAAGATAATCCCTTGAAACATTTTGATAAAATAACAATCTTACCATACACAGGCTGTTAATTTTATTTATATCTTTATATAAATATATATATCTTATTTATATTTTTATGTGTTTATAATGTGCTAGGAGGGTACCAAAATAATCCAACCAAATATGTTTATATCAGCAGGAATAATGGAGGTCATGCAGAGGATTTTGCAAAAAAAATTAAATGCAACCATATTAAAGTAGAGTCCATTGGGTAAATTTACTATAACAAGATAATACTGGTGAGTATAAAGAGATCCAGTACTTGTTTATATTCAATGTAACATGAGACATAGGAAAGGGTGCATTACAAAAACTAGATGTATACCCGTAATTGACCTATCCATGAACTATATTTGACCTTAATTGCATATTCATTCAATGAATAATCATGAGCAGAGCAGTTGCCAGCAACCAATCAAGTTACCGTTGGCAATGTAAACAGTCAATCATCCAACAAGCGCAAAATTAACATAATTTGGGTGACTCTCCCAAACATAATGTGTAGTCTGTACCAGTACCTGTGTTGGCATGTTTTCTGGGATATTTTTTATACAAAGCAGACAGTATAAAAAGTTCTAGACCAAAGGTTGCAGGAGCCATTTCTCCGACAACCACGTGAATAATAATGTCTTACCTTGCATGTAATTCATATGAGACAAATAATCGAATATATGGCAACACAGTTCACAATGACTGCAATATATTCATCACTGGAGAACAGAGATATAGCGATTCCAGTTGACTCTGATGACGTCAGTCAATGCGACATTATACATCATTGACCTTTGTGAAATAATTACTGTCTTGTAAACAGCTCTTGCACCCATGGGCATGGAAAACCTTCTGTGTAGGAGCCTTTTTGGGGCTAATTATCATAACTGGGTTAAAAGGGCAAGGCATATGAACTGTGGTGGTTAGGTCAATTCTGACATGCCACCTGTGACATCTAGGTTTGGTGTGTATGATAAATGGCAGCTGCACGAGTGGTTTCGAGAAATGAGGGATATAAAGCAGGGGTCAATAAGTACTCTGTGGTAATAATTACTCCCAGGTAATGAATCTATCCGAGGAGAGAATTTGGTGACACAGGGTTATGTATTGGCAAAGTTTAGAGTGCAACAGGTCTGTAGCTACTGCTGAATCAGACTACAGCAACACCAGCATGCTGTTTTGAAGGAACACTACTGACCTTAGTATTTTTTTACAGTTTGCTGGTAGCCCTGTATAAGGATGCTTCTTTTTCAGCAGTTTTAAATATTTCTTCACATTCACTGAGGAACACCTAAAACAGATGAAAAACACCAATACAAATATCAGCAAATAATACAGGTAATTAAAATACAATAGTTTTGATTACAAATACCACTAGGATATAAAAACAGCATGATTGGGCTATGTATTCAGCGTCACCTTATTGTTTTCCAAATTTATACGGTTTGTAGCCTGTAGATTTTAATGAATCTATTAACCCAACAAATCTATGTAAGATCAAGGCAAAACTTACCTGCCAATAGTTTAAAAGTTTATCTATCCGACTATACTTACTGCAAAAAGACTCACAATTTTCACATTACACTCTAGTTTGAGAAATATTCTGTATTCTTCTGGTACCATAAGACTTTAAGTAGATTAATAAACCACCTTTGAAGACAAAACCACATACTTTAAAAGCTGACAAATTTTATCTTTTTAGGAGTTTTTGTGTGGAGGAAACCATCTCAATTCTTTTATACTGTCTTTAACAAATTTTTAACCTTAGTATGTACATCTGCAGATTCCCTTTTCATTTTGGGACTATGTGACAGGATGGTAGCAATCATTATCTATCATGTTGTAGTGGATTTCTAATTTTGAGGACAGGATTTTGTATTTCTATCTGCCTGGATGATTATAGGAACCACAACAAGTATACAGAGTTATAAATAACACTTAACACCAAACTTTAACAATCATCAAACTGCATATGATCTGTACATACAATTGGGCATAAAAGTGGACACCCATAACAAGGAGGATGTCAGGGCAGCACTCTTGGAAATACAGAATATAACACTTAAATCAGCAAACCAAATCTTCTGTCTCCACTTGATGCTACAACCGGACTGACCCTTATCTAAGTGGGTGCTAAAGGGGGAAGGGTCCACCAACCGCCTTGTGGTGGCCAGGGCAATCATTGCCCAAGGGCAGGCCAAGGAGGCAAGTTACAATGCTATTTTTATTCTGGTGTTACCCAGGCCCAGTGTCCTGGGTGTATCCCAAGGGAACCCCCAAAATATGTACTACTTTGTGAGTGATACACAGCTGTGGGGCACTGCCTTCCCATTAAGCCTGCAGAGGGCTCTGGGCCGTAAAAAATCTGACTGCTCTTAGGAAGAGATCAGAACTTAGAATCTCCCAGCTTTGAGTCCTGTGCTCTGCCCCCAGCCCATGAAAGGCAGCATCTGACAAAATAGTTTGAATTTACAGTCACTGCAAGTAACTGAGCCCTTCTGCTGTGTCTGATGTATCCAATGAGACCAGTTATTATTAAAACTGAATAAAACTGTCAACTGAAACATAAGAAAAGATAATCGATCCTTGTAAGAGTATCTGCAATGTTTTTTCTTTGGATAAAAAAAGACAGAATTTCATTTATTCAGTGAGACAGCATTAAAGATTCATCGAGAAGCAACAGGTTGCTGTAGTCAAGACTCTAGCGCTGTGTGTTCCTTGAGCATGATTTTGAGATTTTGAAGGAGTCAATAGATGTAATGCTACCAAGCCAAGCAAGAAGCCTCGAGAGACCACCACCGTTTTACCCGCATCAGTGACCAAGGAAAGCCACAGCACCCACACCCAAAAAGCCCCAAGCTGGCCAAGCACCGGCATTTGCCCCAGCAGCAGAGACCAGCCAATCCAGAAAACTGAATTCAATCACAAAACACACTGACAAATGATCGCTAATTTCTTCATAAAAAATTAAAGATTGGTCAACATGAATCTCACCTTTGAACACATACAGATTTCCAGAAGCCATGAGGTATACTGGCAGGAACGCTGACAGGTTTAGCACCTTCCTTCTTTTGGACATGGTTTTGGTATATTTTGTACCATATTACACTGCAAGATAAAGACAAGCACTCAATAAGCAGGATACCAGGAAGTGATAAGTTGGATGGTCAAAGCTGTTTGGTTGCCATTAAGTGGGATAACAATAAAATTTTAATTAGGTTAGCTCAAGTGGCATTTATGCTGCAGGAAAAGTATGCATGTATTTCATAATGATCAACTGCCGTCTTGTTTTACAAATCAAGTTTTAGGGGTATCTGTATAAAAACAAGGTATATGTGGACAATTCATTAATATTCCATTTCTATTGATTTCTCCAACTAAAACATTGCTGAAGTGCATTTACAGAGTTCTATCACATATTGATGATTAGTATAGCTCTTATAGCAGCCTTTTTTATGTGCGAGAAGTGCCATCTTGACCAAAAATGCAACATGAATGGAACATTACTGACAATATTTGTCTGTGATATACTCACTTATCACTGGCCAGATTCCACCACCGATGACAGACCTGGGTAGCTATCAGCAGGTCACCTGGACTCAGGAAACTCAGGATGAGCATCAGCAGCTCATCAGGGAGACTGGAAAAAAAAGAGAAACAGTCAAAGAATGTCTCAAATAAAGAAAAAAAAAGTAACATGTGATGGTAAAGTTTGGATTTATAGTCTAATATTGCTCAGGGGGCATATAGAGGACTCAAAAGTAAATAGGATCATTTCATTCACACAACATGTGTATCACCTCATGCTATTGGCCATCTATCTATCTATCTATATACTACTAAATCTTTCCTTTCTGTTTGTCCCACTAAACCAACAGAAACGGGCCATGATGGTGGGCAATTTTTGCTTTCAGCGTCAGTCATATGCCCAAACTTACAGAATGCACACCAATTTAGCCCTTCCACCTGCACACAATTGAATTTCTGGCAGCATGCTCACATTGCAGGTCTGTCGCACAAGATCACACCGCTTGACATTGCAAACCTTCACCTTGGCTCATTACCACAAATACGTATATAGATTGCTTCTGTATTGACCACCAGATAGAAGTTTATAGAAGTTTATTCAACTCAGAAGGACCCCTTTCGGGGTATACAGAGTCATGCAATACATTATAAAGAAATTCTTACATGGCAAGATCACATGTGATATAAAACAAATTTTATATAGTCATCGAATGACCAATAACAATCAATATAGGACAAAAGCACATATTTCTAACCGAAGTATAAAAAGAAGATAATATGCAACATACCAATATACTAACATCCGCATAAAGATAGGAACACCTATCTGAAAATAATACTGACACTAAGATGTTAAAATAATTATTTGTAATGTGTATATATAGGATGTTCCCTGGGTGTATCAAGTGCAGTAATATTTTTAATTTAATGCTGACATGATTTTCTTTGCAAATTTAGCTAAGTTTGATAGTTGTAATCGATCCTCAGTATTGAACAACAGATGCATTTTTAAGGTGTTTGGTCTAGTCAGGTAAAACTTTGGTATTAGGCAGAATCTTTCCATCTTAAAGGCAGTACATTCAAACAAATAATGAAACTCATCACCGTGGGTATTTAGATTACATGATGTGCATAGACTAGAATGTTTTTTTTGTTTAAAAAGACTAATATGAGATGGAAGTTTGTGATTTGCACACCGAAATTTAATCATGGCATTTCTCTCTGAGAGGTTAAGTGTATTTAAATACTTTTCAAAGCCAAAGTCCTGCTTAATTATCCTATAACTGTGGCACAGTTTGTTTTCTGCCAATTCATTATGCCAATTTTGCTTACAGATATCATTAAGTCTGAGCTTTATGCTCCTTTGTAACCAGATGTCACTACCTTATGCAATACACAAAACAAGTGGTCCATGGGCCATGATGCTCAGCAAATTTTGACTGGGTGCTCATGTTTTTTTATTAATGTTATATATTGTCTGTGAGAATAGCTATGGCTAAAGTTATATTGTTGAAAAATGGACAGAAAATAAAAATTTCAAGATTCATATGAGACCTGCCAAGGACCCCCCTGGCTTTCACAATAGAGGTTTCAAGGAAAATAGATACAATCTGTACCCTGTCTGTCTAGGTGCTCAAGATCATGTTTCTGGTCCATAGCTGGCAGAACATAGGTCACCATGATTCAATTTCAGGTTTCAAAATAGAATTGCCAAGGATTCCCCTGAATGTCATGTAAGAAGAGTCTAGGGCTAGTGGATACAATTTGTGCCTTGTCTGTCTGGGTGGGCAAAACCATTTGTCAGCCCATAGGTCACACAATATAGGTCACCATGATCTAATTTCAGTTTTCCAAGGACACTTGACTAGGACCTCCCTGAATTTTATGTTAAAAGATTCTAGGCCTAATGGATACAATTTGGCTTGTCTGACTGTCTGGGTGCTTATATGACTTCTTTTCCTAAAGGTTGCAAAATATAGGTCATGGTGACCTAATTTCAGTTTTCTACAGACATTTGGCAAGGATGTCTCAGAAGGTTATATTAGAAGTTTCAGGCTTAACAAATACATGTGTGCCCTGCCTGACTTTCTGGGTGCTCAAAATCCTGTTTTTTGCCTGTAGGTCACAAAATGTAGGTCACCATGACCTAATTTCGGGTTTCATAAGAGATTTGCCAAGACCTCCCAGGATGTTGCATTAGAAGCTTCTAGGTCTATAAGATATGATTTGTGCCTGTCTGACATTCAGGAGGCTCGAGATCAGGTTTTGGTCTTGTAGGTCACAAAATGTAGGACACAATGACCTAATTTTAGGTTTCCAAGGAGATTTGCCTAGAGCCTCCCAGGAATCTGTGTAAAAAGACTCTAGGCCTAACAGATATGATTTGTCACCATCTGACATACATGATGTTCATATCACATTTTTTCCTATAGGTCACAGAATATAGGGCACAGTTACCTAATTTCAGGTTTCTGAGGACATTTGCCAAGGACCTCCCTTAATGTCATGTTGGAGGATTCTAGGCCTAATGGATACAATTTGTGCCCAGTCTGACTGTCTGGATGCTCAAAATCAGGTTTTTCGGCCTGTAGGTCACAAAATATAGGTCACCATGACCTAATTTCAGGTTTCCAAGGAGATCTGCCTAGTAACTCCCAGGATAAAGAGCAAGAAGATTCTAGGCCACACATATACAATTTGTCCCCATCTGACATTCAGGGTGCTCAAAATCATGTTTTCGGCTTGTAGGTCACAAAATATAGGTCAACATGACCTAATTCCAGGTTTCCAAAAAGATTTGACTAGGACCTTTCCAAATGTCACATTGGAGGATTTGAGGCCTTACCAATTCAATTTGTGCCCTATCTGACTGTCTGATGCTAAAAACCCTTGTTTTCAGCCTGAAGGTCATAAAATATAGGTCACCATGACCTAATTTCAGATTTCCAAGGAGATTTGCCTAGAAATTCCCAGGATATTGTGTTCAAAGATTCTAGGCCTCATAGATACGATTTGTCCCCATCTGACATTCAGGGTGCTCATATGACATCTTTTCCCTACAGGTCACATAATATAGGTCACAGTGACCTAGTTTCAGGTTTCCAAGGACAATTGCCTAGGATCTCCCAAAATATCAGTTTAGAGAATTCTAGGCCTAATGGATACAATTTGTGCCCAGTCTGACTGTCTGGGTGCTCGAAATCAGGTTTTACGGCCTGTAGGTCACAAAATATAGGTCACCATGACCTAATTTCGGAATTCCTAGAAGATTTGCCAAGGATCATCTCCCTGGATGTACAGTTAGAACTTTCTAGGTGTAACGGTTACCATTTGTGCCCTGTTAACGGACAGACAGATGGCCAGACAACCGGACAGACGCAGGACAAAGGGTAATCGCTACAGCTCAGATGACAGTCAGCTGAGCTAAAAAGCACTCAGGAAGTGCAGATTTCCGCCAAGGCAGCTCATTCCTCCCATATGGCATTGTCAGAAACTGAAAGGCAGCATTTTTCCTTTTAAACAAGGGACCCACGGGTCACGGCGCTCAGCTGATCGTGATTGGACTATAAATGTTTCTCCACTGTGATACTATATCGAGTTGATAAAGCTTATGAATATCATGGACATGTTGGGCTATTATAAAGGAATGTAATGTAATATGTGAGTAAATGATAAATGAAATTACCTGACTGATGGATTAATAGAGTCAAATATAGTGGTTTATTTTTTATTTATTTAGGAAGGGTTGAAAATTGTGATACATTTGAGCAAATATGAATGCAAAGACAGCAGTAATAAGCAGTAGTAGAATGATGATAAGGCTATTTGTTGAAGGATCTAAAGTGTATGGTAGTGTGCAAGTTTTCAATTTGACAGATATGATGTTATGATTAACTATGCTGATGAAGTGATTTATGAATTTGTGACTGTATGACACAATATCTCTTTAGTCTTGACAAGGTACATTATTGTGATGCCCACTGTGTCTACATATTACACAATATTGACATAATTTCTGGCATGTACATAGGTACCTATGGACGAATAGTTATACAAAATATTAAAGTATGAATATATCTGATTCATCTTGTTCTTGCTTACTGTGGCTGACTTTGGGATGGGGTTCGGAGAAGGGAAAAGTGAGGGCAGCACGAAGGTGGATGTAGAAATATTCTATTGTAATGTTTTTCATTTATATAAGAATATGAAAAGCTAAGAGGTAAGGGGCCCTCCTACTTGGTTATAGTAAAGTTCTAAATATATGATTGCAAACTAATACTCTGACAAGACTGTCATGAAGAAAAACAGTAAAAGTTTTGAGATACTGTGATGCATATGAAAATTTACAGATGGACAGGCAAGTGGACAGTATGGACTAATACCTTTATTTCACTTTCAAGGGAATAATGCATTTAAGTTTATATATAATCCTATTTTTTTAAGCATATCCACTTTTTCCATCAAGAAGTTTTTATCTGAATCATTTTTTTATTTACAGGTTTTATAAATTTTTAATAAAAAAACCTGAAAATATAAGATAAAATATTAGAATTGTTGCAAAAGTTGCAATCAATATATATACAGAGTAATAAACTGAAACTATAAGTTAAAATATTAGAATTGTTGCAAAGTTGCAATCATCATATATCAAGAGTGTATTCATATTGGGTCATATTATGCATACACATAAATTTTATTATTTTTAAATCATAAATGTTTAAACTGAATTTAAAAGAAAATAATGCCACAACATGGCATCTACAAGAATATTCCTTAAAATCACTATTAAAAAGTTTTGCACATTGGAGTTTTCAGTACATGCTTAATTTTATTCACCAAAATAAAATAAAAGATTCAGTAAATTTGATAAAATAAAACATATTTTCAAATAAAGTATACACACTGTTGGTTGAATGAGGGACAAACAATATCATTGTGCTAATTACTTTCCCAGTTTTAATTTATTACTGGAATTAAGTCAATTTCACACCTGGTGAAGTTTTTACTCATCTGAAGTAAGGAATTACTTATCTCATGAACATCCACACTTTCATAGCAATACACCACTTTGTGGACACAATTAAATGTACACTTTAATCATTGTAACCCTGGTGGTACAATACAAAATCTAAAATGTAGCATAGCCTAGAATAAGAATGAATCAAATACAGAAAATAATAACATTCATCTAGTTTATGCACCATCTGGGGGGGGGGGGAGTGCAGGGCAGAGGGGAAGCCTGCTGGTAGTGGCCAAGCTGACCCAAGGCAAGCTGCCTGGTGTGGGTTACATAATGCAAGTGAAGGCTGTACTACCAGGTGGGCTAGATGTAAACAACACTTGACATGGTGTATGAAAACATGAATAAAAGCTATTCTTTCCAATCAATTTCTTTGAAATTTCAGATTTTAAAAGATTATATCCTTATGTATATATGCTGTGAAAATTAAATCAACAGTGCCAAAGTTGGACAAAATTTAAGGTATTGATTTTTTATTTATGCTAATAACTTGAAAAATTTGCAAAATTCAGATCTAATTTTGGGTAAACAATTGAATCTTGATTAAATAAAGTTATATTCCTGAAAAAAAGTCTCTAGGTTCAGCAATTCTCATGTTAGGTGAGTAAATATATTTCCTGATTTAAAAAAAAACTGCATTATGTTTTGGCCCATAACTTCAAAATAATACCCAATACTGACCTAATTTTTGGTATGTTCATAGAAATGTATGAAAGAATGTGAATACTAAATACGATCAAAAACAGATCAGTGGTTTTGATTTTAGGCAGCCTTGAAGTGTAACAATGGCCTTTTTAATGGAGTTTTTTTTCCTTAATATCTTGAAGGAACAAAGTCCTAATGACCCAATTTTCGGTATGGTAGGAGATTTTTGGGACATCTAAAATTATGCCAACAGCCTGGGGAGCATAGAGATGTGCACTGAATGACCTACAGTCAT
Source organism: Sipunculus nudus (assembly GCA_026874595.1). Lineage (NCBI taxonomy): Eukaryota > Metazoa > Annelida > Sipuncula > Golfingiida > Sipunculidae > Sipunculus > Sipunculus nudus. The sequence goes on along the minus strand of CM049316.1, from coordinate 65,556,036 downwards.
CAAAGTGGACTGCTTGACAATGTAAGGGAATACAACAAGAGCCTCCAAAAAAATTTGATAACTTGCCTAATTTTGCAGCTTTTATTTTCAAATTTCAGATTTTACCAGATTAAATCCTTATGTATACATGCTGTGAAAATTAAATCCACAGTACTTACAGGAAAAAAACGTGCTGTGGCCAAAGTTGGGCAAAATTTAAGGTACCAATTTTATAATTTTGCCAATATTTAAAAAAAATTAACAGATTTTGATCTAATTTTTGGTATACAATTAAATTTTGATTAATTAAAGTTGTATTACTGGAAAAAAGTCCCTACCTTTAACACTTTTGGTCTTAAGTGACCAAATATCTTCCTGATTTTTTTACAAAGTCCATTACGTTTGGGCCCATAACTTTTTTAAATTATATAATACCGACTTAATATCTGGCATGTACATAGAAACTATATAGAGGAATATTTATGGTAAATATAAAGAAAACCAGATGAGTGGTTTTGATATAAGGCAGTCCTGAAGTGTGAAAATAGATTTCTAATAAAAATTGAGGTTTTTCCTTAATATCTCGAAGAAACGAAGTCCTATTGACCCAATTTTCGGCATGGTAGGAGATTTTGGGGACATCTAACTAGCTGTATGCCGAATTTCAGATTCGTAGTCCAACGGTGTCGAAGCGTGCCAGTCTTACGGACGGACAGACGGAAGGACGGACGGACGGACGGATGGACAGACAGACGGACGGACGACGGACAATGGACCACGACTATAGCTCAGATGACTTATAGTCAGCTGAGCTAAAAATCCTGGATGCAGACAGTGATCTGGATCCAGGTGATCTGGATCAAGTTAACCAATTGTTCCATGTATGATTGCTGATCTATCCTGAAAATTTCATTAAAATCTGTTCATTACGTTTTGAGTAATGTTGCTAACACACAAATAAACCAACACCTGCCAAAATATAACCCCCGCCCATTGGCAGAGGTAAAAATTAACCCAAACAAGGGTTTCTATAAGCAGGAGGGTGAAAAAGAACAGGTCCTGCACTCTAATTATTGCATTATGATGCTCCAGTCTAACACAGACAATGTTATGAATGCAGTGTTGGGGCACCTTATTTCTGACCCATCACTTCTGGAAATTTTGTTTTTCCATGAAATTCTCCTTTCATCATTTAAAATTAACCCTTCCTCTATTTACCAGTACAAAAATAATCCCTCTTGAAAGCAGTTCAAAATCTTCAAAGATTTGTAGTCCATAATTACTTAAATAACATGGTAAAAGTGAATTACTGGGGCCCCGGCACTGGGGATGGGATGGGATGGCGGTCATCAACAACATTCCCTTGCTGACCAGAGGGGCTGGCTTATTTTTTCAAAACACCAACCCCTGCATCCCTCCTTTGTGCCACCCATTTCAGCTAAAGGATGACCAGGACCCAGCTCCCCTTAAAAATTAGGGTTGGTAACGGGTCACCAGACAAGCTTTTGGGCAGGTTTCCTAAAATGCCCTTTAAACAGTAACATAATTCTCAAATTCCAAACAGGTGAGATAACTTGGTACAGTACTCCAGTATCTGTAGTTTTCTCCTCCGGATCACCACTGGAGGGAGCCTCCCTTTGGGCCTTGGTTGTACAGGAGTGGCCTTGACAGCCATGTCACTGCTGGTCTGTTTGGAGGCTGATGTGCCCCTGCTGGTTGACTGGCTGCTGGTCTGCCTGGAGGCTGATGTGCCCCTGCTGGCTGAGTGACTACTCCTCTGACTAGAGGCTGATGTGTAATCTCTACTGGTGCTGGACAGCAGGCTGCTTCTGGATGTTGCAGACCTGCAAGGTAGTAATATTAATAATAATAAAATTAATAATAACATTCACCATAATTATAATATTTGATGATAATCATGGTTGCAAATAATATTTCGTGATCTGACCATATGCTTTCTTATGCTGAAACTGAAGCATGTGTGCAGTCTGTAAAAATGAGATCTATACTATTATCATGATCATTGGCTGGCTCTTTGATTAGTTTTTGACACCTACAACATCTCTGAATATACATACAGGATATGAAATATATTTCAACAGTGTTCCCATTGGAAAAATGTTTGTAGACCTGTATAATGGTTTTAAAATGTGCCAGTCTAACAGACAAACTGACAGATGGAAAATGGATCATATCTATAGCTCAGCTGACTTGTAGTCAGCCAGGAAAAAAAAAAAACATATAAAAAGACTAACCTTTGACCCCTGTCACCTTTGTGAGCTCTCATATACTGGGACAGGTATTCTTGATGGTTTGTAGCTGCCATCTATGTATCCTGTATCTGGAATAGTAAGTAATCACCTTTTTAGGCTGGATTTGGATAAAAAACAACAATAAAACAGTAAAAGGTGAGTGGATCAGCAGACAGACAAGATGGTGAGCAGGTGAGCAACTACCCCTGGGGTGGAAAAATTAGTGATTAGGTAAGATTATTAGTATTTATGAGTACCTGAGGCAAAAGATAAATGAGTAGTGCTGAGAGTGGATGATTAAGTGGGTTAAAAGAATGAGCAGATGAGTGAATAACTAAGTAGGGCATATGAATGAACAGGAGAATAGATAAGCAAGTGGGGTAAATGAATGAATGTGAAAGTATATGACCAAGTGGGATTTATAAATAAGTAGGAGAGTGGATGAGCAAGTGGGGTAAATTAGTGAAAAAGAAAATAGTTGAGCAAGTTGGGTAAATTAATGAGCAGATGAGTTAATGAATATTGGGGTAAATGGGCAAGCAGATGAGTTAATGAGCAATTGGGGTAAATTAATGAGTAGGAGAGTGGATGAGCAAGTGGGGTCAATGATTCACAAGTTAAGTTAATGAATAGTGGGTTAAATATATGAGGAGATGAGTTTATGAGCAAATGAGTAAATAAATAAGCAGATGAGTTAATGAGCAATTGGGGTAAATTAATGAGTAGGAGAGTGGATGAGCAAGTGGGGTCAATGATTCACAAGTTAAGTTAATGAATAGTGGGTTAAATAAATGAGGAGATGAGTTTATGAGCAAATGAATAAATAAATGAGCAGATGAGTTTATGAGCAATTGGGGTAAATGAATGAGTAGGAGAGCAGATGAGCAAGTGGGGTCAATGATTCACAAATTGAAGTAATGAATAATGGGTTAAATAAATGAGGAGATGAGTTTATGAGCAAATGGATAAATACATGAGCAGTTGAGTTAATGAGCAATTGGGGTAAATGAATGAGTAGGAGAGCAGATGAGCAATTGGGGTCAATCATACACGAGTTGAGTTAATGAATAGTGGGTTAAATGAATGAGGAGATGAGTTTATGAGCAAATGAGTAAATAAATGAGCAGATGAGTTAATGAGCAGTTGGGGTAAATGAGTGGGAGAGTGGATGAGCAAGTGGGGTCAATGATTCATGAGTTGAGTTAATGAATAGTGGGTTAAATTATTGAGACAATGAGTTTATGAGCAAATGAGTAAATAAATGAGCAGATGAGTTAATGAGCAATTAGGGTAAATGAATGAGTAGGAGAGTGGATGAGGAAGTGGGGTCAATGATTCACAAATTGAGTTAATGATTAGTTGATTAAATAAATAAAAAAAAGAGTTTAAGTGATAAGTGAATGAGAAAAGTGGGGTAAAAGAATGAGCAGATGAATTGAGCAAGTTTGGTAAATGAATAAGAAGATGAGTGGATGAACAAGTTTGGTATATGAATGAGCAGCTAAATGAATGAGAAAACTGGGGTACGTGAATGAGCAGATGAATTGAGCAAGTTTGGTAAATGAATAAAAATATGAGTGGATGAACAAGTTCGGTAAATGAATGAGCAGATAAATGAATGAGAAAAGTGGGGTAAATGAATGAGCAGATGAGTTGATGAGTAGTGGGGGTAGATAAATGGGCAGATAAGAGGAAGAACAAAGTTGGGTAAATAAATTTAGTAGCTGAGTTTATGAGCAAATGGGCTAAATGAATTAGCAGATGAACTACTGAGTAGTCATGTTGGGGTAAATGAATATTGATATTTATCAGTGATAAAATTAATCATACTATAATCTTGGTTTAAAAAATGACACCAAAATAATTCATTTATAATTTAAAGAAATGCTACCCCTTAAAGTTAAAAAGCAAAAAAAAAAAATAATTATATTCAAACCATCAATTTACTTGCTAATGGTGAATTTACCACATAATTTGTTATCATGGTGTTACTGAACAAAAATAAAACTGCCTATTATGTAACATAAATAAAAAATTCTGACTGGTCATAAGATTAACACTTTTTTTTATCTATCATCATTATACATATTATATTTTATCAGATTATCTATAGTAAAGTTTGTACCATTTTAGGGAACTGAGGAGTGAAGACAGTAGCCAGTAGTACCGCATCTGACAAGTGCAATGCCTATATTATAGGCTCAGTATAATTTATATATATATGGCCAAATTTAAGAAATATTCATGATCATATCTTGGTATATTAAATGGTTTCACGTCTTGTTATTTAGTATCTTGCAAATAAAATTAATTATATTAATCATGAAATATATATCATTTGGTGAGAATGGTCCCCCAGACGATTTAAAGCAGCTTTTAAGCCTGTTTACCTGTAACTTGAACCTTAAAAAATCTGTCAGGTTGAATGTCTACTTGTTTACATGGTTCCACGTTACGGTGTCCCAGTATCCATTATGATATATTATTTTAAGTTTCCAAATTCTCTGTACAATGCTTACGGTTGTTTTATACACAGTATGGTGAAAAAAGTTGATAGAGATATTTTTTTGCCTTGATTAAAAAATTGATAATAATTTTCGTGATCATGAGTATATTTTGTAAGCCTGTTAATGTTCAGTAATATTATTACGTATAACGCATGATGTTACATTCTTTATAGATTGGTTTCCTTTTTATTTGTTTATAATCAAACAAAATCAAAAGTAATATTGGATCAGTTATTGTTTTAGCATGATTCAATTATTTATGTTATCAGCTTCTGAAAATTGGCTAAATATAGTTGTTGAACTCCCCTTCCCTGTGAAACAGTAGGGACAAAATATCAAGTTTATGGTAACATGCAGGGACCAGTCTATTTAAATCACAACATCAAGGGATCATATCAATAATTTATTGCATATACCAACCTCAATATTATCACAAGAAATCGTAATCAAAATGAATATGAACATAACTAAGTTTTATATAAGGCTTAACATATAAATAATGACTTAAAGCGGTAACCTAAACTTAGTTAGATTTAAAATTTATGTTTTAAGAAATTTGAATACGAGGTGATCCCTTTTGTGCAACATGGCGGAAGGAGGAGGAAACGACGATGCTGACAATCCATTTTCCTTTAAGAAGTTCGTGAAAGGAAAAGGCAAAGGGAGTAGCAGAAGAGATAATGATAGTAGCACAAGAAGAACAAATCCCGATCTGTGCAATGTGCCCGATGTGTCATCAACTCCGGGCCAAGGGAGCGCGAGCAGACCTGTTGCGCCCTCAGCCGCAGGTGTGAACCACCTTATCACAATACTGGGCTCAGGTGAAGTCTGACGGGTTTGCAAAACGTATTGCAACATGGCATGTGATTGGTTGACAATTAGCCAATCTGAGGGCCTTTAATTGTCTCTCAGCCAATCACAGGAATAGTTGCATAATGAAGTTCAAACCCGATCAGACCACTTGCCCTGATCATAAACAGATAAAAGAAAATTATGCATACACAGACAAAACTTTGTGCCAATTGTGGCTTTATTTTGTCAAAATATTTTTTTATAATTAATATCTTATCATTGTTCAGTATTAATTGTATGCAAATGCATTTTTGGTTATGGTCAAAGCTGAACGAGATGCCATATAACTGTTTGCATTGTCTTTAGGGATAAATTGCAATGGATATTTGCTCAATTAATTTCTGTAAAGCACCTAGCTCATAAGAATGGACTCCTCAATTGCTTCTTTTTTAGAAGTAACTGACGCAATTTTGAGTCCATAGATTGCCCCTGCAGTTAACTGTAATTATAACACTCCAAACACAACTGTGAGATTTAATATCAATTGATTAATGTTCAGTACTTCTATGTGTATTGTATATTTGACCACTGAAAAACATTACAGTTCTTTTCTCTGCACTATTTTGCACCACGGAAGTGTTAATATGAACATAATAGTACACAGGCCTAAAGCATTATACAGGACTGCCACCAAATGCAAGATGTCTGCCGGGAATATTTCACATATTTTATCACGATAATGAATTAAAAATAACCCAGTCATGTCATATTTTTGGACCAAAAGTCTGTAGAACTATTAATTATTTTGGTATGGTCTAAATGGTTAATGTCTCATATGTGATTATTTATCCCTGATAATGTACCTTTGATATTTTCTATGTATATACAGGTATGGTATATTTCATTCTTTCGTACTCATTCTCACACTGTCAATATTCTTTATGACAGCTGCAGCTGAGGAGCCCAGGCCTGCAAAAAAAGACAAAGATGAAAATCCATTCTCTTTTACCAAGTTCCTGCAAAGTCAAGGTTGTGGTGCAAGACCAAAAGTCACCCATGGTCATTTGTCAACGTTGGACCTAGCCAATGATCTACCAGACTTTGTGCAAGATTCCCCAGGAAACAGAAGCAGAAAGCCCCCAAGGACTGATGTATCATTGCCAGATTTTGCTATCGATAGTGAGCCTTTAAATTTGCCAAATCCACCTGAAAATAGCAGGGATTTTCACACAGGTGTGCCAAATCCTGCAGATTTAGATCATGTTTTACAGCACGATCTTGTGAATGGAACATTGCACAATGAAATAGATGCTCCGGAACTGGTCGCTGAAGGTGCAGTGGGAATAAGTGATCCTCTTTTCATTAGTAGACCGCAAGGTGACCCGGTGTTAGACAGTTGTGATAACCATAATGACAGTCCGTGTATTTCCAGTAGGTCATACCCAGGTAGCGGGCTACCTGATTTCTTGCCAGACAGTGCTATTGGACAACACGGCTTTATCAGTGGCCATAATCAAAGTCCCCCGGATCTCCCACTTGACTTAGATCATAACCTGGGTCCTCATCCGGAGAATGGCACTACAGCTGAAGAATTACGAAGGGTAAGGCTTCTTTTCCATGTACTTGGTAGTTTCTGCAATGTGGTTACAGGGTTTGCAGGTTTATTCTGCACCTAAGTTGGTGAAACCCGGGCTGGGTTTTACCAGGTATTACCAAGGATTTCCAGGTTTTACCCCTAATTCATATTGATTAGAGTAATGTGCCCTGCAAAGCTGGCCATGGATTATAGTATGAGTGGTAAATGACTCCTTAAAGACAGGGGCAAAATGGTCAGAGCCTCTTGAGTTGCTACTAATATTCACAAAATGTGGGTTTGACTTTTGCTGACCAATCAGAAAGAAGCTAAGCCTTAGTTATGCTAGATAGAAGCAAATAAAAATGGGGGAAACGCTTGGGTAAAACACTGGGCTAAACATGGGTAAAAAACCTGAGTTAAATATTTTCAACCCAAGTCTTACCCACTGGTTTGGGTAAAATAGGTTTTACCCAAGTCAAATGGGAACCCAGGTCCTGTGTGGTAAACAGGCCGTGTGCCATGTGGCTAGTCCTTCTCAATATGCTTTGTTTGCATATTCCATGTGGCAATAACATGCCTTCCCAACATTGCTGAACAGAATCAGAGACACTAGGGCAGCACAAGTACTGGAAAATCCAACAAATGACAGCTTTAATTAGAATTCCTATGTGTTTATAAAAATAAATTTGATAATTTCATCATGCAGAAATGTATCTCTGATCATGGAAGGGATTTACTGGAAATTTGTTATGTATGTTGACATGGGAGATCTCTGTATTAATTGCTTACATTTGTGGCAAAATCAACCATTAGTTGAATTTTAAACAATTTAAATGGTCATTTTTAGACACCAGTAATGGCAAAGTATTCACTCAGTATTCATATATTTTGCATTTGCATAGAAAATGAAAACAATTCATATATTGTGCTACCATATATACCAGTCATGAGTGAGTCATCTGTTGGAGTTTGAAAAAAAAACTTGAATAGTCAATCATGCTGAAATATGCGGAGGCAAAAATTCTGTTTTTGAAAAAATATAAGTGACTGAAGGATTAAATTGGGCTCTAATGGTGTTTCCATTGAACAGTGTATTATTTATGTTTCAGCTTCAGGAAGAAAACCAAGAATTACAAAGACAGCTAGATCAGGCCAGAGCTGATGCTGCTAGGGAAGCTCAAAGGTGCAGTTTTTTAATGCTGCCTTTTACACTTTTATATGTCCATTGTATCAACGGGTGGTTATTATATATGGTATGGGCTTCATCTGTATGTATGTATGTCCATTAATTTAGATGGGATAACTTATCAAACATTTGTGGGACTTTCAAGAAACTCGCTAAAAATATTAACAAACTAGAATTATTGATTCTCTGGAATGCAAGCCTTCACCATGTTGGTAGTCCTTATTATGGGATGCTCCCCAAAAGGTATTTACACTGTTTATCCGTAAAATCGTTTATCCATAATTAAAACTGGAGAACTGAAATTATGGCCCTTTATCCATAATTTTGAAAACCTGGAAATATAAAAATAATATTAATTAGAACTGATATTGGCTCGTGCATTTACTCCCGGTCCTGACTAATTATGTATGCATCACCGGTTTGTTTCTGCAGGTGTGACAACGCCTAATTACCCAAGTTGTACACACGCAGCAAACCCTTCGCTGGGGCTTGTACTCATTTGAGCAGTTGTAGGTGTAAAAACTACCACCAGCCATGTCCCTTAATTAACCTTGTGTCATGCAATGTTGAGTTGGTCACACCTGCAGACCATTCGGCCAAGAGAGCGAGTAGATTTTGAGCTGATAATGTCGGACTCTGATACGCTGGAACTTGTACTTATCTGAGCAGTTTACCAGTGCAGGCAAATCTATCTTCTATATAAGCTATACCATGACACGTGAGTTCATTCACAATTTTGGAAATCTTCACACGACAACACAGCACACAAGTTTCATGTCAGATGGAGTCGGGGTCTTGCAAGCACAAACGCCATGTCCTGTCACTTGAAGACAAGCTCAGCATTCTGGAGAGACTTGATCGAGGCACCAAGGCAGCTGAGCTGGCCAGAGGGTTGAATGTTGGCAAAATGAGTCTCACAAGCACATGTAGTTTAACTGTCTGCAAATAGGGGGCAGCACTGAAGACAGTTGATCCATCATCAGCGAAAGATTAACTGGTACATGTACTTCACTGACAAATATTCTTAATAAAGTAATTAAAGATATTATAATAGCTTAATTAAAAATTTGATTTGTTCATTCTGTGTTAGTAAAAAGGTATTTATCACACATTATTCCATTCTGGTTCCGTTTTTTATAACTATGAAAGCTAAACAAAGTCGGTGACACCGTACCAGCATTTAGTAGTAAAACCGGGATGACAACATCAATGAAACATTTTTATTTTACAGATGACCATTCATCCGAACGTTCGTTTATCCGAATAAATCCCTTGTCCCCCGAGATGTTCTGATGAACGGCACTCCACTGTATTAAGCTGTTCCTACCCAAAATCTAATAGATTCTTCCTGGGTCCATTCCCGATATGCCCTGAGAATTTACTGAGATTCTGTTCATGATTGCATGAGTTATGTTGTGAACAAACACACACACAAACTTACAAACGGGAATGGACACATTCTCCTGGCAGAGGCAATAAAGTTTCTCACCATAATTTATAGGATTTATATGATTCACTTCAAAATCTATGCATAAATAATAATATTAGACGTCATCAGACAACTTTATGGTATTACTGTAACAATTTACCAGGTATGTGATGGATTTTGATGAGACTATTTATGAATATATCTTAATCAACTATCACACCTCAGTTCAATCCTCAGATAAAATCTGCACATATTTAATGAAGTCAGAGGTCACCAGACTTTGGTGTTGTCAGGATAACTTGTCGGGAATTTGATTGATTTTGAATTTTTTTATGAAACCCACCTTGATTGTTACCAAATTAAATATTTCACCTGAGTTCAATCCTTTGGGGAGATCTGCACCACACTTTAAATGCATTATATGTGTGGCTGTGTTTTCTCCTGCTATATTACCAACTGATATGCCATTATTAGGCATTAATAGAGGGTGGAACCAACCAAAGCACTGCATACTGCTCATGAAATATATGTAAACACAGCTTATGAATCTTATGTAAAATAATGTTATCACTTATTTCTGATAAAATTTACATTTACAGCACTAACTATGAGTTCCACAAAATACAGTAAATTTTACTGCAAATCCCCTGGCTGTTCCAGGTTCTTTAGCCTAGATATAACCTATGTTTCTCTCATATCATACAAGTGAGTTCTAAAGTTAACAGTTGCCACAGATAAAATATGCCTTCTTTTAATCCATTCTGGAGGTCATAGAATTTTTAATGCTTGTACATTTACCTGTTTCTCAGTCTCATTTATCAACATGGACTTGGATCTTGAACATTATTTCATTATACATAGAATCAAGAAGGGTGACTGAGAGAACTTTTACTTCCATGAGGTATTTCTGCACAGCCATTTTGGTGGGTTATCACAGCTGTCTCTATTAGTGTTAGGCCCTAAAGATCAATTATAATGAATGAATGGTTGGCAGATGTCGATGATCCAGGGATCGATCTTGCATTGCCATGATCAGTTACAGAGTTTTTCACAATGGTTAGACTTTATAATGACTGATGGTACGCTTTCATTAACTTTATGCGAACAAACTTTAGAACAGTCTGTGTTTACTAATAGATTCACACTTAGTTTACTAGATATGCATGTTGGCTATAGAGTTATTACATATATTCAGGGTTGGGTTTTAGGCTGCCCAAAACCTGTTTTCGGCAGGGCAGAGCCTAAAACCTGTCTTTAACTGACTAAAATAGGTTATAACCTGCCTAAAACTGCCTTTAACTGCCTAAAACCTTTATTACCCTCACCTATGACTTGCAGTTTAACTATGTTTTATTATAACACAGCTTAATGCATTATAGAAATATGCTCAACAAATTAAAAGTGAGGAACATTTTATTCAAACTAAAAAAATAAACCAAGATACAAACAAAAGCAACAAATGAATACAACACTACTTCAGGTTTTCCAAATGACAGTTTTAGCTTGTATACCAAAATCATGTTCTAAGGTCTCCAACCTTCATTACTGCCAATTTATAAATGAATGCTAAAACTGTGAGCTTATAATCAGATTCTTTGATTGGCTTTTTGATCATAAGGGATTAAATTTTGTGATATATGCGAAAGAAGTTTTTCCCCAATTCAAAAAGTTGTTCCATTTACACTGATAAATAGTCCTTTATACTGTAGTCTCACTAACATAACATGTATGTTTTGAATGCCTGTAGCTTCAAATGGCAAAAAGCAAAAGACTGATTTTATAAATAATAAAAATCTTTTATGCTAGCTATAAACTAAAATATGATAATATGATTAATATCTTTTACATTATCTGATAATGAACAAGAATTTCCACTAATTGTTTATTTCCTTAGCTAGGTCATCCATTGTCAAATTTCTAGATTTTGTGCACATATTTGTTGTCTATATAATGATGGAAATGCTCTGTTAACTGTGTGATAAGATTGTGAAAATGAACCCTCATGAAACACTATAATTTGTATAAAACTGAAAAATGCTAAAATATATTGCAGTGATTATGTTGCAAACCACAGAATATTCATCATCATTTTTGGGCCATGTTCAACCTAAAGGCCTGAGAAACCCACATGTCATGGTCAGGGGCCCTGACTACAATACTCTGTAAAATGTTTGACTCAAGAACAGTTTTCAGGGCAATGGCTTTCATGGCATCATCCTCGTCATGTATGAAAGTTCACATGAACATCTACTAGTACACAGTAGTAGCCTAGTAGGACTTGACCATTGGGTCTTATTACCCCATCACCCTGATAAATAGTAATTAACCTGTCTAATCAAGCATGCCACCCCCCCCCCCCCCCCCCCTCTGATACCCTACCTTACACTAAGTTACAAGAGTCATATTGGAGGCTCTGTTACATAATTCCATGTAGCAGGGCACTCATAAGAAACCCAAAGGGTCCTGATAATAACTTTACATTGGCCAATGAAACTATGTGCCATACAAACATGGTCTCATGCTCAAGAAACCTATACAGGCTCTTTGAAGACTGCATGATGCCAGCAAACGGGAAATCATGCATTACTTGTAATACCTGAAACCTTCCAGAAGCCCAGCAAAGCCTTGTGACTGAATCACCCCAGCCAATTTGGTAGTTTTATAGATCTTTAAGTCAAAAATTTAAACAAATATAGGTTTTAGGCACTTTTGGTGCCTAAAACCTGCCCAAAACCTGTTTTAGGCGGGGCAGTTTTAACCAGGTTAAAACCTATGGTTAAAACCTTCCTGCCTAAAACTTGCCAACCCTGCATATATTAGTCAATATGTAGACCTTTTATCAATTAAGGTCATGCACAGGTCTGTATTTGATCAGAAATGCATACTCCTAGAGGTAAGCCAATTTTTATGGATGATTGATCAAGAAATAAGAAATGATTCCCAACACTTCTCAATAGCCACTTATAATTGATAACCAGTTGCTGATATGCTTGATTACCATCAAGGAAGTGACTCCCAACCCTAGTCTCTGTACTTGAATATGAATAAAGAAGCTAAACAGATTCTTTTATTTATAAGAGTGGACAAAGCTATGAAGGAGATTGAGAAGAGCCGGAAACAAGAGGCGGAGGAGACCGCGGATCTGGAGCAGATGGTCCACCAGGTGGAGCAAAACTTACAAAGTACATTAGTGAGTACCAGTGGTGTACCATTTAATTAATGACTTCAAAGATTGGTTGTTTTCTTCCATAATCTAGTAAAGTGGTCACATTTGTGCCTAATCAATTGCAATCTATTAAGTATGCACAAGCAGAGGTGTCATATTATCTAAAAAGAAAATATTGTAAGTTTGATGGACACAAATTGTAGCAGTTGAACATTGATCTTAGATACTGTCTTTATTTGAATACATCGCCAATAAGAACACATAAGGGAATATATTGACCTTGATGAGCATGCTGTAACACAGGAAAAAGAATGCAAACTAGGAAACCGCATTCCAAGGACTGCAAGCCTCCACCATGTAGGGGCTATTGTGGGATGCTCCCTAACCTGTTGTTAGCAATCTCTCACCTAACATCTAAGAGCACACATTTTAAAAAACACTCTGCGAACATTCAGATCAGAGTGTTGATGTTTGTACTTTAAAATTGCTAGTGTGCAAAGCTGTATTGCAGAGTACCACTGGACATCATCATTCCAAGGTGCTGGGTGCTAGACCATGATGTCAACAGGTGACCAGCCCAAACTGCAAGGCCATGAGCCAGGACTGTGTCAGCATTCACTAATTTATCGGCCCATATTACCCTGCAGGTTCATTTGTGCATAAGTGACCATACATTTGTGAAAATTTCTTGATGATGCTCCAAAATCCACGAAAGATGCCAGATCAACACCAAAATCAAGTTGATTCTTCCTTGACCCATTCCTGACAAGGTCTGAAAATGTCATGAGATTCCATTCATGAATGCATGAGTTATGTTTTGAACAAACACACACACAAACACACACAAGGAGGAATGAATGCATACCCTTCTGGCAGAAGCAATTAAAGAAACATCATTTATAAGATCAGACCTTCATAATCTTGTATTGATTCCATTTGTTTTTAAGCTAAATTGTTAAAGAATATATTTAGTAATTTTCTGATAATAGAAACAACTTTGTATATTTATTTTTATTTTCAGGAAAGGGCTGTGACTGCAGAGAGTACAATTACAAAGCTTAAGCAAGAAATGAAGGCTCTACAGGTAAAATGATAGATCTGTTTATGTAACGTGGAATATGTAGTTACATATAGTGAAAAATCAGCTAGGAATGTAATGCCTTAACTCATAAATGGTACATTCATTATTGAAATTTCCTGTTGCCTGTAGTCTTTTGCGATATCCTCTGAATAATATCAATAGAGATCACAAGCGAGTTTACCTCTTCAGCAAAACAAGATATACCGTAAAATCTCCACTTAAAACCGCACTTCCGATTAAAACCGCACCCAGACTACGCTGAAATTCCAGGCGAGACACCGCGAGGGGCTCAAATACTAAGAACCCCCCTTTAAAACCGCACCAACTTTCGCTACGAAATGATTTGACAAAAGACACAATCAAGCTATCATCTAGAAATGAACACGCGTAGGTTGCGACTCGGCCATTCCTGTCCACTTTAAAATTCCTTGGGCATTTTATTTAAACACATCATAACACTTTTTTGCAGCGTCACTCAAGCATGAAGTTTGGGAAGACATAAGGGCCGGTGAACCTCTGCCTGTTTATACAGATTTTATATTTTGTGCCGTATTCTTGTTTGCTACTGATTTGTCATTATAATTTTGGAAAAAATATTCTGCTGACCCATTTCGAGTCACTGTATATTTTAATTCTAAAAGTAATATTTTGAAATCTTAATTTTTGATGAAAATTCAATTTTCCTGAATTACTCGGAAGATTCAAATCATTTTCACACCGGTTACTTCGGTATTATCACCGTCACATCGTATGTTGACATCGCTCCATGTCACAATTTGCTGGTGCGTTTGAAAACATCGCTGGTCAACTTAACTAAATATCAAAGTAACTGAAGTTACCTTGTCGAGATACGCACGTATAGGAAACATGACGCTTGAAAACGAGTGATTTTAAGGTTAAATTAAATAGGCCAGTCGGGGTAAGCAAGTTTTTTTCCTGAAGAAAGTTTCCATGTGGGGAGCCATTTTGTCAAGGCAGTGTTCGCGCAAGGCACGCTGGGATGAAATAGGTGGCTGTTCTGTTTACCACCCACCGCGTACAGCCGTTCAAAATATAAAACGATCGTCTGCCAGTGTGTGACTCTTAACGATGTCAGCTTTTTATTCATTTTACGTTTTAAACAAATAATCATTGCTAAATAATGCCGCAAATGGGTTTAAAGTAGGCTTTTATTTCAATATTGCGTGACCATGCCCAACAAAGTGGGCCGCTGTGTGTTACAGCAGGGTTGTTGTAAACGTATCATTTGGTGACAATTACCAAGATTTTATAACAAGTTATATATCACACGAAAACTAATCAGCAATATTTAATTTATAAATAACAAATAATCGTTAATAATACATTTACACACGGCTCCCATGCATGCGAGACTGCTGCTATGAACGGCCTTCCAAAGTTGCAATATTATCGCCCACTCGCCGGCCCAAAAACGATGTCTATCAGGAAGATATTCAGGAAACCCTTCTAGTATAAACAGCACAGTGCTTTCAGGAAATCAACCTGATTTCAAGATTTTGAATTTCTTGATTAAACCGCGGTTTTAAGTGGAGATTTTACGGTATTCTATTTGAATGTGTTCTCAGCAGGAAGTAGGGTTTATAGAGATTTTGTCTTTATATTATTATACGCCTGCTGTCTGTCCTCAACTTAGTAAACTTTTAGTGTTGCTGCGATAACTTACTGGGTCATTGATGTATTTTCACGAAACTCACCATAACTACCTACCAGTAGATTATCTTGCCTGGGTTCAGTTATTGGCAAAATCCACACATATTTAATAAGGTCAGAGGTCACTAGGCTTCTTTGTGGTGTCACGGCAATAACTTACCAGGAAATGGACTCGACAGAAATAAAAGTCAGTATAATATCTTGGCTAAGTTTGATTTCCAGCAAAATCCATGCATACTTAATGAGGTCAGAGGTCACCAGACCAAAAATCTTAAGGATTTTTATGAAACTCATTATGATTATTAACCATTACAGTTTCTCACCTGAATTAAATTCTCAGCAAATTCAAGCATATTTAATGAGGTCAGTGGTCAAGATATGCGGCAGGCATATTATGCATCATTTGCAATGCTTTTGTTGTTTGATATGTTTAAACTCTCACAGGTTTATCAGGCTAAGGTCCTACGACCATATTAAGTTTTATAATTGAGGTCCAAACATCAA
Source organism: Sipunculus nudus (assembly GCA_026874595.1). NCBI lineage: Eukaryota > Metazoa > Annelida > Sipuncula > Golfingiida > Sipunculidae > Sipunculus > Sipunculus nudus. The sequence goes on along the minus strand of CM049316.1, from coordinate 65,539,893 downwards.
ATCTTACAAACATATTTAGAGTAAACCAGAACTGTTTGGTTTATAAGATTTTATTTTTTGTTTACAAATATTTTGTATCAACATTTGATTTGCTTTAAACATGGAATACATGAAATAGTTGTTGTGGTTTTATAATGAAATATCTAGGAGCCAGTGAGATTATACCTATTTGAATATATTTTTTTTTTAGTGAAAACACTGTACACTTTATTTTCCTTAAGGAAGCTTCAAAGCTATTGGTCACAGATCTACCTTGATCAAAGTTGCTAGTTTATATGACTTATCTAAATGAACATGTTTACCTTGATTTAAGAATTGTGTGCCTTTCTGTACTCCAGGGTCAGGTGACCAGCCTGCAGACTGAGAATGAGGCTTTACGAGCAGGACGAACACATAATGACCCAGTACAAGAAAAAGCCAGATACGCTTCCAATGAACTGGCCGCAGCTGCAAAGACTGCTGAAATATCACTAAAGTTAGTAATAGTTTTCTTTATCCCTGAGAGAGCACACTACATTACCAGGTTTCTGAACTTATTGTTGTGCCTATTGGGCTTTCTGCTGGCATTGCTTATACAATGCACTGTGTAGATATGCACTTTGTTCAATTTGAAGCACTTGGTTAAGAGAATTCATGTTTTATTAGAAAACGCTTGAAATAAACAGTAAAGAGTGTGTCTTTATTTTTTTTCTGTAACAGTCCTCACTAACTGGGTTAGATAAAAAATATAAAATTTCTGAATTTTAAATAAAAAAAGCAAGATATAATATTTCTTTTGTAAATTAAATGAACTGGACCCTATGGAACTTTTCATTTATATTTTCCCCATCAAAACGTCAACACCCTAACATTTTTAAGTGAGGGAAATCTTTTGTAAAGCTCAGTAAGGATGAGCCATGCCATAAAAATATTGTATATTAAATTTATCTGTCTTTTTTTCAGAGACTTGCTCAAAGGTGTGGATAAGCTAAAACTGATCTCAGAGGTGCTGGCTTCAATTGACAAAATAACAGAAGAAAAGGAAGAAAGTGAATCACAAAAGCCAAAGGAAGACCCATCATGACCCTGATATATTCTTTCATCTGTATAATGTTGAGATATACTGTAAGAGTATTTAAGTGATAGTCAGCTTGAGGCATCTTTCTACTAGCAAGGGATTGGTTGCTACACTATCAGAGGCCCTGCTCCATAAAGACACTCTTGTGTCAGTTTCATGAATAATGAACAAGGCAGTTGAACCAGTCAAATGGCTCATGCACATCTCCATTATTTGGCTGCTGAAACATATCTTTTGCTATTGTTAGATAAAAAATTTATAACTGTGGGCACAGCATTGAGAATCTGACCCATCAAATAAAGCCTTGTAAACGTGTCATTTGTGGTGCATGTGTTCTTGTTCAGATAACGTGTGAATGTTTACAGTCTGTTCATTGGCCTTGATTGCAGTAATGATTTAAGCTGAACATATGCAGGCTTGTTCATTCATTCATAAAATGGATGCCAGATTGAATCTATGAAGCAATATCTCTGAAAGGATAGCTTCTAGAACCTTGCTATTGGAGAGATGACTTGAGGGACAGTGTACATGCAAGACTGTCCCTCCAAAATTGCATTTGTTTTCACATGATAGTCAGTTTGGAAAATGGTTCAGAAATTGTCCCTCCAAAGTGGCAATTTATTTGTTTCATGTGATATTTAGTTTTTTAGAGATTGTTTATCAAGCTTTACCTAAATTTATCAATACATAGTGATAGTCCATTTGAGAGATGGTTTCTTAAACTCGAAATCCAAATTTACAGTTATGTTTTTAAGTGATATTGAGTTTGGAAGGTGTATTCCAAATTATACCACATCATTATTCATTACATGTTACTCTCTTCAAGGGATGGTCAGTTTTTGAGATGGTTTCTTTATGGTTGACATTTGAAAGTGTTCAAGTGGTGATTACTGAGATGGAGAGAATTCCAAAGTGTCATATACCAGTATTTCAGTTCATCTTCATGTGGAGGCATTATATCCTAAACTGTCTCTCTAACATTACACATTACATACAAGTGGTTGTTAATTTGCTAGATTTTCCAAAATTGTGACTCAAGTATGATTTACATTTACAAGTGATAAATGTATTAGGAAACTGTCAACCCAACTTTACATATAAGTGTGTCTTTTGATATTAAGCTTTGCAGTCTTCCTATACTTCCAGTCCAGTGTAACATGTTAATTTATTCATGTAACTGTAGGTTCAGATGGTGTCAAACAAAATTCAGTCTATATATGATCAAGCCTCTTGCAGCTTTGCTTTCAGAGACCTTGATTCATTGAGCCTCTTTGGCATATAATTTGTGACTAACGAACAAGGTAAATGAATCAGTCAGATGAATCAAGTGCACACATTTTACATGGCTGTCAGAGCAGGGCAAGTGTCATGTTCAGACCAGACATTTAATTTTCCTGGGAGGGCATCGAGAATCTGACCAATCAGACAAAGCCATGTAAGCCTTTCCCATTTTTTGGTGCATATGTTTTGGTTCAGTGACATGACGTGATCTGATTTGCTGTTATGATTTGACCTAAACTCAAGCTTGTTTGTTATTCATGAAATAGATGACAGAGTGGCTTGATGAATCAATGTCTGTGGCTTGATTGTATGAAGATACCAAAATACATATATTTTGTTGATTCACTGTGCCACTAATAGCTTGTATTGTGATATTCATCCAACAATGTTTACATTATTGATTTATCAGTTTAAGCAAAAATCATGTTTCATTCAAAACTCCATTTCATATTGATTATCCGTCTTGTTATTAAGGTATTTTAAGCTGTCTTTTCATGACCAGTAGCCTTCATATCTAAGTGTAACTGAGCTATATGTTAACTTAATTATTGATTGTAGAGGTGTCCTGTTCACATATTTCTAGCTGTGCATTTTGTATTAAATTATACATCCTGAGGGACCTTACCTGTGCTGCATATGTGTCGTGTGACTTTTATATCTGATACCTGACTTAAGACATCCAGGTTTTAGTCTGTATGGAATATGGCATCCCCTGTTAGCAGCCATGATGGATTAACCAGTAAGGGTTTAATAAAGGCATTAGGATGCCAGGTGAAAGTACTCCAAGGACACCATCATATGTATGTGCAGTGAGCATTGTTGGCAATGGAACATGTGTCAACTACATTAAGAGTGGAATACCTTTTTTTTGCGACCATACCCAAACTTGCAAGTTAAAGTAGGAAACCTGTATATTAGTATGGTATGAAGGCTGATTTTTTTTTGGTAAATGGCATTATTGCCGGTCTCATCAGAGTAACTACAAATACAGTACTGCAGATGTTGATATTATACATTAATACTAGTAAATAGTGTTTTCTCTGGTACCATTGATAAGCCAAAATATTTAGGCAAAGTTAAGTTTTACTGTATACTGAATGCTTGTTGTTGGCTTTGGGATTTGATCCAGTAATGGACAAGTGGACTGTTCAATCAAAACTTACTCTCTGTGATTACTTTGTGGTTTTACTGGTATGTTATTCACACAGACATGTACACACATATGGCAACAGCACATAAAAATAATGCTTAATGTACAAGTGTGTGTGGATTTTCAGCAATTGGAATACATAAAATGATGTGAGCACAACTAAGGTATTTCCAATAAAAGCAATTCCTGTGATCATGAGTGGGGATCCTAGTGCCATAATGTAAAAACACTGCATCAGTCAATACAGCAAGCACTGGCTTTATCTGTGCTTCATCCTATGTCTGTATGGCTACAACTAAATTGCTGAATAAATTCACAATGATTACTGCATTAGTTGTGGGCAAATGATTGATTATAATTGATGACTGGTCGGATAGTGCAAAGCAATCTGATCATCAATCTTGCTGTGCCATTGATTACAATGCTTTGCAAATAACACAGGCTTTGTGACGAAGAAGTGCATTTAATTCATTTGAGCCAACCCTTAAAAGACTGCGTATGAAAACTTTATACCCAAGGTTACCACATACACATAAAGGCTATTGAATTATTACACATATTAGCAAACATGTTGGCCTGTATATCAACTGAGACGATGCTCAGGTCTGAAGATTTCATACTCTAACAAACCGCTAATTCTGACCATCGGTTGGTAATAGATCAACCAGATTTTACCAATGATCGATCATGAAATTACAACCTATTTTTAACACTATACTTTAGTACAGTATAGCATCGTTTATCTGGAAAGCTTGGGGGCCTGAATTTCTGTTCGGATAAACAATTTCACATAAACGGTTCCGCACGGTTCACCATGATTGCATACCTGCAATAGAGCACTGGACACTGTCAGAGATTGACAGACAGGAATTTATGGAGCTAGTCCAAAATAAACATTAACAACAGCATTTTTGTCAAGTTTTCCATTAATTTTAATCAATTTATAACATAAAATACATTGATATTATTGTAAAAGGCCCTTAAAATCCGAACTTATTTTATTGTTAAATGATTTTTCTTTGTATTATTGATAAACGGTCAAAACATTAGTTCTCAGTTTTCGGGTAAACGATTTTCGGATGAATGGTGTTTGGAAATGTAACGTTCTGCAGTAATTAGACCAGGTTTTAAGCTAAGCTAAGCACAATATGTATTATTATAACAAACCTCTGTAGTACCCAGAATTACTGAAGATTGAAGGCAGTCTTCAGACGACTTACAAATGTGCTTGCTGATAGCTACCATCGCATTTCAGACAAATTCATGCACAATTGCAAAACTCATTACTGTTTACATGTACTGTAAATGAATGTGATGTACAAAGTAATAAAATTCATGTTCATCAGTATGTAGTCTCACAAATGTTGTGCCATATCGACCAGTTGCATTATCGTACATTATAGATATAATCAGATGGAATAAGCACTGGGATCGACGTCCAGCATCAAAGGGACCCACGTCCCGTTCCCTGAGGTTTTATTACTGCTGCCCATTGTACTCGCCGTTGATGCCCATTGTTCTTGCAGTCCGTTGTTATCGTGACACCTCGTAAAAGTCAGACAGTCTAATTCTATTTCCATCATCAGACCAAGCAGGATTAAATAACATTCCTGTAGTTATTAAAAATCTTGGTATTATATTTGTGTGTGAAAGTAAATATATATTGTAAGAACAGATGTTGCAGTCATGAATTAGAGAAAATGCATTCATTAAAATGCAAATAAGATATTTTTTAGCATTTGAAAATAATTGTTGGATGACTTGAGAGGTGCATTTATATTTGTTGAAATTATTTCAGTTTTTGCCTACCTCAAACGACTTTATCTCACTGGCGATATACGTCGACAATGACTGTGTTCAGGTTGGTAATGTCAACAAAGATAAAAAACATAATTATTTGCATTAAGATGGAAGTAATAAAAAGCTATCTCAGTCTTCTAAGTGCAAACTCTCGTGGAAATGGACTATTGTATGCTGATTTTACAGTGACTGAAAACCAAAGATATCTTCACCATTTATATTCCCTTGCACACCCCTTATAACTCCGGTTACATACACTGCGGTCGTTCCCGATCTCCTTCACTGAAATCGCTGCTTTGTAAAGCAGGATTTTCCGTGTTTTACCACCAGCAGTGGCATATCCAGGGTTTAAAGATATGGGGAGGGGGCCCGGGTTGTTATTCTAACGAAACGTAACAAAGGCTGCGTGCACACCTCGCTGACTTGTTTCAGTTCTGCAGACAACAGATACATGGCTACGCTAACACAGTCATAATGTCATAATCGAATCGGTCGATGATGCGTGAATACAGAGGGAGCAATTAAAATTCGACCGTTAACTCTCATCAAGCTTCTTAAGAAGCGCAAGATTTCCGCTGCCTCGGGAGCGTATACGCTCTCGTTGGTCTGATTCTTGACCTTGTGCTAGCCCTGGTGTTGGAACCCCGAAAACTGGCTAAACAAAGTAGCGGTTAAAGCGAAGGAGTTATAGAACAACTACATTGTAAACTAATGCGTAAGGAATGTAATATGGATTTTAAATTATTTTTTACGTAAAGAATTACCTCAGTCATTTGCAACTTTTAATCGATTACCAAGGATTTCGCGATCTTACAAAGACCTGCACAGAGTGAATGCAATAATAAACGTTCCCAACTGGGAAAAAAAAAGGTATGGTTCTCAGGCACTTTTTTTCAGAAATCAGTGCGGGAGGGCGATATTTTATTTTTTACCTTTTTGTATGATTCAATAAAATGTTTGATGACCAGAGAAGAGCATGAAAATAATAGAATTTTATGACAAAACAGGTAGAGGACTACATAAAAAAAGGAAATCTTATCAAAATATTAATATTTTATATTCTTGAAAGATGAAAATCAAAATAAAAAAGTTTGATGCGGGGGGGGGGGGGGGGGGGGTAAAATTGACGCCGGCGGTCCCTGAGAACCATACCTTTTATTTGATATATTTATTTTTTTGCCCAATACCAAACACAAAAGAGATAAAAAGGAGGCTATAATATAAATTACTTTATTATTTGCTAAATTACTCTAAATTTGTACAGATGACATTTCTTATTAAGGAAGGTTTTATTTTCGCGATAGCTTGCGTTTCGCAAATATCCGAAGTTCGAAATCCCCTCGAACTTAAAGGAAACCACAGTTTGCGCAGTGAAACATTAAAACTTGTCAATATTGTTCCTGTGTTGGCCTTTTTCAGTTCAACCACCTTCATTTATTGGGAGTAATTCATGAGTGCCGGTAACTAGAGTCCGTGACTTTTCTGCATACTCATTAGTTATATGATGATAGTACCTGCTGTAAGAGGTGTTACCATAAGGCGAACGTCTTATTGGTTAATACCGTCGGGGGCAGTAAATTTACAACGGGGAAACCATGAGAATAATTTTAACTAGGAAGCAACGGAGTGTGAAACCTGTGTTTGAGAACAGTCTTGACAAGAGATCTGAAAAATTGATACCTTCCACAAATGTACATCTACATAAAGTTCTTCGTATGATGTTTAACCGGTTTATTTTAAAAATATCTTTTGTAAAAGAAAAACTAAACAATGACCGTATACATATATCCGATTTATTTCATGTGTAAATTTGTTCTTAATAAAATGTAACAGTCAACCGATCATTAGGTCTAAAATGTGGCATTTTGTCCAGGTTATATATATAATAAAATTTGTCTGCTCTTGTTTCAATTTATAAAATGAGAAAAGCTGTGCAAACCGACATGTGATCCCATAATTTTGCAAGTATATATATCGACATATATATGAAAAATAATATTTTATGATATTTACGTACTACCGATATCCTCATATCTAATCTTCAGTGTCACACTTGACCAGCACAGGTGAACTGGAACAAAGCGGCCCCTATATAATACTGATGAATAGCTCCATTGCGGTATCATTGTCGTAAAAAACACCTATATATAAATCAGTCGAAAAGTTGTTTTATATTCATTTTCGATCCCATAAAGTGTACTTTTTTTTTAATCTGGTGCAGTGATTTTTTTAATGATAAACATATTATTTTTTCATTCATCCTTACATAATTTTGTAAAATTAAAAAAAATTAAAAGGTACACCATTTTATGCACCCATCAACAGTAAGACGCTTTTGGTGGACTATGTGACAATATCTGAAAAAAAAAACACATTTTTTTTTGTTTCCTCTACTGTGTGTTTATTTGTTTGCTGTTCACTCAGCGGTCATACACTGCAGTCGTCCCATACATTATTTCTTTAGAACACCAGGGTGCGCACAGAGCAAAGAATTGTAATCAAACTACTGATGTTGCATTGTACATCCAGCCCATATTTTAAACAGGGGACACCCGCTCTCGATGGTTTGATTACACCGGGACACAAACTCTCATTGGTCTCATTCTTGGCCCTATGCCAGAATGGGTGTGTATTCAAAACAACGAGAGCGGATGTCGCATGTTTATGTATGGGCTGGATGCACAATGCAGTACCACGCTCTCAGTCACTGTGGTCTGATAACAATTCTTTGTTCTGTGGGAGCACCCTGGTGTTTCTGCCAAGAGAACCTTGCTATACCAAGCAGCGGTTACACGAAACGATATATGGGACAACTGCAGTGTATAACCGTTGCATGAGAAGCGTAGCTTTTTTTTTTAAATGAAATTTTAATTCTTAAATTGAATCAAAATTTCAGCTATAAGGTTGATAGAAAGTTGATATAGGAAAACAGTTTTTGAGACATTTTTTTGTAGTTTAATATTAGTCCACTTTAAAAAGTGACTTACTGTTATCACGTGTTTAATAGCGTATATATATTTTATTTTTTTTTTAAACATTTTTAAAATGTGACAAAAACATGTGAAAATTAGTGAAAAGCTACATATAAATAAATATATATATATATATATATATATATATATATATATATATATATATATACAACTGTACTAGGTTTAAAATAATTTATACTTTATAGGGTCTAATATGAATAAACCACTTTCGGATTGATTTTAGATTTTTTGGACAACAATGATACCTTTAAAAGAATTAGGCATTGGTCAAAATGAGCACAATAGAATAAATACTTTGAATTAAATATTGCTGGTGAGTCAGATTAAATCCAAAATTTATTCCTTGGGTGTTATCCTATCCCTCCACACAACGAAATCTGTTCTGAATTTTCGCGTTAAGATGCATACACAGACAAACCAAATGTACGTATCAAGGGCACATATTCATGTCACATATACAAGTAAATTAAAATACCTGCATGATTGGTCAGTTCTGTTATGTGCCATTTCAAATGCTGTTTTGTCCTCTCCTCTGTATAGTCGTTTGCGGTGAAAAATATCAATGTTTCTCATTCACTTAAGAAGTACGTGTATTAAGGGGACCTGTTCACATATCACGTATTTTAAATATACACACAGTATTATACGTTCTTTTAAAAATATTATGGTATGATACTATCTGTCAGTGTTTCGTTTTCTTCAATAAACAATCTGATATACTTACAGACCATTTAATTTTAAATAGCTCTCATCCACGTACAAACTCAAATTTGCTGCCGATGCTTATAAAATAAAACAGAACTTGAATTGAATTATATGCATGTCCTTGAAATTAATTAATTTATCCAAAAGTAATAATTGCTGACATCTAAGAAATAAAGTTGATGATACGTAGTTTTATCCAAAAGAAGTTTATCACACCTGATATTTCAATCCCTCCCCCTTACGCCAAAATGTTCAGGCCAAATTCCACTTTCAAAGGATTTTCATTTTCGGCACAAACATTATAATATATATATATATATATATATATATATATATATATATATATATATATATATAATAATAATAATAATTATAATAATAATAATAATAATTTGTTAATTAAAAATCATATACTTGGCTTAAATAAATCAAAAATTAGTCAAAATTGTAAAAAAATTGTACATACTTATTTTGTAGTGTTCTGTATTCAGTTACACTCTTATGGTGTTAGTACCTTCATTTTTATATATTTGGGTGAATTTAAACCAAACCTTTGGCAAATATGATTTTATCTTATACGAAAACTGCGAATAAATACGTGATAACTTATTATAAAGCATCTGATGTCCAGTTTCCCCTCTGTTTGGGTCTTCACAAATTCCTGAAGATTCTTTTGAGGAATACAATTTACATTACACTTTCGATCTTCACGGCCGTTACCAGGTGGCGCTGGTGTATGACGTCACATATTCTGGAACATGGCAGACATGGAGCCTGATTTGTATGCCATCCTCGGCGTTTCTCGTAACGCCACCGACTCAGATCTTAAAAAGGTAGGTTGGCTAAAATCAGAGCTATTTGAATAAAAATGTCTATAAATACGAAATTTTCCAGTTTGAACTCAAGGGAGCGTGTTTATCTGATGTGTGCGGGGCCAAACGCATGCCCGTTCATTCCACATTGTCTTGAGTTGTCGACTCATTCACTTGTAGACGGCGTGACTGAGGTCCGGAACTTCTCCCTCATTTCTTCCGTGTGTTGGGTTTCAGTCCTTTTCCATCATCTTTGCCTGGCTTTTCCTTAATGGTGTCTTGTGTATGTGTCTGTGACCATCATACGGAAATAACTCTAGTGTTCTAGGCTCTAGGGGAAAAAAATCTACTGCCATACAGGCGCTGTGATTATATAACGATATGGTTTCATTTGCCAGTATGTGGTGGTCATAAAATTTTCTTTCTGATTATATAACTGGACTGCCCAGTTAAGTCCACATGAGGTTATAGACTCCGTTTATCATGGAATTCTTGTGCGGTTTTGTCTTGGGCAAGCACAGACCTGTCATGGATTGGTGGGACCAATTAATGATAAAATAAAGAAGAATAATTTGAAATACCAATATTGCAAGAAACAAAGAAATAATTCATTTTTAAAAACAGGTACAGTTTTACAAAAGGTGCAACACCAGTATAAAGATCTAATAGGAATGCCTGGTGCCTAAAACTGGTGATTAATAATGTTAATTGGTTCTCTTATGTCTTATATGATACATATATTGCTAGTACTTGCCTTATTTTCTCTAGCCTCGCCCTATTTAGACAGTTTATTGAACCATTATGTGGCACCTATTGTAAAATTGCTCCAAAATAAACTGCGGTCAATCCAAGAAATATAACCACCAGGTTTTTATCTACTTTTGTACAATGTTACTTGTTAATATTGAAAAATTACCTAGCAATGAATAAATAAGGTACCATTATTTATTAGGAAGGAAAATTTAGAAGGAAATTGTGACCATTCCTTGTTGAATAAAACAGTGTGACTAAGATGTATCAATCCATTTAGTCATGACATGTGGTGTGGTGGCATAATGGATAGGGTGCTGGACTTAAGACTGCAAGGTTGCTGGTTCGCTTCTCGGTTTGACTGCTTTCCGTGCTAAAGCTCCTAACCAAATTCTTCACCACAAGGGTGCACTCTCGAGATCCAGAATTGAATTGATATTGGTCATGGGTGGCAGGCAAATGTAAAATGATTAACCTTATAGCACCTGTAATTGCTGCTTGGGTTGTATGCTCTCCAGGGTGCTGAGAAAAGCTACAAGAACAAACAGGCCTGAAAGACCAGGAAGGCAAAGTGTAGAGTAGGATGAGACTGACATTGTTGGTGATATCAGACTATAAACCACCTACCTTTACCAAAGTTACGATGTCATGGACACCTTGTGAGCAGGGTTGGGTTTTAGGCTGCCCAAAACCTGTTTTTGGCAGGGCAGAGCCTAAAACCTGCCTTTAACTGCCTAAAATAGGTTATAACCTGCCTAAAACTGCCTTTAACTGCCTAAAACCTTTATTACCCTCACCTATGACTTGCAGTTTAACTATGTTTTATTGTTACACAGCTAAATGCATTACAGAAATATGCTCAACAAATTAAAAGTGAGTAACATTTTATTCAAACTAAAAAATAAAACAAGATACAGACAAAAGCAACAAATGAATACAACACTACTTCAGGTTTTCCAAATGACAGTTTTAGCTTTTATACCAAAATCATGTTCTAAGGTCTCCCACCTCCATTACTGCCAATTTATAAATGAATGCTAAAACTGTGAGCTTATAATCAGATTCTTTGATTGGCTTTTTGATCATAAGGGATTAAATTTTGTGATATATGCTAAAGAAGTTTTTCCCCAATTCAAAAATTTGTTCCATTTACACTGATGAATAGTCCTTTATACTGTAGTCTCACTAACATAACATGTATGTTATAAATTATAATACATATAGTCATTGCATATATATATATACATTATAAATAATAAAAAATCTTTAATGCTAGTCATAAACTAAAATATGATAATATGATTTATATCTTTTACATTATCTGATAATGAACAAGAATTTCCACTAATTGTTTATTTCCTTAGCTAGGTCATCCATTGTCAAATTTCTAGATTTTGTGCACATATTTGTTGTCTATATAATGATGGAAATGCTCTGTTAACTGTGTGATAAGATTGTGAAAATGAACCCTCATGAAACACTATAATTTGTATAAAACTGAAAAATGCTAAAATATATTGCAGTGATTATGTTGCAAACCACAGAATATTCATCATCATTTTTGGGCCATGTTCAACCTAAAGGCCTGAGAAACCCACATGTCATGGTCAGGGGCCCTGACTACAATACTCTGTAAAATGTTTGACTCAAGAACAGTTTTCAGGGCAATGGCTTTCATGGCATCAATCTCGTCATGTATGAAAGTTCACATGAACATCTACTAGTACACAGTAGTAGCCTAGTAGGACTTGACCATTGGGTCTTATTACCCCATCACCCTGATAAATAGTAATTAACCTGTCTAATCAAGCATGCCTCCCCCCCCCCCCCCCCCCCCCCCCCCCCCCCCCCCCCCGATACCCTACCTTACACTTAGTTACAAGAGGTATATTGGAGGCTCTGTTACATAATTCCAGGTAGCAGGGCACTCATAAGAAACCCAAAGGGTCCTGATAATAACTTTACATTGGCCAATGAAACTATGTGCCACACAAACATGGTCTCATGCTCAAGAAACCTATACAGGCTCTTTGAAGACTGCATGATGCCAGCCAATGGGAAATCATGCATTACTTGTAATACCTGAAACCTTCCAGAAGCCCAGCAAAGCCTTGTGACTGCATCACCCCAGCCAGTTTGGTAGTTTTATAGATCTTTAAGTAAAAAATATAATCAAATATAGGTTTTAGGCACTTTTGGTGCCTAAAACCTGCCCAAAACCTGTTTTAGGCGGGGCAGTTTTAACCAGGTTAAAACCTATGGTTAAAACCTTCCTGCCTAAAACTTGCCAACCCTGCTTGTGAGAGACATTGATTGGATGTTTTGGACACCTTGTGTCATAAATATGACAAAATACATGTTAGCTGAAAGATGTCATAGCATTAGAGCAGGTAATTAGAAGCCTGTTATGAATTGTTTAGTGGCTCTGTTTTGATAATCAATTGCCGATACAAATTGATTTGGTAAGAGATTCGGTAAAGTTAACAGCCCTATACACAGATTTTTTATAATAATTCATGTGGCCACAGTTGGTAATTGGTTATAGATGAAGTTTACACACTTTCTTATGTTTCCTTTTTATGCAGGGAAACTGCAACACAGAAAACATGCTTAATATGTATATATAAGAAACTAAAATTGATTAAAAATGGGGCGCCATAGAGTAGTTCTAATGTGGGTCAAGCCTTGTGAACAGCAAGAAGATGGATGTAGATGACCTTCTGTAAATGACCATGGCATGGGACTGCTGTGCCCTCTGTTGGTCATAATCATATGGCATTTAATAGTAAATGACTGATTTTGTTTCATTCTGCCTGTTACATTGTTCTGTTAATAATATCACTACGCTCCTTATGCAGCAATTATGTTCTTTTTATATCAAGGTTCTCTGGGTCCCACCACCTGGATTTGCACAGAGCGGAGGATTATAGTCAGACCAATGAGAGCATGATATCTCAGTGTGCATCCAGCTCAATTTTAATTATGCAACTACCTCAAAACAAAGACCATTCTTTACAGGTCCAGATTCTATTTTACCAATATTTTTAGCTCAGCTGACTATAAGTCATCTGAGCTATAGTCGTGGTCCATTGTCCGTCGTCCGTCCGTCTGTCCGTCCGTCCGTCCGTCCGTCCGTCCGTCCGTCCGTCCGTCCGTCCGTCCGTCCGTAGATGTGGCACGTTTTGAAACCGTAAGACCTAGGAATCCAAAATTCAGCATAATGTTAGATGTCCCCAAGATCTCCTACCAAGCCGAAAACTGGGTCTTTGCAACTTCATTCCTTTAAGAAATTAAGGAAAAACCTCAATTTTTTATTAAAAACCTATTTTCACACTTTAGGACTGCCTAATATCAAAACCACTCATCTGTTTTTCCTCATATTTCCTATAAATAATCCTCTATATAATTCCTATCTACATGCCAGAAATTAGGTCTGTATTATTTAATTTAAAAAAGTTATGGGCCCAAACATAATGCATTTTGTAAATTATCAGGAAAGAAATTTTATCAGTTAACACAAAACTTGTTAAAGCTAAGCACTTTTTTTCCAGTAATATTACTTTTATTAATCAAAATTAAATTGTATACCCAAAATTAGATCAAAATCTTTTAAATTTTTAAAAATATTAGCAAAAATAAAAAATTGGTACCTTAAATTTTGCCCAACTTTGACCATGGCACGTTTTTTTTGCTGAAAAAACTGTGGATTTAATTTTCACAGCATGTTTTTGTTAGCATTTCAACTGTTAACACCAAAAATTTGAAACCAGTTGATCAAAAACTGTAGATTTTATTCAAGTTTACAAGCACCATGTCACATATTGCTAGTGTTATGCAGTTTGCTAGAGCTCAGGTCCCGAGCTTCAGCTCTAAGTTCCTTAAATTTGGCATACAGTTAGATTTCTCCAAAATCCCCTACTCAACCAAGAATTTGGTCACTAGGACTTAATTCCTTCGAGATATCAATGAAAAACTTCATTTTTCCATTAAAAACTCAATGTTACACTTTAAGACTGCCTAATATCAAAACCACGGATCTGACTTTAATCATATATAATATACATATTTTTCTATACATTCACTATGCACATGCCAGAAATGATGTCAGTATTGTGTATTTTTTTTAAGTTATGGGCCCAAACATAATGCACTTTGTAAAAAATCAAGAAATATATTTACTCCCTTAACAAGGGCATTGCTGAAGCTAGAGATTTTTTTTGTCAGGGATGTAACATTATTTAATCAAGATTCAATTGAATACCCAAAATTAGTTCTGAATTTTTCAAATTTTATAAGTTATTAGTATAAATATAAAATTAGTACCTTAAATTTTGCCCAACTGTGACCAAGGCACGTTTGTTTCCTGTGAGCACTATTGATATAATTTTCATATCAATACACACATAAGGATTTCAGCTTTTTAGTTTAGAAAGCTGAAAGAAATTGGCCAAATATTGTAGCTTTTATTAATGTTTTTTATGAGACCCTGTCAGACTTTGGCTCTCTCCAGCCCCTCTTGAGTCACCTGTATGTTGACCTTGTTGACCTTTCATCAAATTATGCACGCTTGAGGGGAGAATCCAGGCAGCTTATGGCCAGCCACAGTTTATCCAGGTGTTCAACCCAACTCATCTAGTAGTTTTAACCAACAACATAACAATAAACAATAAATTAATAAATTTTTATTGGTTTTTAATAACAAATTAAAGAAAAATAGAAAAGGAATTTGTTAGTTTATAATAACAGGAAATTAACTTGCAGTTACTGATGATATAAGAATCTTGTATCGATGGGTAGAATGTCACATATTCCAAATAACACCATGCAGTCACCTATGGCATTTTTCAGTTCATTTTTAATGATAAAGAAGTAAATCATATTATTCATTACTAATCATTAAGGATTATATGAGGGAAATTAATGATAGACAAAGATGCAGTTGATAATATTAATCTAGATTCCTACTGTGTCTAGTGTGTTCATTGATGTGAAATTAGTCCAAAATGAATGTTTTACAGTTATTTTTTTAATATAAATAAAAGCCATAAAACCAGGTACTTATGATCATTATTTAAATGTGTGAAATTTGTATATTCTGGATTCTCAACATCATTGTTTGGTGAAAACTGAATAAATACCAGACATGGTGCGAATACTTTGTAATTGTATTTAAATACGAATATGATTATGTACTCCATTATAAAATTTCTTGCATAAAGAATGGAATTCAGGTAAAAATGAAAGTATATGAATACTCGTGCAAATACTTTCAAAATGTATTCATGAATGCATTCATGAATATATTCTTTAATATTATTTTAATAATCATATCAGTTATATTTCATTTTAAAAAATCATATGATTCTCTTATTATTTTTAATAAAATTATATTTGGGACAATATTTGTAATTTTTTTAATAAATAGTTAAACTCTTATATTATATGTTCTGCTTATAAGTTATATGGCCAAGTCAAAATCTGTGTGACAGTAGTACTCCATTTGTTAATAAAATAAATGAAATCAATCCTCTTCCCTGTCTCCAAAGGTACTATCAAAATCATACATAAGCTAAACAACAACAACTCATAATACAGCTTATATTTATTACCACACAAAACCAGCATGTGCCTCATTTCTAAGTAATATTTTTTTATCATATATAACAGCTGAGCGTCGTGACCCATAGGTCCCTTGTTTATATTAAACCTTGCTGAGATGACAAACTCAAAAATATGACCAATTTCTTGATGCTCGGTAGGTGGTCATAATTCCAAGATGTCACTGTATTCTAATGATGAATGCTAAGTGAAACATCAGAAGTTACATACATGGACTGAGTTTTGTGTCTTTTGTGGTTGCAGGCGTACCGCAGACTTGCTAAAGAATATCATCCAGACAAAAATCCTGAAGCTGGTGAAAAGGTGAGCATCCATTCCTATTCTGAGACCTTTTATTGTTGTATCGCCAGACATGGGGTCTATTACAGTTGTTCTATTACTATTACAGCTCAAATTTTTGAGTCTATTACTAATTACTATTACATGGAAAAAGCTGTAATAGTCTATTACTATTACTATTACTTATTACTATTATCCCATGTCTGTGTATGGCCCTGTTTTGGTCACACAAGTCAAAGCAGATTTAGCAGAGAGAAGCAACCTAAAGAAATGTGTTTTGTTGTTAACCTGTATCTAGGCATGCAGCTGCAGCTTTCTTCACTCATTTATGTCTTTCCATTGTTAATTACTGTTCTTTGAAAACAGAGAAACCAAGGAACTGTCATCAAGTCAGCTCTCAATAAATTTAGAAAGCATATTAAATGTACAATGAAAATTCTCAGATAAACTATATCAGTATATATATGCTTGTGTTATGTCAGACTATGAATATTGTTTAATTTACATCAAATGATAAAAACAATTATTTCACGTCAAACCACAGATTATTTATTTGAAATAAAAAAAGTTTACAATGTTGTTGGTACATAAACTGCTGTATTGATTAGTTAAGTGACAAATGTCTAGATTGATATAGATTCTTATTCTGTTGTAATCACATTCTTATTTGTTTCAAGTGGGTAATAGACATAATAAGTAAAAATCTTTGGTCATACCAAATAGTTGGTATTCAAAAAATTTATTTTTGTTTAGGGAACAATAAGTTCAGATAAGTGATTTAAAAAAATTGTACAAGAACCACTTAATTGATCAGTTGAGTGATAGATCTGATTGATATAGATTCTTATTCCCATGTGATCATATTCTCATTAAATATCCTGTGTGTAATTACTAATACTAGTAGATATCATAAGTTTAATATCAAAACTTTGGTCACACACTGTGTCCATTTGTGTCAAGAACTATAGTTCATCACTTTTGGCCTTTAATTTCTGTAATTTACACTTTTTGTTGTAGTTCAAAGAAATTAGCTTGGCTTACGAGATTTTATCCAACCCAGAAAAACGTGAAATATACAACCGTCATGGCATGCAAGGAATCAAAGAAGGGGCTGGAGGAGGGGGTAAGTCAGCACAAAGTGTGTGATTCCTCATGTAATGTAAAATATAGGTACTTTGATGGTGGTAAAAACCAGCCCTGCTATTGGCCACCATGTTACCACCTCACAGAGTCACATGGCATGGAGTCTTTTAAATGGACACACTGTGTTTCAGGCTTGGGTCAAGTACATGTACTTGTACTTGGTACTTATACTTAAGTACAATTATCTGAGTACTTGCCCTGTACTTGTACTTCGTACTTTTTCCACTTGAAGTACAGTACTTGCACCGTACTTGTCAAAAATGTACTTGAAAAATCAAGTACTAGTCAAGTACAAGATTTAAACAAAAAAGAACCATCTGCTTACTATAAATACAGCATTAGGAAACCTTGTGATGGTCAGAAAATCTTAGCACTATGACAGACTGATAAAAATTTGTTGCCAGCCAGCTATATCTCAGTCATAAAAAAAAATAAACTGCTCATATTATAGTCCTGAGGCTTGATGGGTGAAGGAGTAATGGAGGTGATGGCAGCATTCCCTGTGAACAGATCTTCTGAGTAATAAAGAAAATTCAGCACATTTTTTTTGGTGTTTTTCTTTATCTGAATGAATTAAATGATAAAAGTACCTGTACTCAAGTACAGACTCCTGTACTTGTACTCATGTACACCTTAATATTTCTGTACTTGTACTTGTCCAAAGCTGAAGTACATGTACTTTTACTGAAGTACAGACCCCCTGTACTTTACCCAAGCCTGCTGTGTTTACTAGGGCTGGCAATAGTGCAGGGTTGGAGCCAATTACAGTGAAACATAATCATTACAATTACCAAAAGATCCAATTGCAATTTACCTAATATTCACAGAATAATGATTAAATTACAGTAACTTTAAAGATAAAAACTTTTATCTGAAATTGATATAAATCTGTGGTTATCATACTGAGGCTGTGCCTAATGAAAACCAAACTCAACATGGATGAAAGAAGACACTGTAAGATAGGGTTGGGGCTACACTTTTGTGACACATCTTTTTGCATATTTTGATTTTCAAAAGATGTCAGACTGGAATTGGCCCTTTAAATTTCATGATAAGGCCTGCTTGTGCATTGTTTGTAAAGCTTGTAATTCGGTTGAGAATTATATGACAACAAATACATGGTTGCAATTTTCTTGTATAAATATTGACATTGAATATAAATAGTTTACAATTACTTTTGCTATATTTTTTTCCAGGTTTCCCAGGGGGTATGTTCGACGACCTGTTCGGGGGTCTTTTTGGAGGAATGGGTGGTATGGGAGGAATGGGGGGTTTCTTTGGGGGAGGGGGTAGACGAGGAAGGAGGAGAGGTGAAGATACAATTCATCCACTAAGGTAAGATCATACAATATTACGCGTTTGCTTTTTGATTAACTTAACTGTATCATGTGTGGCTTGAGACATAGCCCTGTGTTGTCTATATGTGACTATCATTATACACACTTTAAATGTAGCTTAAGACTATCTTCATGCTACCAAGTCTGTGGCTACGCTTTCACTGACCTTGATTCAGCAAGCCACTCATGCCTTTTTCATGTACATCTGTACCTGTACCAGAAAAGTACCTGAGGAAGACATAAATTATTTAGAGAAAGATCATTATTTGTAACTTCCGAAAATGGAACATTTAAAGCCAGCTGTTCATCTACCGTTTCTGTAGAATTTGCATGATTTAACATGTTAACGAATTGTAGGTAATTCCTGTACAGAAAACTTCTTATAATGTCTCTGTGGCTGATTTATTAGCTTTTTATATCTCAGTAAGTTTAAGTACATAAACACAATACATGTGCCATTGTTGAATAACAGTAAAACTAGTTGCAAAACACCTTTTGCATAACTCTGATTCAGATTTCTGCCAGATTGCCTTGTTGCATGTGTTGGATTATTTTGGTTTGCTTCCCACGTCATAAACACATGGTACAAAGAAAACTAAAAACCTGTGTTTGGTGGGTTGGTGTTTTCTGGCTTCCTTTTACATGAGGTTCAAGGCAATTTCTTTAGTTGATTCAGATACCAGAATAGGTCACATTAAGAAATGAAGAATTATCATGAACCATGAAATGCATTTAATAAGATTAATTATTAGGATTTGTGGAAATTGTTGCTTTTTATAAATACAGTGCTAATTAAGGGGAATAGTGATGCCTTATAATTTATAATTGGTCTTTATCATTGTCTTATTTGAAGTGATGGTGATATTTATGAGTTCTTGATCTTTTACAGAGTATCGTTGGAGGATCTTTACAATGGTAAAACCTCTAAGCTCCAGCTTAGCAAGACAATCATCTGCTCAAAGTGTGAAGGGTAAGTTGTGTGTCATAGATTTGTTCATGGCTCAACTGTAAATGCACACAGGGAACTTAAGATGCACGTTGTTTCTTTTTATAGGCCTTTTTATGACGGGACATATTATGGTATACCCACAGTCCATCTGTCTCTCCGCCCATCCTTTGTCCATAACTTTTAGTGTTGCTGCGATAACCTAACAAACCTTTGATGGAATTTCATGAAACTTTCCATAACTGCTTACCAATAGACTATCTCGCCCAAATGTGATTATGGACAAAATCCACTCATTCTTATTAAAGTCAAGAGGTCACTAGGCTACTTTATGTTGTCGCCTTGATAACTTACTTGGAATATATTGCATTTTAATAAAACCCAACAGAAATATCAATCAATAAATTATCTCACCTAAGATTGATTTACAGCAAAATCTGTGCATATTTAATGAGGGCAGAGTTCATCAGACTTTGGTGACCTTAACCTTCATTTTCAAGGTCAAATCAGCAGAAATAGAGATATTTGGTATACACAATCACTTTAGAACCATTCAATATATTTTCTTGAAATTAGAAATGTGAAATGTTTCTACAAAAATCTTGGAAATGTTTGGAAACCAGTGACCTGGACCGTCATCTTCAAGGTCAAATCATCCTGAATAGAAATTATTGTATCCGCTAAAACAGAGTTTTGCAGATACTGTGTTTTCAGCCGACCGCCGCCCCCACGTAGTTGTCCGGAGAACTCCTCTGTAACTGCTGGGCGGAATTTTACGAAACCTGGGATTGTGTTCGGGTCACATGTGAACTGCTGCGCCACAATTTTGTTTTGACCTCTGACCTTTCCTCTCTCCCCAGCGTTCATTTGTGCGTCTGTTTTCATACATAAACCCACATATCTCGGGAATTGTTTGACCAATCAGGAAAAAAAATTTGTACAAATGTAGCCCTTGGATAGCTTAATAACATACACAAAAATGGTGGCGCCACCTGCAACCATGTTTGCACATTGTCCATCTGTTCATCTGCCTTGGGTTAAAATCACTCATATCTCTCCAGTGGTTTGACTAATTCACCTGAAATTTGGCATGTGTATACATCCTGGAAAGCTTTCTTGATTTTATGACAGGTGGCGCCACTTACATTCACGTTCACACTGCAGACATCCAAGCTCATATCTTGGGAACCGTTTGACCGATTGGACCATAATTTTGCATGTATGTAGATCTCACATAGCTGTTTATCATATGCAAAACTGATGGCGCCACCGGCAACAATTTTTGCACACCTTCTGTCTGTTTGTCTGCCGTGGGATAATATCACTCATATCTTGGCAGTGCTTTTCTGCCTAAAATTTTGCAGTTTTATACATCCTGGACAGCTTTCTTGATTTTTTGGCAGATGGCGCCACCTACATTTATGTTAACGCTGCAGACATTCAGGCTTATATCTCAGGACCGGTAAGACATATCCCCCCCCCTGAAATTTTGCATGTGTATAGATCTCACATAGCTCTTAATCATACACTAAATTGTTGGCACCACCTGCCACCATTTTTGCACAAGTCCTTCTGTTTGTCTGCTGTGGGATAAAATCACTCGTATACATGTAGTGGTTTGACCTTTTGCCTTAAATTTTGCATATGTATGCAACTTGGACAGCTTTCTGGATTTGTTGTAGGTGGCGCAACCTACAGTCACATTTCAGCTGCAGACATCCATGCTAATATGCAACACACCTCACTCTATTTCCCCTTGCCTCTCGATCCATGCCTCACTTCACCCACTCTGATTTAGGCGGATACACATAGTCGCTTGTCGACTACCCGTATTCTAGTTTTGGAATGTTGTAACTTTGAATTTGTCCATATTTTTTTCCTTTGAAAAACAAAACCTCATTCTATTTTGTATTTAATTGTAGGCGTGGTGGCAAGGCTGGTGCTACACAGAGATGCCGAGGTTGTCAGGGCACTGGAATGAAGGTGACAGTCCAGCAGCTGGGACCAGGCATGATTCAACAGATGCAGAAGGTCTGCCCAGACTGCAGGGGTGAAGGTGAGATCATGTGACCTGTGTCTGTGATATAATGAGTAGACAAGTGTATAGTGAGGGCCATCAGTTATCCATTCTTTACGTACGATTCAATTCTTACTTAAGTGGTAAATTTCAGACTTTTTAAAAATTACAAGCCAGTTAACCAAAATTGATGTAAGTAAACTTTAGCCAAAAAAAAAGAAAAATGTTGTTCTCTCATGTGATAAAGAGCATTGAAATCGCAAACTGCACCATCCTATTTGAGAGCCTGTGAAGGACTTTTAGATGGTGCATGCAAAAAAAATAATAATTGAAATGAATTGATTCAGAGTTAAATAATGGATAACATTTTAATCGAGGGCTTGCAGTTAAGTGCGTAGATTCTTCAATGCATTGTTGCAGCTCTAATAAAGAGGAACTTCTCTTTTGGAAGATTCCAGGTGGTTTTCATGTGAGGAGGGTAGTTCCATTGTTAATTTGTAGTGACTGGCTCTTAAAGGGTCTTTAAAAAGGTTTTTCATAAGGATTTTTTAATCCAATATAAAGGGTATCTTGCAAAAATAAAAGAGGACTGGGAGAAAAGAAGTTGGCCCTCAAACGATATCATGTTTAATTTGTGGTGATTTAACTGGCTAAATTACAAACCTTGATTTACTACCAAGGTGTGACTCTTCTGCCATAGTGATGGAGAAATCTCATCTTCCCGACTTTGTATGTGGAACCTTGGCAGGGGTCATAATAACATCCTTCTGCCTGTCTGGGACAGGCAAACACATGCACGGGCATTTATCATTTTACACCAATCTGTAGGAAAAGTGAACTCCCAGATGTTCCCCACATGGTAACTTGGAAACCGTCCCCCCCCCCCAGCTGCACTGATACCCCGCGTTATTATGGCTTTGCAGAGCTAATGAAATCATAGAGCTCAATGATTTGCAGAGCGGGAGAGCCATAATAGAGCTGAGTAACAATCTGAACCCTAGCCCCATTCTGTTACTCTGGCCTTTATTAGATTTCAATCACAGCCTATATAACAAAAATATTGCAGGGTGTCGAAATTAGGACACTGCACCATAACAACACAGGTTAAGCTATCTGCAGAAATTTCAAAACGGAAGTGAATGATTTAAAGTTTGATATGACAATAGGAATCATCTATAGCGGAAAGGGAAATTTTGCCGTGGAATGGCAAAATAGATTTATGACTTTCTGATGGAAAGTTGAAGATATTACGAACCCTGCCTGGCTCTTCACTGCAAATACAGGAAAGCAAGACAATCCAATAATTTCCTCATTTCTCTTAAGAGATTAGGTGAAAGTGTGGCAAAGACCAACACATTCCATTGTCTGGTTTGAACCTGCCCCTCCAAGTGCACTGGCTCAGTAATCAGACATACTAACCATTGGGACTGGGTATGATAATGTAGTCTTGAACTCTTGATTGCTTACAGCACAGAATTTAAACCAACAGGTATTTATTTTCAGGTGAACAGATTAATGAGAAAGATCGCTGTAAGGAATGCTCTGGCAAGAAAGTTATTCAGCAAACCAAAATTCTTGAAGTCCAGGTGGATAAGGGAATGAGAGATGGTCATAAAATCCCATTCAGGGGAGAGGGCGACCAACAGGTTGGTAACTTAGAATTAAGAAATATTGATGTTCCCAACTAAGTTGCTTGTAGTTGCTGCTGTTCATTGTATTTCATCAGTCAGGTAGCCGCTTCCAGGTGCAAGCATGTACAGATGAATTTGTTTTTAGCTCAGCTGACTATAAGTCAACTGAGCTATAGTCGTGTTCCATTGTCTGAATACTGTATGTTTCCTGCAGTTTGCAAATGCACCTCTTTTCAACTAAAAAATATCAGCTGTTATATGTGTATAAGGTCATTTGTGTTCTTCATACACATTCCTGAACATGAGCTGCATTGAAATGAAAGGCAGTTCTTTAGAAGTGTGGATACCTTACTTTATACGGTAGAACCACATATTTCCATATCTCTTTTTTTTCCTGATAATCCATTTTTCCGAAATTTAAAGTAAGGAACCAAAATTTACCTCTATTAAATACTTTGCTGCTTTTGAAAAGGAAAGAGGATTAGCGATGATTAAAAATGATTTGATGAGATAACGTTACTATATGCAAGGATAGCATATTAATGGAACGTTGATAATGATATGCCCAAATCACCTATTGACTCCTTGAAAAATGTCTGACTTCACATATCCGTAACCTCAATTATCCAAACAAATTTGATGTCCCTGAGACTATTTGGATATTTGAGGTTCTGCTGTATTTATAATTTACAAGGGCTTTCAGTACACAGCTTTTTAGAAAAATTACTTTATCATAGAAGGCCAAGATTAGCTGACAAAAAAAATCCTTTGCAAACAATAAATGTGTGTCAGCCACTGCCAAACTACAGCTTCACTCATTGCAGTAATCCCAGTACAGTCAAATGAGTTGTTATATTCCAGTTCTGCTTTCCAGTCCCTTTGACCACCTCATACTTTGGACAGAACATATTACCTATTAATAACAGTGCCTATTATTTTTAAAATGCTATTGTTTGGCCTAAATTTTTTTAAATATTTAGTCTTAATAATTTTTGGCAATTTACAATTTTTGAGAAATAGTATTGTTAATTTAATACTTAATAAATTCTCTTTTGGCATGTTTTCCCAAAGTTGTATACTTTAACAATTCTTGTGTGAACTAGAGAAACATGAGATGGATATTTTGAGAATTTTTAATAACAAAAATATCACTTCACTTAAAAATTATCCCATTATAATTCATGTCATATTATGTATGAAAATTTATATTGTTTTTTTCAGCCTGGCATTGAACCTGGTGATGTCATTATTATACTTCAAACAAAGGAGCATGACACTTTCACACGTAAAGGAGACCACTTGATATGTACATATAACATTGGTTTGTCAGAGGCTCTGACTGGCTTCCACTTTGTCATGAAACACTTAGATGGCCGTGATTTGGTCATTAGGAATCCCCCAGGTGGCGTCATTTCCCCAGGTTAGTATTACATGTTACATTTCTTATATAAGGGATCAACATTAACAGTCAGCTGTTAGACAGAGGCAGCTCAGGGTTTAAAAATGATGGTAGGGTAAGTGGATGTTACATAAAACTGTTTTGATAAAATTCCCTAAATCTCCTTTAAATCCCCAAATGTCCCATACTTCTGTATCTTAAATTTTCTTTGTTGATTATAAAATGTCAAAGGAAAATCATTAACAGATAAACATTGAAGCATGTATTTATTGTCTGTCATAAAATAAAACCTGCAAAACAAAAATATGGAATACACTTTGTATTCATGACTATTATAATTGGTTTTTGTAGGGATGTAAAATTTTACATCAGGCAAGTAAAATTAGATGCTACTTGGCTGACAGGGCAAGCACTGTTGAAGGTTAATGTCAAGCCCTGTGTACAGTGGCACCTCACAGGAATGACGGGACCATGCTTAATAGCTGCATGGTTATTTCATGCAGGTCCTTAGCTATTTGACGGGTGGATGTTTAGAAAAAATAATTTCAGTATTTATTTCTGAATATTTGATGTTATCTATAATTTTGGGCTGTGACCTGTGACATCTAGAATTTTAGTGTGTACACAAATTCAAAATGGCAGCCACCTGGAATAGTTTCAAGAAACTGGGAGAAATAAACCTGTCAGGGTCAATAAGATTGCAATATCTGAGGACAGCATGTGTTTGGCTGCAAGAGGATGTGTATCAGCAAGTTTAGAGTGGAATAACACTTTTTGCCATGCCCAAATTCTCAAACAATTGTAGTATGCATAGGAATTTGTGTTGTGTGTGAACATGTAGGGAAAACACAAGTTTCTGTTTACTCCAGTAGATGGCAGCACTTGGACCAAGTTTAGCTGTAACATTTCTATTTCATATATGTATACTTACTGATACTCTTTCTGTACTCCAGGCACCATTAAGACTGTAACAGGAGAGGGAATGCCAATGTACAGAAACCCATATGAGAAGGGGGATCTCTATATCAAATTTGAGGTCACATTTCCTCCGAACAAATTTAAAGAAGAAAATAAACTCAAGGTAAGATAAAGTGTACAGTGAAACTTGTGAAATCAGACCACCTGTTAGACTTTCATTAATTCACAGGTGGTCTCATTGGACAGTTGCTCTTTCAGACAGGTTCTGCTGTATATTAGTATATTTATTATCAATGTACATATTGATACAATTGTAATTATTAGCTGTGCATTAAATTATTATTAAGCCTAATAAACAATTTAGACAAGAAATTAGGCAGTTTATCGAAGTTTGGGAATTGGTTTAGTTATCTTCCTGGGAGCTAGGTCTGATGCTTTGTTGTACAGAAATCTTGCTTCAGGGGGCCTCCTAGGCTGCTATATCATTAATATTTAACAGGCACGCATTGATGCCAAGATCAAGTTAATATCGACCAGTAAAGTGTGCTGGTGTTATGGCACAAGTGGAGGAAATGCCTTTCATGCAAGCACCTGAATGCCATGTTTGTTTTTGTATTAAAATACATATGACATATGGCTATATTTATTCTGCAGTTGCTGGAAACATTACTTCCACCTCGCGAAAAGAAAGAGATACCAACAGGAGAACACGTGGAGGAAGTTGATCTTCATGAATATGACCCACGCACAGAGAGAGGAAGTGGCCGCAGTGAGGCCTATAATGAAGACTCAGACGATGAGCATGCGGGTGGGCCACGAGTCCAGTGTGCTCACCAATGATACATAACTTGTGATGAGCTCTTTGTGACTAAAACATTGTGTTCCTTTCTGAAGGCTGGTGTCTGCCTCCAAATGGAGAGGGGTATATGAGTCATTACAATAGAAAAATGTAAAATAGATTCATTATCTTTATAAACATAATAATTCATCTCCATACTATCAGTTCTGTGGCTATGCTTCCACAGACCTTGATTCAGCAAGCCACTCTGGCGTCTTTTTCATGAATAATGAACAAGGCAGTTGGACCAATCAAATGACTTGCAAACATTTGTTTCACTCAGACGTCTGGTGCAGTGTTTTGATTAAAAGTTTTCTGTTGCTTGGAATACATCAAGAATCTAACCAATCAAATAAAGCAAAACATGCATCTGACCAATCAAATAAAGCCATACAGGCCTGCCCAGTTTTTGGTACGTGTTCTTGTTCAGATGGCAGATTAACTGCATATTGTTTGCATTTTGTTTGATTTGATTGGCAGTTGCACTTTCGGCCTAAACACTTGCAGGCTTGTTCATTATTCATCAAATAGCCAGAGGGGCTCCCTGAATTAAGGTCTTTGAAAGTGAAGCCACAGATGTAATAGTATAAAGAGGATATAAATACATTTTTCAAGTGTTTGGCACTTGCATCAAGTTGAACAAAACCCACAATCACAACCATAAACATCGATCATAAATACCATACTGGTATGTGAACAACTGCATGCAGAGATACTCTTCAAATAAACACTGTATGATTCTTTTCTGGAGTTGACAGCAAAGGCATGTTCCTGAAATACAAAATTTCGCCATTTTCAGTTATTGCATATAAATATTAAGAGCATTTCAGTCAAAATTTGATCCTATTGAAGGGCTTATGATGACATTCCTTGGGAATAAAACATCTTCCTTGCCTGTCATTTACATGCAAGGCAAAATAGCTTGACTCTATTAATGTTATGTATGTTCAATAAAACAATCTAATGAATGATATTACACAATCACGGATAGAACTTTTATTCTCTGTAATGATGGTATTGAAATGAAATAATATGCTGGTATATACAGAAAGCAACATCATTACATCAAATAGATGACTATAAAATTTAGCTTATATCATAATAGAATTGAGCTTTCACCTGTATAGATTGTGTTTGATAGAAGAATCATTATAGCTCCTTGAATATTCAGATACCTATTGAATATTGAGGTACTTCTTAAATATTCAGATACCTATTGAATATTCAGATATCTATTCTTGTATTTGTTCTCATTCTTTAATGGTCTATTATAAGTTCACAGTTGCCCACATGGGCTGCTGAATTGTATCTCATTGTAAATTTGAAATTTAATCCATCAAATTTATGCAGATTTTTCAGTTGCAAACATGAATTGATTTTGAATAAATGGCAAAATATTACACAGAACTGCAATAAAATGCACTTCTTATCAGATATTATTTGTTGGACATTCAGGAGAATTCATTTAGACTACCTCTTATAAGCCGTTCATCACACTACCTCTGGAATGTATCTAGTAGAAATTCCTGTGACATTCAAACGTTACCATTATGGCCCACTTCAGTAGTTCATGCAGTTTCAAAATCATTGCTGTACACAGTTGTTGATTTTGATATATCTGTTAGAGTAAGAAAACGTGAATCCATAAACCAATGCATAAATCATATCTGTGGTGGCCATCAAACTTTTCAGTGGTTTGCTGAGGCAACAGCATTTTGAAAAATTTAATGAACAAATATCACATGGTCAGTCTGGATTATTTGGAGTAACACAGTAGTGTTCTTAGTTAAGTGCTAAATCATTATCAAAAATGAGGATTGAGATTTTCAATGAAGTTTTAGGTACGACTCCCACTGCCTCTCTAACGTGGTTAGGAAACATTCTCGTTGTCAGAAGGGAAAAGTGCCTGTTAGTGACTGTCTGAATCAATTTCCAAATGTTATACTCTGGTATAAATATTGATTTTGCTGTGCATTATGAGAAGAGAACATGCATGCTCTATGAAAGATATAGATACTAATTTATTGTAAATTGTGGAAATTTAAGACTAAGATGGCACCCGGGGGATAGAAAGGCCTTTGCCTCTCCTGAGGAGGTAGACACTAACGCTCCAGAATCGAATAAACTTAGGGGATTCATATTTTACCGTATTTATGCATAAAACTGGAAATACCCACGGAAATTTTTATATTGTAGTATTCACATTGCCTGTGAGATGTGTGTGCGCATTCAGAGGGTGCGTGTGGAACAGTGTATATATGTTCATGTGTGTATGTGTGTGTGTTTTGGTGAATCATAACGGGCACTGTCCTTTTGTATTCACATTTCGTAATCAGATCATGTATGGGTACTAAATTAGTGTGTGATTAACAATTACAGTCACATTCAAGAGTCTTTATACGTATCTCACGCAGCGGGCATACACCGCAGTTGTCTCAGACA
The DNA here is from genome assembly GCA_026874595.1 of Sipunculus nudus. NCBI lineage: Eukaryota > Metazoa > Annelida > Sipuncula > Golfingiida > Sipunculidae > Sipunculus > Sipunculus nudus. The sequence continues at coordinate 65,510,776 of CM049316.1, read as the reverse complement.
ACGTTTCGTGTAACCGCTCATCTCTATGACAAGGTTCTCTGGGCAGGGACACCAGGGTGCGCACAGAACAAAAATGTAATCAGACCACCGATATTGCATCGTGCATCCTGCCCAAAATTTAAACATGCGACACCCGCTCTCTTTGGTTCGATACCACCTATTCTGTCATAGGGCCAAGAACCAGACCAATGAGAGCTTGTGTTCCTGTTTTATAAAACCACCGGGACGGCTTAGTGTATAACCGCTGTGGCAGGAGCGTGGTTTCTTTACCGCAGTGAAAAAAAACATTGTTCACCAGCACTGTATCGCCACAATAGCAAAGACCAGATTTAAGATTTTCTAGGTTTCTAGTCGAATTTTTGTGCAAGGATTACTTGACAGTCCAAACATTTGTCGCTCCAGTTGGGATATCTGCTAGACCGTATAGACCTGCTAGAACGTATTTATGGTTTGGTTTTCGTTTTAAACCCCATTGTGAGATTTGAGAAAACTGGCCAAGTTGAGACCATATTCAAAGGTAAAACACGCGTATTTGTGTGAACGTGTATGTACCACTCAGACTTCCTGAAATGTACTGTGATCCTGTATCAGTCAAATACCTGCCTGTTACTATATGTATAGTTTTGCAAACAGACTACTAATGTATGTGTTTTATTCCTGAATAAAAAAGTCACTGCATCCAGTGATAGTGTTCTGTATGGTTTTGTGACCTGTTGAGCTGACTTAATGATATTCTTTGATATTCAACATTAAACCCCCCCCCCCCCCCCGCCCGAAAATCTCAGAATATTTTAGTATATTCGTATGTGCAAAGACTTCCTTGTAACTGACCTAAAAATCGCCATTTGTTTCAAAGTAGCATTATTACTACCGATGCCCATTAACCAATTATCTCTTTGCAACAAGATCAAAGATTGTTGTAAGCTGGCCAGAATACCATATATTTTTATTTATAGGCCGCACCTCTATTTGAAGCCGAGCCTAGTGAGACCATTCCAGGCTTTTTTTATGCCCCCGCCACAAAGTGGCCGGGGCATATAGTTTTACCCATGTCCGTCATTCCGTCCTTCCATCCTTCCGTCATTCCGAAATAAAACAGTTGAACGGACTTTTTTTCGCAATGCCTGCAGATACTGGCATGATTTTTGGTGTGTGGGCAGATAATGACCAGTTACAGATCGAGTTCGCGTTTCGTCCCAGTTGACCTACTTTTGACCGTTTTACGGCTCCTGAACATAGAAAATTTCATGAAAAATATAAATTTTCATGACAAATACACATGTACTGACTTTTTTTTCGCAATGCCTGCAGATATTAGCCTGATTTTTGGTGTGTAGGCAGATAATGACCAGTTACAGATCAATTTCGCGTTTTGTCCCAGTTGACCTTCTTTTGTACGTTTTACAGCTCATTAACTTGGAAAATTTCATGAAAAATATAAATTTTCATGACAAATACACATGTACGGACTTTTTTACGCAATGCCTGCAGATATTGGCCTGATTTTTGGTGTGTGGGCAGATTTTGACCAGTTACAGATCGAGTTCGCGTTTCATTCCAGTTGACCTAATTTTGACCGTTTTACGGCTCCTTAACTTAGAAAATTTCATGAAAAATATAAATTTTCAAGACAAATACACATGAACTGACTTTTTTTGCAATACCTGCAGATATTGGCCTGATTTTTGGTGTGTGGGCAGATAATGACCAGTTACAGATCAAGTTCATGTTTTGTCCCAGTTGACCTACTTTGACCGTTTTACGGCTCCTGAACATAGAAAATTTCATGAAAAATATAAATTTTCATGACAAATACACATGTACTGACTTTTTTTTTTGCAATACCTGCAGATATTGGCCTGATTTTTGGTGTGTGGGCAGATAATGACCAGTTACAGATCAAGTTCATGTTTTGTCCCAGTTGACCTACTTTTGACTGTTTGACGGTACTCTTAACATGGAAAATTTCATAAAAAGTGCACATGTACAGACATTTTTTCACCATGCCTGCAGATATGGGCCTGATTTTTGGTGTGTAGGCAGATAATGACCAGTTACAGATCAAGTTCTTGTTTTGTCTCAGTTGACCTACTTTTTTGACCATTTGACTGCTCCTGAACATGGAAAGTTTTATGAAAAAATATAAATTTTCATAACAAATGCATATGTACCGACTTTTTTTCCTCAGTGTCTGCAGATATCACCCTGATTTTTTATGTGTGGGCAGATAATGACAGTTACAGATCGAGTTCGCGTTTCATCCCGGTTGACCTTCTGTTGATTGTTTTACGGCTCCTAAACAGAAAATTTCATGAAAAACAGAAATTTTTATGGAAAATGCACATGTATGGACTTTTTTTCACAATGCTTGCAGATACTGGCCTGATTTTTGGTGTGTTGCTTGATAATGACCCCTAATAGATCGAGTTTGCATTTTGCCCTTGTTGACCTACTTTTGACCATATGACACCTCCTGAACTCAAAAAATGTTCAAAATTTAACAAATGTTTATAATTTGCACCAGGCGGGGGCATTCGTGTCGTTCCGACACATCTAGTTTTTGTTTCTGTTGATTTGAAAGAGAACCAAAGCCCGGCCCAATATTAGTGGCAATTTTGCTCCTTAGTGATTTATAAAAACGTTAAACCTGATTATAAAAACCTGGAATGAATTTGAATTTCGATGATTATACAAAGAAGTGTTTCTCATGCATTAGCCCAACTGACTAAAAGTCAACCTGGCGTCTCTCCGTCTGTTGAACGAGCTCGTTTTGATATCATTGATCATTCCGCCAGAGGTCGTTTCTACTCAATGACTGTCTCTTCCATTTAAAAGGATACATTCTTGTTAAAATTCAATAAAAAGTCACCCTTTTAGGGTACCTTTCCATACATGCGGATATTCACCCGCGCGGGTCCTCGCATGCGGAGAGTCCCTTTCCATTTGAACGGGTCCCCGCATGCGGGTGACCCATTAGTTGGAATAAACGCATGCACTAATAATCATAATTTTTCAAATTTAAGTGAAATGTGTTAAGAAAATATTCATTGTTAACATTTATACAAACTGATCAGGCAGATTAATATTAAATCTCACCAGCCAGGCTTAAATGGTTTCTATTTCCTGTCGCACTCTATCTTGAGCTGGCCCCGGGCCGTATCTCAATGAAGACTGGTTGTATACTTTATTATGCAGTCAAATAAGCCCTCTATCAGCTCCTTTTTCTTTTTAAAGACAAGGACACATACCTGTTACTATATATACATGTACCATCCGCATGCGGGCCCCGCAGAAATCCAACACTGCTGGATCGCACGTATGGAAAGGGGACAATGATAACACTTGACGGATTTCAACTGTGCGGGTCCCGCGCGGGGGCCCGCATGTATGGAAAGGCACCCTTACACTGCGCATACACAAAATGGTATTTATTAAGGCCTTGTCATAATAACATTCATATCAGTGCGTGTAGTTTGCCTTTAAAAATATTTTTAAAGAACTACCTGTATACCTACACCACAGGTCTATTTAGAAGCCCAAGTGCATGGTGGGGAAATGATCAGACATAGTGCATTGTAGGAAAATTATTCCTTTACCCACAAATCCAGTAAAGCAGAGTCGTAATCATGTTCTTATCTCTTACTATTCAGCGCAGACGTTCTGGTGACGTCCTGGCATCCGTCCGCCTGAGGTCGTTTTCTAGTCTTAACGAATCTCCTCTGTTTGGGCATTGTTGGACGGCCCGGACTACTTTTCCAACTGTCATTCTTTTAAACAAACGTTATTCGATTTCAAGGAACTACCTGTTAACATTCCACATGCGCATGCTTACAAAATATTACTTATTCCGTTAAGTCCTCAACAGAAAAACACCTATATTTATGGAATCTGCCTTGAAAAATTTATAATCCAACACACTTGAACGGACTACATTGTCCTCTTCACTACATTTATACCTACGCCGCAGGTGTATTGAGAAGCCTTGGTGCATTGTGGGGGTCTTATTTTTAATCGAGCAATCCCAAAACGGCAGAATCGTACTCATGTGAGTCTGCGCAGTGTGACTTCCTGGTTGCCATCCTCGTGACGTCATCACGGATCTGCTGCTTATTCTTTTCCAACTATAATACCGCCGGGTAACTTTGACCTAAGCGCAGTGAGCGCAATATCTGACGTTCTCGTTGTACAAAGTTACACTATACGTTTGATTGATTTTTTCTTAAATCTTAAATTCCAGATCTCCTCGCTATAACCGCTGCTTTTTAATTATAGCAAGTTTTTTCGGGGTTTCCACACCAGGGCTGGCATAGAGCCAAGAATTGTAATCAAACCAATGAGAGCGGGCCTGAAACTAGGATGAGTTGGATACACAATGTGTTACCACGCTCTTATTGATCTGATTACAATTGGTCGTCCGGTATCCATTAACCGGGCACACATTTAAATGGTAAGACCTAGAAACTTCTAACTTAAAATCCATTTAAGTCCTTAAAATAGTCTCGGATGTACAGAGGCCGCCGCCATGGAAATTATTCCGGCAAGTCAAGGTAAAGGCATATCAACTGCACACATTGTATGCGCTTTGTGAGAACAAGAATGTATTTTTTTGTACAGGTACTGCCAATCCTCACATATTCTATATTCAAAGCCATAAGATAATACTGATTCAAGAAACAGAGGGTAAATTTGTGCGACACACGAGGTGGTGATTCTTAGGCGTGGGAGGCTAATAAAAAATAGAACATTTTTTAACACACACATACATTACATACATATTACAATAAAGTAAAAAGCTTTATAAAATAAGATTTTGTTTCCAGAATAGGTTAATTCTAAACCAGGTTTAGATATATAATGTTTCATAGGAAACTCAGAAATGGAACCAAAGTCAATATTTCTAATTATGTCTCCCCGTCCGGGGGGGGGGGGGGGGGGATATATACTGCTTTGCTGGTCGTTGGCATCCGCAGTCGTCGTCGTTTGTGTCATTTCTTGTGAACGTGTAGTTCTGATACTTTAGTTAGGTACTGGGTTTTTAGCGAACCTGTGAGCTTAGGCGATGGCCCGGCGTCGTCCGTCTATCGTCGCCCGTCGTCCGTACGTTAACCCATGCTGTCTGAAAAGTAACCCGGTGGAGCTAGCAGGACCAATTTTATGGAATATTCAGTCACAACTCTATCGGATTGAGCATATTTCTTGCTATCTGTATTGTCTTAGATTTTATAGGGAAAAGCTAAAAAAAAATTTAAAATCTTCTTCTCTGAAACTGTCAAGCCAAATTGTTTAATATTTCAAAGAAATAATTCCTGAATCAATCTCTCTCAAGTTTGTTCGAATGGTTCCAGTTCGGTGACTTTTGGCCGAGTGATAGGAATTTGAACTTAATCATTTGGCCAAGTAAGCATACTAACATAACAATCTTAGAAACGACAGGAGCTATCATCACCAAGTTTTTGCAAATGTTGGTCACATGACTCATATTTGAAATTGAGGATTTTGTGACGCACCGACATCGACCTGTTTTTTTTTAACAGGCAAAACCTTACAATTTTAGCCTCTTTCAGCTTCAAAATGTTTTATGATAAAACTGTCAGAAGCTGAATATTGGTATAATGTTTCACAAGAATAATCCTAGGATAGGGTTCTTTCAATTTTATAAGAATACATTTGGTTCATTGATTTTTGGTGGGGTAATAGAAAGCTTAAGTTGGTCTTGTGGGCATTAGTAGGTCTATTTCAAACTGAGAGCTGCAATAGTCGTCTTTAACTTTTGTTACAACTTTTGTAACATTGCACAAAATTTATTCTTATGTGGCCTTTGTTCAAGCTAGCTTAAATGATTTTGGCAAAATTATTGGACCTTTAACAATGAAAGGACTGTGGGAAACTTTGGTAAACAAAGCCAGTAGATTTTTTTGTATAAACAAACTGAGCACTTTGGGTATATATGCAGAGCTGTACAGGCAACATAAATAACTGGTCCCATATCCAGCTTATGTATAAGATAAATCCATGAATAAAATATATCTGTATTCCGATATTGCTTTCAATATGTGTTTGTGATTATTCTAAACATTTTGATAAAAAATCTTATGAATATTCAACTTAAAAAAAAGCATTGTAGCCAAAGTCTTTCAGTATGTAAAAACAAATTTGGCAACTTGAGACTGTCAACTATTTCAGATTTGGCAACCGGCCAAAGGTCAGTCTGGATCTGTTTATAGCTTTGGCAGACTGCCAACTAAACCAAATTGTGCAACAGGTCAAGAGTTAACCCAGTGCAGCTAGGTACAGGTCAGGAGTTCACACAATGCAGTAGCTGCAGCTGGCAGTTAGTTTCGCTTGGTTTGAGGCAACTGCCGGCCTCAGCTGAGCATGATCAGCCCAGTGCCCCTGCCTCGAGAGAATTTTGATATATCGGACTGAAATTTTGGACTGCCAATGCATCTTTGATGGCTTACTCGTACACAAAACTGGTGTCGCCACCTACAATGATTTTTGCAGTGTATGCTAATGCTCATTTCCCAGGAGTAATATGATATATCAGCCCTAAATTATACGTGTCCATACATATCGTATAGTTTTGTTGTATACAAGACTTGCCTGAAATTTTGCAAGTCCATACATCTTATATGTTGTTGCAGTGTGGGTAAGTTGGGTCGCATAATTGAATATTATTTTCAACATCTGAACAAATAGTTTGCCTTAATACATGTAATATGAAAATTCATCATTCAGTATTACTTTTTCATTCATTTTGTATACTTGTTTCTATTTTTTCTGAGGTTTAATATTCTCTATTTGGTTAGTTGACTGGATTTGTCTCCATGTGGGTAGGCATTGAATAAGGTAATAATATTTCTGAATATTTGTTTAATTAAATCAGTAATTAATTCATATGCCCCCAGCTGCCATGTAGCTTCTTCAACAGTTTATTTAAAGGAGATTACGTAATATAAAAGGTTGATGATAATACCAAAGAAATAATAATGACAGACTTATATGACGCCTTATAAAGGGGAAACAACAAGACAATAATATAGACTTTTTACCACTCTCCTGAATTATGGTACTGGCAAACTTCCTGCTTAAAGGGTAATTTGTGTTCACTACTCATACAAGTGACACCTTTTCACCAGTTGAAGAACAAAATTTAGAAACAGATGACAGGTCTTAAGACTTTACACCACTCATTCTATATATAGTGGAAGGATTACTAAGAAAACTTACCAAATATGGTATTACATAGTTGTGATATATACAATCGCAACATGATTAGGCTCTATCTTATAGATTGGTTCACGCATTCTGTCAGATGATTTGGCTCATAGCAAAAACAGCATGTTTATTCAAGAAAGGAGACGGCCATCTCACCAAACTTATCGGGTCATACCACCGACTGCAGTCTAATGCAAACTGTTAGAACATCTCCTTAAACCGTCACCTCTTAAAATACTTAAAAAGCACAATACCCATGTTAATTTAATCATCAACTTACCATTCAACCCAACTCCAAGTAACCATGCATGATTAAATGTCATCCTTTGATGCGAAGCGACAGATTGATCTGTGGCCACATTAGACTTTTATAAGGCGTTAGATACAATATATACACAATAGTTGTTTTTCACATGAACTACATAACTATAACATTCGTGGACCTTTTAACCTGTCACGTAGGCTTCCAATCATCTAAAGAATACGAAGTAGGAGAATTGTCCAGATGGAATATCTCGAGAAGATCCGAGTGGAATCAGGAGTCACACAGGGTGGAGCCCGGAGCCATGTCAGTAACACGAATGCGGCTGGCTTGGACAAAAAGACGGCTGATTTTAGTAGTAAGCCGAGTTTTGTGGCTCGATTTGGCATCGAAAATGTCAGCTGACTAAAAGTGACCTTAAAACCCATTCATTTGACGAAGTTGCAAAGTACCCGTTTTATTTAAACAAGTTGTCTATTACGAATGATATATTGCATCCAGTTTACATTTAACTAGTTTGTGATCGAATATAGAGTAAAGTTTATCCTGATGATTTCATAAGCCAACACTTTCATACTTAAACAATCACACCTTTTTCCAATGAGCAACAAGAAAAAAAAATAACAAAACTGGATCATTTGTTTCGGGCATTTTTAATTGTAAAAGATTTATTTTTTATTTATTAATTGTTTTTCGCTTTGACGAGCAGCTACAGGTTGCTGTGGTCAAGACCCCAGCTCCTTAAGCATAGTTCTCAGAGCCAACAGACGCGATGCCACCAAGCCAAGCAGAAAGCCGCGAGCGGCCGCCTCCGTTTAACCCGCACCGATGACTTTGCAGGAAAGCCACAGCACCCACAGCCACAAAGGCAGAAGCAGCATACATTCCCTTCACCGATCCCAGCAGCGAGAACCAAGCCATGCCAATCGAGAGCCGAACCCGATCTGTGAAACGACAGAGCTTTGAGACGAATGGCCATTTTATACTTACAGTTTCGGCCATTTATACCGTATTAGCAAGTTTTTTTGTCATATGCCCTAACTTCTGATAAGCTCGGTTCGGCTTAACTCGGCTTGCGGCGGGTCAAAATGACGGCAGGGTACGGCATTAGGAAACATATCCTGTTCCTTTGCCACACAAAAAAAAAAAAAAAAAAAAAAACTATCAGACAGGGGTAAATGTGTTGACTGCCTACTATAAATGAAGATTTACACGTACCAAGATCACGTTACCATGCAACGGGACCTTGAGGAACTTGAACATGGGACCTCAGTATTTGTAAATTTCAATGATAAAAAAGGAGTTTCCTGTCTTAAGTATCAAGCAAACTACAACACATAATTATAATTTGAATGATATCATTCAGAAGTGTGTTATAAATTTTCCATACTTATACATCACTGTATCGAACGATTCAAAACTGAAGTCACGAATACGAAAATGAATAAAAAGCTAACTGAAGGTTACCCGTTAGGCTTCCCGCGTCGAAACATTATAATTGCTACCTTACTGCATGCAAACGGAATGATAATCTCGGCCTAACCAGCTTTTCTCTGGAATAGGATGCAAGAGAAACTGGGGTTTTAACTAATGTTTGAATCACTTGAGCTCCCAACGCTGGACGCTGCATTAGGCCAAAATAAAAAAAAGGGTATGGTTCTCAGGCACTTTTTTTCAGAAATCAATGCGGGCGGGCGCTTTTCTTAATTTAATTTTTTTGTGTATGTTTCGATAAAAATGTCAAATGATAAGGGAAAAGCATGAAAATAACAGTTTTTTTTTTACTAAATAAGTAAAAGTACTACAAAACAAAGGAAATTGTATGGTTTTATCTTCTTGAAAGAAATTTCGGAGCGGCAGCAGTTAAAAATTTGAAAATTTTTTATTGAAAATCAAAATAAAGATTTTTGATGCGGGGGTTTAAAATTGATGTGGGCGGTGCCTGAGAACCATACCTTTAATTTTTTTTTGCCCAACTTAAAAATTTTTTTCTGGTATTTTGAACAAATTTTGTGGCGGCATCTGGCGTCTGTGGGAGAGACTAATCCCAGATTATAGCGGTGGCGGCACCAGGCGTCTGATGGAGAAACTAATCTCTTGCAACTTCCATATAAAAAGTTTTTTGATGCGTGGGACCAGTCTAGTGGTTTCCCCATCACTGACGTCATGGGTGATTCCCCAACAGTAGTCTGTTCATGTGACTGTTCAGCTGATCACATAAGGGGAAGGCGGTGACAGATAAAGACCGCATTACAATCAAGACCCAGTACACTCTCACATACAGATATGGCTGGCCAAGCAAAGTGAGTATATTATTATACAACTTTTATACATGCATAGATCTGTTTATAAAACGAAAGCATCGTACTAGAAGAAAAATAAAGCTGAGTTTTTATGAGGTCTTTATAATTAATATTGCCTTTTTGGTAATTTGCTCATTTATAATTTTCATTATTATAATCATTTACTTATGCCTAATTAGTATTTAAGTAATTATGCTTGATCAGTTATTGTTTAAGTTCATTTAAATTACTTCAGGCTCTTAATTGTAACTATTAAGGTTAGCTGTACAGATTTTTATTAGTTCCATATCTTGTGTTTATTCTGAGGTTTTAACAGAGTTTAATAGTTCAATTATTGTAACTGTTATTTATTGTCCCCCGCATCTGAGGGATGGGGGACATTGATTAGGGTTTGTCTGTCTGTCCCTCTGTCTGTCTCTCCATACTTCAGGTACGTTTACATGCAATAGTTTTCCTAAATATTATCCAATTTCATTCAAATTTGGGTCAGTGATCAATTGCTCTCATGCAAACCTTCGTTGGGATTGGTTTTGGAGTGTCTATCTGAAAAATAATTCTCTCCATCTCAAAAATAACATTAATAATAAATCTGTCAGTCAAGATCTGCCATAAACATATATACTGTCTTTGGATGATATATATAAAGCTCTCCATCCCATAACATATAAGTTCAACCTTCTATAGTTCAATTTTTTATTTGTAGACTTTTAGCATTTACATTATATGAATGTCTGAAATACATTTTTACAAAATTTGTTTTTCTGTGTTACTTATTATGATCTCAGTGTCTTAACTTCTGTAAAATCAGCCCTTGGCTAATATTGTGAATTAATTGTTACAAAACAGACAACTAAAAATGATTATTTTATTTTTGAAAAAGTGTATTTGTACTTACTATTAATAATTTTTAATGTAAATACAAATAATATTTTGTTTAAAACTTTAAAAAGACTTTGTTCTCCCCTCCCTAAAAATGTGGGATCTTGCCTGAACTGCCTGTAAATCTGTAGTTTCTATTTTGTCCTGGTCATGACTGAAGAGTGAAGTTATATAATCGAAATATATTGTTTTTAATTCAGTGTAATGTTTCATGACCATTTTAAGGAGCTTCCCACGAGTGTGTTCCACTCGTGACTCTAATATAACCTAATGTTATGCACACACGACACGTGAAAGGTCCATGTGGACATCATATTTACTTATCCTAATGGTAAAAAAGTTGTAAACTGATAGAGTAATATGTTGTCTTAAATGCCTGTTTTGTCCTACATGGCTTGTTGTTGTTTTTGCAAGCACAATACTAATGTGGTTTGAAAATGATGAAATAGCCGTTAAAAAAACGGCGAAGTTTATAGTAAATGCTGATAATCTGTATGTACACCTTTTTATGGTTTTTGCATACAAGTTGCAATGTCACAGCAAATATGTCAGATATGTGATTTCTAGCGGAGTTAAATAGAATAAGACACCTTTAATAGCCATGTTTAATTCTCACTATAAGTAGAGAATGATCTTTCAATTGCAAAATATTGTAAATCCTGGTCAATGAAGCAAGCAGTTGTTTTATGTAAATGGTCTGTGGATGCTGAGTGATGATATGTTTTTAATGTTTATAATTTGTTATTATATAAACATATTAAAAATTTGACAAGTTGTATCATTAAAATTTCCTCTGTGTTATTATTATATTATGTAATTTAAAGGTATTTCACACAACAGAAGGTATTGGGAAATATCAACTTGGCTCCATCCATAAGTTGAACTAAGGTGGGAAGTTCAGTATTCACATATTCTGGGTCATGATGTAACAAATTGTACAATATGCTGCTGAATATGGTCAATTGACACTGGACCACAAAGGCTTGGACAAACACAAACTAATTCTGTATATCAGGTGACCAGATACTAAATCTTATGAGCATACAGTGACAGTTGGTCCCTTGGTGCATTTGATTTTCTGCACTGCAGCAGGGTAAAGATTACTTTGGTCACACAATGGTTATACACTACAGTCGTTCCAGATCTCCTCTCCTGTAACCTCTGCTTTGTATAGCAAGATTTTCTTGGATCTAACACCAGGGTGCATACAGAGCAAGAAATTTTTATTGGACCAATGAGAGCAGGCTTGGGTCAAGTACATGTACTTGTACTTGGTACTTGTACTCAAGTACAAAATTTTCAGTACTTGGCCTGTACTTGTACTTGGTACTTTTTATCAAGTACAGTACTTGTACTGTACTTGTACTTGCTAAAAATGTACTTGAAAAATCAAGTACATTTCAAGTACTAGTCAAGTACATGTATTTTTTTAAATTATTTTGAATACAGAGCCACTTACCTACTTACCATAAACACAGCATTAGGAAAGCTCAGGTCAGACAGAAATCGTTACACTATGTATGACTGATAGACTCAGACAGAAGTGACACTAGACTGAATAATTTAACCTGTTTTGTGAGTTGTTCTGATGAACCAAAACTATACCTCAGTCCTAAACTGCTCAGATCCTCAGACCTGATTATATGAAATTATATAATTATCAGAAAGAAACTCTTCAGTTTCATGACTGTCTCATCAGAAACAACAGAAATGCGACTGGGCCCTACTGGTGAGGTGAACCGCTATACCAGTCAGCCTGGATGAAGACAGTGACCCACTTGCCTTTTGGAAAGGCCATCAAGACTCTCTCCCTGGATTAGCTAGATTAGCAAAAACATGTTTGGCAACTCCAGCTTCATCTGCACCTGTGTAGAGTCTTCAGCATTGCTGGCAAAGATTTTTCACCTGACAGATGCTGACTTATAGACAAAAACTTTGAATGTATCATGTTTATCAAGTGCAATGACAGCTCGTGTATGTATAACTAAATGAAATGTAGATGAAAATGACAACTGTATATTATTTTCATCAACTATTCCCAGTGGCTGTGAAAGACTTAAAGTCCATCAAAACATCTCTGTGGATTACCTAGAATACAAAAAAGAAAAATAACAATTCAAACATCAACTTCACCTTTTTGTGTTCTGATATATGACTGTGTAATTGTGTATTTAATATACATATTTCTTATAGTATAAGTATTATTTTCATAAACTATTACCAACTGCTGTGAAAGGCAATAAAAACTATCACCCTGAATTACCTAGATTAAAAAAAAAATAATTCAGCAAAGTCAAGCAGCAATTCAGTCATCAAAGCACCATTTCTTGTGTACTGATATATAACTGTGTAATAGTGTATATAAATACTGAAAGGCCATCAAGACTGTCACCCTGGATTACCTAGAATAACATAAAAAAACTTTCAGCAATTGGAGCATCAACCCACCTTTTTTGTGTACCAGTACTGACATCTGACTGTGTAACAGTGTATAATATAGGTAATTGTTTTATCAATAAATATTCAGAAAAATGGCTTTTTTAGTTTTTTAATTAAAAGTACTTGTACTCAAGTACAGACCCCTGTACTTGTACTCAAGTATATTGAAAAATTGTGTACTTGTACTCAAGTACTGACCCTCTGTACTTGACCCAAGCCTGAATGAGAGTGTGGTATTACATTGTGCATCCAGCTCCAAATTTTAAACATGTGACATCTGCTCTTGTTAGTCTGATTCTTGGCCCATTACCAGAAATTTGGAGCTGGACTACAAAATATTTTGTGGTAGGAAGATGGATCGAGGGGAATTTCTATGGAGAGATCTAAACTTGGGGGGGGGGGGGGGAGGGGGCATGTGCCTCCCCTTTTTCCACCTTGGAAGCTCAATCATGGATATATTAAGTGTTGCATCATAATGCTTTCCAAACTACCTGCTATAGAATAATGACATTATTAGCCTGCATGTAGGCCTGGTCAGAAAGTCCATTCTTCTAAACAACCCACTATTTCTAATAATCAGTAGATAGAGGTCAACTGATTTGTGCTGATGATCAATCATTAAATTACTACCGAATCCAAACATTACTGCCCTGGGAACTATTAACATGAATATCATCTGGTGATTATAAGGTGGTGTCCACTCAGTTCATGATCATGATTGTTTGTGTTAAGGGATGGAGCTGATCTCAACTAGCCTCTCCACTTAATGTAAAATTGCAATTTGATTTCTAAGAAATGAATATTCATGAGCATGTTTGTATACCAGCAGCTGTTAATAGTTTGTGTTGGCTAAAATTGTTAGTGATACATTCTTTAATGTACAGGAACATTTACAAATATTTATTCAATTTTCAAATTTAATATATATTCTTTGTTAAAGGATTTGACAGTGACTATTACATATGACACTATCCCCTTTATAGACTGGTTTTAAAATCAGCCTCTGTATCCAGAGTAACTTCCTTTCAAAACATGTTCCTCTAAACCTTCAAATCATTAGTGAGGTCCCATGCTATAATCAGCATTTATTTAACTGTAACTCACAAAAGAATTGAGGTCACTCAATTGATTCAAATGGGAAACAAGAAAAACAACTTCAAAAGCATAATACTCCATATCTACATACAAGACTGTATTTGTGACATATTTTATTGGTAACTACATTTGGTACAAGTCACTTATCATAAATCAGTTTCAGTTCAGTTCTATGCTTGAGTTAATGTGATGGTAGTTCTTGACACTTCTGTGTCACCTGTACGTGTCCATTATCCGGGAGTTGTCTTTGGTTAAGGTGTTCATATAGAGTATGACTGCACTTTTATATCTTTATTTTCATATACATGTATACCGGTATGCAAGTCTACCGGCATGTAAATGATTGGACAGAATTCTGCTTGATGACTACTCTCTCTCTCTCTCTCTCTCTCTCTCTCTCTCTCTAAATATATATATATATATATATATATATATATATATATATATATATATATAAATATTACTTTCTATCTTTCTCTCTCTCCTCTTTCTCTTATGTTTGTTTGTATATATGTATATATGTGTATATATATATACAAAGAAGTGCACACCCGATTAGTAGTATAGAAGTATAGTATGGGTACCAACATATTTAAAATCTTTCTTTCTTCTTTCTCTCTCTCCTACTCTTCCTGTATCTATTCCTCTCTCTTTCTATCTGTCTACCCATATATGTAAAAGAAAAAACTAAATCAGTCATTTACTTAAGTCAGTACAATTGATATCTGTAGGCATTGGTAATATGACATCTGTATTGAGTTGTCATAGGATACTGCCTTGAATTATTGATAAACTTATCACTACCTTTGTTTATGGTCCACAGAGTGGATAATGTGAGCTTACAATGATGGGTAAAGTCATCCAATCATAATAAATGACTATGTGTATTTATATATATATATATATATGCAGTGCCAGGTAGAGACAATTGATAACAATAATCCTTGACTATGTTGTTAACTGATCTAAATCTTGTTGGTTAAATATGATCATAGACATATTTGCATTTTAATGACCATCTTAGCATGATGGTACATGATTTTATATTTTTAGTTACATATATATATATATTTATATATATATATATATATGTATATATGTATGTATGTATGTATGTATGTATATATTGGTGGTCTGAGTAGTAATTAGCTCCACCTAGTTCATCAAAAGGTTGACTTCTGGTATGATTTATTAATAAATCGTTACAGACGGCAGGTGCATATGACAGCAGACCCATCTGTCTCGTCATGTAAGCCTGCTTTATTGGCAAAGGGGTTGCAACACTGGACTTGTGTGGACTTCTATTGAAGAGTCATAATACATTTATTTATAAATTGATAAAATATAAGTGGTGAACATGTTAAATATATACTAAAGTCAGCATATAATGAACAAAATGTATATTTTCATTGATCATTGATCCTACTTTTTGTTGTTATATATGTCAAGGACAGGGTGTCTTAACAAAGATCACTTCATGGACTTGATGTACCTAGGAGCACACTTAGTGTAAGATCATTCATTGTGAGTGACGGGGAGGTAGACTTCTGAAAATGACAGGTGGTCTGACAGTTATTTGATTGATCCCATTCTACTGTCTCTTGATAAAGTACCTTCCATGGGGATACAATCTAATACATCTGGATTACCTTGCAGGCTTGAAATTAACACCCACCTGTGCAGGCTTTGAAATTAACACCCACTCCTGCAGGATTTGATAAATACATATACCTCCGACTCTGGTACATATTGATGTAATTTGGAATTATCATGCCCAGCATCTGTAACCACCTTTTATAAATGTCATAAATTTGATAATCTAATTAACTTTTCGGCTTGTGACACATATTAAATTAGTTTCACCTTTATATACACCCGTCTGTGACAGGATGTGTTACGGTATTACTATACCCATCATCTGTTTATCCATTAACTTTTGAAATTAACTATTAATTATCTCGCTTGAGTTAATGAGGTTAGATGTCATGAGGCTACTTTATGGTGTCGCCACGATAACTTGTGAGGAATGATGGATTTTGATGAAACTCAGCAGAAATATTAAACAATATAATATCTCACCTAAGTTTGATTCCTGTCAAAATCCATGCAGATTTAATGAGGTCAGAGGTCTCCAGACTTTGGTGGCCCCATGATGACTCACCAAAAAACTAATGGATATTCATGAAACTCATTATAAATATTAACCAAAACAATATCTCACTTGAATTTATTTCTTAGCAAAAATCACGCATATTTTATGAGGTCAGAGGTCACAAGACAGGCGTACTATACACATTTGTGGTGCTCTTGTTATTTGTTGTGTTGCTAGCTTTTGAGGCATTTTGTGCACCTGCATCAGGTCTGTCAGAGTGTCTTGACAATTATTACCATTTAAGGCTGAATGTTGTAGAATTTGTAATATATAGAATATGTGTCACTGCTATGTATGTAGTTTATATTACTGCATGGCAGCTGAGAGAGAATACCATTCAGTTAACTCACAACAAACATGTCGCAGAATAATGTTCTTTTTTTATATATATATTCATAGTCACAATGAGATATGACTGTGGGTGTCCAAGAATAGGTTTAGAAGTGGCAGGTTTCAGGAATGGTGTATGGTCCCTATTTCACACCCTGTAGAACATTCAGACAGGGTGTTTTAGCACTATCAGTCACTTGGTGCAGCTACACAGTAATTTAAGAACACTGTAATATATTTATGTGCATGAAAGATGATTATATGTTGTTCATTGCCATGAAAGATACAAAATATATCTTAATATCAAATTATATATATTACCGGTATGCATAGTTGGTAGAGTTTAGAGATATTTTTCTGAAAACAAAAGGGTTAGTGAATACAAGGAATGTAAGACATTTCAGACACAGACAATTGAGACATGGATGTTTCGGACAGGCCTTTTTGCAAGGGAAGACATATCGGACATATCAATATTATTACCATAAAATAACCTTTTAAAATATAATTTTGAGTGTATATCAATGCCCCGTATGTCAATTGAAGTAATATTAATTTGGCTCCAAAATTTGGATATATATGCTTTTTTAGCGAACCTGTGAGCTTATGCGATGGCGCAGCGTCGTCCGTCCATCGTCAGCCGTCCGCCGTCAGCCGTCCGCCGTCCAGGGCTGGCTTTCCGCCATCCATGGCTGTAAGTCAGAAACTGTTGGAGCTAGCAGCTCCAAATTACATGTAAGAATTCATCACATGTGAAACTTGGTGCCCTGGAGCTTATTATTGGGTATCTGCATTAATTTAGATTTTATAGAGAAAAAGCTTCAAAACCTTTAAAAATCTTCTTCTCTGAAACTGTCCAGCCAAATTGTCCAATATTTCACAGAAATGATCCCTGGAACAATCTCTCTCAAGTTTGTTCGAATGGTTCCAGTTTGGAGATTTTGGCCAAGTTACAGGAGGTTGAACTTAGTCATCTGTCCAAAAAAGCACACTAAAATTAAAATCTCAGAAACGGCTAGAGCTATAATGACCAAATTTTATACCAATGTTTGTCACATATGTCATATCTGATTTTGAGGTATTGGTGGTGCCACCTACATTGATGTGTTTTTTACAAGCGAAAATGTAATTTTAAACTCTTCTAGCTTATACACTGATTTATGATGAAACCGTTCAGCTGATTGGTTCAAACTTTACAAGAATTATTCTATGGTAGGGTTCTGCCAGTTTTATAAGAATAGATTGAGTAAATACAGTTTTAAAAAAGCATTGTAGCCAATTGAAAAAGGCTTTCTGTATTTGAAAACAGATTTGACTTCATGCAGCCAAGTCAAGAGGTCACTCAGTACAAACAGGTGGGGTCCAGACATCACCATGGCAACTGACCTGGCTCTGGGGGGGTGTCTAGACAATGTGTCTGGACGTCTAGACACAGCGTCTAGACGTCTGGACACAATGTTTAGATGCAGAATTCCAAGATTATTGGAACTATATCTTTCAACTGTTTGAAAAAACTTGGTTTGCATTTAAGCGAACCAGGTTTATCATCAGGTCACATGTGAACTGCTGCGCCTTCATTTTTGGTTGACCTCTGACCTTTCCTTGCTGCCCAGTGTCCATTTGTGCGTCTGTTTCCACACATAAACCCACATATCTCGGGAACCGTTTGACCGATCAGGCTAAAAATTTTGCACAAATGTAGCCCTTTGATAGCTTTATAACATACACTAAAAATGGTGGCACCACCTGCAACCGTTTTTGCACAGCGTCCTTCTGTTCATCTGCCTTGGGATAATATTACTCATATCTCAGCAGTGGTTTGACTTATCCACCTGAAATTTTGCAGGTTTATACATCCTGGACAGCTTTCTCGATTTTATGACAGGTGGCGCCACCTATATTCACATTTACTCTGTAGACATTCAAGCTCATATCTTGGGAACCGTTTGACTGATTGGACCAAAATTTTGCATGTGTAAAGATCTTACATAGCTCTTCATCATAGGCAAAACTGGTGGTGCCACCTGCAACCACTTATGCACAGCTTCCATCTGTTCATCTGCCTTTGGATAAAATCACTCATATCTCAGCAGTGGTTTGACTTATCCACCTGAAATTTTGCAGTTTTATACATCATGGACAGCTTTCTCGATTTTATGACAGGTGTAGCCACCTACATTCACATTTACTCTGTAGACATCCAAGCTCATATCTCGAAAATTGTTTGACCGATTAGGCCAAAATTTTGCATGTGTATAGATCTCACATATCTCTTCATCATAGGCAGAACTGTTGGTGCAACCTGCAACCATTTATGCACAGCGTCCATCTGTTCATCTGCCTTAGGTTAAAATCACTCTTATCTCAGCAGTGGTTTGACTTATCCACTTGAAATTTTGCAGGTATTTTACATCCTTAACAGCTTTCTCGATTTTATGACAGGTGGCGCCACCTACATTCACTTTTACTCTGCAGACATCCAAGCTCATATCTCGGGAACCGTTTGACCGATTGGGCCAAAATTTTGCTTGTGTATAGATTTCACATAGCCTTTCATCATAGGCAAAACGGATGGCGCCACCTGCAAACACTTATGCACAGCATCCATCTGTTCATCTGCCTTTGGAAAATATCACTCATATCTCAGCAGGGGTTTGACTTATCCACCTGAAATTTTGCAGGTTTATACATCCTTGACAGCTTTCTCTATTTATGACAGGTGGTGCCACCTACATTCACGTTTACTCTTCAGACATCCAAGCTCATATCTCAGGAACCATTTGACTGATTTGGCAAAAAGTTTGCATGTGTATAGATCTCACATAGCTCTTCATCATAGGCAAAACTGGTGGCGCCATCTGCAACCACTTATGCACAGCATCCATCTGTTCATCCGCCTTGGGATAAAATTGCTCATATCTCAGCAGTGGTTTGACTTATCCACCTGAAATTTTGCAGGTTTATACATCCTGGACAGCTTTCTCGATTTATGACAGGTGGCGCCACCTACATTCACGTTTACTCTGTAGACATCCAAGCTCATATCTCGGGAACCATTTGACTGATTGGGCAAAAAGTTTGCATGGGTATAGATCTCACATAGCTCTTGTTCATAGGCAAAACTGGTGGCGCCATCTGCAACCACTTATGCACAGCATCCATCTGTTCATCTGCCTTGGGATAAAATCGCTCATATCTCAGCAGTGGTTTGACTTATCCACCTGAAATTTTGCAGGTTTATACATCATGGACAGGTTTCTCGATTTTATGACAGGTGGCGCCACCTACATTCACATTTACTCTGCAGACATCCAAGCTCATATCTTGGGAACTGTTTGACCAATTAGGCCAAAATTTTGCATGTGTATAGATCTCACATAGCTTTTCATTATAGGCAAAACTGGTGGCGCCATCTGCAACCACTTATGCACAGCATCCATCTGTTGATCTGCCTTGGGATAAAATTTCTCATATCTCGGCAGTGGTTTGACTTATCCACCTGAAATTTTGCAGGTTTATACATCCTGGACAATTTTCACGATTTTATGACAGGTGGCACCACCTACATTCAGTTTTAAGCTGCAGACATCCATGCTAATATGCAACACACCATGCTCTATTCCCCTTGCCACTTAATCCATGCCTCACTTCACCTGTCTCACTCTGATTTCTGCTGATACACATAGTGGCTTGTCGATTACCCATTTTCTGGTTTTAAAATGTTCTAGTCCGAAACTTGCAGGTCAGAAACGTCCATTTTGCTGAAATCATAATGACTAAGGTAGATATGCAGGACTTAGGAGGATCAATATTAAATTTAAAAAATAAACCTCCATTCATACTCCTAAACTTTGCACAGGTTCGCATTAGGCCTGTAGGCCTTGTTAATGTATAAATGCTTATGTTAACTGATACATTTTTTCCCCACAGATCAATATTATTTCCATAAAATAACCTTTTTAAATGTAATTGTGAATCTTTTTGCTTACAAATGCCACAAAAGGAAATACTAATAGGTAGAAGTACTATTTTAAAGAGGATTTTTGAACCAAATAAATATTATTTCATTCATACATTTAAAAAGTATTTTTAAAAGGTTATTTAATGGTAATCATATGGATCTGCACATTCAAAATGTATATAATTAAATGGTATATAATAATCATATAATTAATCCCCATTTTTTGGGAGCCAAATAAATGATTTTTTAATAAACATATTGGTACATTTATACACTCAAAATTATATTTTATAAAGTTATTTTATGGTGATACTGCTGATACATCCGCAATGTCCTCCCTTGCAAAATGGCCTGTCCGAAAGTCCTAGTCCGGAATTTCCTAGTCCGGAATGAAATAGTCTGAAACATTTGTCTACCAAGTACAATGTTCCATAAAACAAATGACCCATGGGTCATGAAGCTCAGCTGACTAGCATTACATTATAGCATACAATTTAGTTCTTGAACTTAATCATGGTCTGAAAACTAAATTGAGATTAATCTCTAATGTGACCTTGACCTCGACCATTACCTTCTGACACCACATTTTACCGGGTTCTTCTGTAAGCAATGGGTCCATATATGTGGGGTCTAAACCCAATCATGACAAAATGTGCAAGAGAAAAATAAAATATCAGAATAACTGATTGGGCCAGTTGAAGATGTCTCCCACAGGCCCCTTCCCCAAATTGATTAAAAAAAATACACTGTATTTCCTAGAATTTTCCTTCAAGGTCATTTGGCATATCGGTGTCCAGTATGAGGGAAAAAAACATGAAACTAGTGCCTGACATCCATGGTGCTAAAAAGCATGTTTTCACTGTGTTGCTCACAGAAAATAGGTCATCGAGATGTATATACATGTGCATGTATATATATTCATGTATATGTTACAATCAGTGTGTAAATCAGTTACTCAGGCATTTTACAAAATGTCTGAAATTTTCAGGCATTTACAAATTGACTGAAAAATTAATCCAATTTTTGACAGATGATATGAAATTTTGAATTGGTGAAAGACATGTCATTAATTTAAAATAGATTATCATTATGATATATTTGTATTCTGATATGGTAAACCTTGCAATTTCTTTAGTAAACATTATATTTTTTCATCTTTTTTCCTTAGCTACATATGTAATAATATGATGTGAAATATTGTATAAGGAATGATTAGGATAATCACAGATAAACTGAAAAAAATCAGTCCATTTATTATAAAATGATAAATATTAATATTCCATTTGTTTCATAAATCTCACTTTTACAAAAAAGTGAAATATTGTGATATATTATACATCATATTGAAGAGTGTAATGTTTCACATACCAGAAACATTATTTTGTTCTTATGTGTTGCTTCTGATTCTTACAGAAGTCATTTATCATGTGTTGTAAAATATTAAACAGTCTCAATAAAAGGTAACTTTGTTGTATATAATAATAAACTGTCCCTACAAAAGCTAACTAATATATATATATATCAGCCATCACATGTGGCTCTGCTCTCTAAAGAAAGTATATTGTACATACATTTGACATTAACAACTACATGATTATTGCACTGTCTGCCAAAACATATAACCATAAGGGTCCATTTGGTGTCTTGTCCTTGAATAAGAAAACATATGGTAATTTCATTAGCTTACAAAATACCAGTTTCAGTTTTTATTAGGGCATGTATAACTTCCATGCCATCTACATTTACATTTCAGTCCAGCCTTGAAATATTTATATTTATTTGACTTGCACTGCTTGCGACTCTGTCCACAGTTACGCTTGGTATACCCTTGTCCACCATACTAGGACTCTTCTTGTACTCAACTCTAACAACATTCATGGTTTGGCTCTAATCAAAACATGTGCAAAACTTACTCATGTGCTCATTAACTACTCAGCTCCAAGTCTAACACATGTCACAGTTTGGCTCTATGGTTCATGGCCGGCCCATTAAAAGAAAGTACTCAACTCTATCAGCCATTAATGTTTGGCTCTAATTAAATAATGCAAAAGGTAGCCACGTTAAAGGTAGCACACACAGTAAATGTGGTAAACAATCACACTTTGTAACTCATCCAAGTATATCTTGATTTTATAGGTATTTGATTTTAGCATCTGTTTAAATTTGATTATCCTCATCATTCTCTATTAAATATTTCACATCAAATAATTACACATATACTTTAAAAAATATATATAATATAAACTTTCTCAAAAGTAGCAAGTTATGAAATATTTGAGAACAGTTTATACCTTTTTTCTTCTCTCTTTAAGCTATGCATGTAATAATATGATGTGAAATATTATTAAATTATTATGATGTATCAAATTAACTGTGATTATCCTCATAATTCCTGATCAAATATTTCACATCATATTATTACACATGTAGTTTAGGAAAGAAGAAGAAAAAAATATAAAGTTTACTCAAAATGGGCAAGGTATAACATATAAGAATACATACATCATTTTTGTAACATGCCTGAGTGAATATGGCAATTTGTAAATTGACTGAAAATTTCAGGCAATCTACAAATTGACTGATTTTACACATTGTCTGTAACATATATATATATATATATAAAACAGTCTGGTATAGATGTTGCAATGGGAGGGGGAAGAGGAGACAGGTAACATAGGAAAGAAGCAGGGATAGAGTTTAGAGTGAAGGAGACAAAATAGTGGAGATCGAGATAAGAGGTAGAGAGTGAATAGGAGGTGATCGCTGTACCAGTACAGTGAGAGACTTTATATTCACACTTTATTTGTTTTATCGACTCTTAAATATTAGTGAAATTTATGGTGGAGAAATAAATTCTGGAGTTCTGCTCAGATACCCAAAAACACAACTACAGGAGGAAAATGTACAGGAATAAGGCGAAAAAAGGATGGGTTCTCAGTCACTTTTTTTTCAGAGGGTAATTTTTTTTTATCTTTTTATTATAAATTGTTCATAAAAAATTTCATATGAATGTACAGAACAGAACAGAACAAGTGTTTTATTCAAGAAAAAGGCCTCAGGCCCAAAGTTCCTACAAGAATAATACATCAATAGTACTCAAAGATATAAAGGAACGTCAAATAATTAAATAAGTAAAGAAATAAATAAATGATTTCAAAACATTTAAATAACAAGCTTCTTAAATATATCTAATGAAATAGTGAGCATATATATGGATTTCTGTTTAACTGTACATGATTATTATGATGTGGCATTATACACCAAAAACATTGATCTTTTCTTGAAAGCATGAAAAATGTAGGCTGCTAATTGAACTATCTGAAATATTTCGTCCATATTAAGCAATTTTCTAAAATTATATTCATTAGGTTCATGGTATGTTATTGGCAAATATTTATTACGCAAATCCATGTACATAGGACATTCGAGCAAAAAATGTGCTTCATCTTCAATAATATTAAAACCTTTCTTAAAACAATATTCACAGATCCTCTCTTCTCTGTTGATACCCAATTGACGGCCAACTTCTATAGCTAATTTAGAACATCTAAATCTGGCCAATGCATTTCTGTAACCTTTGTTTGTAACACATATTAAATATTTTTCAAGTGTAAGCATAGATTTGAAAACTCCATAAGCATATAATTTACTACTAATATTTATATCATTATGCCATTCTTGTACTGCCATATCTTTTAGTCGTTGTTTGATACACATGAGAAAACTATTAGAATCTCCAACATGTTGTGCCATCCACACATAACCAAATCCAGTGTGAAATAACAAGGATCTCATATGGGTAGCCCATGTTGTTTTTCCCTTATAATCTAGCTTTACCAACATATTATAAATGTGTTTGGGATACCTACTTTCATCCATATGAAGAAGTCTAAGCCAATATTTCAAACAGCGCTCAGAGGATTTTATAAATAAAGGAAGACGCCCACAGTCTCCTAATACTGCTGCATTTACAGTGCTACTATTTACTTTTAAAATATATTTACAGAATTTATATTGAACTCTTTCTATCAACTCAACTCTACTAAAGCCCCAAAGCTCACTTCCATATAAAATAATTGGTACAACCATAATATCGAAGAGCTTAAAAAGCTGATTGATATTTAGATGCTGGTATTTATAATTAAATTTTTTTATCATACATACTACTTTATTTGCTTGTATTACTTGTTGCTTTTGTGTTTTTGTCCAAGAAAGTTTATTAGTAAAGGTGATTCCAAGGTATTTGTAGTGAGATACAACATCTAGTTTCTTACCTTCAAAAAGCCATTTTTCAGATTTTCGTAAAATACCTCCTCGACGACAAACCATAACTTTAGTTTTATTTAAATTTACTTTCATACCATAATTGCGGCAAAAATTGGCAATATGATCTATTTGTCTCTGAAGTCTTCCCGGTGTATCTGAAAAATTTACTATATCATCTGCAAACATAAGAGTAACTAAATTTGGAAGGTGTTCATTAATATAAATTCCCTGACAACCAGAACTATTCAGTGTCAAATAAAACTCATTTATAAATATAGAAAATAATAACGGACTTACCATACATCCCTGCCTCGTCCCTAAAGTGCAAGAAAAATATCCTGTAGTTCCATTATCTGTAAGAATACATGATTGCATTTTGGAGTACATTGACCTGATGACTTTTAAAATTCTTCCATTAATACCCTGTTTTAATAAAATATACCATAAAATATTATGTTGGACACAATCAAAAGCCTTAGAAAAATCGATATAAATGCAATAGAATCTCCCCCTTCTTTTACTTAAATATTTTTGTATTAACCCCTGCAAAACAAAAGCATTATCAATTGTACAATAACCCTTCCTATACCCTGCCTGTGCCTCTGCCAATATATCTGAGTCCTCCACATAAACCAACAATCTATTATTCAGAATTTTAGTGAATAATTTACCAAATACATTTAATAAAGTTATTCCCCTGTAATTAGCCGGATCGTTTATCTGTTCACTTTTGTACAAAGGATATATAATTCCTTTGCTCCATTCATCTGGGAAAAAACCTGTGTATAGTATACTATTGTACAATTTTTCTAACAATGGAAGTAAAAATTTGATAATAAATTTTATCATATCAAGTGTCAAACCATCTGGACCTGGTGCTTTACCTGTCGCCATCTGCTTAACTGCATATTCAATCTCATGTGTAGTGATATCATTATTAAGATTACCACAATGCTTATTTTCATCAAAATGTTCTGCTATATATGCATTCACCATATTGTTTCTATGTCCTTCAATTTCATTTCTACTACCATTCAGCAAATCTTTAAAATATTTAAACCAACAATCTGCATCAATACCAGTTGATATTCTTTGTTGTTTAAAGTTCTTTAGATATCTCCATAATTCATTAATATTTTTAGTGTTCAAAACTCTTGATATGGAATTATTTTCATGTTTTTCTTTCTTTTCAGCACATATATTCTTAAACTTTTGTCTTAATATTCTATAAGCCTTCAAGTCATCCTGTGTATGTGAAACTCTGTAACTATTCAGTGCATTGAATTTATTAACAATTGCTGTAGTACAATCCTCATCCCACCATTTAGGCTGACATAAACTTTTAACATCTGAATTTCCTTTCTCTTTCCTTGAAACCCTTTTCACTATATTTGTTAACAGGTTCACAGCTTCATTAATATCATTTTGAACACACTGTTGGAATGCCTGCTTGTTAATGTAACAATCTTCTTGGTTAAATATACTTCTTATTTCAATAACATCTTGAGTCTTCAATTTATATTTAACACGTGGAATAGTACACATAGTATTTTCTCTAGGTTCATTGATAATATTACTGGATTTTATATCTAATACACAAAACAATGGAAAATGATCTGAAATATCTACAGTAGAAATTTTAAATGATTTCACGGTCTTAAAAATATCAGAGCTTATCATAACATAATCAACCACACTTTGCCCAGCATGAGTTATACAAGTGAACTCCCCTACTGAATCTGGTGCAACTCTACCATTAAGTATATGTAAATTTAATGAACAACAAAGGTTTTGTAAAGAAAAACCAAACTTATTTGTCTTTCCATCTTTGGAGTTTCTAGTAAGTTTAAAATCATCCATGGGATAAGAATCACCAATTCCAGTAAACTCCAAGTTATCGCTTTCAATAAAATCAGGTAAGTGACCAATCCTGGCATTAAAATCACCCATAATTATGATACTCATATCCCCAA
This sequence comes from Sipunculus nudus, assembly GCA_026874595.1. NCBI lineage: Eukaryota > Metazoa > Annelida > Sipuncula > Golfingiida > Sipunculidae > Sipunculus > Sipunculus nudus. The sequence goes on along the minus strand of CM049316.1, from coordinate 65,483,898 downwards.
ACTGTGAAATAATTTCCATTAACATATTTTCTAATCTTACTATACCATCACTTTCATCTGTCTCATTATGAATAGGTGACCCCTCTGGAGCAATATATACACATACCAATAGTACATTTTTCACTAAGCTGCATGAAGTACCATCAATAATAAATGCAATGACATCAGTGTATTTGAAAACCTTTAAAACATGAAAATTACATCGCTTTCTTAAACAAACCAGGACACCCCCTCTGGATAATCTTTTCCTGACAACACTGTAACAGTTAAAATCAACAAAGTAATTAAAAAATTCATCTGGTGTTACTGCCCATGTTTCCACAATACACAAAATGTCAGACTGTTTTACCATTTTTCTAAGTTCAGGCGAGTTTAGTTTTGATTTTAAACCTTGAGCATTCCAAGAGGTTAAATGTAAAATAGTATTTTGTTTACCCAATGGAGCTTCATGGTGCAAATTGACAACTGGATAAGTTTTGAAAAATGTGCTTACCTGACAACTGACTGTATGTGCACAAGATGTCAAATCACCTACAGGCTGGTTCTCAGTGCAAAGTGCATCACAGTTATCATCATGTTTAGTGCAGGAGTGCAGTGCAGTGAGAAAAGTATGTGCATCATTTTCTCCATGTGCAGACCTTGAACGAGAAAATTATATACAATTCATATTTGTACTTGGTGTAGTATCATTATTTATATCAACATTATGATAAACATGTGAACAATTTAACTCAGTATGACATACAGTTTCAGCATTAACCAATAGGTCTCCACAATCAGGACACATAGATCCATTACTCTCTTTACATTCAGACACATAACAACCGACTGGACTGCATGCATGTTCTACTTCATTATTACATTTTACTTGACCCTGGCCTAATCGTTATTGGTTTTCTGTATGTATCTCTCCCCTGTCAGAGTTTGACACATTTCTCTTTCTGATACATTTTATGTTGTTATTTTCTTCATCCCATACATATACTTCACCCCCCACAATCAGTTTGTCATATCTTAGTTGTGCCTTATTGTCCGGATTAGCCTCATTAAACTCTGTTCATTTTCCTCTCAGATGCTTTCTTGCCTCTCTCACTCGCTCACTGAAATCTTCCTGGACATAAATGTTGGACTTGGTTTTCTTTAGTTCTCTCCGTGCTTGCACAAGGATCCCCTCTCTTTGCTTATACTTTCCAAATTTCACTATAACAGGCCTAGGTTTCCCTGGAATTTTCCATGGCAGCCTATGAGCCCTCTCTATCTCGATGTCATCATCCTCCATCTTCATCTCATCCCTGATCACCTTTCTGACTTTATTTTCGCAGTCCGCCCATGTTTCTTTACCAGCATCCTCATCTATACCATGGAATATTAAATTTTCCCGTTTAGAGCATTCCTCTAATTTGTCTACCTTGGCCTTAAGTTTTTTGTTTTCATTTTACATTTCTGTCATCTCAGCTTGTAAGAAAGTTATTTGGTCAGTTAATTTCTGCACAACCTCAACCAGTGACATTCCGTTTGCGTCCAGTAGATTAGTGTTTTCATCTGGGGGTGTTTGGGTTTCTGGCTGGGTATTTGTTAATTCGAAAGGTCTGGCTTGGGGGTTCAGGTTTTGAGGCGGACTTCTATTTTCGCTCACCTGTCTTGAGATGTCAGTGCCCATTCATATGAATGGGACTACATGATAATGACAAAATTGCTTTGCTGAACAGATATAAGCACATCATAACAAAACAAAATTTTTTTTCTTTTCTTGATAGAAATATATATTAAAAATATATATCAGAACTGTAACATGATTCTTTTCCTTTTGAATATTGATACTAATATTCATGGCATCATATTTGTGGTATATGGTCGCTAATAGCAACAGTCACTTAAACCAAGAAGAATTCCAGCCACTTAAATCAGATTGCAAACATTCGTTTGTTACGAAAACGCATACATGTAGTGTGTAAGGCCCCTAATGTTTTAGCGTAAACATGCATGTATGCGTTCATGCATGCATTTTAGTAAAAACTGCACATTATCACTTGCAAACAACAAGCATCTGAGAGGCTCGAGCACAAATGGGTAAATTTCTTTTGAAAATTAAATAAAAATTAATTATGGCAGTCCCTGAGAACCCCACCATATTTTTGGCCATATAGAAAATGTTTTTTATAAAACCTTGCTCACTATGTGTATCATTAACTATCTGTACATGTACCTAGGTATGTATTGGGATATATATACCTGAGTGAATTCCCAGGTGAGTATCAAAAGACAACAATATTAGGACATCTGGGCTAAACTTTATTAACAAACATTATAACTGGTCATTTGAAGGAGTGTAACATTGATATTTTCAGAGCAGAGTTTTGCCTCGGAGAGCACACCTTCAAGGTGCCGATGGAACTTCATTCACTCAACAGAGAGCGACTCGTTGAGAAGCTGCGTGCTGTGAAGGACATACCTGAGGGGGCACTTGTTATACTTCAGGGGGGTGACTCATTCCAGCGCTATGACACTGATGTTGACTGCGCACCCTTCAGACAGGTAAGTAAACTTAGGTTTTCCAACCCTTTGATAAAGCTTAGTAGTATTGATATTACTAATAAAAAAATAAAGGTCAATAAACATTTGCAATGATATGTGTATGTTGTATGTGTGAATAAACAAAGTTTACATGTTTATGTTTACCAAAGAAAGACTGTATGAGTCCAACACAAAAGAAAAAATGCATTAAAGAAGAAAAACAAACTAATCATAAATTTGAAAAAAAACTTAATTTGCTAAGTTATTTTGGAACAGCCACCAGCAAATTCACTGTTTGTTTTCCACCTGTGATTGTGCCTGGTACATATGTTTCTACTTGTGTACAAGAACAAGTAAACAGCTATAGAGCCAAATATTGGCAGATACCATAATATGTTAAGGAGAAAAACATGCATCATGTATATATAACATAGCTGATATTTATGTAACTAGGTCTCTTGATCTTAAAGATAATTTTCTGCAGATTTTAGTTATCATGATTCTTAGGCCCCACTCAGTGTTCAAATTATTTGTTTAAGATAATACCATCAAAACTAACCCCTTTTAACCACACCAGTGTGAAAGGGACTTACATTTATAAGTTTCTACTTTAACTTGACAGTTCAAACTGCTCCAACTATCTTCCACTAGTGTTATAGTTTATTACAGTACCAAAAGTAAATTAAACTTAGGCAGGCAATTTGCAAAATAAAGTATTTTATTATTTATTCACTGAATAAGAATACATTTTGTTCATATTTAAATGCAAATATGAATACACTTGACATTTTATAAAAGTATTTGAATGCGAATATGAATTCTCAAGATTGTGTATTTTAATACATTCAAATACAAATCTGAATACAAATACCCTGTGTCTGGCCACTAGTAGATTTGTGATGATAATGGTTTATATCAGAGATAATTTTATACCTGACAACGGTGATATTTGTTTGGTTAACCTACCTATCATCCTGATATCTACGCCCTTTAAACAGCTCTTTACCCATAGCCCAACTACCTACATCATAAGCGCTGTTTGTTATGACCTTGTATCCTGAATCTCTACACCAGAGGGGAGCACTGTATTTTGGTCCAATCAGATGAGACCCTGTGCTGGAAGACAAAACTGTTTACCAGCCAAGCGAGGAATACATGAAGCCAATGTTGTTAATTTCATTTTGAGTGACAGCTCATTGCCCCGACGACCTTTTAAACAGGCCCCATGCTCAGAGAGAATTGCCCCACACATGGTTTCTGGGCGGAGCCTGATCCCCTGTCAAGTGTTTGTTGACTTGCATTTGGTTGGCTGCTTGTCACATCAGCAGTTTTTTCAGCAGACAGGCCCATGTGCACCACCTGGTGTTTAAGTGCATCATAAATGGTCAAAGCAGGCAGCGGGAAAATCAGTAGCTTCTTTGAAGCGCAAGTTTCTGCTGCCTTGGGAGCATACCTGATATCATAATATAAATTTTTGTCCACAGTTATGGTACACAAACATACCCTTGTAGGATTATATCCTAAAGATATAATGGCATCATCAGGGTCTTTCTGTGTTCAGAACATATTTTTTTGCAAGGATAACATTTATTTTAATGGATTGTATGAAATTCTATGTAGAATTAATCATTATAATATAAAAAAAATATGGGTATTGGTATGATCAAAATGATGAGTCTCCACAAACTGACAGAATCATGTTTTCCATAAACACTTGGGATTAGCCTTTGCTTTAGGTAGCCCTGGAATCATGGCAGAAAATGCCGACTGTTGTAGTATGATGACAAGTACTTGGGTCATGATATAAAAACTGATATCATCCCAGTCCTAGCCACTAGGGTTTAAAATTTCATGATTCCCGACTTTTCAGGTTTCTGTGAGGGTTCCATCTTCACCATCTTGTCATATTAAAAACCTAAACAAAGTATACCATTATCATATGAATTAATTATATCAAATGATATATATGCACAAAGTTTAACGTATTGAAATAGGACCCATGGGAACATGGACTGAGTGGAGATTATTGTTCATTAATGGCAGTAATTTGAAAGATCTGACAATTTATAGTATCAGTCTTTGAGCATACAATATGGGGACCTGGACGGCTGGGTGTAAAAACCTTTAGCTCTCTCCGTTGGCGACCCAGGTTCAATTCCCAGCGTGGTTATGAGAGTGGGTTGTAGTTGCCCGTCCAAGGTCGGTGGTTCTGTCTGGGTTCTCCAGCTTCCTCCACCTCTCTCACTGCGATCTCCAACACTATCAGTATCTTCTATATTCGCCTTAAATTTCTTACTGTATATCAACTCAGTCTGTCGACCTTTGTCTTTGCTATGGGAGGCATTGGGGCCAGATTTTCTGGAGACTTGTTGACTAGCTCAAGCACCGACTTCACTTTCAGTCTGTCAGTCACATGCAAGATCTTGTATTATTAAAATTATATATCAATCTTTTAACTTTCAACTTGCCTTCCATGATGAAACCTCTTATTCACAATTTTTTTCACGATAATTCTTCCTTTACAAATAGCCCAAAATGTAAACGTTGGGAACAAAAAGGCAAAAACAGTATATATAATGTAATAAACTGATCAAATTTATCCATATCTGTGTCAATGTATTTAACCTATCTGTACTTTAATCTCTGTTCCCTTTTAGGAATCCTACTTCCATTGGACATTCGGAGTGCAGGAGCCAGGGTTTTATGGGATTGTGGACATAAAATCGGGAAAAGCCTTCCTCTTCATGCCTCGTCTGCCTGGAGAGTATGCCATATGGATGGGAGAGTGAGTATTATTATTAACATCTTATGTTGCCTAATCTCCACACAGTTATGCTACAACAAAACCTGTTACTAATATGATTTGTGCATGTGGCATACCTTTGAATACCTGTTTCTTGTAAAATTTTGTTTCTTTTGAACATGTTTTTCTTTAAAAATGTTCTTTTGAATTTTTTTAGCACATTACCAATTGTTGCCCATGGTCATTCTTAAAATCAGGTTTTTAACAACTTTCATTTCATGTTTTGCACTGTAATTTATTCTATAGTTTTTGAGAATTATGTTAGGCGTTCAAATAATAAAGGTTAAACCAAGAAATATTTTGTTACATCCTATACATAAAAATTAATAGTGTCACCTGCTGTCACCTGTATTTTTCTGCATATCATGGGGTCTCTGTATATGAATTAGATGGTCATTAAATGTTTTTTTTCCGGAATGATCACAGTTATACATTAATCAATACATGTAGTTTTATAATTAACTCTGGTAAAAAATAATTACTGCCAGCCAGCTGTTGTTTTGTCATGGGGGAACAATAATGAAATGTGTTAAACCAATTGCATGTCACCTGAACACCAGTCACGGGGGGGGGGGGGGGGGGGGGGGGGGGCATGTTATGGGAGCTCCTGCAGTATGACTTTATTTTACCGAACAACTGAACAATAGGTCACAAATGTATATTTCCACAAAGGAATAAAAAAAAAGTAAAACAAGTAATATCCTAAAAAGCATAATGATTCCAGATGGTTTTCTTTAGTGAAATATTCCTGTTTAGATTTTATTTTCCTACCTAACTATTAAAGTACTGTGTTTCAGAATTCATGGCCCAGACCATTTCAAAGCCAAGTATGCAGTGGATGAAGTCCATTATGTAGATGAGGTAAGGAGGGGTATAGGAGGATATTTTTAGGGGTCTTCATTTGGTATAACTTATCTTTATGATATAAAAATCATCAGAGATATACACTTGTTATATAGTTTGTCTGCATCAGGTAAAAATCATATGTATGCTGAAAAAATTGATCCATTGAAGGAAAATTTTTTTTTCAGTAAAATATCATCACATTGATTTGCTTAAATAAAATATCCTAGATGAGTCAAAGACATAAGCTTTACAAAATGTAGATAAATGTACACAAAAATCTGCATAAATATGCATATTATATCAGGCTGTTAGTTCATTTTAGCTGAATACAAAAGTTTTCCAGCAAAACCACCCTGGCACTCAAATTTATTATGTCCCAATATTTTATGTGGTTATGGTTCTTTGTGTTAGTATAAATAGTCCACATGTGTTGGTTTACCATATCAAGTCTCCCAAACAGGGAGAGGGAGTATAAAAATGGGGAAACGAGCTGGAAGCTTGAAAACCCTTGTTTTGTGAAGGAGCATGGTACTGCTACCATGTGGTGTGCACGGTGGTGTTTGTTTTGTGCCACTGATTGCACCCTGAGCAAGTTTATTTCCACTTGTGTGCAAGAGGATGCTGATGGCTTAGAAAACCAAATATTGGATGATACCATAATATTTAAAGAAGAAAATAAAATACTTTAATTTGTGTATAATTTAACATGCCTGGTAAGAGAGTTAAGGTCCCTTTAAATTTGTGTCCTGCCTGTGTCAAATCTGGGGTGTGTCTGAATTTCTTTTAGTCCTGTAGACTTTGATGCAGATAAGTGAAACTGTTTATTTCCATCGCACCACACATCTTTTTTGGAAAATATCCAGAATGAGCCAGTGATTAAATAAGATAATTATCAATATATTTGTCTGGACATCCTTGCAGCTTGACATTTAGGGCATATACAACATTGAGCAAATTTGAGGAAGCAATCATCAAGGACATTCTTATGTAATAATTGCACATCTTCAGTTCTTGTATTTTACATTTTACTAGATTTGACGAAAAGATATTCTGTTATTGTTTAAAATCTGAAATATGCACATATAATAAAATTCCATAGATCATGTTAGCCCAGTCCCAGGAGCCTGTGGCCGCTTGTTTCACAGAGTCTTGGTTCGTCAGTGTTTCATCATATTCTTGTATTATTGTACATGGCAGTATGATATATAAACTCATTCATTCATTGTTATGTCTCTTACAGCTGGAATCATTTGTGAAGAAAATGGCACCATCTATGCTGCTGACTCTTGTAAGTTTTATGTAATTGTAACAGTGTAATAAAAAGTAAGTTTATGTAGTTGTAACAGTAAAATAAAATAGGGGTAATTAACACTAGCACTTATGGACGCTTGTGTTACATTGCTATTGTTAGAGCATTCCATACCACAAAGAAAGCTCTCCATTCTGGCCTGAGCTAGTTACATATAAATTGGTGTCAGAAGTGGGATCCAGACAGCTGTTGTGGAAAATACTAGCTATGATTCCACCCAGTTCACCTGTGAAAAGTGATGGTTTCCTAAGAGGGGGCAAATGTAAATATAACTGTGCACACAAAATGACGATAACTGGCTTAGCTAGTGAAACTTGCTTTATTTGCAAAGTTAGCACAGTTTCTGACAGGTATTGGGTCACAGGTTCAGCACCTGTTTCACAAGTTACATTAAGTTTTAATAAAATAACATTAATTGTAAAAATATGATATCACCCAATTCACCAGTGAAATGTGATGGTTTCCTGAGAGGGGGCAAACGTAAATGTTATGATGCACATAAAATGACAAAAAGTGGCTTTGCCACTGAAGCTTGCTTTATTTGCAAAGTTAGCGCAATTTCTGACAGGTCTTGGGCCACAGGTTCAGCCCCTGTTTCACCAGTTATGTTACATTTTAATAAAAAAAAATTAATTGTAAAAATATACCTGTTTAATTTATGTATAATCTGTAACTCCTTTCATATTCTGCTTACCACAAGTAATTTTGTATCTCTATAAACTTTGAGTTCCTGGGAAATCATTAAACAATGTATGGTAGCAATACTATAGTCAACTATATTAGAGGGTAAAATTCAGTTTCACAAAATTATATGTTTAGGGTATCAGGTTCTGACTGACATGTGCTGTCAGGTAGGAGTAATCCAGTAGTCATGACCTGTGTTAATCGCTTGCCTTTCTTTAATTTCTTGCAGCGTGGTCTGAATACAGACAGTGGGTCAACTGCAAAAGAGGCGGCCTTTGATGGAATGAGCAAGTAAAAATATTTGAAATATTTACTATCAGTGTATCTTGCTTGCATCCTTTTTTGATTACTTTGGTTTCAAACTTTCATTGTGATTTGAAGGCATGTATCAGACAAGAATATATAAAATATGTTTTCTTTTTAAAGAAATAATTATTAAAAAACACCATATTCATTGAACAACTTGTGCCTAAACTCCATACTTAACTTTTATCAGTATCGTTTTCAGTTATAAAAACAATGACAAGGCATATGTTAAGATATAAGAATCCAAACTTTTGTTTATCTACATTTTTTTTTTATCTTATTCTTAAATGATACTCTTTTATCCAGACAAATTTTCTACTGTAATTTATTTATAACTAATGTAATATTTTGATAATTTTCTAATAATTTCAATTCTTTGTAAAGGAGTTTCGCATTTATCTGATTTCAGTTTTGAAGTGAACAACAAGCTACTGTTTCCAGTGATCCAAGAATTGTAAGTGTTGTATTTATTTCTTTGTTCAACTATGGACAATAATAATCTCTAAACAGCTTGCACAAATACCCTACAATAGCTAAGCTTTGTGCCTTCAAAAAATTGTAAGTAAAATGGACAGGGTTATAAGAGTGGGATAAAATTAAAACACATCAGCAATTGCAGTGAGGTAGATATGTGAGGTAGCAAGTATGATATGTTAAATTAATTTTTTCATCAGTTTTAAATGTAATATGAATTCACTGTTATAGGATATTGGACCACAGACATGCATTGTCCATTTGACAAAAAATGAAAGTTAAAATTTTTAAATAAAATGAAAAATAGACTCGTCGGATAAATTGCATTGTGTGAATGCAATGCAAAAATGCTCTCATTCATGACCTGTTTCTATGCTGAGATCTATAGTTGGTTTCTAAACACTGTCATCAGTACAATAATTTGTGGTTTCTGTCATAAGGCGAGTGTTCAAGACAGACCTTGAGATTGAAGTTTTACGCTACGCCAACAAGATCAGCAGTGATGCTCATAAAGAGGTAGGTATGGATGAAAGATAAGTGAAGGCATCAATGTAAATGAAAGATAAATTTACAGTGGCCAAATCACCTATCTGACCTTTATAATCTAAAGGTAATCCCTAGGAGTTTTCATAAAGATAGGCCAGAAAACATAGATATCAATGCACACAGCAGGGTATGAAATATGTTTGAAGATTTACAGGCCATTCGGGCTTGTGTAATACTAGTTTCACACTTTACCAGACATGTCCCTTACGTTAATTATTTCCCATGAATCTCAATCTCTATATCTATGATCTTGATCTCTTTCAAGATCTCTCTATCTCAATCTCTTGATCTCTCTCTTTATCTTTCTCTCCATCTCTTGGGATAATAAGAATTTATAATATTATGATTTATAATCACCAATCAGAACAAGAAAATTAGTTTAATATTTTTGCCCTCCAGTTGGCTGCTTGCTTTTCACATTATTATACTATAATTTGTGATCTGCAGATCACAATGTATGACGTTTTAGGGATTTTTGGTATAACATTCAAACTGCTTATTGTTAAAACAGTATGATTTCTTCCAAAAACATTATTTTTGTTAATCAGTTGTTGTTCTTATAACACCAAGGGAATCAACATAACATCATGCAGGTTTTTGTCACAGGAAATATTTATTTACTTCATGTTCGTTCTTTCAGGTGATGAAAATGATTAAGCCAGGGATGTATGAGTATCAGCTGGAAAGGTAAGGAATCTGTAATCAACCAGACAATTACAAGTAGGTGGCGCTGTCTGTTGGATGAAGATCAAGATAAAACTGAAAGTTTTAATAGTCAAAGTTCTGATAATTTTAAGATTACATACAGAAATTGCGATTCTTCATTATACACAGAACTTGAAATGATCAGAAATCTTTATAATAATATTTTAGAGAAATCTCAGGGATAGGTCAGAGATAGATGTCCCAAGGAGCATTCATTTTCCTTTTTATATTTTGGTCACTTTCTCATTCATTCAGTAGATAGTACCACCTTTTTGCCGAAATAAAATTTTCTTAAGGCTTGGCTATAATGCTTTTTAAAAGACAGATAATATAAGGACACATACCAACAACAAAATCAAGGTCATTGGTTTTTATGGATACTGCACTTTCACTTGGATCTTCACATGTATTTATTATTTTGATGTTACACTCATGCCTTTGATAAAAAAAAATATCTCATTCAAATTTAACCTAGTGTTTACTTAATCATTAGAAAGATAAAGTCAGCTAGATAAAGCAAACCCATTTATCTTTATACAATGACAAATGTTTAGGTGACAGTCAAAACTGTCTGATAGGTAACTTGAAATATTGATTATATAAAACCAACATACATGCATAGGCACTTAGTGTATCTAGTTCTTAGTTTATGGAAATGGACATTTAATGTGTAACTGTTTTGGCTGGTTGACTGCTTGTATTCCAGTTATCGCAGGTCCAGCAAGTCCAGTATAAACATGTTATACACACTGTAATGTCAAATGATATTGTGAAATGATTCATTTGTCATGGTTTTTTTTTCCTAGGGAGATTGTTAAGGTTATATTTCATGTGATCTGTGTCATATCAAGTGATATTATATCACATGATGCCATTTTTTTCATTTCATGTGTTATCAGCACTGAGCAATGGAATAACCACATCACAGATACTTGAATTATAGATATTGTCTAATTGTTTCAGTGGAACAGTTTTGACACTCTTAAAATCCAGTTTTCTTAAATTCTGTTCTTAATATGTAAACCTAAGAGATATGATTGCTAAGAGAGATCAGTGGGTATCACACAAATCTGAAAACTACCCTGTTTTCATACACCACTGCATGATCATTAAGAACGCACAAATTGCTCTCATCTGATTATTCAGAATTTCTATAAAATATAACACAATTCTTTTCTCATGAATGTTACCTGATATAAACCTTGTGTACTAGCCTGGTAAACCACTTTAAAGATCCTTATTGGAGCACCTAGGTGAAAGTCCTGTTTCACTGCAGGAACTGCATGGCCTACAGTGCATAACCCACAGATGTCTTACACATCAACTGTTCAAATTTTCAGACGGGGGGGGGGGGGGGGTATATATTCACCGTCAAGGGGGATGGGATGGTCAGTGTAATCATCCCCCTTGTAATTTAGAGAATAATAGTCATATATTGGAAGGGAAATGTATTAATAATTGGAAATACAGACTTTGGTTCGATTTCTGAGTTAACTAAGAAATATTTTTTAATTAAACATGGTTTAGAATTAACCCATACTGGAAACATAATACATTAAACTTGTAATATATTTGAAATGTTTCACACAAACAATAAACCTGTCTATAATATGTGGGGGCTGCCAAAATAAAATAAATTCAACAACTGCATCTTGCAGCAGGTCAGATAAGCGAGAGCTTTACAAATGGCATTTTGCAACTAGTGACCTTTTCACCTCTGCATACATGCAGCCTTCCACCTTTGATTTACAAACATAGTTTTTCCATAAACAAGTCCATACATCCCTCACGAAGGCTTTATAAGAACTTTTCACAACCAAATTACCCTTAAATCATTAATAAATACACAGAGGAAGCAGAAATCACAAACAGGTACATTCTTTTTCAAAAGGTAGGTGAATGGGCACCTTTCAGCATAAACTGTACGTAGGACCCATGTGGTGACCTGGACATGCAAAAACTGGATAATGATCATGGACTAATTATAATTTCCCCTGCTAGAGATCAGCACAGGGACCCTAATAGCACAACCTAATAGCAAAACAGACAATAATGATTTAATTTAGTTAAAATGTATTCACTTGGAAGCACTTTAACTTCAGCTTACTGCCGCAAGGTGGCACTGTCATCACAGTCAAACCACTTTTAACCAGATGTGATTTTTTTGGCCTGACACAAGCCACTTTTTTGCCATGTACAGGTATATTTTATAAATAACTCAACAGGACATAGACACAGCTTCATATGCAGTAAAACCTTGAAATTATGACCATCAACAGGACCTTGATAAAGTGGTCACATTTACGAGGTGGTCGTCTAAGTGAGGTCTTTTATAAAGAGCGAATATTAATCGAGACCCCTATAAAGTGGTCGTTGTTTTGAGGTGGTCACTTAACTGAGGTAGTCGTTATGCAAGGTTTCGCTGTGGTATCAAATGACACGAATTACCATACCTGCATTTAGGCCAGGCTTAATGTAATTAGTGTGTGTTTATTATCTATTTCAGTGCCTTCCTTAATTATGTATATGCTAAAGGAGGGATGAGGCATGTTTGTTATACCTGCATCTGTGGAAGGTGAGTGAAATTTATTAACCAATCACAGCCCTTTCCATATACAAAATTATGTCACTGTGACCTATTTTTAAAAAGTCAAAGGATGCAGCTGGATTTTCATGTGGTTATGAATAATGACTGCATTCATCCTGAAATCTATGGTTTTATTTCATTTCAAGTTAGTTTCAGTTTGCTTCTCTATAGAGTGTTATAGAAAGTGCATACAAAATACTTTTTACAAAGTTACTCTGAGTTACATAACATTTTATTATTCACTATCTTGATCATCATCAGACTTGTTGCTATTATTATTACTGGTATTATTATTGTTGTTATTATAACTATTTTTATATGATTTGATAGACTGATGATGTAACCCTTCAAATAAAATATTTTCAGTTTCTGTGATATTCAGCCTAAGCCTGTTTACCAGTATTCACCTTTATTTACCTGTACCTACCTGAATATATGACATTCTTGTTTCAGCGGTCACAACGCCTCCATCCTCCACTATGGTCATTCTGGAGCTCCAAATGACAAAGGCATCCAAGATGGAGACATGTGGTGAGTGGACATTTTTGTGATTAAAATAAAACATCTAAGTACAGTGATTTAATGTGCTAACCAGTTTTAAAACAAGAAATACTTGCATTCCAGTATGTCTGTTTGTTTTTGATATTAGTGATTCCTGACCTTGTCCTGAGTAACAAGAAATCTCTTTCTGCCTTCAGGGGATTTCTGGATTCATTATCTGAGATAATTGACTTCATCATAAACTTTATGTGACCTTAAAAGCATATTCATTTTATGAATAATCATGAGCATAACTGTTCCATGCAGCCTATCAGGTTGCCAATATGACTGTAAACCATGAGTCACCTGACCATAATAAAATCTGCATAATTTTGGAGAGCTCTCCCAAACAGAACACATGTAGTTTGTACCAGTACCCATGTCGGCATTTTTTTCGAGACTGTATAAGAAGTTCTAGGCCAAAAGTTGCAGGAGCCATTTCTCTGACTACTGAGTGAATAAAATGTCTTAACTGCATGGCACATAATTTGTATGAGACAAATAATAAAAAATATTACAAGACGGTTCACAATGACTGCGATATATTCATCAGTACAGTGATTCCAGATGATGACGTCAGTCAGTGCGACGTCTACACCATCGACCTTTGTGACATAATTATTGTCCTGTGTAACATGTGTCACAAGGAAGACCTTCTGTGTAGGAGCATTTTGGGGGCTCATTATAATAATTAGGTCAAAAAGGGCGGGGCATAAGGGTTCTGGTGGTGAGGTCATTTGCCAGTTATTTTCACCAATTGTAAATCTTATGGCCTTGAGCACTTCTTCATATATGCTTTGATTGGTCACAAGACCTTACCAGATTCTTCTGTTGCTCTGGTTGAATTTTTTAAATTATAAGTAGAAAATGACAGATAAGAAGGCATGAACAAACAAGACCTACAGCAATTCCATATACTGCTAAGTTACTGCACCTGTTTTAGCTCAGCTGACAGTCAGCTTAGCCATTGTAATGGCCCTTTGTCTGTTTAAAACTACTCACATCTGTTACAGTCATATAATTGTATTTTTTTATGCCTCCACCACAAAGTGGCCGGGGCATATAGTTTTACCCATGTCCGTCATTCTGTCATTCCATCCTTCCAACATTTAGAAATCAAACAAGTTCAAAGATGGGTGATCTTGACCTACTTTTCAAGTTCACAGACCTTAGAATAGAAAAAAACTTAGGAGCTTATTTCTTAGGAAGCATTTGGTGGATTGTCATGAAACATGGTACATACCTCTCCATTTTTTTGGTGTGTTGCTATCAAATGTCCCGTTACAGATTTAGTTTGCATTTTGCCCTCGTTGACATACTTTTGACCGTATAACAGCTCCTGAACTTAAAAAATTTTACAAAATTTAACAAATATTTCTAATTTGCACCAGGCGGGGGCATTCATGTCGTAACAACACATCTTGTCAGCCAGTGTGACTGTGAACTGACCTGCAGTTGTTACAGCACATGTACTGCCTAGAGAGACCATAAACCACTCTCCATCTTTCATGTACAATCACTGTATAAATTTTATAAACAATGTGGTTAACTGAGAACTAAGGTAAAGAAAACAATTCCTATGGAATACAGATATATATTGCTAACTATTAAAGGGGCCCAATCACCTATCTGACCCTTATAAACTAAAGGTAACCCCTCGGAGCTTTCATAAAAATAGGCCGTAAAACGTGGATATCACCGGCCACAGGCTGCTAGTTATGTTTATATCAATGTGTTTATAATATGTGGGGGCGCACCAAGATAAAACAAATTCAACTAGGGCATCTGGCAACAAGTCAGACAAGCCAGAGCTTTGCAAATGGTGTTTTTCAAAAAGTGATCTTTTTACCTCCGCATATATGCAATCTCCCACCTTAGGTTACATGTTTTTCCTCTTTGTCAACATTGCTGTGTTTACAAGTTCACACATACTTCATGAAGGCCATACAAGAACTTTTAACAACCAATTTACCCTTAGATCATTAATATAAACACAGAGGAAGCCAGAATTCACATAAAAACTTTTTTAAAAGGTAGGTGATTGGGCAACTATAATAGCATTTTTACAAATACTTTTCTGAAAAAAAAAATCAAATCTGTAATCCCTTTTCCCTTATAGACAGCTGAGTGACATGACTCATGGGTCCCTTCTTATATTGTTATCCCAGAATTTATGACATGCTTAAAAAAAGATTTCCAGGACTACATGCATGGAGAGTATGACCTGTTTTTATGTTTCAGTTTGTTTGATATGGGTGGAGAGTATTACTGCTACAGCTCAGACATCACATGTTCGTTCCCGGCCAATGGCAAGTTCACACCAGATCAGAGAAAGATATATGAAGCAGTGCTACGCTCCAACAGGGCTGTGATGAGTGCCTCTAAACCAGGTCAGTAGTAACATAAGGCAAAAAAAAGGTGTTATTGTGTTATTTTATCTTCTTGAAAGATGAAAATAGAAAAGAAATTGTAGATGTGGAGGGTTAAAATTGACTCGGGCGGTGCCTGAGAACCATACTTTTTTGACACAAGTATTAAAGTGTAAAAATAATGACATATGAACAATGATTCATCTTCAGAATATATAACTTCAGTTACAGAGATGCCAAGTTGGCAGGACCTGAAAGTGTGAGATAACAGACTCTATAGGAGGTCATGGGCTTTGCTAACTATAAAAATATTTAAAATTGATAATTAGATATTGCATTACTGTAAATTTGGGGCATATAAAGTACTTTGAGTTTAACTAAATAATACCATGTTTATTTCCATTTGGTTTGTTGTAAATGTGATTCAACATGTACAGACTAAGTAAAAAAATATATTTATATTTGTGCCAGTATGAGCTTAACTGTACACCTGTTTAAACACAGATTAAGGACATGGCAGTCAAAACTCAGAATTTGTGAGATTGATGATCTTACGCATGAGAGCTTAAGACTTTTTTAACTCTATCTGAAATAAAATGATACCTGCCAAAATATTGCTCTGAAACCATTGGCTTACTCCTGTACACAAGTGTTGAAAAAGGTGGACTGGGCATGATCACAGGCACCAACATAAACATAGTGCAAATGCCACCTTTGTTGAACATTTTCTTTCAGGCTAACAACCTTTATTCCACAACCATGTACCTTCATGTTTGGGCCACAACACCTGTGAATTAGGACGTCCTCTGGCTGTTTTTGCCCCTAAAAAAGTAATACATGTTCCCACTGGCTGAAACATTGCATGTTCCAGCGACTCAGGGTCCCCATATGTGGGTCTCACTATGCTGCTCATGTCATTTCAACTGAGGCCCCTAGCCTCATTGCACAAATCTGTTGTGATAGGCTCCACAATAAATTTACATTTGGCCCATGGACCCTAATGTCCATCCAGCAGAGATATTTCAGAGGATATGACAGTCTTTGTATGATCTAGATTTGACTTTTCCTTGTTTGGGATATGTCAAGCATGTGCAAAATCAGACCTCCAGTCAAGCATGCTTGTTATGGTAAACAGACAAATGTGGACTGTTTACTCACATGCAGAACCATAACAAGCTACAAGGTAGAGGGGAAGCACTTAGGCCATTCACTGGGATGGTTTTGCTGGGAGAATATTGTAAACAGCAAAACTGAACTGATAGTGTGAAAGAAAAGGCTTAATATTTCTCCTGATTATGTCCCTTTAAGGAAATACAGGCATATAAGATATTATTAAATAAAAAATGAAGATAAACAGTGTCTTTATCTTGGCATGGGTCAAATTAAGGATTACAGTACATTGACTTGTTAAGGAACTTTGCATTACTGTATAGAATATTTATATTATGAATAATCATTAAGGATGAATCATTATGAATATGAAAATGGGTTTAAAATAGGTTTGTTTACAGATCATATTATTCTGACCGTTGACAATGGACAAATCTTTAAGGGGCACCTTCTATAAAACATTTTAATTAAGATATCGTTTCCAGAAAGTGAAATATTGGTTTATTAAGAGAACAGTACACCGTGTTATGTTTCAGTGTTTTTTTTTCTGTTTTGATGCAGGTATTATGTGGCCTGACATGCACCGTCTATCGCAGCGCGTGTTACTGGAAAACCTGAAGGAGATGGGCCTTGTCCATGGTGACATTGACGAGATGATGAAGGTGCATTTAGGAGCAGTGTTCATGCCACACGGCCTCGGTCATTTCATGGGTCTGGATGTACATGACGTTGGTGGATACCCAGAGGTCAGATATAAAGGCAGCTTTTTACCTACCTCTAGGTGATGTCTGGCTTACTATGCATATATATGAATGAAATGTAGGTTATTCCTGTGAAGAAAATTTCTTTTTAGGCCAAAAATATAAAATGTAGGGTTCTCAGGCACCGCCTGCAACATTTTTAACCCCCTCCCATATAAAAAATTTTTATTTTAATTTTCACATAAAATATTACAATTTTGATCAGATTTCCTTTGTTTTGTAGTGCTTTTACCTGTTAAGCAAATAAATTCTGTTATTTTCATTCTTTTCCCTGATCAAATGACATTTTTATCGAAACATTAGAAAAAAAAGTAAAAATTAATTATCGCCCACCTGCACTGTTTTCTGCAAAAAAAAAGTGCCTGAGAACCATACTTTTTTTTTGGCCTTATTTCTCACTGATGGATATATGGGCTTATTTATTTATAAGTTGTCCTTGAACATGGTACATGTGACAGTGATGACAAACAGTAAAACCATGATACCAAAGGTGGCGAATTACATATGTATGGAAGTATAGATGTATAGAGGTCCCTAAATGCAAAACACTCTCTGCAAAACCTGTATTTTTAGCGAACCTGTGAGCTTATGCGATGGTGCAGTGTAGTGTCGTGCGTCGTCTGTACGTTAACCATAGCTATCTCAAAAACGGCAGAAGCTAGCATCCCAAATTTTTTGCAAATAATCAGTCATCCAAAAACTATATCGGATTTTGTTTATTTTTTTTTCTAACTGCATTTTCTTAGATTTTATAGGGAAAAAGCTAAAAAGGTTTAAAAATTATCTTCTCCGAAACTGTCCAGCCAAATTGTCCAATATTTCACAGAAATGATCCCTGGAATAATCTTTCTTAAGTTTGTTCGAATGGTTCCAGTTTGGAGATTTTTGGCCGAGTTACAGGAGGTTGAACTTTGTTAACTGTGCAAAAAAGCATATTAAAATTTAAATCTCAGAAACGGCAGTAGCTATCATCACCAAATTTTATGCCAATGTTGGTCACATAGGTCATATCTGAAATTGAGGTATTGGTGGCGCCACTAGCATCGGCCTTTTATGTACAGGGTCATCAGTGCCTGTATCACACTGAGGGCTACAAAAAACTTCTTCTCTGAAACCATATGGCCAAAATGTTTAATATCGCACAGATATGATCCTAGGGTAGTGCTTTCTGAAATTTGTTCATATGGTCTCTGTTCAGTGAGTTTTGGCTAATTTATGGGAAGCTGAATTTAGTCATATGCCATACCAGCCCATTTTTGTTCAGTGGCTACAAAGATCTTCTTGTCAAAAACCACTGGGTCAAATTCTTAAATCTCACACATTAATTATCCTCACATGTTGATAATTCAAGTTTGTTCAAATGGTTTTGGTTCAGTGCTTTTTGCTGAGTTACGAGAAGCTGAACTTAGCCAGTTTGCTGTATCGTCCTATATGAGTTAAAAACCTGCAAAACATTTTCGACCGATGCCACTGAAGCCAGTTTGTTAAATATTTTACAAGAATAATTCCTACAATAATTCTTATAATAATTGTCATTAAAGGTTTAACATGAATGATTTTTGGCTGAATTATGGAGATTGAATTGAGTCATTTTACCATATATGTTAGCTGTGTGAATCTGTTACATCTAGCCTGGCACCAGTTTATCAGCATCTATTGCATCATGCCACTAGACATTTAGATTTCAGGTATGTATGATTTAAGTTATTCATCATACCAGGCATTCTTACAATCATGGATATTCAGCTCTCTGTGGCTATATAAAGACAACTGTACGTGGATTATAAATTATTGCTATCCCTACTCAACTCAATTCAAGAATTTGCCATCAATGAGACATACCTGTATTTTAATTTTGCATTCAGTATGCATCCATAATAATTTTACATATATTCCTGATTTCTTTTTTATAAAAAGTCAGCTGAAAAGCATTTTGTATTGGGAAAATAAATTTCAAAGTTATTTCAAGTAGGGACCACTTGTGTTCAGATGGCAGCACTTGGTTTACCATTGGCAGATTGCCAGTGCCTTGATGTTGGCCATTAGCCAAGATGATGTCAGCTCTATAAATAGTTTTGGCACAGTGCCAGGCTTGGAAGAAGTGCAGCCAGGTATGGGTCAAGAGTTCACTCAGTGCAGTAGCTGCATTCTATTTATAGCGTTGGCAGACTGTCCACTGCATCAGATTTGGCACAAAAGTTCAGCCTGGATCTATTTATAGCTTTGGCAGACTGCCAACTGTCAGATTATGCAACAGGTCAAGAGTTCACTCAGTACAGCCAGGTACAGGTCAAAAGTTCACTAAGTCTAGCCAGGTGCAGGTCATGAGTTCACTCAGTGCAGTAGCCTGAGCCAGCAAATTTGTCACAGCTCACTTGGGGCAACTGTCTTTCTCACCTAAGCCTGGTCAGCCCCATGCATCAGACTCAAGGTAAGTTTGATGTATTGGCCTGATATTTTGACCTGTCAATGTGTCTTTGATGGCTTTCTTGTTCACAAGACAGGTGTTTCCACCTACAATGACTTTTGCACAGTGTATGTGCCTGCTTATTTCTACAGAGGAATTTGATATATCAGCCTAAAATTGGGCATATATATATATATACATATCGAATAGCTTTGTTGTATACAAGACTGGTGGTGCCACCTACAATAATTTTTGCACAGTGTGTGTTCCTGCTTATTTTCAGGAGGGGTTTGATATATCAGTCTACAATTAGGCATATGTATATATCTCTGATAGCTTTGTTGGAAACAACACAATTATTTTTGTGTTGTGTGCACCCATGCCAGAATTTCAGCAGTGATGTTTGTTTTATTGTTTTATTGAAAATGTTTAGTACTTGCATTGTTAATATACATGAGAAGTAATGGTCCAGCATTATACCTGGTGTATTTCCCAATGCACAGGTTCACATAAGGCCTGTAGGCCTTGTTAAGATTAGAAAATATAAATGCAAACATAAGATTCCTTGAACTAAGAAAGGAAACATACTGGTAAAATTTCTTTCTTATTTACAGGGCACAGAGAGAATTCAGGAGCCAAGCCTGAAAAATCTGAGAACTGTTCGACAACTCCAGCAAGGCATGTGTCTGACCATTGAACCAGGATGTTACTTCATCAATCCAGTGAGTGATGCTTTAATGACTGACAGGTTTGGTTGACAAATTCCTGGTGCATAGAATATAATTACAACCAAATAATATATAACTTGTCTTCAAGCTATTTGTAGACTGCTCTGTTTTAATTTCAGGAACCCTGATACAAAAAAATAACTTGACCTGAAACCCATCTTTTCAAATGCAGCCTATTTTATTTAAATATTCATATCTGCATTTGATTAAAATATTATAATTAATTTTAAAATATTATTTTTTCAGCTCCTTGATGCAGCTCTTGCCAATCCTGACCAAGCCAGATTCTTGAATGCAGACGAGGTCAATCGCTTTAGAGGATTTGGAGGAGTGAGTGGTGTTATTTGTATATCTGTCACTAAGAGTTGCATCCACATAGAGCTAGGCATTCTGGTGCTTGATAAAACTAAGAAGGAATGATACCAATATCCAACAGCCTCGCTTTATCAAAGGCTGTGCCATGGCTGTGTCAGACACTGCGGTACAATAGATGCACAATAGGGTTAATGACTTAATTGCAATTAGTGCACAACTGACATGCGAGATCTAGCAGAGCTTCTCAGAGTTGAAACTCCATTTGTTATAAACTCCTTGGTTTACCTAACCATAACAACTTTCACCATTAGGAATTACCTGCAGTTCATTAATATGTCCCTAGAGTAAGCAAGATATCTCGCACATCTACAAATAGGACAGGTGAATGGTTTGCTTTAAGAAAAGAGATGCTGGGAAAGGAAAAAAGGTTATATATATACACACGCTATGGCCAGTGGATACCCTGCACCTTCTCATAAATCTTGGCTACGCCCTTGGTGAATGACTTCCCAGTTATACAGTAGAGCACTGTTTTTCTGAACCCTGTTTTTCTAATTATTTATTTTTCAAAAAAATTTTTTATTGGTGAACCGAAAATTAATTCATAAATAAATGGCATTAAGTTGATCATTAACTTTAGTATGAAGTTGACACTAGATCCTTGACTGTTTTTCCAATAGTTTGTTTTTCCAAACAAAAAGCTTTCCCCATGACGCTTTAGGAAAAAGGGATTTCTACTGTATGTATAGTGCTTTAATAATCATGCAGTCCAAATTCAGGATCAGGGCATGGTCAATTAACAATATGAGCTTAAACCACAGATGCATTTGAATAAATAAAGAGGACTTATCAATCCATTAGATCATTATAAGATAGATCCACAGGTAGTCCATTTCCACTGAAACTTTTATTTATGTTTTTAAGTAACAGTTCTTATGAGATTATATACCTGGTACTTTGTGAATTAGGTTTATAAAAGACTAGGTTCTTAAAAGGCTTTTTAAAGTAAGATGTCAAGTATTTGCTTTCTTGTATTAAATATCCATATATTTCTTTTTATGAATTTTTGAGCTATAACTTGTAGTGTGCCGATAAATCAATTAAACAAATGTTTGGTTGTTTTCTTCTAAAACTGATTAAATCTATCACATTTTTGCATAATTGATGAACAACTATTTTGTATGCATATGCAAAGGATCTAATCCTGTCAGAGATATACGAACGCAAAGTAACCAACGGCATCAAAACGAAAGCTTGCATGGCCAACAATTTTTGATGGCAAGTTGACCTTGTATGCGGGTGGATTGAAGGTTTCATTTTGGATACCCCTGTACATGATACACTTTTTACCGGGGTCAATATTCTAGGTACAAGTATACTGCAGACTTCAAGGTCATATAGAAAGTACAAAAATAATTGATTAATTATTGATCACCAGTCGTTTTTATTTTTCAGTCATCCAAATCTTATGGTTTTTAAACCAGTTTCTACCACTAGCTATATCTATTTTATTTTATATACCTACTGGCATATGATTCTTTATTTTTATTGTCAAATGTACCTTAGTACAGTAATAATCCCCACCCACCTCTGTCCCTACCTCTCAAGAAGGGACACCTGCAAAGTAGAGACATTTTGACCATATCCCACAGGTGTCCCCTCACAACAGGCACTGCTGTATATCTAAAAATTTTTATTATGAAATATGTTACTTAGCTAAATCTGGTACCAGTAGGTCAAGGTGAGAATTAAGGTATCGTGCATAACAACATTTTCATGTTTCATGTTTAAAGATGTCACAATTATCAATGACAGCACAGTGAGTGGTGACATATTCAGTGATGACCTCATAATAGGTTATGTTGTGACATCAAAATATTAATTATTAAATAACAAGTTGGTGAGTGTTTCCGCTTCTTGTCTTTTTATCAGGTTCGTATTGAAGATGACATCATGATCACTGAGGATGGCTGTGAGTTGTTAACGTGTGTCCCACGGACACCGGAGGAGATCGAAGCACTAATGACGGAAGGAATGAGGCCCCAAACCAAAGGGAATTAGAGAGCAGAAATAACAGGAGAAAATTTCTTCCTGAGAAATCACTTTTTTTTTGTTTTATAATAACATTCAGAGAAGCAAATTGTATAAGTCTCGGTCAGATACCTTATTTAAAAAAAAATTTACAAAGAACTGGTAGTTTCAAAACAGGTATCCAGTGACAAAATGGGTAAAGCCTTTCATTTTTGTGTTCAGTTCAAAATGTTTTGTGAAGAGAATTTGATAAAAAATGTTCTAATGTGAGGGGATTCATGTTTACAAATTGAAGACTTTGAAATTTGTACTACCATGATGTTCACAGTTTATATATATATATATTCTTGTGACATCATGCTACATCTTTCATTTTATTGATTTTGTGCAGGACTTCTACATTGCTTTGCTTTTCCATATACTCAAGTTGATGAGTTTATTTTAAGCCTAATTTGAATGTTAATTTTTTCAAATGTTTTAACATTTATTCAAAACAATTTATTTTGTTAGGTGTGAATTACAACTTTATTCCAATAGGTTATTTTTGTGATATTTAACCACCCATTGGTTTGCGAATTTTCCCCCCTAAAACCTATCCAAAGTGATAATGACATACTCTTCAGCTTACAGATAAAATCAAGTTCATTTTGGTTTGCAAAATTACCTAAAGAGAGTGTGTGTCATGCATGGAACCATGTTTAATGTGTATTCATTCATATTTTTACAATGTTTGTGATATATAATAAGCCATAGCCATAAATAGTTATGCAGTATAATTATGCAGTGGGGGTAATGATGGAGATGCTTAGGTGGAGGTCTGTGCTCTGTGAGTGCAACTTTCTAGTTAACATTGTTATCACTGTCAGCATTATTATTATCTGTTATTATCAAATTTACTGATTGTTTTCTCATTGTTTATTTAATACTATGAAAGCTTGAAATGCATTATTTGTAAAACACAAAATGATAAATTTGATCTTCATGGCCTGAAACCTGCATTCAAATGAGATTGGTAGTAGTGACATCTGGTGGAGGTTGTACACACTCCTTGTCAGCCCAGTTGTTATTGATGAAGTGATTTTCAAGATCACTAACAGTTTTTGCAAGAAAATCATCTTACGGCTAACCTGATTAATCTGAGTGTATGTGAAAATAATATTTTTTTATTGTCCCAGTGAAAGACAATGTATTTGAAAAAAGAAAACGATACGCTTCAAATTAACAGGTGCCTCTTGCATGTTAATAAATATATTTTACTACAAAAATGACAATTCTTGGATATTGTTATTTACTCACTCTAAAGGTTTGATGTATGCAGTGTTGGATGTTAGCAAGAGTTAGACTCCATAATCAGGACAAGATCCGGGTAGGAAAAGGTATCGGATTGCTAACATCATTTACAATTTTTCAAAGCGCTAAACATTATAGATTGTATTAATTTATATGAAAATCAGAGTAGAGTACAAGAACAATGACAGTACTCGGGTATGAGTACTGAGTACTTATTAAGTACTCTAGTACAAGGACAAGTATTTTTGCTTTTTTATGAAAGTACTGAGTACTCCAAATGTATTCACGAGTACTTTAATGAGTCCTTTCAGCAGTTAAAAGATATGGAGTGAAAACCAGAAGCTGATGTAGTCAATGCGTATGTATTTATTATTTGTGTAAAAATAAAGATACATATAATTTAATTATCATATGTAAATATACTGAGGTACTCATAAAAGTACTTGCTTTTTACAACTACTTGCATGGTTCTCGAGTACCAGTATGAGTATTTAGGTCATTTCAAAGAAAGTACTCGAGTACAAAATATGAGTACTCTTAATAGTACTCATGAGTACAAGTACTTTTTGACCCAACTCTGGTTAAAATATAAAATTATTAGATAATTATGTTACTTTATCATTTTACTTGTAATAAAATTTTCTTTTTTAAGCTTCCTCTCTCAACCTTATCACGTGTATATATATATATATATATATATATATATATATATATATATATATATATATATATATATATATATATATATACCCAGAGGTCTACAGACATCAAAAAGACTGTATAACTTACTGATTCCTGTTTTTTTTTTTTTTGTTAATGAAAAGGAACATCGGAATAACTAATGAATTAATATCCTCTAAATTTGTAAAGCACTCTAAGATCACTTCATGTAAGACGATAAGACTAAACAAAGAAAACAAAGGCTACTGGACAAAAAAAGTAAGAAAGGAAATTCAGAGAGATCACGAAAGAACATAACTACAGCTACGCGCACTCAACTAGAGCACGGGCGCTTGAATCGCTATTTGTGTTGATCTTGGTTTAAATAGTGTTCAATTTACCTTAACAACAATCACCTACCGTTTAATGAGCTTTAAACCATGTTATACCGTTTGCCGGTACTTGTTTATAACAAGTACCGGCAAACGATATAACATTGTTTAAAGCTCATTAAACGGTAGGTGATTGTTGTTAAGGTAAATTGAACACTATTTAAACCAAGATCAACACAAATAGCGATTCAAACGCCTGTGACTAGAGGAAGTAGGAGTTGTACTGCTTAACCTATGTACCGGTAAGAAAAAGACATTGCAAAGTGTGTTTCACCAAACGGAAAAAACCGTACTGTTATAATGACATATAGATCCGATACAAAGGAAAGGAATTATCATTTCGTCTGCAGGTGAATATCTGCATAGATGACATCCAAAATGATTAGTCAAAATTCATCAACAACAAATAAGCATCGCATATGGTGCATAATACGCCCGGCCGTCGTATATTTTGAGACGTGACCTAATTATGCGTGAACTTCGCTGAGAATATAATTCAGGTGAGAAACTGTAATGGTTAATATTTATAATGAGTTTCATGAAAATCCATAAGATTTTTCGTAAGTCGTCACGGCGTCACCGGTCTGGTGACCTCTGACCTCATTAAATATGCATGGATTATGCTGAAAATCGAACTAAGGCGAGATATTATATTGATTAATATTTCTGTTGAGTTTATCAAAATCCATCATGTTTCTGGCAAGTTATCGCGGCAACACTATACAAAGTAGCTTAGTGACTTCTGACCATTAAATATGCGTTGATTTTGCCCATATTCAAACTTTGGTAAGATAATCTAGTTAAAGTGTATGTTATTAAGGTGAGTTTCATGAAAATCCATCAAAGCCCTGGTAATTCATCGCGGAGAGCACTAAAAGTTGACGGACGGACTGACCGCAGGTATACCATAATACGCCCCGTCATAGACGGGCGTATAAAAAGTAGGAAAGATTTAAGTAAAAACTGAAGCATATCTATGAATAAATGAAAGGAGATGGAAGTGGGTAGGGTAGGAAGATATGGTGAAAATGGCTAGGAAATGGTCTTAGCAGAGGGTTAAAAGGAAGAGACGCAGACCATGACTTATTTATATACAGATGGTAACAGAAAGAGAGATAGAACCATGGGCGTTTTATGGAAACGGCAGAAGGAAGGACCACGACTCTTCAAGGAAGCGGTTAATAGAAAAACACGTAGACCAAGATTTATTAATAGAGAAAATACTACTTTGAAAGAAAAGAGTAGACCACGAACTCTTCAGAGAAGACGTTAAAAAAGAGACGTAGACCACGAATTATCTATAGAGAATGCACTGGTAAATGTGTAAAAGCAGACCACGAACCCTTCAAAGTAAGGGTTTAAACGAGAGAGGTAGACCCGATATTATCTCTATAGATTAGATACTGGCAATGAAAGTGAAAGAAGATCAAAGAACATGTTAACAGAAAGAGACATGGACCTTGAATTATTTATAAAGAAGATAATACTAATGAAATAAAGAGAAATGGATTACAAAAAATCCTTTAACGATTTAAAAGAACGATAACTAAGTATTGACACAGAAGGTATAACGAAAAGAAAGCCAGATAAAATCAGAGAATCCTGACTCTCTCTTGACACTGCCTACCATGCGGGTCCGATGACCACACGTTGTAATTAAGAAAAAAAATCTGTAAAATGCTCTCACGATGTCAGGCCTATTCAGATGTAAGAGTTATGTGTACAGGCTTGGATACAGAACCAGAGCACTAGATGGGGTGCAGAGGGGAGAGGGAACCCCCTCCCCCCCCCTCACATATTTTGCAAACAATTTGACAATTTAGGCTATGATGGCGCAAACAGGGGTGGTTTAAAATGCATATCCTGATGCAAAATGCGGCTCTGTATTAAGAGCTTATTTTTCTATTTTCTTTGCCCCCCCCCCTCCAAACCCAACCATGGAGTAAGAAATTTAACGTCACTAAAGTTGGACCGATATTCAAAATTCGATATTCGCATGCAAATAACGAATATCACTCAAATCAGGGATATTTGATGTTCGATATTCGCATGCAAAATCGAATATCACTCATACCATGCAAATATCGAATATCACTCAAATCAGGGATAATCGATATTCGCATGGTAATATAAAATATAAATCATTGCATGGAATATCGAATGTCACTCAAATCAGGGATATTCAATATTTTTATGCTAACATAAAATATCAATCATATCATGCTTAAACAAATATCATTCAAATCGGGGATATTTGATATTCGATTTTCGCATGCGAAATAGAATATCACTCATATCATACAAATATCAAATATATCTCAAATCAGGGATATTTGATATTCGCATACTAAAAAATATCGTTCATTTAATGCAAATACAAAATATTATATAACTCAAATCGGAGATATTCGATATTCGATCACTCATATCATGCGAATATCGAATATCACTCAAATCAGGATATTGGATATTCGCATGTTATCATCACCAAACCAAATAAATAAGTGATATTTGATATTCGATTATCGCACGCAAAACTCGAAACATTTTGACGAGGGGCCTCAGATTCACTGTGGACATCTTCTCTTGTCACATGCCTGGCCTCCACAGGCACTTTGCACTACACAAACATAACCCCGGCAAACCAGCTTTTGTTCCTGTGTTCAACCCTCTGCATGTACTTACAACTAAGCTGATCGGAAGGTATTTCGGCTGGACAGCGGGGACTTGCCTCTGATATTATCTTGAAAATTCAAATTCTGTTAAGAGCAATAATTTGCTATGCTGATAACAAAATAATAAGCGACATTTTAATTTCGCATATCAATACAACACCAACAAGCTACATTCTACATTGGCATTAGAATATCGATTATCACACAAATCAGCGACATTCGATATTCACCAGCGAAATTCGGGAAAAACCTTGCCGCTTGGGTTGTTTGACAACCTGGTCAACCCGGCGGCATGGTTCATATATAACGGCGATGATATCGCCATGACCTTAGATATTTGCAAGTAAAATACGCCTATTGGTCAGGTTAGCGAACTATTCGATATTCGCATGCGAATGTCGCTTGTCTTTGTCATATTGGCGTGCAAATATCTAAGGTCATGGCGCATCATCAGAAGTGAGTTCACGCTGTCCAGCCGAATATACCTGCCGACCAGCTTAGTTGCAAGTACATGCAGAGGGTTAAACACTGGAACAAAACACAGGCTGGTTTGCTTGGGTTATGTTTGTGTAGTGTAAGGTGCCTGTAGAGGCCAGGCATGTGACGAGATGTCCACAGTGAATCTGAGGCCCTTAGTCAAAACGTTTTTGAGTTTTGCACCCGATTTGTATGCGATAATCGAATATTGAATGTCACTAATTTATTAGATTTTTGATGATATTCACATGCGAATATCGAAAGGCACTAATATCCCTGATTTGAGTGATATTCGATATGAGAGATTTTCGATCTTGCATGTCAATATCGAATGTCCCATATTTGACTGATATTCGATATTTGCATGATATGATTGATATTTTATATTAGCATGCAAATATCCAATATCCCTGATTTGAGTTATATTGAATATTCGCATGATATGAGTGATATTCGAATTCGCATGTGAATATCGAATATTGAGAACCCTGATCTGAGTTATATTCGATATTTCCATGCGAATTACGAATTTTCAGTATCCATCCCAAATTTGAATGATATTCGATATTTGCATGCTATGATTTATATTTTATGTTAGCATGTGATTATCCAATGTCCCTGATTTGAGTGATATTCGATATTTGCATGGTATGAGAGATATTCAAAATTGCATGCTATGATTTATATTTTATGTTTACATTCGAATATCGAATATCCCTGATATGAGTGACATTCGATATTTGCATGGTATGAGAGATATTCGATATTGAATGCTATGATTTCTATTTTTTATATTTTCTATTTTTTTTCAATATCCCAAATTTTAATGACATTCGATATTCGCATGGTATGAGAGACATTGATTTTGCATGCGAATATCGAATATCCTGATTTCAGTGATATTCGATATTTGCATGGTATGAGAGATATTCGATTTTGCATGCGAATATCAAATATACCTGATTTGAGTGATATTCGATATTAGCATTCGTATATTGATTGTCGAATATCCGCGATTCGAGAGCTATTCGATAATACATGCTATGATTGATATTTAATACAAGCAGGCGAATATCGAGTATGCCTGATTTGAGTGATATTCGATATTTGCATGGTATGAGGGGTATTCGATTTTGCATGCGAATATCAAATATACCTGATTTGAGTGGTATTCGATATTCGCATGCGAATATTGAATTTCGAATATCGGCCAATTTCATTCCCGTGATATTTAGCTATTTCTACCTGTCAACATTGAAAGTCTATACCCGTAAAGTTACCTATCCGTTGTTGCATGAAAGAGAAGGCATTTTAATAATCAGGGGTGTGCGCTATTATCTTTATCGGTATCGATTAATGAGAACGATATTGCGATACGCGATATACAAATCACAGAATCGATGTTTCCGATATTTTTTAAACGTGACCGAAGCTAATTTATTGTGGTACAGATGGGGCTTCTATCACAAATTTAGACATCTAAATGGCCTAGGATGAATGAAAGGCTGAACGTGAAAGCCGCTACCGTGTCTAAAGACACGCCGTAATTTAGTCATTTAGAGTAAAAAATGTTCAAGTAGGCTTGGTAGACCATATCATCAAAGTTTCGTCCCAGAAAATTTGAAGGTCTACTAGAAGCCTTACAGGTACCAAGCTGTTTCCAAACCAGGGGCGGATCCAGGATTTAGGAAAAGGGGGGTCCAACCCAGGAAGACTAATGAAAACCCTAAAAAATGTCCTCAGGTCTGGAAAGGGGGGGGGGGGGGCTCCAAGCCGCAAAATTTTGTCTGAAGCCCTTAAAAAAACGCTGTTTCTGATAAAAAAAGGGGGGGTCCGGACCCCCTGGATCCCCCCCCCCCCCCCCGGATCCGCTTCTGCACACAGTGAAGAAAAAAGGGCCCGAACACGGTCATGATAATTATTAATAATTTAATAATATTCTCTCCTTAAACCTTGTATTATCTGCGGCAATTAAGATCAATCAAAAGTGAAGTGAATGGTTTGTTGATGAAGAACGGCAGTCCTGCGATGTGGTACAAGGCTGTGATTTCACACACCATTTGTTCTGCTCTTGCTGTGAAAACCACAGTCCAGAATTCTCTTATTGCTAATTATAAGGTATTGCCTAAGTCAGGAAGGTATACATTTATTCCCGTTCGTGTTTTTGTGTATGAGTTTGTCCCTTTGTGTGTGTTAGTTCACAAGATAACTGATAACTCAAGCAATCATGAATTGAATCTCACGAAATTTTAAGGGCCTTTCGAGAATGGGCCATGGGAGAGTTGATTAGATTTTGTGTGATCCGGCAATTGTTCCGGATCCAGGAACGTCATCAAGGAATATTCACTTACGCACGAATGAACCTGGGAATATGGGCCGAATAAAAGAATGGCGGAGGCTTGCATGCTAATTTCTAGCTCTTTCCAGTATAAATTATTCTAAACAAGGTTTAGATATAATATTTCATAGTAAACCTTTTAATGGAACCAGTCTTTAATTCTATTTATCAATATATTACCTTTGCAATATATAAATATTATTCTTTGATTAGTTGAGGGGGATGATTACATTGAATATCCCCCTTGCCAAAAGTAACGGGGATATATACCTCCCATCCCCCCCCCCCCCCATATATTGACGCCCCTGACCGTGGCTAAGTAAAGGTGGTCTTACTTGTTTGAACTTCTTTATATAGGCGCGTATTTTCAAACTTCTGCTATTGGCAAGGAAACGAACAATTCAGGCATCACCGTGGCTTAGTAAAGGTGCATGATCGCACCTGTTTGAACTGCTACATATAGGCGCGTACTCTAACACTTCTGCTATTGGCATGGCAACAAACAATTCAGGCATAATAAGCGTCGCTGGTATCACATCGACGTTGGTCCCTCAAAAATTCACAGTTAATAAAGTCTGAAAAGAACAGCGAGCAGTTGTCTTGCACAAATTCCAAACTGTTAATGTGCGCAATCCTGTTTTCCATGGGAGTGAACGTGTTTCCGCAGCAGGCAAAATTCTGCATTTACAGAAAGAAATCGAAAGATATTGGTCTGTAATACGCGCAGAAGACCGTATTTTTTACTTTAATGCAAAGAATCACCGAGTACCGGGTCAAAATATCCTATTCTCGAATCTGCCTTGGACCAGGGGAATGATGTTGCGGCAGTCCTGCTGATTAGAACAAACTCCGGTTGAAAAACATGCTAAATGCCTATGGATCGCGGAGACACAACGACGGCTGAAGCTTTGTACCTCTTCTAGTAGCATATTCTCCACAAAACGGAAACTAGCAGCCGAGAAAAGTAGACTGTTGTCACTGAGAGGGATACCCAGCCTTTCACTGGAATTTTGGTATTTCTTGACCTTCCTTTCAGTGGAAGATCCGCATATCTTGATTACTGTTTCCAAGTATCCTTGCTCAAGACCATGAAAACGATTTTTGATGCATAAGTTTCCCCTCGTCTATTAAGAGGTTTTCAGTAAACACATCATTGTGAAAATATCTTGATTTGTTAAAATGGGAAACGTGTGGATTTGTTTCTCCGGCGACCAGAAATGCTGCAGAAAAATAGGATCTTGCAACTCAGTTGGCCCTTCGGCTGAACTCTCCGATTTCCAGGTACCTTCTACATTGGACATGAGCAATGTAGGAGTTCTCAACGTTCCTGAAATTCAGACGCAGCCTTGTAGCCAAGGGGATTCCTTGGAGATGACGTCACTAGCAGACTCGGCATCCATATTGGCTGACTCAGAAGTTCCCGGACGTGGTAGAAAACCAAGTGTCTTATTTGACGGAGTTATAGGGACCCAGAAGCAATCACCTCGCCGTCCCAGCCGTAAACTTAGTAAGCGAATGAGTGTTTCACAAGTTATTAGTTTGTCCGATAGGACTGGAAGATACAGTGACGGAGGTAGCCTTAATAACATTTTAGTTAACGATGGAATTATCCTGCCGGGTTATATCACTGGTGCCCAGTCATCAGTTACCGCTACCTGTGAAAGTACTCTCTCTCCGGTAATTTTCTTGAGAACGGATTTGATGGAAGACATGGCGCCCTCTCGCTGCAGCATGTTCAATCACCGTGCGTCGTCTGCTTCGCTTTCATCCTTGAGTCAGCAAATCGCATTCTCGGTGACTCGGAAGTTACGAACCTCAGTTTGTTCTATCCCCTGTATTGAGTCAGACCTATTTATATGCGACTACATAGCTACAGAAATATGAAATTTGTGGTCTATTCCAGTAAAGTGTAGAAGAAAATAAACCCTCTCAACTAAAGGCACACGTTAAAGTGACCCAGGCCTATATACATATAAGTATGTTAAGGTCTTAACATCGTCAAACAACCTTGGTTCAGTTTAGCTGTAAAATATGTATTGAGATAACTTCACGACCCAATGACATATACATACTGTCGTTGCCTTTTTCATCGTGAGGGTATGAATTACGCGATATTCGCGAAAGTGAAATAATCGCGAAGATGAAACCCTCGTAATTAAGATGTCCCATCAGCTTAGATAACCAAGAGGGGTTGATGCATCTGCACAACCTGATTAGTTATAACACCATTGAAAACATTGTTATTAATCAGAAACCTTATCTGTGCATAGTATCGGAACTGGCACTTGCAAATATGCACTTATTATTGTTAAACATGCGGTAATCTGGGGGATATATCGACTGCATGTGACACAGGTTATAATATAATGACTGTAAAGGATATTATTGAGTTTAATTTTATTTTAATTTAATAATAAATATAAAATGATATACTGTACTTAGATTTTATATGTTCTGGTGCATTCGCGAAATGAAACCCTTACGAAACTTTTAAAATTAAGAAATCGCAAAATATAAAGCAAACCACAGTATTTTGAACCCCAGAATATTCTCTGGTATATACATATATAAATGGTATATAAATATATAACATTATTTAACGTTATATTTTTTTGTTGTTGGTCTGAATATTTTAAAATTTAAGGCATTTTTTTACAATTTTACAAAAAGAGAGCGATATATCCTACATCGGGCATTAAGTTTGTAAAACATAATTTTAAAATACAAATATATCTATGTTTTTACTATTGCATACCTATCAACTTTCCTTTAACTTGAATTTCAATATTAATTTTCTTTGACAAATTAAGAAATGATTCTTTGTTTTAAGTGCCCTCTCACTACTTTTTTAAAAAAAGATATTGAATAAGGAATGAAAAAAAACATGTTTAAGAAAATATGTTTCCAAACATGTGCAAAAATCTATAGCTTTACGCCTGAGAGTTGGTGAGAAATATACGTCTAAAAATGGTGTAATCCAATGAAATATATTGTTTTTAGAAAATGGACAACACTGTTGGTAGGGTAATTTTGTCCTAGTTGGCTGAGTGAAATGTAAATGTAAGTGATAGTTGTTTGTATAACATGAAACCACATCATGATTCGCATTTGTTAGCATCCTCTTTAATTGCTCTTAACCATTAATTTATATATAAAAAGAGTGATTTTATACCAAATGTCAAGTCTGTAAGTGTCAGTATCGGAGCCGGTGGTCCCAGGACAACTATTAATTAGGTCACCTGGTCACTCTGGCTTGCATTAATGAAGGGTCAATAAACAGGGCCCACCTTATCATGATAATCGGTGCTCAAGCTCTAGAGATTGTTACTGCCGGTCATAAAGTCAGGTGTCAGTCAAGCCATAGCTCCATTTGCCAGCCAATCAGTCATTGAAGAAAGTTGGTGCTCTCAAGATATACATATGTCTGTTTACACCTTACAGGTCAGTTAAAATGCTACTTTTTGAATGAATGAATGCAATATTTATTAAGAAATTTAAGGCCTCAGGCCCATATTCCCATAGTTGCACATATCATATAATAAAAATAAAAATAAGAAACTGTACAACATTTGAAACTGCTTCAACAATTTATTTTTTTTTAACATTAAATTTAAAAATATATATAATTTTTAGTATTGCATTCGGAAAGTCAACAAAATTAAATCACCAAGAGTACAAGTGCATGTACAAGGTCTCAAAAAGTAAATAATCAGTAAATAAAAGTTTAAAGAGCTAACACTATGTATGAACACAAATGAATTAAAATTTGTTATTGTTTTTAATCCTAAATTTTTTTTTTTGCGAAATTCTATGTCGAGATCTCGAGATAATATCTCGAGATCTCGAGATAAATATTTTTTTTTCTGTGTCCTAAATCAGCCACCGTAAGATAGACTAAATGTACAGAAACCCATATTTCTGATCTTGCCATGATATACTGCACAATTTTAACTGTATATATAGAAAAAAAAGCTGTATAGCCAGGAATCGGGTGACAAAGAGACATTGGACTTCCAAGAACTAATACAGTTTGTTTGTAAATTTTATAGTTTGTCATTGCGCATACCGTTTATGCATAATTTATGTATGTTCATACTATGTATTTATAGATAGAGACATTGCATTGCTTATATACTGTGGGCTTTACTACTGTACAGAGTTGAGTAATGTGTTCTTCGTTGTTGGATGTGACATACTAAAGTATATGTTTGTAACATGCACTGCACTCGTACGTTCGTTTAGGCATCCATCGATAGATGTCGCCACTTGTAGACTGTAAAGCCATTTGCGATGTAAAAATGTATTACCACTTCCGCCATTGAGTTTTATTTTTAACCATGTTTGTTGCTTTCTTTGTTGTTTTTTTTCCTTAAATTTTCTGCTTGCATTAATTCCATATTATTTTCACGAAACCTTGCGGATGGGTGTCACATGTACGGTGTCGGATTTAGGACACAGGAATTTGGATATCTAGAGATAATTATATCGAGACCCGAAATAATTATCTCGAGATTTTCGAAATAATACTGGCCCTGTTCTGTTGTAACAACCATTTGACGCTTTATTGGCGAAAACCATAACAAGGTTAATGGAGCCAATTCCGATAGCTGACAAATTAAATAAACAAATTCCTTTAACATTAAAAAAAATAAGCCCAAAAAAGGCAATTCCTACCGTGTAACGTTTGTTTATATATACGTGTTTATAATATGGGGGGGGGGGGGGGGGGGGCAGAACTTCCGCCGTTCGTAATCGGTTGTTTTATGACAAGGACCTCTGGCAGAAGATTGCATGAGATTTTACCGTTGCTTTATATGCTCTCACTACCATCAACTAGAGATCTTCCAATATTCTATCAACCACTTTCTGTTACATTTTCTTTTTTGTATATCATCATTGGGGTCATGTACTTAGTGTACTGATAGCGTGGTGACGCAATGGTCAGGGCAGTGAACTTGTGACCGCAAGGTTGTGGGTTCGCGTCACGATCTGACCGCCGTCTGCGCTAAGACTCCCAGGCAAAGTCTTTACCACAAGGGTGCGCCCTCTCGACCCAGGAGTGAATGGGTACTGGTCATGGCAGGAAAGTAAATGTAGAACGAAATAACCTTCTAGCGCCTCATATGGCTACTTGGGTTGTATGCTGTCCAGGGAGCCGAGAAAAGCTACAAGAATGAACAGGCCCGTAAGACCAGGAAGGCAAAGTGTAAAGTGGGATGAGACTGACATCGTCGGTGATATCAGACTATAAACCTCCAACTTTACCTTTAGTTCTTGTATGCAGACTACGCCGGAAATCACATAAATTTGAAAGGCATAGAAGTGAATAGTCCCTTTAAGACAATATAGAGTGGTTTGCAGAAAGAAAATGATAATGTACCGTGATCAAGATTATTTTAACCATTTATTCATTGATTTAAATCATTTATTACTTACGGTGACTGACGGTAATAGGAACTTCCGTCATTGGCCCTTGTCCGTCGTCTGTCAGTTAGTTAAAAGTTTTTTTTTTATTCACGGTAATATGTATTATCTCACATTAATAACTCATATAGGCCTAATACAAAACTTTTCCATAGTAAAACCATCAAGGCACACGAGATCAATATCCCCTGTGCACCTGTTTTATACGTTGTTATGGTTCTGTGTGTGATTCCAAAGTCCTCAAGAGGTCCAATCTTGCGCGCGTGTAACAATTCCAATACAACAAGAAGTAAGATGAAAGAAGAAACACGGAAGGAACATTGGTTGAAAGCTTTAAAAAATCGTTAATTGTTTTGGGTACGGCCACCAGATGGCGTGCGCGCTATGGTAGATTTCCCTCCAATGGTCGGTGCAAATTTTTTCTGCTTGAGTACAGGAGTAAGCAAACGGTTTTAGGGATAAATATCGATAGATACCATAATAGTTTAATATAATTACAATAACGTATTCCCGCGTTTAACGTAATGCGAGCTAAACATAAATGGTTACAACTGCAACGGGAACTAAAATAAAAAAAAAATCGGTGAAAACAAAAAATTTGTTTTGTCTTATTGGAGGTGTACACTTTACCGAGTGTCATTGTAATTCGTATTGTTTTTGTTGGGAGAACCTTCGGTTCATGTAACTAAGTGAATAGATCATTCGATTTTACATCGGACAAGGACGGCAATAAATTATATTAATTTATACCTCCAGGGTCAGAGCCATAGGCTTTTCTCAGATCTAGTTTTAAATAAGTTGTGGTATCCGTTTGTAGATGGCATCACCCGTAACACTAGTGGACGCTCCCTGAACATAATTCATAAATATTTTCTTTCTTTTATATTCTGGCAGTATCCGTTCATATGAATGTTGAATATGTAAAAAAAAACGTAATGCCTTGGAAAACTAATAATAATAATAATAATAATAATAATAATAATAATAATAATAATAATAATAATAATAATTATAATAATAAAATATAATAAAAACAATTGCTGTATAGGTCTACATACCTGGTAGGGTTCAAAAACCCCACCCCAAGACAGCTGCAGAACAAAGCCATCTAATGCCGAGCAACAGCTCCATTATGATGAAGTACCCATAACAATGGGACAAAATACTTTGAATTAATTTTGGGGGTGATCCAGATTACCTTCAAAGTTTAATGATTTGTTAATTGGGTATTTTCCAAAGCATGTAAAGACATCAGGCCTACCTAGCTTCCACCCCTCTTATCTATATTTGACTGGCCCATTGATGGGCCACCCCTATTGTTAAGTAGGCAGGCCTACAGCAGTTTGTAAAATGCCACTTGTTCTCTTTTGCTTGAATGATGCAGACGTGGGCCCAGAGTCCAGTCGGCACTTTGCAAATTTGGTTTAGTCATTTTGACGTGTTCAGGGGCTAAACGTCAGTCGACAAAAGATGAATGTCAGTAGCCGCCGCGATTGTTCTAGCTCCCCTGTTTGTCATGTTTAAATAATTGACTGGCAGGATATGTTTCGGACAGACCTTTCGGCCATTTGGTGATTTTTAACTTAAATTCCTGCATTGTTTTATATTATCTGTTGGAAAAATCCCACACCTTCAAAAACTTAAAAAAAACTGTCCAGAACTGTTTGCGTAAATTTGCTGGCAGACAAACCGAGGGTAAAGTATGATACCTCCTGCCACCTGGCGGTGGTAAAGTAACATTTATTCCTCCAAGTAAAAAACATTCGTAATATATATTTTTATTCGAAATGTAAAAGCCCATGCTACATGAGAAAACACATCGCACATTTTGAAGTAAATAATGTTCAAAGCAATTGCTGACTAGGTCATTTATCACAAAGCATTAATCAGTAAGATGTTATCTGCAAAAAGCCATGAAATATATTGTACAATTTTTCTGTGTGACAATAGCCGCCACACAGCATTAGTTACCCATAATAAGAAATTAAAATGCATTCTTGAAGAGTGAAATAAATTTCCCTAATGCCACCTCAAAAATTGATCAGTTATTGGCATAATTCAGCTCAACAATTTCTTGTCCTTATTTTAAATTTTTGACATTTTTGTTGTTGCAGGTAATGCTAGCTTAACTATATACGTGTACATGAACATCTGCAGAATACCATTCCGGTGACACTTCTTCCCGTCCGATCAAATTCATATTTTGTGATCTACCCCTGTCATACGGTTACTCATGTATCGTAGAATGTCTCAGAGAAAAAAACTTCACTCTGGTATCTGGTGTTAAATATGAATATAAAAGAACAAAGGATGGTCTGTTAACCTCATACAAAACGGATATCGATTCGTGATTGTTGAAAACCCCATACCAGAAGCTCTCCCACGTAACGTTATGATCGGACCATCAAAATGCCCGTATGTTTCTATTCAACCAGTTTGTTGATACAATCTGTTCAGTTTATTGTTGTGACGAAGGGCATAAGGCTGGAAGTCCTAAATACTCTAAGAATGTGAGAGATCAGGATGTTGAGATCATATCGGGGCACACTGATGTTTTGTCAAGTGATTTCCCCTGCACATCTGACGTTTATGGTCAGAACATGTTCCTCCCTGTAGCATGCCTTTCAATACCGTCGTGCCGTCGAAAATGATTGTGACGATCGAGCTCAACAAATCGTAAAGGTCAAACATGCTGGAATTGCGAGAAAATTGGGCACAACAATTGACGACAAGTTAGCCCCAGACGATACCCGAGACATTTTAGAAAACCTCATCTTTGACAAAAATCAACAAATCCCTGAACTTAAGGAGGAATTGATTGCCACTGGCTCATCAACCTTAGCACTTGCTTCCCCAGATCTTCATTTAGGGACCGGGCTCTCTAGGTACTTATCAAAAGTTACCACAAAAAAAACAAGCTGAAAGGGCAAAACCAAATGATATTAACTCTGAAAAAGGAAATTGGAAAGAAGAAGAAATTAACAAGTCTGAATAAGAATTAAATGTTCTATATGATGGAAAAACGAAAGGTGCTCAAATCCGATCCAGAGCAAGATGAGTCGAGGATGAAAAGAGAAGATCCATGTATTTCTTCTCGTAAGAAAAAAAAAACCATCAAATGATGAACACAATTGATTGCATAAAATACCGTTATAATTCTTATACAGATGGC
Organism: Sipunculus nudus; assembly: GCA_026874595.1. Classification (NCBI taxonomy): domain Eukaryota; kingdom Metazoa; phylum Annelida; class Sipuncula; order Golfingiida; family Sipunculidae; genus Sipunculus; species Sipunculus nudus. Next base: position 65,444,435 of record CM049316.1, on the reverse strand, counting down.
GATAAGGTTTTGTAATAATATCAGAATTTTATGAACAATTTTGCACGTCATCAGCACTATCGAAATGTAAGATAGATTCATATTTTAATGAACCAGTGGTATTTCCCAAATTATCTGAAAAGCAACATGAACTAAGTGATAAACTGATAATAAAACAAGAATGTGTTAACCAGTTAAAAGATAACAAATCTCCTGGTTACGATGGCCTCCTAAGTGAATTTTACTAAAAATGCTAGAAAATACTGCGGCCAATTTTCCATGATCTCCAAAATGAAATATATATTAAACAGTGAAATGCCAATATCAATGAGAAAAACCATTATCACTTTAATCTTTAAAAAGGGAGATAAAGAAGAACTTAATAATTACAGACCAATAAATCTGTGTAATACAGATTACAAAACTTTATCATTTCTATTTGCAAAGAGAATCCAGAAAACAGCAGATCGAATAATCATTTTAGACCAAACAGGCTATATTCATGATCGCTATATTGGTTACAATATACGTTAAGCTCAGGACATTAATAATTATACAAAATTATGTAACAAAGAAGGTGGTTTAATATAGCTCGATTTCTGCAAAGCTTTTGACAACTTTGAATGGGTATTCATGTTTACTGCATTTAAGTATTTAATTATGGAATTTTTTTAAAGATAGTTAAAAATATTTGACAAAAAAAAAACAGAACTAGAATACGGGTAGTCGACAAGCGACTAAGTGTATCCGAGTGTGACAAGTGAAGTGAGGCATGGATTGAGTGACAAAGGGAAACAGAGTGAAGTGTGTTGTATATTAGCGTGGATGTCTGCAGCCGAAATATGTATGTAGGTTGCGCCATCTACCACAAAATCAAGAAAGCTGTCCAAGTTGTATACATATGCAAACTTTTAGGCAGATAAGTCACACCACTACTTGTATATGAGTGATTATATCCCACAGCAGACAAACAGAAGGACACTGCAAAAATGGTGGCAGGTGGCGCCACCAATTTTGGGTATGATTAAGAGCTATGTGAGATCTATACTTATGCAAAATTTCAGGGGGATATGTCAAACCAGTCCTGAGATATACGCCTGAATGTCTGCAGCGTAAACATAAATGTAGGTGGCGCCACCTGCAACAAAATCGAGAAAGCTATTCAAGATGTATAAACATGCAAAATTTTAGGCAGATATGTCAACCAATGCCGAGATATGAGCATTTTATTAATTAATTTTGGCCCAATCGGCCAAACGGTTCCGTAGATATGAGCATGGATGTCTGCCGCGTAAACGTGAATGAAGGTGGCGCCACCTGTCATAAAATCAAGAAAGCTGTCTAGGATGTATAAACCTGCAAAATTTCAGGTGGAAAGTCAAAACCCTGCAGAGATATGAGTGATTTTATCCCAAGGCAAATGAACAGATGGACACTGTGCAAAACTGCTTGCAGGTGGCGCCACCAGTTTTGCATTTGATAAAGAGCTATGTGAGATCTATACACATGCAAATCTTTGACCTAATCGGTCAAACGGTTCCCGAGATATGAGCTTGAATGTCTGCAGCGTAAAGATGAATGTAGGTGGCGCCACCTGTCATAAAATCAAGAAAGCTGTCCAGGATGTATACACATGCAATATTTCAGGTGGATAAGTCTAACCAATGCAGAGATATGAGTGATTTTATCCAAAGGCAGATGAACAGATGGACGGTGTGCAAAAATGGTTGCAGTAGCGCCACCATATTTAATGTATGTGATGAAATTTTGCAAATTTTTAGCCTGATCGGTCAAACGGTTCCCTAGATATGTGGGTTTATGTGTGGAAACAAACGAACAAATGGACGCTAGACAGACAGGAAAGGTCAGAGATTAACCAAAGTGAGGGCACAGCAGTTCACATGTGACCCGATCATAATCCCGAATTAAAAAAAAAAAATCCGCCCAGTGGTTACGGAGGAGTACGGCGGCCGCGGCGTCCGACTGAAAACATAGTATCCGCAACACTCTGTTTTGGCGGATACAATTATGTATAAAAAACAATGGTTGCATTTCTCCCATAAACGTTATGCAACGCGGAATAAGACAAGGATGCCCAGTTTCGGCTATGCTTAATTTTATTACAATTGAGTTTATGGCAATTAGGATAAGAAATAATGATTATATATATATGGATTTACAATAAACTGTGAAATTGTGAAATTATCACAATTATCACAGTAGGCGGACGACACAACTATTGTTGTTTTAGATCAAAGGTCCATACATAGTGCATTAGAGAAGATAAAACATTTGGAAACGTATCAGGTCTACAACTCAATATCAAAAAGTGTATAGGATTATGCTTATGTTTAAAAAAATATCCCTTTCAAAATCTATGAATTCAAGTGGACAGAAGAAGCAGTTAAATACCTGGGGGTGTATATTTCAACAGATCAAACTTTGCGTTACAAACAAAAAAACGGACGAAGCCATAAATAGATTAATCCAAATAATAAACAATTGGAAGAAAAGAAACCTTAATTTTTTTTGCATGCTTGGTATATCACAACTTCTTCCTAAAGCTTCGGTATTAGAAATTAATACAGAGAAACAACGTAATAGAAAGTATTATGTATAAATATATATGGAATTTTCTTGTGATCGACTTGAACGAAAAACCCTCATAGGCACATATGACCGAGATGGACTGAAAATGCCTGATATAGAATTTGTAGTCCAGGCCGTGAATTGTGCTTGGATCCCAAGAATATTACAATATAATTATAAAGCATCTTACTTTCAACGTTTCTTTTTTAGCCAGATTGATCTTGACATAACAACAGTGTTACAGACAAATGTTATAAACCAGAAAGTATGACAGGATTTAGCTATTGACCAGTGTTTAATAGACAGATGATTTAAAGTTATAATAACAGGAAAACATTACTCCCATTGAGTAAAATGACACCAGGCAAAATATTAAGCCAGTTCATTCTGGGAAATTAATACATGTTATATAAAGGAAAACCCTTCCTTTTAAATCATGGGTTAGCGCAAATATAACACACCTACACGATTTAATAATAAATGCAAAGTTTATTTCAGAGAAAGAAGTTATGAAAATTTAAAAACATTAATATAAGGGTCGGAAAGACTTAATTTAGCACAAATAAAGAATATCAATATTTACTGGCATTGTAAACTGTAAACATTGATAAACAAAAACAACATTTTTTCTATGATTTATTAATAAATAAAAAAAATATTAGCCAATTTCACAAAAAATTGATGAAAACTTTCGACTTAGAATTTATGATAAAATTGAGAACTTTTTATAAAGTAAAGGTCGAAAAATTTCCTAACCAAGAAATTGCAGAATTTAATTAGGGCCCCGCTTGACAAGCGGTGCCCTATAGTGATCACCGTGTCAGTCCGTCCTTCCGTCCATCCGTCCTTCCGTACTTTCGTCCTTCCGCCAGTGACACTTTCTTTCGCGCACGATAACTCAACAACAATATACGCAGCTTTCCCAAATTCACAGGGATGATTGGAAACTATGAGGACTCCAGACCTATCGAATAAAAGACTTGTCGGAATTCCAATATGACTGCCACAGCCCAATCGCTGATTTTCTTTTGCGCGCAATAACTTAACAACAACATACTTCAGCTTGTCCAAATTCACAATGGTAACGGTACCTATCTCTATCGAATTGCAGTCCTCTTGAAATTCTAATATGGCTGCTAGAGCAAAATCATCGATTTTCTATCGATATCTCAACAAGAACATGCTAGATCGTTCTCAAATTCACAGGGATCATTGGTGCTTATATGGGGGCTTGAAATACAGACTTTGCTAAAAATCAAATATGGGCAACAAAGTACAATCAATGATTTTCTATTGCCCACATTATTTCAGACATATCTTCTTTAATGTTATTTGAACAAGTAGGATTTTTTCCCTCATGCATATGGATTAAAACCTAATTCTGTTTGTCATATTTTTCAACTTTAACCTAAACTTTTCACCCATATGTAAATTAGTCCAGCACTGCCAGAAATGCGGGGCCCTCTAAGGACCATTGTCCGACCACATCTAGTTATAAATAATTACATAATCCGATGAAGCGCTTAACACGCTAAATGGGATAAAAATGCATTGATTTGTGCTGAAAACACATATTCTGATATTGTAAAATGTGTATTGCATGACTTGTGTTTCCCGTATTTGAGAATACGTATGTAAATACAAAGAAAATAAATCTGTTGATTGAGAGAATAAACAAAGGTGGTATCGACGATGAAAAAGAATCATAGGAATATTAAACATGAAAATTAAAATTTATGCCACTGAAATACCACTATAAAAAAATCTCACGCTTCCTCTCATTCTTTATCCTGGTGTCAACCAGACCCGGTGACTTCTGCACCTGCGGGCCCTAGGTCTGTAATCGTCCATATTATTAGGTCGTACCACCGAGGAACTACTGAAAGGCGCATTCGTTTGTGATATCTCGATCACGATTTCCCGTGCTCTACCCCTGAGCGACAGAAGCCGGTCAACAATTCCTTCTTTAAAAAAAACTATGCGTGTACAGTTAATTCCTTATTAGGCAACATACCGGCAATAGATACTCGATTTTATCCATAAATTATCATAAAAGTTGTCGTATTTTGGATAAGTAAGATATTGATTTATTTTAATTATATAGGTTTTTTCACTGTAAAATGTGAAATACTTCAACATAAAAGAAGGAAAAGCGATTTCAAACACTCTAGGTAGATGTATCAGCGTTTTCACGGGTAGGCCTAATGTGTCAAAAGGCAGGTCAATCAGACATAAGTTTTGAGTCACGAGGGGAATCGTTTACATAAATTGTGGCAGACCACAATACTCAGAACAAACATACAAGGCATACACCATTGGAAGTTGAATAAACAAAATTATTCATAAAATCATACCACAAAGGGGAAGCCGACCAGCGCGGGGGATCTGTCATACTAAAGTGCCACCCTATCTCAAAAACTGATCTGTTTGTCTTTCTTTTTGCTTTCATATTTTATCATATTTATAATAGTAAAATGGTTTTAAACTCAATAAATCTTAAAGTATGTCACATGGTTTTCTTGCATCCGTCACTGTTATCCAATAATCGTGAAGAAATAAATTTGTTTTCAAATATTGAATAAATTTTACATTAATTTCTTTCAAGGTATGATGATTTTGTTTAAATAAAAAGGAAACAACGGGGCGTCAGATCCTATAACTTACAGGTAATTTTTCAATACTAATCAATCTATTTTAAAAGATACCTAAAAAACGATGAGCACCCAAGGTTGGCAGTTGGAATGGACTTATTTAATATGCATATACCTTAATGAAGCATGAACATTTGAAATATTTCGTGGTGCAAACCTGTTACTGCAATGTCAAGCTCTCTCAATGCAAACTTATGAAAACACTCCCAGAGCGTCTTTTTCTTAGTCTGTAATATGTCTTTATCGTGCAACGAGCACTTTGTACCCTCGGTTATGAAAGGTCTCAAGCCTTGTAGAGAACAATCCTATAAACCTTATCCCGGCATGCTTCAATCCTCTTTTTACCTGATTTAGATCTTTAGGCAACAGGCATTGTTGTTCAAAGAAAAGAACATAACAAATATTTGAAGAAGCAAAAATTGCCTTATGCCACGCAACCTAATATTTCTTTGTTTTTTTAAGCAAGAAAAATACTCTTTGCTTCTTTTAAGTCAACAATACGCTCAGCCAGCGAGTAATTTGCGGCAGACACGCAAGAATTCGCTTTGATTGATCTATTACAACATGGGTTCGTTCTTTACCTTGTTTATGGTATTTGGCAAAATGGCGCTTAAAAGCACTCACTTGGTTTATGGTAATTGATAAAATGGCGCATACTTCGGGAGGGTTAATTATTACTGAGTAAAATGTATCAGGGATATCTAAATATTGTAAATAAGACAATGGACACACACACACAAACACACACACACACACATATATATATATATATATATATATGTATATATATAAATCCATAGTAAATTCTAACATGGTTGTCACGCGACTACTAATTCTTAAAGGTAAATATTTTTCAATAATATCCTGGAAAACTACATATGGAAGCGATAACCTAATATGTCAACTGGGAATATAAAATAGATTGCCAGTTTGCCTTTCACAACTTTTTAGACTCTTTACAATGATCTGATAGGTCAGATGTCTGCTTACATGAGTAGCCATTTTTGTTTTAGCTGGTTATGTTTTTAAGAGTATTTGCGTGACAGAGCAGCTGTCAACTGAGGCTGTTTTTGCATGTGACCAATGACCTTGACTTCCATGAAAGGGGCTGATATATTGTAACATGTAGTCTTAATTTCTCATAATTTCCAATAACTCTGTTTCATAAATAAGGTGTAAGGTAGGTAATTATTCACCTTGTTTATAATTTGGCCTTTTATTCCTTTAACCACATCATTTTTCCCTTGGAATGTGAAAATGTTTTAAGCAAAACAAAAAAAAAGGTGGACACCAGGGGAAGAAACGGACTATAAATATAAAATTAAAAATTTTATCAATTCTTGATGAAGAGAGAGGTGGATCCGAGAGTGTGGTCAATCTGAGTTATGGTCTTTCCTGTCAGAATTACATTAACGTCACATTTGTCAGGTTTGGGTGAAAATAAATTCCATGATCGCAGGGGGTAAAACTGCATATAGGATATAAATGATGGTATTTGTCATAATTTATTTCATGGATCGTCTTAGTGTGACAATAAAAACCGGAAACCTTTGTCTGGTGCACAAAACGGGGGAGCAACCGACACTTTATACTGCCATATGGAGAGCACAGCCGTGGAGCGGTGATGTTTCAGTCGGCGTCTGAAGGCTGAATGAGAAGGCTTCGTCCAACGGCCGTGTTTCATTCACAAACGAGTGAGCATTTCGCTTAATTAGTGTTTCCTCGTTGTTATGACCCGGGGTGGTGTTTATGACATACTTTGGGACACACCCTCTCGGTGGTCTGATTCTTGGTCGTATGCCAGAACGGGTTTATCAGACCTATGAGAGGGGGTTTTGCATGTTTAAAATTGCAATACCACGCTCTTATTGGTCTGATTATAATTCTTTGCTCTGTGCGCACCCTAGTGTTCGAACCCTGAGAACCTTGCTATACAAAGCAGCGGTTACACGGAAGAATGTCTTGGACACTGCGTGAGGAGCGTATATATATATATATATATATATATATATATATATATATATATATATATATATATATATATATATTAACGGAGGACAAATTTGTCAATTTGACACATCAAAATAATATGTGTGTGTGTGTGTGTGATACTGATCAGTGGTGCAAGATTCGGGTCCGGACTTGGACTTGAATCCACGTTTCGGGGACTAGGATTCGGATTTTGAGGATCCTCGGACTCGGATGTCAGGACTCGGGATTTCAGGCGCTGTCCCTCTCGATTCCAGCTTAAAAAAGCATATAGATCAGATTTGTCATATTCACTAGAAAACCCACCATAACGACTTACATGAACGGACTAATGACAGAATATTACAAAAACAAGTTTAGACTATGTACCAAACTATGCACTGGAAGTTAAACTTAATTTAATATTAAAGTAAAATTCTTGTGTAAACATACCTAAAAATGCAAGTGATGATCTCAAATTTTAAAGTGCTTACGACCTTTTGTACTCGGACTCCGTCTGAGTTCAATATGACTCCGACTCGAAGGTGGACTGGGACTCGAACCTCAAGGTCTCGGACTTTAACTTGAGTTTAAAATGACTCCAAATCGGAGAAGGTGGACTGGGACTCGAACCTCAAGGTCTCGGACTAGGACACGAGTTTAAAATGACTCCAAATCGGAGAAGGTGGACTGGGACTCGAACCTCAAGGTCTCGGACTAGGACACGAGTTTAAAATGACTCCAAATCGGAGAAGGTGGACTGGGACTCGAACCTCAAGGTCTCGGACTAGGACACGAGTTTAAAATGACTCCAAATCGGAGAAGGTGGACTGGGACTCGAACCTCAAGGTCTCGGACTAGGACACGAGTTTAAAATGACTCCAAATCGGAGAAGGTGGACTGGGACTCGAACCTCAAGGTCTCGGACTAGGACACGAGTTTAAAATGACTCCAAATCGGAGAAGGTGGACTGGGACTCGAACCTCAAGGTCTCGGACTAGGACACGAGTTTAAAATGACTCCAAATCGGAGAAGGTGGACTGGGACTCGAACCTCAAGGTCTCGGACTAGGACACGAGTTTAAAATGACTCCAAATCGGAGAAGGTGGACTGGGACTCGAACCTCAAGGTCTCGGACTAGGACACGAGTTTAAAATGACTCCAAATCGGAGAAGGTGGACTGGGACTCGAACCTCAAGGTCTCGGACTAGGACACGAGTTTAAAATGACTCCAAATCGGAGAAGGTGGACTGGGACTCGAACCTCAAGGTCTCGGACTAGGACACGAGTTTAAAATGACTCCAAATCGGAGAAGGTGGACTGGGACTCGAACCTCAAGGTCTCGGACTAGGACACGAGTTTAAAATGACTCCAAATCGGAGAAGGTGGACTGGGACTCGAACCTCAAGGTCTCGGACTAGGACACGAGTTTAAAATGACTCCAAATCGGAGAAGGTGGACTGGGACTCGAACCTCAAGGTCTCGGACTAGGACACGAGTTTAAAATGACTCCAAATCGGAGAAGGTGGACTGGGACTCGAACCTCAAGGTCTCGGACTAGGACACGAGTTTAAAATGACTCCAAATCGGAGAAGGTGGACTGGGACTCGAACCTCAAGGTCTCGGACTAGGACACGAGTTTAAAATGACTCCAAATCGGAGAAGGTGGACTGGGACTCGAACCTCAAGGTCTCGGACTAGGACACGAGTTTAAAATGACTCCAAATCGGAGAAGGTGGACTGGGACTCGAACCTCAAGGTCTCGGACTAGGACACGAGTTTAAAATGACTCCAAATCGGAGAAGGTGGACTGGGACTCGAACCTCAAGGTCTCGGACTTGGACTCGAGTTCATAATGACTCCGTCTCAAAGAAGGTGGACTAGGACTCAAACCTTAAGGTCTCGGACTTGGACTCGAGTTCATAATGACTCCGTCTCAAAGAAGGTGGACTAGGACTCAAACCTTAAGGTCTCGGACTTGGACTCGAGTTCATAATGACTCCGTCTCAAAGAAGGTGGACTAGGACTCAAACCTTAAGGTCTCGGACTTGGACTCGAGTTCATAATGACTCCGTCTCAAAGAAGGTGGACTAGGACTCAAACCTTAAGGTCTCGGACTTGGACTCGAGTTCAAAATGACTCCGTCTCAAAGAAGGTGGACTAGGACTCAAACCTTAAGGTCTCGGACTTGGACTCGAGTTCATAATGACTCCGTCTCAAAGAAGGTGGACTAGGACTCAAACCTCAAGGCCTCGGACTAGGACACGAGATTAAAATGACTCCAAATCTGAGAAGGTGGACTGGGACTCGAACCTCAAGGTCTCGGACTCGGACTCGAGTTCAAAATGACTCCGAAGGTGGGCTAGGACTCAAACATCGAGGACTCGGACTTGGACTTAAGTTCAAAATGACTCCGACTCGAAGAAGTATTCAATATGAATTCATAATTTGTAAACTATCAATGTTTTTGCAGCATCGGCAAACCGGCATGTATGTAACCATAATCATATGATAATTCCATCATGTAGAGAACGTTTTATTGTGTTCCATTTTTCTATATCGTCATATATAAGAGAAAACCATGACTGCTTAGTCACAAATATCTTTTGTAGGAAAAATGGTTTTCAGCTCTAATCACCTGTGGTGATTTGACGAACTAACAGTTTTGCCATGCGACAAATTAGTCAATTAAATCTAGTGTGGGGTTAATGATTCATGACTGTAGAAAGATGTTTTTGGCATTTCACATTATTAAATGCATGGGTAATTTGTCTCATCTAAATGAAGCCAAGGTAATTTTCTTGTTTGTTATTTTGACAGTAATTAATCTAATTAGAATTGGACCCTTGAACAATTTACAGGGGAAACGCCAAGACCAGAGCCCCACAGATTTTGCATGAATGGACTCATCATTTATTAAATGAGGGGGCCCCTCAATTAATTAGGTGCAGATTTTAAATGTCAGGGGAATGGAAAGGGTTACACGGAATAACCCCGCACGCCTGTGTATTGTATGGCTATTTAGGCGCTGAAAGTGTGTTTGAATTGGATAGTACAATTTTGAAAAAAAATGGGCGCATTTGGGGCCTTAAATTATATCATGAATTTGGTCAGGAGTATACACAAGTAAAAGAATGATTTGGTAATTTAATAATCTGCCAAAGTACTTTGAGTTAAATCAGTTGCTACGTAAACTGACACTGTGGGTCAAATATCATGTTTGAAAATCTGAAGTTGTTAATTTTGATCAAGTCGATGGCAGCCCCAGGTAAGGAGAAAAATAGCAATGACAAGTGGCGACGAGAACTAATAATTAGTGTTATATGATACCACTAATTTAGAAAGTCCTAATCAGCACATGCCATCGTGCAATTGGGTGTCGACACTTGATCACTGAACAGCACTTTGAGCGCAAGTATATCTTTAATAACTTAGGCTTTGTTTAATTATTTCATGATTAGGTTAATTACCAGGATCGTTAATTAACCAAGTAATGTCATGTTTTATCATTGTTCCCGCTGACTTTTGATTACGATTCTTAATATGTGTGTTCTTTCACGAGATGTTTAATTTTCTGTAGGAACCTTCTTTTTAGAACGTGATCATTATCTGTATAATACAAAAATTATACTCTGAAATTACTTTTTAATATACAGGTTGCTGCTTTGATTAAACCAGCATATTTAATTCGTAGCTCAGGAAAAAAAATTAAATATGGTCCGCTCTATGTTGAAAGTCCATATTCTTACGCTGAAATCATGTTTCTTGAATAAAATTAATTTTAAAATAAAATTTAAACAGGTGCAGTTTCAATGAATAATGAACTTTGATTTATTTTTCATTAATTGAACCTCGTAATATACCCTCCATCTGAACGAAATCAATTAACAATATGCATATTTTGTATTGAGAACAAAAAAAGGAAATACCCCGTGATGCTTTCAAGTCCACATCATCCGAGTTTTAGTGCAATTTCGAGACCAGACCATTCGAGTCTAAGTCCAAGTCAGAGTCCTTGAGGTTCGAGTCCAAGTCCACCTTAATCTTTGGAAACCACGTCTGAGTCCAAGTTTGATACAAATATCCCGAAAAAGCAATTTAAAATATAAATTTCAGATTATCATGTACATATTGAAGTTAGTTCACACATACTTAATTATAATGATTAATTATATGTAGAGCTCCCTATGCCTAACAAAGCTTGCCACATGATTTACCGAGTGTTGGTATTTTGTAGTATTCTGTAAGTAGTTGTACATGTACATAAGTCTGCAGAATACAATACAGAGTTTTTTTCTATTAAATTCGAGATGGGTTTGACCTGATCTCTCCAGTCCTTACCTCCGAGTCCAGTATCCTCGAGTCAATGTCCGAGTCTCTAAAAAATGTGGACTCGAGTACCGACTTGAACATGACTGTTCGGCGTCCTTGGAAGTTTCAGGTGAGTTCTCCAGTCAGCCTCTGAACGCATCAGCAGGCTTTCAAAGTTTAATCAGCCAGCACTCCGGGCCTGGGTTTAACAAATGATCACGTCTGAACGTGCTGTGGAAGCATTCAGTTTACAGCTGATTAAGATCCACTCTGATGTACCTTATCAAAGCAAACGCTGCTTGATTACTTAGGCCAAACCAAATAAAAAACATAATATTTCTTCCACGGGTCCGCCGCTACTGTTTCTCGCGGATACTGTAGTTGGCTTTATATTCGAGTGGCTGAAATTTTGCGATTTCTTACTTTTGAACGTTTTGCGAGTGTTTTATTTTCGCGACTGGACCAGAGCATTTAAAAACTAAGTAGAGTATAATTTCTTTTTATTATAGAATGTACACATATATATATCATGAATACAACACACAAAAGCATGAAAATCATCAGACAAGCATTCACAAGAAAAATAAAAATACAACCATATTAACATATATGTAAAACTTGTTTTATTATCATTAATTTCATTTTTAACATACATTTGTCTTCTAAAATAGACAACGCTTATTGGAATTAAGTCCAAATATCGGTGAAATTGATTAAGTATGATATATATATAATGTATAACATGTATAACAAGCATCTATACATACACAGAGGATGACCTCGTTGGTCAGTTATATGGAAACATTCAGGGCAATAAAAATGAATATATGCCTTATGCAGACATAACACATTACAATATAAACCAGACAGTTTCATGTTTTGTTGATTTTCTTTATGATAAAACCACCTCTTTTTTAATAGAATGGTATGTTTTAATCAACGTGCTGACACTTCTTACATAAATGATTGTTGTTTACATGTTGACATCTATGATATAATATCTAACTGGTAGTATTACTTGGTCTTGTAAACCGATACGTGCTGAGGTAAAGAAGTATGTGAGAAGAGTCTTGGTATATCAAAATTCTCCAACCCTCGAGACAGTTCATACCATAACTGTTTACAAAGCTGCAGTCATAGAAAAAATTGTAATATATGAAGTATAATAATTCTATGCGAAACCTTAAATTGAAAGTATCTTAGTATTTTTAATACAGTTATTGAATATTTTTAAAAGCCTCTAGAATTTTATCTTAATTACAGTTTGCAATATCTTTAAATACTATTTTCAGGGTGTACATATCTCTTTTAAACAATTTCAGTTTATACAGCTTTTACAGGCTTTGACATTTTCAAAAATACTATCGATTTTATTTGCTGTGGCATAATCTTCATAGCAGTTTCTGTTTTCTTGTTTCAGTTTTGTAGAAATTGTATGAATAATACTATATAATATGTCCTTACCTTTACATCAATTCCATAAATCTGTTTAAATTCGTCAATAGTTTAAAATGTATCTGAATTATTTAATTTCTTTTTTTTAATACCATGCTCAGATAAGGTTTCTGATTAATGAACCATGTTTTCAAAAGTGTCATAACTGATCCGTTTGTCCATCCACTCTTGTTCGAGGTTTCGGTTCTTGATTCGAATTTGATTGCGAAGAAAGGCTTCGATAAGTGCACGGAAATACGACAAGAAAGTACTCCAATTCTCATGGTGGAATCAATCCGAGCAGAGATTTGATGACCATTTGAAGCCGGAGGTACGTTCTGGGAATAACCTCATTCGCAATTTATAGGATGCACAAGTTCAAGATATCAAACATATTTTCATTTTCTTCTAGCAGGCTAACAATAGTGAACACACATATTTTGTCTCATTTGGTAAATTACATAAATTGATAAAAGACCAGCTTGCTCCTTTTTTTTGGTCTCATAGCTTTTTTCTCCTATCATCAATATATATATATATATATATATATATATATATATATATATATATATATATATATATCGATATATGTGTGTGTGTATCTACACAGTCGCTCGAATCCCTATTATAGGGGGAAATGGGTAGAAACAGTGCATATTACACCTGTATAGTTATACATGCTATCTCCGCACTACTATATACTCATATATAGTACACAGTTTCGTCCATTTCTCGATAAAAATAACCAGAAACAGGGATTCGAGCGACTGTGGTATCTATAAAGATAGATCGATAGATCAACAGATCGATAGTATTCATGTGTATTACATATGTGTTTATATGTATGATATATGTATTTATATACATACCAATATATATATATATGACTCAGAGCGCAATTCACACACCCACTCATATCCACTTACAAAGCACAATTTCTCGGCGACCTAATCTCTGTGCTTCTCCCTAAGATCACCTTCTTTCTCACCTTCTCTCGCGTGTTTATCCATTGTAAATGACAGACGAAAAAAAATGAAGAATATTAATGGCCAAAAGCCTACTGAAAGAGAGAAATTTATAAATTAGTTTTAAATGATGTAAGGGTCGGAGATTATTAAGTGTAGTAGGAAGCGACTTATTACCATCGCAAGGAGTGTATGCGATCATTCCCTTTCGGGTGTGTGTTTGTGTGTGTGTGTGTGCTTTTTCACAACATAACTCCCGCAATCATGAACGGAATCTCATAAAATATCACGGCACTCGGGAAAAGCCAGCTTGCTCCTTATTTTTCTGTCTCATCGTCAGTAGAACCATTCTTTTTGTGGCCTTACTTGGTTCGTCGTCTCAGCATAGAAGAGGAGAAGACGGCATATCATCCAGGTATTATCCTGACTGATTAGTTAGGAAAACACCGAAAGCTTTGCCACATTATCCCATCAAATGTCTAGACTGCTAAAACATCATTATGTCATATACAAGAGAACTTCACTGAAGTAACGCTTAAAATGTCTGTAAAACCGGCGTCGTTTTTTTGCCCCGGATCATATTCTTCGTGGACATGGTGTATAGAATTACGACAAGCTGTTTCTTCTGGTATATATTTGGTAAAGGTATAACCGCCGCCATTTTTGTGCTGTCTTATATAATTCTCAATTTTAGTATGAACATCTGCAGAGTTCTGTTTCGGTTTGGGACTACGTGACAGGGCGGTAGCTTCCTGTTATATTATTTTCTATTATGGTATCACCCAGGCCCAGTGTCTACCGCACCTGGTGTTCCTGTGTGTGTAATCACCCCCATTGCCTGGTCATAACACCAAGGAACCCTCCATGACGCACTCGTTTGTGAGTGATTCACGGCTGTGGGGCACAGTCTTCTGATTAAGCCTGCAGAGCGCTCACCCTCTGTTGGGGCCGACCGTGAAAATCTCACCTCCTCGGCTGAGATTTGAACTCACGACCTCCGAGTTGCAGTCATGTACTCTACGCCTGGTGTGTGGCTATTAACTATAGAAAATACCTACATTTTGAGAGTTGTTTTATTTATGTATAAGATTAATTGTGAAATGTTAGGCCAAAATAAAAAAAAGTATGGTTCTCAGGCACTTTTTTCAGAAAATCAATGCGGGCGGGCGGTTTTTTTAATTTTATTTTTTTGGTATGTTTCGATAAAAATGTCAAATTATAAGGGAAAAGCATGATAATAACATATTTATTTGGCTAAATAAGTAAAAGCACTACATAATAAAGGAAATTGTATGATTTTATCTTCTTGAAAGAAATGTCCGAGCGGCTGCAGCTCAAAATTGATAAGTTTCTATTGAAAATCAAAATAAAAATTTTTGATGCGGGGGTTTAAAATTGATGCGGGCGGTGCCTGAGAACCAAACCTTTAATTTTTTTTGGCCTTACCTTTAAATGTTTTTGAATTATTTTTCAAATAAACTTAGATATACGTTATTACATAATTAAAAAATGGATTTTTTTGCCATGTGCCAAAATTGCAGCCTATAGTAAAATTTTACAATTTAAAGGGGTTGGATTTTGGAACAATATTATTTAAGAAATTGATCCTTGTTGTGCAATATCAATATTTAAACGTCGTCTGAAAGAATATTTTTCCTCCACTTAAGAATCATATTGATTTATTTGAATTCATTTTTATTATCATATTTTATTCAAAGTGTAATCATAGTTTATTATTTTGTTTTCTCTGTATTGTGAAAAGTGTAATTTCAGTTTTCTTATTGCTCAGTGTCTGCATCATATGACCTAAACTATATTTAATGTTAATACTGAGAGAACATATACTTTGTGAATCAATCCAATTTGTCCCAGAGACAGTTCTATATAAATGAACTGTTTCATGAACGAATGAATAGAATGGTGTCAAGTCGACAGGGGGCGTCAATACCGTGGGATGGGGGTATTCTGTGCTGACAGAATTATCTCGAAGTTTAACGATTATGTTTTATTCCCCTGAAAACTAGGGGGCAAAATATACTTTGTCCCCACGTAATGGGCGTCAATATAGGGGGATTGGGGCAAATCAATGTAATAACCCCCCCCCTTTCAGAGAACAATATTTATATATTGAAAATGAAATATATTAATAATTAGAATTAAAGACTTTAGTTCCATTTATGAGTTTACTATGAAATATCATATGTAAACCTAGTAATATATCTAGTTAGAATTAACTTACACTGGGAACATAAACTTTATTTTATAAAACATGACAGTAAAAATTCCTCTCTCCACCATATAACAGGACAAAATTCCTCCCTCCCCATATAACAGGACAAAATTCCTCTCTCCCCATAAAACAGGACAAATCTTCCCTCCCAATAAAACAGGACAAACTTCATAAGTCCGAGTGCAATTCAAATATCCTGAAGAGTATTTCAAAATTGAAATTTTCAGATTATCATGTACATTTTAAGTTAGTTCACACATGAATGTTTTACTTTATAATAATGAAAAAAACCTTATAGCCCCCGATGGTGAGTAAAGTTTGATATATAAAGAGTTATTATTTTGTTATATTCTATTAGTATTTCACATAAGTCTTTATAATATGTTACAGAATTTTTTTAATTCAACTCGAGGAGGACTTGGCCAGATTTATCGAGTCTTTACTTCCGAGTCTGAGTACAAGTCAGAGTAAGTAACCCTCCAGTCCAAGTACGAGTTCCTAAAAAAGTGGCCTTGGAGTCCTAACTTGAGTCCAAGTGCGGACTCGAGTCCTCTATCACTGCTTTCACGTATAACACTGTCCAAAGCTCCATTTCTTGACTTTTAAGAGATTAAAATGCATCGCACGACTTATTAGTTGATCATCCAGCATGCTGCTTGTTAAAATACAATAAAATTCTACAAATTACTAAAATAAAAATGTTGAACTCACAATCTAAATTAGTATCTAGTTAGCTTCGTTCTGAATATATATATATCATCTTGCCTGAGATGTCAGGTGGTAAACACTTCTATTCTGTGATATATCTTGGGAAATTGCTTTAGATTTATGACGATTTCTGTTTGTTATTCCTTAAGTTTGGACTGCTTTGTATAACTTTGTTGATTTTTCGAATTTTCTCCAGTCCGAGAGTGTTTGTAATGCTCGAGGTTTACATTCTACATGGGGTCTAATGTAAATTTGAAAAAAAAGTTTGGATTGATTTTAAATGGACTGGTTTTCACCAGTCATGCAACCTTTATACGCGAATTATGATCGGCCATCTGCAAAATATCCCAGGGACTCCACCCATCACAGGTGGTCTAACCCACTGGGTCCCTTATAACAGTAATGGGCTGCACCAATGGGGTCAGTCACTCAGGATCATGCGGCTTCCATAGCCTAAGCAGAAGTTAGGGAGATCATTTGGTCTCTGCACTCTAAGAAAAAAAGGGTTCCAACTAAAACCCAAAAAGGTTTTTCAGAGTTGACTTATTGGGGAACCTTTCGGTTCTTTTTGAAACCTCTCAAGAGTTCTTTTAGGGAACCTTTAAGGTTCATTTAGAACCTCTTCAGAGGTTCTGAGACTAACCCTCCAAGGTTCTTCTGGAAAGACGGAGTGGGGAACCTTGAAAGGTTCTTGGTGGAACCCGATGTATAGGGTCTTTATGTAACCTTCAATGCAGGTTTATTTTAAAATCAGTCTAGGATTTCATAACATACATTTAGGATAAATTAATCACTTGTCATATGTCCATATTTAAGGGAAAAATGACTGTCTTAGGAAGGATGGCCTCTGTCCAGCCTTTAGTGAATATAGTAACCTGGGCACATGCTTGCACTTTGTCCTTTCGGCAGGTCCGTCAGTAACATCAGTTTTGACATGCTAAGGGACTAAACGCTAGTGCGCCTAGGGAAAAATAGTAAAGAAAGTGGCCCCTGGGACTGTTTAGACGTTTAACTATAACGTTTAGCTCATGCACTGGTAGTACATGTTTTGGCTTTGTAGGAGAAGACCTAGAAAATATTATTCAAAAACTCTAAAAATACTGTAGCAGACACTGTATACTTCTTTTGTATTACTTAATTATATTTGCAAATAAACTTGACATTTAAAATTATTTGTTAAAATATTCTTGAAAATGTTATTGATCACAAAACATGCACACGTGGCTGCAAACCTAAGATGACTCTAACAATGTTCCATTCTGCAGCATTTGAACCAAGCAAATATAGACGAATATAAGTAATGCCAGACATGGTCATAAAAGTTTGAAAACTGAGAATGCCAAATCGGATATCACCAGGAATAGAGCTAGGAAGAAACGACCTAAAATTTTGCAAAGTAAACGTCTGAAGACACTGGTATCTGCTTTATTGGAACAGGATACAGGGAACCTAAGAAAGTTCAGCATGGTTTCTTGGTAACACGCGACTCACTTTCATAGCCATATGGCCTGAAAACTAAGAGCAGAGGCCTAATGATTTATGATATAATTTTCATCGGGACAAACATATAAATTGTTAAACCGGCCTCTGTGGCTCAGAGGTAGAGCGCAGGACTCAAAGCCGGGAGATCGTGAGTTCGCCGAGGCGGTGAGATTTTTCACGGTCGGCCCCAACCCAGGGTGAGCGGTCTGCAGGCTTAATGGGGAGACGGTACCCATCTGTCGTGTATCACTCACAAACGAGTGCGCCTTTCGGGGGTTCCTCGGTGTTATGACTCCGTCATTGGGATGACACACACCCAGGGTCCGCAGGAGTGGTATTCCGAACCTGGTTGACGCCAGGAAAAATCGCCTGTCACGTAGTCCGAAACCGGAGTAGAACTTTGCAGATGTTCATATACTTAGTTAAGCAAAGCATTAAAAATGGAGGCGGTTACCTTCACCAAAAAAAAAAACAAAAAAAAAAAAAACCACAAAAAAAACAACTAGATTGTTTCTTCAATATTGGAGCACATATTTTCAGGCGCAGCAAATAAACTTGACCAGTATTGCGAAAAGCAGAAGGCGGTCGGACTGCAGATAAATGGAGACATTAGCCTTGCCTTGGGTAGCTCTTCGTCATAAAGGCTGTCTCTTGGTTTGTTGGTTTGTTTCCCTGATGGCAGGATTACGCAAAAAAATTCCACACCGATTTTCATAAATATTTTGAGTCATTGGTAATACGCAATTCTATTTTAACTGGATTTCCTGTTATGAGTTATATTTAATATAATATTTTTTGTATGTAAAGATGATTTTGAAATGTAATAATATATTTATTATTATACATGTGTTTGCAGTTTTAAGTGCAAAAATATTTTTTTCCTCTTTCTCTTCTTCCCTTTCTTATAATTATTATAACCTTTATTATGATTATAATTATAATCAAAATTATTATTATTATTATTATTATTATTATTATTATTATTATTATTAATTCTTTATTATATACCGTTTTCCCCTCAGTATCAATAGTATATTCTCCAGTTTGACACAGAGCCAATAATTGATTTTTCTCTTGGTAAAATGTTATATCATTTCATACCGCCTTAATACTTATTTAACTTGCTCAGCGTTTACTGTTACAGGGAAAGTTTGGCAACATTCAGTTCCCATGCATGCCCAGTTACCAGGCTTCCATGAACAAGTAATTGATGAAGGCCGCTTTTACATTGGCATGTAATTTCAGTAACTGTCTAGACTGGGTGCCTTGGGAACCATTCTTCTAAATTAAACGTTGGTGTTTAATTAAATAATGTTGACTTTGTACTAAAATAATTTTAATATAAGCTTGATTGGATATGTAGCACGTAAATAATGCACAAACATTATGGTCTGGATTATGGTTTCTGAAGATGTTATACTCCTGAAAATGTCATGCTTCTGAAAATGATATACTTAGAGAACCGAAGAAATCTTTTTTTCTTGGACTGTATTAAGGTAAATAATTTTTACTAATTAGCTTACTCTTTACGTGGTAATCAAAGTGATCGGTTCTTTATTGGCCATTTAATAACCTATATCAATTAAATCATTTGTTTTATTTAATAAATGTAGGAAGTGGCGGCATTAGTATGAATAACTATATTAATATTCGTAACAGTTAAACCATTAATATTGTAGTATAGCATATGTCAGGTATCGTAATACTTTGAAATGTTCATCTTTCCAACGGATAGGAATTAATACAGGTTTGCCTTTCTTTAGAGAAATTCGCCCTTTCGCTAAAGATGCATTCTACCATCATATTAAACGGTTCTATTATGGCCCCGCCGGTCTTTGCCAATTGCGGAGCTCAGCGCTGTACCAGTGCAGCTGGGGATTTCCAAGTTACACTCGTCTCATCTTTGAGTATTCTCGGTTAGAATACGAATTCGACCGAGGGGTTCCGAGTGTCCAGGTTACTGTAATGCGCGAAAATATTTCGGTTTTGTGTCATGTTTGTTACTACTAATCACCTACTTGTGTGGAAAACATCTTGGTGTTCACATTTCCAACAGACTGGTACAAAATGAAAATGCCTTTCCGTGCACGCGTTTGCTTTTCTAAGACAGGCAGAAAGGCGTTATTCCGACCCCTGTAGAAGTCGTAGTAGTTTTGTTTCATTACTGTAGTGAAGCAATAATGGATGCTGTTATTATATTATAATTATTATTATTATTATTATTATTATTATTATTATTATTAGGCACCCGGACTTGGACTCCAGGGTTATGGACTTGGACTTGGAAGTAAGGACTCGAGTACATCTCGAGTCAATTAGAAAACAAACTCTGTTATGCGTTATAAAGATTTATGTACATGTAAAACTACAAACAGGATATTACAAAATACCAACACTATATCTCGTTAGCTTGTTCAGCATCGGGAGCTATAAATGTAATTAACCCTCATAGTAAAAGTATGTGTGAACTGACTTAAATATGTACATGATAATCTGAAATTTACATTTAAAATTGCTTTTTAGGATATTTGTATTATACTTGGACTTAGACTCGGTTTGCAAATGACCCGGCCTCATTATAGTTGGTGATGGCGGTGGACTTGGACTCGAACCTCAAGGACTCCTACTTGGACTTGGTCTAGAGTGGCCTGGACTCCGACTTGCAGTCGGACTCGGATGGTGTGATCTCGACTAATATCATTAATAAGCAGTATATGTAATAGTAGTAGTAGTAGTTGTAATAGTAGTAGTAGTAGAAGTAGTAATAGTGCCCTTATTAGTAAAGAAGAATTATGAGTAGTACATGTATTTAAATAGAAATATTAATTTATATTTAAATTAACGCTATTATCGGTCTTACATTGTAAACGGCGAATCATTGAGGATTTAAAAACCCTGGAAAGATCTGCATATGATCAATAGCCAGCGGTTTCCTCGCCTTTCTGTTTATAGTTGGTGATGGATTATCTTAATCATCATCATTCAGTTACAGGAGCATGACTAATCTTTAATCAATAGAATCCAGACGCAACCCTCTAGCTCCAGTCCTGCTAAAGCTGTGTTTCCATGGGCGCGTTAATTTGTGAAAATCCTTATTATGATTTAGTAACTGGAGTGTTTCCATGTGTCCGTCAGCCTATGTGGGAGCGATTTTCCCGCATAGGGACTGAGTGAACTGATTCCGGTTAAAATGAAGTCATTCTAGCGTTTTTTTTTTTAGGAAGACTTGCTAGATCCACTGTGCCACAATACACGTCTGCCCGTCCAGGCATATACGCGCACAAGGAAACACCCAAATACCCAACGACTGAGTCGGGTTTCTTGTCTCACATTCCACATCCTGCTTTCTTAAGATTAATGCGTAAAGGTCAATCACACGCATGCGCAGAAAGCAGGTGAATTGCCGAAGGGTCTTCCAATCAAAATTCGATTACTGGTTTCGATTCTCAATCCAGTGTTTTAAAACAATCATATATTCTGCTTGAGCGGTATATCTACTAAACGTGGCCTTCCCAAATGACGCTAATGTTATCATTATGATGCAAATAAGCATATATGCAGGGCAAGTAATAATAGACCGTTTTCAATCACATAAGTGACATCTGTTAGCGACGAGTGACACCAAATGTTCGGGTTCGTTAAATCAACGCAAAAAAAAAGACAAATTGCTGTATCTATCCCAAAAGATAAAAGTAAAAAAAATTTACATGTATTGCGCATGCTCGTGGAGAAGGTATATTAAATCCAAGGCATGTCTGAGGAATGGAGTTTAATGAGGTATAATGTTTTTGAATGTAAATTAATGTAGTAAATAACATTATTGTTTCTAGTAAATAACAATGATGGCTATACATCAAGTGTATTACCTATCTGTCCCCAGCAATTAGCTAGAGATTTAAAAGGTATGGAAATGACTACAAATGCAATAAATGATTTCTAAATAAATGATAAATGATAAGTGATTTTTCCTTATTCGATTGGTTTATCGATTAATTATCTCCTTCAATTCAAGGCCTTATTCAACGCACCTCAGATGAACAGTCTTATTTGTCGTTTGGCGGTCGGTTGTACATGTCTCGGATTGATGAGCCCAATCCAAGCAAGCGTGTATGAATGTCTGCAAATTAATATGAAAACGGCTGTACTCTGTTCCACCATATTGAGATGAATTTCTTCAAGTTGATTTTTCTATAATTTCCTAGAATGCTGCATATGATAGTAACGACCTAATATGACAGTCAAGAATTTTAAAATAAATTTTCAGTTAATGATTAACAATTAACTGACAGATCAGATGTGTCCCTTCATAGGTAGCCATAGCTTATATATTTTGGAGTGTTTACACGACGTCATCCAATCAGCAGCTGTCAACTAAATGTAGACTGATTTCTCGTAAATTTAAATAATTTTGTTTCTTAAATATTTTGTAAGGTACTTGTTTTTTTAACCTTGTTGAAAAATAGGCCTGTATTACAATTTTCACCCTCAAGGTATAACTAAAAAAGAAAAAAAAACTTTCATAACAGCAGCCCACAAGTACGCTGTCACTTGACATAAAAGAGACCAATCGTTAGCTTATTCATTGTACTTTCTAACAACACCTATCATGTGCGAGAAAAAAGTTCGCTTTAACTTAGCATGTTGTTTATCCCCCGGCATGCTTGTTGAATCTATGACCACATGAATACAAGCGTGGCTCACACATGTTACTGGACTTAAGCCAACTTGAACATGATACAGGAAATGACTCATTACCATAGAGATGGATTTTCAGTTTTCATAATGTAAACTTTATTTATGTAAACTTTATTTATTTTTATTGTTAATTTAATGTATTGTTCATCTAGTTATAATAAATAATACAAGGCACTCTGAATTGCTCGGATGGTCTGTAGGGGTATTGGAAACCGGAGGACCAGTAGAAAACCACCGACCTAAACATACTCGTTCAACCCACTCTCATATCCACGGCGGGGATTGAACCCGCGGTGTACTCTAATGTTGAGATTATCGGCTGCTTACCACGATATCAATGCAACAGGATGGATGACCGTTGCAGTACATTTCCCCGTATGGCTTGTATCACGAGTCAAGTTGGGCTTACCTGTCCAATATAAATGCCTATTGTTTCATATATTCACAGCAAACTTGAGTCCTGATTTCCAACTTGAGGGACTGGTGAGAATGATTCGGACAAGATTACTTTTTTCAGGACTTATAATAAAAAAATATGCTTTATTTTGAATTTCGTAGATCCGCTGAAATGCTCTAAAACGCTTCTATATGTGGAACAAAAATGACGATATTCGGATTACAGTCAACTATTATTAGAATTACAAATTAGGTTTTCATTTAGAGGGCTGGATCTGAGCAGGTAAATTAATTAATATACATATTTGACATTTTCTCAGCTGAATGACTAGGTTACGTCTGTACTATGGGGAGCCAGCAGAACTGAATTTGTGTCCCCTGAATAAGGTCTTACACACAATAATGTGCTCTCTTGACACATCCGTTATTTTGGCATCAACTGTTATATTCTAACATGGTCCAAATCAAATAAATATTGTTTGGTGTACGAACTTGCAATCAGTTATTAAGAAAGGGCAATTAAGTATTGAGACTGACATGACATGATTGATGAGTTTACATTGAAACCTACTTTGCTGATATATTCTTATTTCACCAGAAAAAGAAAAAAGTAGATTAACCGATGATAATTTATTTATAGCCTTTAACACAGGGAAGGAAACGCTCTAAGGCAATAAAATAGTGAATTGCAACTGTAGCAGATTAGGCGAAATGGCAGATCCTCAGATAAGCTTTTAAAATGGACTGTCATGTTACATAATGTAAGAGACAACCGGGAAGACATGTCGCCGCCATACGGAAGTTGATGGCACGAAGTTCTCAGCTGACTGAAGGTCGTCTGGTCATAGCTCACGGTATATTTTAAGGAAACATTAGGATTGCAAAAACTTAAAGAAGATAAATCTAGTTGGGTAAAGATTTCCTTTCATACGAAACTGTCACGAAACGCTTGGGATCTATGAAATAATCCCTTTGCCCAACCTCTTTGGGTCCCAGTTGCTCAACTGACTAAATAATGCACGGTTATGGTATGTCTATGCGTTGGACGCAAGTAATCTGTTGTTTACACACACAGCAGCACCTCAGGATCATCTACGTCATGGCTCATTCAAACACACTCGAAAACGATGAAATAGCCATGGAATATTGACGAAGTATTAAACTTAACCACTTATCTTGTTATAGTTATGAAAACAGTGTTCAGGATGACCAGTCATGACTAATATTTTCAGAAACAAAGTTTACCAGAGGATATGAACTAAAAAAATTAGATGTAAAAACAAGCAAATAACAGGTACAACTGATTTTTATGAAACTAGACAATGCTTCTTTAAAATCAAGCCTTCCCTGCCTATAGGGTAAACCTATATATATATATATTGAGGCCTGGAAATAACGTCCATCAACAGGACTTCGATAAAGTTTTTCGAATCTTCGAGATGGTTGTCTAGGCGAGGTCCGATATAAAGAGTAAAGAGCAAAAGAAGAACTGGGAAGAGTAAAAAAAAGTGGTCTTTTTTAATAGGGTGGCCGCTACATCGAGGTTGTCGTTAGGCGAGACTATACATAATATATATATATATATATATAATAATATGAATAGTATGGATGAAAATATATATATAATTATTACAGAAATATAACAGACTGTTTGCAAGCTCATAGTGGAGCAAATGATAAGGTCTATACCCCGAATATGAATGATCAATGAAATTCATTTTTATTACTAGTTGCATATTTTTTTGGTTACAAGTCTGTGACAGAAATTTTAGAACTGCACGTATCCAGAATTACAACTTTACATTTACAACAGCACAAGTAGGGGTCAACTGAACTTTAAATTATAAATAGTCATGGTGTCCTATTAATATTCATGACAGATTATGCCTAGTTGGTTGAATGAGGGACTTAATCTAAGTGGGTATTTTTAAATTGTTTTATTCCTATGAACAGTCTAAGATATTTTGGCAGTATGATTTTTTAGAGTAAATTGTGAGCCTTATCTGATAGATTTAAAATTTGGTTGCAATAAAAATTGAAATTTCATCTATTTAAACAAGTAAGATGATAGAGAAAAACAATCACTTTTTCCAGACGTGTTTAACATTACTGGTTGCTTATAATCACACAAATTTTAAAAATTAAATTAATTTGAATAATTGTCATTGAAGATTTCATCGATACATTACTACCATAATATATACTGCATTAAGTGTTATATGATAAATAATTTATGGCTTGTTATGTGAAATGCGATGAAAGTTTTTAAAACTGCATTTAAACTAATTGCAAATTTACTTGTGTACACTATACTACTTTAAGATTAACATCCGTTTTACCGAATAGCTCGATTAAATGTATATTATCAGTTGATAAATACGATATTCAATTATTTGCATTACAACGACGTATTTACATTTCATCAATGTATTTGTATTTCATCGATATACATGAAAAAAGTGTCCTATGAATTACTTCTAATACTGATGGCATTCTCTCAATAAATTTGACATTTTTTTTCTTAGCTCCCCCCCCCCCCACACACACACACGTCCTTAAAGTCATTCCTTGGGATATAAATCACACAAAACAATTGTAAATGTTGATATTCATTTATTACGTCATAATTCATTATGCAACAAGATTGTCAGATCATGATAAATAGTGTAAAGACCCGAGAAAGGAATGCGACCAGTGGGAACACTATTTAGTCAATTCCTGCTTATCAATTTTCCAAGGAGACTGACATATATTTGTTAAAAATAAGAAATCAGGGTTTAAAAAAGGATCATGCATAATTTATACACCACCATCCAAGGTGTTCGGTTATAAATATGATCAAATGTTTAAATTGCCGAGCGATTACTGGGAGGGGGGGGGGGGCAACTGGGCGATAATGGAGAACCAGCTACGGTATGTACGACGTTGGGAATAACATCAATGTAAAAAAATAATATCAAGGGCAAATGTGTCACCTTTGACTAATATTGCGCTGATAGGTCAGTTTTTCAAAACTCAGCCATATTTAGAGCATACAAGGGCAGAAGAAAAAAATATGTCATCGATGGTTTTGCTCGCTGAGGAACCTTAGAAAGTCCAACCACCAAAAACATTGACTAAAAACTCACCAACCCCTAAAAGCGTCTCCTCTACTCAGGGGGGGGGGGGGGGGATAGTTTACAATAAAACAAAAAGGGTGTGCTAAAAAGCACATGTAATTCGTATGGAAACGTGAGGTGGTCAGACGAGCTCACATATGTAGAAGTCCGTATAATCTCTCAACCAAGGACTAAAAATACCAGGCCCCGTCAGTTTCCGTAACGGTATCCATTATAAAGGCAGTATGCATATAACCGACAACGTGCGGGAATAATGGAAGGTGTAACTTAACCTGACGCTTCAAAAAAAATGTATCACCCGTTAACTCTAGAAATCACAAAACTCTGGGGAATGTAGTGAAAGTGATATCAGAAATAATATAAAAGTGTTATTATATTACAATAGATATATGTGCACCATTTTCATACTGCATTTCACTTTTTATCGAAACCTAGATATGATGATATTTATTTACCGTTATTTAATACAAGTCTTTTATTTTGCAATGCAACTAACGCTAGTGAACTCTATATCTCGTACTTTGACCTAGAAACATATCTGATCACATTATACATTTCCATCCACGTCCTTCAGTTGTCAGTTACTCATTGTTCTATACATTTATATTCACCAAGATATAAGTTACTTAAGCTTACATTCACACCCTAAAAAAAATGTACGTATGGGGGATTAAGAAAGATGGTGCCAATAAAATACTAGACTGGTACCCCGCTCTATTATGGCACCGCTGCTCTAGGCCAATCATAGAGACGGGCGTACAACGTCATCTTCAGGACTCCCGGCAGACTGGTTCCATCTCAAGTATGATTTACATATGATAAAAATTAGCATTTCGTTTGCTCAGAGAAGTTGTCAAAATTTGGCTGTACATTTCGTGTGACATTTATGATTAGATTAATAGATATTAATAATAAACCAATGCCATGTACAGTGGAATATCAAATATTCAGTATATCGTATCATCTATACATCCATCAGTCAATTTTTTGTGCAACAACTAATTCTTCAATATTTGGAAACTTTAAATAAATAAAGAAAGTAATTCTATAAGAAATATTCACGGATATCCAGCCAGGATCGCGTGAACGTCCATGACAATCGGTATGAGCGTATAGGCTGGAGTTGGAACCAGTCTACAGGTAGGTCAGGAGTTGCAACTGGGAGTACTTAAGATGGCGTTGTACGCCTGTCTCTATGCTTGGCTTGAGGGCCTTAATAGAGCAGGGTACCAGTCTAATAAAATACATAAAGGTGCTAACCCTAACCGTAAATAACCCTTTTGGTAAATGAAATATGAAACATAATAAATGTTTCAGGAATTTCTGACATACGTTTATATAAACTTTCTTTGATATGTACCTTTCAATTATAAATGTGCTCATTTCACGAATTTAACTAACATTTAAAGGAATAGCTTAAGCTGATTAAATAGAAATGGGAATAATAGAAAATGGTAAAATGATTATTTACGGTAATGACTCAAATGATCATCAGCGTCATCTAGTGTTTATTTTATGAATCAATACAACTCTTGGGCGATAATTAGAACGGCCCTTGAATATACTAGTAAAATGGATGAAACACATTTGTTAAAAACATGAATTAAAGTGACAGGAACAGTCACGTGATTCAACAATTAAAAAATTTAAAAACCAGAATTCTTCCAAGAATGAACGCTAGAAGCATAGGTGAACAATCGACCGAAGTATCACTGTAAGTACACGTTAATTACAAAATAACCTCATTAGCTGAATCAATGTGGGTTTTTCTGTTGAATACTGAGAATTCCCATAATTTACAAGAGTTAATCTCTTAAAGATACCACTTGTACACGTAGATATTTTCATTTACTGTACAAAAGGTATCATGCAGTGTCATAAAACGTATACTTGATTATATAAATTACCAGCAGCAAATACATGTACCAGGAAATAATATGGAATGACATATGTAATGTTCCAAATGGAGGAAAATATTATACAGACAACTGTAAATACTCATTACTGAAATATCATATAAAGTTATACACAAAATACACAATTACAATAACCATATTATCAAAACACCCTGTCAAAACACAGCGTAAAATAGTAACACCAAAAATGGATCACTGATATTTTAGAAATATATCTTTAATGAGAAAATGTTCACGAAATGGCCGAGGCACTTGACGAAAGCGAAAATGAAAGGCAGGCCTATTTATATACATATAACAACGCATTAGTTTAAAGGTCTTCACAATAGAAATATAATACTTGTAAGGCATAAAATAAATCATTATCAATCACCAATGCCAAAAGAGCCTGGTCGCCTGTAGTCGCCTGCAGTCTCCTAAGTGGGACAGCCCCTTAAGAGGCCACTCGTCTTTGGGCGACTTTGGGTGACTACAGGCGACCATAAAGGGGAACCCCGGCGACCATGAGGTCGCCTGTAGAGTAGCCTAAGTGGGACAGTCCCATAACATTAGAACAGGCCTCAGATATGCCCAGTGTTACAATCACCAGTTTTCGGAAGATTATCGCGTCACATTCGCCCTATTTCAAGCTGAGCCATTTTTCTTTGTTGTTCACGTGACTTTCACAGTCCGTGAAAATCTCTTAATATTCGGGAATGCAACACTAGGCATGACGCATGCGCAATATTGGCTGTAAACTGAGAACGTCTGATGTCGGTTGACAAATCCAGTATTAACACCCCGTCTAATTCTGATAATGATATAAATGAGTACGTGTAAATTATATTTACAGTCATCTATACTCCAAAGAAAATATCATTTTGATTTTTAAGATGAAAACATGAATTTAAAACATGTTCACAACTAATGTTGAGTAATTTATGCAAGAAGTGTTAATTGTTGAGCCTTTATCGATAACATTAGTGTCTTAAGGCAACTGAAGGATATACTCCGAGAAAGTTTAACTCCCTTCTACATTTTTATATAACCGAAACGTCACAAAACCATCAGGTTGTCACAAGACCTTGTGTGGTAAGCACCAAGCAGACGACCCAAAAGCCCGCCATATTTGGTTGCTAAGCAGCACGTGTCGTCTCCCGTAGTGTAGGCAGAGTGGTATTTCCCTTTAGGTTTTTCCCGCCTTTTTCCAATTAGACGAATTTGTTGTAATATTCCGACCAGGAGTTCGTCTACCTGGTGCATTAGTAATGCAGAGACTTCGGCGTACTTGCACTCGTATGACTCCGCGGCCACCTTTCCTTCTGAAACAGCATTAATGCGAGATATTAGACATATTCATTATCCCCATTGAAACCTACACCCCACTTTTCGCCAGAGGACGTTTCTACTAAAAATGAACTCGATCTTCCAGTTAGGGATTGTTGGTCGGCCGAGACTACCTGTGAATAACTTTAAACTTCCAATTAGGAATTTGTCATAATTTAAGAAAAAGCCAAATGTTTACCTTACAAACATGCGTGCATGCTAAATATTACTTCTCCTATGTAGTGTATACCACAGTAGATTCATGTTTATGTAATCTGTTTTAAAACAATTCCTATATAACATATATTAAAGGACTACATTATCCTATTCACTTTATTCATACCTAAGGCTCTGGTGTATTTAGAAGCCCAAGTGCATTGTGGGGAAAGGATTTCTTTACCCACATTCCCTGGCAAGCAGAATCATACTCTTGCGAGTACGATTAAAGGCGGTGTGACTTTTTGCTACATTGGTTCTAGAATGTTTCGAACAAAACGGACCTGCCCTAATTTTAAATTTCGGATTCTGTGGCTCAGGGGTAGAACAAGTACAGAACTTAAAGCAGGGAGGTCATAAGTTCAAATCTCAGAGCCGTGAGATTTTCATGGTCGGCCCCGACCCAGGGTGTGCGCTCTGCGGGCTTAATGGGAAGGCCGTACCCCACAGCCGTGTATCACTCACAAACGAGTGTGTCTTTGGGAGGATCCTCGGTGTTATGACCCAGCAATAGGGATGACCTGCAGGAGCGGTCGACCCCGGGCCTGGATGCCACCAGGATATACCATAAAAATGACAGGAAGCGAGTGCTACCGCCATGTCGCGTAGTCCCAAACCAAAAACTGCAGATGTAAATACTTAGTTTCAGAATAAGATAAGTCAGCTTTAACAAATGAAGTCGGTTAGCTACACACACAAAAATCAAAACAAACGACCAAGTTTTAAACCCGCAACACTCCGCTCTCATTGTTTGGGACTTTCTTGGCCCTGAACCAGCTGCCTGGTGGCATTACGTCATTCATATTCATGTGATAGGTAATCCTTTTTTGACATCTTAAATTATAAAAGGTCCACAATTTTAAGGGACCGGTAACAGCATACCATTTTTGTGGGCTAGTAGCAAAAAAAAAATGACAATATCTCAAACCCGTTTTCCTCCTCTATCATGCATTTTTTTTAACCTCAAATTGAGTTATTAATTTTTAATTATACAAGAAACTCACACATGTCAGAAACATGGTAGAGGTGGGAAACCAATCGAGACATTTGTCATGAAGATTGATATGAGCCCTCTAAGTTAAATTAAAAAAAATTAAATATCATACGAAAACGGAAGTTAATTTCATAAATATATATATCATCAGAAACTACACTACACCATGTTTAAAATAATGATTATTATGGAGGTGTACTATTAATTTAAATTGGCTTTTTAACTGAATTATTTTGATAAGGATTTTTTTAGCTCAGCTGACTATAAGTCATCTGAGCTATAGTCGTGGTCCATTGTCCGTCGTCCGTCCGTCTGTCCGTCCGTCCGTCCGTCCGTAGATGTGGCACGTTTTGAAACCGTAAGACCTAGGAATCCAAAATTCAGCATATTGTTAGATGTCCCCAAGATCTCCTACCAAGCCGAAAACTGGGTCTCTGCGACTTCGTTCCTTTGAGAAATTAAGGAAAAACCTCAATTTTTTATTAAAATCCTATTTTCACACTTCAGGACTGCCTTATATAATAACCACTCATCTGTTTTTCCTCATATTTACCATAAATATTCTTCTATATAGTTCCTATGTACATGCCAGAAATTAAGTCTGTTAAGTATAAATTCTTTAAGTTATGGGCCCAAACATAATGGACTTTGTAAAAAATCAGGAAAAATATTTACTCACTTAACATGAAAAATTTTGAAACTAGAGTCTGTTTTCCCAAGTATATAACTATGTTTAATTAAGATTCAATTGTTTACCCAAAATTAGATCTGAATTTTGTAAATTTTTTAAGTAATTAGCATAAAAATAAAATCAGGACCTTAAATTTTGCCCAACTTTGACCATGGCACGTTTTTTTCCTGTAAGCACCATTGATTTAATTTTCACAGCATGTGAACATAAATATTTAATTTGTTTAAATCTGAAATTTGGAAGTAAAAGCTTGAAAATTAAGCTAGTTATTGATTTTTTTCTTGAGGCTCTATTGTAGTCATTTGCTTTGTTTACAGATTACAGATGCAGGGTCCCACTCCAGGTCACTGGAAGTCAGCTATGCCAGAGTTTCTGATTTGTTACAGTCACTGGGGGAAATCCCCTGCTGTGACAGGTGTACAGTTATTCTCATATCACCACCCCAATGACCCCCCCCCCCCCGCAAACACAACCCACCAAGTGTTATGCAGTATTGTTATTGTTTTCACTGTATCTCCTTACTTGTAATGCTGCTTCCACTCTGATATGCAAAAACTTTCCTTGAAAAAGTAATTCAAGGTGTAATCCAGAAGATGCAATGTTGTGTAATGTAGCATTTTTAAAGAAATCATTTTTCTTTTAAATGATTTTACCAATCATAATGGAACCCATCAGTATGATAAAATATGAAGCACATTATGGATAAATAAAGACACAATTAAAAATTATTAAAATCTAAATTCAAGTATTTTTTTTAGATATTTATTGTTTTGCAGATTTAAAAGGTATATTTTTGTGGTAAAAAATAAATAAACATTTGTATGCATGATGTGGTGTTATCTGACAAGATTGAGATTT
The DNA here is from genome assembly GCA_026874595.1 of Sipunculus nudus. Classification (NCBI taxonomy): domain Eukaryota; kingdom Metazoa; phylum Annelida; class Sipuncula; order Golfingiida; family Sipunculidae; genus Sipunculus; species Sipunculus nudus. Next base: position 65,411,928 of record CM049316.1, on the reverse strand, counting down.
ATGATGATGCAATTGAGAATTATGAATCAACTTTTATATTCAGATATATATGTTATATTGAAAATGTATAGAAATATAAACTTTAATTAAAAAAAAATTGATGTGATAAAAAAATGAGGATTTATTACAAACATTTGTTCATTATTTTCCTGCATCAGCAGAATTTGAGATCAGGCTTTGTTTGCCATGTTTTATGTTGTTAATTAGTTATATTTCAACTGTATACATTTCATAAAAAAAACATATATTTAATAATATATATTATAAAAAAAAAAGATTCGATTGAACAAATGTGTAAACTACTGAAATGTCAACAGTTAATCGAAAAGCCAACTAATGGTCATGGTAACTGTACAGATCATTTGTTCACAAACTGCTCACATGCTTCAGTTTCAACATTAGGAAACACATGGTCAGGTCACAAAATATTATTTGCAACAATTTCTTGCTCATCAATACAAACCAATCATATAAACCAACCATGGCCTTTATTACCTCTTCCTCTTACACTTTATCTCCATTTGATATTATTTTAGATTTTTACCTTCAAGGTTAACTTCAGCTGAGCACAGTGACCCATAGGTCCCTTGTTATTGGTTTAAATTGCTTGATTGGAAAAAATACAAAATGGAAGAGCAAGCATTAAATGGATATATACATTATTTCAATAAATGGAACGAATGGCAAATGTCTAAATTAATTTTGAATCTATACCTTGCTGTCCGACAGAAATAGAATCTGGTATTGAGTGATTGATAAATTACACAGAATACCGACGTCTTTTATAATATTTATCATTTTAGTCTTGCCGGAACGCAAAATGTTTTGTTTCAACTCGATGACTCGTTGTTCGCTAACGCTGTGTCTAGGTTGAAGAAGCCGTCTATCTAAGCATTATGGGGAATTTTATTTTTATTTATTGAGAACTTGCTCTTTAACCGTAATAACACTAGTCTATATGCAAGAATTTGGAAAAAAAGCAATAATGTCTTTATGTTTCTGATCTAGCGATATAATCTTCCGATTTTAAAATAAACGAGGTAGGGCAAACAAGGTCTCATAAAATATTTTAAACTAATAGCTATCTCAGTTATACATTTTTATCTCGACACCTTGTGATTTCTTTAAAAACCTCCGCGTGTACCTGAAGTGGAAAGAGAGAGAAAGTGTCATCACTGACATATAATAAATGATTATACATGGTTACAACCGTAACGTTTTATAAATCTTACTTTAACCACTGATATTTATCAATCCGGGTCAGGTTAGGTCGATCCGAGTGTCTACAGAAGCCGCTTTTGATCGGGATCGTCTGGAGTCTCAGGGCTTTGGTGTATACATATTCTCTCTCTCTCTCTCTCTCTCTCTCTCTCTCTCTATATATATATATATATATATATATATATATATATATATATATATATATATATTTGTGTGTGCACATGTCTATGTGTTTGCGTGAATGTTAACTTTGAAGGCGGTACCAGCTGTAATTAGCTAATTAAGTTGGTCACTATTTAACTTTACCCACACTTTGACTACAGACTAACATGGCTGAATAATTAATGATTATGTGTGCCTATATATATATATATATATATATATGGGTTTCTCGACGATATGCCTCAGCAATGGGGACGATTACGTAGCCAGGGAAAACGGGTACAGAAGTCCTCGGGGCTGGTTAACACCAGGATGTAAAATGAGAGGAAGCGTGTGCTACTATCCTGTTATGTAGTCGGAATGAAACCGGAATGGAATTCTGCATACCTAGTTAAGCTAGCATTAAAATGGAGGCGGTTAGGTCAAACAAAAGAAAAACAATGTTTTATTATTAATATGCCCGTGCATAGAAAACCATAAATTTATATAAATAGCCTGGTTTTAAATAAATTTTATTAAAAAGAGACTGTCACCCATAGATCTTCGGTAAGAGTATTTTTTAAGGCTGATCCTTCACGCGTATATGACAGGCTTATAACTTTTTCAAGCAAAGTATATAATGTGTCAGGCCACTAATACGAAAACAGTGAGTTTCCAGAACGTTATGAATAGTGGCTGGCAAGATAAATTGTTAAACTGGCAAATAACATGGCCTGGCAAGATCCGATATGGTGACCGTTAGCTCAGAAATCGAAGAAAGGTAAACTGGACAGGTTTAGAGTCAGGTGCGTTGATAAAAAAAACAAACAAATTCTTTTGTCGTTAAAATCGATGTAATAATTTCGTACTTATGATCGATATCAACATTTATCTGCATTAACGGCCTTATTGTTATCGATAAAAGATCACCTGGCCCCTGTAAAGGCTTAAGGGTTACCCCCCCCCTCCTCCTCCCAATTTGAGGTTACCCCAGATTTTTTATGATTTCGATTTTATTTAGTTTTCCTTAAATACAAAAAAAGTATTCAACAGCATGCTATTACATCGCTTATACTTATGATGAGCCCGTGAAGCTGTTGACATACGCAATATCTTAATTTATTTAATATGGGATAGATTGATAGATGCGATATAGAAAATATGAGATGGACTGATAGATCATGTTGGTAAATATTAGAAAGTAATCTTAATAACGGGTTAAATCGCCATCCGTATGGGTTTTACTTTCGACAAAATGATAGTCGGCATAAATATGGAAACATGACCCCCCCTCCCCTTTGTAACAAAACCCATATGATACTGAGAAATTCCATGTGGCGCCACCTACCGTCATGACTGATATCCCTGGACCGTACTAGGTCGGTTTTGTTGGCGACGAGGATGACTGCGTGTTGACGTCTGTCCTTCTGGAGCTCAAAGAGAATATCGATCGCATCCTGGAATGACTTCCGGTCAATCACCGAATACACAATGACGTAAGCATCTAGGAAGGCCTGGTGTGGCGGGTTCGGCAACTAAATGAAAATGAGTGTACAATAGATATATTCTTAGCTGTACATAAATGCAATAAAATAATGTAGTACGGGACATTTTCTGAGACGAGTAAATATGAATTATTATAGATATAAAACTAGAAAAGCACTCAGAGAGCGCAGACCTCCGCCAAAGCAGCTCATTACCCCCATATGGCATTGTCAGAAAAGTAGCCTTTTCCTTTGAAAAAATCTGGATCCAGATGTTGATCCAGATCACCCCCAAAATCTATTCAATTGTTCCTTTATCTTTGCTGAGCTATCCTGAATCCTCATCAAATATGATAATAACCCTTTGAATAATGTTGTAAACAGAAACAAACAGACAAAAAAAATAAAGAAACCAACGCCGGCAAAAACATAATCTCCCTGGCTGAGGTAATTATATACACACAATCATATATATATATATATATATATATATATATATAAGATAACACATGAACATATATATATATATATATATATATATATATATAACACATAACTCGCACACAAACACAAATCATGTTGTAATCATAGAATATTCACATAACGAATTCGCCACTAGTATATCTATATACACATAAAGAGCAGGACATTTTTTTCATATATCACGTCCAGACAATATTTTGAAGATTTTCCCCAATAAATTTATTTCACTTGCACTTAATTATAATGCTCGAGCACGAGCGTAACCATGGCAAAAGGAGTATTTAAAACAGAGAGCCTAGCCGAGGTAGTGTCAAATGTAGAATCACTGTAGAGTTTATAAATTAGCGCCAGGTCTCCTGGGAACAATAGATAAGATTAGGGCTACCGTGAGCGAAACAGGAAAATGGATGATGGGGGAATTACATCGGGCATCTAATTGGACGGTAGGCCATACAAATATCTAGATTTACGGGCTCGTGTCTTGGTGCCTAATTTACATTTTAAGTTAATGATGTCTGAAGCAGCGGATTAATTCCTATTCCCTGTCCTCTTCTCCTGCAAAACCTTCCGCATACGAATTAGCGCTACTTTTATTTATAAAGCAATCTCTTAGTGCCTTGTTTAGCTTTCCTGTTACCGAATCCTGTTTGATCAGCGCTATGAGGTTTTACTGCTCAGCCTTGCCTGTTACAGGAACAGCAGTAGACAAGGAAAAGAAACTATTTAACTAGTGCTGTCAGGCCTTGCCAACTAAAGAACCGGAATCCTTTCGCGTATAGCCGTGACTTCCTGAATTTTACATCAGACGAAAGGAGATACGGTAATTATGGTAATGGGAGTTAATGAGTCTGAAAAACTCATTCCATTACGCAGAATGTATAAACTACACACATGTCCGATATTTGGTTCTTCTTTTTCTATGAAAGTTAAGCCATCCTATTACGAAGAATTTATAAATCACACACGTTTAAAATATTTGTGTTTAATTTCTAAGCAAAAACAATACCATCCCATTAAGCAGAGTGTTTAAATTGCAACTGTTTCCAATTTGTGTCAACTTTTTAAATGAAAAAAAAAATCCATTTCACCAAATTGCACACGTTTCAATATTTGTATGTTAGCTTTTTGAATGAAAATTGCCCGTCCTGTTCCGCAGGATGTATAAATCGCACACGCGTCAAGCACCTCAATCTGCTTTTTGTCTAATGAATTCGTAACGTGAGACTTTTACATGTCACATCATGTTTTGCTAGACAGGGTGATTTTAATTTGTTTACGCCCATTCATTTGGTGTCCTGAAAGCTAAATGAAAACATAAGATTCGGACACGTGACCGTGACTCCATCATTCTTTCAATGAAACTGATGATGATAATGATGGAGTTAATAACGAGGCGAGAGAATCACATCAATAAAAAAATCAAACCAGAAGACCCACGCACCGTGTATTACACGGCCAGATAAATGCAGTAAACAGGGCCATATGAATATTCATTAGGAAAGGTGTCTTGGACTAAATGTTCTGGTTTGTTCTGATTGGCCTTTACCAGCGAATAAAAAGTCATAATCTCAGTGAAAAGGAACTTGTCGACATTGAGTAATGTTAATCTGTGACTAATTAGGGAAGTCCAAATGCTTGTTTGGGGTTGATGGGAGGGTTCAGTTGGGCTCCACGACATTCGAACCAGATTTGTGAGAAAAGCAGATACAAAATGACTCATTTGATGCGCATGAGAAGTTTGTTGTAAATTTGTCAAAAAGGGGCCTAAACCTCAGAGTTTATATTGGTTATACGGGAAATTTCAATACATACTTGTGTCCATTATATCTGGAAAGTTTTGTTATGTGTTATTAAGTGTTCGCAGCATCTTCAACAAACAAATCTGTGGCAGCTAGGCTTTCACAGACCTTGATTCAGCGAGCCGCTTTAGCGTCTATTTTAGCAATAATGAATACGTCTGCAAGTGTTCGGCCTTGAATCAATTCCGACCAATAAAATGCAAACAATACACTGTTCAACGAACGTGACAGGTTTATAAAACGTTATTTGAATGGTCATATTCTCGATGCCCTCTCGGCAATCCTAAGGCCCGAACTAGATGATAAGTTTACGGGAGTCATTTGATGGGTTTTATTGCAATGTTACTTATTTATGAAAAAGACGCTAGAGTGGGACGCTAAACCCCTCTGGTGGTTTTTATCATTTTGTTTTTGTTTTTCAAGGACGGTGGTTTACGCACGAAGTCACATTTTATATCCACAAACTCATTGATGCTTAGTAGAAACTTTCGGGTTAAACTGGCGATACCGGTTCCTGTTTCTGTTAAACTTCTGTTAAAAACGTGCAAATGGGAGTCACTTTTGATAATTCAGAGAAGTGGGACCCAAAAGACGACATTGTGTCCGGAAACACATTAAGTTTTATAATAATAATCAAACTACCTGACATTAAAATATTTAATTTTCCGCTTAACAGTGCTATGGTTGTGATCCCACCGCTGCCACCATGTAGCACTTTATTATAACCCGGAGGGGGTGACCGTGACCTGCAGGTCAAGAGACTGATGCAGACTGGTATCTGCTCATAACATGGAATAAGTCCGTTGCTGAACACTACCTCTTTCTAGTATTATGTAAGTAAAGTAAAATGTATCTACCCTGTGGAGGCTTGTATTATGTGTGGCACTGTATAGCTACAGATTTGTGACAGACGTTCGAACAAGAAGTGGTAAACACAATTTCAAGTGGCGTGATAGACGTCGCGTTAAACTGACGATGTCAGTAAGTACCTGTTTTATTAAAAGGAATGCAGTTATGTATATAAGTCTAAAACATTGCACTCATCGTGTGCAAAACTAGTCCTTAACTGCATAATGAGTAGTTGATTCAAATAAAAACGCAATCTGTAACCAACTTATCGACGGTTTGCTGCAGCGCTGGTGTCTTTCAAGGACTCAAAGTGGCGCTATATATCATATGGTGGAAATGATCGGGGAAACGCAATTCGATTAGGGACTGCTTATTGCAGATATCTAATCGACCTTTCGTCAATGTCAAAAGCATGTGAGTCAAAGCTGTTTGCAAAAATCGGCCTCTCAAGGTAAACGCATCTCCCTTCGATTTGACTGGAGAACTGTCGCCATGAAAGTTAGGACGATGTGTTGACCACACTGGCTGTTTTATAAGACCGGCTGTGAATATTGTAGTAGGATATACGTGACAGAAATAGGGACACATTCTTCTTTAACATCTTCAGCGATCAATGCCGCCATCCCCATAACTGTGTCTGAAGGGAGCTTCAATGTCTTAACAAAGTCAACTCATCCAATAGACGGCCCCTTTGACCCCTTAGTGGAGCAGTTCTGTCGACGCCAAGATAGATGGGTATTAACAATGCCGACGTCCTTTTTCTCGTTGCAGGTGGGAAAAGCATTCGAATTCTCAATAAGACTTATCAACACGCAACTAGTTCGGCTTCAAGACGACCAGTTTCAAATATACGAAGCTTGTTAATATCTATTCATAGTTCCAACTTCTGTTAAAGAGACCTTCGCTTTCCCTAGGGCTGTAAAGGAGCGTCCTAGTGACTCCAAACTCTGACGATATTAGTATAACTTGGGCATAACAAAACAAGCATTAACCTTTAAAAAAGTATCATATTATTCATTGAACAAGGTTTAAACTTAAATTTGCTCCCATGCAAACAATGGATGCATGAAAGAGAATACTTATGCAATACTTGGAGACATTTTTGCCGGTTTCAGTTTTTATAGGTCAGTTAGTTAGCTAAATAAAAATCAAGACTTCGCCAAGAACACATGAAAACTAGAGCTCAGTCAGGGATGATTTGTATGCTGATTTTGGTATACAAACATTAAGGCATCTGTCCTCAACTGTACACTTACCTCGCACTTTCCGCAAAGATGAGCAAACCGCATGGTGGACTCCTCTCCTTCCAAAAGAATAGAAACTGTCTTCTCTTCGTCATCATCTGAAAAGAAAGAAAAGACTCTAATTAGACCATTTACCTCATTACTGATATTCTAGGCCAAAATAAAATGAAAGATATGGTTTTCAGGCACTGCCCGCGTAAATTTTTAACCCCTGCATCAAACCTTTTTATCTTGATTTACAATAGTAACTTACCAATTTCGAGTTCCAGCCGCTAGGACATTTCTTTCAAGAAGATAAAATCATACAATTTTGAAAAAAAATCCTTTGTGTATGTAGTGCTTTTACTTGTTTAGCCAAATAAATCTGTTATGACCATGCTTTTCTCTTATCATCTGACATTTTTTTACGAAACATGCAAAACAAATTTTAAATAAAATAAAAAAAACGCCCGCCCGCCCGCATCGATTTATGAAAAAACGTGCATGAGAACCAAATCTAATTTATTTTTTATTTTGCCTTAATCATCATGCAACTGTTTACTTTAATATTACAGTTTCTGTGATTGAATACCTGAGAAATATTAATTTAGAAAACAGCGCCATCTGCGTGTCCATCATCAACGTTTGTCGCTTGGCGCTTGTTATGGTAAATTAGTTAATCACTGACGCAGCTTGAAGACGTATAAAAGTCAGGAGGATAATGTGTCAATATAGGAGATTTTACGGACTCATGATTTTACGGACTCATGATTTCACGGACTCATGTTGCACACATGGATGGTCCGCTCAACTGCCAGTCACACCTGTGTAACGGTGATCCCCAACTGCAACTTGACGTAGAAAAAAAAGGTGGTCACTGCGACTGCCTTTGATTTATTTACCCTGAAAATCAGTTGGAACTATCCTTGTGTAGAGTTTGGGCTAGTAATTTTGTAAAGTTTGTAGTATTTTAATACCTGTAAAAGGAAAGACTCGTGGAAAGGAATATTTTATTTCAATCGAAATTTTACATCAATAATCGATAGAGATATTTTCTAGCCATAAATCCCATGTATAAATTCTATCCCAGCCCCAGCCTACGGACTTGATTAAAGAAGCTAGTTGTTTATTTTAATTTAATAAAAATACTCTATTGTAGCTCCATAGAGACGGCATTGGACAGATTAGCTACCTTTTTATTTTGACAATATTCACTCAAGTTTCTTTTGGCTCGCAATATTCTTCAAATGAGAACACCTCGAGAGCATGAGGTTACTGGAGATATTGTCCAGATGAAAGCATAAATAAATAAGACATCGGGTGAGGAAGTAAAGGTTTGTCTGGCATAGAATCTGGCTGATTAGACATATGACATCCAGTGCCGCCATATTTCATTTGCACGAAAACGTGGTCACGAAACCTCTTTTTGGCTGTGCCTCGATAAGCCCATATTAAGTCTAAAAGCCGAGTGTGCCCGAAACGGCTATTTTTAATATTTTCTTTCAATCTCAAGGAAGTTTAGAATAATCGCAAGGGGGCTATCCCAGCGCCATCTAACGGAAACTACAGCAAGGAAACTCCAACCAGGTCAACTGAGCCAATGGGAAACGTGTCTAGCACCAACCGGGCGGAAACCTCCCGCTGCCCGGAACTGTACGAACATAGGAAAACGATATTTGCGTGTCCAGATGATCTGCTCACCACCATCAGTGCACCTGAAAATATCAGAAAATATCCCCAAAGCAGGGTTAGCGGGGTGGCGCCATTTCGGCCCTCTGATATTAGAGAGTCTAGCTTACTGCATGTTCAATATAAATGCCTGCTGAGTCGTGTACTCATGGCTACGCCAAGGGATGGATTTGGGAGTTTGCGGTCTCCGGTTTGAATCCCTTTACTCATGGCTACGCCAAGGGATGGATTTGGGAGTTTGCGGTCTCCGGTTTGAATCCCTTTATTCATGGCTACGCCAAGGGATGGATTTGGGAGTTTGCGGTCTCCGGTTTGAATCCCTTTACTCATGGCTACGCCAAGCGATGGATTTGGGAGTTTGCGGTCTCCGGTTTAAATCTCTTTACTCATGGCTACGCCAAGGGATGGATTTGGGAGTTTGCGGTCTCCGGTTTGAATCCCTTTACTCATGGCTACGCCAAGGGATGGATTTGGGAGTTTGCGGTCTCCGGTTTGAATCCCTTTACTCATGGCTACGCCAAGGGATGGATTTGGGAGTTTGCGGTCTCCGGTTTGAATCCCTTTACTCATGGCTACGCCAAGGGATGGATTTGGGAGTTTGCGGTCTCCGGTTTGAATCCCTTTACTCATGGCTACGCCAAGGGATGGATTTGGGAGTTTGCGGTCTCCGGTTTGAATCCCTTTACTCCAAAGCAAATCGTGGAATCTCAGCGTAACTACATAAACGTTGCAGTCCCTTTATAGCTTAACCTTTACGTTGCTCTTTGAACATTAAGATTATTTGCTTCCAAGAAAAGCAGGTGTACTCGGCGGAAGACATTGAGGAATTATTTCTATAATGATACATTTATTTTTGTTACCAGTGCCGTAAATATATAACAAATAAACATAAAAATATATTTGATTCTATTTAAAATAAATATGTAATATATATTATCTCTTTAGACAACACCGACGATACTTTGACACGATTTAAAACTCTAAATAACTGATGCTGCCTGTCATGGGGTCAACACACTATACACCTGTGATGCAGGATTCGAGTCCGGGCTCGAGTGCACTTTTTTAAGGACTCGGACTTGTACTCGAGGGTCCTTGACTCGGACTTGTACTCGAGGGTCCTTGACTCGGACTTGTACTCGAGGGTCCTTGACTTGGACTTGTACTTGAAATCAGGCCGAGTAAAGTAGAAAAGAAAACTCAGTCACTTATTATGGCAAGATTGTACACATATGTAAACTTATTACAGAATATTAAAAAAATAAGAATATACATACAAGTTTTAGCTCTGCATCAAGGGCTAAGCGTAATTAAACATTCAATTAAAAGGCACTTGGAAACTAACATAACATATGTAATGATTTTCGGAAATATCCCTTTAAATTTCTTTAAATTAGAAGATTTATATTGGACTCTGACTTGGTCTCGAGTTACAAAGACACGGGCTCGAAGAACGTGGAATTGGACTCGAAATTAAAGGACTCGGACTTGTACTCATACTCCGACTGTGTGGACTCGACTACATCACTGCTATACACCACCAGTAATAGGCACGAAGCTCGTGTTAGCACCGCAGGGGAGCTGCAAGTGTTAAAGAGGTGTGAAATATCTAATCAGACTAAGGGTCAAGCTCTGCCAGTAAACTCTCGGTCAATTCGAAGCTTTAATTGAACCACAGGGGATGTACAAGTAGAACCGATTGTCTCTTTGACAACTAGATATTTACAGTCAGGAACCTTGGAGACTTCATTATTAACACAGCCCTCATTCCCAAGTGACTGCGTCATAGTTAAAATTAGATCTTTTGTTAATTCCAACCATACATTTCTCATTTATTATACGTAAGCAAGGACTGCTACATGTAAAGACTGAATATATATATATATATATATATATATATATATATATATATATATATATATATATATATATATATATATATATATATAGAAGGTAGAGTTACCCTCCGGTGTAAAGTGCTCTATGGCCTTCAGACAAGGCCAGAGCGATATATCCCTGAAGAAAAACAACACTGTTGTTAGACATTCACCTGATGATCGGGTCGCATCCCGTGAAATAGTCTGTAGTGAATTTACAGTGTTGTTTTTCTTCAGTTATATATATATATATATATATATATATATATATATATATATATATATATATATATATAAAGTCCTAAGTAGGTTCCAGTGCTTGCAGTATAGTGCTCCATAAAACGCTTTAATTTAGGTATATATGTAATTATATATATATATATATATATATATATATATATATTATATATATATATACACACACATTAATACATTAAATTGTCTATGTGACACATTTTTTTTATTTACGTATTCCAATATTTGGCAGCGTATTGCGATACGTACCGCGATATTTTTCCTTGTATCGGTTTACAGGAAATAGGTGAAAGTTCTAGTATATATAGGGCATTATATTATTATTAATTTATTGTCGTTTTAAATATAACAGATCAGTTTTTTCTTTCACATATAAAATACGGAAAATTTACTAAGTAAAGTACTTACATATGGTTGACAGAACTAGAAACATAGAAAGTACGGGGTTTTAATGTTTTCTGTATGCCTTAAATTGGAATGGAAATTGGCAATAAGAGCTTCCTGGACTATGGTCCGCAAGGAGAGAGAGATGGTGTCGAAAATCGCAGTCGTGAACCACATCGTAAGACTTCTGTTCTTGATCAATAATACTGTTCAATTGACACTTGATCTTCCTGCAGATATCTGGATGATGTAAATGACAGAAAATTAATGTATAATTATTAATTGTTATTTTGAGTGAACGGCACTTTTTTTCTTTTTCTGTGGCACTTCTTTCATTTTAGATAGAAAGTCCCTAGGACCGACCTTTGACCATATGGAACATCAAGTCTATTTGAAAATTTCCCAATAGGCCTTAATCGGTTCGAGGAGTGTCTATAGGCACGTTGGCGGCTTTCACTTTCAGCCTTTCATTAAACGCAACCCATATACATGTCCAAATGTGTAATCGAAACATTATTTTTCTACATCAGGCCAGTTTCCGTCACGTTTATAAAATATCGAAAAATATCGATATATGATACCATTTCACGATACGCAATATGTGAGAATCACCGTAACGTGATATAACGATATATCGACAATATCGCACAGCCCTATATTCATAGGAAACTCAGAAACAGAATCAAGACTATAATTCTTATTATTAATATATTTCATTTACAATACACAAAAATTATTCTCTGAATATCGGGGGGGGGGATTACATTAACCCCCCCCCCCCCCTTGTTAAAAAGCTGGGGGGATACATGTATTGACGCCCTGCGGTCTGCGGTCTTGATCCTTTCAGGTGCTTCAAAAATAAGTATGCATTGCATTACGCTTATGCCAACACCAGATTCTTTCGTCACAAACTGGTTTAACAAAATTTATAAAGGTTGTTCCAACTTTGATTACATGTACCCTCCCACGCTAGTCATTCCCCCACACCTTGAAGAGTAATTGCCGCCAATGGAAATGAAGTTTTTAAGACCATTTTAACACATAGGGTGTGCTCGGATGTACACGCAGTTGAGCTATAAATAATACAGCAGACAATCTAGGCAGCATTTTATCAAACAGAACTCCCATTCCGTCAGTCAAATCAACAGGTCTGAGAAGCAGACGATCTATGAGGCATTTTATCATATAAATCCAATACCGTCCATCAAGTGCTACAAGCAGGCGTGAGAGGTCTAATTAGTCTATGTTCAGACCCGGCCATTGAACTCCCAGTCACAGAGAAGCTTTAATTATACCACAGGGACTGTTCCAGGAGTATCCCATTAAGTCTAAACATAGGATATTCCCAGGCAGATACGCTTAGTACTTTGCAACAAAGATCTTAACCAACCGGCTTCTGTGGCTCAGGGGTAAAGCACAGGACTCGAAGCCGGTTGATCGTGAGTTCAGATCTCAGCGGAGGCGATGAGATTTTTCACGGACCGCCCCCATCCAGGCTTAATGGCCACGCCAAAGGGCTGTGCTTCACTCAGAAACGGGTGCGCCTTTCGGGGGTTCCAAGGAATGGTATAACAGAGCAATGTGGCCGATTACACACCCAGGGCCCGCAGGTGCAATAGTCACATAGCCTGGTGAACATCAGGACATAAAATGAGAGGAAGCGTGTGATACTGCCCTGTCGCGTTATCCGAATTCGATACAGGAGATGGAAAATAAACCTTACATGGCCATACATCATCAGTGTATCAACAGGGGCATCTGACGATACTGGTACGACATCTGACTTTGTTTTGTGATATATCGGTACACTGGTGTAAAGCTCATATATATATATGTGTGTATGTGAATGAATATATATATATATATATATGTGTGTGTGTGTATGTATGTATATATATGTATATGTGTGTGTGTATTATTGTCAATTATACGTTTGCTTTCTGCTTGTATTCTAAATTAAAATTTATAATGACATTTCCATGTGTTTCGTCGGTAGCACAAAGGCTTCAGATTAGAAAATAAAATATAATCAGGAAACAGTACTTGAAGAAAAATCAAGCAAACAGCAGCGTATCCGGTTAATATCTGTTTGTTGAGCTTCGGAGCCAGAGGCCCATGATTAAATACCATAGATGCCGAGATGCAAATGCTACATTTAATCCCATCAGAAGAACATGTTATCTCGCTTGACTAACTGGTTTCTCTTCCAGAGTCTTCATCCTTTCATGCAAACTTATCCTCGTCGTCGTTAAATGACAACGACCTGCACGCAGAGTGATATAAAATCTTCTGCTTTGAAAAGGATTTCGTTTGGGAAATTTGAAGTTTTAACGACAAAAATAGCATGAATATAGTAGTTATTGATCAGAAAGGTGGAACAAATGTAAAATCTTCCTGAATAGTTAAGTGTGTCTACGAAAAAAAAAGACCATTAAGATGTCTTTAAGATGTTTTCGTCTGCATTTCCTTACAGTAAACCGACATGCAAACAACAGTGATATTATAAAATAATCTCTGTGAGTGAGAGGACTCGTCTCTGCAAGGTGTTTAGAAAAGAAAGATCATCCATGATAAGAAAGATCATTTCATCGGAGTCAATTTTATTTTCCTCCTAAGGGGAGTGATGATAAATGTTTTCAGCGGGGTCCTTTCAACTTGTGAGGCGGATCATCTCTTTAATGAGCTGGTTTCATGGTGAGATACGTCTCTATACTTCAACACCTGCGTGAAGAACCGAGTCTGAGTTCCCGTGTGGCAGATTTATTATTCCTTTCAGGGTAAGATTTATTGCAAAAGTGTGGTGAAAGAGGCGCTTCAGTTTTCTGGCGCCTGGCACGGATGGCCCCATGGTAACCGAGACCGGAAGTACCGTTTTCACCTAAAGAACTTTTTTGTCTCAAAAGTCGAGGGTTGGCTCTGGGCATTGATTTGTAACAAAGACGTTGAAGGGTATTTTACGCGGATAATTGGATGGGCGTGGGTCCTTGTCGATCTAATCACCATGTTCCAAGCAAAACACTCTGAGGTAAAAGAGGGAAAGCATAAGCTGTTAAGACCCTAAGACTTTCCCATTAACGTGTTCAATAAAACCTTCGTCCTTATGAAGGTTCTTTGGGCAAGACAGAAAATAATGGCACTCAAGAAAGTTTCAAACCGTCTCCCGCGGGAAAGTGCAATACATGCTACATTTAGCTCTCTTCGTTAAGACTGCATTTGCAATTCAATTCCCATCAAGCCATGGAAACTTAAGCCAATGGCGTATCTACGTTTTATCAGAGCATTTGAAAATTAGTTCGACTGTTTGACATAAAAGACTCTCGGAAAATCTTATATCAGACTCATATACAGAATATTTAAGAACCTGAAATTTATAATGACGTAAAGACATGAAAAAACTATCCTTTTCTTTATATAAGAAAGCAGGACTACTAAATGAATAAAGAAATCAATACATAATCACATAATCCGTTATATCTATATTTTTAATAGAAACAATTTTTCATAACAATGATAACTCATGGTCGTTAGGGTTTCTTTAGTGTGAGGACGCTGCAACCAACGCGCGATGCTTGTTTCTTATACTGTGTGGGCTATTCTTTTTATTCACAACAGGACTTCTAGTATTTTGTTAATGATGGATTCTTTTTTTTTGTTTTTGCATGAAATCGCTTCCATTATTTAAGGCTTGCTTTAATAAGTATATGTTCATCTGCAGGATTTCGTTACGGTTTACGGACTACTTGACAGGGCAGTACTACGCGTTTACTTTCAATGTATGACCTGGTGTTAACTAGGCCCGTACCCGCGGATGTGTAATCGTCCCGAATGCTGGCTTAACCATCGAGGAATTCCCAAAAGGCGCACATGAAATTCGTACTAACTAAGCCTGCAGATCGCCGACCGTGACATGTATTGTCTCCCCTGAGTTTAGAAATCACAGTCTCCCGGCTTTTAGTCTTGTGCTCGGTCCCGGAGCCACAGAGGCCGGTTTGTTCAAGCCCTCGATTAAATTGTAATTGATTTTTAACCTCCAAATCGATCAATTTAGATTATTATTATTTTTTTACATTTGCCTTCAAGATGCCCTTTGTAAGCTCTCATATTTGATGGAGTTGTTCGCGGTGTCGAAGCTTTTTATCGTGCATGTTCCCTAAATCTACTTTTAAACGTTCTCTGATGGACCACTCCAGTTGCATAGAAACATAAATGGCGGCAACAAACAGAAGGAGAGCTACAATTTTCTTTTATTTGCTGAAAAGTCCTTACATCCATTTTGGTAAAATTGGCGTTATCATTTTTCTGAAACTTTGAAAGTCTGGAATTTACTACGTAAGTAAAAATTGAATCGAGAATCGAAATGAAGCTAAAAAATCGATAAATGATTCGATTCTAAGGGCTCTCACAATTTACAGGCCTAATTAAATGCTTGTCATTATACTGGCATGCCTGTGTATATAAAGTATTCGGGTAGATTTCGAAGTGACTAGATCAAGGCAAGCGCACAGTCAAAGGCCATGCGACGCAAGACAAATTCAGTTGCCGCTGTTGCAGGGTTGCAGTTGCAGGTAGGTGCATTTAGGTGCATGTAGGTGCAAGTAGGTTCATTTACTGCCGTCAGGTGGATACGACACAACAATTCCGCTGCTATTTCTGCCCGGAACATTCTTCTGTATGCATGTTCATGAAAAAATTGAGAGAATTTGGCTTTTTGCCTCCGCCAGGTGGGTATGCGTTCATTACCGTTCGTGTGTATATTCGTGTGTGTGTTTGTTCACAACATAACTTACGCAACCCTAACGGAATCCTATGAAATTTTCAATGATAAATGGGAATGGGCCGATGAAGATTCGATTAGATTTTTGTGTAGGTCCGGCTCATGATTTGGATTCAGGAAGGACTTCCAGGCATTTACACAAATATACCGTTTTACCATGATTGGCATGGATAGCGCTACAGGGTATTCCAATGAGGGTTTTTATACTACGGATCGGCATGGACCATTGACATGAAATTCTAGCGCTTGTTGTGGGAGTCAGTCATAAGTTCCGCAGGGTAAAC
This sequence comes from Sipunculus nudus, assembly GCA_026874595.1. Classification (NCBI taxonomy): domain Eukaryota; kingdom Metazoa; phylum Annelida; class Sipuncula; order Golfingiida; family Sipunculidae; genus Sipunculus; species Sipunculus nudus. Next base: position 65,395,465 of record CM049316.1, on the reverse strand, counting down.
TCCCAAATGGAGTACCCTGTAGCGCTACCCATACCAACCATTGCCAAACGATACACTGTAGCTACATGCGCTCTAGAGGAACGATTTTTAATACGCGTGACCTGGCTTCCTGTAGAATGGACACCACATAAGACAACATCCGGCAGAGAGAACTCATTATCCGGCTGGCTTTACCTAGCACTGTTAACGTTGTACCGGGCATAAAACAACACTGCAGCATCACTATAAACATTATTCATTTTTTTAATCTAAAAAAATTATATATATAAGGTCTGGATGATCATAACACCATTCATCGGTTTTCACAAAGATTTCCTGAACTGACATACTTTTTACCCATTATCAGTGGTTAAAAGTGACATAAACATGGCAAACCACTTTTATCCACAGACCCTGCTTTTTCCCTTGACATTATTGAAACAACATTCTCAATATTCTGGATGTTGTAGAAAACTTTAGTTGAATAAAAATTGCATCTGTTAAGGGCAATCATATTAGTACTTGATGAACCCTCCATGAATTTCGAGTAAAGGGCAGCAAGGGCAGTAAAGCATTTCAGTCATTTACACAACAAAGAGTTTTTAGCTTAATATTCACAATAATATAGAAGAAACCCTTTATCCTTTATTCAGTATGCAGACAACATGGCTCGGTTTGAGACTAGGTTGTCTTTGTCAACGTCACCGTCGCGTCTGGCTGTTACTGTCATCGATACGGTGGGACTACAGTTGTAAGAACAGTAATAATTTTGATGATCATGTTTTAATGATCGCATACAGATGAACCTTTTCAGATCAAATTTCGCCTTGTGTTTATCATGTTAATATATTAATTATTTTTAGTGGTTGAGAACTTTAACACAAAGAATGAAACTTTATAACATTTAGAGCGCATACCACTGCCAGGGCGAGATCCAAGCGATTACTCTGCACATCAATGATGTAGTCGAGTCCACACCATCCGATTCCGAGTCCAAGTTCGAGTCCATGTTACTCGAGTCCGAGTCCAAGTTCGAGTCCATGTTACTCGAGTCCGAGTCCAAGTTCGAGTCCATGTTACTCGAGTCAGAGTCAGAGTTCTATAGGTTAGAGTCAAAATCCACCTCCTTTTTCATTTGGAACCCGAGTGCAAGTCTGAGTCCGAGTCCAATACAAATATCCTGAAAAAGCAATTTAAAATGGAAATGTCAGATTATCATGTACAAGTCAGTTCAGACAAACTTTTACTAAAATGGTTAATTACATTTATAACTTCAAATGCTAACCAGACTTGGCCACATACTGTGTTGTTTTTCTGTAATATTCTGTTAGTAGTTATAATTGTAAATAAGTCTTTAAAATACATGACAGAGTTTTTTTACTCGAGATGGACATGGCCTGATATCTCGAGTCCTGACCTCCTAGTCCGAGTACAAATCCGGGTCCAGGACCCTCGAGTCCAAGTCCGAGTCTCAAAAAGGGTGGACTCGAGTCCGGACGTAGACCCTAGTCCAGAGGCGAATCCTATATCACTTTTCATCCTTACAAATACATATAAACATATAAAACAAAACAATAGACTGATGTTTTAATGTTAATGATGAACACTGATAAAACGCTCAGTCAACGTCACAGAAATACTTTGCAGCAATGGATGTAAATGGGTATTACCTAAGCGCAGCTTAGTTGAAACATATGACAGCACTGCATGACCGGTTCTATACCCAAATAGGCCAATCCATTCCGCTTTCAAAGCCGGAGCCAGAGAGTTGTCATTCGTAAGGGATGGCTGACCCGATAATTTAATAAACCTGCCTCGTATAAATGCTGGTCGTGCCGGTACAAATTTTATGTCTATCAGAGGCTGTACAATTCTGATATAAACCAGGAAACTCGCGCGACCGTCCATCCGGCATTTTACGACACTCTGTCCCATAATTCAGGGCCTTTAGGGAGATGTATGATACAAAAATCTTTCTCTGGAAGATGATTTTACTCGATGTATTGTCCCCCGTGGACGAAGTTAAAAGATGTATGCTCAGACTTTGTATTGAGACTAAACAATATTCATACAGCACTGTAATACAGGTGCTAGTGATGCCCACATGGGAATGGTACAATACGATCTGACCCCGCAATAAGGGAAAATAGATTATCCAATCAAGGTGCTCTGATTTATACGGACGTAGCGTGTTTTGTTGGCCAATCCCGGTGCAGCGTGGTGTCCCGCGGGGCTACGACGCTCCATACAACACCTGGCAAGGAGCTTTTGAAATACACTGCGCAGAATCGGGCTCAAGAGTATGACTATGCTAGCTGGGGTTTGTGGGCATACAAATCCGAGCCCCACAATGCACCGAGGCTTCCAAATGCACCAGCGGCGTAGGTATAAATATAGTGAAGAGGGCGATGTTGTCCGTTCAAATATGTTGAATAAGATTGGTTAAAAGGCAAATTATATAAACATGTGGTAAGGACTTCATGGAATAAGTAACAGTTTGTAAGCATGCGCATGTGGAATGTAAGCAAAAGGTGTTTCCTTGAAATGTAATAAATTTTATTTTAAAGATTGACAGTTGAGAAAGGTAGTCACTGCCATCCCCACGATTACCAAATTCGAAGAGATTCCTATTGAAAATAAACGACCTCTGAGAAGAAACGGAAGGGTGCTTGAAATCACAGACAGCAGGTCTGACGCAGCTTAATGCACGACCCGATCGGGTATCGTAAAACTAAAAAGAATATATAATGGTTCTCAGAAGTGCGCATACCTCCGTCAAGGCAAAACAATCCTGCTTGATAAGAATCAACCCCAAAACGTTCCTACAGTCCACAAAACGTAAAGTGTTCTCCCTATCAGTCCTCAAAACATAACGTGTTCTTCCTACCAGTCCCCAAAACGTAACGTGTTCTCCCTATCAGTCCTCAAAACGTAACTTGTTCTTCCTACCAGTCCCCAAAACGTAACGTGTTCTCCCTATCAGTCCTCAAAACGTAACGTGTTCTTCCTACCAGTCCACAAAACGTAACGTGTTCTCCCTATCAGTCCTCAAAACGTAACGTGTTCTTCCTACCAGTCCCCAAAACGTAACGTATTCTCCCTATCAGTCCTCAAAACGTAACGTGTTCTTCCTAGCAGTCCCCAAAACGTAGCGTGTTCTTCTTATCAGTCCACAAAACGTAACGTGTTCTTAATATCAGTCTTCAAAACGTAATGTGTTCTTTCTATCAGTCCTCAAAACGTTACGTGTTCTTTCTTTCAGTAACAAAACGTAACGTGTTCTTCCTATCAGTCCACGAAATGTAACGTGTCTTCCTATCAATCCACAAAACGTAACGTGTTCTTTCTATCAGTCCTCAAAACGTAACGTGTTCTTTCTTTCAGTAACAAAACGTAACGTGTTCTTCCTATCAGTCCACGAAATGTAACGTGTTCTTCCTACCAATCCACAAAATGTAACGTGTTCTCCCTATCAGTCCTCAAAACGTAACGTGTTCTTCCTACCAGTCCCCAAAACGTAACGTATTCTCCCTATCAGTCCTCAAAACGTAACGTGTTCTTTCTTCCAGTCCCAAAAATGTAACGTGTTTTTATCCCATCAACCCCCAAAACGTTAAGTGTTCTTCCTACCATTCTGCAAAACGTAACGTGTTCCTCCTATCAGTCAACAACAACAAAAAAAGTGGAAATCAGTTTGAAAGTTTTTTTAGCATTTCCTGCGGGCAGTTAATCAATCTACAAGCCAACCAAAACACAAAAATAGAAAGACACGGGTAAAAGCACAACCTCCTCGGGGAAGGTAACCAAAAATCTGCAAAATGTTCTGATGGTTTCCCTTCAGGGCGGATAAATGTCCTGTAGAATATTAGATTGCAAACACTTAATCTATACGCATCCGTAACAGACTTGTGCCCCCCCCCCCTTTGCACTTGCGTCAGCCAATGGAGGTATAACATTAACACCGATCACAATTGCACCTGTTTTATATTTCCAATTTGTGAGGATACATAAAACACGAGATCGTTTACCTCGCGACCCAGAAGAGCTAATGGTGCAGCGTTTACTAAATGTATAATTACGTACTGAGTATACTGTTCGACAACTTTGTTCATGGACCCTTATTTGTAATTTTAAAATTCTAGATCTACGTTGGTTGTTGAGCGCTTTACGTTTATATATATATATATATATATATATATATATATATATATATATATATATATATATTTATTTATTTATTTATTCATATACATATTCATATAAACGTAATGTAACATTAGAAATTGACAAATATCTTTTCTAAAACCACTCATTTAAGCCATATCCATTAATTCAACCCACAAAAGTGATATATACGGGCTAGATGCCGTAAGCAGGTCATATCAATCAACCTCTGTGTAAGTGACGATTTAATGGTATACAGCGAGCGTAATCATGCTCAAATGGTCCGGGTAGTTTATTATAAACAGTCAGCAATATACGAGGCGACGTGTTTAAGCTACAACTAATGAAATGAAACCCGCTGATGCGGACCATTTTCCATCACATACCATGCAATTTCCAGCAATTTCTGTGTAAATCCATCTTTAGCAGTCAACAATGTATAAACCGCCGGAGAAGTCTATTTGATTCCATTATATACCTAGAGATAGTGGGTACATCCTGCATAAACTCGTCTGAGGGTATTTGATTTCCCCTGAGGTGCAAGGCAAGCCGAGTTAAAGCATCTCACTAGTTAACACTGCCTATGGCGGTTGTTCTTGAGAGCGGGAAACAATAACAGACTGACATTATTAACAAAAAAATAATAAATTGGTAAATCTGGTAATATTTCAACACACCTTGTGATAACATACAACATTAGTGCTGGGGCAAGGAAATCTGGTCTGATTCTGAATTCAGGGGTGGTCGTAATTTTGGGTCATTTATAAACATGAATAAATTAAAATAAATCGGGACCAAGCAAAGTGGTCGCAAGACGGGGTTCGCCTGTATTACTCATTGCCCCCTCCCCCCTCCTTTTCTCGCATGTGCATAATATAAGAAGGAAAAATTCAAGAAACTAAATATCTGCTAAGAAAATTGAATTTTAAATATACGAAAGTATCAGCCTTGCTTGCGTTATGTTTCATTACTGTACACTTTCAACTGCAGGTAATAAATAATTAATTAGTGAACTTTTTCTCTTGCGTTGAGCTTAACATATATATAACATGTTTACATCTTATAAACACACACATATATGCATATATATTTGTGTATATATGTGTGTGTGTATTTGGCCAGGGGTTATGCTGCTGCATTCCGTCCCTCCATCAATCCTAGCTACACCCGTGCCAAAATGATACCCTGAAAAAAATATTTTTTTCTTTATTTGTAATCATTTTGACAATGAGATCATTAACTACAATATTATGCCAGGACTGAGACCTCATGTAATTCCATAGTGCAGGTTGGACGTCATGAACTCTATTTAAAATAAATTATTTAAATTTAGTAATGCGATTTGTTTTTACTCTTTCCTGAAAATTTGTTACTGGCAGTATAAGAAATGTTAAGCTTTCAATGAGAGGATTTCTCGTCACAGGAAGTTTCCTGTTGATGACGTCACGACAGAGGTAGGAGTAAATGCTGTCAACCTTTCGTAATTAAAAAAATTAGATTCTTTTATATCAGGAAATGGGCCTTACTTGTACAATATTTATTTTTATAATGCATGATATATTAATGTAATGGGCTTAGTTACGTGCAAGATGTATGATTTGTTATTCATTTCACATGTATATTTGTTACACAGACGCTGTGGATTATATGTATCTAACAGGCTAAGGCTTTGACAATAAAAATGTCAAAAGTAATGATGACGTAAGTTTGTTAAAAATACATGATAGGGTTATATAATGGACTTTAAAATACGTTTGATTCATCTGGGATCTACAAGTGCAAAACCATCACTCACGGCTAATGTACAATAATCATTCCTTACTTCACGTTTTTACGATTTTCATGATTTTTCCTGAGACCTGACAGGTGTAACGTCTCCTTTAAATGCGCTGCCACCTTTTTTTAATAGTTGAATGACAGCACAAAATCAGCGACTGTCAAAAATATTTTTTTTCACTAACACGATTAGAAAAAAAGACATTTTATCAGATATTAAAATAATCATCTTTAATGGATTTCCTAAAATACTAGAATTTACCTGTTTTGTTTATAATGAGGTTCATACTACACTTTCTTTTTAATTCTTTATCTTTCTGATGAAAAGATAAAAAAAACGAAAAGAGGTCGTGAAACGGAATTAGTTGAGACTACATATATGTGAAAGTTGCTTTTGTAATGATTATTAAGAAACAGAAAAATTAAATGAAATTAAAAGAGCACTGTCTTAAGAATCCAGTATAAATGTATCAATTTTAAATCAAAAACCGAAGTTTCTATAGTTAAAAGCTAAACATAAATTAATAAGTCTGGTTATGTCTTGAGCACTCACAGGAAAACCTTATATATGACATCTAATTCACATAAATCACCTACAAAACCCTAATAAACCTAATATAAATCAAGTACATGTACTAACATTACACTTAACAAAATAGATAATTTATTATACCAAGAATTTGATCAAATAATTAAAGTCCAACTATGTGAACAATTAGATATGTTTTCTCGGGAGAGTGATCAAGATCATCTTTTACATTCTCCCAGCTTTTCTGGTTTGTCAAACGCTTAAGGAAGTGAAAGACCAAATCCCCTCATTTGTTAATATGACAGAAGATTAGAATTTGTCATGTTTCTGTCCTCATTTAATGAAGAGTTTGACATTATATAAACAAATATCGGATCTCTCCAGACATTTTAGTGTTATTAGCGGATTTCTATTGGGATAAAGTATCTAAGATTCACAAAAGAATAATGAAAAAGCAAAATAATTAGAATGTCACGTGATTTCTTTTCCCGGAATCAGCATTGAAATTCAAGTGCAAATTGAGGTTTCTATGGAAACAACTCTCGTAGTGCAATTGTCTTGCTGCTACGTGCCCCCCCCCCCCCCCGGAGAAAGATATTTCAATAACTTATTATGTCCATTACGTACTACATTTTATTGATGAACATCCCCGACTTATGATGGTGAAATACACTTATTTTAAGAATTCGGCGTTTAGAGATCCATATATGAACTACGCACTGCTAAGGAAATACACACTTTTCCGGCAATCAACTGGTCACCTGGTATTAAATTAAGCGATACCCACGTCAACATCTGTTCAATTATATCAGGTTCTTCTACACTCGGATTGCATTAATGTCAAACATTCACGTCTTTGACACTGGCATTTTTGTTGGACTTGCCCGGATGTTAATCAAATGTAAGGCCATTGGAAATGTCTTTTTCCAATCTTGTTTTAATGTCAACAGCGGGGTAGCGTAATATCAAAGAAGACACGTAGGAAAAGCAGGACCAGGCGTCTTCAAAGATGCCAACAACTTTTCACTGCTTCAAACAGTAAAAAAAAGCGTTAAAAGCCAGCTGCCGAACACAAGAAAAAAATACACACAACTGACAGCGGAGTATAAAAAAAAGGACCTTGCTCAATAAAGAAAAGAGAAGGAAAATTTCTTTACAAGAAAATGTTTTTATTAGTTTTTATCATTTAATGTTATTTACTGTTAGACAGTTAGTCTTTGAACGTGACCATATGGGACCTAGTGGGTAAAAAACAGTTGCAGCAGGGAGTGAGAGTGAAGGATTTACACCAAGGGCGTCATTCAGACTAGACCACAGATGTCAGGCACGATTGCTTTAAATTCCACATGGCATTTTCAGCCAAAGGTAGCATATATAAGCTGCAATTGTTCGTGGTATTTCTACAGCATTTACCTGTTACTCTATCAGAATTGTGAGATATCTACAAGATTAATCATTAATTTGCTGACCCTCGTTTTCAAGTTCAACACTGAAACTTAAACAGGGTTCTATTATAATATATTGCAAAATTGTGCAATTAAAGACCTAGACTTTTGGGTTTTATAAATATAAATGAAAAAAAAACATATATTAAATTCTGTCTTGTGAAATCAAATGAATTTCGAAGCAACCACTACAGCTTAGATTAATCAAAACTAACATCCCGCCTGGATCTCAGTAATAGCTTCTTACATGGACGGAATAATACAAAAGCTGTCTTAAATTTTATACAAATGCGAAAATATGCACGAATTTATGATGATCTGTAAGACATTAACTTATGGTTATATGGAACTACATCATAATGCATGCAGTATTAAAAAAACTTAAGATTTTATAAGTCAGTTATTTTTTTATTCATAATCACAGCAACAATCACGCTCCTTTTTTTCCACGCCAGAATAAATGAGAATTTTACAACCCCTCTAAGCAGCTGTTTTTTTAATCCGTATTATCCTTAATGTTGTATCAGACTTAAATTGAGCCGTCTTGTACCCGATACCTATTCCTACTATGCGTTTAATAAGGATCAGACCCCTAGATGACAGGGAAAAATGATTAATAAGTTTGCCGGAGGGATAACAGCTCAACATGGGCTTCCATAAAGCAAACGTTAAATCGTCAGAGAAAAATGGCTCTCCTGTGTACGAAATTCAGGACAGACACCTTCAAGCAGCGGTAAGCGTGTATCGCGGACAAGGTCACCCCGATGTTAGTATCACACTTTTTGGAAAACTGAACAAGTATTACATTTCAATTTGAATTAATATATGCAGGGCCTGTTTGGAAAGCTTAGCTGCATATGTGGTCGATAAAGAGCACTTAAATATCTTTCGTACGTGTACCGTCTCAAATACCCCATTGCTTAAAGTGTACATTCCGTCACTAGATACCAACGCCTTGACACCTCTTTATTCCACAGAATTTTAGTACAAGCCTTTCATGACTTTTTAATTATATTGTAAACAAGCAAGCAAACATGACACAATATAACATACAAACATTTGCCAAGGTAATTAGTGCGCATGCGTATTTTTTAAAGGATGATACTGAACGAACTGTTCATTAGCATCATGGATACCGTAGAATCTGCGATTTTTTTGGGGTTATGGCATCGCTCTGAGGGTCATCTTTTGCGGGGTCTCCACAACATCAGCACCATACTTCACGAGATATGAGAAATGACTGGTAAAATTGTTTCCTGGGTTGCACCATGAAGATAACGTAATACATGTATAGTTGCTGTCAGGTCGGCTTGGGAACAAATCAATTCCACTTCCGCTCAAGGGTGTTATTTACGCGGCGGGTATTAGCTCAGCCATATCGTCAAGACTTTTTACTGTACTTTGGCAATAGTAGGCTTAATGTTGACTGTAATAACAGAAGACTGCATGGCATTAAAACGGCTACCTATAGCACGGACATTCAGCCTCCATTCAGGAATGGAGTCCGATTACCTGTGGAGGAGAGTTCTCCCTCTGATTCGGCACAATAGCAATCGGGAATCTCATGCAAATTAAAAAGGGGTATTTATGCAAAATATCTAAAGACACCAAATAGATGGTGGTTCCCTCATAGATCCCAGTGACGTCGCCCTTGAACAGACCTCCTTAAACCTTCCCAGCATACCTTGCCAAGCTGTAAACAAGAGCCGATGGAGGTAACAAATATCTGATTTTCTTGAGATTACGTGGAAATATTTTCATACATACTAAACATTAAGGTATATTTGTGTCCCAAGTAAATCAACACAACTGTATTATGCGTAATATGTAGGTTTTTTTTTGCATGTCCAAACGCTGAACACCGAATATCCTGAACTGAACCACTTTGCTCAGATCTGACCAAACTTTAAACTCCACATCCCAGGGGCTGTCACGCAAACAAGAAAGAAAGGAAGATTTGTTTGTGTTATAGGCCTGTAGTTAGACTATCCAATACCAAGAGTACAGTGGCGCGTTTACTGCGTACACCATTTATTCTAAATCTATATATAGAGTAAAGTAGCGCACCTGTTGCGTACAGGGGCGTCACTTTTCAGCAAGGGGGATGGTCAATTTAATCATCCACCTGATACTGTGAGAATACTATTTATATATTGGAAAAAAATATATTAAATATTAGAATAATAGTTCCATTTCTGAGTTTGTAATGAAATAGTACAAATATAAACTTGGTTTTTATCTCCCTTGAAGATAAAGTGACGCCACTGGCTGTGTACGCTTTTTGTTCTGAATCTTCGTCCATTTATATATTCATTTAGTGAGTCATATTTCTAAATAAGAGGTTTAAACGTTCATGGCAGACCTAATCTGTTTATTGTAAACTTGCTTAAGTTCGCATTGAGAACAAATTATTAGAATGTATCAGAGGACCCATATCCTTACAAATCCACCATACACCCGGTACAAAGACAATTCATGGAGAAAAAAGTGACATAAAATAGTGTTTAATCTCTGTATAAACTGTAGTCATGTCCACATTAGGAGATCTGAATATGTACACATGCCTATATTTAGCAAACACCTCAGTTATTATTCGTATACCTGAACGTTTCTGAAGTTTTGATGACATTCTTGAGATTCCTGAGAATTCCTCAGGATTACTCTTGGCAGGTTCATAGCTAAGTCTAAGAAGGAAACCCCTGAATTGACAACAACACTATGCTTTCAGTGTTACCAGTTGTGACCGTGTGACATAAAAGCTGACCGAACTGTCTCGCTAGTGCAGCTTGCTTTTCTAGCGAAGCGGTTGGTACGCCGGACTTGTGCGCCACCAACATGGGTTCGAAACCGGGATCGGCCCAATGTTTTCCCCTGAGCAAAATGTCTTCATAACAAAATGGGGGCTCGTCCGGGAAGACGGTAAACTTTGTGGCCCAGGGAACAAGCTCCCCAAAGTGTGACTCCTGGGAAAATTGGTCTTGTTCTGATAGCAGAACGCTCTTAAGAAGGGGTGTGTTACGGGGTGACATAAAAGCGGACCGAACTGTCTCTCTAGTGAAGCTTGCTTTTCTAGCGAAGCGGTTGGTACGCTGGACTTGTGGGCCACCAATATAGGTTCGAAACCGGGATCGGTCCAATGTTTTCCCAGATCAAAATGTCTTCGTAACACAGTAGGCTCTTCCACAAACATCAGGAGGGCCTTTGTATCGGAGATTCGTTGGATCTCATCATTGAGAGTTCTTTTCTTTTGCCTGTGCTTTTATCCGAAATTTTAAGGTAAAGGGGTCTTTCCTGGGGTGGTAGTAGTGGCGGGATGACTCTCAAGTGTGGGATGGGAATCAATGTTGGGACAACAGTCTGTGTGACACATTTCCAATATATAGAAATTAAGGTTAAAAAAGGTCTTTTGCTTATATAAATAGTATATGTTAAGTCTAAACCAGGTTTATATATATATATATATATATATATATATATATATATATATATATATATACATATATTATTTCAGATTATAATTTAGAAACGGAACTTTAGTCTATTATTATAATTATTCATTTTTTTTTATTTTCAATATATGAATATTATTCACTGAATATCAGGAGGGGGATGATTACATTGAGGCCCCTTGTGTGGTAGACCCTTTTTAGAAATTAGTCGCTGTGTGTAAAGTGTATATCCTCCCCTCCTCATATTCTCGTGTCAGATTATCTCATATTTACTGGCAATGGTCCATCTGTGACGCCATTATTTTACTATGCATGCTTCAAGCAAACTACCAAGTTTAGCAGATTAATTTATTACTTAAACTCCTTGTAATCATCGATGCCCTGTGTGGGCTCGTTAATCATTCATGTTTATTTATATTATCTTCAGCAAACACTTTTCTTGCAACAAAATCAAAATGACTCCTGAAGGTAACAAAAAGATGATAAATCATTTACTCTCTGTGAATGTATTATTAAATGTAATAAATCATTCAACATTTATCTACATCACGACTCAATAAATCGGGAAACAACACTTCATGGCCACAACCACTGGTCACAGTCAAGTGAGTTTCAGGACCGGAACATTTACAAAATACTGAAATCTTCAAAACATTAATAATTCGCTAAAACCAATAAATGGTCGCTTTTTATTCAACCAATAGATCAGCTGGCAAGTTTGACAGGATATTTGGTCAATTCCTTCCCTGAAAATGCAGAAAGCTAAACTCTTGGGCCTTGTTTGCAGATTAAATGTGCGGGGTACAAATCAATGGAGTACCAATAGAAGTCCAAAATGAGGACACTCGCTTTAAATATCCAGATAAGCACACCCCTCCTTATGACAAACAGGAAAAAATCCCTCACTCCTACGCTCACACTACATACTTAGTATTAGGAAAGATATGTTTTCATCATACGATAAAACATTTTGTGCAGTTATCAGAACTATATTATTTTTTATTTACATTAGATATGAACATTAAAGGGGCCCGTTCAGCTATCTGACCTTTATAAACTTAAGTTAATCCCTTAGAGCTCTTATAAAATAGGTCAGAAAACGTGGATATCGCCGCATACAGGCTGCTTGTTTTGTATATATATTTATATATATATATATATATATATATATATATATATATCAATGTGTTTATAATATGTGGCGGTCCGCCAATATAATGAAAACAAATTCAACAAGGGCATCTGGCGGCAAGACATATAAGCCCGAGCTTTGCAAATGGCGTTTTGCAACAAGTGACCTTTCTACCTCCGTATACATGTAACCTACCACCTTAGGTTACCACCTAAAACCTTAGGTTTTTCAAGTTTGTCAACATTACTGTGTTTACAAACATGTTCTTGATAAACAAGTGCATACATCCTTCACGGAGGCCTTATAGGAACTTTTCATAAAGAGAACTACCCTTATATCATTAATATATACGCAGAAGAAGCCAAAAATCACATAAATTCTTTTTCAAAAGACAGGTGAACAAACACCTTTAAAACACGGGCTACAGAATTGTGCTGAATGACATGTGCGATATATGCCAATTGTTTTCAGTATGATGCATTATTGATCCGTTATCGAGGAGAATATAACATATCTATGAAAGGATTATGTAATTATCTAGAAAATTTAGTGTTTTAGTAAAAAAATAGTGTTTTGTTAACCTAAAAGCGTGGGGAGGGGATATGTGCCTGCCCCCCCCCCTCCCCTAAAAAAACCTACCAAACAAAACAAACTAGACGACCATAGGCCGAGCGCTTGCCGCAGTTGAAATATAACTTGCAGACAGAGAGACAGGAAGATTGGGGAACAAGTGAAAAACAGTAATTTGAATGAGCAATGTTCTGGGAGAGCAGAAACAGTAACATTTTAATGTATTTATGCTGATATTGAAAAATCACGGACGAACAGACAGACAGACAGAACATATATTCTGGTTTTATTTTAACAGTATGCCTTTCAGATGCATTGCTAAAACAATATGGACTCCAGAATGAAATGTCAGACCAAAGAACAAGCAGGCAGGATAACTTGAGAAAAACAGGCGAACAGACAGACTTACTGATAGACTGACACTTAAGATGAAAATTGACCAGACCATCTCTATGGGGGGAGTATAGAGGAACAAAATGAGTTTAAGTTTATGTAGATAGGCTTCTTTTTGACGACCTTATGACGAAAATAAAATGTTTGATGTTTTTATGACCTTGACATTTGACCTATATTAACCTTAAGCGAAATGCTTCCAGGACTTTTGATTGTCAATCAAATGTGCAAGATGAAAGCGATTGCTGCAAAATTGTGGTAAAACATCGTGACCAACACACAGACATACGCAACTGACCAACATGCTTGCAAAAATCTTTCATTTCCGGCAAGCAATAAGGCACATGCCATACGTTTCCACGTTTTTAAAAGAACATTGCTAACGTTTACTGGCGGTAATGAAACGGTGGAAAAATTAAAAAGGATGGCCAGCAGGTGACTTAACTAAAGAAACACCGATGCAGACCCCTCCTTGTGGAGCGGAATACATACATCTCAATTAAAAGGCGAAGAGGATTAGTCAGATGTAAATAGAAACATCCCGAGTGGACACGAAGGATGATAAATCTAAATCAAACCCAAGGACCCAAAGGAAACTGACAAGCATACAGTGTTGTTGATAAGCAGCAAATTAAGCCCAATGGAATCAAAGAAACCATTGAAGGAAACGTATAACGCGACTAAGGGGAACGGAGGCCCGTCTTCCTTTTACGAAAAAAAGTTCAAAGCCAGGACGGATTAGAATGGGGCACAGGGGGCGTAAGCCATCTCCTTTTTTAACTAAAAATCCTGAAAAATACAAAAATTTATACGCTTTAGGTCTCAGAATTTCATTAGAATATTTTAATGAATTTTAGATATTTGACAAAAAATCATTTATTCCATCATACCTATAACTGCTACATCATATCTCTGGGTATTTAGTTTAGAAATAGTTAAAAAAACTGTTTTTTTTTTTATTTGGGATGTAAACTCTTAAAACAACGATTTTATTGGGAATTTATATTTTGAATGTACATAAACATATTAGCTATTGCCTATATACTGTTTCTCCATCAAAGATAGACTGAAGAAATAAATAAAGATACACATTTTAGGACACCGTTTTCAACGCCATATGATGAAAATAGAAATGACTTAGGAATATCGATTTAAAATTGAAATATATAAAACTAGTATTGTTTTATCTTTAAAAAATTCAAACACATTGAAAATCCCAAAGTGATTGTACACCAGTGATGTTTCTGAACATGTACATGCCAAGTGGTCCCAGGGTTTAGATAATTTAAAGGAAAAACTGAAACACTGTTTAACCAGATTCCTGAGACCTTAATGTCGAATTCAACGCCGGATTTTCTTCAATACAAGTCTGCATCCGAGATTTACGTATAACGTCTACTCCCAGTCAAGGCCAACTTGAGTTCCCTATCCCAGGATGTTGAGCACACTGCGCAGACTCGGACTCAAAAGAGTACGCCTCTGTTAATCGTTTAGGGTTGTTGGATTCAAAATCTGACAACTATAATGCACTGGGGCATCTAAATACGCCAGCGGCGTAGGTATAATGTGGTGAAGAGGACAATGTAGTCCGTTTAAGTGTGTTGGGTAAGAATTGTTTTCAGATATATTACAAAAACATAAGTGATTTTGTGGTAAGGACTTCATACTATAAGTAATATTTTATAAATGTTATCAGAAGGTGTTTCTTTGAAATGTAACACATTTTGAAATTTGTCGGTTAAGACAAGTAGTTCCGGCAGTCCCACAGTCAGTGCCCCCCAAAAAAGGAGAATCATTTCGAGTAGAAACGACCCTATGGCGGAAGGGTATGTGTTGAGCCCCCTTTTCTGTGAACAGTTGCATGAGATACCTCCGTGAAAGCCGCCTCTGGTAGTATGCTTAGCATGAGTTGGCTACTCCGTCAGCATCCTGAGGATACATAGGATAATTAGGAAAGACTGAAGAGATAATTGCACAGTGAGGGCGAGTCCCAGCATAGATAGTTAGTTAGTTGTCCAATCATTGGACTGTAATGAATGCAAGCTTGGCCCTCCCTCAAACCAGAGACTGATTGTCAAGGGTACAGCGGCCATCATGCGTGTTTTGCTTGTGTTGTGAAATCCTCTAAAAGTATGACCAAATAGCTTGACAGCGTATGAGAACACGAAGGGTTGCAATATTATGAACATAAAATTTTCATGCAATCGCCCACAAAACCGGGGGGAGGGGGGGGGGGGGCGCACAAAAACACACATGGAAGCGCATTTGAACATACAGCAAAAACTTTGGTCACAAGTTTTTACTAAAACTATACCAAAAAATCATTTTAAATACTGTAATATACTATAAAACAGTTTAAAAGCTAACAGAGTACACAGTGCACGCACTACACAATATCATAAAACACCCGAATTAAAAGGATAGTCACTTGTTTCTGACAAAGAACAAATATGAACACCCTCTTGGAGTTGCAAATACCGAACTTTTACAAATTGACACCGAGATAACGACCAAAGACGAAAGAGGTAAGATGCATGATATAACATTAGTGACGCAAACTGTGTTGTAATGAGACAAACAAATGTACACTGTTGTTTCTCACTATCTCGGCCTCGCACACATGTACACAGAATATTTTTTTTTATCTTCGTAAAGGTCTTGTTTTCACCCCGGTCTTTCTGTTTGTTTTCCATCAGGGAATACAACGCATCGACGGAACATCCTCGAAGCTTTAAAGGGATGGTTTATGGTCCTGAAAAAATACGTAACATTTTGGCGAGGATCTAGATAAAAGGAGAACCCACTGTGATTGTTTTACACGCCGGCCTCTGTACTCAAAGCCAGGAGAGATCGTGGTTTTGAAACTCAGCCGAAGAGCAGTGACATTTTTCAAGGTCGGCCCCTGCCCAGGTTGAGCGCTCTGCTGTGCCCTACGGCCGTGTTTCGATCACCAAAGAATATGCCTTTGGGGGTTCCTCGATGGTATAACCCAGAAATGGGGACGATGACATATCCAGGTGCGGTAGCCATTGGGTCTGATAATCACTGAGACCTAAATGATCTAGGGTGAGCGCTCTGCAGGCATAATAGGAAGGCCCTGCCTCACGGCCGTGCTTCACTCATAAAAGATTTCCTCGCTGGTAGGACCCTCCAAATGGGGGAAATTACACAGTCAGGGGCCACAGGTGCAGTAGTCACCAACCGCAGATGTTCACACTTTGTTAAGTTAACATTACAAATGGAGGCGATTAACTCCACCACACAGAGAAAAAAGGACTGTTTTCTTTGGTGGAGGTTTGCGTGATGCTGAGTTGTGTCATCCTAGTTCAACCATTTGATTCGTATAACCATAATCGGTGGCGCGCTGTGGGTTAATCCTCCAGACTGTGATTTTGACATAAAAGGCAGACGAAACGTTCATATAAAGGACTGCTTCCAGTTTTAGGGACGTAGGTAATTGCAACCAAAAGGAATCATTTCCGTGAGCTGACCACAACGGAAATTTCATTTGTCCCAGCACACAAAGAAATCTCTTAACTAGGACCACGGCTCTTGCCTGTGTGTTTGGTTGCTTATGTTCTACCTAGTAGTACCAGCATGTTATATCAATATTTACCAGGTGACCTCTTTGACATAGTCGGCTTTCAAGCGACTGTGATGTTTTAGAGTCCGTGTGTGCTCGTGTCCATGTGAGCTTATGTATCTCCACGATGGGGATATGTCTGAAACCCCCATTATTGAAAAGTGTTTAAAGCACATGTAAGAGATCCTTAAACTGGAGATTACAAGTGAACTCAAAACTCAGCTAACTTTCTAATATGAAAAAAAATGGAAGCTAGAGTTCTTGAATTTGAGAGTAGACTTGAGGCATTTGGGAAAAAGGTATGCCTGACGAAACAGGAAAATACTAACTTGAAATAAGTATGCGGGCAAATGAAATGTTTGGCCAAGCAGGCACTTGAAAAGGCAGTAAATAATGAATAGAATACCCGGAGATCGAATCTGAAAAAAACCAGGTGTACCAGAAAATGGAAAAAAAGGAAACTGTACCCAGACTGGCGAAAAATAAATTGAATATGGACTTGGCATTAGATGCAATAGATGTAGCTCACAGGGTCGGAAAGGGACAAAAGACAAGATAAAGCAAGACCAGTTATAGTGAGATTTCACAAAACTGATGACCGGATGGCAGTACTGAGGGAGAGGAAGAAAATGAAAGGAACAAGAAGCTGGAAACTGGATGACATGTGTAAAGAAATGATTGGACTTTTTAACAGAGTGCGGAAAAATGAAATAGCACAAACTGTTTGGAAATGAAATGGAAAGATCTTTGCATAAACCGAGTATGACCAAAAGAAAATAATTAATGTTCAGTATGATGATTATTTAAATCAGCTGCTTCTGAGACAAAAATGCATTGATAATGTCCAAGCAGTAAATTAGGCATTACATTTAAGGTCATATACAGTAAACAATATGGAAATGCAACAGCAATTTATATGGAATAAAATATTATTCTTATAAACGTTATCAATGATCAGGCAGGCAGGCCTAGATGTGTATATGGGTTTTTCTTAAACGTTAAATTTTATTTAATCAAAACGTATGTATTATGAGTTCTGTAATTATTCTTTATTGAGTG
Organism: Sipunculus nudus; assembly: GCA_026874595.1. Classification (NCBI taxonomy): domain Eukaryota; kingdom Metazoa; phylum Annelida; class Sipuncula; order Golfingiida; family Sipunculidae; genus Sipunculus; species Sipunculus nudus. The sequence goes on along the minus strand of CM049316.1, from coordinate 65,377,386 downwards.
TTTGAAATACTAGACATGAGGAATGATAGAAAAACTGTAGAATGTGAAAAACAACAATGGGAGCACCTGGTAAAGCGTAAATCCATTTCCTGGAAAAAAAGGAAAGTAGGCCTAGCCTGCAAACGATGACGACCTAGTTCCCAAGTACAATAAAATGGAACCAGACAAAGGTCCGGAAAAGCAAATCCGCAAAAGAAGAAAAGCCGAATCCGACCATATGTAATCCAGATCCTAGTCACAAATGTCAGAGATCCAAGTCGAAAATAAAGACGATCCAAATAGAAGTAATAGGGATTTAAGGTCACGGGGAAAGTAGGTTCAGGCATCGAGAACTAAGGATTCTATTTTATTCATTTGGAATATTTCTCTTGTTCATTATAGCTCCGTCAGGTAGGGGGGAGAGGAGTGCGAAGGTACTTTTTTCTCTTGGTTCTTTGTTTTGTCTTTTGGCAAGTTTACGCAAGAAAATTTAATGAAGGTATTTTGATGAAATTTTGTGGGGGTTAAGGAACTAACCCAAAGAACAATCCATTACAATTTGGAGGTAATCTGTATCATCATATATTTACTCATTCTAAAGTAGGCCGCACACAGAGCGGACGAGACGAGATCGGATCGGACAGGCCCGGACAGGAAATCCTGGAGAGTCCGCAATCACGCGTCCTGCGGCAGCTCCTGTCTTGAACGGGTAGCACACAGAGGGGACCGGATTGCTCAAAATTAATTCAACCGGTGAAAATGGCGGGTTTTCTAAGCAAAACTCGAAACAGAAACAGAAAGAAACGTATTGCTTTTGCATTATTTCTTCTTCATGATGAGATAGATATGAGTGAATCAGCTTGTGATGTACCAGTCCGTGTGATGAAGAAATGGTTAAGAAAAAGACTCGCACAAGGGGCCTATGAAAATCTCTGCAAAGAAATGCTGGTGTTTAACTTTTAATGTTTAGTCACAAATTTATATTCTTCATAAATTTAAATTTAATTTCTTTTAAATTTTCCTTTCATGCTGGTGTAATCAATCTGATTTCAGAAAATGAATTTTAATGAATTAAATTAAGTATTTTATTAAACAACAGCCGTTTAATTATAAGCGTTTCATGAATTCCATTTTAACAGTTCTAGAGATACTACTATGTAGACGTCTTGTGCAATCTGTAGAGGACATTTTCATTTGCAAATGTAATTAAATTAAACATTTAATTTTATACGGTTTCACGGTAATATTTAAAAAAAGAACGTTAAATGTTTTACACTCTTCTGGCAGATGATCATTATATATATATATATATATATATATATATATATATATATATACTCCGGTAAAATATATAATTATTATATATAAAAGCTCAAAATCGGTCACCAAATGGGTCGAAGACATTCCAGATAAGCAACAATGCTGTTTCTATGGCTTCGATGTGGTGGAACTGTATCCTTCGAAAAGTAAGAAAAGAATAATATATATATATATATATATAAGGGAATGATTCTTCAGATAACTGTAACGTACAGTACAGATTAATTATAATTAAGATAATCTTTTTAAATAAATTGTCTATTAATGTTTGAATGAAGCTCAGAAAAAAAAACATTTACAGTATAATATAATACACTAGTATTTAATATGCAAAATACCATAACAAAGTTTCATGTCAATTCCGGCTAAATAAGCTAATTTTAATAATTTAAAGCTATACCGATCTTGAGTTGCTCCTGTGCAGTCCTAAAACCGCCGCAAACAGAGCGGACTCAAGTGGACCGGACCGGACCACTGAGGATCGGTCCTGAAATATCAAAACATTTTGATATGGTCAGGATCGCTCAGGACCGGATCCGGAGCGGTCCCGGACTGGCAGTCCGGTCCGCCAACTGTCGCATACTGAGCGCACCGAACGAATTCAAGTCCGGTCCGATCTCTTCCGCTTTGTATGCGGCCTACTTAAAGCTTCTTTTACTTTGTTCCCAGGTCCAGGTCATAGATAGGAATTAAAGCAAGTGTTTGCCCGGTCACTCACTAGATGAATATTAGCGAAAATAACATGACATTCAGGCCTTTTTAAATTAAACTAATAGGGGCCTGCGAGTCATGATACAAGTTATAATATAACACCAATTCCAAGGGTAGGATAAAAATATTTAATGTGTAGTAGTATTTGACATTACAGGCGAATATGGTCGTGTTTATTTGCTAAATAATTAAGAAAAAAATCTTGTTACACAAAATTTGTAGTGGTTACCCTGACAGCGAGAGCTGAAGTTTGAAGCAGTCTCCGGTGTCAAGCCGTCATGACGGACGGAGTCACACTTTACGAATAAAACCAGCCTCGTTATTAATAACTGCTGCATGAATACAATGAATAAGTCCACTGTCAATGTAATTTTTATTATTGTTTTCCAACTGAATAACGTTACTTTTTGTCCTACCTTCTGAAAATGACAGTTTGACGAGCACATCGACTTGTGATAGAATTCCTTTGAACCCTGTAGCTTGTATTGCCACCTAATCACCGTTAGGTTGGCAGGCTGTCGCTGTGAGAGCATTTATTACTGTGTTTACACAGTCTGTAGGTTCTATCTTTACTTATGTTCACATATTTATTTACTCCTTGTATGCTGCCTTTACGGCCCACCTAGTGCTTCTTTCATGTTCTTTTAATTATAGTGAGCTATTTTATAGCAACCAAATAAGATTGGCGGGTCAAGCGGCCTTTTATAGTGATGTATAAAAACACAATGTCATTTGCTGAAGGGAAACAAAACGTCTTTTATTGAAGGGAAACAGTGTGGCTTTTCCTGCCTGGACAACATCACAATACGCCTCAGGGTGATCCGTTTGTTCTCAGAGACAAAATTTTAATTTAAGATAATCCACTGTGAAAACTATAGCGTCCTGAGGCTACCACACTCGTGTGAATCCTCTTATCAAAACAGTACAACAGGCGCGGATCCAGCCCCCCCCCCCCCCGAAAAAAAAAAATTCTCAGCCTTGCACCAAAGCAAGGCCTATTCACACTGTACATACATCGCACAACAGGTATATGATAGAAAAGTGGAAAACGCCTAGGACAGTCATGATATGAAATGTTTGTGTTTTGTGACGGAAAATGCCCACAAAGGCCATTGTCGTAGATTTTGAACATGGTCAGCGTTTTTTCAGCACCGATGGGAATTTTCGATGTCAAGCCGATTTTATAGGTCTCTCACGACAGGGTGACGATAAGTTCATGTATATCTAATTTTTTTCTGTGACTTAGCTGTAGGCTTCAAAATCGTAGGAATTTCCCTTCAGACCCTCAATTGTCAAATTTGATGCCCACATCAGTCCTACCAGCGCACGCCTTTTGTGCGACTCTTGTGGGTAAATTGTTATTCTTTCTCACGACACTCGTACATCTGTCGTGAAAATGCTTTGAACTCGATATTCTAGCTGTAAAGAGACAGAGCTGTTTGAACCTACTTATTTATAATAATCGTACGACTGTCATCAGACAACCGACCATCACAGAACAACGATATTCTTACCTTAACGATATTCTCAACCATAGTTAGCTCATACAAATGCCGTATAGAAACATACGACGATTTAATTCAACAGCCTTAAATGCTGCGTTTACACTACAGCTGCATTCCGATTACTAAGATTTGGTTATTTTTTTTAAAATCGTGTTAAGATCGCATCTCATCATCATAGAGCGTGATAGATCGTAGATTAAAATCGTGGTGATTGCTAGAGATCTCCATAATAGTGAGACATCTTAATGATTGTGCCGACATTTTAAACCTGCGTAAAATTTTGCCAGGACCATGCCGATTAAAAAAATCGTTTCAGAGCGTAGTAATGCGCACCTTAACAGATGGTGTTAAGAATATACAGCGTGGAGCAGATCGAGATTATCGTAATACAGCGTAGTATAATATCCATGTTTCCTCTGTGACCACTGAAGTTCATGAGCCAGACAAGTTGGTCGGTACCATCCGAGGGGAATAATTTCCATTGTGATATTTGGCAAGGTATACACCCCTAGAGTTTGAAAATATATTATAGCATTGCATCGGTGTTTTTTTTGTGTGTGTATCACCCTCTTTATATGTCCACCTTCAAATAAATGTATTGCACCAACAGGGTAAAATATATGGGGGTTGGGGTAACTCTTTTTTATATAACTTTTGAGATATTGAGAGTAGAAATATGAAAGACATACCACTATAAAGTATATTAATTTTGCTTTTAAATAATAAAATCAAACATGATTACGTGGATTCATTTTATAAGGTCATGGAGTGGTCAACAAGTGCAAGTATGAAAAATATTTAAATCTCTCATTGCTGAAACAGTTTTCATTTGCATAATGTTTGCTATATCTATGAAAAAAAATATAAGAAATATAGCAGTTTGTATTATTTCAGAGTAAAGAATTGGATCTGTGAATTAAATTGGTGTGCCATATGCTTTCTATTTATGGAACATTTGCACCTATTGACACGGGGTAGTAAATGTACTGATGACGTTCCTGTGCAGTGGACAAACAGATGCAATACAAAATCTACCTCCTTTTGATACCGATCATGTCCCAGTCGTGTTTAATCGCCTTGGTTACCATCGGGTCGTCATAATTGTTGCCTAGGGTAAACGCAGCTTAAGCTATTTGCCATGGCAGTCGCACAGCATCTAATTATTTGAATGCGAATACTAAAGTTTATTCTTTAAATCCACCTCTCCTAAACCAACATCTGTCCATTTGTCATATCTCATCACGTTAATAAATTCGCATTTTGAATGAGAAGATCATTGGATAAATGGTATTGTTTAAATCGGACCTTGACAAGGATTGTGCGTGAAACAATATATTCATGTTAGGTGATGAAGATGACGATACAGAAAAACACGAATAGCGAATTTGCGTCCGCCTAGGTAATTTTCACCCGTATTTTTGTCTTTAATTGTCATATGATTGTTAGCAGAAATATGCAAAAATTACTGCACTGTTTCCCATGATGCTTTGCGGAGGGACGGAAACGGAAACTGCTCATAGGTTTTGGTGCGGATCCTGATCAGTGGGCATATCCGGTAGATTTGTTTTGTCATGGCGGAGGTATGCGCTTTACTGAGTGCCATTTACTTTCACAAATGGAATTGTCTTCTGCAGATCCTCAAAAAAATATGCTGATTTTCCTTGAGTGGTTGTCTTTTGACCTGGTAGACCGTTGATAATACCATTTGCCGCTAAAACAAAGCTAAATTAAAGCAGAACACTAGGCAGGGGTCGCAATAACGCCTTCCAGCCAGTCTCAGACAGACAGTCACCTGCATGGAAAGGCATTTATCATTTTGTACCAAACTGTTGGAAAGGTGAACTCCCAGATTCTTCTCACATCAAAAATAATGAAAAATAAACAAAATCGATATATCCTCAGATAATGTGACTTGGAAACCCCCGATCACATCGAAAGATTACCGGCTGTAGCCATTCAGACGTAGAACCATGACAGCACAGGTTTAACATTCCGCATGCAGAAATGTCAAAGCGGAAGTGACTGATAAAAATTTTGATATGATGATAGGATGCATCTATAGCGAAGGCAAATTCTCCTGCAGAAAGGCACAACTAGACTTATGCCTTTCTGTGGAAAGGTGAACATTTCAAAGTTTTAGGAACCCTGCTATGCTTGTCCCTGATTCAAAACCCTTAGGCATGGATATGGTGACATTAGGCCTGACCTGTCTGTGGGCTTGGGTCAGATAGGGTGGTCGCCAATCACCGGTAATTGGTCCTGTGGCCTTGGCGAGTGTCTGATCTACGTCAGGTGTCAACGCGGAGTTATGCGATATTCCGATTCTAATCTTCCTTTGGAGGTGGTAATCCAATCGATTGTTGTCACTATGGGGTCCAACTACATGCCTAGATTGAGTGGTCCTTTGGTAAAGCCATCTCCTTTGTGATACCACGGGCAATGCGGAAGTTATCTCTTGTGAATTTCACCTTGAGCAGTCTTATTCCTGAAAGCTGATGGTGTGTAGCTTTTTCCAGTTAGGCTGCCTTTTTATTTCCATTCATATGGAAAGCAGATGGCATCTGTTGTAGTGTGAAGGTCCTCGACGTGTTCAGAGAGCCGATAAATAGATAAAATAAAGATACTGATCTTTATTTCTGTTTTCAGCAGCGGCAGCGGAGATAAGGCTTTTATGATGATGCCAACCTTTGTGCCTGTATCCTTTATCCGTCCCTCTATAACGCTTTATAGTTTGGAAACCTTTTCCAAGAAGCCAAACCAAGAATTTCAAAAGCCCTTTTGGTTTATCAGTAATGCTCTCATCACGACATTATTCCACATTCATGTTTTATATTTCTTTCTTAATCTGTTAAAGTCAATGTCTTAAATATTAATATCGTTTATCAGCCAGGATCATTTTATGACAAGAAAATCTATAACAATGACTGAAAAAAAATAAATCTGTCAGCAACATAAACACGGTTCAATGATAAATGAAGCGTTATCGCATTTGCCTCAGTGAAGCCCGCAAGAGGGCAATAAATGTGGCAGATGCACTTTTTCTGCATCTGGACAGTCTCAAACATTCTTAATTGCAATGAACCCGCTGATGACCAGGGTTCAATTCCCGGTATGGCTATGAGAGTGGGTTGTAGTTGACCGTCTGTAGTCGGTGGTTTGTCTTTCAGATCCTCAGATAAACCTACCATCTCAGCCAGGAAAGTTGCTCGTATTTGTTATCATAACAATTCCTGTACATCATACAATCTAAATTAAATACAATTTTTCTTTTGTAAATCATTGTTCTATCTGTTGCAGTAGGTGCCGAAGTTTGCTTTTAAAATTTTTTTAATCAAGTGAAAGTCATAAATTATATAGATATTTCATCAGAACCATCAATCATCTTATTCTTCAATTTTATATAATTTATATATTATTCACATTTTCTGATCATGAAGTGAACTACTATGTACCATTATAAGATACATGACTTACACTTAGTTTAAAATTATCACTGACACAATGTATTGAAATAAATGTAAAACTGATCGGAATTATGAGAGTAAATTCTTAACTTAATGCCAAATTCAATTATGCAAAAAATGCTTTTTAACTTAAGCCAATTATCCCGCTCGCGCAAAATGTACAAAAATCCCATTCCCCCGAGGAGAATCGTCCCCTGAAGAGCCACTGGCGGGACCATCAGGGCTACCACCATCATGGCCGGTGACAGGCCACTTTGCCTTAGCCGTCACTCTTCATCTAGGTTATGGGAACGTTTTAAAATTTAGGACATACGCGGTAATGGCTCTTCCGTGAGGATGTAAATATAAAAAGAAGCCGAAAAATGTGTTTACGGTAATTTGATCTATGGGTCACGTGACACAAAAGAGTGTTTGCGGTAAATTTGATCTATGTGTCACGTGATTCGATTTAAAACTTCGGTGATTGGCCTTTCTTTTAAAGTTCTATCTATGTCATCAGTCCTTTAAAACAAAAACAAAAAACTATTTTTGGGGGGAAAAAAACTAAAACTTGAATTTTCTAGTATTGTTTTTCATAAATCATTGGGGGAAAGTGATTTATTCAGTTAATGTTTTTTATTCAAATTTCATTTGAATGTCATATGACAAAAAAAATAACAAATTGTTTTTGCAAATCAGGCAAAAGCACATCAAAGCAAAACGAAATTTAATCGAAATTTTATAATTTTATTTCTGATAAGATATCAAGTAACGGCTAGGGCACAACATCGGCAATTTTCTACGGAAAATCAAAATAAACAAAAATTTGAAGGTGGGGTGTAGGGGTCAAATTTGACGCCGAGGTGTCCGGGAAACAAGCCCTTTTCTTGTTTTATACATGGTAAGGGACAAGATGTTCCTGTTTGTCAAAGTCTCTACCATGATTGTCACCAGATCCTGAAACGAAAACCTATGTAATCTTATGCAGGCTAATGTCTCGTGGTTGAACTTGGCGATATGCCTCCCAATATAACCAAACGTATCGCAAGATGATATTCAATATAAACCACGATGTGTTGATATTTATATGATACATGTATACCTGTCCCATATGTATCACGTATCCTTTAGCGAATTGAAACTGACATTCTGAAACTACAGCCCCTGCTGAAGCCAAGAAAAAAACCTTGGTCTCCACGCTGATTTTTTTTTTCGGAGAAATTTTATATCCGATTCACCTACCTTCATTTAAAAACTATCGTATTCACTCTAGCACAGGAACATTTTTTGCATGAAATCGTTCAAATACTACAGAAACAAACATGAATTCCAATGCAACGTTTAAGTGATATTGAGGTTCCGATGTCCCCATGACAATTACCGTGATCCGGAATGGTGTAATTCGATGCGATACCGGAACTGATGTTTTAATTTTTAGATTATTATAAGATGTGAACGTATGGGAATTCTGGCAAGGAAAGGGAAATATGATTGGAAAGTGCTCCGGGGATAGTCTCCGAGTAGAAATTACACACAGACAGAGTTTTTAACTTCGATTGTTCTCCACGCTGATTTTTTTTCGGAGAAATTTTATATCCGATTCACCTACCTTCATTTAAAAACTATCGTATTCACTCTAGCACAGGAACATTTTTTGCATGAAATCGTTCAAATACTACAGAAACAAACATGAATTCCAATGAAACGTTTAAGTGATATTAAGGTTCCGATGTCCCCATGACAATTACCGTGATCCGGAATGGTGTAATTCGATGCGATACCGGAACTGATGTTTTAAATTTTAGATTATTATAAGATATGAACGTATGGGAATTCTGGCATACTCTGGGTACATGTTAATGAACTACAGGTATTTCTTACTGATGACAATTCTTATAACGTCCCTTTGACGGGTGTAGAAAAATTTTAAGCCATAAGTAAGCATACTACACGTGATCATGGGACTGCAGGTGGTCAATTGCACAAGTAGAAACAAAGAGAGGATTTCAGTTGTTCATAGTGGGGGCATGTAAATTTTTAGTCATTTTCAAAATTTTAGATCGTCCGGTTTACCCCAATCTGGATGTATTTGGATTACAATCGGTAGCCATTTTAGTGCCCCCCCCCCCACATGTTATCAACTTGACATGACATTTATTTATACTATCGGTATAGCCTTAATTTTGACATATGACTTGCGACATCAGCTTTTTAGTTTGTACGCTAAAAGAGCAGCATAAATGAGTGGTTTGGAATCATTTTAAGGGGTCAGCGCTTGACAAGGAAAGGGAAATATGATTGGAAAGTACTTCGGGGAATAGTCTCCGAGTAGAAATTACACACAGACAGAGTTTTTAAATTCGGAGTAGACGCCGGAGGAACGCTCTCTAGATAACCACGCCCTCATCCATTAATTATAGTCTGATTGAAATGACTGTTTGAGCATTTTAATGCCTGCTTAACCATGCGCTATGTCTAAATGCAGAGTTCAATCCCGCATTCGGACTGCGTGGCAGGGGCTTATACTCGTTTATTCAGGTGACAACCAGGCTCGGTGTACCACTCCTGCGGGCCATGGGAGTGTGTCATCCACAAAGCTGGGTCATAACACCGAGAAACCCCTGAAGGCGCACTCGTTCTGAGATTGAAACATGACTTTTGGGCACAGTCTCCCCATTAAGCATGCAGAACGTTCACCCTGGATTTGGGTCGACAGCGAAAAATCCCACCGCCTCGGCTGAAATTCAAACTAGCGATCTCCCGAACTTCCCTGGGGTATGTTTCTGACAAAATGGAAACTTCTGAAAAATGATCAGGTTTCGCTGCGAGCAATACTGCTGTTTGATAATGGTGAAACCGTCGCTGGCCATACGCACTGCCGCCGGCTGTTCATAACCTTGCCGTACTCCAGCTGTTTACAGTTTACACTCCGTAACCGCTCACGGTCATTGATACCCTAACTACAAACTTCATATAGGAAAGATGCAAAGGAAATCTTATGGATATGGCCGTAGACTTTGTACTACTGGTTGTGATTACCAAGGTGTCTGTCCTTTCCCCGAGTGCATTGGCGTTGTTTATGTGAGACTTTTATTGTAGCTTTAAATAAATAAAATACACTACGGTCACACTATGTGTGAAATCACCTCAGTTGTTATACGCAAGGGGTGTTAATACAGGGAGAGGATGGTCAGTGTAATCATCCCCCTGATATTCAGAGAATAATATTTCTATATTGGAAATTAAATATTTTAATAATAAGAATTATAGACTTTGGTTCCATTTCTGCGTTTACTATGAAATATTTTATACCTAAACCTGGTTTAGAATTACCATATATTGGAAACACAATACTTGTTTAAAACATTACACTTAATTGTACTATATTCGAAATCTGTCAGACAATAAAAGATATTTATATAACGACCAGTGTATTGGCTGTCAGAGTGCCTTTACCTCCATCAACGAGGAACGCACTTGACGGCTCGATTCTGCGCAATGTGCTAAAGAACTGGTGCTGACATCTGGTGACGGGGTGGGTATATAAAAACAGTGGGTCTGAGGTCAGATTTCGTTGAATAAAGACAAGGATTGTTTTTATTAGGTGAGTAAAATTTTGATTTATTGGAGGCGTATGTTGTTTAAGTATATTAAAAATCACCTTAGGCCTAATGAAAACATATCACATAAAATCATTATACTAAATAATATATTTATAAAATTAGTGGCGTGAGCCCAAACGGTGGTAGTGGTCCTGGACGTCTTCGACGTAGAGTCTCAGAATATTAATAATACAACCAATACAACAGCTGTACATGCTGTCACTGCGTCCAAACACAGACAGGAATTTAAGCTTTGATTTAAATGAGAATGCCCGCACACATTCATGAAAAAACTGCCTGAAAACCATAACTTTTTTTTTTGGCCTTATGTTTTCAATTCACTATATCATATTACTGAAGCTAACAGAGCCGGCCCTGGTCTTGTTGGGTTGTCTTTGATCTGGTATGTAAACACCCTTCAATCATCATTAGTGTGTGTTTGAAATATAACACATCAATATCCAGCCACTTAATTAGCCGGCAGTTTAATCAGCGAGAAAACGAAGTATGACCATTTTGTACGAGCTCATTCATGGCCTTAAAAAATGAATTATAGCTGCTTTGAGATCTAATCAGCTCTTCCAACATAATCAATAGCAGTGAGATTATACCGACATATATTGTTTTACCATTTAAGACAAACAGCCCTCTTTTGTTCGAACGGTAGGGACTATGATACTTAGGTGGCACCGTATAATTCTGGATGAAACGAAAAGTCCAGAAGAAGTCCATTGAGATATCCGTTTATGATCTCTGAAGGTTGAAGTTGACGTTCATGAGCTGCAACTAATATTAATTTTAACATTAAAAGGCTTTTAGTAAACGTTCAATATGGCTAGCTGGGAGGAGTGGTGCCAAAATGGCGTTAGGTACAAGTCTATAAACCACCCTTCCTTCTAACTGTACCCGCCTGGGACGAAATCTAAAGGGTACTAATGTCCCCGTTGTACCATTATCGCCCTGTGGAACAAATCCGAAAATGTCCCCACGGCGATATGCTTCAAGGGCAAATCGTCCTTGGATAAATTTCGTAACGTCTCAACGGGACATTTTAAAATCCCTCGTGTTAATATCCATCGGTTATGATGCCCTATAGAACCATTGTCCGATCCGTGAACTGAACAAAATTCGGACAACCTAAGCGTTTGCCCTTTCGAGTCCATCACCCACAATTCACTGCTCAGTTCTGTTCGTATTAAGACACTTAGGTCTGTCAAATCCTGCCGACGGAAGACAGCCTCTAGGGAAGTTTTCACAAGGCTTAAAAGTTGTGTTTTCTTTACAACGTGGTGGCATAGCTGTGCTTGTCCCTTGTGGCTTTACATATATCTCCAGAAATTGTTCCTGACAGTATGTTAGTTGAACTACATGGAAAACCATTCTTTTAAATTAGACTGGCGCCCAGTGGAACGCTGGAACAGCATTGGCAGATGCAGAAACGTATTTCCAACCTTTAAGGTGCAGCCTTTCTTCCTCGGAGAAAGTTTGTCCAATTGCTGTTAAATTCAGATTAACTATATATATTAATTATATATCAGATTAATTACAAATCTAACAACTTTCATATTTTCATTGCAGGTAATGTCTGGTTCAGTTTTCATCGTCTTTTTATCAAATTTTAAACATTTACAGCAGAGGCAGTCGCATTAGGTTAATGGAAATATAATTTTTAAATAAATATTAAATGTGGATTAACCGTAGAATATCTGGCCAAATCAGGTGGCATACGAACTCTGAGCAGCAAAGGATTAAAACGAACACAGTGGTGTGGATTATAATGTCGGTTTAAAGAATAAAGATATTCCGAGAAGGAACACATCATAAATTAACTAAATAATGAATAAATACATAAAAATATAATATCAACAAGTATATATTCTAGGTATCACTGATTAATGTAGTAAATAACATATAACATAGTCTAATGTATTTATTTTAGAATATTTATAAAATGTCGCAAAAAGAAGATGTCCTAAAACACTATTAAAAGGAATTTTCTAAAATTCCCTCGTAGGGCAGGCTTTGAAAGGTCCCACAAAGATATGTCCCCTTACTATCTTTTTGTACGTAAACCGAAAACTTCATTTCGGGTTAAGCTATTGGACAATTTATAAGCTCACAGTACAAATCACCAGAATGTGTCTCCCCGTGCAAAGAGAAACTCGTTTTTCATTAGATGTATATGTTTTGATACTCATATCGTTCTACACAATTATAGGTTACTTTATCTGTTTCCCAATTTCTTCTTTCAATGGAATGTAAAGGAAAGTTTCAGGTTAATTCTTTACCAGACTCCAAGCTACATTTCCGTTCAATGCAAACACCTTTATACTTGTATGTTCATCCGTTAGTGTTAATCTGATTACGTAAACTGACGGCTTTACATCCCATTGTAGCTTATTTTGTCATCATAGCAACAGCGGCTTTCGGAAATTATTGACTATTTTAATGTAATCAGACCCTTCAATTTACTTTGGTATACTAAAACTTTATTCTTGTTACAAGTATCATCTCGAACGGAGATGCTTACAATCTCAATTTTTGTTTTGGGCCTTTGTTATCGATTTATTAATTTAAATGATCATTAGTGTGTTACACTTGAGCACGTAATTTTCCTCATAAAGCGCATTTAATATAACAAATACTGTATACGGGATTGTGTTGTAGCCAACAGTTGTAGCATCTGTTTAAGCAAGAGCTCAGTGAGGATTGCAAACAGCAAGATAAATCGGAGTAAGAATTCCAATTAAATATTTATACACCCGGGGAGACCAGGTGGTTGCGTGTCTGACCTGTCTCACCTCCCGCCTGGTTGATGAGGCAAGGTGAAAATCACGTTCATCGCGAGGAGAGAAAAAAGTCATCCAGGTTTAATCTGATTGTCGGAAGGAAAATGGAATGATAAGCAGTTAATGGTTCATAAAATTAAGCATGGACATGTTGAAACCCTATCTTCTGTCTTTCTTTTAGTGCAAAATTACACATTTTCACATTAAAGACGTACACGTATATATATATATATATATATATATATATATATATATATATATATATATATATATATATTTATATATATATATATAAAGAGAGAGAGAGAGAGAGAGAGAGAGAGAGAGAGAGAAATAATAAAAAATACAAGTGAACAAAGCGACACCAAGACGGAGGCAGGCAACCGGACAAAATAGGACTGAAACAAAAATACACACACACACACACACACACATATATATATATATATATATATATATATATATATATATAGAGAGAGAGAGAGAGAGAGAGAGAGAGAGAGGATCATTGAGAGAGAGTCACTGAGACAGATACACAGATAAACGGAAAGTCAGAGTATGAATGCAAGAAACAGAAATACCCACAAAACACACAAACACGCACACAGAGAAAAAGAGAAATACAGACAGACATACAGGCAGAGACAAAGAATCACTGAGACAGATACACACATTAACGGAAAGTAAGAGTATGAATGCAAGAAACAGATATACGTACAAAACACACAGAGAGAGAGAGAGAGAGAGAGAGAGAGAAAGGGGGGGGGGATAAAAATGGCAAAGGGCAGCTGCGATCCCAGAGAATTCTACTGATTAATAAAAAAAGTCTTAAGTTGAAACGTCTGGCATCTTCAATTTGTCGGCCAACATCAGGATGACGGGAAAGAAAAACCAACGGGCATATGCGGAACAGGGCGCTATTAATGGACAATGTGCTGCTAATACAGCGGAAAAAATGATAAAATGAAAGACGACTCGAAAGCCCAAGTAATGATAATTCATTCTGGCCCAGAGCAGGTGCGCTGTCAAGCTAAAAATGGCAGAGAATACATGTTTACGGATAAAGTGGGCAACCCATAATGAAATAAAAAAAAATAAAGAATCCTTTTACTCTCTACGTAGCAGCCGCTTTTCCTTTCACTGCTATACAATACTTTTGCACGAATCATCCTTTTATCCTCTTGCTCCTCGTCGCGTTTCGGCAATCATTTGATACTTTGGACTTAAAAATATACAAAATTCAAAATTAATCAATTAAAGACTGCGTAAAATTCACTGCCGTCCTCTTTCAAGTTGAGTGTCTAATTGTTTAACCAGTGGTCAGTTATAATAGCCTTATTATTTTTCTTGTTCCAGTTAAAAAAACTATAATTTAATTCGAATTTAATTGAAAACGCATAGTCTGTAAAGCCTGTATCTCACTGGGCTGCGACAGCTTTGCGACAAATTGCTAATGCATTCGCGAGAGAGTCTCAAATGTGTCTTAGAACATTCGCAGCGGTTCTCAATTTCGTCGCGTGATTCGCAAAGTGTCGCCTACTTATCGCACAAATTTTGAACATGTAAAAAAATCGCAAAACGAAATTTTTTGCAAAATAGTCGCAGAGGCCTCGCTGGTTACTCAAACCCGTCTCAAACATGTTTCGAACTCAGACTCAGAACTCCTCGAGTCAGAAACTGCAAGACAACTTTGAGAGGGGTTCGCGACCTCAAACACTCGCACGATGTTCGCAAACGTGTCGTAAGTACCATTAAGTGTGATCGCAAGTGAAAATTGTAGTTAATTCGCGTATTTTCTAGCAATTGTTGTGTTTCCAAAAAGTCACAAGGCTGTCGCAGCCCAGTGAGATACAGCCTTCAGATATATCGACAAAGTAGGTTAATTCTTTATTTATCTTTGATAAGCATATGATAAGTCGAGTCAACACATTTAACGTCAGAGTAGTCCACACATCCCATTTATCCTAGTTTTTAGGATTGGAGTTTTGACTGACAAATCCCTGTTCCCAAACTGAACAATGATTATTAATTCTACTGTAATGTGTGGATTCGGGCGTGGCAAATAAAAAACGTTATTCAGCTTTAAACTTTGCAGATATAGTCCCTTTGCCACCAAACTCTCCCCAGAGGAAGCTCTCCTGAGAGTAATTTCATGTCGCATTCCCGCGTCTTCTGAACCCTGAAAGGTTTAGTTCTCCCCTTTTCTCGAAACCACTCATGTAGTCTGTCATTTTGCGAACACACCAAAACCCGAATGTCACAGGTCGCATGTCGAAATTATCGATAGAGCGTAATTGTATATAGAAATATCTTACAATTAATACATTGTTGTAGATCTAGCTATTATCATTGTCGACTTCATATTTTTTAATACTCTGTAAACAATTGAACTTAACTGAATCGTATTTACTACAACATAATACAGAGCATAGTACAGATCATTTCAATGCATTACCAACAAATATATCAGCTATGTCCATGATTAATAGCTGCTTGGCCTAAACATTATTCAAGTAGGAAACTTTTTTGCCAAATATACAAAAATGTGTGAGAATACCATGAGTAACAAAACTGAATCGATAATTTATATTTTGAGAAATTCAAGATTTATAAACGTGGATAGATGTAGCAGTATCGAATACTAAACGTTATGTATTCCATAACCTGTAAACCTGTAATACGAATACACCTCTGTATTGTTGCACTTTTGCTGAATAGTACATTAATGATTTACTTTGTCTTTTACGATAAATATCAATATATACTTAAATTAAATTATTAATTAGAAATAGGAGGAGCACTTTCGCACGTTTAAGTCTTCATCGTGAGTCTCCTAATATACATAGTCCTAACCCCCGAGTTCCAAAGTCCCTTGGAAAGTGGCGTGTCCCAAATAAGGAGCCCACTACATCTCCGCGATTTTAAACCCATATATCCACCAGCATTTTAAAAAAGAATTTATGTGATTTCTGACTTATTCTACGGATGATGTTCGTCCATCGCTTTGGGGAGATGAACATCAGGACCAAGGTTTTGTAGTTTATCTAGCTTGGTGTGTCCGGAGATGACATGTCAGGCCAATCCGGGCACGGAATAACCTCCCATATGTTGGACACGGGATCGGTGGTTGTTGTTGAGGTAGTTGCCATCCTCGCCTTGCGGACCTCACGTTTCCTCCAGAACTCCGTCAGTCGTGCTATCTCAGCGGATACATATTAAAAAACTGTAGCTAAATCCTGCTAAGAAAGGGTCCAATAACGCCCGCTGTAAGGGTGATATGAGCTGGTATATCTAGTGAACATGGTCCATGTGCCCATGTTGACATACAGAAAAAATCATGTAGCCAGAGGGCTGCACATGTTCGGGCGATAAGAGGTCACGTATTATTGGTAATGAAAACATATGAATAACTCCATTTGTTGTTATTTGCTAAACTCTGGTAAGTTGAATTTCCCCTACATATGTCGTCATGGGAGGTGTTTGGTGGACATTTAACGGACCATTTAGAGGGACCGATTATGTTGTCAGCACGTGGATATAAACACAACGGGCAATCTGTGTACCGTGGTAACGGCGCTTTTTGCCTTTATTAAAGAAAAAGGATGTCACATATTATTTTTAGTTAATACGCGTAAGATAAAGGAATAGGCATTTATGGTATTTTTACAATCCGAACGCAGTGGTTATACATCAAACGCTTGTTCAACTCTCAAGCACATGGTGGAATAACCCAGCAAACCATGCTATATCTAGCAGTGGTCAGGTGGAAGGAGTTATGCGGAACGAGCGTTCACCAGTGCGTGAGGGCTTTAAAATGACCAAATCCGAAACCAAGTCAAACTAGATACTTTGTTATAACCGATGAATACAGTAAAATATAATTATCATGTTGTAATCTTGATTTAACATGAAAATAGTGCAACAGCGCAACTTGAGAGAAACATGGGAATTTGAATAACACCTGCTCAATATTAATGAATAACACTATCTATAGAAAAACTTATTTTGCTCTGAAAGAAGTTTGGGAACGTATGCGCAAGTCATTAACATTTGCGATTTCTCCTTTGTGATTAAACCTGTAATGAAATGTGGTTTTGTGTTCACTGTGCGGCTAAAGTATAAACCTGCCCATTCTCATTTTACTCTTTAAGAAATTGTCTCAGAAACTTTAGAGAACATAACTCTGCAAGCGATTAATTTCTTATTTTACAAATTCAGTTAAAGATAGAAATACTTTAAGAAAATGGTGTGGATATATATATAGTTATTAATTATTTCCACTGCACACAACGATATTTTATTACACCTAACGCCTACCAAATATATGTTTCAGCACCTGTGACACTTCATGGCTTCCTTTATATATATGAAACACGCTTTACTAATTTAGTGAAACACCTTCCATATTTTCTCCCTCCCACGTGTTCTCAAAATTTCGACATTGGACCTGCGACATTCGGATTTTAGTGTGTATACAGAAATGGTAGCCACCACAAGCAGTTTTCAGAAAATGGGAGATATAAACCTGTCAGGGTTCGATAAGGGCGTGGGGATTAGTTACGAAAATACTCCCGTAGACAGCGTGCTTGAGACACCTGTGTTTGTGAAGATAGATGTTGGCAAAGGTTTTATGGAATAACTGTTTATGGTAGGCACCCACACGAATTAAAAAGGAATCCTGTAAGTGATGTAGTCGAGTCCCATCATCCGAGTTAAAGTCACAGTCCAAGAAACTCGAGTCCAAGTCCGAGTCCTTGAGGTTCGAGTCAAAGTCCACCTTCAAGTCATTTGAAACCCGAGCCCGAGTACTGGTCAAATTTAAAAATGCAACTGGAAATTGCAATCATCAAATGGAAATGTATAATTATAATGCACTATTTAAGTTAGTTCACAAATACTTTTACTGTAATGGTTAATTACATTTATAAAAAACTTGCCACATATAGTGTTGGTATTTTGTAATGTTCTGTAAGTAGCTGTTCAAGTAAATAAGTCCTCGAGTCCAAGTCCGAGTACCGGATCCTGGAGTCCAAGTTCGAGTCCCTGAAAAGTGGACTCGAGTCCGGTCCGGCATCACTGAATCAATCTTTATGTATGTAAAGAGAATCGACTTGCATAGTATTATATCTTGCTGTGATAGATAGTACAGTTTCAACAATCGTGGACCAGCGATTGTGGTAAAAAATCATCGTATATGATGTTATTTCAGTTCAATATGTGACATTGAGCACTCCGGCCATAAAAAAATTATTTATTTAATTAAAAAGTACAAATTTTATATTCAACCACTTTCTGATCGCCTCTTTATACAAAGAAGGCATGGGCTGGCGTCTTTTTAAGTGACGACATATTTTACATAAATTTATGGTATTAACTATGATCAACATCCAATCAACGTCTCACACAAACTGTCCTTGACCTTGTCACGTAATTGACACGTCGTGACAGAAGAGCCTGCTTTTCATATTTTTATTTATTATTTACTTAATGTTTGCCGGATTTTGTGAAAATTTCCTGCTAAAGAACTACCATAGTACCTACATTCGCAGATAAGCCATTGTTTAGTATTAAATAATCCTGTGCATAAATACCTTCAAACATCGATCGTAAACTATTTTTAGAAAGCAGCACAGAAAACGGAGATTAGGGATCAATTGTATTCAGTTTACTGCGTCAACACACTAAGGCTTGTCTCAGAACGCCTGTATTACATGCCGCGTAATTAACAAACATAAACTCATACTGTTTACAACTATTCTAATCGGCAAAACCTAAACACGCAGTCAATTCTTCGAAATATATGTGTAAACAACGGTTCTATCTTTCCAACATTCATTGCAGACGCTGGAAAGGGTATGAGGAAATTTGCAAAAGGTGGGGAAGAGGGGGTCATTAATGGTTGGTCAAAGAGCCTATATCTATATATAATGTATGTTAAATAAAGATAATTTCTTAGACCTTTTACAAAAACAAGTCAAACCAGGCTGATGACACGATACATAGGTTGGGGCCCGGACAGTCGAAGAGTTAAACGCTCGGCCCTCTCCACTAGCGACCCGGGTTCAATCCCCGGCGTGGCTATGAGAGTGTGCTGCGGTGGTCCGTCCAAGGGCCATTGTTTTCTCCGGGTTCTCCGGTTCCCCCACCTGTAGACACTACCGAACGCATCATTTGAGTCATGGAGAGTTTGTTTTATTTGTTTTGTTTATATTGACGTGTTTACAACACGGTCATAACCCAAGCAAATCCGATAAAAACATCTCTCAGAAAATCACCCAACCAGAGTTTTGCAAATGACAGAAGTTGGTACATGTACCGTGTTTGTACTAACAGCTAGTAGATAAATAAACTCATGCATTCATCACTGAAATTGAAATAAGATCATTTCTTTGCAGGAATTACCGTCAATTCATTAAAATGTACAAAGAATAAGCCAAGACCCATATAAAATTTAAATAAAAGGCAGGTGAATGACTGTTTTTATTGGATACTTGGTTACCTGCATTAACTCTAGGGATTCGTCTAATTTTCGACGTTTAGCTGATGAGAAGGGTGTCATTTCGCGGCGGATTCTTTATTTGTAGTGCTTATCAACCCCCCCCCCCCCCCATTTTTTAAAAGAAGATAGCATCCGTGCCTCATTTTTATTTAATTTTTTTTATTTGTTTAAAATGAGCACATTTCATGTTATTCGAGACCATTGGAAATGTATGCAGATCCGATGAACTCATGATTTTTATATTTCATTAAGCTATGAGGGTTGTTTACTTGATGAATCTTATGCCATTATTTAAATCAACCAAAAGGACCAAGCCATTTTTAGAAGCATGTTTCCTTGAGCTGATTACAAAAGAAAAATCAAAGCTTCTGTCACAGAGTGGCTGGCAGTGCCTGGCACAGACTGGGATTTGCTTGAGCCAGCTGTATCGACAGCTTCAAGGGTAGCAGCTAGTGTTTTCCTAGCTAACGGCAGACGCTGGAGGGCTTTTATCGGCTCCGATGTCGCCCCCAATAGATAACGTCAGTCGAAACCTGATTGCCTGCCTGCAAATGGGCGTCTTCCGTTTAACGCATTACTACAAGCCACTTAAATTTGAAGCCCGCCCGTCCTGTATAAGAATACAATTTGTAATCTTTTGAGCGCAGGTTGAATTATGCCTCTCAGGATTATTAGAAGTAACATGTTTTGCTGGCGTCACTTGACTGACCCTGTTACGATTACAAGAAGTATGCTTCTTATCGCAACTGTTTAATATATGTAAGTTATAGAATGATCATTATAATAATTATGATGATAAAATTTATTGTGCTATAATAAAATATGATGACAAAATATATTGTACCGTATTCCTAGTACCGTGCATTGCATATTGAAATAATACGTAGTTTTTCTATTTATCCTGCGGAATACTGTATTGAAACACAAATGGTACCTTCATCGAAAAACACGTTCGAACTGACATTGGTGACATTGACACTGTTTATACAATGTGTTATAGATGTCTCTTTTATTGTATGCGTTGGTGCGTTTGTTCAGCGCTGGCTTTGTCTGTTGCTATGAGGGCATAGCCCGGCCCAAGCGTGGGGTCTCACGTGTAAACAGCGGTCATGCTAGTCTGGGGCTTTCTCGCCTGGCCGAGCCGGGCCGGCCAACGCGTGAATCCTGACATGTAGAAACACAGGGATGTTGTTCTAGATGTTTCCTGTAACGCGTGTGTACTGTGTATCATGTTAGGTTCTTTGAATTGTTCGAGATATGGGAAGTTCTCAGCTTGAAGTGAAAGTTATAAATAAGGGGCTGTGTTTTAGAGCCAAAGGGGAGAGAAGAAAAATATTCCAGCGGACACAGAAACGTGAAAGTCAGTTGAGGCCTTTTCCGATAAGTGCTGCAATTATATAATTTTCTTCTAAATTTGCGACGGATCTTATATAGTCTTCAGTTTGCTTTCGGGATTATAACAAGAACTTCACTTTGAGATTACAACGGATTGATTTTGTGAATGAACTGCACTGTTATTCTCTGAGAAGATTTATGTGAACTGTTCTTCTGGTTGTACGTTATAAAGGACTAGTTGTCGCTGTGACAGTGGTGGAATTCGGGTACTGTACACTTTATTTATATACATGTATTGATTTGCTGTTGTACTGTTGTTATACTGTGAAATCGTATTGATTTAGTGTATTGTAATGTTAGAATTATTTTGAGAATAAAATTATAAATATTTGTTAACAAAAAAAAACACTGACTTCCTTATTCGTTTAGACATTTTAAGCTGCCTAGTGTTACAGAATCTGATTTTTTTTTATCTCCATTACAAAATTTATGTTCATCACACATATATGATCTGTTGATATTAGGTTCCATAACAAATGGAACTGCAAAAATGTTGTCCGTTGTAAGAAGAGGGATCTGAAACTTTAGATTTTAAAATGAAAATGTTCACAATTTAATTTGTTTTCAGGTAGCATCCCTGGCAAAAATCAAAACTCACGTTCATTTCATATAAATTTTTAATTTTTTTTTTTTAATTTTCAAATAGTACATAATTTTAAGCAACTATAGTAACAGCAAACCACTTTTCAAATGACTAATATAAAACTATAAGCTAGTATCTCAAAGCTGTTTCTTTGTTTTCCTGTATCATATTTCTAACTTATATTGAATTTCATAAACACTTCACCAGGTTTAAAATGATACTTCGTGGATCTAATATTAATTTTAATTTACTTTAAGATTGATTTTTAATCAAGGGAATTTTGCCAGCGATGCTTCCTTCAGTCACTGACAGCGGTAGGATTTTAATATGAAATGGTAAAGATTTCCTTGATTTAGGGACCTACGCTGCAGCAACAACGACGTTTCTATCACTAAACGAGACAAGGCTGTCCTTTAGAACGGGAAATATGAAGACGGGCTGAAGAAGATAAGACAGAGGGCTCCTGTATGGTATTAGGCAAAAAACGATGGTTTCTCAGGCACCGCGCGCGTACATTTGAATCCCGCGTAAAAAGTTGATTTCAAGCAGAGCTTTTCCCGAGTTTGAGTTCAAGGAAAATGAATTGATTGAATTTGTACAACGTTTCCCTTTGTTATATTGAGTTTTTACTTTTTTTTAGCAAAAAAAAAATTTTTATCAGGTTGCCTTCTGCTATCTGTCTAACCCTTTGTCCTCTGAATATTGTAATCGAAAACCTTATAGGCAAAAAAGTTAGCCGCCCGCACTGTTTTATGATAATAGTGCTGAGAAACAAACCTTTTGTGGCCTTAGTGTATGAATCTTGGGTTTTCCCATTAGTAGCATGTTTGATCGATTATCCGCTGCCTATTACAGTTTTTTTGCCCTTCACTTTCATGAACCTTAGACCTTTGATTAATAACTTAATACCTCAAATATCCGATGTCTACGCCGCTAGTATTGAATATCAGATGTCAAAAGATTATGGAAAATAACGCTGATGAAATCCTGATGGATTCAAACGAAACACAGGCGATCTCTAGACGAATTATATTGCGCGAGCATGAGCACAGACAAGCACGCAACATTTACATTTATTCAACATAGAAACTGGGGCTTGCGTTTTAATTATATTATTTTTACATAAACAAACATTTTATATTGTTTAATTCATCTTCGTTACATATCGTATGCCAGGTTTTGACCTATATAATCGCGATTGTGATTTTTAAAAAATTGTATCATTCATTTCAAAATACTTTGTCACAAATATCCTATCAATGGGACTTCGCCTGATAGCAAGACTGGCTTATGTTTTCTCCGTATCCATTTGACAGCATTTAGGTGAATTAAATATCTTAAAAAGAAGTACCTCGGAGGAAAACGATTACCATTTTTTTATCGCAGATATTGTTTACAAAATCATTTACAAACTTTAACAGCATTCATTCGCAGTTTCCCGGAGCTGATACATGAAAAGAATAAGGGGGGGGGGGGGGCTGTGACCACCCTGGCCCGGGGACACAGTGTTCTGAAAATGCCAGTAAAATTCATACATAAATCTGGAAGAAGTAGGGAAGAAAATGGCACGAGACGCGAAAGCCAGCCCTGTTTAGTTTTATGCGTGCATAGCTCCGTTTTCCAGATTATATTGGGTAAAAAAATATGGGGACAATGACTTAATATCAATCCTTGTTTTCTTCTATGTATCTGCTTTGAATTTTAGGCAATACAACACTGGGACAGCGAGGAAAGCTTGCCTGAACTCATTAGCATAAATGGAGCCTTCCCTCCAAACCAGCGACACCTTTTGGCTACGGCTGACACTCAGAATTCAGGTCTGGTATATCGAAAAATCTTGTGTGAAATCTATAGTAATAGCAAGGAAAACAAACTTTCGTTCACGAAGAGGATCATATCAGACCAAAATTTTGTTTTTGTTATCACTTAACAAAACGCCTGAGCATCCGAGGCTCCTTGGACCAAAATACAGCAAACGACCATTTTTGTAATCACATATATGATTACAGTCCTACAGACGCATGAGCATTGAAAAGGTACATTTGGTCTACAATCAATAAGACAAAGAAAACATTTTTCTAAAATAACAAATAACGACAATTCAGTTCAAAAGATTTAAAAGGGCTTTATATTGGCACCTCAAGGCATCGTTTAGTAGAGTTAATTTTTTCGATTTGACAGACGTTTATAGTTTAAACTTTCATTATGTTGTTGTCTTTATTACAGGGACTATCATATAATCCAGTTTAAGCCCGACATGTTCCAGTTTGCGTGGTTAAATGTTGATTGTCATTGCAATCAAGCAGAGTCTAGATTTTTCATATATTTGTAAACACCGGTACGCACGGACTGGAATATTCATAGATTAAAATCTACTCAAGCGAACCTTATGTAAACAGACTCTGAAATTTAATCTTCTGACATAGCATATAGTGTTTTGCAAACTATAAACAGATCCTGGAATTTAATCTTCTGAAATATCATATAGTGTTTTGCAAACAGTAAACAGACCCTGGAATTTAATCTTCTAAATGATTTTTTTCGGACTGAAGGAATACACGCACAGCTCATTACCACATAAATATCTGATATTAGCGTACAATGATAAACTTGGCTACAATTGCAGTATTTTGAAAGATATAGACCAATCATTCTTATAAAGAACAACATATATGAGTATATTGCGACTAGATGTACTGAATAACATATTTTACTGACATGTTGTTAATGACATGTAATTTATCACGTCAATGCATCCGACTGTGGCTTGTATTATTAGCTCACATTTTACATGTTAATACTTAATGAATGCCTAAAATATGGGAGTGTTTTATCTTAGCAAATTTTAATGGGGTGAAAAATATGAAATGGGTGTTACTGCATGTAATCTGTGGAATATCCTTGAAGTAAATAGTCTATCGGCCAGAACCGATACACAGGACCTATCGTTGCCAAAAGAGAGCGAATTACCATTTGAATTATTTAAGACTTTTTATTTAATAGCTTTCATCAAATGCATAAAAGCGGTGCGACGAAGGATAATTTCTAAAAAATATAAGCTTGTTCCTATAGCGCATGGAAACTTCATAACTCTGTACTTAAATTTGCTGCATTTGTGAGTTTATTCTAACTTTTTATGTACAAAATCAACACAGTTATATACATTTAATTAAATATCGGCATTATTGCGAAAGTTACTGAAGTTGCCATGGAAAAAAGTTCATATTTTTTAGAAAGCTGCCAACCCCGCTCTGTTATCATGCATTTTGTATTCTGCTAATTAAAAAAGTGTTGGCGATCTGAGAAACCTCTTTGGTCTATAGACTAATGGTGAAAAGGTAAATGATATGAGGAAAAACAATAAGTAAAAGAGTGAAAAAGATCCCAAAAAGACAACGAGTACAGTTCAAAGAGACTATACGGAGAAATCGAGGAATTTATATACCCTTGCTGGGATAACCTCATATATCTACCTTAAAACTTAAAATTTTCAATTTTAATTAATGAAAAAAAAATGAAATTTCATTTTTAATCAAGAAAGATACATTGCAGAGGGACACGGTTTAGAGATATTGCAATGTAGTTTAATATACGCCATTAGTACCTTGCTATTACTGGGTTTCCTTAAATAGCGTTCTTTTTAAAAATTTAAAAAAATTAATGAAAATTATAAAAACAATTCTGTGTACCATCAGCACAAACACTGTACCATGGTAAAAATGATATATAATTTTCTTTTTTTGTCTTATATTCAATATAAATATCTTTTTGGTTGATTTTGAATGAGCGTGTTTCCCAGCGAAACTAATTTAAATTATAAACATGTAGGGTTGACTGAAAAGGAAAATTGATATTACAAATGACTCACCGAAACTGACTGCGGCAGAATTACCTGATTCCATGGCCATAAAACGATGAATTAGAAGTTTTTTGCCCACACCATGGCTGCCTAATACCGCTACATTATAAGCTCCATGCTCATTGGACGTTTCACTGTGAGAACTACCCAATGAATCTTCACTCTCTGTCTGCAAAGGCATGTCAAAGGTCAAGGTCTCTTCCTGACCTAGCGAGGTCAAGGACTCCGTTTTAGGGACCACAATACTCTGAGCAGTCTTGACAATCCCTTTTGATGTAATCTTGAAACTCCTGACTCGTCTCAGTTCATTATTACCTTTAGAACACCGTCGGAATTTCTCCCTTAGTTTAGATAATTCAGTTTTACTGGGCATTGTAGCCCCGCGTGGTCGCATTGGACGAGACAAGTCTAACTGAGTCTCGTGCGTGCTTAACGACTGAGTGTCGTTTTCAGTATCTGACGCCCTTGGCTGGTCGGATTGTGCACGTGGACGACGAGCGATAAATCGGGAATATTGAGCTGCGCGAATTTGGTCGTCACGAAGTCGTAAACTGCTCATTCTCTTTACCAAAGCCTCAGATAATAGTTCATTTCTGCCTCCCCTGCTCTCACTAGAAACAGGTCTGTCGTATGAACAGTCACTTCCCACCCGACACCGCTTGCGGTCCAGCATTTCTTTGCGTCGGCGCCATTTTTCTGGAAGTGCGCCACCACTGTTAGCCCGGACACGGAATTCCTCAAACTCGTCCTCGTAAAATGCGTCTTCCTCCATACTGGAAACACAAAAAAGGAACAAAATTGCATGAAATAAAACTACAATGACCTTTAACTTAGTTATGTGAGTATATTTTTATAAAACTAGGAATAAAACCAAGTTTTAAAAGCCTATGTCGTGTAGGCATTCACTTATACAGCCTTTATTTCCTGGTTCACTCGTACATAAGTGACTGAACATTTGTGAATATTCCTTGATGATGTCACTGAATCCTGATCATGATATGGATCCATACCACATCAAGAACGCCTTATCTTGGCTTGCATTACAAATCTACTAATTCACTAAATCTAAAATACCGGTAATTTACCCCATAAAAATTAATAAACAATGATAAAAGAACACACTGAATAAGACACGCAATCAACGTAGGTAAATTTACAGTGAATTCTAAATATTAAAAAAAGTTATCATATCTATGGAACGGACTGCTGTACACCTTTCTTATTATTTCATGAATATTATTAATGTGACCCTGTGACCTTATGCTATTTTATGAATATTCATGAGACCCATGTGTTTTTATGTATCAGAATGTATTGCACAACAGAATCACTTTTTCTAGTTTTTATAACTTCATTTGAATATTTTCTTGTTACGCTTCTGTTGAAAATAAACAATAATCTTCTCTGCCTTTGTTTCAGTTGAAAATAATCATCCGTTTTTTACATATCCGCGAATCAAGATATATGTAAAACCGCACGCCTGGTTACATCATTTCTGGAAGAGGAAATCATGAGCCGAGGCAATACCCTTTGGTGATGTTTTTCAACGATATACCAATCTGTCAGCCGCTTTTCCACATTAAAGTACTAAGCTGGCATATTCGGATCGATTTAAACCAAGCAGAGCTGATCCCCGCATCCCCGTACTTTTTTCATCTTCAAATTTGTTATTGCTTGTGGTAAGCCTATCTGTTCTGGTTACGGAACACCTCTTAATTCATCTTCACCCGATAGCAACAACAAAGGAGGGCTGTTAGTCAATGGGCTATTAAGTCGCACCTAAAAAGCTTCATTTCAGTGCAGCCATTTCCTTAATAAGTACTAACAATCTTAAGCAATTTTCTCAGGACTTCAAAGCTAACACACGCTTGTCCATAATGATAACACACGTGTTCACGCACTATTCCAACAAGTCCGGAAAAGAGAAGAACATGTATTTTTTAGGCGTATCTCATCGAGACAAATTAATAACTGTGGCACCTAGTGGGCCGTTCATGAAGGCCTGGAATCTTTACAGAGTGGATTAGACTGAGGGAAGTACATGAACCATTTAATAAGAAACCTTCGGTGAACTCCTTGTACTGAAACATCACACCGGGCACATCGTCCTTAATTAAATCACGAAGTGCCACGGAAAACAAACTCTTCGAGAAGTTGATCACTTCGCGTCGGATAATGTTCGGGGCTTTTTTGGTGTCGAGACGGTTGATCTGATGAATATTCATATTAATATGTCCCAACCGAGAAAAGATCATGTTTATTTAAGGCCTGACAATTTTCCGTCTTTATAATTGGACAAATCTTTTTCCTTCATCCATCCAATTTGGATATTGAGATTTTTCTCACTTAGAGGTTTCCTACTCAAACGTTACCTTTCTAAGAAAGGCTAACGCATGATATTTGATTAAAGCAGTTTTTTTGTTTACTTGTTTGTGATATATGTTAGTCGGTAGTATATATAATTTGCTTTGGCGGAATCCATTAAAGGGGCGTATTCATAAAAGAAAATAGCCAAAAAAAAACGCTTATACCACGTTGCAAAGGCGGTACAAGTCGTTTATATTTACTTATTTATAACATTTGGGGGGCCCTGCAAAAAAGTCCATGATTTTAAACAAAGCACATCAAACAAGGACATCTGGGGACACATCAGACGATTCAGAGTTTGCAAAACACATAAGACTCTTCATATATTGTCATCACCACCAACTAGTTACTTTTCAACTTCCGCACTTGTGCAGTCAACAATCTGCAGTCACATGCTTTTTCTGTTTGCCAATATAAGCACATGTGCCATGTTTACTAACAGCTTGCAGATAAACAAGTCAATACATCTGCCAGAAGGGCGCTATAAGAACCTGTCTTAGAATTATCAACCTAAATGGAAGATGTGTAATTGCGCGAATTTCGTAACGAATCCAGATCTTTCATTTTTAGTATGTGTTTTCTTTGGCTTGCTTGGAATACAGAATGGGTCGAACATTATCCTTCCACAATTGAATACCACGTGTTGCTGGAGCTTGCAAGAACTACTATTTTGCTGGGAGAAAGATGAAAATGAGGATTGAGAATTTCAAGATTTTGATTTATGTTTAAGTTTATGCCACATATAAGGATTTAATACCTGATAAGTATTTACAGATTACAAGCGTCTCATTTCTCTTCAGCTCTGGCTCGAAAAATCTATCTGTATATTATTTCACATAAGTTTAGTTTCTGATGTATCATATACATTGTTCAATAGCACTAACTCTGTGTTGCGGCATGACCGTGCATGGTTTGAAAAACAGTCCAAACATTTTCCAAAAATCAGCTTTCTTATTTCTGCTCGAAATTATCAATACTGTTACCGTGGTATCGTTTATGTAAATGAAAACCTGATAAATCAAATTTTCTGCTTAAATGAGAATTTCGAATAACCTGCACATTTTTTATATAACTTCCAGCCGGGGCAAACTACAACCCTAAAGGGTTGTCAAATAGATAGTTCGCAAACCTTGGTTGTTGTTTTATGTGAACCCATTCGATAACCCAAAAGTTGTCGATTTGACAACCTTATGTTTTCAGTGAGAAGAATCTTGCTGGTATAACCTGTGTTAGAAACTCAGTAAGAGCAATATAATAATTATGAACAACATGACAATGCAACAAAATAAATAGAGTTAGCAGCATATAATGAAAGCCGATTCAGAGATATGTACACTGAAATAACGGTAGTAATAATTGTATAATAAGACAATTATAATCACCTGGTCACGCAGATGAGCTAAGAGCGATAGCTAACAGACTAACGGACAAACTGACAATATTCGAGAGTACGACAGGTTATACTAATTCATAATAAAAAACTGACAATATTCTAAAGAATGGCAGGTTTAATCAGTGATAAAACAACTTGGCCTAGGACAACTGAGGAAATAAGAACAAGAAAACTTTCTCAAAATATATTTTAAGTTGGCAGCATGTTTTATATTGAAGGTAAAGTCATTTTTAAGTGCCTTGTACTAAAAGCAAAGCAGAAAAAGATGTTTCAACACGTAGTCTTTCAGATTAATATATTTTTAGATAGAATAAAAATATTTTTTATGTCTGTTGGCACTTCAGAATACAAGTGTCATGATAACATTCGGAAAAAAACTGACCGCCATTTGGCCATGTAGCGGCGAGAACCACTTTCAGCAGAAAATCCGAGAGTATTAATATAGTCAATTAATCTCTGTAATCATTGGCGCAGCATGAACGAATTCTTGTGTCTCTCCGACCAGTCTTTACAATATATATATATTTTTTCTATATTTAATAAACCTGAAGCCCCTCTATGTATTAATTGTCACAGATAAATCTGGTGCCTGAAGCCTTGTTCGTGTTAGAAGCTGATAAAATGTCTAAAATTAAAAAGCAAATTGACAAGTATGATTAATGAAAGTGTGAAAAAGGATGAAATAACTTGTCAAGTGCGTTTTAGCGATTTTCGTGTGAGGCAACTATTGTTATCACGTGATCAGGTTTTGCAGGTCACGTGACAAAGCACTAACTGTAATCTGGCAGAACCCTCTGTAAAATTCTTGGAATTCTTGACCAGTAGTTACATCGGAAAGTTAATGAAATGGAGCACAGAAAGTAAAGAGCAAAGTATTAGATAGTAAAGTATTAGAAGTTTCAGGGGTTACCCTAAATGCATTTCTTGTAAATGTGGAAGTACTCGTAACTTGCCAACATATCCAAAGGTATCAAACAACCAGAAACTGGGTAAATCTTAACGTGCAGTTTGTCCCTATTTGTGAAGTTTTACCAGGAAAAAATGCAGTTATATTTATGGATGTTTGCACCTTCTTGCTTTAGTCTTTACTCTACAACACAGATCTTGAAACAGCTTTTATGCCAATGATTAAATAATTGATTTCTCTTTTTTATTTTTTTGCAGTTTTAGAAATTACTGTTTTCGGTGATATTTATATATATGTTTTAACATGCGTGACTTTAGGTCCACTATAACCCTTTCACAAGTCAAGGCAAATTTTTTTTTGTCTATTGAATGAGGATGAAGGTATCCATTAATTAAGAATGATATCTTATTTTTAAGCCTTCTGGATTTCATATTTTTTATGCGCGGGGTTAGACATAAACAAAGAGCCATAACCTGTGGCTAAGACATCTCTGAGATTCTATATGGTGGTTTCACCATAATGCTATTGGAGCACCGGGGGGGGGGGGGGGGTGGTTGTCGAACCCGTGATTTTTAGCTCCAAGGCCTTAACCACTAGGCTACGTCCTACCCCCTAAATGCAAAATGGTTCAAGCCGTTTTTAATGCGAAAAAAAAATCACAGCGCCAATTAGCCATGTGACGAAGTTGGGCTGCTACCAATTTTGTTTGACTATTTGTGTGATGGAGCAAGTCCATCTGGTTTCGTTTTGTCACATTGAATTCAACGTCTGTTAAAGGTTTGATGACTCAGGATTGTATGCGCTTAGACGTGTACATGCAGAACAGTTAATCCTGTTTGCCTTCTGGTAAACACATCGGCAAACCTGGACTGGCACAGGCAAAGTAAACCACCTTCTTTGATTAGCCTGAAGTAATGCATTCTTCCATGTTTGTTTTAAAGCTATTCTTTTACACCTGCTTGGACAGAGAACTCGATCTGACATCTCTTGGATGATATTGATATACTGTTTTAGGATTACAAAGATTTGTTAAAAGGAAGCAAGGAAGGATTATTTTTAAATTTGGACGCGATCTGTAAACTGGTGTTTATAGTGATGTACACAGTAGAATGTCTGCGATGAAAGAAAGACGGAACTGCACTTAGGAGCCAATCAATACAGTCTGTAAACACCATTACTATAATGAGATAATACCTTACCAGCATGATTAAAGACAGATGGGAGAGTAATAGGAACTGAACAAACTGATTAAGGCTGTCCTAGCTCCTCTCAGCATGGAAAATGTGTACCTTGCCAAGCTTTTAATCGATGGAGGAAAATTTCAGTTGATAATTGTACGGCAACTGATACCCAGTTGGATTTTGTATGTATACAAGACGAAAATGACAAATGGATCATGTTACTGTCCTAGATGTAATCAAAGGGACGAAAAGGCCAAAGACCACTGATACATCATATATATTTATACAAGCTGACGAAAGAAAATTGTCAGGTGGATGTTCATAATCACCAGGCGATCACTGGAGCGTTCCCGCGATGCCTTCAACTGAATGATAATTGGGAATCGGCTATGAAATGTACCACCTTAGAAATAAGGTCAAGGTCAAAAACAAATATTAGGTGCACATCTGTCACACTGGAAAATGTTTGTACCCAAAGGTCAGATTTTATAAGTTAGCCATATTTGAGATCTAGCGCAAGCATGGAAAAAGGGGAAAACATAAGATGGTGTTTTCTGCACTGTGAAAAAGTCCAAAAACATATTGATATAGAAATAACCTAATCAAACCCATAAGCTTCCCTAACTACGGGTTAGGCTTAAAAATATATAGTTACACATATAAATATATACTCCACACAATGAAGACCTGAACTATTATGAGGTAACGTTTTTCATCGAGGACATTTTCCCTAAGTTATAAACTTAGGTCTGTCCGATAGTAAGATCCAGCTCCAATACCTTGGTCCAGATATCCCTGTAATAGCGTGTATAAAACAATCTGATTTCTGCCCACAGGACTTCTAAAAAATACTAATGCTAAAGTATATTATTAATATACGTGCAAGTGAGGTTAATGACTAAACCAACTGACCCATAATTCCCGTTTCATTCCTATATCCCGGACTCGAATTCTACCTCGCCTGGCTAAAAATTTAATCGCGTAAGACCCGCCAGGGGTAGAATCATATATAAGCGCCGACGATATATATTCGGAATGGTCCAACAAGCTTGCCGAAATCAAAGATTTCCAGCAAGCAAAAAACTAAGATGGTCTAAAACGATTGGAGAAATAAGAACGCGATAACTTTTTTTCAATTTCTTAAGTTGGTGACATATTTAATATTGACGGGCACGTCATTCCAAAGTGAACTGCCGTCATAACACGAAGCTGCTCTAAATGCTTCATAAGTTGTCTCACTAAATAATAGTTATTCCGTTTTGTAGATCGTGATGTGAGGCGTTGAGTATGCTTTATCAAAGTGAACCTGTCAATATATGTGAAGGAGCAAGTCCATTCATACATATTTTATATGTTTATATGTTCAAACAAGTAATATATAAAAATTTCCCTGCCCTGTATTCATCAAATATTCCAGAATAATAACTAGAAATGGTCTCCAGGCACAGCTCCTCTCTGATAATGCATGAATGATTAAAAAAAGACCTTTATGAATCAACAGACTCTACAAAGCAATTCTGCTTTATAATGTAAACAGGATTCTCAAGAACAATGGAATCTGCTAAAGTTAAGCATTAATGGAATAATTGCTTATGGAATTATAACTGTTAATATTCACGTTCCCAAGGTACATTCATGAATATGTTTCAACGTTATATCATATGCAATTACAGTGATCTGTACGCAAGGGCAGACAAGTGCGACTGTATTCCTGTCCACATGGGCTCATCTAAATTAGTTGCTCTACATGTTTGTCGCTATCATGCAACTTTCCTAGATAACAAAATCAAGTGTGAATGTCGGGTAAGCCAGCTTAAATTAGGGCAACGACTTAGTGAGAAACTTGGAGAAGCCGCTAGCAAGTAAAATGACGGCACGTATCAAATAATAAGTAAAACACAACCTCCAGGTACTACACGTCTTTGATGATCCATCAATAAGTAAAAGAGACTTACATGAATGAACAGGCTCTACAAAGCAGTTCTGTTTTATTATGTAAATTTAATAACAGACGAGACGGATGCCTGTATATTTTCATTAAGCCTGTTTTTAGTGGCAGGTACCGCGAGAAACTTTTATTGAATTCTCGGGAAATACATACGAGAGAGGAAGGAATAATCTATTTTTAAAGACTTGATCTTCGATCTGTTTTTTTTACTCCCATGACGAGACTTGTTGCACAAAGGGATATTTCGACAACTGAAGTAAGACGATACAATATTATTGAAGACATGAATGTATTATTAATGTCTCAAGAAAGATGGTGGTTGCATTCTTAATATTGCATTATAAACCTAAAATGTTGAAATCTGTTTGTTAATATTTTCAAGACAAATGGTTCATTAGGAGCTGACTTATCACAAAAAAAGACAAATGCATATCGGCAGTGCAATGAATAATGCCGAATACAATAAGCAGTAAACGTAGTTTCAATTTAAATAGAAAGTATAATGATCGTAAAAATACTAACAAAATGTCATTGTGTAACAACCTTTTTGAACCCTGTTCTTTTAAATAATTTTAGTCCAATTGCAGAAATATTTCTCTGTAATAAATATATATTAATATCCTTAACAGAAACATGAAAGAAGTCTATAACTTCATGCTTTCTTAAGTTTAAAATCCCCATTTGTTTACGCTCCACAGATCGGCAGTTATTTGGGTCTCTGCAAGATCTATTATAAACTATCAGCAAACAGGAATATTTAGATCAGTTATTTTTAAATACTATTTGAAAGAATGCAATGGGAAGGACTGCATTTAGTTAAATGAAATCGTCAGTGTGAAATTCAAGATGCTAAGCCAAATTGGGGGCAAGATTAAATTTGTGCCATTCCAAAGCAGCTTTTTACGTGCCAAATTAATTAGTATTACAGCCATTATTGTTGCCGTTCCGGTTAATGTTTTGTAAGATAAGCGTAAACATGTCTGAAAGCACGAACTCTGTGTGAACTGGACTTTTAGATACCAAGTGTTATGATCCCTTCGGGGAAAAAATGTTCGCCATTTTGGAAATGAGAAACACTTTAAGCAGGATAGCCGAGAGTATTATAAATTAGTGTCTCTCATACACTAGTCTTGACAATGTGTTATTTTTTTCTGTATTCAGGTAAACATGAAGACTCTCTATGTATTAATTGTGACCGATGAATCTACTGCTATAAGCCTTGTTTGTGTTATAATTAGATAGAAAGTCAGAAATTATAAAGCAAATTGACAAGTATAACAAACAGAAATGCATCAACGGATAAAATAACCTTTCAGGAGCGTGTTAGTAAGTCAGGCGGGTGATACATCTCTTGTTGTCACGTGATTAATTGTTGCATGTCACGTGAAAGGTTTAAAAGTTTACTGACAGGATCGCGTGTCTTGATTCACGGGACTGACGTTACGTTTCAGAGATGTGCGTTCAACGTATCAAGAACTGGCAGATGTTGCTTAAGCTCAATCAGTAGCCACTAACAACTTACATACGTGTATTTATAGCCACATAAATGCACTTCCCCCGAGTATTCAACCAGACAAAGCTAAGGTTAAAAGAGACAGGTCAGTCATAACGTATTCTTGTCAGTAATTATGAGTCAGTCTGAAGCCGTATATACCCGATCAAGGAGTCATGTTGTCAACTCCACCGTGGCATATACTGTGGTTGGCTTCATATTCGCAGGATTAAATTTTCGCGATTTCACTTTTTCAATGTTTCGCGAGGTTTATATTTTCTCGATCTAACAATATAATTATTATGTGAAATAATTATATCAAATACTGTGTGCACTAAATCTTATCAACAAAAAAATATTTTTTGTTAATATTAGACATTTGGAAAGATCCGATATCAATTAAAGTATCAATCTTCTACATGATCGATTTTATTCATAATGCCAATTTACCTTTTACATTTCATTTTTACCTTCAACGTTTGAAGGTAAACCCTCGCTCACAAAAAGGTAACCACATATTCTATACACAAACACCAAATCAAAGATCATCTAAAAGAGGGTGAGCGACAGACATATTACTTTGGGCAAATACCTCGTGTAATAATTATTAAATTCATGTTGTATTCATCATTGGTTCACACAATGTTTAGATAATAAACCCTGATTGTATTTAGTTTGTATGAAACTATGTTCTGTCTTGTCTGAATAATCATGTATAAATTAGTAGCTGTATGTGTAAAGAGCTCCCCGCGGATGCGTTGCACTCGCTACACAAATATAACCTAGTGTTTTGCACTCACGACACGTGAAAGGTCCACAGGGACATCATATCTGCCTGTCCTAATTGTGTGGAAGTTGTAAACTGGCCGCGTAATGCCGGGTCTGAAATGTCTGCTTTGCTACACGGCTTGTTGTTGTTTTCCGAAGCACATACTGACCCAGTTTGAAAATGACGAAATAGCCTTTCAAAATGGCAAAGTTTATGGTAAACGCCGATAATCCTGTCTCACACGTTTCAAAGCCACGACAAATATGTCAGATACACGGTTTTCTAGCGGTGTTAAATAAAATAAGACAACTTTGATAGGTATGTTTAATTCTCACTACAAGTGGAGAATGGTCTTTTAACGCTCCCAGGAGACTGTCCTGAAAAGTTACAATGGGTTCTATGTCTGGCACGCCATCTTTAATTAGAGAAATAGTACCTGGTCGGCGAAATTAGAAACCAGGGGAAGCCGCTGGCAATTAAAATGGGGCGCGTCTCAAATATTCTGGAACAGTATCTTAAACACAAACTCCAGGCACCCTCATCTCTGAAGATCTATGAATAAGTAAAAAGAGACATTAATAAACAGGCTACACAAAGCAGTTCTGTTTAATTATGTAAATACAGACGATACGGTAGTTTGATATTTTTACCAGGCTTACTTATGCAGTGGAAGGTACCGTGAGAAACTACGAGATCTGAAATAATTCTCGGGAAATACATACGTGAGAGGAAGTTATTATCCATTTATAAAGACCTGATCCATGTGCGATTATTTACTCACATGACGAAGTGAGGGTAGTTTGCACAAAGGGACCATTGAATTGAGAGGCGACAATATCTTTAAGGATATAAATACCTGTATATTATTAATGTCACTAGAAAGTTAACGTGCTCGTGTTATATTTAATATATTTATTGGCATTCTTGATAATGCTCTATGATAAACCTAAAATATTGAAACTTACCTGTCAGTCATTCTAAGATGAAACTCTTTGCAAATTGACATACCACAATAAATGTACTGTTTAAATAAAAAAACCTAGAGCTGCTAGGTATTAAAGTTCAATAATGCCGATTAAAGTAAGCACTATAAGTGTTATCAATCTAAAGAAAGCTAATGACCATAGAAATACTGACTGATGTCAACTTAAGTAAATTGTAAACAATTTTAACCACATTCTTTTGAATAATGTCCCTCATATTTAACAAATACTTCTTCAAGCAAAATGATGCATATGAATACATAAAGAAGTCACTGCAGGTTTCCTAAAGTTTTAATCATCTTTAACCCTTTGTTTGCGCTGGACAGATCGGCAGCGATAAAGGATGATTATATTTGACTCTATATACGTTCTTCTCTAAACTTTTACGTTTTTCAAAACAGAAATTCAATTAACTGTTTTGTTAACAAAAACTGATATGAAAAACATTATGTATGCCATTGGATGAACTGCATTTAATTAAAAGAAATCCTATATGACACTCAAGATGCCAACTGGGGATAGAAAAATAATATACCATCCATTTTTAAAGATTTTTTTTTAAAGATAGGAATACAAATGTCTTTTGTTACAAATTCAATGTCTGTTGGTACTTAAGAATATAGGCGTCAGGAATATTTTTGGATAATATTGTTGGCCATTTTGGTCTTATTACAGGGTAGAACACTTTAAGCAGGAAATCCGAGAGTTTTAAAAATAACAAATTAATCTCTATTTTCATTGACGTAACACAATCGCTTTCGTGTGTCTAACATACCAGTCTTGACAATATTTCGTGTTACAATTAGATAAAAAGTCAAGGATTAAAATGTAAATTGACAAGTATGATAAAATGAAATGCATCTAAATTCTGCCATGAGCGTGTTAGTGATTTTCGTGTAAGGTGTTATAAAACCTTAGTGGCCAAATGATCAGGTTTTGCATGTCACGTTACAGAGCTCTAAAAGTAAACTTACAGGATCGCGTGTCTTGATCCAGGGGTTTTTGTGTAACGCTTCAGAGACGTTCTACGTATCAAGAACTGACAGATGTTGCTCAGATTCTTGGAACGGAGTGTCCTGTACATCAACATAAATGTAATAAAGAGCACTGACCAATCAGTAGCCATTCACATTTAGAAATGACTAAGGTTTAGTTAAGCTATATAAATGCGTTCTCTTCGAGTATAGAACCAGACAAAGCATAAGTCAAGGGAACATGACCAGGAGCAATATCTTGCTTATTATTTCCCACTTTAACTTCAGTGTTGCTTTATACAATCGTTTCCAGTCAAAACCATCCCAGGACACGGTTTCAGTAGTCCCCCTTCACCTACTTAACACTTTGTCATGGTTCTGCGTGTGAGTAACCACGGTCCACGTGTCTGCGTACCTTAACATGGCCGCGTACCGGAGGTCTGATTTTGCGCATGCGCGACAGATCTAAAGGGGAGTAGTCCAAACATGAATGTCCACGGGTGTGATACATCGGTTGTAAGCCTGAAAGGAAAACGCAAGTGGTTTGTGTCGGCGCCAATGATCGCGCCCGGTCTACCTTTTTAAACTCGCGTACAGGAGTAGCCAACCGTGTCAGTTTAATATTTTGGCAAGTGCCATTTTCTTTAAAGAGAAGACGCTATTGTTCGTACAACATGCTTATTAGGTCCCTTTAAAAGAGACAGATTTTTGTTCTGGTCGGTCAAAACATATTCTGGCAAGCAATGATGTGCCAGTCAAAATCCGCATCTACCTGCATCTAGCAGGTCATTATGCTAAGCTGGTGACCCATTCCAGTGCAAACTCTCTCGGACATTGTATCATGACACTAAAATCAACCCATTTTAATGGAAAATTGACATACACTAAATCAGATATCATCTAATAGAGAGTAAGCGATAGATATGTTACTTACGGTACATACCCCCTGAAATGAGTATTAGGATTTATGTTTTATTTATGATAAGTTCATAAGATGCCCTCTGTATTAAGATTATCATTTTTATCGATGCCCTCTGTATTATGAGTATCATTTTTATCGATGCCCTCTGTATTATGAGTATCATTTTTATCGATGCCCTCTGTATTATGAGTATCATTTTTATCGATGCCCTCTGTATTATGAGTATCATTTTTATCGATGCCCTCTGTATTATAATTTTCATTTTAATCGATGCCCTCTGTATTATGAGTATCATTTTTATCGATGCCCTCTGTATTATGAGTATCATTTTGATCGATGCCCTCTGTATTATGATTATCATTTTGATCGATGCCCTCTGTACCAGGATTATCATTTTGATCGATGCCCTATGTACCATGAGTATCATTTTTATCGATGCCTTCTGTATTATGAGTATCATTTTTATCGATGCCTTCTGTATTATGAGTATCATTTTTATCGATGCCCCCTGTATTATGAGTATCATTTTTATCGATGCCCCCTGTATTATGAGTATCATTTTTATCGATGCCCTCTGTATTATGAGTATCATTTTTATCGATGCCCTCTGTATTATGAGTATCATTTTATCGATGCCCTCTGTATTATGAGTATCATTTTTATAGATGCCCTCTGTATTATGAGTATCATTTTTATCGATGCCCTCTGGTTTATGAATATCATTTTTATCGATGCCCTCTGGTTTATGAGTATCATTTTTATCGATGCCCTCTGGTTTATGATTATCATTTTTATCGATGCCCTCTGTATTATGATTATCATTTTTATCGATGCCCTCTGTATTATGATTATCATTTTTATCGATGCCCTCTGTACTATGATTATCATTTTATCGTCCTTACTATCTACAGGGTGGTTGGTTATGCTCGCCTCGGCTCTTTAAGATAATAGATTCTGAATGTGTAAAGTTTGCAGGAAACTCTTTGTACGGTCTTTTCTGGTTAATCATAAATGAGTTAGTTGCTTTAAGGGTTAAACTTTATCAGGCTAATGTTCTGGATAGTAAAATAAATGGTCAATGCGTTCTATTTCCAGTAAGCCAGGATTATTAAGATGAAATGAATTACCATCTTAACGGCAAAGTTTAAAAGGGAAGTAGCAAGGTTGTAAAATGGCGGCACCTATTAAATATTCTAGAACAGTGACTGAACCACTGCTCTTCTCTGAAGATCCATGTACAAATAAATAGCTGCCCATATAAATGAACAGACTCCAAATATTTTTTTTTAATGTGTAAATTCAAAAATAGACGAGACGGAAGCCGGATCTGCTTCACAAGAACGATGAATATTGACACTTAACTCTAGTGGCGACGTGGTCTGATTGCATTATCTTTAACGCTCAACATATCGGCGGTGATTTTAATATCTCTGCACGTTCCACTACAAACTATATCCAAACATGAGATATTCCATCAGTCACTTTTTATATATGTTATTTGAAAAAAAATTCCAGTTAGATTGCATTTAATTAAATGTAACCCTTCTGTATGAAAAAGATGCTAGACCAAATCGGGGGCAGAAAAATGTTAAATTTGTGCCAATTTAAAGCAGCCTTCTAATGTTGCTTAACGTATTACTATTAAAGCCATCAATGTTGTCATTCTGATTAATGTTCTGTGGGAGATAACAGTAAAGCATGAACTCTATGGTACTTGGGAACATGAATGTCCTGAATACTTCGGATAAAACTATTCCACATTTTTTGCCGAGAAACACTGATACACGGATATCAAAATAAACAATTAATATCTATAATTATTGGCGTCACACGAACGAATTCGTGAGTCTCACATACCAGCCAGGACAATAAGTTGTTTTTTTTCTGTAATGTAATAAACTTGAAGCCTCTCTACGTATCAATTGTGACCAATAAATCTGCTGCTGGAAGCCTTGTTCGTGTTATAATAGGATAATATGCCATAAATTAGAATCCAAATTGACAAGTATGATAAATGAAAATCAACCGATAAAATAACCTGTCAGGAGCGTGTTAGCGAATTGTAAGTCAGGTGTTATACAACTCTGGTTGTCACGTGATTAAGTTTTGTATGCCACGTGACAGAGCTCTAAATGTAAACTGACAGGATCGGTCGTCTCAATGCAGGGGTTTTGTGCGTTACGTGTCAGAAATATGCGTTCGACGTATCAAGAAGTGGCAGGTGTTGCACAAATTCTTGGAGCAGAGTAGCTTGTTCAGGGGAACATTAATGGAATGACATACAGTGACAAGTCAGAGGCCATTTACATTTACAAATTACCTAAGTGAATTTGTAGCTATATAGTATGGAAGAGACAAAGTTGAAATATTAGTTTTGTGCTCTGGTCGGTAAAGCATATACTGGTCAAAATGATATGTCTGGAAAAAACCTGCATCTGCCCCAAGAAAGAGTCAGGTCGTAAACCCACCCGTGACGGATATTTGATATAACGTTTACGGGTTGTGAACATGAGTACACGAACCTTGCCATAAGTCCCTTTTGGTATTAACAACAATTAACTAAACAAAAACCAGCCAAAAAAAGCCCATCAGCCTCAACTGGTCACCCTTTCCAATGTAAAAGCTGTCTGACATTGTGTCATAAGTTATAATCCTGACATTAAACCATCCAGGCATTTATTGTACTTGTGTATTGTAAATTACTTGTAATTTTTTGTATTGTCGGTATATATTTATGAGCGAACACCTGCGTGACTTGGCTACACTAAAGTTAATATTACCAAGCTTAGGAGACAATTATGCTGAGTCTATGTCATCTCATTATCTTAAAGAGAATTTGTGTCATCAGCAAATGTCAGTCTATTGAGCTGAATGCTTACAGCCAATCTGACAATAAAGAAAAGTGTGAACTATATTTCACAGCTAAACATCAAGTTTGAAGGACAATAATGTGTTTTTACGTTTGTTCTTTTTTAATTGTGTTAAACATATAGGCAACCTGTATACTTCCATGACTGTCTTAATGTTATTTTGTACATCTGGTTGGAATGAAATAATTGGATATGATATCTAGTTCATGGTACCGGTACTATTAGGATTATATAAGTTTTTATTAAAGAAGGATTCTTTTTTATTTTGAACGTGATCTGGATACCATAGTTTAAAGCGATATTTACAGTCAACCTTGCGCCACGAGTGAATGAAGGGAAGTAACTGCACTAATTGCATGCCGACATAGACTGGTGATGCTAGATCCATTCCTCGAATTCTCTCAACATTATTTTAATCTTTGAAAATACCGCTTGAGTTAGTCTGTACGCAAAATGGCAGCCCCCATAAGCGGATACTATATTGTTGCAAGGTCAGAATTTGATAAGGACATGGAATGCAACAAGATATTACTCCGAGCACAGTCTAAAGGAGAGAATCTGTCTGCGGAGTTAGCTTTGTGACCAATAGGCCGTATCTTCAAAGCAGAAGTCGGAGGAACGCTCTCGGGATGACCGCGCTTTCATCCGCAAGTTATAGTAGGATACAAGATAACGCAAACAAAATATCAATAAATGTCCACAAAAACTCAACGTGTATAATAGC
The DNA here is from genome assembly GCA_026874595.1 of Sipunculus nudus. Classification (NCBI taxonomy): domain Eukaryota; kingdom Metazoa; phylum Annelida; class Sipuncula; order Golfingiida; family Sipunculidae; genus Sipunculus; species Sipunculus nudus. Next base: position 65,335,171 of record CM049316.1, on the reverse strand, counting down.
TTGTATAAATCGACCTAATTTATGTCCAAAGGAAACACAGTACTACTAAAAATAACAAAGCTATGAATATTATTACAATATGTGCAAGTGAAGCTAATGACTAAACCAACTAACCCATTATCCCATTTTCATCCCAAATACCCTGGCCTCGATTTCTACCTCTCCTGGACAAAAAAAAATTACTCGCGTATAAACTTTCAGATGAAGAGTCGTACAAATACTGGTGTATAAGCCGACAATATATATCCATGTTCTCAGTTTCAGCCCGTCGAGAGCTTGCTTATTTTATCGATTTACCACCAGACGGAGTTTACCTTGCGCTCCCATACAAATAACTATTTCTACGGAAGAGGTTCGGGACATCCGGGATCGATCGTGAGCGCCGATACCACAATGAGTTGTCCTAGGACCATACTTGAAAGTTGCACTTCTCCAAAAGATGCTATCAGTGTCATATTCCTGTTTTGGGGTATTTGTAAAGTGGTACAAAAAAAAATAAATACCCAAAAATACTTTTTTTAAATAAAATGCTCCACAGCCGAAATATTTGCATTTAAAAACCATAACACCCTTCCATCTCCAAATCGTACTGATTTTTTTTTCGGCCGGCCAAGAATCGGCTGGAAAAATCAGTTGATGAGAGACCGGCTTCACAAAGGCCCTTTAGCGATCGTGGTTTTCCTGTGGGGTTCCTCTCTTACAGCGGGCCTTCAACCTACCGATTTTTTTTTGCCGGCCTATTGATTTTGACCGCTCGAAAAAAATCTACAAATTTCGCCGACTGGTGAATGCCCGCACATCTACCGATTTTTCCTGCAAATCACCACATTTCTAAGGTTATTTTGATTTCATCATATGATTGTTATCAGCGGCAGAAATGATAAAAGAAGGAATAGCAGGTTATAGGTAGCCGATTTTTTTTTTTTTTTTGCTTCGGTAGATAGGAGGAAGGCTTTATAACTGTGTTATGCGGACAAGTGCAAATGTTAGCTTAGTAGCTATATATCCAATATTATATATAAGTGCGTTTTCCATATTGGAAAGATTTACATGCGATAATATAACATTACTATATATGTATGTAATCGGTGCATGCGTGAGTAGTAATGTAAATGATTAAATACACATGCAAGCATCTTCGTTCATGAAATTGGTAAAGGTTATAGGCCGTTTCACCAATTGCTGTCCACCTGGTTTAAGAGATAATTTTCCTAAACGTTTATATTTTTCATTAATTTTCTAGAAAACTACATATGGAAGGGACAACATGATTTTGCAATTTAGAATTTTACAACGTTTCACAACTTTTTTGTTTCTTCATCATGATCTCGCATATCAGGTGTATGCTTGCATGAGTAGTCATCTTTGTTTTGCTGGTTTTATTTTTTAGAGTGTTAACATGACAGCATTCAATCAGCAGCTGTCAATTAGTGCTTTATTGCATGTGACCAATGAATTGACCTCCATAAGCGGGTCTCATGTGTTGTAAAGGATAGACTGATTTCTCATATCTTTTTAAATATTTCTGTTTCTGAAATTAGTTGTGAAGCAGGTATTAAGTTACTTTGGTGAAATAAGACCCTTTATTCCTCTAGGCTACACTATCTGTTTTCCTTGGAATGTAACTGATAAACATTTCCACAGAATAAAAACAGATGGACATGAAGGGATGAAACGGACTATAATTTACAGTATAGCTTGAACTGGCTACCATGCACTCCAGCATTCCAAGATATTAGACAGGCTTTGTGCATGATCGCTCCACTGAAAAGAGGCATTTGAGTGAGGGTCAACCATCGCTTAGTCCAAGTTCGTGACTTAACTGCAGTACCGATGCCCTGGGAGCCGCAGTTAATGTGCCACTATATAGCGCTGTTAACCGGGGAACTCCCATCTTGATAGCGTCTCGGTTCCTGAATGTGACAAGTCCAGTTGAAGTTAATCTCACACGGGAATTTTGATGTGATTTCGGGAGATGGGTCAGAAAACAGTTGTGAATAATTAATGACTCAATTTAAAGTAATGCTGGAGGTCGCGGCATTCACTTTATTGGGAAAATAATCACATTTTTGCTATCTTGACAAATTGTTAAAACTCCTTCGAGACTATTAATAATAAAAAGCCCTCTAGATTAGTACATATGAGCAAATAACTGGTATAAACTTTCAATATATATATATATATATATATATATATATATATATATATATATATATATATATATTCTGTAGTATTACCTCCAATGTCACCTCCAAAGGGTTTAATTAACACTTGTCCCATATCGGCGTTATGATATAAGCCTTACGCCGATGCGAATGCATTAATGTACCCGAACAACAAAGGTGCTTTTAATGAATAATGACTTTGTCTGGCAAACTACTCTAGCTGAAAATTTCATGGCCTGGATTTACGCAATGTTATTGTCTTAATTAAATATGCATTGCGACATGTCTACCTACAAGGGGGGCGAATCTATAGTCTTTCAGGTGACATTGGATGTTAGAACGTATTGGCTTGAAGGGCGTATGCTTAATAGGTAACACGTGATCCTGACCAAGCCAATCCTGCGGGCTCTCCTAGTATGGCGTTCTTTCTTTTGGTATTTCCTCTTCAAGCATATGAATTCCTCGAACTGTTTATATAATAACCTATATTGTAATTAAATAATGTGATTAATAATATATACCTGATGTCGTAGTCATTCAATACAATTACTCTATTGACTGGATATTTTATTAATCCCCCTGCACTAGTTTGTAGAAAACACTGCCCGCGGTCATTGACGCTCCTGTTTTACATAAAGAAACATTGAACTGAACGGGTAAACACAACGCTGTCGATACACAGATACCTATATCTATATGCGTCATAATGTCTCACGTTTTCTTTTACCTGGAATATACATAATCATGTCTTCCAGGCATATCACTCAATATATCCGGGAATATGTCTGAGTGCAGCACTGGGTGTGATTTGCATCACGTCCACATACATTTTTTTTTACAGTTTACATGTACAGATTCCTTACAGCAGTATATTTTGCCTGGTCTAACTGTAATTTCATTCAAGCCAGCTATATTCACCTACAAACGCGTGGATACAAACAAAATTGACAGGTTACAAATGATATCACCATTTAAAAAAAAAAAAGGTTCAAGAGACTTCCTTTATTTAATTCACTTTCGGCATTAGAGCCCTTTAAGAAAAACACAGGCTTCCGTCAAAACACCTACTGACCCCTACTCTGTTTATCCTCGTCCACTGCCAAATTCTCTGGCCGATATTTCACCCCCACCCCCCACCCCAAAAGTTTCATGGAAACCATGGTCAGCAATTATCGCGTAAACCCATTTAGGGACAAACAAACAACCAAACAGAAACAGGATAAATATAAATCTCTTTAACGGGATGAATAATTTTTACTGCCCTGCAAATTAACCGAGTCTTAAATTAATTCATGGAATGTGTCACAGTCATGTCTTAAAGATGTTTAATAATGACATGGGATGTTAAAGATGCAACATGATCTATTTATTGTGGAAATATTATCACCTACAAAGGGGTGAACCTATGCAGTCTTTTAGCTGACAATAGATGTTTGAACAGGATAGGTTTAATAATTAGCGCTTCATCCGATGTTAGCTCACATTACAGACTTGGGGATCTCCTTCCCCATAATATGTTTCAATGTTTCTATTAAATATTTTCCTTTTAAATTATCAAACCTCGAGCTGTTCATATGATACATTATGCTAAATAAATAATTTAATCAAAATGTTCTCCGAGATACAATCATCTTAATTAGCACTGTTCTATGGTCATAAACGGCCTTGTACGGTGAAGAAACATTTGGTATTGAAAGCACTATAAACATCGTTGACACAGGGCAGAATTGTAGGGCGTCATCGTATAATGGGTTCGTTTTTTCTGTTGCAGAATTAATAATCAAGATTTTCAATTCAGTCAAGTTACCCAATGTGATAATCTGTAAAGGAGGTTATAACTTCTCTCGTGTCTGTGTATGTGTGTTTGTTTGTTTGCCTGATAGCTGTGTTACGCAAAATCTGCCGAGCCGTTATAAATGGAGTAGGGAAGATCCCTTAAATATTGTTGCGGATAAACGGGAATAAGCAGACGGATCTTGAGCAGCTCTGTACGAGGCGTCATTCTTACAATACTGGAGTCAACCCGGATCCAGACACCACTGTAACAATAACTGTTATCTCTAAATGTGCATCTGACATATTGCAATGGAATCCTGTGGGCGTGGTTGAACACTTCAGAAGATGGCAAATTATTGGGATTCTTGATTGATTGATGAGCCCCCCCCCCCCCCCACCCACCACCACGGAGGAAAAGATTGTCCAGTTTATTCCTATATTCACATTTGATTAAAAAAAAGTTTTATGAGTGGACCTTCCTATGTGCGCCCCCCCTCCCCCCCCCCCCCCACATTTTCTGTTTTCGCTAGATCCTGGATGTGTATATTTGGGCACGATATAAGTCCTAGGAGACAGAATTGCACCGTATAATTTATTTGACCTTGACCTTGTTCCCAAGGTGCTACACTCCATATCCGATTCCCAATTATCACTCAGTTACATGCATTGCGAGAGGTAGCCATTGATTTCTTGGGGATTGCAATCATATATTAACAATATGAACAAGATAAACACTACATACCAACTCTAACTATATCTCTTTGGTTACTGATGTTGTCAGTAAAGTTTAATTACGTAAGACATAATGATTGATAGGTCTTGAAAAAGCATTTGAAGAGGCATGTGGCTCATTGTAGGCAAATTGTCTGAATGATCACGACATATCCTCGTGTCTTCCGACAGGGCATTATTGGGTGTCATTGATTTTCGTATCGGTAGTTAATATCCTGGGGCACAGAGTGGTTCTAAAGAAGACGAATTAGCTGCCTCTTTGTAACCTGAGTGGTACAAGAGGCAGGGAACACCGATCAATACTTGGAAGTTGGGATGCGGTTTCATCTATAGTTCAATTTGTATAGATATGATGACACCTGTATTCAGATTCCGTTACTGTAGATTCACAATGCTTGATGCAAAGCTGTGAATCAATATCTATATGTACACGGTGACGGTAAATTTAAAATGAGATACTGCCAACGAAATTTGGCCGGGTTTATATCTCTAAGCGGTATTCCATTGTTTGGGTATCCGTACGCTGTATATCAGTATTTTTTCAGTTTTTTCTGTTTTAGTTTGTTTACAAGATATCTGCAAATTATACAAGTGATGTTTAATTAACCGTGTCGTGGAAGTTTGCCTTGAGGTACAGAAGATGTGACCTAAAATTTCGGTTGTTCAGTTTCATAAGGAGAACTGATTTTTATGTGTGGTTACTTTTCTGCATTCTTCTGTTCAGAATGCTTCAATCAGTGTAATGGATGTTAAACACAATATAGAAAGATAAGTTCAGGTAAAAGATTTTGCCTGAACCACAGTACTGAACTGTAGTAGGATTTTGTTACATGAGCTTGGGGGAGGTGTGTGCTCCCCGTGAGCTCTCTAGTTCTGGTCAGGTATAATAAGAACTAAGCATGCATGGTTCTATTTGTGCCTATTGCAAAAGAGTTTGGTTCATGCTTCATGCGATTTGAAGGTAACTGGATAGATATCCATATTTCTTAACCAGGAGTAATATTATGCCTATTCTTTTACACTATCAGTTCAGTTTTGCTTAATACACGTTCCAAGCAAAACCATCCCAGCACACAGTCTCAGTATCTAGCATAATTATAAAAGGCTGAAATATAGAGTTATTGACGACATGAGAGGATTTTACGGTAACCTTTAGTTGGGAAATAGTGGTTTATCCATGTTGTAAATTACTGTGTAAGACAAGTTTATCTAATTTAACGACTTTATTCAGCAATCACGCCTACATTAATTAGTACATTTATATCTAATACAGCAGCCATGATGACAGTCTAACCGACAGCGCACTTTACAACATTTATAATTTATTGACGTTCATTGGAGCGCATACCTCCGCAAAGGAATAATTTTTTTTTTAATTTTTACTGGATCCACCCCTTTACCTTCCTTTACTGAATGGACTTGCCCTGGCAACTGTCCCATCCCTCAACAAGAAATGTGCATAGCAATGAATACATGCCTCCGCCATTGGAGCACAAGTTTAAAAACACTGCGAATACACTGGACACCATCACTCCAAGGTGCTGGACGCTCGAGCGTGACCTGTACAGGGTCCAGGACACACTGGTGAGGCGGGACCTTATGCGCATTCACGTTTCTTTTTTGCCCCTATTCTTAGGTTCATTCGTGCATAAGTGACAGTACATTGGTGAATATATCTTGATGACACTCCAGATTCCGGAGAAGATGTTGGATCAACACCAGAAGCGAGTCGATATTTCCTTGGCCCATTCTTAAAATGCCCTGAAAATTTTATGTACATAGAATTTTCAGCTATATCTTGCTAACAAATAACCAAACTAACAAAGAGACACGGTCAAAAACATAACCTCCTCGGTTAAAAGAGACATAAATTGGGGAAAATATAACTTTTCCAAATTCAGTCGATGAAGTTGGCTCGTCATAAAACAAGAAATAAAAAATTCCATTCAAGTACCAGTATGTTGACCAGAATAAGAATTTGACATTTGTACCGACTATGCAGAGAGCCCCTTTTTAATCCATGACGTGTCGAGAAATGTAACCATCCGAAATGTCAACACTGGACAGAGTTTGACCTTAAGTGTTATAGGGCATAAGTGAAAATTTGCCCAAAATAACAGAGTGGAAACACTACTTCTGATGCAATTACTTATAAATCCAAGTCAGTTTGAGGGCAGTGATCTTTTTAAGTATTCGAAAGGTTTTGTCAGTGACCTGCACGTTGCGCTGCATATTAAATGGTGATGAGAATAATAATATGAAAAATGTGACACTGGAGCATAAAAAGCTTTCTTGATTCAGTTTTATAGGAATAGAAATGTCATAGACGGTCATGTCATGTTATGTCCTTTACAGAAGCGGATCCGGGGGGTCCAACCCCCCCCCCCCCCCCCACCTTTCAGCCACCGCAACTTTTTTTTAAAGCTGTCTGTTCACCTACCTGGTGAAAAAGTATTTATGTGACTTATGTAAATTTATGTGTTTTATGTAAATTTATGTGATCTATGTGATTTTATGTGATTTCCGGCTTATATATTAATGATCTAAGAGTAATTCTGGTCATGAAAAGTTCTTATAACGCCTACGAAAAGGGTGTATCAACTTGATCATCAACAACATGTTTGTAAACACAGCAATGTTGACAAATTAGAAAAACATGTAAAATAAGGTATTAATTTGCATATATGCGGAGGTAGAAAGGTCACTTTTTGCAAAACACCATTTGCAACGCTCTGGCTTATCTGATTTGCTGTCAGACGGCCTGGTTGAATTTGTTTAATTTTGGCGGGCCCCCACATATTGTAAACATGTTCATGTAAACAAAACAAGCAGCCTGTCTGAAGTGATATCCATATATCTGGCCTATTTTTATAAAAGCCCCAAAGGATAACCTTTAGTTTATAAAGGTCAGATAGGTGACTGGGCCCCTTGACGGGTTTCATACCTAATTTTGTGGCCTGGGCTCTCTTTTTCGTACCTGGGGACCTTAATTAGGCTTTTTCATTTGACTTCCTCGGTTGGACCCCTCCTTTTCCTAAATCCTGGATCCGCCCCTGCTAAAGATAGCATCCCTAGCAAATAACCTTTAATTTAAAACTGGTACAGAGCACTTCTAAGGGTATATAAATTTTTTTAAACTCACATTCATTTTCTTATGAAATTTAACATTTTTGACCATTTTATTTTGTTAATGGTGCACAAATTTAAGCAACCAGTAACAGCAAGAAACTTTTTGATGGGTTTGATTGGCTAATGTTTAAGTATATGATACTATCTCAAACCATTTATTTTCCTGTATCATGTTTCTTTCTCATTTAAAATTGGATTTTAAAATTTTGACCACAATAAAAATTAAAATTAAATCTCCTTTTAAACATTTTTTTTAGATTCTGGACATCACTGGCTTGGAGACCCTCGCTCTTATGCTAGTTAACCTTTTTAATTTTGATTCAATAAAGAATGTTAAATCTCATTTTATGGACATTTTTGAGATTCTGGACAACACTGGCGTGAAAAGCCTTGCTCCAAATGCAAGTTAACCTTTTGAATTATGATTCAATAAAAATGTTAAATCTCATTTTTGGACATTTTTGAGATTCTGTACAACACTGGCCTAGAGGCCCACGCTCCAATCGCAAGTTAACATTTTGCGTCTGTTGTGTATCAAAGGCTGCTTAAAAAACGACTAGGTTTCAGCGGTGGAGGAAGAGTACTCTGAGGTCGACAGTTACTTTGTGGATTAGACTTATAAGTACCGGAGGCAATAAACCGCCCTGTTTCCCGGACCTTATTGTTCAGGAAACTACTTTAATATACCATCAAGGTAAAAAATAACCTCAAGTTTACGTGCCTATATATATTTGTCTTAACTGTTCTGACGGGAGTTTGACGGACCTGACGTTATGGAAGACAACCCCGGGGCACACGTGCTTTACTCCAATTGACCTCGAGGAGCGAACTCTGGTGTCATTTATTTTCCTTTTCCCAAAGAGGTGAATATTTCTATATTGCTAATTTAAGACTATTCAGCCGGTTAGGGGGAAGAATAAAAACGGTAGTATTCATAAACTAATGCGCAGTCAAATATTAGCAATCGTGAAATATTCATCTCTTTGAGAAAAGGAAAAAGAAATGACACGAGTGTACCTTCCTCGAGATCAATTGGAGTAAAGGACTTGTGCCATGTTGCCCCGGGATAGTCTTCCATAAGGTAAGGTCCGTCAAACTCCCGGGGGAATAGTTAAGCCATATATGCAGAGAGAGAGAGGCACGTTAACTGGAGTTTATTTTTACCTTAATGGTATATTAAAGTAGTTTCCTGTACAATAAGGTCCGGTGAACTGGACTATTTATTGCCTCCGGTACTTGAACGTCTAATCCATAAAGTTATTGTCGACCTCAGAGCACTCTTCCTCCACCACTGAAACCTAGTCGTTTTTATGCAGCCATTGATACATAACAGACGCAAAATGTTAACTTGCATTTGGAGCAAGGGCCTCCAAGCCAGTGTTGTCCAGAAACTCAAAAATGTCTAAAAATGAGATTTACCATTTTTATTGACTCAAAATTTGAAAGGTTAACTTGTATTTGGAGCGAGGGCCTCCAAGGCAGTGTTGTTAGAATCTCAAAAAAGTGTCTAAAATTTGATTTAAATTTAATATTTTTTTAATTGGATTAAAATTTAAAAAAAAATAACCAATTTTATTATTACTTCAATTTGTATGTGTGTATTATTACAGCAGGGGATCACAGATTAAAAGATTGCATGGAATCAAGTCCACATTAACTCTACGATATTGATATAAAGAAATCGTACAGTCAATAAGACTTGGACCAGAATGGAATAATTAAGATTATAAATTATTGCATTATATAACGTTTTACTCTACAATTTTGTGGATGATGCTGGAGTATAAAATGTTTAAGTGTTAAATCCTGTTCAAAAGGCAATCATTTTCTTTATCAGCAGCTGTTGGATGCAGTGCCCTTATTCGGAAAATGCAACTATTATTCATAGTTATCTGGGTAATTGAGAAAGGAAATGGAGTACCTTGTTTACCAAAGACCAACATTTTTGCTTTCTTTTACTTTTTGTTTTACTCTCTTTAAATGTCAGGGGCCTGTGATGAAACTGGACATTGAATGGCGATGAATACTATATAATTATGATTGATGTGTAATTGTTAAGTCTTCAGGATTTCAAACTGAAAATAATATTTAAGTTATCATCAAATGTTTTACCAAATCGATGAGTCTCGCTTGAAAATTCTGGTTAAGGTTATTAAAAATCATTTTAATTTTTATTCACAGTAACACGTCATTTCCATCAGATATAAATGTTTGCTGCCGTTTATATTTCTTTTATTTATTATATTATAATTTTTTTTTACATGACGTGAGTATAATTCTTAATATCCATATGTTCTAAGAATATATGATGGTATTTTATACGCCTCCATCAGAATCATTGTGTTTTATTTAATGAACACTTGATGGCGCTGATGACCAATGTGGTGTTACAATAAATTTTACGTTTAAGAATATAAACATCTTGATTTTTAAAATATTTGCATCCTCAAAATCAAGTCCTGTTATTGACACTGGTGTCTTTAACTATTTTGAAATATTACATAAAAATTAAAAACGATTGGTGCTGCGAAAAATAAATAGTGTATCACCGTTATTGGATAAACATAATCGAACACTATATTTTTTTTATAATTACATATAACAGATAGACAATTTCACTGACCTATCGGACATTTCAGACCAAACTGGTGGGAACTATCTGAAATTGCGAAAAACCCTGGGCAGCTGTCAGTCTTTGGATTGACTGAACCTATAATTCTGCAGGTTACCAGTCTATACAATATTGATATGATAGACGAGCAATTACCCAGTCTGTGTATGCAGGACGCCCCGATGCAGAGGATCACTGTACGATTATACGAAACTGAAGAGGTCACCGCAAATCAAAATACAAGAAATCACAATGAACCAGCCTTGATATATGACACAGACTGCCTGCCTTACTGACATATAAAATCCTGCCTGTCATCTTGTACTGTTTTATTCGTCTGCACGATAACCTCGCGGGGAGATTTGCCTTCTTCTTCTTTCGTGTCTGACCTGTTCTAGTTGGGACGAGGGAAAACAAGCACAAGATACCACACGCAGAGTGAATGTCCCGCCCATTTTTTCCCCCTTTGATTTGCATGTATGTGTTTTTTAACCATAAAAGGCCAAACGCTCTTGAAACCTGTAAACCATACCTCGTTTTGAAATTGTAATTGTATCATTCTCTGCCTTGCAAATATGAGTTTTATTTTTATTTATGGTTCTAAGGTGTTCACCGTGAAGCTTTCTGTCGTCCACATCGAAAGTCAACTTCATTTTCCAGTCAAATATAGTCTAGCTTCTTTGCTCGCGACAAACTTAAGTAGTGTACTGGTAATTTTCCAATCAGACTAATTTTAGCAATTCCAGACTGAACAATATAAATTATTATACGGATATAACTGCGATATATTGGATTTTTTTTTATTGGTTACTGGTCACGATTGAAAATTTTCCTATGCCTAAACCAAAAACGAAGACGAATAAGTCACTACAGGAAAGAGATGACAGATTGTGTGACAAGCACGGCCTATTTTACCAGGAGGAACCATGCGGCATTTGAGTGAGTATGAACCAGAAAGATTACAAGCTATAGCATACCCAGAGAACGCGTTCATAATAATACTAGTATGTCTAATGAGAAATATAGTTGCCTTCACGTTTAGCCCCGAGCTTGTGTGTGTGTTCACAACATAACTCAGGCAATTTCGTGAATTGTCCAAGGAAGAAAAGATAATATTTTGATGTGGATCTTGCTCATGACCCGGATTCTGGAACGTCATGAAGGAATTTTAACAAATATAAAGGTCACTTATGCATGATGTGTCTTGGATCACAGCCGATTTAGTAAATGCACAAACATGGCACAGGCTTTTATTCCTTAAAATGCAAATTTCTAGTTAAAATATTGAGTAAAATGTGGCGTTTACTGCAATACTCCCAATATATTTAAAAAAAACATGTTAGCACGTGCTCAAATATGAGACCTTACACTTGAGTTAGGACCATGTGTTTGTAGCTTAACGGATCGTTTTTGTTGTGTATATACGCTGCCACATAGAGAGCTTTGATCCGTTTCATGTGACAGGTGAACAACTGAGGAAATCTTCCCATGGCTAAATCAAACAGCTGCCTCTGTTGATATTGGATTACCAGCAATTATTGAAATCCTTTCATAGATGACAGGTATACTCGGCGCTGTGCTTGAAGGGGAAATTGGCCAATCAGCGGAAAAATCAGACAATAAAACTGTAATGGATACCATTGACTTAAAGGGGCCTATTCACATACCAGATTTGTTAAATATATTTGGGATATTGTGTTTTTTTTCCTTACAATATCATGGTATCTGCCAAAATTTTGTTCTAAGCCCTTTTCCTTTCTCCTGTACATCAGCAGGAAAAAAATGTTACCGGGCGCAATCAGTGGCACAAAACAAGCCACCCGATGGCAAACAGTCACACGTGGACTGAATCATGGGATGGTGTTCCTGGAAATTTGTAATGAGCCAAAATGAACTAATAACGTGAGATACCACACATATTATTGAAAATGTTTATGTGCCTTTAACGTCATTGTGATTTGAAGATATTTAGCATAACTTACCCTTTCCATTTTCAATGAAAAAATATTAGTGATTTAATTTATGCTAGCATTCCATATGTGCGTATACGGTACGTATGCGTATGCAGTACGGGCGCCTGTGATTGCATTAATGCGGTATATGCGGTACGCACGCAGCAAAATCGGGCTTATAGTACAAAGCTGCACGAGTAGAAAAGTCATCTGCCAGAGGAAAACCCTATCACTGACGTCAACTTAAGTTGGGAATTTCTCCGCCCGTTACCATGCATATGCGTTTTCAGTCGCTGCCGTAAGCGATCGAAACGTGCTGCATACGCCTACATATATTCCCATACATACTTCATACGCATCGAAGAAGGGAAGGAACAAAAACTCTCCGTAGGAACTTACAAGAGCCCTCTCTAAACAAACACAGCTTTTATCAACTTAAACCAGGTCTGAATTGACATTTATAGTCTTTCCGTGGTAAAGAATGAACAACACGTTTCCTAGATCATGTGACAATCAGAAAAAATAACGCAGCAATAGATACGGTGTCATTGTTCATCTGCGTTAAGCACATTAATTAACCTGTACGACAGTTTAATGTTTCCGATCTAAATTTAGTCACTTTAACTACTCTTACTCTTTCCATAATCAAGGACAAAGAAAACCCCATTGCGATGAGGTAGCTGATACAGTCTAACCTTGCGACATGCACTGCGCAAACTCGGACTCAAAAGAGCACGACTCTGCTGTTGAGGAAATGTTGGAGCCTAGATCTGACCCCGCAATGCACCGTGGCTTTTAAATATACCAGCGGCGTAGGTATATATGTAGTACAGAGGACAATGTAGTTCGTTGTAAATTATATAAACAGGTGTTTTTGTGATATTGAATTTACGGAATCAGAAATATTTTGTAAGCATGCGCATGTGATATGTAAACATGTGAAATATGTTTCCTTACAATGTAACAAATTTTGATTTTGAAGTTTGAGGTACAGTTTAGTCCAACGTTGCCCAGACAGAGGAGATTCGTTTCGAGTAGAAACGTCCTGAAGAATGTGCAGTACATAACATAGCCACATTTTACATGCTCTGGCTGAGAAAAATGTGAACAATTTCCCTTATCGGGTGTTATCAGCATTATATTTATGACATTTTTTATTCAAAAGAAACAAAAGAAATCTAATTCACTTTGTAATAAGCTTTATCAGAACGACGGTTTAAAGAACATCAACCTATGAAACGAATGTTTTTTTTTAACCTGCACCCGTTCTTTTTGAAGTTATTTAAGTCAATTCCGTAAGCTTTTTTTTGTCTGCATAATTTAAATATCAGCAGTCCTACGAAACCTTTCGATGTCATCAAAATCATTCAGAAGTTAGGGTCAAGGTAACCGGAATACCTCAGATACCTTTTTATCGTCATGTATTCGCAAAAGAATTATCTAATTATTGGGCTCTTTCTTTATTTCTATAATATCATTAAAAAACGCCTAAACCGTTTTCAACGAAAGCGTATGGAGGGGCATGGCCTAGATCGTAGAAGACCTCAAGAAGCTCTTTTTTTGTGCAGATCTGGGCAAAAGGGGCAGAGAGATACAGAAGGTGTTGACTTTGCGGATGTGTGCATTCCACTAAGTACCAATTGTCACGTGTTTTCATTGTCCCAGATTTTTACCCCGTGAAAATATAATAGTTAAAGTTAAAAAATTATGTAACTTAAAATGATTTATTTATTTTTATTTATTAAGACCTATTGGGAAATAGAGTTTTGTCATTGTCAATCAATTTAATATAAGTCGATGTAATATTGAACTTTATTCAAAGGTTGGCCAAAAGTACATCAATAGATATAGCCTGTGACATATGACACTGCATCAGCAAACTGACACTTGAGTACCTGCTGTTTGTACCGTGCTATTCTTGCTATCTAATGGTCCAAATATACTCCCGAACCAATCATGTATATTGAAATTTGACTTTGTCCATCCGACCTAAAGTTATTTCCTAGTTGCCTATTCGATTCGCTATATAAAACGAGATAGGCTGACATATATTACTGCATAAAAAGGGGTACGCTCCATAAACAGCGGTTACGCTACACTCATCTATTCGCTACACTACCCGCTGCATTAAACCGTGGTAGCGGTCAGGTTTAGCCATCAGGCGGTGCTGTCTCTGTGGAATTCCCCCTGCGTAATATTTAACCAAACACATTGCAGGTATCACCATGCACAATCGGATATTCTTCGAGGGACCGGTCACTTGATACAGCTGTGGAAAGCGCTTGGTAGCAAATTACACACGATGCAATCGTTAACTTTCAACGTAGTCTCTATACTGACTTGCCTGAGGTCAGTTATCCCCCACAGTCTGAATATTCCCTGTATTGCCGTGCAACACGAGCTTGCCACGAGCAAAGCTATGTTTGCTTACACGCTTAGCCAATCAGATTTATTCTAACAGTTCTGCAGATATATTTAAGCGCAGAGCCAATCAGATTTTACTTTATCCAGCGCAGACTGACTGGGTGTTGCAAAACCTGAAAAATCCTGCTTGTTCTCACAGCATGTGAGTGGAAGGTCACCGGGCCGGGAGGTCACGCGCTGTGTTCAGAGCGTAAAAAAAGGGGCCAGAATTATCGTTATCGGTTAACAGTTAGGAAAGCCTATGTAAAGATTCTCTTTTGAAGACTTCATTGAAAACATCAGAATTTATATGTATACTACCCATCGTATATAAAGATAGGCTAATGTTACCAGGAGAGTCAGTACAGGGAGGATGTTTATGTATTCCCCCCCCCACACACACACATACACACTTTAAGCAAGGATTGATGGTCAGTGTAATTATCCCTCCTACTATTCGGTGAATAACATTTATATATTGGAAATAAAATATATTAAAAATTAGAATTGTAGACTTTGGTTATGAAATATTATATAACTATATTAATTACTGTATAAATTTATTATGAAACATTATACAAATAAACCTGGTTTCGAATTAATCGATCCATACTGGAAACATAATACCTCATTTCTTTTAAATCTTATACTTAATTTAAATACATTTGAAATGTGTGGCATAGACAATAAAAATACATGAATATACATACATACATACATACATCAACCTTTCCATTATCCGGGGCAAAATAAAAACGCCAGGAAAGAGTTGGATTACTGGGCAGGATTCATGAATGCAGCGAATAAAAAGAAAATTTACGGTCGAGTATGGTGTAACTTTTTAGCCTCAGTCTCATTTACTACGTCCTTCTACGGTGTCTCACGGATCAGCTACGGAAAACCAGAACGTGGCAGTGTCGTGAACGAACATGATGAAGACCGCGTTCTCGTAACATTAGTGGCACGTTCTTCCCCACGGTAATAGTAATAGTAATATTTATTGTAGTTCAAGGCCTCTGGCCCATAATACAGTCTTTCATCAACGGTACATTCAAATACATTGTTCCTGTTATGATTTTACATAACACATTTCACAGTACCATTTTTTCTTCTTTTTTTTCATATGTATAAACATCTATACCACCCTATTGGTAGAATAACACTTTCAACAAATCATATATGCAACATATCACATTGACATTTTATAGTCTGTGCTGTTATATATTACTCTTCGGCCTCTAAATACTTTTCTCGTATTTTGCTTGCCTTCATAAGATAAATTGCCAATTTCTTTACTACACCCTCTCTTTCAACATTCATCAGTTCAATAAATGTTTCACTACTAGGGTTCTTCCAATATTGTTCTGGCAAATATTGTTCTCTGATATCTTGATACTGTTTACATTTCATCAGAAAATGCCATTCATCTTCTCTTTCTATTATACCAATTGTTTCACAATATCTACATATTCTCTCTTGTAACATCTCACCATTGTATCTGCCCTCCTCTACTCTTAATTTATAATTAGCACATCTAAATCTAGCTAGCAGCATTCTCAGAAACTTTGATTTAATAATACTCAAATAGTATCCTAGTGTTACACTAGTTTTATATTTTCTATACCATTTTAAATTGTTACTGCTTCCAATTTCAGATGACCACTCTTGATTTGAGCAATCCTTCACTCTTTGACTAAATTCATTTAAAAATTGTTCTTTGTTCCCCACACCCTGTGATAACCATACATAGCCAAAGCCATACCTAAATAATAAGGTTTTAACTGCTGTAGCCCATGTAATTCTACCTAATTCACTTAGTGCCTTCATTTTTAAATAACAATTTTTAGGAATTCTGCTGGCTTCCATTTCCTGTACAAGTAACCAGTATTTAATGCATTTCACATAATATATACAATACAGTGGCAACATTCCTAACTCTCCTAACACTGCTGCATTTGTACATGTACTATTTACTCCCAAAATACGTTTGCAGAATTTAATTTGTACACGTTCTATGGTTTCAATTTTATTAAAACCCCATATTTCAGCTCCATATGTTAAGATTGGCACAACAATTTTATTAAACAATTCAACAGCAGTTTCAGGTGGCAACCCATTACATTTATACTGTATACTATATATTCTATTCAATGCTTTCTCTGCTTGTGTTGACAAAGTGCAATGTGCTAAGTTCCATGATAATCTGCTAGAAAACATTATTCCAAGATATTTATAGCTTGGAGTTACTACAATATCTTTCCCACCATAAAACCATCTTTCATCCTTTCTACATATGCCTCCCCTTCTGAATACTACTACTTTTGTTTTCACCAAATTCACTACCATGCCCCACCTGGAGCAAAAAAGCTCTAATATCTCTATTTGTTTTTGTAAGTGTCCAACAGTGTCTGCCATAATTACAATATCATCTGCATATAACATAAACTGCAGATTGATACAGTTCTCATTTATATATATACCCTGGCACGGTGACATTTTTAATTCTTCAATTAATTCATTCATAAACATCACAAACATGAACGGGCTGACCATACAGCCTTGCCGTGTTCCTACCAAGCATTCAAATGACTCTGTCAGACCATCTGATATTTTAATACAGGATTTTAAGTTTCTATACATTGTACGGAGCACAGCTGCCATTTTTCCATGTAAGCCTATATTCATCAGCCTATACCAAAGAAGACTATGCGATATTCGGTCAAACGCTTTGCTGAAGTCGACAAATAAACAGTAGCACCGACCTTTTTCTCTTGTAACATACTTCTGCACAACACTGTATAATGAAAATATATGATCTATCGTACTACGATTCTGTCTATATCCTGCTTGTTCTTCCTAAAATTTGTCATTTTCTTCTGCCCATTTGACAAGGCGATTATTTAAAATTCTTGTAAATATTTTTGAAGTAACACTCAGTAAGGATATACCTCTATAATTATTCACGTCCGAATATGACCCTCCTTTATACAATGGTACCAACACAGCATGGCTCCATTTTAATGGAAATGATCCTTTATCCATAATACAATTAAACATTTTCTTCAATACCTGAACTAATGAATTGGTGCCATTTTTATACAGTTCAACGACCAAACCATCAATGCCAGGTGCTTTACCACTTTTCAATGATTTTATACTGTCAACAATTTCAGAAGTTGTTATTTCAGTATTTAGATCATTAGGTACATTTATGTTACACAAGTCACAGTTTACATTATGCTCATTTAAATATTGAGTCACCATTTCAGTTTGTTCTATACACACCGGGTTCTCTTCATTTAGTAATTGTTTAAAATGCTCATACCATTGAATTGGCTTGATAACATTACAACTCTTACTTCCTGTTGAATTTATTTGTTTCACTGTTTTCCAGAACTCTGCAGGATCTTTACTGGATGTTAACAATTTATTATAATTTTTATCTTCATATAGATACTTCTTTTCCTTAAATAACTCTCTAAAATTCTTCTTTAACCTCAGATACTCATCCAAATCTACTTTATTTACGTTTTTTCTATATACTCTCAATCTTTTATTTCTTTTCTGTTTAAACACAATTAATTCTTCATCCCACCAAGGTACGCCTGTAATGTTTTTTGCTACCTTACATTTCTTATACATTTGACCAGCACTTGTACACAAAATACTTTCTAACATAGCTACCGCTTGGTCAATTTCACCATTTTCTAAACTTCCCCACGGTATGTCACGTTCATCAACGGTACTGCTTCGGCATTGCAACGGTTATAATATAACCACGTTTACCTACGGTAAAACGTGGCTTGCCGTATAGAAGAAAGTGGTAGGCCCCGTTCTTCCCAGTGGTCGCCACGTTCTCTCTACTGTGCGTACTGCTACTAAGCCTAAGTCACACATTCACGATTTATAGCCACGGTGAGTCACAGTGCCAAAAATCGGGGGTATCTTTGGAGGTCCTTGGCGAGTCCCACGGCCATCTGTGCCGGTCGGGGATGGACCGTATCGATCCGTAGGCGCTACAATAGTTTAAAACGGTTTAAAACTTCCTTTGATAACCGTAGCCCAACCTTGGTGACAAATCGTTGTGGCACCTTAGTGGCACCATGTGTAGCAATGGTGATATCTTTGGACAGCGTAAAGTAACCCTGGTACAACCGTGACCCATTTTTTTCTTACTGAAATTTGCGCGATCACCACGGTTTGTTACGGTGGTAATCCGGGGGATACTTCGATTTAGTAACATGAATGTGTGACTTAGGCTTAAGGTATCCTACTGCAATGGACCAAATTATAGGTGACAAGAGCATTTACAGTTGCCCAGCTCCAAGAATTTTGAAACGCAACATGAGCTCCATCCAGGGTGCCACAAGGTGTACATTTCTTTGTCAGGGGCCACGTCCCATCATGCAGTATATAACGGTATAGTTAATATTGGACCTTTTTATGGACAACGCCGAACGGTAGAAAATCCGATTTATGTATTGTTAACATGTTTTTCTAGAATGAGGGATAGAGAGGGAATGCTAATACTACTATGACTGTGAATCTGCTCTTTGCATTATGGTTAAAGCAGTGGCGGACTAAACTGCTCCCTCCCCTTCATCTACCTGAAAATAAGTAGAATTTAAAGAAACAGCGCTTATTATCTAAGAACAGGACCAGATTTGTCTCATTTAAATCAACAAGTGTTTTAGGAGAATCGGACAGAGGAACCGACCAAGAAGGATTGTTTTGCCTAGGCGGAATTTTGTGCTCTACTGGTGTATTTTTCTTTCTTTAATACCAGGTGACAAAAAATATTATAAAGTTAAATAATTAATTTAAATGAAATGTGCAGACTAATACAGGTTTACTTAGAAAGACTAATGTCCTGTCATTTTCAATATTTAAATGTCAATGTCCTTTATAAAATCTACTAGCAGTTGGTATGAATAACGAGAGTGCTTCAACAGGTACATCATTAATAGTATGTATACAAATGCATAAGTAAAATGGCACATAGCCACCAACTGTTTGATTCTGGTACACTTTTTTTTAACAAAAAAAAAACTCGCCCCGTCCCAATCATGCTTATAAAAAATGTCCGCCCGATTTATTATCTTGGTAGATCGCTACAAAAGGCACGTTTTATGGCAAAAGACTATATATTCAAAGCTTACTTTGAAGCAGTTCCACAAGAGGTAACTTACACATATTTGTTTGTTTAAGTCTGTTTTCAAGAAACCTATTCGAGGTATTGACATACACCAATGACGGCCCCATTAAAGGGACATATTCATTTGCAATAACATGTGTATTTTATCATGATATT
Source organism: Sipunculus nudus (assembly GCA_026874595.1). NCBI lineage: Eukaryota > Metazoa > Annelida > Sipuncula > Golfingiida > Sipunculidae > Sipunculus > Sipunculus nudus. The sequence goes on along the minus strand of CM049316.1, from coordinate 65,315,092 downwards.
AGTTCATTTTGGCTGTATCCACAAGTTTCCTAAGCACACTATTCCGACATACGGATATACAATGTTCTTAAAAATGAAGTGTGCAGAGTTATACATGCAAGTTTTCTCAGAAAGACTAACTGTTCTGTCATTGTCAATATGTTATGGTTCTGTGTGTGAGTAAACACAGTCCAAGTGTCTGTTTAACATAGCAAGGTCCGATCTAAAACATGAGCAAGTCACAAACACGGAGAAGATGCATAAAGAAAAAACAAGAAAGACACAGGATTGAAGCTTGACAAAATCCTTTAATTGTTAATTAGCGCGGTACGGCCACAGGATAGCGTACTCGCTATATTAAAGTTTGCGCTATGTTCATGTTTTCGCCCGATACAAGCGTATTTCCTCTTGTGTTCAATAGTAGCATAGTGGTTTTAGACCAAAATATTGGCAGATATCAATATATATATTTAGGAGAACACCTCATACTACGTGAAAATTTAACATGCTAGATATGTGAAAATGTCCCTTTAAATTTCGGCATCGATCCGGATGAAGGGACGGATTTAGTAGGATTGTTTTGTCTTGGCCGTGGTATGTGCTCTACTGAGCGTGGTACTAGTTTTTATGGGAGTCCTGCAAGCAGTAAAACTAGCGTTGCATATTTACTAGCGAAAGGAAAAACTATTAAAAAAAATAGTGCCCTGTATCTGATTGTCATGACCCGGAGTTTAATGCTAAAAATAATAAAAACGAGGCACAGTGCATAGAAACAGGGCACGTATAACATCATAGAAACTACAGATTAAATCAACAGGAACGAGGGAATTGCATGCTAAGTATGATTTATGAGCAAAATAAAACTGGACTTCTGGTTATCCGGCCCTGCAACGATTGTGGCTTGTCTCAGTTTGGTAATCATTTCTGATTCATACTCATGGTAGCTATGATCCAGGAGTTTATGAACGCGGGATTTATTGGTACACAGAGGAACTAATGCCCATAAAGAGGTCCACAACCCTCCTACGTGAAAAAGAGTTTTGGGAAAACACTCGCAAAATGGAAATTTCTCGCAGAAAGGGTGGTTGAATCCCCCCTATCCCCTCCCCCTCCGGATTTGCCTCTGCACACTCCATTCATGCGCCATTCAATTTCAAATTCGGGGCAAAGATATCATTAAGGTATTGCCATATTATTATGTTTTTACGAGCGATAGCATAATAGGGCGTGTTTTTGTGTAAAAAAAAATCACCAATTAAAATAATATACGTGAATCTTTGCCTACTTTTAGCAAGAATAAAAACAAGTTCAGTTATTGAAAACTTGCATATGAAAAACATAGAAAGAATCAGTTGTCCATGACGTGTTTTGTGAATTCTTTGAAAGGATCGAAGACACAGCAACATCATCAATTAGCAACATTACTGTGCTCATTCACAAAATATTTATCTACGAAAACATTGAAGTGGCGAGAATGAAAAACAACCTTTTTTATTCTATGTGGCCTAATAAAACAACGCTTCTCAAAGTACACGGTTCCTTAACTAATGGCGGTCATAGACATTTTTAATTTATTTTTTAATTCTCATGAGATGTAAGGCTTATTGGATTCAGGATTTTTTGCTTGCTTTTTTTTTCTCAGCCTTTTTTAACAGGACAAAGAAAGAGAACATGTCAACATGATATACCTTTTTTAGAATATGACATGCATAAGAGATCGTGAATTTGTTGGTTTTGTAAAGGTCCTCGCATATTAAGCACCATTTTATCGTACCTTCTTTTTCTGATCCATGGTTTATTTTCAAATAAGAAAATTCCCTATCCGAATATCAAGTACGTGTATAGAATAGTGTATCAAGACCAACAGAATTACGAAAGCCATAAAAACACTGGCACGCCTTTGATATTTCAATATTTAATATTGTATAATCTATAATCAATATTCCTTTAATTAAGGTTTTCGCAACAGGTTCTACTTCTGTTACTTTTATAACTCTTACAGTTACACAGCTGTCTGTTACAAATTCTACTGTACAACTATTATTACTACTACTGCTACTACCACTTCTAGTATACTGCATTTTTTTACTACCAGTGGGCCTGCTTGATATGTGAATACAGGTTGTTATTTAAATATGTAAAAGTTTTCCTAAAGCTTAATACTCTTCTTTGCATTTTATCATAAAGGTAAAAAGATGAAAATTCTAATTATTGTGAAAAAAAATCAGCAAACACACTAAAAACTAGATCGCCGACAAATTCTCCGTGTCCCACAGCCAGGGAAGGAAAAATTAAACAAAGTGCATAATCATGTCTATTAATCTTGCTTTTAAAATAATGAGACTGTAGAATGAATACAATAGAATCTTTAAAAAAAACTGGACTGGACTTAATTAGTGCAGATCACCAGCACGTCCTTAATTGGGATTGTCAGCGCTGGGTCTAAAACTTAATGACCAAACGATTTATGGGCTAATTAACAAAGTAGGCCTGATGGAGCTGAATCCAACAATAGGTAACGTAATCTAAAACCTCTTGCTAATTAAACCTTCCCTAGTGGATGGGGAGGTTTGAAGGGGTTTAAGCCGTGCCAACCCGACTCCGTAGACAATGATAATTAGGCAGGTAAGCCTACTTGAGTCGTGAAACAACTAATATTGAGAAATGCATCGTAGTGGTCTTCCATCACGTTGCATTCATATTGTGGTAAACAGCCCATAATCTTAACATTATGCTACTAATAATGAATTAACACATTGAAAATACATGTGAACTCACAACCCTAACTAAAACCCCGTCTTTATTAATGGTAACGAGTCATTTCCTGTATCGCGGACAAGTTGGCTGGGTCCAGTAACCCGTGCGAGCCATGCCTGTATTCATGCGGTCAGAAATTCAACAATCATTCGGAGGGATTTACCAATATGCTGAGTTAAAACGGAACTTTTCTCGTTCATGTTTGGTGTTATTAGAAAGTACACTAAATTTCTCACGATTAGTGTGGTTTATGTCAATTGACAGTGTACCTTTAGGCCATCAGGCGTTGTGAAAAATGCCAAAAATATTTGCATCCTCATGGGGACTTATAATGCGTTCCTAAGACTAGATTCCTAAGACTCTGACAGCCAGTAATCTGGTAATCATGACAGAGGGCTGAAATGGCGCAAGCCATTCACCTAAAACCAATAATTTTACGTTCCATGGCCGATACGAAATTATCGCCCGGTTGTGAGGGATAGGGGGTGGGGGGGGGGGGGTTACAATGTTCGTCTGCGATTGCAAACGTCTATAGATGTTGTTTGAAATGGACAGTAAGATTAAAAATAACGACAAGAAGTACAATCATTTTTTCGATATAACCTTCTATTTTCATAATAAAAAAAAAACATATTATTTCAGGGAAATAATAAAATCATATTTATAATATACACTGAAAATCAAATATGAATAACATTGTGATGTTTTACTGACTGCTGACCTGTTATAGAAAGTGGCATTATATATTGGGTCATGATGCAATTTATATTTATGTCATTTAATTTTAAAAATGCAAATGATGTTGTAACAATGCAAGATTCAACTCCGTCCTTTGGCCTATTGGATACGATTTGTCCCGTCAACACAATTTTGTTCGGGACATTGTACTTTCTTTTACAAAGACTTCTCCTGTATAAAATACGCTTATAGCAAGTCTGAAATTTAATTTCTGGGCTCAACATTCAGTCCATGATCAGCTAATCAGCACTTCTACGAAACTGCTATAAAGCAATATATAACCATAATCCGTCATGTTTCCTAAAACTTGCTAATTAGCTAAATTATGTGTCATCAATGCTGGACAAGGACTTGCTGACACTCATGGCGATCCCGTGCAGTTTTATTAGCTTTATTTCCTTAGTTACGAGAGCAGGTAGACAGAAAACAAAGAGTCGTATTTATCCCCGTGAGGATGCCGTGTAGACCGGGGACAGCCATAATTAAACAACCCACGCCGTGACAGGCATCAGGAGACTGGAGTCTTTTGTAAACGGGGGGGGGGGGGGGGGGGAGGGGGGAAAGCTGCATGCATGGAGACTGGCGGTGATCTCATCTTACCTCATCATGTTCACTAATCACCTTTGGTAAAATACCTTGGGGTGGTCTGATTTGGTATTTATAAACATGGGTTGGTCGTTTGGCTTCCTGTACAGACTGAAATTTCCAAATTGGATCGAGGTCCAGTGAACATCTTTGTAGTTGACTGATGTTTCCACTTTGATTTCCAGATCCATGGTGTTGAAAATTTCAGTGAGTTTTTTTCTGATTCTGTCTGGTTCTGAGCCGCTAGTCCGTCGTCTCTGTACAAACCAACGTTCATAACTCTTTTCGTATGGTGCTCAGGGCGTATAAACCAACCAATTCACACACTTCAGCCCCGTCGTAACCCCCCCCCCCCCCCCCCCCCATCGTTACATCGAATGTGCTTTGCCCTTTTTCAGTTTGTTGACAACCGCTTTTCCTGGAAAATGGCTAAATCAGAACACCCCCAGCTATTACTCGAAACATCCCTGCGGCTGTCAACAAGCGTCTATCAAAACTTTCCCTAGATAAAAACACCTTCAGAAAGGCATCTAAAGAATATGAACAAGCACTCAACAATAGCGGATACAAACAAAAACTCAGTTGCACCGCCCTACAGGAAGCTGCCGGAAACACGGAAAAAAAAAACGAACCAGAAATATCATTTGGTTTAACCCTCCGTACAGTGCAATCTTGAAGTTTTCTTGAAACCTGTCGCCAAATACTTTAAAAAAAATCCCGCATTGCACAAATTATTCAACGAAAACAATCTAAAAATCAGCTATAGTTGCATGAAGAACGTAAGATCTATAATACAAAGCCACAATACAAGAATACTGCAGGGGGGGGGGGGGGAGTCGCACCCAGGAGGACAAATGAAAACCCTAAAAAAAGGTCCTCAGGTCTGAAAAAAAGGGGGGGGGGGGTCCAGGCGGCAAATTTTGTCTGAAGCCCTTAAAAAACGTTGTTTCTAATGAAAAAAAGGGGGGGGGGACCGCTTCTGATACTGTCTGAAAGGCAACAGAAAGAACCCAAACAACAAATGCTATGGAACAATGGAACTGCCGTGACAAATCTGACTGCCCTCTCAATGGGAAGTGCCTGACCCCGTCAATTGTCTACCAAGCAGACGTACACAATAACGGTACAGTTAACAAGTACATTGGAACACGCACAAGACCATTTCAAACAAAACCGAACTTGCCAAACACGTATGGACACTGAAAGGCAAGCAACAAAGTTTCATTATCGCCTGGTCTATAATCCAGCAGTCAAACACATTCATGACCTCTTCACATCAGTGCAACTTGTGTTTGGCAGAGAAACTAGCAATCATAAGGCAAAAAAATAAAAGATATGGTTCTCAGGCACCGCCCGCATCAATTTTAAACCCCTGCGTCAAAAAGTTTATTTTGATTTTCAATAGAAACTTACCAATTTCGAGCTGCAGCCGCTTGGACATTACTTTCAAGAAGATAAAATCATACAATTTCCTTTGTTATATAGTGCTTTTACTTGTTTAGGAAATAAATCTGCTCTTATCATGCTTTTCTCTTATCATTTTACATTTTTATCGAAACATGCCAAAATTTTAGATATAAAAAATCCGCCCGCCCGCATCGATTTCTGAAAAAAAGTGCCTGAGAACCATACTTTTTTTTTATTTTGGCCTAAGCTCAAAGCAAAAGAACTTATTAAACAAACGTTTGGAAATTGTTTCCATCTGCCGCCATGGTCCAAGGGCACCCAACCGTGTTAAAAAGAAATTATAAAAACCAATATCGCAGTTAGTTCAACTTCAGTCACCTGATGAGCCGATGCCGACGGTAGTGATTCAGATTCATCACATACCTTAGCATATATCCTGTTAACATTCTAAGTCTCAAAACAAGAGAAATATTTAACTTTTCAATCATTTGAGAATGAAGGTCCCCGGGAAAGATCGCTTTCTATGTAAGGATTAATACCTGCAGATAAAAGTATATACGGTAATGAGACGATGTAGATATGATTGATATTGTCTTTTTTCAAATTATTTTCATACTATAATTTTCTTAGCAGCAGATAATCTGAAAGTTATTTCGTAATATAACATAGTCTATGTGGGAGAGAGGTTGAGGGGGGGGGGGCATCCCCACAGCTACCTCCCCCCCCCCCCCCCCCATCCCCCCCCCCCCCCACACTATGAACATCTGTCTTAGCCCACTCCGTGCGCATTGATTGATCGCGTGGGAAAATGAGGAACTAATGGGTGATACACATGGGAAATTTACGGTCGTCATTAACTGGAGTGACCGCACGAGGTAATAAACGCCAGTGTTTGTGTGTAAAAATACAGAAAAATCTAGCTGCTAGAGTTTTTACATTTGAATAAATTTAACGTAAGTACATATATTTGTTAGAATTTGTATTGAAACCTCAGACACTGATATGAACCCCATATTCAAGGGCAATCATCCCCTTTTGCACCAACGAAATAAGGGATTCAGCAGGGAACCAGTCTGTACCTTATTTATAATATGAACACGCTTTCCGCAACTCTACGTATGCAAGACGCCTCGGTGCTGGGAGATCACTGTACGATTATACGAAACTGAAGCGGTCACCGCAAATCACAATGAACCAGCCTTGATATATAACACATACTGCCTGCCTTACTGACATATAAATTCGTGCCTGTCATGTCGGTATTGTTTAATTCGTCTGCACGATAACCTCTCGGGCAGAAATGCCATCTCTTTGTTCCCGTGTCTGATCAGTTCCACCTGGGACAGAGTTACAATGGCAGACGACATGACATGCGGGCTAAATGTCTGGTCATGCTCGTCGCTGTTATGACAAATGCTCTGTGATCTGGTTTTGATTTCTCTGTGTATCTATTTGCGTATTTTGTTACTTATTTTTTTCTGATAAGTTTTCGTTGTATTCATTTGTTAATACATATCATGACAAATCCAAACCCCGGAGAATTGGATTAGACCCCGTTCCATCTAAAAGTGAAATCTCGAAATCCCAAGCCCGGGTTTTGTTTCAATTTTATGATCCTCAGAATTTCTGTTTGTATTCCATACGTCTGATATTCTGACATCCTACCATAAATTGCGGATTTGGGCATGTTCGCAAAAAAGTGTTATTCCTCACTAAAGTGAGCCGATGCACTTCCCCTTTCCATCCAAACTCTCTCCTCACAGACAGGTCCTCGCCTGGAATATGTCCTCGGAATATTTTCTTTTCGCATACCCGCGCCATTGGGGACATTTTCTAAAAAGACTAAGACCCGGACATCCCAATAGCGGTGACGGAGTTTTAAGTGCAAAGATTGAAAACGACGCGTATGCGGGACGGGTAATATCCGCTAGTACTATAAAATTAGGCGAAATCTCACGGGATTCAAACGACAAAACTTGTATGCATACTTTTTCTTGCATTTGTGAGTTTTCAATCACTTTGGGTGACTGACAGGAGAAAGAGCTTCGGGACCTGCCCTCAAACAATCTTATGACACTTGAGTTGCAGCAGCAGGTTAAGAGATGCAAAAATAACATTTATAACAGGAACTGAATACAGAAGAATACATGCAATCCAACAGACGATACATAATCAGGTGAGAAACGAAACAAGCAGATGAAACCAGTTGTTTTGTACCTGATCAAATCGCTTTTGTTGTGTAAACACACAGCCAAGAATAGCTGTCATCAATTCTCCACCGAAGAATAAAAAGCTATCTTTTTAACTATTGGATTGGCAGCAATAATCAAAACCCACTCAGAACTGACATTAAATAAATAAACACTGCTGTACGTGAGAAGCATATGTTGTTCAATCACAGGAATAAGCGACACACCGAATTTTATAAACTGGCTTCACAAGTAGGACATTTCCGTTTCTATTCGTGTGTTTGTTTGTTTGTTTACAATATAGCTCTCGCAATCATGAACGTAATCTCATGACGTTTCAGGGTAATTCGAGAATGGGCCAATTAAGAATCGATCAGATTTGGTGTGGATCTGGCACATGGCCTGGGTTCAGCAACGTCATCAAAGAATATTCGCAAATGTCAGCCACTTATGCAAGAATGAACCTGAGAACATGGGCCGAATACGTGAATGTCCAAATGGCGGAGGCTTGTATTCCTTAGAATGCCAATTTCTACTTAGGATATCTCGTGTAAAAGAGTTTCAGGTACTTTTCTGCAGTCGGACAACAATCCACCCTTTCCAAATGTTGCCATAAGTAGCATATTTGAGGAAAATGCAGAATATTTTATGTAGAAAGTCATCAAATAAGAAAGGTTCTATTCACGCTACTTTTTGTTTAAACCGGTACAGCCTTTGTGCACCTTGTGTTAAGCGACTGTGTCTCCTGGTCTGTGCGCCTGTACATTGATCTCGTTCACGGTCACGTGTGTGATTCCGAATTCGACAATGGTGGGAAGCCCCCCACGGGAAAGAAAGCCCTCTTTGTATGAACATTTTTTCAATATTAAATTCAGGTGGTCAGACCTGCTCCTAGAGTTCAGGGATAGTACATAGGACTCAAGCAGGGAGGCTCAAGCGAGTTCAAATTTCACTCACAAACGAGTGCGTCTTTGACGGTTCCTCGGTGTAATGACGCACCAATGAGGTTGGTGACACACACACAGGACACGCAGGTGCGGTAAACACCAGGGTCTGGGTGACACCAGGATATAAAATAAATTGAAACAATCGAGTGCTATTGCTCTGTCACCAAATCCCAAAGGAACTCTGCAGATGTTCATATCTGGGTTAAGACTCAGATAAGGCATCATACAAATGGAGGCGGTTACTTCCAGCAAAAAAAATATTATTTCAAAGTTTAGCATCTTTTAAGGAATGATATTTAGATATTTCCGCTGCACAGAACGAGCAATCAAGGGCAGTGTTACCATGACGATGAGACGAACAGAAAAAAAACATGCAATAGATACAGTGTTTATCTGATATTAGGGCATCAATTACGCTGGGTTTAACTTTTCCCGGGTTTCAAGTTTCCTTTCTCAATCAGACACCACATTACCGTCAATCCTTTCCATGTTCCAGGACAACATAATAATGTTAGGAAAGAATAAGTTTGAAGATTGAGAAGAGCTGAACTAACCTAATATCCACAAATGACATTTACTTCCTCCGACGAAGCATCTGTATATAGCCAACAATAGCGAGTGTCGTTTAATGCCGATGACCCAGTACGTGGTATAAACACCCTTCTAGTGTACCGACCGAGAGAAAAAAAATAAGAACGATTTTGTTTACGGGATGTGATCAGCTGCGTGAACACATTTTCTACATTGATACAATTTTTTTCAGTAAAGTAGCCTTATACAGTCTTGGTGTGCAAAAGGAAAGAATATACTTTACCAAGTGAAAGCTTTTCCTGGAATGGTGGGTGGGATAGGCATAACAAAATCTAGTCTTTGGCTTGCCAGCTTGAGGTATATAATATTAATTACCCTTGCCTAGGATGTTATGTTCTCATGTGTGTCTGTGTGTTTGTCTGTTGTTTGAATTTTTTGGGTCCAACCTTTAAAAAGGTTTGGAAAGGAGAAGGTACCATTATACTTTGGTGAAGGTCCGGAAAAGGGGACAGGTCGGTGGGATTGCATTTCTTTGCCAGTGGTACGCAGTTTATTATGTTTCGTTCTTGTAATCCGTGTTTTCTTTTTTCTCACTTGATCAGTTACCCGTTAAGGAAAAATTGTGTTCATAAAATTTAACATGAACAAGACTGGGTGATATAATCAGAAAAACAATTTGTCAGTCTTTTTAATGTCGATATTATTATTATTATTTAAAGATTTAAAGTTAATTTAAATATTTTATGGTGGAGGTAATTCTATTTCGATTTCGGACTACCTGATTGGGGCTTACACGGAATAATTCTTGCGTCACCAGGCTCGGTGTATCACTCCTGCGGGTCCTGGGTGTGTATTCTAGGTAAGAGCTGACCGTGAAAAATTCCACCGCCTCTGCTGAGAGTCGAACTCACGATCTCCGGCTTTGAGCCTCTACAGGCCCCTAGACCACTGGAGCAAGTATGTCAATATTATTTTGATTATGTATTAACGTTAGTAATACGTCATTTGGTAAGCATGGACATTAGTAAACTGACTGCAGACAAGCTGCTAATTCAGATTGTTCCCTGCTATTTTTGCTCATACTCATCACGTATATTGAAATTCGACATTGCTGAACTGAATAGGAAACTTTCCCGTCAGCCCAGTTGGCCTACCACAAACAGGGCACATTCATTATAAGAACCTTGGTAATGGTATACTTCGAAGCATTAGAAGGTTGCCACCTGCAGAGTAGGCATGACACCAAAGCATATAGGTCTTTTTAAAATAAACCGTTTAAGACCTGCGAGTCATGATACATGACATGATAAAAAACATTCAAAGGGTCGGATCAAAATAATTGTTGTATGGTATTGTATTTGAAATCAAAGGCTTGCATGGTTGTGTTTTATTTGTTATATAATAATGATGTTGTTACACACTTTTTTTGGTTACCCTGGCAGCGAGATCTGAAGTCATTCCGGCTACCGCAGTTTTCCGCTACCAAAGCGTTATGGCGGAAAGAGAGACAAACTTTCCGAGCAAAGCCAGCCTCGCTATTTATTTCGTCTACACGATAACCTCTCGGGCAGATATGCCATCTCTTTGTTTCCGTGTCGGATCAGTTCCACCAGGGAGACAGGAACAATGACAGACGAAATGACATGCTGGCTAAATGTCTGGCCATGCTCGCTGCTCTGTGATCTGGTTCAGATAGCCATGTGTATCTATTTGTGTATTTGTTGTTTTTTTTATTTATTCATTATATTCATTTGTAAATAAAAATCACGACAAATATAAACCCCGGATAATACGATGAGAAATCGTTCTATCTGAACCCCGGAGAATACGATGAAAAATCCTTCTATCTGAAATCATAAAATTCCAAGTCTTGTTTTTGTTTTAAATTCATTTTCCTCATAAAGAGAATGAACCCTGGATCATTTCCCGAAAAAAATGAATGTCCACATTAACATGGTGGAGACTTGTATTCCTTCCTTGGAATGCAATTTCTATTTTAGGATATCTCGCATAATAGCGTATTTACGTGTCTGTTCTGCAGTCAGACAACAATTCACCTCCCACATGTTGCCATACGTTGCATATTTGAGAAAAATCCAGCAAGTTTTAAGTGTTAAGTCATCATTAGAGAGATTATATTCGGGCTACTTTTTGTTAAAAAAAAGGTACAGTTTTATTCATAATATGTGCAACCTTCAAGGGGAACGCACCCTAAGACTATTAGGAATGGTGCAAATATTTTCGTTATTTCTGACAACGTCTCATGGCCTAAAGGTACGCTGTCACTTGACATGAACCAGAAAAATCTTTAGTTGATTTTGTATCCTTTCTAATAACACCTAGCATGAGCCAGAAATAATCCGTTTTGATTCAGCATATTGGTAAATCAATCTGCATGTTTGTAGATTTTCTGACCTCATGAATACATTCATAGCTCGCACGGGTAACATGACGGCAGCTAACTTGTACGCGATGCGGAAAATGACTCGTTACCATAAAATCACGACTCAAGATAGGTTTACCAGCATAATAAAATGGCCCTCTGAATCGTGTAATCACGGCTACTGGGTCGCGTGGTCAGTGTACATTGTGTGATTCTGAATTCGACGATGGTATGTAGCCGCCTCCTGACAATGCTGTAAAGCCCTCATTGGACAGACATTTCTCAATAAAAAGTTCATCTGTTCAAGCCGGCTTTTGGTGTTAATAGGGTAGTACATTGCACTCAAGCCGGGAGGTTCACGCGAGTTCAAAATTCGCTCACAATCGATTGCGTCTTTGCGAGATCCCCGGTTTTATGACCCACCAATGGGATGGGTGACACCGGCATATAAAATAAATGGGAACAATCGATTGCTACTGCCCTGTCACCAAATCCCAAAGAGAAAAAAAACCTCTGCAGATGAACATACCTGGGTAAAGACTCAGATAAGATAGCATTAAAATGGAGGCGGTTACTTCCAGCAAAAAAATATTTAAAAGTTTAGTATCTGTTAAGCATTGATATTTAAATATTTCTGCTGCACAGAACGAGCAATCAAGGACAGTGTTACCAAGACAATGAGACAACCATAAAAACCTGTAATAGATACAGTGTTTATGTGATTTCAGGACATTAATTACGCGGGTTTTTACTTTTCGTGGGTTTCAAGTTTCTTTTCTAAATCAGACACCACATTACCGTCAATCCCTTCCATTATCCTGGACAAAATAAAAATATCGCCAAAAAATAAGTTGGCAGATCGAAAACAGCTGCACAAACCCAATATCCACAAATGATATTTACTTTCTCCGACAAAGCAACTGTATAAAGCCAACGTTAGCGAGTGTCGATTAAAGCCGATGGCACAGTACGTGGTCTTGACACCCTTCTAATGCACGCACCGAGAGGTAAAAATATGAACGATTTTGTTTACCGGATGTGATCAGCTGCGTGAATACATTATCCACATTTATACCATTTTTTAGTGATGTAGCCCTATACAGTCTAAGTTTGCAAAAGGAAAGAATCTAGTTTACCAAGTGAAAGGTTTTACTGGAACGGTGGGCGGGATAGGCCTTCAAAATTTAGTCAGTGGCTGGCCAGCATATGAGATACAAAGTATTCATTACCGCCGTCATGGATGTTATGTTCTTAACCGAGTCTGTGTGTTTGTCTTTAAGAACAAACTTTAAAAAGGTTTGGGAAGGAGAAGATACCGTTATATTTTGGTGAAGGTCCGGAAAAAAGGGACAGATCGGCAGGACTGCATTGCTTTGGCAGTGGTGGTATACGCAGTTAATTATGTTTCGTTATTCTAATGCGTTTTCATTTTTCCCTTGGTTTATATCCCGTGAATGAGAAATTATTAATGTTAAACCAATACAAAACGAAAAAGATTACGCGCTATATTTATAAATAAAGTTTGTGCAGTCTTCTTCAAGCTTTTTAATCTCATTATTACTTTGATAGTACGTGAGTTGGTAAGCATGAAAATGAGTAAATTGATTTAAGACAAGCTGCTGATTTTTTTCCCTGCAATATGTTTGCTCGCCCGCATCATGTTTATTGAAAATCGGCTTCGTTCACCTGAAGAAGAAACCTTCCCGTCAGCCCATTCCAGCCACCATAAACAGAACCAGGAGCGTCAATACAGAGGAGGTAGGGGGGGGGGGAGGGTCATATATCCCTATGCACTTCTTAGCAAGGTTTGTTCGTCAGATAAATCAACCCCCCCCCCCCCCCCCGATTTTCAGAATAATATTTATATACTGAATTGAAATGTTTTAATAATCATAATAACAATGAAATATTATATATCTAAACCCGGTTAATAATTAACCTATTCTGGGAACATAATACCTAATATTTTTTTAATATTATAGTTCATTGTAATATAATCAAAATTATTCACCCAAACAATAAAACATATATTTATATATGTTAAAATAAATGTTTTTTTTTTTAACAAAGCCCCCCCCCCCCCTTGAAGATGAATTGACGTTACTCAACAGGACAAATTTCAGATAATCATAAGGGTATGGGAAAACTATTTTTTTCTTAACCGGGCAAAGATATACTTCGAAGCATTAGAAGGTAGCTATATCTGCAGAGACGCGAGCTCCCTACTTTTATACACCTGAAAAATCTGAAAAATAAAATAACACACGCTTAATACAGAGCTTCGGTTCATGCCCAACGGTGCCTTATTGGTTAAATATTGATAGGTTTTTAAAGATTTTCTTCATTGACTCTACAATAACTTATTACTCCTGGAATGTTGCAGCCCCGTGTCTATAAACACCTGAAATCTAAAAACATATCATTTTATCATTTGGTTACCTTTAATCGAATGCCTTATAATCGAATTTAGGATTTTGCAATATGTGCATGTCAACGCGAACTCCTTATATATAGATATAGTGGCAGTATACGCTTGATTACAGGATACGGCTTGTGACATCCGTGTTAAAGTGTGTATGTCAAATGGCAGCCCACTAGAGCGGTTAAAATTTTTTTGCGAAATCAGGGTTTGATAAAGGCAAGAAAGTGCAACAAGAATGTATCCCACGAACAGTTTCAATGTGGGAATCTATCTGCGTAGAGAGTTAAAGGCCATTAGATCGGAACCCTCGAAGCAGAAACCGGAGGAACGCTTTGTGGAGGACCGCGCCCTTATCCGCAAATTATAGTAGGCTATGCAAGCCACTTAGTCCATTTCAGTTCTGATATGTCCATATTTTATCGATGTCAAAATCAACTTGGGCTCTGCACCTATGCTTCCCAAAGTAAGATATGCTTTCACCCGTTTCTCTTTTTGTTTGGGAGGCGGAAAGTGGGGATGGGTTTTTTCGTCCATGAACAGACCGATTTAAACTAAACTTTGGACATGATCATATTTTTTTTTGTGCCTTGGCGGAGGTATACGATTTATTGCCACTCTACTTTCATACGAGTCTTCCAAATATTGAGCTGCATGCAGTTTTGCTGACGTGTAAAAAAAAGTGCGGGGCAACTGATTGTCATGCTGCAGAGTTAGACGAAAAAAATAATATAATCAGGTTACATTTTTTTAACAGGGCTCTTATAACCTCATGAACAATTGCTGCTGAAATCAGCAGAAACATGAAACAGGATGTTAAGCCCCAGTTTCATATAAGCTGAGATGAACACGGCAGTCCCGGGAAGTCCCGGATCCCTTCACGGCGGCTGCACGGACCACCCCGGATGTCGCCATCTCCCCGGATCGTCACGGACGAACACGGCAGTTTTGAACTTCCCAAAACCACCGTGTTGGCCTCCCAGAGCCCCATGGACCTTCCCGGACGTTCAAGGACCAACAGGGATCGCCGCGGACCATCACGGCGGCCACACGGTTCATACGCCGGATCGTGCCAGATGTGATCCGTGTTGATCCGGCACCTATTTGGGACTGGGGCTCAAATATGTTTTACAAGCAAAATAACTATGTCTTTATGTTTTATTTCATAATTCATGGTTATTCTGCACATTCATTTTCACACTGCGTGGGCACATATATAGATAGTAGTAAGAACATATACACAAATATAAAACGTTCTACGTACTCTGGTTCCAAAAATACCAAGCAGGATATGTTTTTAAAAATTCATGATATGTAAATATAATGATTTCTTCAAGATATCAATCATAAAAACTAAAGAGTGATTACTGTGGTCATGAAATAAGACTCCGAAAAATGATATGAGTACGTGTGTGTACGTGTGGATCCTAAATGATAACACCTTCAATGTACATTGTTCATCAACCAGTAGAGTGAGTTAACACTTTTTTTCTATTTTTAGTTTTCATTTTTTTATGAGATGATGATTATTTCTTCCTATATTGTCATATTTTTTTTTCTTTAAAATGAGAGAAGATCATTGAAAGCATTCAGGCGATTTGAATAATGCTTTTGCGGTGACGTAGAACTCGAGCCCGGACTGAACCTGTGTCCAATAGAAAAAGGGTCAACTAAGGTCTGGTGCTGTGATTGGAAAACAAGCTATAAAGACTTACATGTGCAAACTATTAACATAACGTAAGAAATCAATCTGATTTAAGCAATCGCTGTAATATTTTCTAATTGGTCCATATGGAACCCTTTCCTGAATGTCCAAATATGAGTAACCGCTTCGAGCTAAATTTAATACACCAATAAAGTAAAAATAATCAACTAAATTAAAAAAATAAAGAGATTTTACTTAGAATTGAAAATCCAAATACTTTCTATTTATATATAAAAAAATAATGGACTCGGACTTTGACTCTGTTTCTAAAAAAAAGATACCTCAAAGATAGCGGGCCTGGATTGGATCCTCAAGGATTCAGCCTTGGTACTTGGAAAAGACAACCCTAGACGCGGATTTGTACTCTCCTATTCGGATAGTGTAGACTCGACTTTAACACTGAAGTTTAGCGACCAAGTTATACATGCACGCTATGAATATTCGCGAGAACTAGAAAAACTTTCCTTTTTAAATCGCTATTCCTACTTACATCGCTTACCACTCTTACAACTACAACTACTGCCGCTCCTAATATTTCTACTTTATCAAAAGTAAGTCTGGTGGAAATATTTTTCTATAAATAATTATAAGCTTCTTTTAATATAACACTGGTTTATGTAAAATCAGAATGAATGAAAGCTCTATAAATGTCCGAAAAGTCTAGCATACAATTATACACATTAAATTTCTGGAGAAGTAGATTCCAACTAACTTTCCTGTTAGTCAATAAAACTGTAATAGAAACTAGAGTTACAACTATAGAGATCTGAACTAGACTGCTCAATTAGGTGTGGGTCAGCAGCGTGTCTGAATCTGGATTTGATCACTATGGCAATATAGCTTAAGGACAATACAATTAAGGACAGCACAATTTACGAATTACCAAAGCATGCATGAAAAAGCTGTATAAAGCATTATATAAATCAGTATACTTGAAAAGACATGTCCAATCGACTCAATTTTGACCGCGCCTTTTGTTATTTTTACAAAGGTTTCTCCAGTGACCACGCCATTGTAATCTTTACATAGATTTCTCCTTTGTATATCATTGTTGAAGTTTTGATTCTGGGCCCAGTGTTCAATCTAATATCCACAAATCACGAGCTTTTACAAAAACACATATATAACCACACGAGTTCGTGTCATCAATACATAACAAGAACTCGCTGACACTCACGTCGAGCTGGTGTGGTTACATCAGCTTAATTTCCCTTGTTACCAGAGAGGTAGATACAAAACAAAGCGGAGTCGTATGTACCCCGTTGAAGATGTCGTGTGGACCGTGGACAACGGTGAATAAAACAACCCGCTCCTTGACAGGCATTTTATTCATCAGGACAGGATTTAGTGATAAATCAGGGAGGCTTCATGGTGATTTGATATATTTTACTCTGCGGTGAACTCATCTTAGCGGTCTACATGTTCACTGATCTCCTGCAGCAATGGCGACTTGCATGCCTATAGACTGGTGGACTGGTCATCTGTGATACATGTATCAATAACCTAGACTGGCACTCGGCTCAATTACACAATTCTGCATATCATTATACACGCAAATGTCCTGGATTGTCAAATGGAGTCTACAAATGTACTATATGCCATGGTGACTTGGTGTCGGTGGAGATCTCATTATGCTTTTTGTCTTGCATGCTTATGGACTAGAGTACTGTTCATTTGTCATATCAAATAACTTCAACTGCTAACCGGCTCAGTTCACCAGCTCAGTATATCAAAAGACAAGCGACTGTCCTGGATTTTCTAATGGTGTTTGCAAAACACTCACCCACCTGAGCGGACTTTAGCCTCATATATATTAAAGGGTCCTATTCAAATACCGTGTATGTTAAATAAACATCAAGTATAGGGTTTCTTCCTGATACAACGAGGAAGCGTTTGTGAGCAACCAAATGAATTTACAACGTGACACAATAAACAAACTATCGCATATGTTTATCACTATAAAACTACGGTATTCGCGATGAAGAGCGCGTTTTCCCTGTTTAATGGGAATTTAAAGAAAGAACATGTACTCCAGTGGTATAGGACTTTAGTGCGTACTCGAGTCTACTTATTTATGGACTCGGACTTGGACTCGAGGGTTCTGGAATCAGACTTGTACTCGGATTTAAAGGCTCGAGAAAACCAGCCTACATCATCTCGAGTCTAATAAAGAAAAAAACTTTGTTATGTATGAAAAAGGCTTATGTACATGTACAAATATAATATAACAAAATACCAACAATATATTAAGCAAGCTTTGTTCAGCATCGGGAGCTATAAATGCAGTTCACCATGAGAGTAGAGTGATTTAACTAAATTAAATATGTACATGACAATTTGAAATTTCCATTTTAATGGACTCGGACTTAAGTTGCAAGTGACTCGGACTCGAATTAGGTGGACTTGGAATCGAACCTAAAGTACTCGGACTTGTACTCGGGTGGCCTGGTCTCTGACCAGCATTCGGAGTCGGATGGCGTTGACTCGACAATACCGCCGATGTGCTCCTTTCACTTCTACATGGATAACCCACTGCTGATGTGGCACAGCGCTGAGCCATGTACCATTAGTGTGGAGAAGATCATTCTTGTAGCCTTGTATTATAAAGCATGCACATGCTTCTATATTAAATGTATGAATCTAATTTTCTTTTGCTCTTTGTACATCTTATTTCAATACCAAGTGGGCTAAACTTTTGTGATATAATAAATACCATGCAGTTAAAGGAGAATTTTTTGCTCTATACCCAGATCTTCACTTAATTGCCAAAAAGGAAAATTCTTGTTTCCCGGTTTGGTTTTGATAATATCTCGTATATAATGTGAATTAAAAAAACTTCTAAAAACATCTAAATAAATGTGCAAAATAATGCACATACATATATATAAATATATATATATGTGTGTGTCTGTGTGTATGTTTGTGTGTGCATGTGTACGTATGTCTGTGTATATTTCAGAAACTAGAAAGTTAGCTTTCGTTATTAACACGATCTCGCGACAACATTTTAATCATGCATCATGTATTCTATATCGGGCGTTCCCAGTTGTAAAATTGCTAATTCATAAGCTTAGTACAATAATTTATTCACCAGCTTAGAACCACTGAAAACACTGTGCAGACACTACGCAGAACAGCGTGCCCTACGACTATGTATAAAAACGGTTCGTTTCCGCAGCGTCATTTGATACACAGATATTATATTGCAGGTTCACAATATTATCAAAATTATAACCCAGTAGTTTTAAAATATTCTTAAGCTATATGGCTGTAAATCCATCGGCTGTGGGTACCATTACACAACTCAAATACGACTCTCTTTGATATTAGCGGTTGGTTATACATGAAATTGGATTTGATGTATGGATTTATAAAAAATACACAAGAATATTTCTGACATACCTGGGTGCAACGTGTTACATGTATATATCGATTTTGTAATGTATGTGCACAAGTGAGCTAATATTGACTTTACTCATATATGTAAAATATTTATAAACCTATATATATATATATATATATATATAGAGAGAGAGAGAGAGAGAGAGAGAGAGAGAGAGACAGACAGACAGACAGACAGACAGAGAGAGAGAAGCAGAGAGAGGAAGAAAGAGAGAGACAGACTGAGAGAGAGAGACAGTCTGAGAGAGAGAGACAGAAAAAGAGACAGAAAGGCAGAGGGTGAGAGATAGAGAGAGACAGACAGACAGAGAGGGAGACAGGGAGAGAGAAAGGAACATGGCAATGGAGAGACACTCAAGTTGACAGACAGTCAGACAGACATTAGTCAAGCTTATATACATCAATTCATACACACACATACACACGCACACCCTAACACACACACAAGGTGTATATAGCATGTTCTTACCTGGTGAGTGTGGTAGTGTTCTTCAGCGCGTGGTAGCGTACGATCGGCTCTGAGTTTAAAATCATTTATCCTCCCCTGGTGTCAGGTAGGCATTAAAAGTGTAAACCCTAAACACCTTGCTCTTCTAGACCATGACCCAACCGGACTTTGCTGAGGCAGTCACAAGAGTCCGCTGATAGCGGGAGCTGGAGCTGTCACAGTCAGAGAGCAGGTACGGCCTGAGCTGCCGGTAGAACTAATGGACTGCCGATTCTCGGTAAACAGCGTAAATGGTCGCCGATCCTCCCAGCCAATTACATCAGCCCGCGCTTTCTATGCACACTATCGCCACTCTCAGTTTCTTCGGCATGCGGCCTTCAAGATCATACTTTTCCGGCAGATATTGCCATATCAGACGGGAACGTCCTTTCATCCTTTGCGTCAATAGAAAAATGAGCTGGGCTGGTGTATCCGCCTGACAAGTTTTATGCTTTGTAGAAAATTTTGTTATAAACATAATTCTTAATAGCAATCCAGGGTATACCCCTGTACTTTACGGTAAAATTCTGGGCAGGAAGTTTGTTCCGTCTGCAACTGGGGTTTTTTTAGACATATTGAACGCAAGATTCGATAAATTGCATTCTCCGGCTTACTTTCATTCATGTATCTTCATGTTCTAACGAAACACAGGTTGATATAAAATACTTGTATCATCATACAAAGCCATGGATAAGCTCCTTAATTATTTGTCCTTATTCACTTCATACATTATCCTGAAAAGTATAAATAATATTATACCAGGGCCGTAGCCGGGTGAGTTAGCAGAAGAACAACACGAAAAATGGATCGCGTTAACATCCAAACTCATTGTAGTCTTTCATTTGCAACAATTAACAGATTAAACGGAATCTATCCCAAGGACAATATTTCTTAATTTATCGTAAGATAATTAACCATGGATTCCATGATGACTGAATTAAATGTTTGGCTATATCGAGGATTATGAGAAGAGAAGTTAAACAGGGACTGTAGTCTAGTAAAAATAACACTAAACCTGGAACACACTGCAAGGAAAAATTTATTTATATGGCAGCAACCTACCAAGAGCATTTCGAGAAAATAACATTATTTAAGTCTAACAAAGTGCCTCTGGTTAAAATTATTTGAAACATTAAATTAAAACACCTTAATAATAATAATAATAATAACCAAATTTTGTTTTAGTCATTTCACGTAATGCCTGAAAACTAAGATTGTCTGTAACAGACACACACGCTAAGAACCATACATAAATGGATATGAGGAGATAAGTCTCCTGCATTTATAGGTTTAACTGACAATTTTGATAGTATTACACTATCTGCCTAAAACACTTCAGGCAAATTGTGTAATAATTAGATAAAATAAAAAAAAATAGATAAAATTTGCTATATATACGTAAAAAATATAAGGATTGAAAACAATGGTATATGTCTTGACTTGTAAAAGAGCACTGATGAGGAAAATAAATAAATAAATTCATAAAATCGTATATAAAAGATATTGTCTACAAATTAGTTTTCAGCAAGAGATCGGTTTAGTTTTCTGATTGCCAATACGTATAGGTACTCTTTAAAGTTCTTTTTTACTAACTTTGGAATGAACTCCAGATTTCATTATTAGAAACTGATGGAGCGCTGGGAGATTAGAATCTTTAATATAGTATTTGCTTTCTTTAGCAATCTCTTATAGTTAATCGATCCAAAGACGGTACAGAAGTCCCGACTATCTTCCCAGCCATTTTAACAACCCCATTAAGTAACTTCCGTTCCTCAGAATTGATGCTTCCTCCCCACACAGTGACAGAGAATGTCAAGACACTCTCTGTAACTGCGGCATAATATTTCAGCAGCACCGGTAAGCCTAGTCCAAATCTCGTAAAAAGTACAGCCGCTATTAGGCCTTCTTTGTACAATAATTCACATTTCCTCCCTCTTCATGTTTGATCATATATGGATATCTAAACATTTAAAACAACCAAATTTTTATATAATTATATATATACATATATATGAATCATGGAATTATGATAGATACATAGAATAAGATGTGAGAATACGCGTTTCACTTTTCTGAATAATTTCAATGTATTCGAGGTCAAATGCGTATGACCGTGCTAATTCTCCTCTTAGAAAAAAATGTAAATAAAAGTCACAATCTAGTCGATAAGTAAATTCAACCAGATTTTAGCAAATTGCAAAGCGATCACTTGAAGCTTTCACCGACGCCCGAAACTGAGCGATATTTCATTTGGAAACGACTATGGAATAAACGTCCTTGAAATAAGGTCAAGGTCAAATATAAATATCAGTTACATATCTGACGTCATTGACTAATAATGTGCTTAATTAACACTCGGGGAACTAATGAAAGCCCACCAGAAAATATATTGACCCATATTTTGATAAAGAAATAAACTCATTAGCCCCTTTAAACCTTTTTCCTTTCTGCGCGGGGGGGGGGGGAGGGGGGTTAGGGATGGAGGCTTGATGGCCTATTTGATGTGGAAAAGCTAGATGATTAATGGGAATTACACTAAATATACTACATGTACATGAACGTTTGTCTTTTTGTGATATTTAAAGTTTAATTTATTAACAGTTTGATTTGAAATTTTCTTTAGAAAATCCAGACAAATGGGCAATATATGGAACGTATTCAGTTTCAAAAAAGTAGGGATTTAATAATATATCTATAGATAATCTCTTAATCAAAATTAACAGTGTTACCAGAACCTAATCACCTGCCATGTTAATTTTTTAGATATCCCATAATATGTGTAATAATGCGGCGGAGAATAAGAGTGTAATTTCTGATGTATTTGCTGAACATTAAGTGACGATTACCTTAATGCAATAAGTGCCTGATAATTACCCATTCAATAAATCAAATTCAGGAAATTCAACAAGGCAGGGGCATAAATGATTCAAGCTTTACTTCATATTTGTTAGCTTATAATTGAATAAATAACAACATAAATTTTGTGGACTACTTGTTTTCCTCTTGAGGACTATTGTTTTTTGGTTTTACTTATTCCCAGGAAGGTTGTACATTTCTTCTAATGTTAAACTAAGAGGCTGCGGTAAAAATAAAAATAAAACAAACGTCAAGCATATGTGTACTGGAATGATATTTAATGATCATTCTGTACGTCAGTCGTTAGGCCAAAAAAAAAGTATGGTTCTCAGGCACTTTCCTTAAACAGGCATTTTTTTAATTTTATTTTTTTGTATGTTTCGATAAAATTGTCAAAGCATGATAATACCAGATTTTTTATGGTGCTTAACAGTTAAAAGCACATAGCAAGGACATCTTATCAAAATTGTATTATTTTATCTTCTTGAAAGATGAAATTCAAAATAAACATTTTCAATTCGGGGGGTTAAAATTGACGCAAGCTTAGCCTGATAACCAAACCTTTTTTTGGCCTTATCGCAATTTCTTGGTTGTATCAAAGAAACCAAAACATGTTATGTACGGTATACTGAAAAAACAGGATAACAGCTATAACTCTAAAAGGGTTCTTCACAGTAGACTGAGTGGGGAATCTTTTTAAGGTTCCAGCTAGAACCCTAAAGATGGAGTTTTTGGAACCTCCCTTGGTTTCCTTTTTGGAACCTGTAAGGTTCATTCTTGGACCTCTTCAGAAGTTCTGAAAGGGACCCATTCAGTTTTAACCCTTGGTGAGCTATATCGTTGTCATACACGGAATGCCTTTTTAGCACTATAGTAGTATTTATCAGGAGCTGTATCAGAAAACTCAGTAATTTGGTTGTTTCACAATCGTTCATCACAAGATTTCAGAGGCAGATCCATTATTTAGGAAAAGGAGGGGTCCAATCCAGGAGGACTTGAGTTAATTTTAACTCAAGTTTTTTTCTGATTAATGTGCTTGACAAAATGAATTTCAATTAAATTCAGAAAACATTTATTCAATTTATATTAATTTTTAGAGTTCTTATGTAAGAAAAATTGGCATATAGATTAGATAAGTTCCCATTGATTAGTGCCTCTTACGAAGGAAAAAGGATCTGTTATCATGCTCCTTGTTACTTCAGTTAGAGTCACCTGAGGCACATACTATACGGCTTATTGTGAAAGTGACGTACCTCAGGACAAGAGAATATTCTAATGAGCTCAATTTGAGATAATATAAGAGCTGGAATAGCCGTCAGTGCACGACTCAGTACTCAGTAGACACTTATATGGGGCTGGTATTAGTTAAGTCGTGATGCAAGCCATACCGAGGAATGCATCGCAGTGGTCTTCAATCATGTTGCATTGATATCGTGATAATTAGCCTAATACCTCAACATTAGGCTTCTAATGATGAATTAAGACAAAAGAACACATGTGAACTCATAACCCAAACTGAAACTCCATATTTTATGATAACGAGTCTTTCCTGTATCGCTTACAAGTTGGCCGAAGTCCAGTTACCCGCGCGAGGCATACCTGTGTTCATGCGGTCAGAAATTCAAGAAACATGCAGAGGGATTGACTAATATGCTGAGTTAAAACCCTCATGGTAGGTGTTGTTAGAAAGTATACTTAAAATGCTAAGGATTGGTCTGGTTTATGTCAATTGACAGTGCTCTTGTTGGCTATGTGGCGTTGTCAAAAATGACGAAATTAAATGCATCCTCGTGGTGCCCTAAAGTGCTTTCTTCATTGAAGCATGTTATGGCACTCTTAAAACCCAGGACTCTGATCGTAGACTCGGTAATGTCGAAAGGACGAAATGGCGATAATCCGTGGGTTACTTTAGTCACGCACTTCATAGCTGTTATTGAAAGGGAAATATATTAAGATAAGAGCAACTTCTGACTAGAATACGGGTAGTCGACAAGCGACTACGTGTATCCGCCTAAATCAGAGTGTTGCATATTAGCATGGATATCTGCAGACGAAATGTGTATGTAGGTTGCGCCACCTATCACAAAATCCAGAAAGTTGTCCAAGTTGTATACATATGCAAAATTTAAGGCAGATTAAGTCAAACAACTACATGTATATGAGTGATTTAAGCCCGTGGCAGACAAACAGACGAACGCTGTGCAAAAATGGTTGCAGGCGGCGCCATCAGTTTTGCGTATGATAAAGAGTTATACGAGATCTATACACATGCAAAACTTTGACCCAATCGGTCAAACGGTTCCCCAGAAATGAGCTTGGATAACTGCGGCGTAAACTAGAATGTAGGTGGCGCCACTTGAATAAAATCATGAGCTGTCCAGGATGTATAAACCTGCAAAATTTTAGGCAGATATGTCAAACCACTGCCAAGATATGAGTAATTTTATCCCATGGCAGACAAACAGACGAATGCTGTGCAGAAATGGTTGCAGGTGGCGCCACCAGTTTTGCGTATGATAAAGAGCTATGTGAAATCTAAATAAATGCAAAATTTTGCCCCAATCGGTCAAACGGTTCCCGAGATATGAGCTTGGATGTTTGTAGCGTAAACTAGAATGTAAGTGGCGCCACCTGTCATAAAATCAGGAAAGCTATCCAGGATGTATACGCATGCCGAATTTTCAGGTGAACTAGTCAAACCACTCCAGATATATTAGTGATTTTAACCCAAGGAAGACGAAAAGATGGACATTGTGCAAACATGGTTGCAGGTGGCGCCACCATTTTTTGTGTATGTTATAAAGCTCTCCAAGGGCTACATTTGTGCAAATTTTTTTTCCTGATCGGTCAAACGGTTCCCGAGATGTTGGTTTATGTGTGGAAACAGACGCACAAATGGACGCAGAGCACAGAGGAAAGGTCAGAGGTCAAAACAAAATCGGGGCGCAGCAGTTCACATGTGACCCGAACATAATCCCGGGTTTCGTAAAATTCCGCCCAGCGGTTACGGAGGAGTTTTCCGGACACCAACGCGGCGGCGGCGGCGGCGGCAGCGGCGGGCTGAAAACATGATATCCGCAAAACTCTGTTTTGGCAGATACAATGAGCAACAATACGTAAAATGTCGGAAAGAAACTTGTTTTGCAATTCAAATAATTGATCTGAGCCTTTTTACATCAATTCCAGATCAATTTCAATTGATTTAATTTACATTACAATATCAATTTTAATTTATTTCCCTTGGGTTCAAATTCAGATCTAATTCGAATCAGAATTGATCTCAAGGCTGACCTTTAGAAAAAAATTATTTCAATGAAATTTCCAGTGCCTTTATACGCGAATTGGCTCAAAATAGAATTCCTAAAGTGAATAATAGCATAACAAAAGAGGAATGCTTAGTTAGTATCAAGCTGGCAAGGTATTTAAAATGATCACATCAGGCGCTGCGGATATGAACCCTATGAACTTGAAAATGAGTATATATTCCTGTAATTAGAATCACAGGGCTTTCGCTGTATCTATATCCGTAGCCACCACAATGTTTCGCTCGACGTCCAATCGTGAATCAAACTAAGCCACAATTGATGCCGGAAATACCGCAGATAATTGAATATCCTTGACTAGGTAGGTTTCCTAATCGCAGTAACAACGGATGACCGCTGTACTTCCTCATTTGGAAGTCTTACAAACTGCCCTTGTTGACCTTTTGTCCCAGCCATTGTTCTGTACTCTGTCTATATAAATGTCGGGAAGGAGAGAGTCACTGAACGGCAGGAGTGAGTGTTATAGTTATGACAAATATTTCGTGAGATTGTACTTCGGTATACGCTCATGTCCCATGCAAACTGATATCAATACATACATGGGTTATGGGCACATATAGGTTATTTAGGCACACTAAAATATCGATTAAAAAGGAATGTTAATGGAATATTACATTAAGATATGTATATAGGCTTTTCAGACTGTTATATTCATATAGGCTTTTCAGACTATTATATCCATATAGACTTTCCAGAGTGTTATATATAAATAGGCTTTTCAGACTGTTATATTCATATAGGCTTTCTAGACTGTTATATTTATATAGGCTTTCCAGACTGTTATATTCATATAGGCTTTTCAGACTGTTATATTTATATAGGCTATCCAGACTTATATATACATAGGCTTTTCAGACTGTTATATTCATATAGGCTTTCGAGACTGTAAGATATACATAGGCTTTTCAGACTGTTATATTTATAAAGGCTTTTCAGACTGTTATATTCATATAGGCTTTTCAGATTTATATTTATATAGGCTTTTCAGACTGTTATATTTATATAGGCCTCCCAGACTGTTATATATACATAGGCTTTTAAGACTGTTATATTCATATAGGTTTTTCAGACTGTTATATTTATATAGGCTTTCCAGACTGTTATATATACATAGGCTTTTCAGACTGTTATGTTCATATAGGCTTTTCAGATTGTTTTATTTATATAGGCTTTCCAGACTGTTATATTTATATAGGCTTTCCAGACTGTCATATATACATAGGCTTTTCAGACTTTTACATTCATATAGGTTTTTCAGACTGTTATATATACATAGGCTTTTCAGACTGTTATATTTATATAGGCTTTTCAGACTGTTATATGAATATAGGCTTTTCAGACTGTTAACCGTGGAATTTATTTATTTATTTATTTATAATACATATTAAACCAGGATAGCCTATTCAGCAAAAGCTGTTTTTCTATAGGGTCCTGGTCAAGATGATATCGATAAGTACACAGTTAAAAAAGCAAATATGAAAGAACCGAGACTAAAATACATGCATACATAAAAACAGTTATACATACATGGTTTAAAATGATCACAGAAAAAAAACCTTAAATGATATACACGAATATTGAGTAAGTAAATTTAAATAAAAGGCCTAACTAAAAATTAAAACAATAAAACAATGTACAGTGTATATGTATGGATCAAACAAAAAAATGTAGGTAGCGGATTACGATAGGGATGGGGGTTCAAGGGGGTCTGGATTCCCACTTTCTTGCCCACCACAATTTTTTTCAGGGGTTTAACCCGGTTTTTACGGCCTAAGCCCTCCCATTTTCCCAATGGTCTTCTTGGGTTGGTTATCTAAATGTTTTATGACATAAACAAACTTCTTACAAGTTATCATCCCTAATTTGTTTAAAAAGTCTCAACATTTAAATTTTAGACAGTTATTGTGCGGACTGAAACGGGCAAAATTTGCATTGTAATGCTAAACGGTATGGTTGCGTGATAAAAGCTATACGCGAGGGACGAGTGTCGGCCATTTTGTTTTGTGCCAGGTGGGCGCGCCAGACTCTTTTAAATGCTTGGCACGGGTGTTTACCGGTATACCGTTAGTTCGTCAAGCGCTTTGTAACATCAATTTTTATGTTCTGTTTCAAAAATGGCAGCCCTCATTAGCAATTTCGATTTTTTTTTATCTAGGTCAAGGATTGAGAAGGACACTTAAATACGACAAGAATGTACTCCGAAGAATTTCTTAAGGTGAGTATTTACTAGCATCAAAATAAAGCATTATTACAGCTGAATTTTATAATAATCTGTGACATATACATTTTAACTAATGATTATCGTGGACATTCCAGCATTGTTGTGCACGTCATGCCTTTGCCATTACCAAGTTCATATCTTTAAAACTATGCTGGTAATTGTGTTCTCATTTTTGTCCTATATTAACATCTGGGTAACTGATGTCCGTATCCGTTATTATTCAGTTATGATTGATTAAAGTCAGAGTGGAATTGCAAATAAATCGCCGACATTGCAGAAAATATAGAATAAATATCTCATTAATGTATGCATTTAAGTCTGAATTGCAAGAAAAGACCACGTACCTACTAACATTCGTGAGTAAGGCTTTAATGGCAGTCTTCCAAAACAACATCAACCAGATATAACAAAATTACGTATTTTACATATTAGCCCAGGACCTAATTATATAGAGATGTGTATGTTGGGGGGGGGGGGGCTTCTTGCCACAGGGGTTTATTTACATTTGTAATGATAACACTCAAATATGTTCATGGGGGAAAAAGGAAATAAATACATTAAACAAATTTAATATTTTGATCATTTGTATCTGTTACTGTTGCATTCAAAGGAATGCGTACCTCCACATTGTTAAGGGTCCCTAATGCCTAATGCTCTCAAAACCGTGTTTTTGTCATTCACTCATTCGCCCCATATTCCCAGGTTCATTCGTGCTTAAGTGACCTTACATTTGTAAAAGGTCTTGGTGACGTGCTTGAATCCGGATCATGTACCGGATCCACAAATAAAATCTAATAGATTCTTCATTGGTCCTGGTATAATTTCAGTTATAATTTCATCAGATTCCGTTCGTGATTGCGTGAGTTATGTTGTGAAAAAACACACAAACACACACATGAACAGGGATAAAAGCATAGCCTCCTGGCGGAGGCAAAAAGCTCGAAAAAAAACTGTTATGACTTTGTATATCATCTGGATCTGGTTCCTCTGCCAACAATTTTATTGAAACAGTGTTTAGATGTTATGTTACCTGTTGTTTCCCGAATCATTAACATATCGCTGAGACAGGGTCATTTTCCAGAATGTTCGAAACGCTCTTATGTTATATGTTAAGCCGTTGATTGAAAAAGGTCGGATTAGATCGCGAATTCAAGAACTATAGGCCAGTGAGCAATCTCTCATATATTTCAAAATTGGTAGAGACTGCAGCCATAAACCAATATGAGCTGTACCTTCAAAGGAATGGTCAGATGCCGGAGAAAAATGCAGCCTACAGCAGAAAACATAGTACTGAAACCATATTATTACGTGTGCAATCGGACATTTTAAAAAGTATGGATGCTAATAAGCTGCTTTTGATACAATAGATATAGATATTTTATCTTATATTTTTCAACATAAATTCAAATTGGTGGCACAGCTGCTCACTGATTTAGAGAATATCTTACTAACCGTAACCAGCGAGTACTTATTGATGGCATTTTATCAAGCAAATTCAAGATGTGTTTTGGTGTTCCCCAAGGAAGTGTAGCAGGACCAGTGTTGTTTTTGTCATATTTATCTTCCTTATATGACCTAATTCAAATGTACCTTCCAGATGTTAGTGGTTTTGCAGATGACAATCAGTTATATTTATCATTTAAGCCTAAAGGTGATGATGAGAACAAAGCATTCGGGGAAATTATATCCTGTGTTAGTTCAGTAAGGGAGTGGATGCTACAACATAAATTGAAATCAAATGACAATAAGACAGAAATTGTGCTCTTTGAAAGTAAGCAACAGCTTAGTAAATTTACTTTGAGTGAAATAAACGTGGGGTGGTACCTCGATAAAAACGGTAGTCAAAGTGCTTGATTTGGGTATGATCTTTGATGAAACCATTAGTATGAGAGAACATATAGGTGCTGTATGTAGTAAACGTAAAAACTATATAGTCTGAGGCAGATTAGGAAATACATAGACAATAACACTTTGTGTACGTTAGTTCATGCGTTTGTGACCTCACTCTTAGATTATGGAAACTTGATGTTTTTCAATTTACCAGAAAAGCAAATAAGCATACTGCAGCGATTACAAAACGCAGCGGCTCGTCTGATTTTGGCTTAAAGGAAATTTGATAGTGCAAAAGAGTGTCTAAAGACTCTCACTGGCTACCGATACGTGAACGAATAGATTTTAAAATTGCTCTTTTAGTGTATAAAAACAAATCAGAAATGTTACCATCATACCTAAGTGAACTGAAAAAGGAAAAGACCAGTAAAATACATCAAAAGTTCAATACACCAAAGTGAAAGTGCTCTACAGTGTGGGGGAGCAGTAATATTGTACTTTATAAAGTTAGTTTGATTTCATAGTATTGTACTACAGAACTGTTTCATGAGTTCAGCTTACCAGCCGGCTCACTCTTCAGGTACAAACTGACATCATATATAATCATATAAATCTCTAAATTCTGGCTACGCCCCCTGAATCCCTAGGCTAGAAGTATTTGGAAGAAATATTGGGTATTAAGATTCGATCTTGTTTTCAATGTGCAGATAATCCATACGCTTGTTTTGCTCTGTTGGCCGCAAATTATGTTTTTTGGGGAGCGAAAATTGCATGCTTACATTGAATTATAAATTGTAATTTGGTAATAGAATCGAGGCTGTGGGACTCTTTGGACAACTTAATAATGGCTATTAACTATTTTGACTCCCCATCTTTCGACAGTTTGTATTTGTTACAAGGATACACCGGATGGAATTTGAGGTAAATTAAAATATTTGTTCTTAAAATTATTTTTAAGGGTCGAAAAAGAGGATTAAGCATTTCGTCATCAGAAATTTATATCAATGCTGTTCGTTACACATAAAAGTCATTTTGCGTCCTCAAACTACACATACATGCCTTATTTTAATAACACGTACCGCACATATTCTTAATTTATACTGTACGAAGGGCATCCAAAGCTAACTGAAGCCATAAGGGAGCTGGAGAAAAACAGAGGACAACTAAGTGACAGTGCGTGGCTCAGATATTTTCATTGACTTTCATGAAATTAAACTCATGATTTAAATATTTATATTACTGGTTATAAATAACATAATACAGTATTGGACCACCAGGAGACTTCACAACAATGGCCAAACTCTCTTTCTCTGAAGGTATAGCATTTATTGGTTACAGGGGGGATTTAAGGGGGTTGTGGGGGGGGGGGGGGTGCCCCCTTTTTCGACCTAAAAATTATGCCAAGAGGAACAATGAGTGATAAATACAATGAGGTGATTGATACCCCGAGACCTGCCTCTTTTAAATGAAGTCAGCGTTGAAAGTCGGGCGATGAAAATAACAGGTAGCCATTGACAGTCCCGGAGAACTGGCATGATTTGATCGTAATGTGATTGTACCCGTCTTGCATGTGGCATAGTACGGTTTCTCAATGACATGGGTTGTTTTTATTATTCGTGCTGTGAGGTACACAGGCCAGTTTTCTCTGAATGTACTTCACGTGTACCTCGGTCATTGCCTTGTAATGCTTGTAATGGTGATTGTCATGTATCATTGTTCAGGTATTTTCTTTGCGGGCCTTAGCTGACGTCATGAAAATAGCAAGGACAAAGCAAATTTGCGGGATTGTAGGCATATATAATGGTCAAGGAGATGCATTTTCTTTCTGCTTTGTTCGTTTTTTTATTCCTGGGATATAAATTGTTCTTCATTTGGAGATATCAGTTTGTTTTAATGAAATCATTACGTTAATGTGCTTTCAGGGCGCAAGTCTGTATATAATGTGTAGCAGATGATAAAGGACAAAACCTTTAGTTTGCATTCTCGTAAAATCTTCCAGTAATTATGCAGCAGTTATAAACTGCAGTCGTCCCTGGCTGTTAACCGCGTCTTTGCATAGCAAGGTTCTCTGGGTCTGAACACCAGGGTGCGCACAGAGCAAAGAACTGTAATCAGACCAATGAGAGCGTGCTACCGCATTGTGCATCCAGCTCCAAATTTTAAACATGTGACACCTGCTCTTAGTGGCCTGATTACTGGGACACAACCGCTCTCGTTTATCCGATTCTTGGCCATGTGCTTGTTATATATATATAAATATATATATATATATATATATATATATATATATATAGTTATATATTACTTACAATTGTTGTACTTAGACTCGCTTATGTATAAGATGTTTCCTACCAAAACAGGACACAATAACTGGTGTGTTACATGAAAATATAACTATTATCACTCACACACCCATGCATATATATAAATTATAGTCACGGTTATGTATAAAAATATTTTCCTATCAAAACAGGAAACACTTTCTGGTCTGTTTACAACATAACATAAACATTTTCTCCCACACGCTTTCCGTAACAATCGGTATATCCTGCCTAACCACACATCAATTGTCAATATGACAAAAGGAGATGCTCTCACGTCTTTATATAAAAAAAAATTCTAAAATTACGCTTATACGTTAGCACTTGGAATTCACACTTGCGACACAGAAGAAGAAAAAAACAAGAAAAAAATTTAATTTTCACCTACAGAACGCCTACGTTATTAGAGCAAAACCAGGGACCTACTTAACGCACTTCACAGTCGTCAAAACGTCGCACTTTTATACAGTATCAAAACATTGATGCCTACCACTGGTGGCCGTTAGAAATTAATTAAATGACGAATGGATCGTGGGCGAGAGGCATTCCTAACTATGGTATTTGAAAGCTTTTTAATTTTACACGTTTACTTTTTGAAATTTCACTGGCACTTTATGGAAAGATATATATATATATATATATATATATATATATATATATATATATGAAATAACCGAGCTATTACCCCCACCCCTTCAAAAGGTAATAATAATGTGAGCAATAATGGAGCGTAGGCGAGAAGCAATCCTGACTATGGTGTTTGTGCGTTATTTATTTTACATGTTTATCTTGTAAATTTCACTCGCAATTTATAGCTAGATATATATACTTGTATGCAATTGCCGGCGATCACAGAGAGTAAGAAGTAAAAACAACAAATTTTATATCGGGGTTTTGCACTCTGAGGGACCCAGGTAGGTCCTCCCACTAAAAAAAACATTTTGACCCAAATATGGATGTGGAAATGAACTCCGCAACCCCTATAAGGATCCCAGTTCTGATTCTGAATGCTTAACTGACCGCAAGTTAACGTTTGACTTGGGTAAACAGTAACTGTGTGAAGACCGGGGGGGGGGGGAGCGGGTATGCCGCCCACTATGGCTACCATGGGCGAATATAGAATTTTCGAATACTGGGGGTGCAAAGGGAAATATTTTATGAGGGGATACCCTCTCTGAGAGTGTAGAAACGTTTTGAAAACTTGTGCTGGAAAGACAACCTTGGATCGATAGTTTATGAAGAATCATGATGCATAATCCGGCTCTTTTTTTATTTAGCGCTTATTTTTATACTCTCAAGATTTTAAAAGCATCGAAAAATGAATGTAATTTGTTGAATGAGGCATTCAAGGTTCGTAAATGTAAGTATGTTAGAATGTACAGTTTACGACACTTTTGTCATCACAATAAGTGCGTTCTTGCTCGATCAGATTCTAAGGAAAGCGAATCAGTAATGTAACGTGAGTTGAGTCCACATGATCCGAGTCCGAGAGTAACTGCAAGGCAGAGTCCAGGCTACTCGGGTCCGAGTCCAAGTTTGAGTCCTTGAGTTTCGAGTCCAAGTCCAAAGACATTCAGTTCGAGTCATTTAAAAAACCCAAGTCCAAGTCTTAGTCTAATGTTAATCTTCCTTTTTAAAAGTATTTTTAAATGGAAATTTGAGATTATCATGTAAGTATTAATTTGTTAGTTTATACACGTGCTTTAAATTTACTTGAATGTTTCATAACATTAAGCTTCCGGGCTCAAACTTGATAGATAATCCTTTTTGTAATATTCTGTAAGTGGTTCGCACATATATATGTCTTCCTAGTTTGTGACTTTATTTCTACTGTGCTCGAGATGGACTCGGCATGATTTATTGAGACAGTACCTCCGAGTTCGAGTACAGTCCGAGTCCAGGACCCTCGAGTCCAAGTCCAAGTCAACGTCCGTAAAGAGTGGACTAGAGTCCTACATCACTGAAGCGAACCCCCCTTTTCCATCCTTTGAAAAAAAATTCCCATGGAATCTAAAGATCAAAACCCGTACGTGTGCGCAAACAAAGTTACAATGAAGCTTAAAACCTTTTTGCGTGTAAAAACAAGAGTTCTCAGTCTATCAGCATTGATATGAAGTAGAGGGTTTTATTTATAAATCGAAATTCCTCAAGTAAATATGTTCAATGCTGCACGTCATTATCATTTCTGTTTCCTATCACTTATATTAAAATTCACCGTTTTATATTAGGTTATAGTGTTTGAGTTGTACCGATCGGCTAAGCGCCGCGCCCAGTGGGTCTTATGTATTTAATATAATGTCCTGCAGTGCCCACTAGGGATTTATCTGCAAAATTTTTAACGGATCTCATAAAGTTGTTTTCTCAAAATCTCTATATGCTTTACATGACGATATGCATACAAATTATTCGATATATGAAAGGCTTTGGATATAATAACGAAACCGCTCCAAACAGGTAAGGCCGGGTCTTGATGCACAGGTCTAGGTTGTATCAAGAGTAGGTCATGACCTGACCAGATTTATCATTAAAAACAAGAAAGTCAGGTAAGATGAACTAACCGTCCATATCCCCAGGAGAAAGCCTTCATGTTTCCTTTTAGCTCAGTTTATAATTAAATAATTATTAAGTACAAATAAGTCATAAACACACCTTTGTTACAAAGATTTGTCATACCATTTTTCGGCAGAAATAAATTCATATCAATGTGGTAGAGGGGAAAAATGGCAAGAAACTTAGGTTAATACAGCCGCCATCCAAGGAAAATATTACTTGGTGTAGTATACAGTCTACCAGGGGTAATATTACAAATTATATCTATAAGGAATTTGGTAATATGATAAGCACAACGTTGCAATAACAATGAAAGCCAGAAAATGCACGAGAAATAAATTAATAATATGTAAACACGCATTTTTAAGGTCATTTTGTAATAAGAAGCAATACAATAATAGGCCACAATACTACAAATGATAAAAAGTGAAACAGAATATTTATTTGATTTGTCGCTAACCGTATTTGTGTATAAGATGAAATTTTTTTTGTAATCTCTTAATGTAGGGCACTTATCCTAACAAACACTCTCGATTGTTAAAAAAAGGAAACGGTATAAAAAAAACTTTGTTTTACCGGGATTAGAATTTGTTGGGAACAAATGATGTGAAATCAGTAAAAACAAGTCAGAGATAACATGAACATCTGATGTTACCAAAAGATAAAGTCAACACTTTACCTTTTGTAACCTTGCTATGGAAACGAATGTTTTAAAACAAACCTCCTTAAACCTAATTTTCATTGACTCTCCGAGGAGGGTATGCGTTCATTCCCAAAATTTTCAGGGCATTTCGGAAATTTGTAAAAATTTCAGGCGATTTCGGGAATGGTTTATTTTTCATGTGGATCCAGTATCTTCTCCGGATTCTGGAGCGTGATCAAGGAATATTCACAAATATATATGTACGAATGAACCTGGGAATAGGGGAAAAATAAGTGAATGCACAGAAAATCCCGCTTATTAGAGTGGCTCGGCCACCTGATCAGGTCATAGTCGAACGTCCAGCACTTTGGATAGACGGTGTCCAGCGTTTCGAGGAGCGTTTTTTTAAACTTGTGCTTCAATGACGGAGGCATGTATCAATTGAAATACATCTTTCTAGTTCTTTCTACGGTCTGTCTCCATTACATACAGAATTACAACATGTTCTGACTTTTGAGTCTGCGTTACGATCCATGTAAACTAAAGTCTGGTGAACGTATACACGCGTGCGATGGCGTTACGTTTGCAGACGTATCGTAAAATGTACACCCGACTTTATACTATAGGCATTTAACTTTATGAACGAGTTTTTGGTGTAGTTTGACCAGTGTTTGATGTGATGGAGATCAGGAATGTATGCTTTACATGCTAAAAAAAACAGGGACGCACAGTCGAGTCCACACTATCCATATCCGACTGCAAGTCCGAGTCCAGGCCACTCGAGTCCAAGTCAAAGTCCTTGTCCTTTCGATTCGAGTCAAAGTCCACCTCCTTCGAGTCCCAGTCATGTGTAACCCGAATCCAAGTCCGAATACTATACAAAAATCCCACAAAAGCAATTTAAAATAGAAATTGCAGATTATCATATACATATTATAGTTAAATTTCCCGCATGCTTTTAGTACAATGGCTATTACATTTATAGCTGCCGATGCTGTACAAAGTTTGATATA
Source organism: Sipunculus nudus (assembly GCA_026874595.1). Taxonomy (NCBI): domain Eukaryota; kingdom Metazoa; phylum Annelida; class Sipuncula; order Golfingiida; family Sipunculidae; genus Sipunculus; species Sipunculus nudus. The sequence continues at coordinate 65,278,806 of CM049316.1, read as the reverse complement.
TAGTATTATTATTATTTAAAATTCTGTGAGTAGGTCGCACATTCACATATATCTTTAAAATATGTGACAGAGGTTATTTTTTCAGTTGAACTCGAGATAGACTCGGCCTGATTTCTCGAGTACTTACCTCCGAGTACAAGTCCCTAAAAAGTGAACTCGCGTCCAAACTCGAGTTCAAGTCAGGACTCGAGCCCTTCATTACTGTAAACTACGTATAATAAGACAGAGTTTATCCAATTAAGACAATCAATTTGCTAACCGACATTTTTTTGAGAATTACGTCTAGATAAATACAGTTAAACACAAATAAAATATTGTTCTAAAACAATGTATTATAAGGCTACATGGATTTATAAGAGAAAGATATTTTGATTAAGCAGGTATGCATATCTGGAAGAATATTTCTTAAATAATTTAACACTATAGCTACATGGCTTTTACAGTAAAGCATTTCAGGACAGCTACGCAATGCTATCGCAAGATAAAAACAATGGTGTAAAACGGTCACTGACATTTTGGTGATAATTACACCGTTGCTTGTATATAAAGTAATGATCAGAACTACAGACAATGCATTTTTTTATTAATCAGATAATAACAATGATCATATTCCACACAGTAATGACCTATTCCCCACACAATAAATCTCATTTATGTAAGACATTTCATGGAAGAACAGTTAATATCTACACAGAATTCTATAGGAACAAGTAATTCCATAGATATTTCAGGAATACAAGCCGTAAAAACCAGAGGTAAACAAATTGTATATTGCAGCGCCGCTGACAAAAGTGTGAAAGCATATTCCAGTGATTTTAACGTTTTCATGAATTATTAATAAATTAAAATAGAATTTTTCATTTATTTACAGTTTGAATTTCTCTCGGTAAATTTACTAAATGTTGCACATCATTATCTAACAACTTCCTTCAGTAGGTAGGGTAGGCTTATACGGATTGACGTTTTATTTCTGTTTATAAAATATTTTATATACTATTTCTATTTATACTTTGGGTCAAGATTTTTTTTCGGTAGTGGACCCCTTGTGCATAGCAATCTACCAGAATCTCCAATACGGCTGATGATTTTAAAGAAAAAATGGCATTTGGTTAGGGTAATAGTAAAAATAGATAGATTAGCACTGCATGTAATTTCACCTATTATCGCTCAATTATTATCGATTATTGCTATATTCCTTATTCTATGATTGCATCGTATTTTTCTCCGTATCGAGTTAAGGCAATTACGGACATCTAGTTTATATTTTGTACTCACATATTGCTCTGGCTTGTATTAGATTAGGGTCTTGCAAGTTATGCCCGTCAGTTGAAAGTATTTACCACTGGTTTATCACATTATATTTAGCATTTCATACAAATTCTACCAGCCTTCAGCGACCGAAAAAAAAAATATATTTTAAATTATTTAAATTATTTATTAATTATATTTATATTATATATTATATCAAAATCTTATATTTCCCGATGTTTCGCAAAACACAGGCTAAGTGTTATTTAGGGTTCTAAGTTAGTCTCATTAAAAGTTTTATCTAAGTTTTCACCATTTTGTGTAAAAAAAAAACATATATACATTATATGCATTTTATTAAAGGCTTTGCGTCAAGAGAGCGAAAACTAATATCATCAGTCAGAAATCAAGGTCATGTGGACAGGAGGTCAGAACCCGATCAGATTTATCATTAAAATCAAGGTAATCTGGTCATATCAAGTAAGAAGTAGGAATGTATATAAAGTCCAAGCGTTTCCTCAGCCTGTCTGCTTTACCATATATATTTCGTTATATGGTAGTCACAATAACTAATGCAAAATGAGAAACTAATATAATGCAAAATGTTTATTTTCAATTTTAAACCTACGTTTGTGCATTGCATGAAATCCCTCTAATAATTTTATTGGGCATTAACCCGGAAAAAAATCACAAAGGCTGCGTATTTTTGTTAAAGCCGCAACGTCATTATATACATTTGTGTTTACACGTAATACAGACCTTGATCGTTTCTGTTCTGAGCTCTGGTGCTGAATGACGGAAATTAGTTAAACGCCAGAATGATAACTATATAATATTACGAACAGAAAACACGATAACCAACATTCGGAGCCACAATTTGGTTGAGAAAAAAAAACAACAGTCATTAGAATATTTACTGGTTTCGCGGCTGTGGACTTTTGAGAATGACAGTCGTGCCAACACTTCTGACCGATCTAACACAGAATGCAAATGATGTAACATAGCAATCTACCAGATTTTCCCCCTTCTTTTGTATGCGCTAAATCCCCAATACACGGTCGCTTTTCCTAAGAGAAAAAATGGCTTTTTTATTGTAACAGGAAAACAAGATAGATTTGCACTACATGTTCGGTAAACCGAATAGCACGCGGTGATGTTATGTGTATGGAGGATTTATTACAGAATAGAGACTGGGCTTTGATGTGATTGGCTGGTGCAAATTGTGATGTCACAGGAAAAATTTAGAAATGACTTAAATTTATCAATAGATGTTGTTATTATTCTTCTCTGAAAATTTAGGACAAATAGTACCAGATATACTAAGCTTTTGATGAGATCTATAATTTTCAGTCACAGGGGTGTGTTTGACGTCACCGCCGAGTTGACAGTGCTCAAAGATGTGCCAATATTTTTTTAGCAAATCAGACAACCTCATGTATTCTGAAAAAATAAATAGAAAAAAAATGTTTCCCCAAGGCGCTGGGTTCAATTTATATAAAGTCTATATAAATATTTTTTCTAAGACAATTGTGTCTCATGATAATATAATAAGATTTGGAATACGTTTGCATGACCTAAGTGGCGTTTTCCCTATTATCGCTCATAAACTTCCAGTGATCGCTCGGTCATTACTACACTCTTTATTCACGGTTTTATCGTGTAATCGCTTCACTTAAGCCTCGGTCACAACCCACTGCGGTCACCGCACACCGTAAAGTTCCGCACGGTTTTTGGGACCGCAGGAATACTTAAGCCTCGGTCACAACCCGCTGCGGCAACCGCACACCGTAGATCACTTTTCCGTTTTTTAAACCACAGGAATACTTATGAGGTGGACGTGCGGGAACGGCACGGTGTCTTCCTCATTCTCACGGCCGTCGCACGGTAAAGTAAGCTAACCCTGCTGACGCCGCAAGCTCGCCTTGCGGAAGCCGCTAAGACCCCTTACGACAGCCGCAGGTACGCCATACGTCCCTCGGGTAGCCGAGTAAGCGTTAAAAATCGCACGGTAAGCCCCGTTCCCACTTTCACGAATTTGACGCCGATTCGCCACGATGTTGAATTCGTGGCGATTCGTGGCCAATCGGCCTGTCGAGTGATAAAAATTCCATAACGACCACGATATTGTACGAAAGGAGTACGATGCCAGTACGATTGGCTACGACAGTGACACGAAGCCAGCGCGATATGACAGGACACTTTTAAGAATGTTCACGGCTCCGTAACGACGTCTAAGATACTGGTACGATATTTCCACGATTGGTCTGCGACTTGTGGACGATACTTCTACGATCATTCAATTTTGCTACGGATTGTTAGATAGCTATACATGTGATATATAGCTATTGTAATGTCACAAAGAAGCCGATATTAGTAAAAGGACACCATAACAACACTTTACTCAACTTCTCCAGATATTTTAATTTGACAAAAGTTATCTAGTTTAAAACACTGATAATATATGTCTTATTTGATTTGAGTAATTAGACAATTACGACTTATTTATGTGGTGGCAAATACGACGTTAACTTCTTTAAGTCCAAGTAGACGACCGTCTTAATCGGATGTAAAATATCTGTATTCGCAAAATATTGGTTAAAATATCTTATTGATCCAGCTCTCAATGTGATATAAGATTCTGTTAATATCAATTTGTGTTAGGCTCAGTTTATTCTCCCATAGTAAAATAGAAAATTCATAATTTATTATATTGACCATATGTTTAAGTATGCCGAAACTGTATAATATATTCAGCTTCTTAAAACTGTTTTGGTTCAAATTTATTTTGTCAACCAATATCCACGATAAAAAATTTCTTTAAAACAAATTTACGAAACTACATGTTTTTTTTCACTGCAAAAACTTCCTTGTTTGTTTACAAGAAGTAACAAATTACAAAGGAAACGTAATTTGATTCAGCTTCTTCAAATTATTTTAGTTCAAATTTAGTTGGAACCAATAACCACAATACAAATCTTCTTTAAAGCAAATTTACAAATCTACACAGTGTTCTTACTTCTAAACCTTATTCCTCATTGGTTTGTAAGAAGTTAAAAATCACCAAGAAAATAAAATTTATCATTATGATGTCAGTTCTTGATGATTCGTCACCAAATTCGTGAAAGTAGGAAGGGGCTTTATGAACGTGACTCTCTCTTGAGAGGTTCTTGTGGTAGTCGTATTGTAGTCGTGTTGAAGTCGTGTCGATGTCATTGTCCTTCGTGAGCATTCGTGACATTGTTTTACATCACGAATTTACAAGAATTATGAAGACTCTCATACGACTTACCAAGAAACTGTTACGACTTAGCTACGACTTGTGACGACAAAGCTTAATTTTTGAACATTTCAAAAATAGCGCCACGAATTCTGAGTGCTCAAGACCTCGCTACGAACATTACCGAATGTTCAAGACATCATCTACGACACTCCCACGACGTCTCTACGAATTTTAATGATGTAAGTTCGTGGCGATTCGGCGTCAAATTCGTGAAAGTGGGAACGGGGCTTTATCCTACGACCTCCGTACGTCTACTGTACGTTGCCCTTACGGAGCCCGTAGGTGGCTGCCTGACGCACGGCCGCCGCATCAACTTAAGCGCTTGCGCTTATGTCAGTTACGGTCGTTGCGGAGCCCCTGCGGCCTTTGAAAAACGCACGGTTGCCGTGCGTCTTCCGCACGGAATCGCCCAAAACACTCGCCGTACGGCGACCGTATCCCGGTTTTGACCGAGGCTTAAGGAATGTAGACAGTAACAGACATCTAGTTAATATTTTTCCCGGATCTTAAGCTTTTGCTTGAAATTTTATTCGGGTGTAGCAACTAATGCTCGACAGTACTGACAGCCGTGAGGGTGATGCGAGAAAGCCGAATGACTCGTATACCTTGAGAAGTAATGCTTAACTTAACTTCTAATTTACTTATATAGTACCGTAAGCGTCGTCATTTTGACCATGACACAGTTAACAGCAGGGTAATTAAAACTAAGTTAGCATTCTGGCCAATATTCCTCGCATGGGTCAATTCATTTTGAAGTAGTTAGTGTGTCATGGTTCATTTCCCCGCGAAAACAAAACACATATAACGCCATCTAATAACTAAAAGTGTGTCAAACGATATTAACAAAACGGTGAAGTCATTCATGTTTCAGTTAACATATCATCAATTATATGTGGTTGTAAGCCATATTAAAAGTATATATGAAGTACTTAGGCAATAAATAACATCAAACCTTATATTATTTAAATGAAAATCAAACCAGTAATGTTTATTAACTTAAAATCATTTATTATCGCTCAACATCGACTGATGTTTCGACAGTCTATGTATTCACATCATCAGGAAAATTATATAAAAAATATGCTTCCATTTACAAAAACGTACAAGGGTTTTTCATTTAGATTTTATGAAGAAAAATGTGGATTATCTTTGGGGCAAAACGGTACTTTTTCAACAGTAAGAAACTCTGACTACATGACCACCGAGAATATATAATGCAAATCCTGAAGTAGAAACCTTGCAATCTAACAGAAGACATTGATTCCTAGTCCCTTGTTAGCCGATAAAGACATCAACTGTTAGTTTAACAATATTTTATGGGAGAAATATCTCCCGAGAAAGAGGAATAAACATACATAAAAACTAGTCTTAAATAATTTGATATTAAGACATAAGGCTTTTTTTAACAGAACGTTTCCTACCAAGAATGCAACGGTATCGTAACGCTATACAGAACGGGTCATAATAGAAAATTGCCCTTTGGTTTACTGACATCGTGGTAATTATCTGACGTTCCCTGGACTTGAGAAATGAGTATCAACAATTATTCTGTTGATTAGTCCTGAAAAAAAAAACAAGCACCCACATTTAATGGCAACCAAAAGGGTAAACATGTATCTATGATCCGTTCCATCTCAGGTAAATTATTTCCTCTCAGTACATCCTAATACAACAAATCCTCTTTTTTTTTCTTCATAGAAAACGAGTAACAGAAAATTTTATATTTAAAACAATGTGATATTCCGAAGGAACTGGTCATACGAACTTGTGATAAAAAAAATAATTTTGATGCTCGAACGTAAATTTCTTCATATGTTTCTTGGCCATGTGCCAGAACCGATGTAATCAGACCAACAAGAGCGGGTGTCGCATGTTGAAAATTTGGAGAAGGATGCACAATTGAATATCCTACTCTCGTTGGTCTGATTACAATCCTTTGCTCTATGCCAACCATGTTTGTGGAACCCGGATAATCCTGCTATAAAAGCAGCGGCTTAAACGAAAGAAATCTCGGACAACCGGAGTTTATGACCGCTGCGTAAGGAGCGAATCAAGGTACAATATATATATATATATAAATATATATATATATATCCTGACTGCTTATATATATCCTGACTGCTTATATATATATATATATATATATATATATATATATATATATGGAGGGTAACACTAGGCAGTCAAGAGATATAGCATCACATGTTTACCCAGATAAGGGTGCATATGCGCAATGAGTTAAGTTTTGGGAACTTATTTCTAATCTATTTTTTTTTTAAACTACAGAATAGTGAATAGGAAACTCGTAAATAAAATGAATTAACATTTACCCAGCAACTCAGATGTGTTTACTGACCTTTAAATTGACTCCATCCATTTCAAATTCAAATCAAAACAACAAAATGCTTAAATAACAATTGGCTGAAATTAAATTAACATGAAGCAAGATTAAATGATACCTGGCTAATAAACCACCAACTGCAAAAATGTAAAATACCAATTGTATAATTTGAATAGTCAGTCTAAATGAAAATTATTCATTCATAATACATTACCAACAAGAGAAAGTTTATAAATATTCCAGCAATGGTAATTAATAAAAAAAACTCCCTTACCTCGCTATCATCTGCACATGTAGGCTAAACGAGTGAACTAAAACCATATGTAGTCTTTTTTTACTGGCAATCGAACAATGGTTATTGTTGTGAGCAGAAGATAAAAAAACTCTATTCAACATTTCAATTTCGCATGAATCGCTTTATTTTTTAAAGTAGCGGCATACCTATAGAGTACAGCCCACAGCGAACGCTGCGCTGCGCCGCGGCACCCCAGGGTTTTGCAAGTCCTCAATATTTTTTTGCAACGCAGCGTTCCGATTGGACGGGCTTTGAAGGTGTTACAGGTGCTCTTTTTATTGTGTCACACGGGCGTAACTCGTGTTGTGACACCCTCACCGGGCCGTTTGTTACATTCTATGTTTGATCCGTACTGGTTGAACTCTTGTTGTCATGTTAGCCTTGGGCTTTCCTGATCGTGGGTCACGTGATGACTCTGGTGTGAGGGGATACACACGGCTATGTTCTTCTAGATAATTCCTATGACGCGTGCTTACCGTGCATAATGGATTATTCTTCGAATGTTCTATAGGTGGAAAATTCTCGGCTTGGAATGAAGAGTATATAAAGGGGCTGTGTTTTAGAGCCGGGGGCAAAGAGCAGAGAAGTTTCCCGGCGGACGCAGAAGCGTGTGTCAATTTCTGGGACCTTATCCGACGTGTGCGGCAATTATAGATTTTCTTCAGACTTTCTCCTGGATTTTATACATTTGGACTTCAGTTTACTTTCTGGGTTGTTGCAAGAACTTTCCAATGGACTGTCATTCTCCGAGAGTTTACATTTAAAGGACTTATCGTTGTGATGGTGTTGGTATCCAGATACTGTGCAGATACATTATCTTCTCTGTGATTGTATTGACTTGTTGCTGTACCGCTGTTTTACTGTATAATTGTATTGATTAAGTGTATTTTAATGTTAGGGATGTTTTAAGAATAAATTATGGTTTCTTGTTAACAAAAAAAAAACACTGACTTCTTTATTCATTCCCCCAGACATTTCACGCTGCCTAGTGTTACAGAATCTGATTTGTTTTTATCTCCATTACAAAATTTGTGTTCATCACGCATACGTGATCTGTTTATGTTAGGTTCCGTAACAAAGGAAATAACAAGGAACAAAATCTTGATTATTCTTTCACACTTTCAGGTAAGTTTTGCTTAACATAAAAGTTTTACAGCAAAACTATCCCAGCACAGTCTCAGTACCTTCCATACGGAAGTACCTCCCACCTTGTTATGGTGCTGCGTTTTGAGTAATCAGAGTCCACGTGTCTCTTTCCACCATCACAATACCGTGTGTCCGGAGGTGCAATTTTGCGCATGCGCCACAGATTCCAATCAAGGACTTTTTCAAACTAGTCCATGCATATAAATAGACATTTATGTCCTCTTATATCTCTGCTAGATGGTCAAATCCCCATGGGCTGACAATGGATTAACTTGTTGTAGGTTACTGATCGTAAAAACATGAATTCCTGTCGAAGCAAAGAGAAACAGAAAATCGCGAAAAATAAGCATCGTGAATACGAAGCCAATTAACCACAGTAATTCAGCTGTGGAGCGATGGCTGTGATCCGGTGATCGTAGTGGGGTTTCGTTGCTTTGTTACGCAATTATCATTAGGTCAAAGCTATAATGTGTCACTGAGATAATATAAATATCGATACTGATAATATTAAAGATTGAAATGGTTCGTTGCATTTTTATGTTTGTGTGTGTGTTTCCTCAAATGTGATGACGGGATTTCCTAGTTCACCATTATTCTCAATAGTTATTGCTAGGTTGTGCGAACCATCCTAAAATTCGTCTTTTATACGCTTAACTTCAAATATAGATGAATTATTTTCACAACACTACTTTTTACATTTATTTTTACAATCGAAAGGTTGCAGGAATAAGTAGTACCTACTAAATCTTTATGGATCCAAAGCAAACAATGCCTTGCATTGTATGGTTTGCCATGATTGTTAAGTCGATGTGATGAATGCCTCTTTCATAACAAGTTAAGGTTTTGCGTGTCAGTGCGGGTGTCCTAATTACATCCAGGGTGTTGACATGTTTATTCGAACGGGCATGGCGTGTTGACAAGCCCATTGCCAGGCACAGCCATTTGTCCCTATCACAAGCCATTTCCCTATCTCTCAGCGATGGTGATATTTAATATTTGAGGTTTCTTGCGTGACAAGGAACCGGCCATTATCGACACGGCACGTTCTCATGCGACAACATAATGGTCCATTTGTTCAGGGCTTGTTCATTAAGCGTTTGGGGAAATTCGTTATAATACGGCAGGATTTCCAAACATCAGAATATTAATATTATTTTATGGGGCATTTTGCTTTTAAGAGCTGTCACGTGCTGCCGTAACAACATAATGGCTCTGTTTTTATTAAAATGTTATGTCATCATTTATTTGTAACTCTATGGTTTACTTCTTTCGTAGGTTACCTTCAAATTAGTTATTTGATACAAGCAGTCCCGTTATCAGCGGTTCGGCTTCGGTTTGTCTGCAGTTCTAACGGCAATGGAATGCCCAGGCGTTTTTTCAGTCAATTACGTGTATTGGTCAGGACGAATTCGTAGAAATGCTTTTCCAATTAACCACATGCATGGCTACAGGTGTACCAAGATGTTGCTAGGCAACCCTGCCTCCTCCGTCCCAGTGCAACAGAGTAACAGTCACATTTTATATAATTAACATATTAAAAATCAGATCTGGATAATCTAAACACCTATTTTCCGTTGTATCTAGTGCTCCTTGTAACAGCTTTTGGGGACCATTTACGCAAAACCTAGATAGGTTAATGTAACTTTAATGTAACCCCAGTCAGTCTCCTATGTGCCAACCTCAGTATTAACAACAGCATTAACGTACCTGTACTCGTATAAGTAATAAATATTGTTATAGTAAACCCCTCGCAGAGCGCACCGACATCGGATTTTAAAAGATGTATACCAACAACCACTTATGCCAAGGGCTTTGTCAAATAACTTGCGTAAATGAAGCTTCCATTTTTATTCCACTGAATTTTAATAAATAATGGAAAACTGTTCGGAAGGGTAGCTTTATATTAGCTTCATTGATGTAAGGAAGTTCGCAGGAAAATTGTGGATGATAATAGATTAATGATATAAACAGGGTTCCAGGAAACGTCTTGAAACATATAGGTCAATGAATTTAATATATTTATACATATATATATATGTATATATATATATATATATATATATATATATATATATAAATATATATGAATGAGAGGTCAGCTGGTGCAAGAAAGCATGTACTATGGTGTCTGGAGCTCTCCATTAACCTTTTATTTTAACTATAATCCGGGCAGGTAATAATAATAATGGTATATTCTAATGAACCATGCTATTATTGTATAATCTGTAAAGTTTCAAGTTGCAAAAAAAACTTTTGAAATATTTGGATTTTTTTAAATTACGAAAAGAGTACTGTTCTTAAACATAATAGCCCCACCATTTTGGCTCCAAAATACACCTGTTCTATAGATACAATTTCACTCTCTTCGGCAATCTGGTTCCGTTTTCATGAGCCATCCCAAACGAGCCCCAGTTTTGCATATCGTCAAAAAGAAGTACCTGTACATGTGAAATTACATATATTTGTATGGGGAGAACTGAAATGTAGAACCCGAAATTCGAACTCATGTGGGAGGCGTCCAGTGATTTAACCGTTTGTAATTATGTAACTATTTCAAAACATTCTTAATTTTTTTCTGCAGTTGTAAATTGTTCTCATGTTTATTTATTTTTTTTCAATTAAAACTGTACAAGACTATTTTGATGCTAGACTGATTCTTGGCAGAATTTGAAATTTCATTTTTATCATCCCCATTGTACATTTCATCATCTAATACAAGGGCAAATACAAGGATTTCAAACTAACCTTGTATTGCATTCCATATATACCATGCTAGTGTCGGATCTACTTTCCATACCATGCTAGTGTCGGAAATATTTTTTTCTCGTAACCTTTTTTCACTAAGTGAACTTCTTTATCATACCGAAAGAAATGTTATGCATAAAATATGAGTGTATTTTCACCCAAAATTATCTATGTACATAAATGTACACTAAAATAAAAAAATAGGAACTGAATAATTACTGGCCCCCTTTATAATTATATGTGGACACCATGAGACCACCTTTTCATAGAAACCATGGCCAAAATATCTTATTTTCAATACAACTGCAAGTGCATTTTACTTTAGGTATTGTGTTTGATGGTTAAAGAAGGCAAGGGTCGTACTGCTCATAACCGCCATGACAGAAGCAGAAAGAATGTATACGTAGCGGCCACAATGCATTGTGTACTGGTCCCGTGTTATAAGGGTTATAGACAGTTTAAACTGGGAATTAACCGTATGTAATTAGCTTATCATAACAGAGTTTTGTCTTTAAAAGATGACATAACCGAGATACCGATGGGTTTTCTTCCTTTTATTAAAGACACTGGTCATACCAAGCTTAGAATCCCACCAAGGTGCATGCATGGAGTGGTTACTAAAATGTACGCTCAGGTATATTTAACATTTTAGTCACCCTTGGTGCCTAGGAAATTCGAAGATGAGGCTCGTGGGCGCACTTACCTGACCTGTGAATTGCCCACACCAGACCCAACTGGTAACCTCATATGTATTACGCACTCACCTGGTTTTCTATATCTATCCAATTGTGTATCCTATTGACTAAAGCTTCAAAAACTTCTGTCTGTGAATATACACGACTTATCAGGCATTTATATGGGACTGGTAAGCCTACGTGACTCGTAACACAAGTCATACGGGACAATACTCTGCGACGGCAATCCATCCTTTACACCGATATCGTTTTAAACACCCGATAATTTTAACATTAAGCTACGAGTGCTACGAATATAAAACAAACATACAAGGGGGGAGGTCCGATATATTGAGTTATTACGATTATTTCTCACACACGGAGGGTGATGTAAGAAAATATAAAACATATATAATGATTGGTCTGGTTAATCTTACGTGACAGCATAAGTGTAGGCCATGAGGCTTCAAAAATGACTAAAATATTTACATTCTAAGTTCAGCTCTCGACATTACGACGAGTGCGACATTGACAGATTCACAGACTCTCCTATATCAGAGAGGCAAAATGTCGTTAGATACACCCTTGAATATCGCTCAAGGTCAAGCAAACGTATTCCAAATCTCATTTCATTGTCATATAGCATCCTTGTCTATGAAAAATATTAATACATATACTGAACCCAATTCCAGGAGGGAGAAAACATTTTTGCCATTTATTTTTCAACAAAAACTTGAGTTTGTGTGATTTTTTCAAAAACTATTGGCGCATCGATGAGCACTTTCAACTCAGCAGTGACGTCACAACCAGCGAAAACCCTTGTGACTGAAAACTCTTTTTCATTTCAAAAGCTTAGTATTTCTGATACTGCAAGCCCCTAGATTTGCAAGGAAGTATAAAAACAACATGTATTGCTAGATTTAACTCATTTCTATATAAATTTTGCCTGTGACGTCACACTTTTCACCAGCCAATCACATCAGGGCCTAGTCTCTGTTCTCGATGAATTCTGTGCACATAACCACCACCACGTGCTAATAGGTTTACCTAACCCGAAACACGAACACATGCACAAGGCTTGTTGTCCGTAATGGAGAGTGGCATAGGGAAGTGTTATGTTTATTAATGGCAACATATGTGTATGACATTTCTAATAAATTATTAACAGTACTGTGCTTCCATTTGACTAGATTACTAAGCGCGATGACACCGCAGTATAACACATCAACTACGGTTTTTGTATGGAACGTGTGTAAGGCTATCCCATATTCAATATTTGGTCATCATTTATTCATTGGAAAGCACGGAATACCTTGTCAGCCGGTAAATTGACTATTTAATACTCTACATTCAGTACAGCATACAGTTCAAGTATCAAGAAACGTTTACTTGTAGTTCTGATTACTAGTTTGTATTCATTGAAAGCAAAGAAAAGTCCGAATACATGATAGTGTTTGAAAATTTCCGTGTTCAAAGCTGAATCATTATCTTCTGTATTAAGTATCAATGGTATCAAGTATCAAAACGAGGCATTGAAAATAAAGAAAATATCGAAGTGTTGTGTAACCCATTATAAACAATTAACACACGAGATTGTATTTAAAGATTTTAAGCATTACATTTATCTTCTAACAAATGTTATATACAGCCCTATGTTGTATAAATGTGTCATGTACATAAGATAATGAAAAGGAAAGTGATAGAAAATCCATCGAATATCTAATATTACTGAAAGCCGTCTTTCGTATGTTCTTATTTAAACTCCATCAATAAGACAACGGCGAATGAGTTAAACTGAGAAATGTGCTCGGCTAAGTGTATTTAAACCTAATACCATTGACTTATTTTATTACCTTAGATGCATATTACATAGACCAATGACGGCTACCTCTTGTATTACTGTGTTGTTCATCTTTTCAAATAAACCTAGCACTGTCGTAGTGAAGTTCCGCTCCACTATAAAAGATCTGTGCAAGCCCTGCAGTTGAAACCCGGAGAATATTTGTTATACAAGCGGTTACAAGGAAAGATATTTTGGACAAATGCAATGTATAGCCGCTGTGCGTGGGGCCAATCAAGGTATCGCACTGTATATATATATATATATATATATATATATATATATATATATATATATATATATATATATAACGTATTTCGTCTGTAGTAGTCCAACCTTCTCAGAACTAAAACGAAGACCCTCCGCTGTTTTGTAGATTGGATACCTATTGATTCAATTTTGAAAGATTAATGCCTTTACCTGATATTCAGGTGTCGCCTAATGTTGATGGATATTTTATTGTTGTCGCACTTTCAGAGAGAAATGCACTAACGTTCTTGACGAATACTTCTCGATGGTGTTTATTCCATTATTCAATAAAACAATTTTCGTGACGGATGGGCCAAGCGTTCGCATTTATTTTAAATAACTCTCACTTTTTCTGGAAAAAATAACGGCAGCCCTGAAAGAGAAAAAAGTTTTTTAAAGCAATCAAGTTATGACTTGAGTACATCTTAACAGCTTTAATAACTTTTTTCAGGCTTTTTATCCTACAAGTGAAGTAATACTTTGTCATTGATTATCAAGTAACTGATGTAGACTGAGCTTTTTTATTACCATGAGCCATAAGGATAACTAGTACTGAACTACTTTAGCCAACTCTATTACAACACTTGCTATATATAGACTGTGAAAAAGCGATACATGATATTATATCGCTACAACAGGTGTACATGCCTTACACAAGTCTACATCCTTTTAGAATTGTGTGATTTTATCTATTGAGACGTTTCACCTTTCGTACGCTCCATAAGCAGCGGTTACGTTTTGCTCATCTATTCGCTACACTAACCGCTACAAGAAAACGCGGTTGCCGGTCAGGTTTGGCCACCAGGCGGTGCTGTCTCTGTGGAATTCCCCCTTCGTAATAATTAACCAATCACATTACAGATATCACCTACATAATCGTATGTTTATATTCGAGGTGCCGGTCGATTTGCACTGCGGTCAAAAGGGCTTGGTAGCAATGACATTTTTCGCCCCCTGTTAGAAGACACACGATGCAATCATCACCTTACAAGATAGTCTCTATACTTGCTGGTTTGGTCTGAGGTCATTTATCCCCCACTGTTTGGATATTTCCTCTCTTGCAGTGCCGCATGAGCACGATTTTGTTTACACGCTAAACCAATCAGATTTCTTTTAACAGATCTTCACGGCGCAGTCATCTTTGTTTACACGCTGAGCCAATCAAATTTGACCTTTCCCAGCACCAACTGGGTGTTTTGCAGCTTAAAAAACTGAAGAATCCTTTCATTTCCCACAGCGTGTGAGTGGAAGGTCACCGAGAGGTCACGCGCTGTGTCCAGAGCATACATCTTTCGCTAAAGGTTATCACTGGTCATATCTTTAATACTGTCAGCTGATTAAGGAAAAAGTACTTAATTAATACGATCAGAATTATGTTTCTTGTCAAGGAATATTCTAGGTCATAACTGGCCAGGAAAACACGACTAAGTGGTCATTTATATTTGGTTGGTATTTGACAGCGTACTTTTAGGCAATTTAGCGTTGTCAGAAATGACGAAAATATATGTATCCTCACAGCACCCTAAAGTGCGTTCCTCGCTGAAGGATGTAACGGTATTCAGACAGCCACTAAGCTGGTCGTAGACTCTTTAACGTCAGAGGGCCGGAATGGCGCTGGTTCAAACCAGTCATTAAGACACTGCCGTTAATCTTCTAGAATCTATCGGGATTTGACCATCTTCCCGCTGAGCATCTGGCGGTGTTCGTATCGAAGACCTGCCCACCTGGTCCGAAGTCCAGCTTCTAGATCATACAGGCTACCTTCTACCTAGCCAAATCCCTGCAGCGTAAAATTAAAAAAAAATGATTAACTTGTTTTGCCTTGTAAAGCTTGATCAGATCTGACCGTAGTGGTTCAGATCACAGTATTCTGCGTTCAAAGCGAGGACATGAAACAAACCCTACATATACAAATGTGTGGACTCAGTTGATACATAACTTGTAAACTTAATGTTCAGTTTTCTTTATCTATTGAGTCCTACTCTCAAGAAATGAGGGGTTTTTTTTACAAAACGATCTAGGATGTCATATCATGCGATTATGATATATTAATCATATCTTTAGGATTCATTACGTCCATTTTAAAGGGGAACAATTTTGAAAACATCTAGATGCACATGTATTTCCCACAGAAAGTGCGTAATTTGAAGAACGATAGCTGAAAAATCATATTTCTGGCCTAGTTGTATTCTATCAATCTGATAAATCCTTCCAGATAAAATAAAAACAAACCCACACACTGGACAGACTCTGACCCACGGGAGTTCGACTCTGCTGTTTAGGATTTGTTGGCGTCTGAGTGTGACCCTCCCAAATGCACCGCGACTTCAAAATATACAGACGGCGTATGTATAAAGGTAGTGAATAGGGTAATATAGCCCATTCAAATATGCTGGATAAGAAATTTAGTCAAATTACATAGCAATGAGGAAGGTAAATGCTAATTAATTTCGTTTACGAGTTTCATTTTCAAAATAGTGTAGTTCCTTAAAAAATGATTTATTTTTTTTATTTAAACTTTTCTCATTGCTCACATGCACCATTATACAAGAAACAAGATTT
Source organism: Sipunculus nudus (assembly GCA_026874595.1). Lineage (NCBI taxonomy): Eukaryota > Metazoa > Annelida > Sipuncula > Golfingiida > Sipunculidae > Sipunculus > Sipunculus nudus. The sequence continues at coordinate 65,262,426 of CM049316.1, read as the reverse complement.
ATTCCATACGATACAGGGATTTGCTTTGCGTGTGATATCATATGTAAGACATAGTGCTATGTAAGAGATAGTATAGTATTTAAAAGAAGTAGTTATATTATATTTTGATTTATCTTTGCATTGAACAATCTAATCGCCTTCCGTAATAAATGAATTGGAATACCGGTTTGTTCTGCATTTCAGAGACTGCAGCCTTCGGCCTAATTTTAGCCAGATAATATATTCACTAAAAACGCTTTTACCTTGAACCATTATTTTTTTCATCATATTTATAGCATTCTTTTCATTAAAAATATTTATGTCCTCTTAATTAAGACCAATCACTTTTACCGCTATTTTTCATATCCGTTCAATTTTCTTTTTCTTCTTAATGGTCAGATTTCCCCACCAGCTTGTCGAAGCATATGATATGACACTCTGGATCATCGGAGAATAGAATAAATCAAGTAGTTCCCTATCCATATTAAACGATTTCAGTTTCCTACGAAATATAAAAGCTGCTGCCCATGGCGGTATACTATGTTTCCATTAAAGCTTGTCATCTAATACTACCCCTAAGTATCTATACTGTTGTGAAATTCTACTTCTGTTTCATCAATAGACACTGGATATATACTATTTCCGGTTTTCCGTGAGACTGGCACGGGTTACTCAATTAATGATCTGTTGAATATGTGGTAGTAAATCGGTGGTAACTCATCTGCACAGAATTTTACCCCTTGTGCTGAGACACCTTCTGGTCCTGAAAAATTATTACTCTTTAGCCTTTTAAAAAGAACTCTAACCTCATATTCAGTTAATGTAACCGAACTTTCCAATTATGTGGGTAAACATGACGTGGTGCTATGTCACGTGTCTGCTGACAGAAATATAGCAAATGTACATTGCTCGAACTCGGGATCACAAGAGTACGACTCTGCTGTTTAGGGTTTATGGGAGTCATAATCTGAACCCCACAATGCACCGCAGCTTCTACATACACAGATGGCGTGAGTATAAATGCAGTGAAGAGGTCAAAGAGGTCCGTTCACAAACGTTGGATAAGAATTTTTCAAGGCAAATTACATAACCATGGGTGTTTTTGTGGCACGCACTTCACGGAAAGTAATATCATACAATCATGCACATGTGAAATGTAAATAGATAGTTCCTTGAAATGTTTTTTTTTTATTTTAAAGTTTGACAGTTGAGACAAGTAGTCACGGCCGTTCCGCGGTGCCTTTCAAGAAGAGATTCGCTATCAGTGGAAACAACCTCCGGCGGAAGTTTGTGTCCTGTTTGTGATCCACTTCCTTTTTTTTATATCTCGTGGGGGGGGGGGGGGGTTGTGGCGTGTATCAGGCATTCCTCGTCAAGAAACTGCGTTCAACAGTTTAAAAAAAAAATGCGGGCTCGACGGTCTGCATGAGCCATGTGGGGTTCTTCTTGCCATCTATAGAAAACACGGTTAATACCAGTCCTGTGTTGTTTGTATGCTAGGGAGAGCTTTTTTATCCCACCCTGTTCCAAACATGAGTTAAAGCAAGTAGCATTAGAAATCTGCATCCCAATGGATACATATCTCAGCAATGGGAGTACAAATTTAAAAAGGCTCTTCGAATACACTGGACACCGTCACTCCGAGGTGCTTGGCGTTCGACCGTGAACTGAACAGGCGGCCGGGCCACAATGCGCGGTTCATGAGGCTGGCCCATTTGTGCATTCACTTATTTTTGCCCATATTCCTAGGTTCATCCGTGTAACTGTGACCCTACATTTGTGAATATTCCTCGATGACGCTCCAGAATCCGGAGAAGATGCTGGACCAACAGCAAAATTTTAATTGATTCTCCTTTGGCACATTCCGGAAATGCCCCGAACATTTCATGAGATTCCGTTTATGACTCCCTGAGTGGCGGAGGCAATAAATGGTATCCCATATCAGGATATTTAAGTACTCGATACCAGGACAGCGTCGTAAAGGGAGAAGTGAATCTGTATGAGGACGGACGTGCGTGTTTGTTGTCTGATGCCAAATACTTTCTATTCTGTATATTGTGATGTACATAAGCCGGAAGGTCAGGTTAACCACATCCTATTCCGATAAGAAGGAACCAATAAAATAATTGATTTACCCCTTCAAAATATTTTTTAATCGATACGTCGCAAGAAGACTGTGAATCTGTGTGTGTGTGTGTGTGTGTGTTTCATCGGGTCTGGGACCAATATAATGACTTTAATTAAAATTTTCATTATTCAAAGACCCTCTGTACAAACCACATTATAAACATCTCGTTTCAAATTAACTCCAGTTCATATGTCACGTTCAGAAAACGAGACTCTATCAAGAGGGGACTTTTCCCGTTATCATCGCTGCAGCATCACATTATCTGCGTCTCCCAGGCCATCAAACCTTCAATTATGTACCAAACAACGACTAAGTGATACTCGACCTTCACTGAAGTAGCCCTTAGATTGCTTTAAAAGGGCTCAGGCGTCTACACAGGAAGGTCTGCCTGCGGACACCTGCAAAATCCCTCGCGAAAAGCTAGTTGAACCGAATAGATGTAAAAACTAGTGTTTTCTGAGGAGTTTAAAACATAATCACACACAAACATGGACATTTATTATAACATATATTGTATATATATTGAATATATATATATATGTATATATATATATATATATATATATATAATTTAAAACACTTATGTTTTCTAATATTAAGCTGGCACAAGTGTGACCAAACGAATTTTTCCACGTTATTCGTTTGATAATTTGATATTATTGATTCTGTGAACAGTGGTTGAAAATTGGGAAGTATTTATTTGCATTTTTTATAAATGGTCACGTGATTTAAATTTAAACATGAATAAGAATGTATCCTGAACCAAAGATGGACCATTGTAAAAGTATGTTAATGAGGTATATAAATTGCCATTACAATGTTAAGGGAATCGTTAGCTTGGCAATCGTAAGAACTCTAAAGTAACTTCCATAAATGTTATTGTGCCACTGAACAAACATCCAAAGTGGACCAAAGTGTATAACAACGACAGCTCCATTAAGTTTCAGTCATGGTCTCACAGCAACCTAATCCAGGGTCACCCCGGTGAGATCGACCAAAGATGTCCGGACACCTTCCGTCAGAATCCAGATATTAGCCTGGGAGCGCAAAGTAAACTCAGTCTGGGCTTAGATCAATCAAATAAGCAAGCCCCTGATGGGTTGAAAGTAAGAGCACGTATATATATCGTCGGCTTATACAGTAGTATTTGCACGACTCTTCACCTGGCAGTTCATACGCGAGTACTTTTTGTGCAGGAGAGGCAGAAATCGAGACCAGGGTATGGGGGATGGAACTGGGATAATGGGTCAGTTGGTTGGTTATTACACTCACCTGCACATATTGAACAAATATTTATAGACTCAAATAATTAATTGCTCGATTTCTCATGTACCAGGAAGCTAATATGCAAGTAATTTCCCAAGGAAAGGATATATCAAGGTCAGGGTAACGATTTATTTTATTAAATTATACGATTACAAGATTGTCTTACTGACGATTGCAACATGTTGCACGAAATTACGTAGTGGTAAAAAGTCTGACAAAATTTGATTCCTCTATATTTGTATAACTATAAAGCGCTGCTCCCTTATCATCGAGCACTCTAGCAGTAGTTTTTTAGTACACACACACACATACACACACACACACACACACATATATATATATATATATATATATATATAAACATCATGTTTTAATTATTCTATTCATCTATTTATTTCATTTGTGCTCCATAACCAATCGAAATGGTGCATGATAGCTGCAATACTTTTGCACTAACGTACCTCATATTGTTGTCTCACGGGATGCTTGACAATTTGGGCATTTAAGAGTAGCAGATTTAGACTGCTGGTATATTCAAGTTAGAAGCTGTCCTATTTACCTTTTTTTGCGTTAAATATTGCACTAAAGATACAGGGTGTCTCCTTGGAACTACGTGTATGCAGCGACTTCTGGTGGAAAACTGGAAAACCTTCAGCACATGCAGTACTGTAAAGCGGATTTTTTTTTTTTTTTTTTTTGGGGGGGGGGGGGGGGGAGATGGGGGTTGCAAGGGAAAAAGAGGACTGTTCTAATTATTAACTCCTTGATGACATTCCAACGTGGATAGCGTTAATTTCAATTGTTAAACTGCTTATATTTCTCCAGATGAAAGAGTTTCGAGTCAATATAATTATACTTTTATAGGTTTATTATTGCAATTTTGCATGGCAATTTGTGCCAAACAGTTCTGCTCAATGTTTGTTTATCAATCAGCTGCTCTGTGATGGAACAATTAACAAAATCATTACTTAGGAAACTTAACCCTATTTAATGTGTTATTTTAACCATTTTTGTTTTAGCTAGCCGTGAGGTGGACCTGTGCACGACAGAATCAAGATCGATTGTAAGCGGACTTGGTCCTGGTTTTATCTCAGTGCAGTGATGTAGTCGAGTCCACACCAGCCGAGTCAAGGTCCGAGATCTTGAGATTCAAGTCCAAGTTCACCTTCTTCGAGTCCGAGTCATTAGGGACCTGATTATCAGATTATCGTGTAAATTTCTAGTTCGCGCATGCATTACTATATTGGTTTCTTACATGTTTAGCTCCCGATGCTGTGCAAAGCTTTGTATTTATAGTTTTTATTGTGTATTGTTCTGTTAGTAGTCCGCACATGTACATAATTCTTTATAATGTATGACAGAGTTTATTTTTCTATTGGACTACATGTGGACTTTGCCTGAATTCCCGAGTCTTTACCAATTAGTCCGAGTACAAATCCGAGTCCAGAACCCTCGAGTAAAAGTCTGGACTCGAGTCCTACGTCCGTGTCACTATGCAAAAAATATACTTACCCACCACCCCGGTTTTACACTATAAAACACAGTAACTTTCACCAGTGTCTGCCTGTCAAAGCTACCCGCTCAATTTTGAAAGATTTTTTTTTTCAATTTAATCGACTACAGATGTAACTGCAATAGCTTTAAATAGTACATCCAAGCAAAGGAATTGCTGCCAGTGCAGAAGTATCGTGTGATTCAGAAAAAAATCCCGAATTTAAGGATAATAAATTTTATAAATACTGCGTGTATTTTGTTGATTGTCGGTGTGTAGAAAGGCATGTATTATTTGAATATGTTTATAAAATTCCATTGGTCCTGCAGTTCAACTTCCCGCTTAATGACAAGAATAGATTTGCATAGTGATATTTGCTTTATCCAGTGTTGGGTACTGTATGTTACATGGCGTTCGGTGTCAAGTGTCATCCGGGTACAGGTCATTTGGTACAGGTGTGATGGCCTTATCATTGCCAGCTGTCATTATATTTGTCAATTACAGTTTGTCTTCGAGAGATTTAACTCATTTGTCAATCTGTGCACGGATTTTTTGGCTTATCCCAAAGTTACTGGCAATTTCCCTCTGAGACTCGTGTGTACACATATTGTCCTCTTTATAAAAAGTGTTCTCTTCAGTGTATTTCGTGCTCACCACAGGTCTTGTAGACCTTGGTCTGCCACCCCAGCTTGCCGATCAACTGAAAAGTTCTTTAAAAAAATTGATAACCCTATTCACTGTACGTAGCTTCTTTCCTCTCCCTGACAATTCTCTTCCCATGCGTGCCCCTCTCCGTCCCTTTTCCACGAAGCAACACTTGATCAATACCTTACCGGTAGAGCTAAAAAACATTCTGTAAAAAGCAAGTTTTCAAACTCAACCGAACAGAATGTTATTTTGTTTTTGGCATGGAAAGGATGTCCCTAGTCAGCCTGAAGCAAACGGCCATCACACATGTACCCAATGTCCCGAAACTGTACCTAGATGAGATTGGAAACCGACCGCCGGGGACATCCCGCAGAACTCAGCACTGGATATAGCAAATTTCACTATTCAATTTTATTCTTGTCATAAATCAGGAAGTTGAACTCCTGGATCAGTCAAATTTTAAAGACATATTAAAAATATATTGTATTACAACTGCCTACAGACCAACAACCAACAACTTGCATACAGTATTTTTAAAATTATTAAGAACTAAAGTTCGGGACTTTTTTTTTGAATCACCCGATATTGGGAATGGAAGGTCGGATCTACATTCAGGTAAAGGGTTTGAGATGATAATCAATTGGAATATATTATAAAGAATCAATTTCAATGCGATTTAGGTCAGAAGAAGTTGATTAAATTTCCGTTTTGGCTCAAATTAAAATATGTGAAAGAAAAGCTACTGGTACTGATATCATATAAGGAAGAAAAAACAAGGAAAAGGTTTAGTTCAAGATTTCATCTAGATTTAAATCTCAACTTAACGCTTTAAAGATGCTGTCCAGTTATTATTTTGCTTCATAACTTTAAATAAATTTGATTGGTACGTACTTAGCATGATCAAAGAAGAAAATACACCCTTTATCTAAAAAGGTAAATAAAATTAAGGTATAACACAGCTTTTAGCTCAGCTGACTGAAAGCCATATGAGCTATAGCGATCTTTCTTTGTCCGTCGTCTGTCGTGCCGTCGTGCCGTCCGTCTGTCTATCCGTCCGTCCGTCCGTCCGTTAACAGGGCACAAATTGTAACAATGGATGTAGAAATTTCTAACTGAACATTCAGGAAGGTCAATAAAAAATCTCCTTGGATACGTGAATTTAGGTCAATGTGACCTATATTCTCCTGCACCCTAGAATAAAAATATATTTGATACAAAAGCTCCAGTATCTCAATAACTGACACATTGAATGCCGCGATTCTTTCAATGCATATTAATCATGGACATTTTCATTTTTGTCTCTATTTTTTGAGACCGTAAATTGAAGCAGTCTGGACATTAACAGGGCACAAATCGTAACTGTTAGGCCAAGAAACTTCTAACTTTACATCCAGGGAGTTACTAGGCAAATCTCCTCGCAAACCTGAAATTAGGCCATGGTGACCTATATTATGTGAGGACTGGCCGAAAACATGGATTTGAGCACGCAAAGAGTTCTGGGCATTTTTTTTAAAAAACCTACCATGACCTATATTCTGCTAGCGACAGGCTAAAACATCAGTCTAAGTACCAAGGAAGTCAGACAGGGCACGAACTGTATCCGTTAGACTTAGAAACATTTAACTTTACATCGATGGAGGTCCTAAGGAAATCTCCTAGGAAACCTAAAATTAGGTCATGGTGGCCTATAATCCGATGAGCTACTGGCCGAAATATTTGAACATCCAGATGGTCATGTGGAGAACAGGTTGTATTCATACGGCTTAATTCTCCTGTTGTGACATTCAGGGAGGTCATAGGTACATATCCTTGGAAACATTGTATTAGGTCACCGTGACCTATATTATGCAAGCTTAAGAAAAACACGATTTTAGCAGCCTGAAAATCAGATGCGGTCCATTGGTATATGTTATGCCTAGAATCTTCTAATGCAACATCCAGGCAAGGTCAGGGCAAATGTTCTTTGAAACCTGAAACTAGGTCATAATGATCTATATTATGCGAGCAACAGGCTAACAACATGATTTTTACCACCTACACACTCAGAGATCTAGACAATTTAATCCAGAAACTTCTAACTGTACATCCAGGGAGGTCCCAGGCAAAATGAATCTCATCAGAAGCCTGAAATTAGGTAATGGTGACCTATTTTCTTGGAGGTTCTGGCCGAAAACATGATTTTAAGTACTCTGGAAATCATTCTCCCCATTGTTTACGGTTCCTTAACACATAGTTTTCACCAGGTCATAAAATCATTAATTAATTCATGCATCACCTGTATGTCAAATTCAGCTGACCGTCATGGCCAGTTGGGCCACTAGTTTTAACATTCACTATGCCACGGACCTAAATGTGCGGCATCAGCGTGAACCGTGGTTGGTCCTAGAAAGATCCATCTAGAGTCTAGGAGTACAGTTCATGTATCGTGATGTAATCTTCGTTAATGTTTAATGAATCACGAATTCATACAATTCTTTCAATAGGTAAAAACGCTATACCGCCTTTAGTTCGTTTACCATGCTGCATAAAAATAAATAATTACCAACTAATTAGAAGATAGAGGAGGGGGGCTTAACAACCCGGCCTTGGCGAGAATGATAATTAGATATCTACAAAATCCTCGTTTGCCGAAGCAGGGAAGAAAACGATGCAACAACACAAATCTTCATTTCGGTATGGAGATTAGACTTATCTATTTCCCAATTTCCTGCGTTGCACAGAGGGCGCATGCTCCCCTGCCCCCCCCCCCCCCCCTTTAAATCCGCCAATGCAAGTTTTGATTTGATTGATTGTTATTGTAATATATTGAAAGTGAAACATATGGGACCAATAGATTAAATCCAACTATTCGTAGAAAATTAGGTTTTTATTACACAATGAATCATGTTCATGATTAAAAAATGTTCCATTAGTCGTATGGCTTTTCTGATCAGTTTACTGATTATAAAAGTAATTTGACATTGTGTAACATAATGGTTAACACGGCATGATTAATATCATAAATAAAGTTTAATTAAGGTGTTATGCCAGGATGAATTAATCAAGCGGCATAACATGGCATCTTAATTGAATCCCTCCGGCAAAATCAAAATCATAATCTCATCTGTCTTCAAATAGTTGCTTGAATCGGCTTATACACTGGTCACGCGGCGCCTTTTTGTCAAGATTTACTCAATATTCCCTTTGCCGTTAAAACTCTGTTCATTATGAGTTCACACATTTTCAGCTCATATGACAACCGGTCTGCTTTTCACTGTATGCCGGACTCAGTCACTGATTGATTCATTTGTCACAAAGAGTGAAACTTTTTTATTTTGTTACATTTGTCATCAGGAATAACCACTAGCCAAAACATAAGCCATGAAGCGATAAATATACAAATAGTCAACGTTTAACATAACATTTTTTGCATATTTTTGTCGGAGAAAACCTTCTCCATTTCTTTAATGCTTGCTTGCTAAACTGAGTATTGTAAAACCATGCCTAACGACTGTCACCCGATAACGTTGCCCCTTACCTTTGCCCTAGGAAAACGGCTGCCCTTACCATGTGACGGACCGGGTTGCCTTTAGTTTATCGTGTTCAAGTTGAGATGAGGTGGTTTTTGATCACGCGCTCATCGTTTCGGAACTCATGTACACAACAAAACACAAGGTAGACTAAGCAACAAAGATTATATTAAAAGTAAATTACAGAATTCAAAACCACCTACCAGATAGGGTTCCCAGCCTGTTACGCTTTACATGAAATGCATACAAAACTGGTCAAATACAGAGTCCAGTTAAACAATCTCTAGACTTCCTCAACTTGCAATACTGAACCCCGACTGGTAGAACTGAACCACGACTGGCGGTACCAGACCCTAACAGGCGCTACTGGTCCTCTAGTGGCGGCACTAGACCATAACTGGCGACAATGGACCCGACAGGCGGTACTTGACTCCAACTGGGTGAACTTGAACCCGACTGACGGTACTTGACCCCAAATGGCGGTACTGGCCCTTGAGTTGCGACACTAGACCCCAACTGGCGACATTGGACCCGACTAGCGGTACTTGACTCCAACTATCGGTACTGGTCCTCAACTGGCGACACTTGTCTCCGACTGGCGGTACTGGTCCCCGACTGGCAGCTTGCTGGCATCTTGACACCGAAGACTGAATTATCACTCTGTCTATGTGATCCATATATATCCTACTACCCTGACGGCTCATCCATATTCTGATTTCATAAGTACGCTGAATACTAAATAGGCTGGGGAAAAAACACACAAACCATCAGATCGCTTGCCATAACAATGGCATAACTGAACCTAGAGCACCTGGTAAACAGTTATTGAATACCTCTATTGTCTCACGACACAATGACTTTGGCCGGCGTGTTGACACTGGTTCAACAAATAAAAAGAAAAATAAAACATGATCAGATAAACCGACACGATTCACTTCGTGACAACGACCACCTCGTTTTAGCGACAATCTCAAAATAACGAACACTTTTTACTGTTTTAATTCCATTTTGCACCTTATTTCAGACCTTGCTAGGACGACCACCTCGAACATGAAACCCGTTAGAGGCCGTAATATCGTGGTTTCACCGACTAGGTACATCTGCAGAAAGAATTCCAGTTTTGGGCTACGTGACAGGGGCTCACACTCGAATATCCTGGCGCCAACCAGGCTCCGTGTACCCCTCCTGCGGGTCTGGGTGTGTGTCATCCCCATAACACCGAGGCGCACTCGTTTGGGAGTGAAACACGGCTGTGGGGTACAGCCTTAACATAAACCCAGCAGAGCGCTCACCCTTTGTGGGATCCGACCATGAAAAATCTCAGCGTTCTTCGGCTGAGATACGAACTTACGATCCTTTGAGCCCTGTGTTCTACCCCCAGAATCCAGTCAATATAATATAGTTCTTTATACTAGCTTGTCTGTCTCACTCTTTCTTTCTGTTTGTTTGTGCTTTTTTTTTTTAATTTGTTGCTTTTTGTTTATCCGTATATACAACTTCTGAGAAAGTAAATTTATTTTGTGTTAAGAGGGGATGTTTTTGAGGAAGTAGCACTAATTTACGTTTTGAGTGATTTTGTTTTAGATATGGACACACCATCACTTGGTTGACTGTGCGTTAAAGTCTACATTGCACTCTCGCTGACATCTAGCGACAAAATTTGTTATTACATAGCCGAGACTAACTAAAATATTTTACACCTTAATTCTCAGCTCTGGTTCATAAATTTAGAAGAAATAGTTATTTCTAATCCAAATTATGAATAAATATCAGTCAACGTATGGTTTTCTGTATTGGTGGAAGACAGACACCTTAAAGTGGCCTATTCCAATATCTGAGGACTAAACTCCAAGCAAATCCCTTGTTTAAAACCAAAAAAAACATAGAGCGCCGATCCCACCTCACACAGGCTGTTTATTTTATTTACTCCTGCTCACATTTTCACAAGTGACATTGTCCTTATCTTCTATAATTTCCTTAGGTAAAAAGTATAATCTTTGTATGACTGCCTGTTATGCCACTCAACCTTTGTTACGCATCTCAGCTGACGACCTGAAATTTTCTGGTTTGTCTTGAATTGTTGGGAGTTATGATGTGTGTCCTAAGGTGGGCTAGTTTTTCCATATAAATATTTGGACATTTTTCCCAAAGGATATATCATCGTGCCATCTATAATAACTGGAGATGCGAACTCGGCCCATGTCACTTGACCCATATAAATCCCGCCCCGCACAAAACCAGGATGAAGTTTCGTGGACCTGTAAAAACACAAAAAGGAGTAATATGCTTACTGTATTAAACGTTCAGTCCTACAGGAAAGACAGAAATGCCAGTGACATGCCTTCCGTTCACTTTTACTTATGTCCAATAGTAATACAGGGAATTAAAGAGAGACACTGAAACACTTGATCCTAGGTGGCTTTAATAATACATTTTACCGTATTCAGATATTCATGTTGCCGCCTATTAACATACATTAAAGTTGAGTATATGCCCTTCTTATTTTCTCTAGTGTCTGCAACCATACAAATTGCTAACCTTAAAATATAACCACGCAGATATACCTAGTTGTTGTCAGTAGAATGTTTGGGTTCAGTTTTTTTTTTACAAGGCACTTATTCTGTGACGTTGCATATAAATAGTTTGTTATCATGAACAAGAAACACATTCTCAGTGTTGAGGCATACAAATCGTGTGTTATCCTAGGCAAGGCACACTTTTTGGTGTGGAGGCATTCAAATCCTTTGTTATCCTGGGCAAGGCGCACTTTTTGGTGTGGAGGCATAAAAATCGTGTGTTGCAAACAAATGGTTTTCCCTCCTGGGCAAGACACATATTCCTGTAACTGACACACCCCAACCCCACCCCTAAATACTCACAAATACACTAACATACATACAAAAATATACGCCCAGATTGAGATAAAATCATTTGATGGAACAACTTCATGTGGACCCCGAAAAAATTCCCAGATTTTATGGGAATCGATAAATACACTCTTTAGAAGACAGTTCCACCCATAGGTAAGACGGACCTCAGCTGGCTCGGAGATAAGCTTGCGTCGTTCAGACATTCAATTCCCCAGGCTTATAATTCCGGGAGGCCCAATTCCGCAGAGATTTAATGTGAAGCAGTGGTTCGATAACAACCAGCTTAACTTCAATTAAGTCACGTTTTGGAGATGTCTTCCTTTTAGTTTGCCGATATGCCTCGCACTTTATTTCGTCAGATATCGCTGGAGTCAGATGTTATTATATATATATATATATATATATATATATATATATATATATATATATATATATAAATATATATATATCACAAAGCATGTGATGGAATGCGTTGCATGAAAATTAAAACCAAGAAGAGAGACAGTTTTCACTTTATTAGTATTCCCATGTCCTACAAGATAATACGTTAAATAAATAAAATACTAGTAATCGGTATGCAACAAGTTAATAGCAAACAGTATTAACCCTGCACCGAATCATTGGTATCTTGAATGAAAATCCATAGATCAATTTAAAATCAGTTTTTTTGTTGGATTTCACATTTTAACCCAAGCATATGATAATCTTGAATTACTATTGCGTCCTTGAAGATATGTTCTCCCTGACTTTTTACAACCAATTTTTAAAGAGAATGACTAAAGTAATTTTATAATTCTTTTTTATGTTTGAATATCTAAAGGCTCAGGTAAAAATGTCTATGAATTTCCTACAAAGAGGCTTAGACAGTCCCATAGTGACATTGCAAATTTACCCGAAAAATCTAAAGTTATTATTGCGTATATTTCATGAATAATATAGAAGGTAATTGAACCAATCAAATGGCTCGCGTATACGTACACTATAGACCCCAGAGCTGGCTTGGACAAGAAAGACGGCTGACTTGAGTAGTAAGCCGAGTTTCGTGGCTTGCAAAATGTAGGCTGGCTTAAACTAACATGAAAGCCTATTCATTTGACAATGCTACAAAGTACCCGTTTTATTTAAACAAGTTATTTATATTACTTGTGATATGCTGCATCCATTTTACATTTAAATAGTTAATGATTAAATATTTAGTATAGTTTATCCTTGTGGTTTCATAAGCCAATACGTTCATACAAAACAATCACACCGTTTCCTATCAGCGAGAAAAACAAAACAAAACAAACAACAAATAACAAAACCTTTAAAAAAAACATTTACTTCCTAATTTTTAATTATAAAAGATATTTTTATATTAATTTTATCCCAAGCCAATCTGAGCTGCACAAACTCGGCTCACTTTGGTTTAAGCAAATATTGGCCTCGCCTTCTGATAAATTCGGCTCTGCTTGATCTTAGCTTGGCTGGCGGCGGCGCAAAATGGCGGCGGCGCCGTGCTCTAATGTACACCCCTTCTGCGCGGATGTCTGGTGCATTGTTTTGGTCAAATGTTTTGCTTTGCCTGTAAGGCATCGAGAATCTAAGCAATCCAATCAGCTTTCCCGTATCTGGTACACGTGGTTTGTTCAGACGATGTGTGAATAGTGTATCGTTAACATTCTTTGGTTGGTTTTTATTGACAGTTGTGATTTCGACCCGAAAGCATGCAGTCTTGTTCATTATTCATGAAATAGATGCCAGAGAGGGTCGCGGAATCAAGGTCTGTGAATGCGAGGTCATGTCACAGACTTGGTAGTATGAACATGGATATATGAAAGCAATTGACTTCTGGGTCCACGTTGCGTGCAGCCGGTGGCCTACACAAATCTAAATATAGAAGTGCTGCCATCTGTCTACCAGTGAAATTACTATTTGTAATCCCCTTCGTCAGAAGTCTTTGTTGGGCAATCCACAAGATTTCCCCGCCCCTTCAATAAGCAACCCCGCTCCTCTCAGGGACTCACCCCCCCCCCCCCCCCCCCCTTCTCCCATACAACATAATATAAGCAAGCCTGATTCATTTAACTTATCGACGCATATGATACCCAGAATGTTACGATGTGTATCACTGGGTATGAGATGGGGTAATTGAACGAGTATTAAGGAAAAATATGAATAATCTATAACCTGGATAACACAATTATCTAGAAATCACAGTATTTAAAATCATACGTTTTAAAAAGTTGGAGTGACAAAAGTAACGTTTTGTCCCCTAATAATACAAAAGTGAGAGGGACATGCCATCGCCATCTACCACTCCCTAAGCTCTAGTCGTTCTCTCTCTCTCTCTCTCTCTCTCTCTCTCTCTCTCTCTCTCTCTCTCTCTCTCTCTCTCTCTTATATTCACTTTAACTCCGTTGAGCTAGCAGAGACATCAGACTTCGCCTGAGCCAACCAAACATTGTACCGCTTCCCAGGGTTTGCTAATGATTTCAATTATAACAACAATTGCTGGTACAACTTATGATGTTGAACTGAAGGAAACAGTGGCTCAAAACTATACGATATATGTTAATAAAAAAGTTTATTTTCCAGAATTAATAACATGACAAACATTATAAAATTACACACAATAAAGAAAAGGTGTATAGAGGATTTAGACAAAGTATCCGTAACTTCTGCATAAAATCTTTCTGATTTTCAACTGCATATATGTGGCACCATAATTCACAAAATATCCACGTTTTGACTTTTGCTTGTTTAAATGATGGCTTTATAATATTTCCAAGACGGATTAAAACCGCTCGATAACAGCTGCATAAAAATTTCGTTTCGTCATCAATGACCATGATTGGATGTGAGCGAATCAGTCATGACACCAGATGAAAATGAACAGGAAAATTCAAACCATGATTATTATTTACGGTAGTTCCTCAATCGAACGTCAGCGCCACTTAGCGTCCATTCTCCAAAACAAAGAAAACTCGATGGAGATATTCATAACCCAAATCCCTCTGTAGATGCACACAAAAATAAATGCATTACAAATGCTGATGTTACGAAATATATAACAGGCAATGTGAACATGATGCAAACACCGTTTCGTGTTACCTTAAATAAAAAGAAAAAAATAATTTTTTCAAAAATTATTTCCGGATGACGATGACTGTTTGTTGTGTTACCGTAGACAATTTCGAGAATGGTCCCTCTTTTTGAGTTTCCTTGTTGATTCAAATGAACAAACTACAGCTTTTCTCTCCTCTACAGGATGAGCAGGAGAGATATGGTCACGTGATTGTCATTTTTTCGACGGTTCCCAGGTGGCGCCACATATTGATGGCCTTACTCTCGGTTACCCGTGCCGTAGTTCGCTCCTCCTGCTTTGATCAGTTGTTCACGGACGTAGTCTTCCGCTATATCTCCGTGTTCTTCCGCCATAATTTCAACGGCAAAGTTCTGAAGAAAAAAAAAACACCGGGTTTATCAAACGATCATTTTGCATTTTGCGCAGAGGAAATAAGTGACTTGGTTCTTCATGTGTGATATCAGAACAGGATCAGAACTTAATCATATCTGGAAACAGATTATATTCTGAAGTTTTAGAGGTTACAAAAATTTTACGTGTTTTTATTGAGTTCTATATTTTTTTGTCACAGGATTTTTTTCACTGCTCACGGAGCGGTCGCATGCCATTCCTTAATTCAATTTCATTCGACATTGCTACCACGGGGAATGTAAGCCGTTGACCGCCACCAGATGGAGCCGTGCCAAGAATGGGCGACGTCTGGGCGATGTCTGACCGACACCACATTCAACAGACTCGATCTCACAAATGTACGACTCTGCTGTTCAGGGATCGTTGGAGTAAAAATTTGACCATCAGAATGCGCCTGGACTTCTAAATACACCAGCGGCGTAGGTATAAATGAAGTGAAGAGGAGAATGTAGTCCGTTCAAGTGTGTTTGATAAGAATTGTTCCAGGGGAAAGTACATACACATTGGTGTTTTTGTGGTAAGGACTTTACGGAATAAGTAATATGCTGTAAGCTTGGCTTGTGAAATGTAAACAGAAGGTTTTTCTTTGAAATAGTAACAAATTTTGACTTTTTAAGTTTGACCGTTGAGACAAGCAGTCCCAGCCGTCCTAAAGTGCCCAAACAGAAGAGATTCTTTTAGAATAGAATCGACCTCTGGCGGAAGGGGACTGACAACCGGGAATTCATCGCTCTTATTGGTCTGAACATTTTGTATCACGTCGTCAATGCACACCGCTCCTCCCGGTGGCGGTACATGGTATACGTTCCCAATTGAAGCAGTGTCAAATGAAATCGATTACAAGAATGGAATACCACCGCTAAGGCGCCACATGAGGGATGTGGATTTCACTATGGCTGGTCGAATTGTTATCTAGAGACTACACATGTAGGCAGAACTGACACAAAAGACGGTCATCCATTCCCCAGTCATATACGAAAATTATATGCAAACAGAATATTATTGAAAATGGTATTTATAAAATAATGCATGTATGGTGCTGAATCTGGTAAAATGAATAGCGTCCCGCCAACAATGCCATCCGATTATACTAATCATTTTTTTTTTTTTTTTTTGGTTTCAAGTTGAAGGATACATTCCATTTGTGGGTGATTTGTTAAAGACCTGGATACAAAGTTAGCCATTACAATGATCGTTAGCAAAAATAATATTCTAAATTATTGAAATGACCTAAGACCATTTGTTATCAATCTTTTTTAAACATCCTGATTCCGCTGCGCAGTAGTTGACGGCTTCGTCGACAGATGGCGCCATATGAAAGACTGCTCTTCATTTGACGATTTTCTTTGAACTCATTAAAATATAGTATCATTTATCATAATTTGATCAATGGGAAAGCGCTCTTTTTCAGATATATCATAAGCAACATGCAACTTATGTATTTATTCTTGTCTCATTACATCTAAATAGGAAACTAACTTGGAAATAAAGTTTGTCATTGATTTTAAATATTACATTCATTGTTCGACTGTTAAGCATTGACTTAGACTTAGCTTAAATTTGTTTTTATTTTCCTAATAAAATTACCTTAGAAAGAAAATAAAATAAAAAACTGGTTTAATATTTTTGAATGGCCACGAAAGATGTCATTACCAAATGTCTCGAAACTGGTGTTTCCTTTTTTTAGTTATGGTTACGTCACAGTAAATTGAGGTAAGAGCTTGGTGTCGGCATGTATTGTGTAGAATCTTGATCCCAGATAATTTCCTTATATGGGAATATTGAATATTCATGAAGTAGCCTGGATTTCCTGAGTGATATATCCACGCTGTATGTGACTGTAGCACTTGTTGTTTGGTGAAGATGTACTGGAAGATGTACACAGAAAAATTGGCCCGGCATTTTTCCCAATCGGACGCGATCATCAGTAAACCAAGCCCTGATGGGTGTGAACGTTTGCGATCAAGCCAGATAAAAAGGGGATTTATTGAGGAAGTTATTTTCATTAATATAACGTTACTATGCGTTTTGGGTAACACTATAGGGGCCAGAAATGTATATCATTATGTATTTTTGACAGCTTGTTTGATGACTTACTTACGAGAGAAGTCTTTTCATTACAGGATTATCAATACTTTCATTCATATAGTGTCTCAGCTCTCAAAGATGAGAAGCTCGAAATATCAGTTTTTAAATCGTAATAAAATGGAGCTGGTTTCACCATAAACAAAGTGAACTCTTTCCTGTTCACCAACATTACATACCTTTGGGCTGTCTCTACATATGGAGAAAAGTATATGGGCTAGGACGTAGTTTAAAGCGTTGGCCTACGGAGTTTTAAGTCCTCGGTTCGAGTCCCGCCGTTGCCTTGATGGAAAAAATGGTGAACCTCAGAGATTGGGTCTAATGCAACCAGTCATAGCAAACTTTGTGCACGTTTTAATGGACTTATATTAAACTACACGACACTGTCTTAAAACAGTTTTCTTGTTTTTCCTGTATCACGTTTTTTTTTTCCAATTTAAAATTAACGTTTTAGATTTTGATTGAATAAAAATTTAAATTTCATTTTTAATCATGAAAGAAACATGGTAGAGGAAAACAAACAAAAAAAGATTTTGAGATATTGTAATGTAGTTTGATTTTTATCACTAAAATGTGTCTGTTGTTACTGATTGCTTTAATCAAATTTTTAAAAATTAAAAATGTCAAAATTGTTAAAATTTCATGTGAAAATAAATGTGAATTTCATAAATACATTTACCATCAGAAAGACCACTACACCAGGTTTAAAATCATATATACATCATGGATCTATTATTAATTTTAAATGACTTTTGGGGCTGATTTACCAGGGATGCATCCTCAACGACATTGACTTCTGGATCATTTTTAGCTCGGTGCATACCACCCTGAAATCCAGTAAGTAGGAGATTCGGAAGATTTCATCCAGATCAAAGTTTTACCTTTGTCCTCATTCAAAAGAGAGTGCCATCAATAGGTTGTTGACCTATTCTTTAAAAACCTCTAATTATTAAATATACAGGGTTGAAAATTTAACGAAAGATTCAATGAATTATTCGCTTAGTCAATAATCTATAAATACCATGTTCTATTTAACTGGTAAACAGTGGTAAAAACAGGTGCCTGATCAATAGGATAGCTCTGAGTCGAAGAAGCCGAGTTAAGGTTATTGAATGTTAATTAAAATGCTTACCCGTTCGCCAGAAAGAAGAAATGAGAGAGGGAGATGTGACCTAATTTGAATTATTAATATTTAGAGTAGAGTGGCCTCATTACGATGTTCTAATTATTTTTTTTCTGTTGTACTATCGCATTTTTATATTTCTAATTATTATAATAATTATTAATTCATTATTATTTGTCATTTTATATTAAATCGCTATGTAGCCTTATTCATTATATTGTGTGGCTAATCCGTGATGTGATGACCCAGCGACGGGGTTGATTATACACCAAGGACCCGCAGGTGCGGCTGACACCGGCCCTTGGTGACACCTAGAGAAAAAAAAAAACTCACTGAAAGCGAGTGCAATCGCCATGTCGCCTAGTCCCAAACCGAAGTTGAACTATGCAGTTGTAAATACTTAAATTACGAATTTGGTTAAAAATGGAGGTTACTTCCACCGAAAGAATATTTGAAAAGGCAAGGAAGGTAAAAAGTTGACAGTCAAAATCATAAACATGAACCTGCCCAAAATGGAAACCGAAAGGGCTCCGCTTTCCCCTGTAATATAGATTTTCGTGTTTGACGTATATTTTTATGTAGAATCTATAATAATCAAAAACATTATTCTATATATGAGGGTTGTTTATATGATAAAATTCCATATTTGGACGAACAATGCGCCTTCTGTTCTGTGTAGGGTATATAGAGGCGTACTGTATTGTCCAGGATGTGACTGGCTTCACAGGGCAGTCCGTGGTTGACTTGTCCCTGCTACAACAACGGATGTCTCCCCTATCTAAACGATCAAAACACGCTTCCCCTAGCTGTCACTGCATTATATTTTATAACAGTGTTATTCAAAGCTATCCACGAGCAGGAAACTGTTTCATTGCCTCTTCCATGAACGTCATGTTTTCACTCTTGTTATGTGGTTGGTTGGTTGGTTGGTTGGTTGGTGTGTTTGCAGGACATACTGAACCGATCTGCATAATATTTTGTGGAATGATAGGAACACCACATGATATTTTTCTGTGGACCAAGATAATTGCAGTATGCAGTAGTTTTTTTTTTGTCTTCGGGGAGGTAAGCGCTTTACTAAGAGTGTTCCTTAATGTATATGGCCGAGCCTGACAGGGTTCAGTCTAGAAGAAGGGTTGCCAACAGCAAACTCTGAGAACAAATTCCCTGACTTTTCCCAGGCTATTGCCTGAATTTTAGTTGGTTTTCAAGGATAAATCATCACGCAAATTTTGAATTTAGTCTCAAAACGTCATTTTACTGCCAACCGTACTCAAAATTTAATTGGAAAAACGTTTAGAACACCAGAATCATACATTAGATTATTTTTGTATATTAATGCTCAGAAACAGAATTGATCCATCATTTATTGTTAGTGTGATGTGTTGTGTATCCATCTCTGTACCATCAACCTAGATTTTAATACAAAATTTCAAAGGAAACAAGATTAAATCTGCAAACACACCACAACCTTATCAGAGATGTCAACTCTTTCAACCTGATATTTTACTGCAACCGCCATAGCCATTAAATATTCCCCGACTTCCCAAAATATCAAAAAATTGCCCGACTTTTTATGAAATTTCCCTGTCATTTCCTTGACCGTTGAGAAACTAAAGAAAGTTCTGAAAACATACAGTTTCAAGAAAATCCGAACCATGGACCACTTTCATTAATATTAGGTCGTTGAGCCGATATTCAGAAAAGGAAGTATAATTTATATCTAATTTACAGCATGTGTCTACATATAGCTCATCTAGTGTTTTACTATATATGTTACAAATATACAAAAGCACATGTATGGCATTACACCATAGAAATTCAAAAATTTCGCAAGTAGGTTTTAACGTGATACTTTGTGATGTCAACTTTGACTTTGCGTAATAACTATTTTGTGACGTCATCTTGGACTTACCCTCACCACCTCTTTGACTACAGCCTTATCGGTGCTCATTTTGGCCTTTTTGAGCACTGATACATTTGGACCTATCCACGCGATAAGGGCAAACTTGGCACGTTTGCTGAGTTCATCTCCTGTGAGTAGGCGGAGAAAGGCGAACGCTCGCTCGCTGTCTGAAACCGAGAAGGAATATTTTCTTTAGGTCAACGCTCCTCAAGCAGCGGTTATACACTGCAGTCGTCCCAGACATCCTTTTGTGTAACCGCTGCTTGGTATGGCACGGTTCTCTGGACTGGAACATAAGGGTGCGCACAAAGCACAGATTCGTAATCAGTCCACTGAAAGCCGGTGTTGCATGTGTAAAATTTGGGAATGGATATATAATGCAATACCACGCTCTCGTTAGTCTGATTACATTTCCTTGCTCTGTGCGCATCCTGGTGGTCGCACTCGGAAAAATCTGCCACACGTAGCAGCGGTTACACGAAAGGATGTCTGGAACGACTGTTGTGTGTACCTGCTGCGTCAGGGGCGTACCAAGACAAAGAGAACGTGCATTAGTGGCTCTAGTTAAAGGGGCCTATTCAGAAATCTGACGTCTATCAATTAAAGATAATCCCCTGAACTTTATAAAAAAAATATCAGAAAAAACCGGTATCTGGTTACACAGGCTTTTCGTTTTGTTTATTTCCACGTTTTATATCATGTAGGGGCCCGCTATAAAAATAACCCAAATATATTCAACCAAGGCATCTGGTGACAAGTCAGGCGAATCAAAGTTTTGCAACTGACTTTTTTAACTATTGAACTTTAAACTTTCGCCCAAGTATATTCAACCAACCAATTTCAGTTACATGTTTTTTCTCTGCTTGTAAGCAGGGGCGTATGTGCCATATTTACTAACAGTTTGCAGATAAACAAGTTCATATCATAAGATCATAAGATATCATAGGGTATCTTAAAATTCTTTCTAGGCAGAAATCACCTGCATTAATAAGTAACCACAAATAAAAAAAACTAAAGTTAGCACAGGTGAATATCTTTGAGATTAGCTTTAAGATTGGGGATGGGGAGTTTTCGGCACTGTCCTCGAACATGCTCCCACAGCAAAATGAAGAAATCTCGATACGACCTTATAAATATGTTCTGAAATTGTGATTTCTAGATTTACAGCACATGAACATTGACAACATTTGCTTTTTATACTACATTTTTTTCATCCTATGTCAATAGACAGTGCTATACCTACATGTCAATTAGAGGCTCAATCTTTGAAGGCAAGTTGAAACATAAAATATTGATATTATGATCAATAATAGATAATGAATGTTCCAGGACTGTTGTTATAAATCATATATTTTAAATTATCTGCAACCAATGGACAATAATTTCCACTTGATCTTTGGTAATTATTCGCACATATATTATTTGGTTTAATCAATTCATAATAATGGTTTTACTCTATGTAGGTCTTTAGTATGATGTGATCGCGAAAATGGGATCCTCGCAAAACTGGAAAAGTCAAAATCGCGAAGTTTTAACCCCGCGAATAAGAAGCCAACCACTGTCTTTCACACTCAGAATTAATACAATAAAAATGAATACACTGTTTAAAAAAAATAATGACGGTCAGATGACGGTGACGATATAAACAAAAATTTTTCAAACAAACAAGTACATGTTAAGTCCAATGGAATGTCTTATTTTCTCATTTTTTTATTTCTTTTTCTCCTGGCGGTATAAGAAACTTACCGTCAAATTTGGATATAAATTCTTCATAATCTGTGCCTATAGAGTCCAAGACTATCATATTGCCGTCATATTTTAATACCAGCCTGAAATGAGAAAGAAAAGGATTTCTGTAAATGTGAGTGTACCTATTCGTTTGCCATTGTCTTCACGTGACCAAAACTACTGGTATACTAGACCCAGTTGTGGCTCTGTAGTATATACAGAGCCATAGTCCTCTGCCTTCATTTATCTAGCGACTGGAGCGCATGCAACGGGCTGCGCATTACTTATTCTGACTCCCTCTGTTGGGGGCCTGCCCTAGTGAGCCCGAGCGATTGTTTCAGAAAGCGGTAAGCATGTGTTACATCATCTGACCTCCTGGCCCACCCAGCTTAAATATAATGCATGCACCTCGCATCCTAAAATAATCGCGAGTGTAACCAGTGGTCCGGGCACTAGGACAGGCACCCGACACATGGTCACAACAAGTGCTGCGCAGACCGTTGTGTGCACATCGTCTGCTAGATAAATGAAGGCAAAGGCCTGTGGCCTGAAGGATCTCAATCAATCTTTTTTTTAATTGTTCTACAGATGAGCCACACCAAAAATAAATTATTATTAAACGTTGGCCAGAATTATGGAGTGAATAACTGATCAGACAACATACGTCAAATTTTTCCAACTTATAACAAGGACACAGAACTGTGATTCAGCCAATAAAATGGTACATATATGTGCAACATGATTTTCTCTCAATTCGATTTTCAATCATATTTGACCTCACCATGAACTGTATGTGACCTTAATAGCATATTCATTTAATGAATAATCATGAAAATAACTGTTCCATGCAGCCAATATTATTGTGAACCGTGAGTCACCTGACCATAATATAATTTGCGTAATTTGGGAGACCTCTCCCAAACAGAACACTTGTAGTCTGTACCATAACCCATGTCGGCATGTTTTCCGAGATATTTTTAATACAAAGGAGACAGTATTAAAAACGTTCTAAGCCAAAGGCTGCAGGAGCCATAGAGTCCTCCGACTACCGCGTTAATAATAATGTCTTCCCTGCATGGTACGTATAAGACAAATAATCAAAAATATTGCTAGACGGTTCACAATGACTGCAATATATTCATCAGTGCAAGCGATTCAAGATGATGACGTCAGTCAATGCAACGTCTACGTCATCGACCTTTGTGACGTCATTATTGCCTAGTAACGAGCTGTCGCTAAGAAGACCTTTTATTTAGGAGCGTTTTGGAGGCTCATTATAATGATTGACCTATCCAACAAAGCCAGATTGCTCAGCCTTTTTAACTTATTATTATAATGAGTCCCCTAAAACGCTCCTACACAGAAGGTCTTCCATGCCCATGGTAGCGAGAGCTGCCAAAAACATAATAATGACGTCATAAAAGGTCGATGACGCATTACGTTGTATTGACTGACGTCATCCACTGTAATCAACCATTGTTTACGCCTGACCATTGTTTACTAGCTATATCGCAGTCATTATGAACTGTCTCGCTTTATTTTGGATAATTTGTCTCATACGAATTACGTGCCTGGTAAGACATCACTCCCGAGGTAGTCGGGGGAATGGCTCCTGTAACCTATAGCCTAGAACTTTACTTTATACTGTCTCCTTTGTGTAAAAAAAAAATCCCGGAAACCTACCGACATGGGTATTGGCATATTTACAGACGTGTTTTGTTTGACAGAGCTCTGTCAAATTATGCAAAATATTTTTGTTGTCAGATGATTGACGCTTTACAGTGTTTAAGGTCACCTGATTGGTTGCTCGTTTTTTGTCTTTCTATCATCGAACATGATGTTACGCCCGATTCCCATATTACTGGTTTATAATATATCACTCGATATCACCATAGATAACGATTTCTGTCTGCATAAAGCCAATGCTGCATAATAAAAAAGCCCACGCACGCACTTAATATTTCTAATACTTTAATGCACAAAGCTTACATTGACGCACATAGAGCTTAAGACTTTCGAGATCCGAGCATGAGTGTTAGATGGATATCCTATTTGATCTAACCGCCAAACCCAACAATTGTGCCTATATGTGCACGCAGTATTTCAATATATTTCAACAGAATAGCTTATTAAGCAAGTGCTGTTTTTCAATGAGGTCCTGTTACAATTTAAAACATGAGATACAACAAATACCATTTACTATAACAGCTGAGACCTCAGTGCATCCTGTTGTTATGACAATGACTCTCGACTCCAATTTTTCAGGGACTCGGACTTGTACTCGAGGGTCCTGGACTCGGACTTGTACTTAGGGTCTTGGACTCGGGCTTATACTCGAGGGTCCTTGACTACGACTTGTACTCGAGGGTCCTGGACTCCGACTTGTACTCGAGGATCCTGGACTCCGACTTGTACTCGAGGGTCTTGGACTAGGACTTGTACTCGAGGGTCCTGGACTGGGACTTGTACTTGAGGGTCCTGGACTTGGACTTGTACTCGAGGGTCCTGGACTCGGTCCTGTACTTGAAGGTCTTGGACTCGGACTTGTACTCGAGGGTCCTGGACTCGGACTTGTACTCGAGGGTCCTGGACTCGGACTTGTACTCGAGGGTCCTGGACCTTGACTTGTACTCGAGGGTCCTGGACCTTGACTTGTACTCAAGCGTCTTGGACTAGGACTTGTACTCGAGGGTCTTGGACTCGGACTTGTACTCGAGAGGGCCTGGACTGGGACTTGTACTCGAGAGGGCCTGGACTGGGACTTATACTCGAGAGTCCTGGACTCGGACTTGTACTCGAGGGTCCTGGACTCGGACTTGTAGTCGAGGGTCCTCGACTCGGACTTGTACTCGAGAGGGCCTGGACTGGGACTTGTACTCGAGGGTCCTGGACTGGGACTTGTACTTGAGGGTCCTGGACTTGGACTTGTACTCGAGGGTCCTGGACTCGGACTTGTACTCGAGGGTCCTGGACTCGGACTTGTACTTGAGGGTCTTGGACTCAGACTTGTACTCGAGGGTCCTGGACTCGGACTTGTACTCGAGAGGGCCTAGAATGGGATTTGTACTCGAGAGGGCCTAGACTGGGACTTGTACTTTAGTGTCCTGGACTGGGACTTGTACTTGAGGGTCCTGGACTTGGACTTGTACTCGAGGGTCCTGGACTCGGACTTGTACTCTAGGGGCCTGGACTGGGACTTGTACTCGAGGGTCCTGGACTCGGACTTGTACTCGAGAGCCTGGACCAGACTTCTTCCGGAATGTCCATGACTCGGATTTGTACTCGAGGGTCCTGGACTGGGTCTTGTACTCGAGGATTCTGGACTCGAACTTGTATCGAGGGTCCTGGACTCGGACGTGTACTCGAGGGGCCTGGACTGGGACTTGTACTTGAGGGCCTGGACTCGGACTTGAACTCGAGGGTCCTGGACTAGGACTTGTACTTGAGGGTCTTGGACTCAGACTTGTACTCGAGGGTCCTGGACTCGGACTTGTACTCGAGAGGGCCTGGACTGGAACTTATACTCTTAGAGTCCTGGACTCGGACTTGTACTCGAGGGTCCTGGACTCGGACTTGTACTCGAGGGTCTTGGACTCGGACTTGTACTCGAGGGTCCTGGACTCGGACTTGTACTCGAGAGGGCCTGGACTGGGACTTGTACTTGAGGGTCCCTGACTGGGACTTGTACTTGAGGGTCCTGGACTTGGACTTGTGCTCGAGGGTCCTGGACTCGGACTTGTACTCGAGGTTCTTGGACTGGGACTTGTACTCGAGGGTCCTGGACTGGGACTTGTACTCGAGAGGGCCTAGACTGGGACTTGTACTCGAGGATCCTGGACTGGGACTTGTACTTGAGGGTCCTAGACTGGGACTTGTACTTGAGGGTCCTGGACTTGGACTTGTACTCGAGGGTCCTGGACTCAGACTTGTACTCGAGGGGCCTGGACTGGGACTTGTACTCGAGCATCCTGGACTCGGACTTTTACTCGAGAGCCTGGACCCAGACTTCTACCCAAATGTCCTGGACTCGGATTGGACTCGAGGGTCCTGGACTGGGTCTTGTACTCGATGATTCTGGACTCGAACTTGTATCGAGGGTCCTGGACTCGGACTTGTACTCGAGGGCCTGGACCCGGACTTGTACCTTAGGGTCCTGGACTCGGACTTGTACTCGAGGATCCTGGACTCGGACTTGTACTCGAGGGTCCTGGACTCGGACTTGTACTCGAGGGGCCTGGACTGGGACTTGTACTTGAGGGCCTGGACTCGGACTTGAACTCGAGGGTCCTGGACTAGGACTTGTACTTGAGGGTCTTGGACTCAGACTTGTACTCGAGGGTCCTGGACTCGGACTTGTACTCGAGAGGGCCTGGACTGGAACTTATACTCTAGTGTCCTGGACTCGGACTTGTACTCGAGGGTCCTGGACTCGGACTTGTACTCGAGGGTCTTGGACTCGGACTTGTACTCGAGGGTCCTGGACTCGGACTTGTACTCGAGAGGGCCTGGACTGGGACTTGTACTTGAGGGTCCCTGACTGGGACTTGTACTTGAGGGTCCTGGACTTGGACTTGTGCTCGAGGGTCCTGGACTCGGACTTGTACTCGAGGTTCTTGGACTGGGACTTGTACTCGAGGGTCCTGGACTGGGACTTGTACTCGAGAGGGCCTAGACTGGGATTTGTACTCGAGAGGGCCTGGACTGGGACTTGTACTTGAGGGTCCTAGACTGGGACTTGTACTTGAGGGTCCTGGACTTGGACTTGTACTCGAGGGTCCTGGACTCAGACTTGTACTCGAGGGGCCTGGACTCAGACTTGTACTCGAGGATCCTGGACTCGGACTTGTACTCGAGAGCCTGGACCCAGACTTCTACCCAAATGTCCTGGACTCGGATTGGACTCGAGGGTCCTGGACTGGGTCTTGTACTCGATGATTCTGGACTCGAACTTGTTTTGAGGGCCCTGGACTCGGACTTGTACTCGAGGGCCTGGGCCCGGACTTGTACCCAAGGGTCCTGGACTGGGACCTGTACCCGAGGGTCCTGGACCCGGACTTGTACTTGAGGGCCTGGACCCGGACTTGTACTCTAGGGCCTGGACTCGGACTTGTACTCGAGGATCCTGGACTGGGACTTGTACTCGAGGGTCCTGGACTCGGACTTGTACTTGAGGGCCTGGACTCGGACTTGAACTCGAGGGTCCTGGAATCTGACTTGGACTCGGAGGTCAGGACTCAAGAAACCAGGCCGAGTCCACTTCGAGTCCAGTAGAATAAAGTCAGATTAGAAAACCAAGCATAAAAAAAAACTTATGACAAAATGTTACAAAAAAAAGGTTAGACTATTATCCAAATTCAGTCCCTGCAATGTCAGTAAAAATGGAGTTCAATATTAAAGTGAAAATCATGTGCAACTGGACATAACAATGCATCTGCAGTGGTGATCTCTGATTGCTATTTTAAAGTGCTTTTAATTAAGGCATTTTGAACTATGACTCTGACTTGGACTCGAGTTCCAAAAGACTCGGACTCGAAGAAGGTGGACTTGGACTCGAACCTCAAGGACTCGGACTTGGGACTCTGACACGGGTATATTGGACTCGATTACATCGCTGGCGTGTAGTGTATACATGTATGAGTGTAAAATCAATGCCATTATTATCACTATCCATCTATCGTCCACACATCTAAGCTTCTTCAAACTTTACAACAGTCTCATAAAGTAGTACTCGAACTTTGAACTACACGTAAAGAGCTTAGCAAGTGCACACTTCAGCATGAGCCTACCAACGCATATGTGCTTACGGCTGATGAATGACTCTTAGGAATACATATTACATAAAGTATCACTTTGTTGTTTTACAAGTTAAAAAAGTACATGTGTGAGTTTATTAAGTCGGATCACTGACTTGAAAATAAAGATTTTTCCTCATTGTCTATTGACAGATATTTTCCATTTTGAAATGTATAATATGTGATGACGGTTATATGTGTTTATCTGTATATTATACCTAAATATCGCACTATACAAAGTATAATAGTATCTTCAACTAAACGGCATATGATATTACAAACTCGCACAATTATTTACAGTGTCAAAACGATCATCTTTTAGTAATGAAAACATTATTAAAAACTGAAATATTTATATATAACTGTCACAAGCCATGTAATACTTTTGTCATGTCATATACTTCCCCATTGACTTATGAACAATGTAGCACCAAATTGTCTTATATAAAACGCGCGTTGGTTAGTTCTACATTTATGTTTAGACAATTCCAATTCTTATGAGAGACCAAGAGATGTTTAACATCCGCAAGGGGTGAAAACACTCACTGTTATGGTTATACATTTTAAATTCGCATTATCTAATACTTATAAAAGGAATTCGGTTCACGTTTGTTCGCAGTGTTCTCTATAACCGCGTTGTGTACAATATTGTGCCATACATCATTTTAAAGGTTATTATCCCCGCAGTGACATAGGCGATATGAAAATAAACAATTTTTAATATACATATAATTTTGAGTGATTTTTCCGGGTTTTTTTACCGAGCACAGCCGAACTGCCTTCGGCAATCACCGGAATGCGTGCATTGTGGTTACTTAACCTCTAACACTAAGGACTATTGTTCATATGAATAACGCTTGCTTTCAACGAGGGATTTGACCCACGTGTGTGGTCAGTAAAAGAAAAAACACATGTTTCTCGCTTTATGAAATGGAGAGTTCAACCCAGGAGGATTAATGACAAAACCTTATTCAAGCTCCCAGTTTCAGGAACAGGGCTGACGTGGTGTCGGGGGTTTCAGGCCTCAAAATTTGTCTGATACGATGAAAAATAGGTTGCGGTGGCTGAAAATGGGATACAGACCCACTGTACGGAGTCCCGCTGGGTCTGCTTCAGATACTTACGATGTATGCATATTTTTGTTTCCTTCTTCAGGAACAGTTTCCTTGCAACGTACATTTAATTAATCTTTCATGCGTTCCTCACATCAACCTATTCTTTATACGACTAACGATAGAAACCAGTCAAATTTCAACGAAACACCGTATGCCTCCGCGTCTCATTCCGGTTCGCAATGTAAACCATCACTGACCAGGTCTTCAAGGTAAACATACCGGGGTATGATTTTTTGCCATGAGCACAGCGCCACAAAATAACAGTATAGATTATTTGTACATATCGTATTCCGAGAGTATCCCACTAAAATTCTATATTTTCTTTTAACTTTTATAATAAAAATTGAGCCAACATTCAATATCTCAGTAAAAATATCTCCCAAACCGCAGTAGAAAGCCCGGTATACCGGGTTTATCAGCTAGTATAAACCATAAATCTGATTTTTTATCACTTTGAATGCATATGCATGATTAATTTTAATTTTTACGAAACCGCGGGTGTTCATTTTGCAGAAATGGTGACAGAAAAACATCCGCTAACCATTCTACTGTCATTTAAATGAGTCTTATACGCATATGCTCACACAAATATATATATAGTGGAACCCCGCCTTGCGACCTCCCTACAATTACGAACATCCCCACAATTATGACCATTTTTCTTCGTCCCAAATATATGATCCAGGTAACTCAGTATTTCACTGATACGAACACCCCAATATTACGACCAATTTGGTCAGTTCCCAAGGTGGTCGTAATTGTGGGGTTCCTCTCTCTCTTTCTCTCTCTTTCTCTCTCTCTCTCTCTCTCTCTCTATTTATATATATATATATATATATATATATATATATCACCATTTAGTAGACAGGTCATGGAACTTTTAACAAACCATTAAAGTATAATAGAAAAAACATTATATGAATACACACACGCGTATATGTATAATATATATATATATACTGAAGATAAGTTCCATCCGGTATTATCTATACATGGAGAGTTCAGAAGGCCCGTCATTTCCAGGGCTATGTGTCATAATCGTACGACACATACTTTCCCTAATATGGGAATGTACACTAACTTCCGTGATCGGCATCTGGCCCTGTATATGGTGTACACAAACCCACAGATAATATGAGCAATGTCATTAGGTCGAGTTATAGCTGACACTTTAAAATGATAAGGGGGAGGAAAGAAAACCACCACCTCACCAGGTCAAACCGAAGACAAACACGTGACTGTAATAACCATAGGTCATAACCAGAGTTACCAGAACCAGCTCATGACATGCAGCCATAAGTATACCCCTCGTTGCTATAGAGCGCTAATCATATACTATTACACAATCGACTTTTATAAAGCGTGCTGTCGTGACCGTAATGGAGGTTCACTCTGTGTGGTGCCGCTAATGAGGCCTCTATTTATATACCAGCATGACGTCACAAGAAAGTTCTACACAGTTCTAGATATTGTCCCTATTGGCACGTGTCATGCGCTTAATTCCTTTTTCAAAACAGTTAAATCAACATTCTTTATTTCACGATTCACTTAAATCGGTCAGTTTTAAAATGTAAAGGCAAAAAAACTAAAAAAAATAGGTCGAGAGTATTAAGGTCATTGTTTTCATGCAATTGTCATACAATTCCACAAATACTGTTCAGCTGGTTCGCTTGATCAATCATACCCACTCATTTTATATAAAATAGATGAGTAAAAATGTAGAATTCTCATTCATGAAGATTCACGGTTAATGGTGGATTTTCTTATTCATTAAGAGTAATTAACGACACTGATGTTGTCATAGTGATGACAGGGCGGGGTAGTCACTAAAAGTGATAATGAAGAAGAGACATAACAATGACGACATAGATCACGTGATGACAACGTGGTGGGTCAAAGGTCAAGAGGAACCCACGTTATCCGAGCTTAACGTCGGTGTGATAAATCTGATCCATATATTCTGGTACCGAGAAATGTTGGGGTCTCCGCCCTGAATGTTTTTTTTTTTTTCAGACTTCCTATCTTGAACACGTTCCCTGACACAAAAACAGCTAAAAATCAAAATTAGATTTAAAATGCCCTAATAACATGGGTGATATAATTTTCTATATCTGAGAAGGGAACGGAATACTAAATATTTTATAGTTTAGTAGTTATTTCATGTTATATAGTTTTCGAAAAATAGTTTCTGTTATGTCAGCTAAACTAGTTTTCAGGAAGTAACAAAATAGTGAAAATATCCTATAATAAATGTTGTTATATGATATATAAGTGGATTAGTAATATGGGTTTGGCCAACATTTTTACACCCGGCTTTTCCCAAGGAGGCTATGTTATAACCCTAAATTTTTTTTTGCTGTTGAAGTATTTGTAAAATGGCACAAAAAAAACTACCTTAACAAATTACACAATAGTTTCTGAAGGGATGGAACATCCACATAAAAAGGAACATTCATTTTTGGTGGGAATCTATATATATATATATATATATATAAGAATGGGACCATTTGATTTGTCGGAGGTATGCGCTCTTTTGACTCGCGTACCATGTCCGCATGGGATAAGCCAAGACACGAATTAAGGTGTGTTTACATATTGCCAAGAACATGTAACATGCTGTTCTGAGCACATATTACTGGAGGGTGAATGCACCGTCATTACAGTTCAACGTAATGTCAACCTTGCAACGACCCGGGTTAAAACCTGACGTTTGATCGGGGTCACACATAATTTAACATTCCGGGTGCTTTCAGCATCTTTACCGTGAGACCTCAGTGGCTTGCCGCGGGGGTCACCCCTGGAGGTCACGCGACGGTGAGCGTAACAACACACGTTTTTCAACTGTTAACAAGGCAAACAATGCCTCGCATGAAAATGAATCGCCCATTGCAGGTCCAGACTTAACGTAACGCTGGCTTAACTTCCTGGTCTCAGTGGTGCACGTGATATAAGAAATATGTATTTATAAGCATAACGTAACAGGTATATCTAACCTAGCCTGACCTTAGTAAAATGTTTAACATTTTAATCCATAGATAGAGTCCAATTATGATGCTTATCAGATTTAGGTCATCAGAATATATATATATATATATATATATATATATATATATATATATATATATATATATATATATATATATTGATCAAAAGTAAATTTTTAATTGAACAATATTCCCTGTGACTCTCGGCTTTGTAGATGCATTTTAGATTAATAAATATACTTAGTGTGTGTTATTATATCAGAATTTGATATTCTTTATACATTTAACCCCTTTGAATATTTATTTAATTTGGATTAAAAAATACAAAGGTATAAGAATTAAAAAGATGTAGATACATAGGTGATATACCAGATTATTTTACCGAAAACAGGCGACACCTATCGGCGATTAATGACACTGACTCTTCGGGTCGGGTGAAAACATAACCTTCTTGAAGGGTGGTAATAATGGTTTTGATCTTATGAAAGGTCACTGGGTACAAACCAGTGAAATCAAATTATTACATGGGACAACATATTCACAATACGATATAAAAATGTTTAACTACCTTTGTAGTAGGATTTATGATAAGACCAGTTGACCTTAATGTTGATAAGCCACCGGTTAAATATCCACCACAAAGGAAGGAAACACTTCAGAGAATTGTGTAGGTTTGTACTAGTGTTTGGTCTGACAAATGTTGACCTTAAATCAATGAGTCACGAACTCTCGGGCCCGTGTCGTTATATATAGTCAGTCAACATAGGCAAACACCATATAAATACCGCACACCAGCCAGCCAGCGATTGTCTTCACGTGACGTCTGTTATATCATAAACCCTGTGACATATGTGAGCCCAGGGTCGTTTGTAAGCTCACATAAACACCGAGAAAACCATAAACAATTTACATGTATATATATATAAAATATATATATATATATATATATATATATATATATATATATATATACAACTACTTCTCGCAATATGTCAAGGCGAATTCATTGAATAATTTTTTTTAATAAGCATTTTTAACAAATATTAATTTTGACAGGTTATTTATATTCATTTTATTAATATTTAATTAATTAGAATATTTTTTAAAATTATATTTTAAAATAAAATTTGATTTCAATGATTATAATTCAGTTTCATTTTACACAATATAGTATAATATATTATAATATTATATAGTATAACTTTACATAATATATTATAATACAATATAATATAATACAATACAATTTAATATAATATAATATCTTAATTTGATATAAGAATGTACTTAAGGTAAGATATAATGATATATTCTCGACCACGTGCAAGACGATAAGGTAAGTGCACAGCTTAAATCTTTAATGTTGACTGTGCTAATAATCGAATGTATGACCCGGGATATTGTAAACATATAGACGATTACGTTTACCAGCGCGGACCCGTTAGAGAGCCAACACGCGAAGCCTGTGTCCTCGAAAGGAAAGAATATTTGCAGACGCGAGTTTCCTGTAAACGCTGTACTGGATGAATGCGTTTATGTTTGTGTCTGTCGGAGTGTGGACTGTGACAGGCTCTTAAAGAGTGAATCTCTAGTGGATATGTTGGCTTTTGGCAAATATTGGTAGACAAAAAAATGGACTCAGATTGTTTTACTCGCGATGGGCCTCTGCCGAGATCAACTGATGTAAAATTATTCACAAGTACTCGGTAATAAATCCACGAAACGGACCGAACAATATGGACCGAAAAATTGAATGTTGAAAAATGCCGGTTTCATTTGCATGCCTTCGACACTATCTTAGTATGTGACACACTATATATTGCATGACAGATTTTACGCTGTCCATTTCACTAATAGCTGAACGTTTGATAAGCAGCAATGGTTAATGTTCCTTCCATTTTTACGACCTCCATTGAAGCAGAAATATATATGCGACGTTCATAATTCAGGTACAAAGTTAAACCATTCGTTTCCCCTGAGCATGCATCAACACTCTTGAAATATTAATGTTGATATGTCCGCTACATTACAATTGAATGCTTTCATAATTTGTATAAT
This sequence comes from Sipunculus nudus, assembly GCA_026874595.1. Taxonomy (NCBI): domain Eukaryota; kingdom Metazoa; phylum Annelida; class Sipuncula; order Golfingiida; family Sipunculidae; genus Sipunculus; species Sipunculus nudus. The sequence continues at coordinate 65,228,265 of CM049316.1, read as the reverse complement.
TTCCGCTCCATTGTCTCGTAAACTTTCGTTTTATAACCACTAAACCTTCCGCCGTTTTACACATATTTTAAAGTCACATATTGTTATACATATTTAGCACATATATTCTATAGGCCTACACATATTTTCCAACGCACATACCGTGCTTTGCTGTTTATATGCTCAACTTCCTACCTAAGTGCGTTAAAAGAAAAACAGCTGCATACATGTATATTAAATTCTATATTTGCTGTTTTCTATGAACACCTATATATTTCTACATATACATTAACACGTTTCGGCTGAGACTTTTAAAGGCCTCTCCATAACGTTCCGACTAAATTGTATGTCTCATAACGATACAAATCCTGTCTTACAAAACAGACAGAGATTGTATAGTGTGTGTACATATGTGTTTGGAGTACAACTATATAGTGAAACCTGTGCAAAAGACCACCTGTGGGACTGGCCAAAAGTGGTCCTAATTCACAGGTGGTCTTATTAGATAGGTCAGTTATAACTAATGTGAATTCTCACGGTTCACTTACGGGTGGTCTTAATGGAGATGTGGTATTATTAGGCAGGTGGTCTGTCAGACAAGTTCCACTTTACATAGAATTACAAATGTATAGTATAGCCAGAGACACAAATTGCTTTGGGACGACCGGTCGTGCGGCATTGTTAATGTTATTACATATTATGGCATAATTTGTCGACAGCAAGTGAATATGATTCATCGCGGCGTGTAACAATATCACACAGGGGCGGGGACAGCAGTTCGTCATAGCACTGCCTGAACTGTCACTGTCCCGCGCAGTCCTGTTAATCAAAGCAACCTCATAAAAAACCCGGGATCAAAGGTGACGTCCAACAAAGGCATATTATTCATACGCACAGGGTCATGCACACTTGGTCTGTCTACAGATACAGGAATTGTTTTGGGGGAGCTATAGTATTGTGTCTCATAGTGTAACACCCGCTCAGCCCTAGTGTTACTGGAATCTAAAATGTGTGCAAACCTGAGATGGGGAAGGCGGAGTGGGGCTAGTGGGAGACTTGTGGGGATTGGTGAAGATTAGAATGAAATCCTTGCGTTGTAGTACAATGTAACGTTTTACTCGTGGAATGTATAACTATGTAATATTTATAAGCTTTCATCTATATGCTCATGCCAGGGCAGTTAAAAAAGAATGTTACAATGTTGCGAACTCTAACAGGGCTGTTTGACTTTGAGACATATCCTACTGAACTACACATGCGTGACCAGCACAGCTATTGCCTAATGTTTTTTCTCCAGAGACCAGAGTCTTGTGTGTGTGTGTGGGGCGGGGCTATATAGAGCTCCGACAGTTACCCCCTGGAACCGCCACTGTCTTTTCTCTGTCTTTTTTCTGTTTTCCTGTATGCCGATTTGTTTATCCCTGCACATGATGTTCTCAGTTTCTGCCTGTGGATCTGTTTCAATGTGTTTACTTGCCTGTGTGTCTGTTTGTCTCTCCGTCAGTTTGTAATAATTATGCACATCTTTCTGTCTGCATCCTTTTTTCGTATTTTTTTCGTAGTTATATCTGTTTGTCCGTCTGTCTGTCTATTTGTTGTTTTCTCTCTGTTTGGTTTGCATGTGTCCCTTTATCTGTCTCCATGCCTGTATTTTTATCCGTTTGTTTTTCATTTATGTCTGTCCATCAGTAAGTCTGTTCTCTGTCGGCCTGATGGACACTGATTTAGATACTGCATTGCACCCACAACGAGAGAGAGGGAGGGAGAGAGAGAGAGCGAGAGAGAGAGCAAGTAATAATATGTTTGAAAGAGAGAGGACACAAGGAAATGAATCATATGATACAAATACTCCTCCATATACGTTATATATACCTCGCTGGGTAGACATTGCGGATGTATCAATCACACCCCTGAATCAGATAACTCATCCACCGGCCGGTCTGTTATATATTACAGTATCCCTCCCATACATAAAGTGACAAACGTCCGGTCTACCTTACACATATAATACATGCACACCTGTACTGTAGCATATATGCACTACCACTGACCGAGGCCATATTTAATAACCCTTACTGCTAGCCTATAGGCGTGGCACGCCAGTAATGATAACTTGTATGACAGCCTCCCCTTACTTAGCACAGCATCCTATACCACTAATGCACTATATACCTAATAGTAATACTGACTCACCAGTTGGTTTCTGTGTTGTCGTCCCGTACATCTTCATACGCCTGTTGTACGTTTTCCCTGTCTACCTGAGTTGCCATACTGGTAGTTATAATGAATACAACCCTTTAACCACAGCCAGAGCGTGCCAACTGGGAAGTTGAAGTTTTTACTCGGGTGTATATACGTGGAGAGCCGGTGTGATTTTAAGCGACTGACTATGGGTGTGAGCTATCGATTGGTGTAGTCACTTGCGGGTGCGCACGCCCCCTGGATCACGTGGTCTTGCTGAGTTCATGACAGCGATGGTGACAATACGCTTTTGTTATTTGCGGTTGATATGGATACGATTACACGCCAGCCCGGGGCAATCCGAGGGTTCCGTTAATTTTGTTCGACAGCCAAGGCGAATAAATTGTTAGAGTTTTGTTATAAGGTAATGGATTTATTGAGTATGCTAAGGGTGTGTGATCTTTGGTCCAAAGTGCATATGATCGATCATTGATTTAAGATAACGGTTTATTCAGACATCCGGAGATTTCATACACCCACTTGCGTTCACGTAAATTTACTATCTCTATGTATTTACACATGGGTTAACGTACGTATGTATGTGTATATGTGAATTTATATGTTATAGCATATACCCATGTACATGTATATGTATAATTCTGTATGTTATTGTATATGTAAATGTATATATAGATATATATGTAGGCCTATATATATATATATATATATATATATATATATATATATATATATTTATTTTTCATAATACTTCTTGTTTTTCTAAATAGTATATGTAGATATTTATATATACGTATCGTGCAAGCTCAAGTTAGTAGGCCTAAACAATTCGGTTTTTTTTTTTTTTTTTATGGTTGTTATAGAAAGGTAGTACTCAATTCAGTTTATAAAACCCTAAACCTTGATCGATGCGTATGCATATAACACATAAAAATGAATAAGGTTTCCAAGAATATTACAACACAATATAGAAGTCCTTGTTGCAAACATACACGTTCGCATGCACAAATGTATACATGAATCTGTGTATAACATTTTTTAGGGGGGGGGGATGAATTTAAACGTGCACCTGTCATAACCTGTACAACAGTTTTTTATTAATGGGTGTATATGGACGGAATATGTGTGTTTTTATATTTGAATATATCATTCTTATATTTAGGGAAAATTTATACTGGTATTTCTGTAGGGAAACACAATTTTCTTGTCAATAATACTTGACTTGTGTGTGTGTTCGTGCGTTTAAAATTGTGAACTAGAGCTCTTTGTTTCACATACAGTAACAATTTAACACTTATAATACAGAGAGCAAAACAATATTATCTGGCAGATGAGGTTTACCCTTTGTGTGGCCGCCATGTAGAGTCAGGCGGCCATGTTGCGGCGGATGTGAAGATCCGGCTGACAGACACCGCGTGGTGCGGCGGGTTTGTGGTCCGCGGTCTGTCACAATCATTTACATGTCGTTTATTTCCTGAAACAGCCGTGTAGGAAACGGGGTAGGGTTGGGTTGGATGTGTTTTCCTGGCCCCTACAACTTCCCTTTCAGTGATTGGGAATGTGCGTATGTATATATGTGAATTCATATGTTATAGTATATATGTAGAAATGTAAGTGGTTAGATTCGGTTATAATATGACATTTGATAATTGAAAGATAAAATACGACCGATAATCGATTATTAATCGATTATTTTATGTACCATCTATATTTCCGTGACATATGCTGTATAGAATTATAATCAAAATTATTGACCGAGTAAATTCAGTCTAACTTGTATATGACACTGAAAGGTAAAGTAAATGTAGGTTGTTGACACATATACTAAGTTGTAGATGGTTCAGTTATAAAGTTGTTCGCTGTTTTGTGCCCCTTCTTTCTTAAATCTCTGAATGAATAACAATATTTAATCGGGATATCATGACTTCTTTGGATGTGCATACATTATCGTTTGTAATTGATTATGCAAAAAATGCAATCCATTTAATCGATTATGAAAGAAAACGACAAACCATCGATATAATCTATTAATTGGCACACCACTAATAAATGTATATGTAAATGTATGTATAGATATATGTATGTATGTATAAACGAACTTACATATGTATAGATTCATCATGTTTCTTTATTTTTTTTCTGTTAATAACACATATAGATATTTATATATACGTAGAATGCACGCTACAGTAAGTATACACAATTATTTTTTTTATGCTTTTTAAAGATAAGGGTTAACACCAGCTCTAGCCCCTATATCTATATAGTGGCTTCAATGGAATATAGTTAGAACGCCTTCAGACATGAATATTGTTTGGGTTTTTTTTTATTATAAATTATAAACTAAAAGAGTTTAAAAGTTTCCTTAATTCCATTGTGATTTGGGAACCATCACTGAAAAAAGAAAAGGTGGAAGCACAAATACATATTTTAAGGGTGATTATATTTGGCCTCCTGACGTACATTATAAAAAGTTATATTTAATAAAAAAAAAAAAATTTCAGTGAATACATCCCTCGGGGAATAACCCTTTGAATCAGTCTGAGAACAATTGATCACTAGTTAGTTATGATCGTGAACAGAGATAACGAACACTTTGATGGGTGAAGTTTATATAACGGCACAGGCCACAAAGACGCGCCCCCTGGTGACAAGTATGTCCTCCACTCGAGACTTCGTCATTATAAATATGGGAATAAATAGGGGATGACTAATCTTGAACAACTCTCCACAACTGCACACACATTATCAGTTAATTATAAAGCTAAATAAATTTTTCTTCTATACATTTAAATCATGTACATGGCTGAGATTCATGTTGCCTCTACAAGATGGCGCTTTATTAAAATTGTTCCAATTTTTTTTGTCATTCCATCATTTTTATTATTATTTCTCTTAACATTTTTCCGTATATCTCCATTCGTATATCATCTGTAGGTGGCACTGCCTGTTGAAATAGGATTAAGGAAATCATACGTTGAAGATGATGTGTCATGAAGGAAGCTTGTGGACTTCAGCTTTTCATACACACCTCTAGAGATAAGGAACATTCCATGAGTCAAAACGTGGTCTGAGATATAAAAGTGAAGTTTTGTGGTGCTAAATCAAGATTTCTCCATAATTACACTTGGAAGTAGCTTATGTCTATAGGGATAGGCTGCAAAAGAAGCACGTGACCAGTGGCGTCACTTTATCTAAAAGGGTCGGAGGGGGATGACTCGGAGTGGGAGGGTCATCAAAGTTTGGACAACTTTTTACACACACACACACAGACACACACATATATATATATATATATATATTTATATATAAATATATAATGTGTGTGTGTACCTTTTATTGTATTGCCAGCGTGACACATTTCAAATATATTACAATTAAGTATAAAGTTTAAAAAAATAAGGTTTTATGTTTCCAGTATAGGTAAATTCTATATCAGGTATAGATATATAATATTCATAGAAAACTCAGAAATGGAACCAAAGACTGTAATTCATATTATTAATATATTTCATTTCCAATATATAAATATTATTCTCTTATTAGCAGGGGGGATGATCACACTGACCCTACCCCTTAATAAAATGTGAGGAGAATTTATAACCCCCCCCCCCCCCACCCCTATATTGACGCCCCTGCGTGACCCTATGATAAAAAGTCATCCGTTTCCAGCATCGGATTTTCCATACCGATGGCACGTCATCAGAAATCTTGGTGGTGTCACATGCAGAAGATTTGGATGGTAATCGCGGGCAGGGCCTATACCGACCTCGCTTGCCGAGGTTAATCCTGGCTCAGCTTTAGATCAACTATTTTTGTACTTGCATGGGGACATGACATTTTCATACAACTTCTTGCCCACTGACCGCTCTAATTTTCTTTGTATGGATTATAGTAATGTGTTCAGGTGAACCGGACATTGGTGAGTGTAAAAAAACAAGCTAATAATAGTTATATACTTATAAATATATCATAAATTTTCACGTGCCACTGCAAAAATAAACAGGTGTTCTATCTGGTGGTGATAAAGAGAATTAAGACGCCATTGAAATTATTCATTTTCGGTGTGCAAACTTTTTAAACTGATATTCATTTTACGTAATCATCTGATATATGCACCTGATCAATCCATTGTTTTTTTTTATGCTTTTACGTCACATGGTCCTAAAAATATTTTTCCAAACGAATTCTATGCGAAACCTCTTTTGTCCATCTTTACAACGTTTGTTTCTTCACCAAATAACGTGTCGGGGGGGGGGGGGGGGGAGGGGGGTCTATTCCCTCTGTTTTTAGCTCAGCATACTGAAAGTCATCTGAGCTATAGCGATCTCTCTTTGTCCGTCCGCCCATCTGTCTTTTCGTTAACCAAAGCAGGGCACAACTCCTACCATTTGACCTGGAATCTTTCAACTTGACATCCAGGGAGGTCTATGAAAAATTCTCCTTGGAAACCTGAAATTAGGTCTCTGTTACCCATATTCTCCAAGCTATGTTGCTTATAAGTACCCCCTGGATAACTGAAAATTTGACACCTAGCAGGGCACAAATCATAACCATAAGACCTAGAATCTTTTAACTTGTTACCTCTTAATTGAGACAGTCAAATAACAGCAATTGTATCAGTTTGTCAACTGTGGTTTCATCTAGTGTCCTGAACATAATATATGATTATTGATCATGACTATAGTTTTGTCAGTTCCTGGGGACTTGGGATGCCATCGGTATTTTATATTTTTCAAAGCACACGTACATGTACTTTTACACTGACAAATTTAATTCAATGGTGTCAGCTTTTCAACTGTAATTTTATCCAGTGTCCTGAAACATCGTGTGCTTCTCGATAAAAATGTTCATCAGTTGTTGAAGACTGGTTTGAACCAGTTACAAATGTTCAGTCATAACTAGTATCACTATTTTGCCCTGAACCATCAACTGATGTGCTATTTGCATACTAATCTTCCTACCCCTCCCTAATGTTTCAACAACATTTGCAATAATTTCCTTCTAAATGTGACAACAGTTGTAAAAATTAGGCCATTATCTCATGTTTGTCAGCTGAGCGTCATGACCCATTGGTTACTTGTTATATAAATGTTCAGATTCAGAGTAGAGTTAAGCTTGACTTAAAATAGTAGTTGCCCACCATGTAATACTATTTGATTAGCCCAATATACAAATATAAATACTTGACACACAATTAATAAATTGTTTTATGTAAAAACGTATTTACCTGTTTTATTCCACTTAAAATTATGTCCGCAAGCCAGTATGAGGTAGCCAAAATTTGGAAATCCTGGTCATGGATTTGAGAGGCCTTTTGTATATTTAATAATATGATCATATATCTTAACTCTAGTAAAGGTACTGACGTTAAGGTCATGCTGGTGACAAAATGTGTGGGAATCTTAATACAGGGAGAGGATTTTAATGCATGAACCCTCTTGATGAGGTCAGTCCCGGTCAAACTAGAAGAAAAATGACTTTGCATTTGATGGTTGTGACCTTTCTAATTCTTGGCGCTGAGTTTTAACATCGACATTATTGTTTGTAATAACACTGTACAATGGATGACGATAAACCTCTTACTCAGCGGTCGCATTTCATTCCTGTTATCCATTTCATTCGACACACTAGCTGCTCCAACGGGGCATGTATGCATGCCGTGGACCGCCACCAGGAGGAGGAGTCGTGTATATTGGCGGAGTGCCAAGAATGACTGTCTGTTAGATATCTGGGCCATTTAACTTGACAATTTCACGGGAATGCATCGCTCTTATTCTTCGAAACATTTCTCAGTTAAATGTGCTTTATCGCCCATACGTTCTCCGAAGGAATGGGATGCGACAGCTGCATAAGGAATAAGGGATGACGATAACAGTATGTACAGTTTGAGAATATGTATTCGCAAAAGTTCAAGTACATTAAATAATAATACCTTAACTGAAGATAGGTGACAGTTACCATACTTGGCTCTGTTTGAAGTCTTCATATGGATGGAATGTTTTTTAGATAAGTAAATTTGTTTCTTGACATAATTCATAATATTTAACGTAAATTCCACTTGAAAGATAACGTCTTACTTTTCGTGATATGTTATGTAATGGGTGACTTTTTACTGTATAAATACGAATCTCGATCAGTAGTGAATATATATATATATATATATATATATATATATATATATATATATATATATATATATATATAATTGGAGTTCCGTTACCATGCTTATGCGTATTCAATAGCTACCGTGAGCGATCGACGCGTGGTTCATATAAATATGTATATACACATACATATTGCATAACATATGGAATAATTCTAAGAGAATATAAGTAACACATGCGTGCTGCATTCACACATGTGGAATGCTACCTATAGACCTGCCATTTCAGAGAGAGAGAGAGAGAGAGAGAGAGAGAGAGAGAGAGAGAGAGAGAGAGAGAGAGAGAGATCTGTTTAGCTGTTCAGCTGTTTAATCAGCTGATGTTATTATTATTAATGTATGTGAGAGTTAAGCCGACAGTGATTACCATAAACCATTTGAGGGCCACCCGCGCCCCACTGACCAAATGCTGTCCATGAGATCCATTTGCGCGGGATGCTAAGCATCCAAGGCGATATCAGTTTGTGTGGTTGATTTCTTGAACTGACTAAATTGTATACATTGTCCAGTGCAGAGAAATTTGGTAATTTGATGAAAAGGTTGCTAGAAAAAATGTGGGGTCTTTCCTTAAACCGTGTATGCAATCAAACTTTTTCATGTGTGAAATGAATATATCTCATTAAATAGACTCAAATGTGCACTCTGTCCTGTGTTCAGCAATATGCATTGGTGGTCCTTAGACACATGCTGCCACCTATAGAAGAAATACGGAACGACAGCGTTTCTTCAATCCAGAGGCAAACACTGAAGCTCGCAATCCATACATGCGTATAGGGTATAGATGTGTATGCAGTACGTGATGTAGCCAGAAAGCGGACGCCTGTGATTCCATTAATGCCTGTGCGTATATGCGGTACTTGTACATGAGTTGAGTAGTCATCTGCCATCAATGACGTAAAAAATGAAATTCCCTAGCCATTTATCATGCGTATATGCGTCTTCAATCGCTACCGTCAGCGATTAACAAGTGTTTCATACGCACACGTATATATACACATATATATATATATATATATATATATATATATATATATATATATATATATATATATATATATATATATATAACTCTGAAGAAAAACAACACTGTTAATTCACAACAGTCTGTTTCACGGGATGCGACCCGATCATCAGGTGAATGTGGTTAGAATGAAGCTAACGGCGTGGTTTGAAAAGCCGAGACTTTACGAGATTACGAGATTATGCTTTGTGCGATTCGGGGCGGGGGGGGGGGGCCATGTGAACGACTGACACTGATCCTATTGTCCTCGGGTGCACAATAGGATTGGTCGGGGTACACGTGCGATACTGGAACATAACAGGGCGGGGCAAAGAGGTTATTTATTGTTGTAAATTTTATATATAATACAAAGATATATACCAGGATGCTCTATTAGCATATTGAACTGATTTCTAATAGGGTCTTGGAAGCAGTGAACATGCATATCAGTAGTATACATATGATAAAAATACACATATACTATGAAAATACACAATATACAAGGCAAATATACAATATAAAAGGCAAATATACTATACTTTACTCATACCAAATGCAATCCACTCGGTAAACTCATTGAGTGGTGGTAACGCCATGTCCCTCATCACTGCAAAGCAGTGAGAGAACAACTACCTGAACAGGTAAGTCTGCCCAGCGGATCCTCGTTGGGGGGGGGTTAAGGGGGAACGCTGAATATTAGTACGAATGCTAGGTTTTAAAATATTTCAGGGTGAATTTGTTTTGATGGCGGCACTTGGAGAGAATTTCAGCTCTTGAGTTCAACAATGATCCAAGGGGGGGGGGGGGGGCGTTGCTATAAGTAGCTTTTCAGACAAGCAGAGATCACACTTCCTAGTCCCACAGAAGTAAGGTGCTGCCTTGGCAGATATTTCCCAGGAGAGCTTGTAATTGATATTGTTGTTTTTTAGTGACCAAATGTGTTTAGACAATTCAGTATTTTGATCGTGGGATCTGTTCCGAAAGGATTGCTTTTGGTTATTGTATCTTGTCTTGAAATCACCTTCAGTACACCCTATGTAGTGTTTCACGTCATTGTCTGTTCTAACTGTTGCCTTATAGACAATGCATTTCAGCTGACATTGACCATTCATAGGACATTCGTCTTTTTTACGGCAGTTACATTGTTTTTTAGGTACATTCATAGCTTTGTCGGTATTTAAAACCTTCATATTATGTTTGCTGATCAGGTTAGACATGTTGGGTAGACAGCTATAGCTAATTTTCAAATTGGTCCTGTTGAATAACCTGTGGTACCTGTGATGTTGAGGGAAGTGTTTTTCAACTAGTTTCATGAATTGTCTGCCAATGTTGGTTTTTACATGATGGCTGTAGGGTAGATTAAACCATATTATTTTCCTTTTCCTGTTTCTTTTGCTTTTCACTGTGGGTTCAACATATTTTAAGCTTTCTGAGAACCCGCTTTTCGCTAAAGCTTTGTCATACATGGGTTTGGCTTTCATAAATAGCTCTTTATTGCAGGAGTTGTCAGATACACGTTTGCTGATCATCATAGGTATCTGCCTAATGATAGCTGGGGGGTGATTGGATTGTGCGTGGATATAGAGCGGGTCATTGTTCGGTTTTCTGTAAGGGTAGAAGATGTCATTTTGGAGGTCAAATGTTACGTCTAAGAAATTTGTGCAGGTCAGGTTAGTTTCAATGGTTATCTTCAACCCAACATTGGAAAAGAGTTTGATCATTTTCTTACGGGTGCTGTCTGCTTTGGGTCCAGACATGTTGGGGAAACAACCTAAACCGTCATCACGATACAGGCCTAGAGCATTTTCACCAAATTCCTTTTTCAACATATCTAGGATGTATAAACCAACAATTTCGCATACTTCAGCGCCATCAAAACTGCCCATGGTGACGTCGAAACTATGTATATATACAGTGAAACTTCGTTGTGACGAACTCGCTTAAGTCGAAACCCCCTTTTATGTCGAAGTAATAGATTCGATATTCCTGACAACTCATGTAAATTATAACCAAATAAAACCCGCTTGTGTCGAACCTTGGATGTGCCGAAGTTTTCTGAGGGTCCCTTCGACTTCGACACAACGTGGATTCACTATATATATATATATATATATATATATATATATATATATATATATATATATATATATATATATATATATATATATATATATATATACTGTATACGCATATATGGAATCACTCTAAGATAATATGTGTACGAATTCCTAGCTGCACACACATATGTACTGCATACACACATTTGGGATGCTACCTTTCGACCTGCCCTTTCAAGCTGCAGTCACGTTTCATTCCTGTAATCCAGTTAACATCGAAATGTAACAAAGAAAAAAAAATAAGAAATTTAACCCAAAAAAATGTGTTTTTAAAAGACGTTTTGTCCTTAGGAGGTAATGTGATTTAGATTTAATTCGACGTTTAGATATATAAATTAACGTTCCAGTTTGCCACGGGTCCACATAGTTCTGTATATGTCTGTACTGTTTCGTCAGCAGGCCGATTCTTAAAAAAAGAAATACACATATTCCACTATAATTTCAGTATTTGGGTATGGTTAAAAGCGTTATTACGCTCTAAATTTTGCCGATCTTTACACATCCCATTTACACCAAACTTTCTCTTTGCAGATAGATTTAGACACTAATTATGTAGTTTTAGCTAATTGAGTAATTAGCACTGATCATATTCTTTAATATATTGTTATTAAACTCAAGTTTAGATGTATGATTTATTTAACGTTTTCTTGTTTCACACACACATTCACACACACACACACACACATATATATATAAATGTATGTATGTATGTACGTATATATATATATATATATATATATATTGTATCCTTTAAAATATTTTGGTCCAAAGACCAAGAGCTAAAAGACCCAGCGAATATCATATTGGTCTTATTTCTCGCTACCAGAGGTCACTCCAGTAGCTCAGTTCCGCAAATCTCATGTATGCTGTACTTGCCTAAAAATAATAATAAATAACAGAAATATACAAGTCAACACAGATGTACAGTTATATATAGAATTAGGCACAAATTTTAGAATCATGCAACGTTTTAACTGTGCCTTTGCCATATTAGAGTATTATCCGTTCTTCCGTAGTTCAAGTAGTTCCTAACAGCAGTCCCTTCACAAGCAAATGTCAAAGTCCTCAGGTTTTATAGAAAACCATTGAAAATAACCCCCTCCCCTTAGGACCCACTTTTCATCGTTCTCCACAGACGAGCATCACTGGTCATAGCGGAGATACGTGACAAAGGTGAAGTAGTTCCACCGTCAAATATGATATAGATACAAAGAACAGAAAACGTATCTCTATTAGCCGACTTGGAAAGGTGCCACAATTCAGGTGATGTCAATAATGTGTAATAATGCACATACATGTTTCCATTCTCACATGTTTCAACGAGAACATGATCACTCGTTGAACATTTTCGAAGACTTCAAGACAACAGTAAACGATTGAAGGCTATTAATTGATCATTTCGTACACCTACTTTTCAAAATTGAAGGACTCGTCGCCGTTCGGACAGCATTGACACCCTTCCATATTTTTTTTTTTATTTCAGGAAGTTATACCACAGGGTATATATATCAGCGGAAATCATGTATATACTCGATAAATCATGCTATTGTTGAATTAAGAACTCACCACTTGATGTCGCTACATATTATTTTTCTGATAGACTGGAGTTTTTTTCACATTTACATTCATAATTGTTGATCATCGATCATATTTAAATCTAACCACTTAAGTGATTATTAACGCAACCACCTCGAACGAGAACACCTAGCGGCAAATCAGAGGAAACAGGGGTTTGTGAATGACAAAAGGTGATGTTGCTTCACATGCTTTCATCACCAACTGCTAGTTCAAAATGAATCAACTAGGATAAAAAAAATTTTTCTTAAGTCAAAATGGATACCTCGGTACCAGGCTTCTGTGGCTTATGGGTAGAGCACAGGATAGGTCGGGAGGTCGTGAGTTCAAATCTCAGCCGAGGAGCGGTCATATTTTAACGGTCGGCCCCAACCAAGGATGAGCGCTCTGCAGGCTTAGTGGGAAGGCCGTACCCTATAGCCGTGTATCACTCACAAATGAGTGCGTCTTTCGGAGGTTCCTCTGCATTTTGACCCGGCCATGGAGATGATTACACATCCAGAACTGCAGGTGCGGTAGACAACGGGTCTGTGTGACATCGGGAAATAAAATGAAATGACAAGAAGCGAGTGCTTCCGCAGTCAACAAGTCCCAAACCAAAATGGAACTCTGATGATGTAAATATTTAGATAAAGGATAACTCAGCAAAATTAATGGAAGCAGTTACCTCTGCAAAAAATAAAAAATAAACATGGGTACCTGTACCGTATTACTAACAGCTTGTAGATAAAGAAGCTTATATACCCGTTAGAACGGCGGTATATAACATTTTATTTACTCGAATTAACTAATATTTACTTAGTGCAAGCCAGAAATTATATTCTAAATACAAGGAAGGGTAATATCTGACTTTTAATTCTCCCGATCTGCTTAGAGAAAATGTTTAACCAATTGAAGACATAAACAGTATTATCTTAATATTTTTAATTTTTATCATTGCTTTCCGTGTAATCTATTATGTCAAATAATTATTCCTTAATTTCCTTCCCGACTTGAAAAACACCGACCTTTCTTACAGCATTTCGAACATGACATATAATTTTTTACCAGTCCCTCAAACTCTGTTCTTTAATTCTAGTAACTTAAATATGGGCAGTCGACAAGCGACTACAAGTACTCCCGAATAACAACGACATGGATAAAGTGATGCATGGAATGTCTCCTGAAGTGACAGCCCTCCAAATTTGTGGCAGCAGAGATGCCAAAGAGTAGACGGACAAAACTAAAAAATATTGTAAGTGGCACCACGAGTCATGCATATATAGTCATGCTTCTCTAGACCTATGAACAGGCAAAATTGCAGGCAGATAAGCCAAACCACTCCTGAGATATGTGTGCTTTTTATCCAAACCAGTTGGGCACACGGACATCACGCAGAACGATTTTAGGTTGCGCTATCAGTCTTGCCTATAAGATAAAGCAATACAGGATCTGTGCACATGCAAAATTTCAGGCTGACATAAATGCATCAATGTATTCAACGAATACGTGATTGTATGCGGCACCGACAGTCTTGTGTTAAAAAAACTCTACCCAAAATGGATTAACATGCAAACTTTCAGGCCAAACACTCCTAAGAAAAGAACATTAATGTATTTTACAAGAAAGTGACGGTAGGTGGCACCACCAGATCTTGTCCGCGACAAAAGTATGTACACATGATGGAGAAATGTACAAATTACAGGCTGACACACTAACCAACGCCTGAGATATGTGCAATTTTCAACCAAAACAGATGAATTTAAGGAACCTCTGAGAAAACGATTATAGAAGGCGCCACCAGGTTTTTGTACGGGGTTGCGGTATCAAAGATCTATGGACATGCATAATGTCAGGCGGGTACTTCAAACCATGCCTGGATAAATGCATGGATATACTGAAGTTGCCTTTTTGTTCGCGAGGGTTTTAATTTTGCGATATTCGCGAAAGGGAAATTTACGCGAATATGAAACCCTCGGTATTTAGATGCCTCATACATTAAGATGTACAGTACAAGAGGGGACGATGCATGGTATTGGAACAGCTCCATTCTAAGGGAAATTGATCATTATAATAATATACCGACTGTCACAGAAATAAATGAGATAGTGTGGGTTTTTTTATATAATATAATGAATACTGGTGTACCTAGATTTTATTTTATTTTTCTGGTGCGATCACGAAAATGAATCCCTCGCGATAAGTTCAAAATGAAGAAATCGCGAAATATAAGCCTCGCATATATGAAGCCAATTACAGTATTCTACGAAAACATGATCATACGTGTACCAAAATGTTATCCAAGATGGATCGACAAATCAAAATTCATGCCAATGCATTGAACCATTCCTGAGATATGAGCCCCCCCCCCCCCCCAGGAGTCAGGACAATTTTTCAGACTGGAAGACCTTAAGTCTTTTGCGGTTTTTGCCCCCCCCCCCCCCCCATTCTTTTTTTTTTTTTTTGTTAGAGGTGAACTTAATAGTATTTTATTAAAGAAACCCCCTCCCCTTCCAGGTTATCTTATTATCTTTTGGTCGGATCCCCGTCCCCCTATCAAGTAAATAATTAGTCTTAAGGGGTTGGACCCCCCCCCCCCCCCCCACACACACACACCCCTCTAAAAACGGGAGGAGGAAAAAATAGGGAAGGGAAAAAAGAAGGAAAGAAAGGAAAGAGGGGACAGAGAGAAGAAGACATAGGGAAGGAAGAAGAAAAAGAAGGGAAGTAAGGAAAGAAAAGGAAAAGAAGAAGGAGAAAGGGAAGGAAGAAGAAAAAAAGTACAGAATCGGGAAACCTCTTGAGTTTTGCCCTTCCTGGACGATCGGGTCTGGTTTCGCCCCTGGATATGAGTAATATTCATCCAAAACAGATACAAGGTGAGACGAAATGAGAAAACGATTGCAGATGGCGCCATCAGTCTTGAGTACAAAACAAACAAACCAACGAAAAAATGTGATTCCAGTAAGCCGGGGCCCCGCATCGGCTCCCTCGCCAACGACAAAAATTAGGTAGGTTCTAGGTATCTGGCCTCCAAATATTGCAAGGAGAAACAGATTCGAAGTCTTTAAAAGTCTTTGTAGATGCAACACCAAGCAAGGCGCAAATGTATTCAAGACGCCTCCCCAGGTCAGCTCCAGAACACCCTGCGCCGCGATCAAGACGAGACATCGGACGAGCCAGCAGAGCATCAGCAGCCACGCCCTCTCCGTGATGAACGCCTGAGCACCCCAGTCACCCGCATGCATACAGTTTGGCTTAATTTAGTCTAGAACCTTTATAATGAACTTTGACATAGCGAGCTAAGTTTTCTTTACTATATAAGTGCTAGATAAAGGTGACCAAGATATATATACATATACATGCACAATTTCGGAAATATACATGGAACCACCAATGAGATATGTGCTATTTTCACTCGCTCATGGTTGGTGTTGATAGAAAGTAGAGTAAAAAGCTAATGATTGGTCTGGTTTATGTCAAGTGACATGACGAAAATATTTTGCATGCTCATGCATAGAGCCTTAATGTGCGTTCCTCGTTGAAGGATGTAAAGGCACTCTGACAGCCAGTACGCCGATCGTAGACTCTCTAAATTCAGAGGGCCGAAATGGCACTCGTCTAACAGGTGACCATGAACTTACGGAGTGACTGGAGAGTGGACAGTATAAGGCGCAGGCATGCAAGCTTAATCTAAAGAATTGCTGAATACTGTAAGCATTGATGTACACGTCAGAGGTGCATGTAAGCACGCAAGGCCGTTAAACACTATTGTGGTAGGTATGTAAACATGAGTGATCAAAACATACCCCGAGGAAAGGTCACAGGACTGCCTCTTGCGATTGTTAAGGTCGGACTGCCACCATCGCCCTTTGCCCTTCGGCTGTATGGCTTCATACACTCCACAAGTAAACAGACCTTACGGGCTGGATGGTAGTTTGCCCGTGGTATACTGGGAGTTATTTGTCGTTACCTGTATGTTGTCTCTTAATAGAAATATTGTACTATTTCGCCTGTCGCAAACATTACAACCCTTTACTGTTGATGTTCATTGTAGATTTCAGATGAATTCTGACACTCCATATTTACATTATGTTGTATACAGGTAAAATCAGCCTCGTTTTCAACAGTTCCTACAGAGTGTTTTTCTTTTATGTTCTTGGTAAATTTTAGAAATCAATATAAAAATGTAATATCTTTGACCAGAGAAAACTGAGCTGATGAGGTAGTTCTAGGTTCAAATCTCATGTTGCTACCTGATTTCTATTAGTAAAGGGTGAAATACGGCACCGGCTTCTAAGGATCAGGGAGAGAGCACAGGACTCAAAGCCGGGAGGTCGCGAATCTCAGCCGAGGCGGAGAGATTGCTCACGGTCGGTCCTCAAGCATAATATCCGTGTTTCACTCGCAAACGAGTGCGCCTTTCGGGGGTTCCTCGGTGGTATGATTGAACAATGAGGACGAGCTATAGGCACCCAGGGCCCGCAGGTGCATTTGTCAACGGGCCTGGTTAACACCAAGCTATAAAATGGTAGGAAGCGGGTGATACTGCCCTTTCGCGTAGTCCGAAACCGGAACTGAATTCTGTAGATTTACATAAACTTTGTTAAGTAAGCATAAAAAATGGAGGCGGTTACCTCCAACAACACAAAAAAATATTTAAAAAAATACGCTCTACCATCGTGCAATCTTTGTGAGACTGGCGGATGAACATAACATTTTTAGCGTTGTACTTTGAAGTGGAATCTCTTTTTGTTTGATTCCAAGTGCACAGTTACCTATAAGAATCTATATGAAGATCTGGACACGTTATATGCAGTAATGTAGGACTCCAGATCTACATCACTTTTTCAGGTGCTCGGATTCGGACTCTTAATTTCCGCTGCTCGGACTCGGACTCTGGTCGGAATCACGGGTAAGTTTTCAAGAAATCAGGCCGAGTCCATCTCGAGTCCAGAAAAGAAATAAAAACTCTGTCACATAATTTAAACACTTAAGCGAACTACTACCAGAGTATTATATAACAACAACAAGACTATACGAAGCTTTAGCTCTGCATCGTGAGCTTAATGTAATCAAATATACAAGAAAAAAGCGTGTGTAAATTAACATAAAAAATACTCTTGAAAATATCAAATTTCCATATAAATTTCTTTTTTTTATAAGATTTGCATTGGGCACTCACTACGACTCGACCTCGAATAAGGTGTACATGGACTTGAACCTAAAAGCCTTGGACTTTGAATTGGCCATGTATTCTAACTCCCCTACATAACTGGTTATATATATCTGTGATGTCTACACAAATTATATATCAAATATCGATAGCGTGATAAGCAAGGTTGTCTTAGCGGTAAATTAACAGGGGAAAAGAAAAGGTGAATAGGCGTATAATAACCATTAAAATATGGATTCCTAGTGACTGACACTAATCAATTAGACATCCTTTGTAACTGGTTATTAAACAAACGAAGAAAACCAACAAAGGACGAACGACAGCCTACTTTATTTTAGTTTACTAGTCGTATATTAACATTAAATCAAACTATCTCCGGTATAAATAAGCATAACCTCACTGTCGAAATATTTGAGGTTTAACATATATATATATATATATATAGAGAGAGAGAGAGAGAGAGAGAGAGAGAGAGAGAGAGGAAGAGAGAGAGAGAGAGAGAGAGAGAGAGAGAGAGCGAGAGAGCGAGAGAGGGAGAGTGACAGAAATAATGCTTTCTCCATTAATAAAATAACACAGCGAAAAACAAATAAAAAAAATCAATATTTTTTCCAAATGTTTACTTAATAAAAAAAACTTTGCAACAGGTTGTTCCGCAACAAGAAATAAGTATCAGCTTATCCGCCTGACTATTAAAGGCAATTAAGGATAACGGTCTCTGACGTAAATTTACCCGTGACGCAAATTCACAAATCAAAGTTTATTCATTGCTCCATAAGGCACTTTCATGCCTCAATAACAAAATGATCGAGCAAACTAACTACTGACATAGTCATAATATACTCATGTAATATAGTGGGCATAGTAGTATTAAGTCTGATATTAAAGGTTTACTTTATGTATTGACGTTGGTCAGGGCAACCTATATATCTCCTACGCACCCATTCACATGGCGTTCTTGCTCAAAGTTATTTGCATATTGTGTGTACACACTTCGTAGCCACAGTACAGTTCATCACAGTTTATATACTATACAGGGATCGCTACATCCGAGCGCCTACCCTGCCGATATCGCCTGATTAGCATGCGCGGGCTTGGAGGCTGCCGTCACCAGGGGGGCGCGAGCATTGTCGTCTGCTGTGGGGGATCCATGCAGTAAATAAGTTTCTTGTCTGCTTGGTTTACGAGGGCGAGGGGAGATTCTCGAGCCTCAAAACATAGGCACAAACGTCAAAACATCGACAGCACGGCCTTCACCCAGTTTGATGACGAATTCGCCCTGCTCTGTGTCGTTCCAACATCTGGGGTTCGTATTAGTTTAAACATTTATCATAAAGATAATGTGGTCTTATCTGCTGAATTATGTTAAAAAAATTTCCAGAAATGATCTATTTTAAACAATCACGAAAGGAAAAAATTAATATATTTCCCTTATATTTAATGTGAAATCTATTTGTGTGTTTTTAGTAGAATGTTTTAAAGATATCCAGATATTTAAACAAATTTGTTTGAGAAGAAGAGTTAAATATCTTACCAAGCTTATATAGTTCATACTGTTAAATCTTCTCATATAATATTCATAATATTTTTATTAATCCTTGAATAATAATTGACTCCTTAGTTCAATCATAAGTCAGTTTACGTATTAAGGTATTATTTTGTTGTATTTTCGATCTGGTAAACCTATCACATGTGATGACAATTAATGCAGATAATTTATCCCTTTTTATTATTCAAAAAGTTATCAGATACGTTCAGTGTTTAAAAAGATATTTATTTTACAGGTTAAACTGTCATTTTTTTGTGCATGAAATTTTACATATCTCTACATAAACATACTGTGGTTTTCTTTTATGTTCGCGAGAGTTTTAAATTCCCAATATTCGCGAAAGGGGAATCATCGCGAAAAATAAAACATTCGTGAATAAGAGGTCCCATCAATGAAGGCAAAGAGAAATCTAAAGATTGATATTAACAGATCTTGTACATTGAACGATTGCACTTATAAATTATATCTGATCTGTGAAATTACCTGTCTTTAATGAGCAGCAATATCCATTGAGTCGATGTCCCCTTTGGCCCCCATCTATATTGTCAAGTTTTTCGGTACATATTCAATGGTATAGTTAATTCATATGATACCGGTTATACTCTGTATAGGTCTTTGTATATATGGAAAATATGGAACCCTCACGAAACAATGAGAAAGTGAAAAATCGCGAATTTTTAACCCCTTGAATACGAAAGCCAATCATATCATGCGCATATCGGTGATCGTTTCACATATACGTGTATCCGAATCGTTAGAGTCAATGTCAACTGTCAAAATGAATGGCATATTGACCTATCAATCATTTAATCAATCATGCTTACAACGTTATAACCATACAGTCCAAGCACGCATGGTGATGACGTAAGCGACTTGGTCTGAAATGTTTTGTTAATATTAATAGCTTGTTTGACAAGTATTGTGCTAAGGCAAGGTGTATTTAAGCGGTATATATACACACATATATCTACCTTTACCTTAAACAGAACAATCTCCTCAGACCTGACGACGTATGTATGTATCATTTACTATATAAATATAAATGGGGTATATACGTCTGGGCCAAAAGTACAAACCTGACGTCTAGCGCCAAGAAATGAACAGTAGCTCTGTTATGTTTACTTCTGGCGTGAGCTTGTAGGATTTCTCCTACAAATAAAATACAACAACACAGCAATTTGAGTCTGAATTCACCCAATGGCCGAAAGGTCTGTCTGAATTTAGATTGAATATTATATATATGCAAAAGCATTACCACACTGCCAGTCTATGAGATATGCGCTTTACTTAAGATATGGAGGGATGCGGGCTACTCAACTTTGCCGGTGCTTAACCACCTCCATCTCCTTATACGCGGAGACCCAGGCTACTAAGTGATCTGCCTAAGAGCCATAGGACGGGGTCTACACCCTTGGTCCGCTACCTGGACATGTAACCTAAAACTTTGTCCCATAGGATATGGAATATCCTGCAATCTAATACTTTGCCTAATATAAAATGTTAATATTCAATATTGCTATATATCCCAGTTGTCTTTCGATTTAAGAATGTAAATATAATTTGGCGTTATGTATAAGTCTTCCTTGCATTTTATGTGTATGCGCGCAAATCGCTGTTACTCTTTGTCGTTGTTTGTCATTAAGGACTATTAAGTACATATGATAAGGTGTTGACAATTAAAGTTTTATATATTTCGATATTTCAAACCTTTAAGATTTAAAGGTTTTTAAAATGTTTAAATTCTTTAAAATATTTAAATATTTCAAACTTGGTATAGCACTGCGTATTATATAATGGAACGAGGGACATGTGTGGTACAGACCATCTTCCGTTGCAGGCTTTCCTTCATATTTTTTAGTTTTAGAAGCGGTATACCCTTAATTCAAACATGCTATACTTGCGACATCCGGATTTTAATCTTACGCAAAATGGGAGCCCCCGTGAGCGGTTTTGAAATTTTTTAGATATCAGGGTTTGATAAGGGTATCGAAATATGAGAGGAAAGTACTACGAGGACAGTTTCAAGTTAGGAGTTTAGTGGTCATTTTACTTGCATCTTCCCAGTAGAATCAGGAGGAACGCTCTAGGAATGACCGCGCCCTCATCCGCAAATTATAGTAGCATTTCGTGCGATATGTATGGAACCATATATCCAGGAACTTCACGTTTAATGCGAAATAAATCAAAAAACTAATTTGTGACTCATCCATTGATATATATATACAAGGCTACAGCTGGTAGGCAGATTTGTCTAACACATGGTGTGATGCCACATAGGTGCAGATGTACTGTACCTCATTATCCTCTGTATTGATTCTATATGTATCACTGTTCAATTCTTTTATAAGCCGTGACAACACGGCTCAGTAGGCATTTATATTGGGCTGGTAAGCCTCACTTGAGTCATGATACAAGCTACATCCAGGAATGCATCTTAGTGGTCTTCCATCATGTTGCATTCATATTGTAGTAAACAGCACATAATCTTAACATTTGGCTACGAATGATGAATTAACACAAAAGAACACGTGAACTCACAGCCCAAACTGAAACTCCGTCTCTATGGTAACAAATCATTTCCTGTATCACATACAAGTTGACTGCATCCAGTAACCCCTGCGAGTCATGCGGTCAGAAATTCTCAAACATGCAGAGAGATTTAACAAAATGCTCAGTTAAAACGGAATTTTTCTCACTAATAGTAGCCGTTGTTAGCAAGTGTATTAAAAACTAACGATTGGTCTGGTTAATGTCAAGTGATAGCGTATTGTAGGCCATGAGGCGTTTTCAGAAATGACGAAAATATTTGCATCCTCATAGAACCTTAAAGGGCGTTCCTCGCTGAAGGATGTTATGGCACTCAGACAGCCAGTGCGATTGTCGTATACTCTCTAATGTCAGGGGTCCGAAATGGCGCTTATCTTTTATTGGCGTACTATCCCTTTGGCCAACAGTTATTATAAAAGCCCGGGTATTTATAACACGTATATAGGCTTAAGACCATAATGGCCCTTTGTAAAAACAGCGGAATATATATGAGCTTCAAAGAATAATCAGCTTTAAAGGAAAATGCAGTTTTAAAATATCGCGATTTTCATTTTTCAAGTATTTTGCGAGGATCCCATTTTCGCGCTCACATCATACTAAAGACCTACACAGATTATGATCATAATTATTAATTAATTATACAGAAATTATATGTGTGCAAACGACCGAGTGAAAAGTATTGTTCATTGGTGGCAGGTAATCTAAAATATATCATCTATAACAGCAATCATTGAACATTCAGTATTCATTATTATTCATATTATTAATATATCACCTTTTAACTTGCCTTCAATGATGGTATCGGGCCGTTTGTTCACCAAGATTTCATCTTAATCTATACTTTTCTTTTCGTGAATATCGTGAATTTGAATCCCTCACTTACAAAAAAGGGAAACACAGCATACTCTTATGGACACCCTTCGAGGGTCTCATGGTTTTGGCTGTAAGCGACCTCTATAAGGAACCGATTATCTGGAGGCAAATAACAAATATATATACAATTATGTCGGAAACTTCAATTTCCCTTTTTAAGCTTAAATTTAAGAAATTTTACGGAACGGTCGTCGTATACTTTGATTTTTGTAAGAATTCCTTTTAAATTATACATATTGGTATATGAGGTAATCACTAGGCCCCCTGATTCTAGTGTGTGGCAACTTCTGCGTTCTGGCACCGAAATCTCTAAGTATGCCCTCTCTGTATGTCCAGTTATAATAGAATGCTTACTGGGTCGTATTTTCACGGGTGGGCTCAAATGGGTAAATGATTTGCTTGACAAAAGCACGATATTTCTAGCAACTCTATGGTAGTGCATGTCAACGTAGCCTCGAAAATGTTAGAATACTACTGCTAAGAACTTGCGAATAGACTTACCATTCAAACCTCTTCATGACTAATCACTTTCACTAACAATATACAGTGGAACCCCGCCTTGCGACCACCCAACAATTGCGACCACCCCACAATGACGACCATTTTGCTTGGTCCCGAATTTTTTTTAGTTTATTTATGTTTAAAAATGACTCAAAATTACGACCACCCCTGAATTCAGAATTACGACCAGATTTCCTGGCCCCAAGGCTAATGCGACCCCGCTAATGCGACCACCGCCGAGTACTACTGAAACAACATTTGTCACGAGTTAATGGCTGCGTCTTGTCACAGGCGCCTTATAAGCTTAACGAAACATCAAAGCGGGTAACAAGGTTTTTTAAACCGAGTGTTAATCTGGTCCCGCATATCTTCCCGACTCGGTGTCCTCGCTGAGACTCGTTGAGGTGTAGGTTATAGATCAAAGAGGGTAACCATCGGCCTGATTACTTAATGAGCCGGTCTGACCTGGGGTCAGATGCTAATTGCCTCTCAATGATCACCTGTATTACAGCTACCCTAAGTGTGGGGTTGCGGGCTTAATATTTCAACTCATCTTATATTGTTCGATCCTCATTGGTAAAATAAACGACCTAGTTAATCCTAAATGTGTTCATACCTTACTGACACTGAGTACTGAGCAGTAAGTAAATTGTATAAATAAAGCTTGCATGGGGGAAAATCCCTCACATTAACTTGCCTATCCTGATAGATCGTTGGCAGTTTATTTATCTACTGGTTAAGTTTGCATTTTAATTGCTTGCTGTTTGGCAACCATGCCTCTGAAAGAGCTCTCCTTGAAGGATAAAGTGGCGTGAATCAAGGCGGCAACACCACGCGTAGTCAGCACCAAATGGCTCAGCAGTTTAGCGTCTGGAAACTCAAGTGCGCGCAATATATACTCAAGCGGAAGGCTAAATATATGACAGCCACGTATTATGTTCAATATGTATTCAGGAGTTGTAATCGTATTGCCTTAGTGTTATTATTTGTTAATCATCAGTCACTACGGATGTGTACATGTATATTAATTTTTATCATGAATAAATATGTTCAGCTACACACACACAAAAAAAACATTCATAATAAGGGTCCTCCGCTAAGTCAAAATTTTGTTATAATTCACATTAAAGATATGCAATAAATAAACTCTGATACACATTAAATATCAGCGTGTTATATACGACCACGGTAAGAGTTTCACAAATACGACCACCCCCAAATTACGACCACTTTGCTCAGTCCCCAGGGTGGTCGTAATTGTGGGGTTCCACTGTAATTGAGAGAGGTTCGTGGGGACAAGTTTTTCATAGGCCGAGTTGTTATCGGCCAAAATTGATCACGGATTTAGTTTTTGGTAGACGTTGCTACAGAAGCAATTCGCTGAATAATGTCAAATTTTTCAGCATTAATAGAAAAATATTGAAAATGACACCCTTATAGGGAACACATGGCAGCGTTCTACTGGCCCATCCTTGGCCCGTTCATGATTGCGTGAGTTATTTGTGAACACACACACACACACCCTAATACACACACACGCGAACAGGAATGAACGAATATTCTCCTTGTGGAGGCAAAAAAATCCACAACGCAATGGGGGCTCTGGACTGGTTAGCGCTTACCATATGCATCGGGCATGATATGGAAAATGCATTGTCTATAAATCAAGGTCAACCTTAATAGCTGTCTATGGCTGATAATGATGTTAACACAGTTTTGACCCAGTGGTGCAAATTTATGTCAGGGTTAGAATAAGTGGTTTATAGATTAAGTTATCTACGCAGTCTTTATTTGTGTTTTGGAAGCACCGGCATGTGTCAATCTAAGCACAGCATGAAAAGTATCTACCATTTGGACAAAAGGTCATTATTAACCAGGCCCGATGAAAAGGGATATAAGTATCGTCAGAAATACCCCCGTTGCACTCGAGTGTGAAGACAACTTAATCCTTGACACGTTGGGCCGCGTGTGACATATATGTGATTTATATTTACTTACCCTCCTGACAGATAGAGAAGGATCTTACGTGGTCCATCTTGACCTCGGATCAGGATTATAGCTTGATTAAATGTTTTTATTACTTAGCTCTTCGGCATATGTCGACAGGGCACTAGTCTGATATACCCTGTCCTGTAATGCATGCTAGGAAATAAATTATGACGCTTGTAGCGTTCTAATAAAATGATAACGATTAAAGGAGAGGACCAGGGATTTTTTCAAAGGTTTTAACTCCTTCAATATCATCAAGCTTTTTTGTTTAACCAGAAAATACGTCTTGTAAACAATAACGATAATGAGGAAAATAAAACAAAATATTTCTATAATATCACCTCGATGAACTGACCAACGAGAATAAAAAATGAAACCTCTTAATATCAATGGTATCGAGATGTCTTTTACAAATTTATGTCCTTACATGATTTATGCTAACATTAAGAGCTTGGAATGGAATTTTCTTGAAGAATTTTAATCAATGGATTTTCATAAACGGGATACTACTATCATACTAGAGTAGACGAAGCCGTTTACGCATGCAGTTATTGTAACAGAGAGCGGGGCAGGTGTTGACATGCAGAAAGTATTTGATTATCATTTTTAAAATTATCATGAACATCTATTATTCTCAGAAAATATTCATTGACATGTAATTTTACAAGATTTAAAATGATATATACTTTACGGGATTTTGCATGAAGATTTATTGGCATTTTATTGAGACAGTGCAAAATGACTGCAGACGACGGTGTTAACTTAACGTGACTCAAATTCATCGTGGTCCAACACCAAATTAGTTTTATCTTCACTGACAATGTTTCCAACGTTTCCTGAAAAAGGTCTCAGTATCTTTTGTGAAATCCTGTATAAATGGAAATGAAGCAAGTCAGCGAATAAAGAGACATGGAAAAAATCATTATCTCTTTGGTGGAAGTAACAGTCGGGTCTTTTCTTGGGTTTGAACCGGGACATATGCGGCTCGTTGGACCAGGATGTAGATATGACCGTGTAATAATGGGTATGTTTATTAATAAGCAATTTATCAGGCTAAATAGCTGGCCCCATAATGCAGACCAATTACCCCCCAAGAGTGCCCTGGCTTCCGTGAATGACACGGTTGCACATATACCAGGATGTCTGGCCTTTTATGTCTGACGCGTTTCATTATTTAAGAGTGATCTTCCTGAAACAAAAATCTATAAAATCTGGGGTTATGGTGCTCAAGATAAAGAACATATTAATCACGGATATTAAGGTAGGAAGGGAAATTCCTTTGAATTTCCTGGTATCAAACAATTATTCAGTTTCTTAATGAATCATGCTGCATATTAATTGTACAGGATAATTCTCAGACTTGCATCAAATGAAGGTATTTCTTGGAAGCGTGTAACCGCAAACAGACAGAATTGGCTTAATCGGAAATGCTAATGTCGAGATAACCGCGTGTTCCGACAAACAATCTTAGAACTGATGTCATATATAAAACAAACACGAACATGAGTCAAAGTGATGACCCAGATACAGGGTTCATTTGACTGGGGCAGAATTATTTATTGGTGAGAACAGAAAGCTTTTGTTTGTTTTTCCGCAGTTCAAATCTAATTTAAGTAACAAAAGGGGAATATCAGTGAGCCCTATTAAAGTATTCCTTTCGGGTGCATGTTAATGCGCATGCAGTTAGATGGTCAAGTTCAGTCGCGCAATTCCGCCAGAGGTCGTTTCTACTTAAAACTAGCCTCTTCCCTATCGGCGGTATATTGCAGCCAGAAATAAAAAAAAAAATTGTTACATTTCAAGGAAACTCCTTCTGTTCACAATTCACATGCGTATGCTTGAAAAAAAATATTACTTATCCCATGAAGTTCTTGCAACGAATACGCCAATGTTTATGTCATGTTTATGTCATTTTTATGCATTAGCTTTGAAATAATTCTTATCCAAAGTACTTGAACAGACTACATTGCCTTCCGCACTACATTTATACCTACGCAATATGTGTATTTGAAGCCGCGGTGCATTGTGGAAGTCAGATTGTGACGCCCACAAACCCTAAACAGAATCATACTCTTGTGAGTCTAATTCTGCGCCGTGTTACATCCATCGCTGTTATTTTCCCTTATTATTATCGCTCAGGATATAAATTCATGATGTCAATGAGATTTTCTGCCAGCTGTTTGGTTTTGCGGAAACGGACGTGCTCAATACAAATGCGTTACAAATTAGGAATCCAAACATTGGGGGCCTGATTGTGATAAACATTTCTCGCGAGGACCTATAAAAGTGTGGCTCTATTTTCTTACTGAATGTGACTTGCAAGTCGCAAGAATAAATTCTGAAAGTAATTTTCAAATTAAACAATACTAGCGGTATACCCTTGATTTCGACATGCGACTTACGATATCCATGTTAAGGTACGAAATCAAAATGATATTTCTGAGCGGTTCCAAAAGTTTTGCGAGGTCAGGGTTTGATGAGCGGAACCTTGAGAGGGAAGTACTCCGGTGACAGTGTCATGGTGGGAATCTATCTAAAGAGCGCTTTAGATGGACACTGGACGCGTATAGTGCGAGTAAAAGCCGGAATAACGCTGAGGAGACCATGCCCTCGTCCTAGCTCGAATGATAGTGGGATACCACACACCCAGTCTTGCCTGCTTGCAAGGTAGATATACCGGTGGGGGTCGCAAGGTGTAAAACGTTGAGTTCACGTCACGGGTCTACATTCAAGGAAGGGCGAGCCACAACTAATCATATAACGAGACTCGGACAAATTCACACAAATAATATTTAATCTGCCACACGCACTGTTGCGGAGTATTACGGTGAACACTGGGGCTTTAGAAGGCCCCCTTATCTAAACATCTCCGATCAGTTCAAGTGGTCTTAAACATTTCGGGCTCCTTGAGAAATGGGGTTAGTTTAGTACAGTGACTGTTTGTTTTATCCCCTTTTTACACTAACGTGACGTCATAATATTATGCGAATGACGTCACCTCGGCAATTTTTATGTTTTCTTTATCTATGGAATATTCCACAGGTAACTTGGCCAGGGAGTGATTTGAATACCAGCCCGGGCTTTTAATAAAGAAATCGGACCTCAACTGGACGTGTAGTGGAACTAAATATTTGCAGTCATGATGGACAACAGTGTGGACAACAACAGATCCAATCTGGATAACATGAACAACTCTCCACGACTTCCAAGGTAAAAAGTCTAACATTTTAACAGATAACGGTGTAGTTGCAAGGATTTTTTTAAAAAGAAGTTGCACAGTTTGAGCCATTGTATTTGATTGATTTCAGAACAATTATAACATTATGACAGCCCAAACTTTGTAACCAATCAGAAAGTGCGACGCAAAATAAGAAACTAAAAATACCGGATTCCGAGGTCAAGCTGTACGCCTTGTTAGACACGGTGACCTTGCAAGAAATCCATGCACTTACATCATTTCTTTTCAATGCCATTTCATTTATGAATACATTTTTATATACTCATATAAATTTTAATGAAAACATCAATTCATATGTGGGAATCAGATTATTCCCTTAACGCTATATATGGTATTTATTATTACGTTAATGGTCACTTGCGTATTGGCATATTTTCCCGCGGACGATGACGTGATCCAACATGATGGAGAATTTATTTCACTCCCTGCATTTGCCTATCAGAATAATCCTGCACCTGAACAGGAGTATTAGTGATCAGTATGATGACCGGGCGAGGGGGGGGGGGGGGATCGCCAATAATCTCCGGTTGGCACACCCTAAAAACAATATATATATATATATATATATATATATATAATTGTTTAAGTGTATATAACATAACGATACTTATTATAGTCCGTTATGATGATATTTATTTACAAAAAAGAAAAGTAGCTGCAGAGTTTCGTAAAATAAGAATTATTATTTAATCCTCTCTTATCTCATCCGGCTTTTTATCCACCATTTGGTGCATGGCTAAGTGACGTATTATGCTGATATCGGTAAATGCATGTGCCAAATATTATTGGATAATCAGATACGTCAGTAGGCGTGAAAAATGTGTCGTATTATTTGCAAGACTTTTTTGTGATCATGGTTATATCAATATCTTAAGTAGACTGTTGGACATTCTATATCTGATATCCCGCTTGCGAATATCACATAAATCAGCCTCATTTGCATGTAAATATCACCAAAATGTATCTAACATTATTGACTTGCCTTCTAAACAAGAATTTTGAAGATATTTGACATTCTCTATTTGTACACAAATATCGATAATTTATGTGATAATTGCAAAGAGATGAAATAAGTTAAGTCTTCACATCAATAATTCTTTTGAATACTAATGTCACAAATTGATGTAATATTCGCATGCAAATACTAATTTATGGTATTTTCCGCATTATAATATCAAATATTATATATCCAACTTATGTCCCATGACATCGAAAACTTGTCGTCAGAATTCCATGAATCTTCCTGGAAACTAAAACCAATGAAATTATAATTATCACAACTGTAACCCGATCCACAATGAATAATGTTTCTTACATGTCTGTCAAAGAATCTTTATCAGGTCTGTTCCGTGGATGATATTCTTTAAAATTATACGTGTTGTCTGTTTATTGTATTTTCCAGTGTTATCATTGGTTGCTTTAGTTCACTAATTGAACGCCAGACGGCGGTCATTTTGGGTGATGACCACAGGCAGCCAAATATTATATATCCAACTTATGTCCCATGACATCGAAAACTTGTCGTCAGAATTCTATGAATCTTCCTGGAAACTAAAACCAATGAAATTATAATTATCACAACTGTAACCCGATCCACAATGAATAATGTTTCTTACATGTCTGTCAAAGAATCTTTATCATGTCTGTTCCGTGGATGATATTTCTTAAAATTATACGTGTTGTCTGTTTATTTCCAGTGTTATTATTGGTTGCTTTAGTTCACTAATTGAACGCCAGACGGCGGTCATTTTGGGTGATGACCACAGGCAGCCAAAGTCCCCCCCCCCCCCCCCCCCAAGAGGCCGCAAAAGTCGAGTAACTGTTGCTGGGCTGTCACACGCATACAAATTGAGAAAACGAAGCACAATACAGTGTCATTGAGATATATAAAATATTTTTAATATTAATATGATATATTATTTTAACAAAAATTATCTGATATTTTGGTCGTGGTTTGCAAAGTAATTAGAAGCTATTATGTATATATTTTTAATTATCCAGAGAAGCCTAACCGTTGCATTTATGCATTCCTTGGGCAGTATTTTCAAAAATCTTTCCAACACAGTATCAGGGATGATATAGGGCGTGTATGAACGTGTTCAAAGTTCCAAATGCCTGTTCCATCACCAATATACATGTTTATTTTGTTAACATCACTAATACAATGTTATATGAATGCCAATGTATTGATGAATATGACATGTTGACAGACTCACGAAAGAGCATAATTTGTTTACATGTGACGTCATAGCTATAGACCAGGAGCGGTCAATGTATTCATGTTTACCATTGATGATCTTGGGCGAGATTATGATGAAACAGTTATTATATAGGGTTCATATTTACTGCTACTTGTCAGATTAAAGTAATACAGGAAATATATATATAACAAGGTCACCTTGAAAAGGCTTTTGTTTACATACGACGCATATTCAGAACTTCTAGAAAAAGTCAGAGTGCACTTACCGCTAATTGGTTAATAAGTTTCACTGTCTGAAAAGTCACATGTAATTTTACTTTCGAATACTAGGACGACCCGCTCAAACCTGGGAAAAAATACTACGCAATTATTTGAGTCTGGTTCCAGTAATATTTCGGGGTAGACGTAATCTTCAAGGGCTCCAGGTAGTTTAGAAGCCAGGAGGGTTTTTTTTAGTTTTTAGGATACCCCAGGTGGGGTATGAGTCGTCATTAGTATACCCGAGCGGGGTATAAGCGTAGTGATATGTCAGGAGGCGAAGGTCAGTCGGCCTGATGTGTGTGAGGGTAGTCGTGGAACCCGCGTGTAAGGGTGAGAATTACTGAAGAATACTAGAACATTTGATTTGCCAGCAGGCGAAGTTGTATTATTTTTATGAAGGACACTGAAGTTGTATAACTAGATATACGTCTAAACCCATGTCCCTAGTACCGACAGGACGCCAAAACCGTGAGTATGACACGCTATGCCGTATATAATGTTTGTTGATCCAGATTAAATTTGTGTTCGTTAATACAACACAGATGTTTATCTTCAATGAACTTTTGAAGTTAATCTGGGGCAAATGTCTGTGTCTGTGACAAAATTTCATATTATACCCCACCCACCCCCACATCCCCAACACACACACATGAACACACACAAACACACTCTGCATTTTGGCAATAAAAAGAAAATATGTCCTCATTTTAAAAAGAGTTATTTACAAAAATGTGACTTAATATTGCAATTTTCTTCAAATAGAAATGTCTTTTAAAAAAATGACCTAAATATCAATATAGGGACGGGTCAAAGTGTTGCACAAGGGGCAAAAAACATTATTTGATGCTTTTTAAAAGTGAGCATTCCATTTGTTATTTTCTACATAAATTGCTCCAAAAATTTTCTAAAAGTTTGAACGAAATTTACAAAAAAAATCCAAACCACACGAGGGGGACACCTCCAATACCGCAACACCCAACCAGTACGGTCGACAAACCCCTTCGATAGACGGTCACGCTTCTTTGTTAATACTAACTCGTCCCTTCCCCTAGAATTAGGTTCTTAAAACAGCACTGATGACATTATTTTATTGAGAAAATGTAAGGGAAGTTTAAAAATCTGATATACCTTAATTGTTGCAAAGGTCTGTGTATGGGCGGGGGCAGGGGAGGGACGAAGATTGCGTCTCCCTCTCCAAACACACACTCACACATGCACCCACACACATTACAAACTGAAATTGTGCCCCTATACCTTGTATATCCCGTGAACAATTTGTAATTTAATTTTCAAAAAGATATACATAATTTCATCCGGGGAAAACTAAAACCTGTTGAAAAAGTTAAATATTTTGCATAATTATCATATTTTCCACAGGTGTTCGCCTAATTCCAAACACCCAATAAGATACAAAATTTAATGCTGATCCCTCCGTAGCATATACGAAGTTCTCAGAATCACTAAGTCACGAATAAGACTGGGCTGTGTCGTGATATTGCCCGTGGGAAAAACAAACGGGTCTGACGAGTATAAACATAATACAAGTCGTTCCGTGGTTTGACACCTTACCTGAACCACTGAGGTCACGACCCACTGTTGGACTTTCGGAACGTTAAGAACTTAATATCCCTCATGAACAGGTGGACGGGGTTCCCATAATCCTCAATGGCGAAAAAGGGTAATTATGAAGCTGATCTGCTATAAGTGGGATACATATGTTGTAAAATGTACAGTGATTTCTCTTTTTTTTTAATAATTCTTGTTTCTTAAATAAACATATGGATTATTTATCTGATCATTTTCTCCTTTGAAATGTAACTGATAAAAATGTTCATACCATAAAAAAGTTGACATGAGAGGATGGAATGAATAATATACATAAATATATACGTGTAGTCCTGCATGTTGTCTGTGGCCAAATCTGAATGATAAGTGCCATAGGGTCATAGTCAGCGTGATTAATTAAATCAATCTTAGCCCTTTTTTCCCACAGTTAAAAGGAAAAACTCGTGATCATTAATTGGGATTCCAATTTTTGTTTATGTAATTTCTTCCGCCATCTCCGTAAGTTCGGTGTGGTCAGAACTGATGGTCGGCAGTCCTTCACTTACCAAAAGGGTCTACATTAACTGAGAGATTGATACGTTTCTGATCTATATAATATTTGATGGTTGTCCCATTCTACTATATTCATGGATCTGATATGCACTTTTTAGTCTTGAACTGTCAGGAAAGATGCCAAGTGTGTCCTAAGGGGGACATTTGCCATATTTTCCCGTAATTGTTGTAGAATTCGACTTAATTTTGCGAAAGGTCTATCGTAGCGCCATCTTTCAGAAACTACACCAACTGTGTGTATGCAGGAGGTAAGTTCGGCCCATGGGAAATCGTCCAATGGGGTGAACGTGTAGACCTGTCTCAGCATGACAATAGAAGAAAACTCCATCTTGGAAAAACGGGCCCTTTCGGTCATGTCTATATACACACATACGGCGACTTATCACTTTTCTTACAAAAGCGATAACTTCACCTCTAAAACGACAACTCTTCACATGAAACTGCATTTGTTATAATCCCATTTTTTTATCATATAGCATTATTTCATATAGTATTGGAGCAGATATTATTATACATTATTTCACGTATACCCAACCCTAACGTTGCATGTTCGTTCCTCGTGGCGGGGGGGGGGGATTCCACCATGTAGGACCGCCACAGGAAAGCTGTGACCTTGTGTTACCATCTGTTACCTTACAGATGTTACTTATGACGCAGGAGCTAAGCAAAGCCAGGTCCTGTCTTGTAGTCGGCCTTAATCTGGCACATCCATTCCTAATTAAGTCTGTCAATCTATTGAACCATTCTGTCTTTAGAACATACGTATATACATACATACATATATACAGACATACATATATACACACATATACATACACATATATATAAATATATATATATATATATATTCACGCGTCTACACATACAATCATATATACATACACACACCAAAACACACACATATATATTATATATCTATGATATTATATGGACAGACATCCCTAAAATTAATACATTTAGTGTTAATTTTCTTCTTTTGATTTGGTCAATGCTTTACACCTCTGTACACAATTTTGTTTGTTTGTTTCTGTATACTGTTTTATTTTCATCACAAGCAAATACTCATTAGATTCGAGTCAAATATTCTTATATACAAATTTATCAAAACCATACTTGTATCATATGGTGGAAAAAAAGAGTAACACTCTATTTTAAGAAAAAGAACAATAAAAAAGGTACATCGGTTCCTGTGCTGACGTATTTTTCCTTATCTTTGCTAGCATCACATGTAAGTATATATATGAAGCGTATGTTATTCGTATATGATGGACCAGAGTGCTGACATCTGACTGATCGGGGCTAGTTATTGCGGGTTAAGATATTTGTATAACTCCCATTTACGTCACAATGCCGTCAAACTGTCAATCAAAATTAATGGCTTGATAGCAGCCAGCATGATGGCAGGGGTTATCGTTATAATGGATACAGGTATCTTCACATCATGGCGGCTCGCTAACTGATGGCCTCGATTCAGGCTCCGACACCCCTGCCTGTTTATACGGTAAAACGGTTTCGCGGCTATATTGGCCTCGTCGTGAAATGGCGAGTAAACATTGATCTATATATATAATGAACACGCACTACAATAGCAATTGGGGTGATGTTTATCTTCCTTTAGATTCCATGAAAAGTGAGTCTTTCTGCTCAAGACTGAGAACATAAAACGGAAAACAATAACCTTTTGGCGCTTTTTTTTTTCTTTCTAAATCTGGTGAGGTCTGTACCAGTGTTGAACTAGTGGGTTTCATGCAAATGATTTGGTTACAGGAATGATATCTAAAATTAGTGTACTTAAAATTAGCGCCCCTGAGTCAATCCAATCAATCAGTTTGATTATCCATATAAAAATGTATATATATTTCATGAATATATATATATATATATATATATATATATATATATATATATATATATATATATATATATATATATATATATATTCTTGTGACTAAAACCCAGATGTCTCAAGTAGCATGTCGAATCAAGGTTATAACTATAGTATTATCAATACAAAAAGTTAATAATCCCCCCCCCCCTATTTCATCTCTTGGCGTCATGTTACCTGTAGTTGCACTTGGGTGGTCTAGAGGAACCTACTACAAAAAATGATTCGTACTTTGGCTTTGTTATTGTACGTTTTTACTGCACGTTTTTTGCACAAAACCGAAACCGGATTTGTATTTTCGAGTGATGTCTGTTCTTATGTGTTGGTGTAAATATCTCTTTAGAAAGATTATAGCTCTGTTGACTAATAGGAAAACTGTGAGGGATACATCAACATGTGTCTGTTTTCATAATTGAATTTATTTATACATATATTGCCAAATATAGAGCTGTAATTGAATATCCTTTTTTGGATTACATTTAGGACAGTCTTAATAAACTATGTACTTTTGACAGATTGGCAGACATCTTGTTTCCTTCATTTTCGCATTGTTAATTGATATAACGCTTAGCCTTGTTTATCCAACAGCGAAAGTTGTTTGACCCATTTGCCTGTTGGATCCGTTCAGGTAACAATCGTTTTTCCATGTGCTCCCGGCAAATTTGGAGGGTAATACAAAACTGCCCTCTTGTGTTCCCTGTTAAAACTACAAATCCACGTCGCTCTTTGCTCGATATGTGCTTAATGGGTTTTGACGATAATTGTCACTAATCATATTTAGCACAAGGGTATACTTTACTCATTGAGGGTCTTAAAGACTAACATGAGCAGGTGAAATGAAATCGTGTAGCAGACTCAGATATTTTCCAAGAATGTTCTTGTTTTCCACCTAGTTTATTTTGCCAGTTGTTACCCGTTTTTTTTTTTAATTTATCTGTTCAGGCAGTAATGTGCACTTAAAATTAAACAGTTTCACAGACAATAATCAAATAAGATGCAAGCATACTCAAAATGGAGAATTAAAACATTTTATCATTTGATTTATCAAATACAAGATCATTACCTGTTCTTGCGTTTGGACAGGTCCGCGTGACTTCGGCTGATTACGGACGGTTTTCTTATGGGCCGAGTTCACCCTTTGGATACACTGACGTAGTTTCCGATAGATGGCGCTGCGGTAGACACTTCCCTAAGTTTCCCCCGAGTAATTTCTTTAGGATTTTCCGGAAATTAGGAAACATAACCCTTTTAAACCGGCTTCTGTGGCTCAGGTGTAGAGCACAGGTCTCAAAGTGAGTTCCAATCTCAGCCGAGGCGGTGAAATTTTTCACGGTCGGTCCCACCCAGTGTGAGCGCTCTGCAGGCTTAATGGGAAGGTCGTGCCCATAGTCCGTGTTTCACTCACAAACGAGTGCGCCTTTCGGAGGTTCCTCGGTGGTATGACTCAGAAATGGAGACGAATACGCACCCAGGGCCCGCAGGTGCAGTAGTCACCGGGCCTGATCAACGCCAGGATTTAAAAAATGAGAGGAAGCGTGTGATACTGCCCTGTCATATAGTCCGAACCCGGAATGGAATTCTGCAGATTTACATGTACTTAGTTTAGTTAGCATTTTAAAAAATGGAGGCGATAACCTCAACCAAAAATATAAATTAAAATAAGAATTACCCTTTTAGGACATACTTTGCTTCGTTCTCGACACTACAAGGTCAAAACCGGCGCATTTCCCGGGCGCGGTCACAGAGAAAAAACATGACAAGAATTTGGTGCAACCGCCAGTTATATTGTAGAGATATATGTCTGACACTCATCTATGACAGGGGCGCAGCCCGGGTGCTGAAGGGGACCATACTCTTCATGAGAACAGTAGACTGGCCCAGTCGCCCTAACTAATAAGACTTGCACTATTTTTAATATAGCACCTAGTACAGGTACTGTCACTTGGCGGTAAATTCCATGAATTATTTTAGATTCTGTTATCCTCCTACTTTAGTGACTGGCGACTATCACCGCTTCGATGAACCTAGGGTCTTTTTCAGTGATCCCTGCAGTTTTCTTTTTTTTTCACGCAGGTAAAAAAAGCTGCGGTTGAGAGGGGGGGGGGGGGTAGGGGTTCTTTTAAATTTTTTTTTTTCAAGAGAGCTTATTTAAGATTAGCCGGATGAATTCTGGTCTCAAGTATTCTCAACATAGGAACTATTTATGATCTCATTAAATTTAGTAGGGTGTCGCAAATAGATAAAGACGTATATGGATTTCAAATTTCATATTTCAGGCAGATTGAAATGTTTTTTAAAAGGAGGGGCCGTATATGTAGAACATTTCATTACCGGTAGGGGGAGATGTTATTTTGTTGACTGCTTAGGACAGCTACGAGTTCCGACGAATCAATAGGACTGGTCGTACGACTTTTCACTGACTGCCGCCAATTTTAAGGTCCTCAGTTTACGTAACTTATCGCAAAATCCCCGTATAAGGCTGTATGGCTGCTCAGAGAAACATCTATTCCCAAACTGTTTGATAACTAGGTATGGAAAATATCGGGTAAACCGCTAAAATGCAGATATGTTAGTCGCATCCTTTATCCGCCGAGGAGGCCTATATTTCTAAAGTGTAAATACAACGTGTTTAGGTGCGGATAAAGGCTGTTATTCTTATACCACTGGCATCTAAGGATATACTCCTAAATCATTTAAAATGAAGAGATAAAGCAACACTTGCTGGAAAACATTACATTAAGGTATTACGCGATATTGTACAAGTGAAGGCAAGATGAAATAGGATACTCCTCTGGAGATGTACCCTCTGCATGTGTAAAACCATCAACTCTGTCATAATGCATTTTGTAGGGATTTGATAGTCTCTCCTGGGGTGTCCTGTCACGGTAGAGATATGTATTTGTCCCCCGGATTGATCTTGTTACATTCAGAAATCTTGCGGCTTGTGAGGTCACACGCTATGTCATATTTATGAAGTCAATGTGATACCATTATCGTAGATTATGCATGGCACACTTTTCACGTAACCGTGAAAATGGTAGCTTTTTTGTCAAGTCGTATGTGTCAGTGTATATAGCCCTGAATGCATGACTCTGTAAGCACTTATATTGGGCTGGTAGTCCTTACATCAGTCGTGATACAAGCCATACCGTGAAATGCATTGCAGTAGTCTTCCATCATGTGCAATCATATCGTTGTAAACTGTCCATAATCTTAACAATAGGCTGCAAATGATGTATTAACACAAAAGAACATATGTGAACTCACAAACCAAAATGAAAATCCGTCTCTATCGTAACGAGTTATTTCCTGTATCACATAAAAGTTGGCTCTCGTCCAGTAACCCGTGCGAGCCCTGATTGTATTCATACAGTAAGAAATTCTCAAACCTACAGAGAGATTTAATAAATGCTAAATTAAACGGATAGGTGTTGTTAGATGGTATAATAATAAAGCTAAGGATTGGTCTAGTTAATGTCGCGTGATAGCGTACTTGTATGCTATGTCAAAAATGACGAATATATTTGCATCTTCGTAGGGCATTAAAGTGCTTCCTCGTTCAAGGATGTAAAGTCACTCTGAAAGCCAGTACCTTGGTCGTAGACTCTGTAATGTCTCAAATGCCAGACAGCCAAAGTGGCACAACACTGTATATTGCCCATGCCTTCCTCCTCGTATCATAAAAACATCAACTCAAGTCTTAGAGAGACTCATGTTTCGCCTAACCACCGCACCACCTCATCCCTATACGCGTTGATAATAGATTTTTGGGAGGCAAAGACGACGTTTCCTGCCCGCAACAACACGCACCATTTTACCTGAGAGCCAGGTCTGTGGCTCGGTTGAGCAGAGACCTTGCTTCATCAAGCCTCTTTGTCTGCTACCTCATGAATTTTGAACAGGCACGTGTATGGTGGAGCTGAACCCTTCCGCCGGTGGTAGTTTTCCACTCGAACCGAATGTCTACTGTCTGGGCACTGCGGAACGGCCGGCACTACACTTGCATGTCTGAACTGTTGAACTTTAAATTCAAAATTTGTTCCATTTGGAGGAAACACCTTTTGTTTTAATTCTACATGCCCGGGCTTAACAATGTAACTTATTCCGTAAAGTCCTTACAAAATCACCCATGTTTATGTAATTTGCCTTGAAACAATTATTATCCAACGCACTCGAACGGACCACATTGTCCTCACCGCTATATTTATACCTACACCGCTGGTACATTTAGAAACCCCGATGCACTGTGGGGGTTAGATTTTGACTCCAACAATTCATAATCAGCAGAGTCGTACTCTTGCGAGTCCACTGTTACTAGGAATCTATAAATCAGCATTCTAAGGAATGCAGGCCTCCGCCTTGTGGGATGCTCTCAAAACCCTTTGCATTCACTTATTCGGTTTATATTACCAGGTTAACACGTGCATAAGTGACTATACATTTGTGAACATTGCTTATGAACAAACACACTAAAATGAACAGGTTTGAACGCATAACCCAATGGCTTAGGTATAATGATAAACAGTTCAAAGGAAACAAAATTGTTTAACCTCGTTATCAACAAATGCACCAGCGTTACGTATTTGATCTTTACTTCAGGCACATCTGACGTATTTTCATCTCTGATTCAGGCACATCTGACGTATTTCGATCTCTGAGTCAGGCACATTTGACATATTTTGATCTCTGATTCAGGCATATTTAAATAAATCTAAAAAAAACGTGGAGGGGAATAAACAATATAACCCCAATGACTCAATAAAGATCTCGCCCTGATTTGCAAATTAAGAGAATTCAATAAGGAACACTTGGGGGATCAGCTGGAAAATTTAATATGCGTGTAGTCAATATGTTATTGCGTTCCTGATCCAAGGTATCTTTTCTGCAGATGGTTTTCCACGTATGACTTCAGTTAAATGCTTTTCGGTCTAATTTATGCGTTAATCTTTCTGACAAGGCCAAATCGCTTGCCTTATTAAATTATCCCACGGGGCGTGAAAGTGAAAACTTTTGCCGTCACTCTTAATTATACTTCAGATATTTCTTAACCTTTCAGCTGTTTATTGAATACAGGCCAAAGTTGTCATTATGTCCGGGCCGCGTCTGTTGGGTAATTATCATACGAACGGACGGGTGGCCAGGCGCGGGGCAGTACCACTCTGCCCTGCATTATGTACAGTGAACAAGTATACATATACATATGTATCAACTTGCACTAACAGGTAGTGTGTGTACAGTCTATTGCACAGCGGGTTATTAGTGGGCGGTACTCCGCTTACCAAACGTTATTGGGCTATGGGCATATCAGATGTTCAGCAAAAGTGTTTCGCTACTGCGGGCCGACTAACAGAACATTTAATAACTGTGGGAATAAAAATTACGACTGAAACATTTTACGAATAATCTTTGTCAGTAGTTCTATATATAATCATTACGAAAATAACAAAATTGTATAACAGTAATATAGGTACATCATTTCTTGGTGTTAACGAGTTGAAATGGAGGGAGTTGCGGGTCTATATATCGGTGAATGATTGAGTGCGCGGATGCATTTAAGAGGTTTCCCTTTAGCTGTTTGAATGACATTTGATATATTTCCATACTAAAACACACAACCTCTAAACCTTTAGGATATATATGTGGGGGATATGCACACAAAAATTAGACTAGAATTATAACTAAACTTTCTCTCATAGAATTCATTTACAAACTATCAAAAGGATTAATTTTCCAAAAATTACCTTAATTAGATTAATAAACTCGTTTTCTGACCAATGACGCCAGGAAATATCAAATGTTGGATGTGCTTTCCACTGGATAGCTAACTATATGTTTGCAACCGCCTATCAACCATTGAACCCCCCAACCGCGCGCCTCCTAAGCCCAACCCATCAGACAACTGAGCGATAAATGGGGATCCGATATGGCGTGTACGACCTTTGGAATTTTGTCAAAGACAAAAATAATATCAGGTGCAAATCATTCTTAGATCTAGCGCAAACACTAACAAAGAGAGAGAAAAAAAGACCATAAAAATTGTAATCGATGGCTTTGCAATCGATTTGAACCGAGAAAGCCCACTCACAATAAATTTAACCAAAATATGGATATAGAAATAAACTCATTAATCCCTATAAGTCTACAGGGGGGGGGTTAAAATATACATGAAAACCAAACAAAAGCTCCGCACCGAGTGCGCCCTACCTACGTCCATTGCTGTATCACTTTGCCCACTTTATATAGTTCAGGTGCAAATCGCAGGAGAGAAGTGAATCGTGTTTATCTTCAGAAGAGGGTATCTCTCGGTACTAGACACTTACCGTTGTTGTGGTTCTAGGATACCTTCCCACGCGGTGACTTGACGTAAACATGCAGGCCCTAACCACTGTGAATTTAAACGGCGATCTCTACAGGAAAAATTATTTTCATGCTGAATGCCTGGGCCAAGGATGTTTTTGCCGGTCGCCTTTGTCTAATCTCGGTTATATGTGATGTTGCCTGGGCAAAAGCCATCCGACTTTTAACTTTACGTTAAAATGCCAATCCGTATTTTTTTTTTACAAAATTTGATTCGTCTCCACCAAAACAAACCTAGTTCGAGTATGTAATTTTGATAATGGCGTCTGCAATGCTTTTATATCAAAAGGCAAAAGCTTGGGATATTAAGTTTATTTATTATAATTACATTTAGTACCATAAAACTGTATGTAAAAATATTTCTTTGGGTCCTTCTAATTCTGCAATGCTGGCATTGTTGAAAAAAATAAACTGCATGTGCTAGACAACAAAAATAACTACATCAGAGGTTTTCTGCTATACTGATCTGTTGAAACAGGAAGCCATTTTCTTTTTAAGTTTACGACCAAAGTCCATGTTGACATAGTTGACAGTGTGGCGGGGTCTCGTTCTTGTCCACTACTAGATAGCTCGTCCTCCATTTATTCTGCCTCAAAACAGATTCACAAACACACACGTTCCTCAAAACGACTGCAACGGCTCTCAGACATTTCCGGAACGGATTTTATTAGGTGCAAGGTTCTGGCAATAGAAAACATAGCGTGACCAAAACAAAAACTTGCATTTGAACATGGATATTATTACTAGTGCACATTGACATAATAATAATTGACACTTATTAATGAATAAATAAATCTGGTTCACATCGGAGTCCACAACAGACAGATATAACGGAAATGTATTCACTGAAACCTGAGACATTTTTTCGATATTTATGGCAAATATCCTGACGTATCTGAAGTAATTACACACAGGAACTCATTGGTCGGGTTAAACTTCCACCAGGAAAATCACTGCACTATTTGAACTTAATTTTATTTGAACTTACTGGAGTTAACCCATGTTGTATTAAAAATGCATATTATCAGACCCGGAAGTTGTTGATACTTCCTTGAAACGGCAAAAAACAACGCCAATCTACATCCGTGTTTATACCTTGTTCAGTTGAGTAATTAAGCATGTTGTTGTTGCAGTTATCTGCTTGTTTACAGATTTCTGTTTAACAAAATATGTCTGAAACGAAAAGTGAAAATAGGAATCATTTAACACCTATAAATGTACTCATTGCCCTCGTATTTATAACAATT
Source organism: Sipunculus nudus (assembly GCA_026874595.1). Lineage (NCBI taxonomy): Eukaryota > Metazoa > Annelida > Sipuncula > Golfingiida > Sipunculidae > Sipunculus > Sipunculus nudus. The sequence continues at coordinate 65,185,309 of CM049316.1, read as the reverse complement.
ATATCCTCTCATATTACTGTTTCCCAATCCTTGTCCCCTGAGAAAATGTAGCAGTATCGAATTTGTGATTATTCGTTACGACCATTTGTTTGGTCTGGCAAAAATTATGTTCTCAGCAGGAAAAAAATGCATGTATTGCAATTTAAACACTGGATATCATTAGATATTCAGCATAAAAGTTGTATCTGAATCAGTTTTGTAATCGAGTCCATTCTATCCGATTTCTCGAGTTATTACCTCCGAGTCCCAAGTACGAGTCCAGGTCAAGCAAACGTATTCCAAATCTTAAAATTCTAGATCTCAGTAAAAGCACAGTATTTCTGCCTCTGTCAGTCCCAAATTTTCAGCAGAGAATAAAAACAATATGCATTACTAGATCTGAGTTGTTAATAAAATTCAGTCCATGATGTCACATGTGTACCAGCCAATCAAATCAGGACAAAGTCTGGGATCTGGATGAAATCCTCCATCACACAACAAACGCACATGGAATAGGTTTACTTAACCTCCAGGACATTCGAGTCCAAGTCCAGTCATTAAAAAAGTGAACTCAAGTCCGTACTCGAGTTCTGCATCACTGATCTAAATTATACATATTTCTTGCGTCAAACCAAATTATAATTTTCTCAGTAGGTCTAAAGTTATTTGTATTAAATTAAAAAATATTTTGTTTAAAATAACACTGAATGTTGCTATCGATTAAAGATGTAACTTGGTAATAACAATAATAATTATATTATCAGTTTTGTCCATTTGTGGTTTTGTTCGTTTCTTTCACTGAAATGCGTGTAACATATAACACACACGAATGACGTTCAACTTGTAGTAAATAAGAAAAAGCACAGAATTGTCTCAATCACCGGCCTGGCGAACTGATAAGTTAATGCTTAATGCCTGTTTACCCTGCATGGCTTGGGCATTGTTTTAGGAGGGATGCAAAAAAAAGCCATCTGAGTCCGATAAGTTCTTGAAGTGAGGCTGGATTCCACATGCGCCCGGTTTTGCGAAGCTCAGCGTTGCAAACCCTGTACCAGCAGGTGTATGTATATTTTCCGCTACTTAATCCGTCGGCGTACTTTATATATGGGCTACTGAACCTAACACAACTTCTTGGTGTCACTTTGGCCTTCATTCAAAGTGTTCATCAACGGTATATGAACGCTTCAGAGAAAATTCAAGGTCTGTTGGCCAATTGTAACCGGTGTCATACTAACGCGCTTCAAATGACCGGGTTGATTTATAAACACGTTCTCGCGCCGTCTGCTTTACAGTCGGGACCCGGTCTGCTATCTCTCAAGGCGAGGGAGGGATGAGGCTGTCTTTTTGCAGCACGTAATATAAATGTAGGTCAGCTACTGATGAGCTACCAGTTGGTTCCATCAAAGAACTAATTGTTGCATCTGACTCTTGACGTTTAAATGCCAACTTCTCACCGGATACGTAGGTGTTGTTTGGACCTATGGGTAAAAGCTAACGTAAACACGCCATACTGATTGGTTTTCTTCATCAAGGATAGCTGTATTTTTGTGGATGTGCGCCGGCCGTATACGGGTTTAAAGTGCTTACTCGGAAAATTCAGAATAACGCTCGATCGAGCATTATGGATGGGTGAGTATAAATTTCGATATAGTGATTGTTATATTCTTATATACGGGTATCTAGATTTTTTTGTCTCTCTAAATGTTAGGAGCTTATGTTTAGAGATTATTTAACTCCATTCGCTTTACACCAATACCATATGGACGAATGAAGATGATATTTTCAAAGTATTCCGAACTATGGAAGCACATACTGAACTATTTCATCATACAAGTTATTATTGTTGTCAGTAAACGTTTCTAATTTAACACTCGAACGCACCCGTTCGTGTTGGGTGGGACCCTCATGCGTGAGTTGATATATATCACACAGGGTTGGGTAAGTTGAGTTGTGTACTTCATTCAGTATCGTTTATATGCACTGTCACTCTGTCACCTTTCAATTTGGAAGCCATTCCTTATGAGAGAATAAATGATAAATATTTTATTACTTATTGAGCTGATCTAACATTTTCATAAAATTTAATAATAAAAATGATAATGATAATGATAATAATAATATTATTAATAATAATAATAATAAAAATAAAAATAATAATAATAATAATAATAATAATAATAATGAGTTTCTTTCTAAAACTTGGTGTTTTAAAGTAGGGTTCAAAAAGTATAGTTATACTTTCAAGAACTTAAGACGATTTTCATACCAACAGATTTAGTTTTTTCTTCCTCCTTTTGTGCCAAATGTAGCTTCAACGCGTCCATTTAAATATACTCAGTGTGATATGATTTATTTGATCAAATTCACCGAACGACCAAGGAATAGTTTCCGGTCACAGTTTATCAAAAGCAAGTGCGGTCAGGGGTACGTTCCACGCATATATATACTGACTTTTAACACTAATGTTATCATGCAGGGATTTTTTTTTCAAAGTGTTCAATGAAACATTTTAATTACTTACACTTTGCCATTGTGTGCTTATAGTTTTACCTTACAGAATACATAAATGACTGAAAATGACCACGAAACACATTTATATAACCCGCGTTATTTTAAAGACCGAGCGCTTTTACCAGGATTTGACATGATGAACTTTAGTTTGTAACTAGAAAACTACTTTTTAAGGAATGCAAGCCTCCGCCAAGTTAGGGTCCTTATTGTGGGATGCCCCAAAATAATGTTTGCCTAGACTTATTCAGCCCATATTCCCAGGTTCATTCGTGCATGAGTGACTCTACATTTATGAATATTCCTTGATAGCGTTTTTGAAACCGGTTCATTGGCCGGATCCAAACCATAATCAATCGATTCTTCACTGGCCCTTTCCCGAAATGCCCAAAATATCAGTAGATTCCGTTCCTGATTGAGTTATGTTTTGAACAAACACATGCAAACACACACACTAACGGGAATGAACGCATACCCTCGCGACAGAGGCAAAAATTAGGTTAGTATGAATTTGAGATGGATTGTATATTATAGGAGTTAATTATCGTTTCAAGTGACTTCAACGAGGCGGTTTAAATGTATATACAGTGCAAAGTATATAAAAGTTCAACTTATATAATAAGAGAATAAGCTTGGTATAACCATGTGAGTAACGTTCATGGTTTATAAATTCATCTAGTCAGTCATCTACATCAGCATATATATTGAGTATTCATTCATTTGAAGACTGAACTTGTCAAATTAACAAAAAAAAACAAGCGTCAATATATAAGATTATCATATATAACGTATGACATATTCGGTATTGTACCGTTTACTTCAAAATGCCATGTCAGTCGGATACATATGAGAACGGGACATTTAAATGATTACCACACATACAGCACAAAGTGTCATTTTTAGCTTGAGAACACAGTGACAGTTTACCGAGTGAAGTAGGCCAAAGGTAAATGATGCACGGGTAATGCTGAAGTCGGTAATTCAAAACACGATTATTGTGTGCAGTTTTTTTGTGAATTAGGCAACACACAAATACCACAAGGGGCGACACCTCCACCACAATACATCTATCAATCATGTCGGGCAGCCATAACAATATACATTTGTATACGTTTTAAAGGTTTTGGAGATGAATGTGCATATGACAACAACAATACAACTTATATAAGGATAAATTTTATATTACTGAATGTGCTTAAACACCTATGTAAATGTGAAATAAGATCGTTTTATTATACAGTTAATCTGCTTAACTGACGGTTTTAAAGGGAAATAATTGTGTATGTTATGTCACTACTTCCGCGAAGGAGGTTGTGTTTTCATCGATGTTTGTATGTTTGTTGGTTGTATGGTGGGTGGGTCGGTCGGTTGGTTGGTTGTTTGGCTGATTTGTCTGTAAGCAAGATTTACGCAAAATCTACAGATCCGATTTCAAAGAAACTTCGTAGACTGTTGATTGTTACAAACGCCTACACCATCTGTTCAACTGTTGAGTTTTGTTTTTATTAACTACTGTTATACATGAGATCATCTTATTCCGATGGGCCAATGTGGTCAACATATATTAAATACGGATGTCAGCTTTATGTCAGCTTACAGTATCTATAGAAATAAACAACCTCTATCTAAACCACAAAATACCCAGCTTAAGATGTAGGAATTCGTCCATGCATGTTTGTGTGGCTATAAAACTAACCAAGTTCGTGACCTCATATGGCAGGGAGACAGACACGTTTCGCTATTCCTGAGACTGACTTAATTAATAAAACTGTCAAGTATAATTATAGCACGTCGCTGTCATGACATCATTCTTTTTTACATGTGATGTTATACACACAGAGGAGGAGGAGTTATTGTGGTTAAATTTAGATCATCATGATTTAATTGAAAACAGAGTGATGACGCAAACAGTGGAGGTCAAATGCAAAATGTTCCGGTGCATTTTACTCAAAGAACCATTCACGATACTTGTACATCTTTTATCAACTGATCGACTGATTTTATATGCTGAACAGATGCTAGCGTACAGTGCACATCATATAAAGATTAAGGATTTGGGCGTGTTTTAAAAAAAAACGTTATTCCGCTTTCAATATTGCCGATACACGTAGGCTTGACACCATATTCTCTCCCGCCTTCAGACTACCCTCGGAGCACTTTCTTGTCGCATTCTCAACATGTTCATTTTTCACAGTTTCTCGAAAGAGCTCATGGAGGTTCCCATTTTGCGTGCGCATTAATACCTGGATGGCACATGTCGCATGTCGATATTATGGGTAGACCACTAGTATATAAAACACACTATAACCCCGATACCTAATTACATGTACTCACGTAAAATAAATATTTATTTTTATATTCGCAATTTTAAAATTATGTATAGTGTATGCATTAGAAACAGACCTGAAGACAGGGTCTCATTAAACTGAGATACCTTACATGTATTTTGTACCCTTGTTAGCTTTCGAAAGTAAAATTTTGAAAATAAGTAGAAATATGTACCGTCAAATGTAGATGATATGTGCTCTTTGAGTGCCCTTTAGTGTCAATTTTCTTCTTCTCCGTACATCTGCGTGTTAAAGTGGTTTTAAATTACAATTGCAAGTGATCAAGGGATTGATCTTTCCAACCAAGCAAAACGCATCAAAATATTTTAATATGATGACAAAAATCAGTTTTAATACCTGAAAGCCATATAGTTCTCATAAATGTATTTCGGTTTCCATGGTTACCTTCCAGTGAGTACTTTCATCCATTTTGATAATCATATTACTTGTACCAGTGTAACAAGAGCCTTACTTCGATACACATTGATACAGCTAATATTACGGCCACGAGACCAGAAGAATCACGGATATAATGCCTTAAAGGAGAACGTACTCACTGAGTAAATATTTCTGTGAACCCGATAAGTTAGGGTCCTTATCTTATCTAGTGTCATTTTTTTACGAAAATTGTAACAGTTCAAGCATTTTAAATAAGACCTGCTGGACGGCAGAGTGATTATTACGTACCAAGGCAAAATGGCGATTCATAACCGTCTTATGAAAAGGATATATAGCAGATGCATGTTTAAGGTTGTTTGCCCGCGACTGTTTGCAGTTTGAGAGTTTTGCAGTTCTAGTAAGTGAAAAATCATTATTCGAAACTTTATTTTTTGCATTGTAGTTTTTACAGGTACCGTTACAAATCCGTTAATTGATTACGTCAATTGATAAGGCAAAATGACACAGTAGCTATTAAGCCCGGCATGAAGTAAAATACTAGTAATATACATGTTTTTACATTCACCCGACAGGTAGGCATTTCGCAATCCTGTATATTAAATTGACCCATATACACATACCAGTCATTTTAAATATACAGGAAACATAGCGTTTTCTCTTTAAATTATTATGGTATCTGCCAATATTTCATTCTAGAAGCGTTTGCTTACTATTGTACACGAGTGGAAGTGTGCTTGCACCTTGCGCGATCAGTTTGGCAAAACACAAAAAAAGCGCGCACGCCCCTGGTGACGGTACCGCGCAACTAGAAATCAATATTTTTCAAGCTATAAATTGGTGTTTTTTTTCTGGTTTCCCATTTCTATGTTTCCTCTCTTTGTGTGGGTGTTGTTTTGGTAAACATACACACGTAGACTGTTTATTCACCGCATAGTTGGAAATAAAAGTAAGTATAAATCAGTGTGCCAGGGTGGTTTTGCCAGGGTATATTATGAAATGATAATAGCGTGATATAATGCACATGTCATTGCAAATTATTATGCATCTTTTAATGTCGAAATTTAATACGATCATTTGTAGTTTAAAGAATACATTTCACCGCTTCCTAAAGCCTGACAGGCATTTCCTCTTTTAAAAAGGATCACAAGATGTTGATAAGAAATTAGAGTGAATCTTTGTATTACGTTCAAGATTTATCCAAATTCTTCATCAAAGATTGCGATGGCCGACCAATACGGAGTCCGATTCCTTTTTCTTTCACTCTCTCTAATTCATTTTCTTCTCGCAATCCAATTCTTGTTTATGATAAAAGGTACATATGATAACATCAGCGCTTATACGCATGTATATAATCTCATATACTAAATATGTAATAAAACGGTCCCTTATAATAACAAGTCATTGTAATACCCAATGACTGACTGCATCAATGAGAACAGATAAAAAACTGACAATAGGCACTCTGGTTCTGTGCAAGCTATAATAATACCTACAAGTACCCATTAAAACTGAGTACTCCAGATAAGGACTGACACACTGTATACTATATTCCACAGTTAAATCTAGGTACTGTGTCCTCTCAGGACTGAGATGCTTTGGACCAGTTGTTTTGTTGTTAGCTGCGGGATATGGGACCTTGCGGGTTTCCTTACAAGTGTATGTATTCATATGTTTATACAGAAACTCAAGACTGTAGTAACGTTAGATGTCGCCATGTAGGTCCTTATTTCCAGGGGTCCATGATGTTACCGTACAAATATTGACGCACCTGTTTGGATGCACTGTATTGTAGGTATATGAAGTCGGGAGTGGAGAATTCCATGGGAATCTGTATGGTGAGAGGCGGAACGGGCAGCCAGCCGTTATGTGACTCAGGAAGCAAAGGGATGGAACAAGGTAAAGCTACTGTCATCTTTTGTTTTATACAGCATATACCTTTTATATAAGCACATACGAGCACAAATACGCATATTTATATATCAAATCATAACTTTTCATTACGGAAATGAATTGATGGTATTCCGAAGGTATAATAATCCCCTTGGAATAACAGTGACTATTATCATTATCATCATCATCGTCATCATCATTACCGCCATCATCACAACCATTACCATCACCATAATCACATCATCAGCCCCACAACCACCATCAACATCACCTTAACCAACACCACTACTATTTTCATCATAAGTTTCAACATCGCAGTGAACGTTGCCATCGTAATAATAATCATCATCACCATCAACATACTCTCCACCAAGCTCAATACCGCTTCAACCATTATTATAATAATATCCATTTTCATCATAATAATCATCCTCACAATCCTAAGAAGTACAATGTCTTATTGTGTGGCGTTTCCGAAATATTTCCGAAAATCAAGCACTTAAAGTGTTCTCTATCATGCCCTTCATATAAACATATGAGGGGCCTATTCACATTCAAGGAATTTGAATATACAACATTCCCATGCACTAGTGGAAATAAACTTGCACCGGGCGCGCTCAGAGGCGCAAAACATACACTTTGTGGTCATGCCACCTTGTAGCAACTGCTACCGCGCAGCTTCATAAATAAAAAAATCCAAGCTTCCGAACAGTTTTTCTTCTCTTCTCCTTTTGGGGATTTGTCGCGCATGCGAAGGATCGCACCTCTGGTCACACAGTCTTGTTATGGTAAACAGACACACACGTGAGCTGTATTTACTAACACACAGGAGCATATCAACGTATAAAATAGTTAGATTTGAGACACTAAGTCCGGCTGCCAGGATGGTTTGGCTGGGCAACTTTTGTATTCAGTAAAAATTTACTAACAGCGTGAGATAATAAACATGTTGCTGCAAATTTTCATATACCTTCACCACAATGACACATACTCCATATGCTAAAACTAACGAATCTTCAAATTATTCAAATCATCATTGCCATAATTATCGTCACAATCATGATATTTTTTTCAATGGTTGTCATCATTAACATCATGATTAATGTCATGACAATGGGCATCTACATCATAGTTCATCTTAACAATAATATTTGTTATTTGAAATGCCAAACAGTGCCAACTTTCACAAAGATCTTTATATGAAAAAAACTGTGAGGTAATTTTTTTGTACAGATAGTTTCCTAAGGCAGCCTAACGTGAGAATTTCGTTTGATTTTGAAGACTAAACAACATAATTACAACATTATTACCATTTTATAGCAAACAAATGCTTCTCTTTTCTTCATAATGTCTAGGATAATGAACTCATATGACATAAATGGCTTAGAAAAAGCATGTCGTCCATAATGACACATCTGTTTCGCACATTAACAGCTGTATGGCGGTACTTGAAGAAGAATAATGTCCCGTGTTGAATACCGTGCAGGCACCAAGCCTGTTATATACAAAGATCATGTTAAAGTTTTGTCGTTTTTCTCGTGTGAGATGTGTTAAATGCTGCACAACAACTATACCGTTTATAATCGTAATTTACCAAACATCTTACAGAAATCACTCTTTTATTCTTCTGAATTAGTAATACGTGATTATAATCAAACAACACGTTATACGAAGCATGTTATCTTAATACTCTGCAACTACACTCCTGCAGTACTCATTCTGCTAAACCACTGGTCGGATTTTCCGATCCAATTTGACTATGTTTGAATAAAATAGTCCATTAGTCGAGTGGTGAGCAGCGCCATTTCGGAACTCTGTCATTAGAGAGTCTACGACCAGCGTACAGGCTGTCAGAATGCCGTTTCTCCCTCTAGCGAGGAAAGCGCTTTATGGTTCTATGAGAATGTAAATATGTTCGTCATTTCTGACAGCGCCTCATAGCCTACAAGTAAACTGTCACTTGACATAAGCCAGACCAATCCTCAGATTTTTAGTATGCTTCTAACAACACCTTACATGAGAGAAAAAAGTCCGTTTTACCACAGCATTTTGGTACCCCCCCCCCCCCCCAATGTATGTTGATTTTTTGACCGTATGAATACAGGTATGGCTTTATACACGCAGCCAACTTCTACGCAATACAGGAAATGACTCGTTACCGTACAGAGATGGAGTTTCATTTTGGGATGCGAGTTCATTCTTTTGTGTTAATTCATCATTCGTAGCCTAACGTTAAGATTATGGCTTTTACCACGACATGAATGCAACCTGATGGAAGACCACGCGATGCATTCCTCGATATGGCTTGTTTCTTGACCCAAGTTAGGCTTACCAGCCCAATATATAAGTGCTTACTGGACACGTGGCCTTATTTATTTTCCCTATATAGCATCTATATAAAAAACGTGAGGTTTGGGCCTCTTTTAAATAATTTTCAAAATAAATTCTGATATTAAACTTTTTTTTACCTGAGAATTTGTTGTTTCTTCAGTCAAACTAGACATGAAAAAGAGGGCTTGTGTATCTCCTTTTTTAGCCATCCTGGCCCGAATGCACTGAAGTCCAAAATACCCCACCAAGCAGTCCCAAACAAGCATTTGGACAACATCCCTTTGATTGGCCACAGAATTAAAAAAAATGACTAATACTGTCAATTGTATTGGAGATTATGCTTAACATACTTAAAAATCATACAATGGGGTGTTTTTAATGCTCCACCACATAATGGCTAGAGGCAACCAGAGAAAGCCAGACCATTCACTACTCTCCTTCAGGTTCAGGGCTTGTTGACCCCAGGTTATGTAAACAAATAGGACCACGTGATCTACTGAGTCGTGATTTCACGGCTAAGTGGTTTGTGCGTCTGGTTTCTGGACCGATGCGATGGATTTGAACCTGTCATCAAGCCTGTTAGATTTTCACCCATAGCATTGGGTGATAATTGGCGGTAATGCTTCGCAGGTGACTGCGTTGACTACTGAAGCGTTTAAGTCAAGCTTGGCTGGCCCAGGGTGACAATGGGGATAAACTACCGTAGGGTGGATGGTTAATTACAGTCCCCGAAAGACCGGTTTGATGAATTTTTGACCGCATGAATACCATCCTGGCTTGCAGGGGTTACTGAACGAAACGCGATAAATGAAGTGAATCGTTACAATATAGATAGATTATAACATTACCATACGAGTTCACTTGTATTTAAATTTTGTGTTAATTCATCAGTCGTACACTAATGATAAGATTATCGGCTGTTTACCATGGTATCGATGAAACAGGATTCAATGCCTTTTGCCTGTATTCCTTGTGTCACGACTCAGGGCTCTCCAGTCCAATATAAATAGCTGCTGAGTCTTGTGTTCATGGCTAGAATGAAGGTGGATTCATTCATGACGTCACGGCTATTCAGGAATATCCTCACGAACGCGACGTAGGGGCTCTAGAGTTAAGCGCCGGATGTAGGCCTACACCAAAGCACGCTCTTCGTACCAAAAAAGTACCCAAATAGAACTTACGTTATTTTGAATTCCTTTACGATTTTGCTATGTTTATTTGTATATGTAAAATCATCTATGAGATAAAATAGTGTGATAAATTCTTTTTGTCTCAGGTTACATGTCTTGATATAACAATTAAAAATATAAACCAAAACACGTGCCTAATAATGTGCGATATTCGGATTTGTTGTTGATCTTACAGTTCATTTCATTAAGCTCTTCTGGTGAAAGTTTAAGTTACAAAAATAACCATTTATGGATTAATCTGTTGGGGAAACAAAGGTTCATGCAAAAGAAATCGTACAACCACTCAAGCGACAGTCAGCTCATGTTGGCGCAATCATACACAACAGTGTTGTTAACTATAGGCGAATCTGCGATGCCGGTTAACCGAGACGGCAAAAGTTACAAAATAACCATTTATGGATTAATCTGTTGGGGAAACAAAGGTTCATGCAAAAGAAATCGTACAACCACTCAAGCGACAGTCAGCTCATGTTGGCGCAATCATACACAACAGTGTTGTTAACTATAGGCGAATCTGCGATGCCGGTTAACCGAGACGGCAAAAGTAGTCCGACGACCGCCCCCCCCCCCCCCCCCCCCATAGGGTTAGAGAGCCTTTTAAGGTAAAGTTAAATGTTGATTGTACAGAGGGAGGCGGATTGTTACCAGAAGACGATCTGTTCCCCCTCTATAATTTATAAATTCATGGAAAACCTAATAGGAAAAACACGACACGAACAAACAGAAGACGAGGCGAAAACAAGTTCCTTTGCAAAGATAAAAATATAAAAGTAAAATGTAAAGCATGAAACGGAATCCGGACTTTCATCCAGACGGAACATGTCAGCTTTCTTTTCAAATACACGCGCTCTGAAACACAGACAACAGACGGAGTTAATCTAATTCGCCTTTACTGTGACTTTATTTATCAACATTATGTCGCAAAGCCTGTGGTCTCGAACTGTAAAAATCTTTTTATACTGTTAGACTTTCATCGCTACTCAAGATAAATATGCTTCGTCTTCGTTTTGAACATTTTTTATAATTGTTATTTATTTTCCGCGAACGGGTCTAATTTTTTTTCGCTCTCATCATAATGGCTTTCTTGCCATGTCTAATCTGTAACCCTAAACGTACTCTAAGACTTAAAAGGGCGTTTTACTTCATTGAAGTGGGTAGCTATGACAACCGTACGAGTGAAGCACATACTAAAGCCTGTGTTTACGTAATAATTGTCACATGACCTCCCATAGCGGTGTAGCAGAAATACTCCCATTTAAAAAATCGCTCCTGTCCGCAAGATGTTAACATTTGAATACTTCAGCTACTTGAGGGATGAAGGTTTATGTAACCGTGGCACTTCAAATATTGTACCTTACAGTCCTTTGAAATACTATTGTGTCTGCTTGTCATTTTATGTGTTTTTTGTGTTTTAAGTTGATGCGTTTGAACTTTGGGTGCTTAGTCCTGTAGATTTGACATTTAATACGTTTGGCTTGCTATATTTGTAAGTTAACTTAAAAGAAACAGAAATAGATCCACAATAGGAAAACATGAATGGGGGTCTTTAATGAAGGAGTTAACACAGGATTTTAAGCTTCAAATTATGTATTTTAATTTGATTTAATGTGTATTTCGTATTTGTTTCTTATGTTCAGTTTGACCAATTTACCGAGGCAGATGCTATATTCGGTAGAAATTCAGATTTAATCAATCAGTTGTGGCTAATATAATACATGGTCAGGGCAAACACTCGACCAGAAAATATTCACATTTACTCCTCTTTAAATTCTCAACAGCCATGCTGCTTCAGAACGTTGAAGAAACGCAGAGATTATTGAACTTCTGGTGGACATTTGTCATTATATCAAAAGCGTTAGTATTGTAACAAACATGTTATAGACTAACAGATAATAGTCGTCCCAAAATCTTGTGTCATATTATCTTGGCGACAATGTTGTATACAGAAAAACAGAGCAGGAATTGACCTTGTGTATGATAATAATCGGAGTTCCGTAATGCTTCTGATTCAAATTAACTTGCAAATGACGAATGCCAAACGTATTAGATAATTGTAACTTACTTCGTTCAAATTTATTAAAACAGAGTTTGAAATGCCATCTTTGGCATTTGTAGGAGCACGATAGGAAGTTACCATATATTTCATCCTAGTCCCGGGGTAGCCATGACAACATGACACTCAGGCCTTTCGGAAATAAACTGACGGGCCTTCAGTTCATCCAAAATCGACGTTTGGGGTGACAGGCTGTCGCTAGTCCCGGGTCTGATCTAACCGGATGAAAATTTAGTATTATCACTGACAGTCCTGTGTACTGTAATAGTTGGTGAAAATTCTGCAGCGGCTAAATAAAAAAAAAACACTTTTAACGCACATGTTTTTGGAGAGGTTAACCACTGTTGTGAATGGTAACGTGGATCTGTTTTCGATCAGTTCCAGAGGAAAGCTTTTTGTTATCGTAAAACCACTGATGGCCAGTTTGTAACCACCTGGTGACCCTAAACACTTCAAAGAGTTATCTATGCGAATTCCTAGACACTTTCCTAAATGGCACCATGCGAGACCAGGTGGCATTTGTGTTTTTTTTTATTATAACACGAGTTAATGACTTTGAGTCATTGGATGCAATAATGGTGATAATGGCGATAATGGTGATAAGGTAGTCTCTATTTCAAGAAACTAAATATCGGCTAATGAAAATTATAACATGAAAGTTTTTTTCAAAACATGAAAAAATGGCTTATGTTTACATTAAAATTCATTAACGCATTCTTCCATTTGAAACAAGTTGTTGATGGAAAGAGAGATATTTCCGGGATATTTTTTCTGAATTTGATACGAGGTATTTAAGAAACTGGACTTATTGATTCCTTCAATCCACAGAAACGATTAATGGTTTTAATTGTGTACAATAATTGCCATTTTTTACTCTGAATTTGCATTTATGCTATATGGCAGCTGTTTATCTTGTTTTGAATATTAACCTGTTCTAAGTATATTGGTGCTCAAAGTTTGGCAGAATATATTTAAATATAACATTATCCGTCATCGAGTTAACAGACAAACAAATAGACACAAGTAAAAACATAAAATCAGAGTTCTTTTTTTTAGGGGCTCGGACTTTGACTCGAGAGCCCTGAACACGGTCTTATTCTCAGACTCGCAGGTAAGGACTCGAGAAATCAGACCGAGTGCATCTCGAATCCAGTAGAAGAAAAAAAAACTGTCACATATTATAAAGACTTATCCACATGTGCGAACTACTAACAGAATAATTACAAATAATAGCACTATATATACCAAGCTTTGATTAGCATTGGGAGCTTTAAATGTAATTAACCATTATAATAAAAGTATATGTGAACTCACTGAAATATGTACATGGTAATTTGAAATTTCCATTTCGATTTGCTCTATAAGGATACTGTACTGGACTCGTACTCGAACTTGGACTAGGGTTCCAAATGACTCGGACTTAAAAAAGTGGACTCGAATCTCTCGTACTTGGACTTGGACTCGAGTGGCCCGGATTTGGACTTACGCTCGGACCCGGATGGTGCGGACTCGACTTCATCGCTGCTATATACCCCAGAGAAACCAATCAATCATGTAAAAACTGCCCTGACAACTGACCCCCACCTTTCACCCTAAATTAGATAACCAGATAATGACAGGATATGTAATCCTATAACGGTACGATAATAACTTAAAATACTAAGAATTGAATCAGGTTTACATAACCCTTCTAAATGTGACACAGATCCCTTGCCCTTAATTCATGCCACCCCGAATTCCCATTTAAATCTCCAAAATATTAGCCTGAGCGTCCCCGGGGTGTCTCCCTAAATGAAAACCCTGTAACATATATGAGCATAGTAACATATGCTGATGTATATTTTCCAGACACTGTCTTCCAGAGGCCGCGATGTGAGGCCGAATACAAACATACCGCTGTTATTATAATGTACATAACATACAGTGATATGATCGTTTTCCCAGCTGTTTGAGTATAAGTGTTCAGCTGTAATAACAATGGTGTATACCTGTCATAGTAATAATCCAGGTAACCTGGATGAACCAATTCTGGGATGTTTTCCATGCATTGAAACATCCACTGCCATCCCACATAACAGCCATTGCTTTGGTAATATGGTAAATACAAGAGCGCTTGTTAAGTATAAGATAAATTACAATCATAATAATGTACGATAATGTTTATACTTTTTTCTAAGTATAAACATTATCGTACATTATTTTTTTAATGGGGAGGATAATAATGCTATGATAATAAATTATGTGCCTTTGTTATAAGAATTGCATGTTATATGAAGCCTTGCGGTAACCGTGGTCGTGCTAATCAAGGGATCAGATTACGATTGTCGGGAATAACAAGTGCTTGTTTCTGTTGAACTTGAATAACTTGAATTTACAACCCTATTCCAAAAGTAGGGTTATTTGTACCTGTGGATATGTTTCTCAGAAACTATAGTGCTGACATTTTCAAATTTGGAAATTGAAAATAATGGGCATAAATGGGAACTTCAGTACAGTGCTCGTGTTTGTAGCATTGTTCTCAGCCTTCAGGAAGGCTGGGAACAATGCTAGTATGTTTGTCAAATGACTTACATCACAAGTCAGTTGAAGCAATTTGCTCTATAATCCTTATAAGTAACTCATATACAACAACCCTGTATAAATCAAGTGTTGCCGAAGATTATGAAATAAAGGTACATAATTTATTCCCAGAAAAAGTATCCCGACACATGGACTCTTACTATCTCCAGCTCACCTGATTAATGAATTGTTATGGTTCTGTGTGTGAGTAAAGACAGTCCATCCGTTTGTGTTTACCATATCAGGACTGCCCGACCAGAGGTCCTATCTTGCGCATGCGCGATAAGCTTTCAAACAAGTAGAAGAAACAGGAAATAAGATAACACAAAAGAAACAATGGTTGGAAGATAAAAAAAAATCTTGATTTGTGTAGTTGCGTGGTACGGCTACCAGGTGGCGTGCGTGCTATGTTTATGTATACATATGGCCCTGATCGCACCCGGTTAAAGCTTTTTTTGCCACTTGTTTCCAGGAGAAAGCAAACGGTTTTGGAACGAAATATTGGGAGATACCATGATGTTCTAAGGATACAACGCTATATATATATATTTAATTTATATGCAATATGCCTGGTATGTGAATAGGTTCCTTTAACATTTCCCAAATTGGCAATGAGGTTCCTCCACGTTTACTGGACAAATTCAGAGACGGTTGATGGAAACAAAACAATGAATCGGACTCTTAATTCAAACTCTTTGTGATATATGCAGGGGTGGATACATGCAAGCTCATGGAAAGCGGGGGGGGGGGGGGGCACACATAAACGAGTGCTTGAGGTGCAGGTATGCAGAAGTAAGGAGGAAATCCGTAGCGTTTTTTTTATATATATAGTTGTGCCAACTATGATAACCCTACACGCCTACACACCCCATACACTTGAAAATAAACTGACACCACTGGTTGCAGATCACTCAATAGAATGAATTTTTGATAAATAGCTTCCATAGTTTATGACCCAAAGTAGTTGTATTGTTATTTGATATATATTTATCACACCCAATTTCTGCTTAATTTGATTTTAGACGCATTATAAGCGCCATGGCGACATGGCGTGTATTTGTCCGTAGGGCTCATTAACGGTCATAATTTAGTTCTTTTTTATTAAATGGCATTGTTTTGCAAACTTATTCTGGATTAGCCAGACTAACTTCACTGGAATTATATATCTCTGCATAGTCTGAAATTGTGACAACGGTATTATTTATTATTTTATTTACCATGCACACTGCCACAGTTCATGGACACTCCTATTTATAATTAGACTTGAGAAGAACTCTTAAATTAAATACAATTCTTAGGTAAACAAATGCGCAAGTGTATCAAAACCAAACGGCATTACACCCTTTAATGCATATAGATAATTATTGGAAAGGAAAATTTAGCAGAGTCCTTGGTCCTTTTTATCATTACATTTCCAAGTAATCGTGCCTGGTAGCAAAAGTAGGAAGCCAACTAACACCCACGCAGCCATTAAGACTTAGGTTCCGTGTGGGAGTTTCTTTTGAGTTTTGTCTATCAATTTTTCCGGCGGGCAGGTGGTGCATGCCAGGTTTTCCATCACCCTTATCGCCTCTGCGTCCGTAGCCAGGGCCGCAGGTATCAAATATTGAAACCTGGTAAAGTTGAGCCGTCAGTACCAAAGAGGCGTGTTGTAAACATGCCGAAATGCGGGGGCGGAGGGACCCATTGTTGTACTGCTATCTCAGTAGCAGTAATTGGCTTCTTGGCAGTTTCGAAATTACGTGAGAGGGGGAAATGGAAACACCATTGTAAAGGTCAACAAAGGATCTTACCCTTGTGGATTTCATTTGATCAAATTTTTTTATTATGAATAGGAGGTTTAGCTTATTAAGTGTTCACAAATGGCCTATTGAGATCTACACGTAGAACTCCATTTTTTCATAAGCTTAGTTCAATTTCTTAAGTCAACATGCTTCATATTTATTTTCAGTTTAAACGATTTCCATTAATCTAAAGCGAACCTTATCGGAATAACTGTTGAAATTTAGATACAAGGTCAGTTTTTCCACGGAATCTAAAATTAATCTAAACAATAATTACTTTAAAGTCAAGGTTTAAATAGGACTAGAATAGAATGGTTTACCACAGTTCTTTTAAATATCTAATCGAGAACTCATAATTTGAATCAGGAAATCCTATTAATAAATAGTTAATTTTCGTTTTAACTTAATAAAAACAAAAAAAAAATACTTATGTTTTAAGGTAGCATCTTTGGCAAAATCCCCTTGATAATAATCAGCCCAAAATTCAGTTAAATCTAAAATTAGATCAATGGAATATATAAGATTCTAAATTTATATTTTATAAGTGGTACACAATTCTTAGCAACCACTTACAGCAACCAAGTTTTTTAGTGGGTTAATATCAAACTACATGACAATTTCTCAAAACGGTTTTTCGTTGCTCCCCTACCATGTTTCTGTCATGTTTATAAACCAAAAATATATTAATTTTTATTGAATCAAATTTTAAAAATTCAATTTAAATCAGAGAGAAACATTATACAGGAAAAAAGTTTTAAAATCGTGAAATATAGTGTGATATTGGTCAATTAGAAAGTGGCTTGTTATTACTGATTGTGTACCATTTAAAACTTTTAAGAGTTTCCAAAATATGAAAATTTGATATGAGATGAATGTGAATGTAAATTTCCTAAATACATATACCAATAGACAGAGAGCTCTGTATCAGGTTTAAAATGATATGTACTTTTTGGTGCCAATATGCATACTAAACAGCTTTTGGATGGGTTTTAAATTCAGGGGTTTTTTTTCCAGGGATGCTGCCTTAAAATAGTCACAACAAAGAAAGCATGCAATATTGAATATATTAATATAAGAAATATAGATTACTCGGTAAGGGTCACGCAGAATAAACTCCTTGGGCATGCGCAGTGCGAGTAATGATCGTCTGCTTCGTTTGAATCAAATGAGCTGACGTCAGCGGTAGGGATATTAAAACAAGCTGGAGTGGAAGGGGGGGGGGGGGGTCTCACAGGACATTAAGATACGTGTCTTTGACGATTTTTTTTATTTGTTTCATTTGTTACGATCTTTTTATTAAGGGCCCTTCCAAAAGAATCTGATCTATAAATTGCAGCATAGTATAAATTGGTGAAAATTGTTCTTAATGAAATAACATAAACATGTATATATATATATACTATATCCTATACATAACACGCTGGGCACAAGATACATTAATGAATTCCTCATTTATGAATCCCTCATTTTTAATAATTATTGAAGAAATACCAGTATATATTTCGAAATAAATACAATTGTTAACTACACACAACCCATCAGTTAATAACACGAACAAACCGGTAGCAAACCAACTGCCCCGAATGCTTTTTGTCAGTCGTCAACGATATAGATGTCTCTAGTGATGTCTCTAGATTGATGTTATATGTCTATTGTGCAATTCTCCCCTGAGTCCAGAAAACAATTATTTTAATAAGCGTTAACTAAAAATTAATCTAAGGTTTTCTAAATAACATTGACGACAAATATTTTTAATTTTATTGAGTAATTTATAAAAAATGATACGTCATATATATACTTAGAGTCAATTTGTGTAGAATCATTGATTTTGGTCCCAGTGCTCATTTCTCGCGCCTCGCCTATAAACGTTGTTTATAAGGGCAGGCCGGTTTATGTTCATGGTCGACACAGACCGTAGTGACTGGCAGGGGATATATAGACACCGGTTAAGATTGGCTCGCACCTGCGTATTGGGTTCCACATTAAAGCGGCTCTGGAAAAGATGCTTTCTCTACTAGAGAGTACCCTACCGCAGTGAACACGGCGCCAAAAACGAGGCTCTTTGAAGTCTGAATGTTCTTTCTTAGGATGTTTTTTATCTTGATAGAGAAACCAGATAATAGCCGCGTTGTTGCTTTTTCTTATGTACAAGATCCACCAGTTATTTCTATCTGACAGCCGGGTTTTATGACAAACACATGTAGTAGACCTGGAATATATTATACAGAAGTCTATGGATACATGTTTTTTTTTTGTAGTCTCCTAGGAGCCCGTAGCTATGAGACGCTGTCAGTGTATACTTAGTTTATAAATCCATATATACACTACTTGATGATAAAAAAATGCAGGGATATTTACCAACTTGCTGAGTTATAAAATATTTTTTATGACGTAATGGAAGTCGTTAGGAAGTAAACAAACACACATAATGCATAGCTAACGGAAGCTGGTCAATAATCACATGCATTTTCATTATCAATACATCATTACCTTAAATCAAGTCACTGTGACCTAGTTCAGCTGTGAAACTAGGCCACCCTTTTTTATCATTGTAACTCTCATTTATATAAAGCCTAAAAAGCATGTTGAATTAACACGAAAAAAAGTCACCTCCTAAAAATAAATAAACCTGCCAAAATATTGCCCTGCAACCGTTGGCTTACTCCTGTATACGAGTGTTAAAAACCGTGGACCTGGCGCGGTCACAGACGTCAACATAAACGTAGCCTGGGCCAAAACACCTGTCAATCAGGAGTTGCCCTTACCGACTTTCCCACAAAAAATGTGATACATGTTCCTACTGGCTGAAACATCGCATGTTACGGTGTTTAATGCCTGGGACCTGATACACGACCTGTACAACCCATTTCATTTTAGCTGAGGCCCTGGTTCTGTCCTACAAATATATTGCGACAGGTTCTACAATGAATCTCGGCCCATTGACCGTAATTTCCACCCAGTAGAGATATATCAGAGGACATGAAGGTCCATGTACGAACTGCTCTTAAGCGTTAATTGGTTAATACCTAACGGAGGGGTCAAACAAAATGGCGGCCTGATATGGTGAAGTAAATCCATAACTTGCACAAAACACGCAGCATGGATGAAATATTATCACTTATGGAAATATTGTTCCATACCATTTCACTTTTTTTACAGAGGTGCCTCTCCTGGTCTCCACACAATGGCTGAGGGCCCGACTGGACGACATCAACGACCAAGGGAATCTGTTGGTTATCGACACCACCTGGCTCCCCCTAGCGGACGGACAGCAAGTATACTCTACGTAGGTATCCTACTGTAATTTAAGAAATAGGGCTTAGTCCAAAAAGCATTATTATGCTTTGCCGATCCACGTCACTTTGCGAGCAATTACGTGTCACATCCCCGCGCCCTTATCAGACCCTGACCGGTTTATTTTTCTAGTTTCTCGAAACCGCCCATAGATGCTGCCATTTTTCGTACACACTTAAACCCGGATGTCACAAGTGAAATGTCGAAATTATGGGTATACCGCTAGTTCTTTCTAATTTTCTAATAATAATGAACTTCGACACACTAAAGCCTTTGTTAAATAATTTGCTGACACACACCTATTTTACTTATTCAAATGTCATGGAACCTTTTTTTAACTGTTGGTTAAGGTAATTAACCACCTCCATTTTTTTTATCCTGACTTGTCTCATTCATAACCTTAGTATGTACACCGAGATAATCCCATTGCAGTTTCGATTGCAGGAAATGGCGTTGTCCTGTTGACACCCAGGCCCAATGTCTATCCCACCTGCGGGTCATTGCTATGTAATCGTGCCGTTGCTGGGTTATAACCCCCACACATGTCCCGGAACATGGTCATAAATTAAACACGAGTTAAATATACGCAGTGGTGACAGAGCACGGGGTCAAATAAGCAAAAATATTGTGAATTAATTACTAAAGGAAAACAAATGTCATTAAATATTAAAGATATAAATATAAATGCGATTGTTCTATATTCAAAACTGCACGGCAACTAGAAGTTATTATCAACTTAAGCTTACGAAAATCTCTGAAAATGTCTCTGATAGTTCATTCTACCACGGGGTGCTTATTGAATTGTACAAAGTGTATTACCAGTGAATACTTATCCGTCAGCGAATGAGTCTGGTACTGCGTCAGTTACTTGGAAGGAAACCAACAAAATACAAAAAAAAATAACAGCTCCTGTAAAAATTTTAATTGTAATATCTGAGAAAACTGACTTTGTTGATTGATATGACCGGGTCAAGGTCACAATGTTTGTAACCATAAATATTATTTTTTTTAAATAATCGCCAGCTTACAGACGCTGTCACCTCTGTTTCAGATCTGACATTTTGCTTCACCACCATAAATTACAACAATTTACAACTAAGTACGGGCATGCCAAAGCACTCTTCGTTTAAAAGAGTCACTCTTTATATGAGGATTTCCTGAAAATGACGCTATAATTACTCTTTTTCACTCCTTTTTTTCCAGCATCACCCCTTTATTTCCTCTTTTTTTCAGTGAAAGAATTCCCATATATTTTATTTCTCTCTTGCTTTATCAGTTCATTTAAAACAAGAATGAGACACTTCGCAATATTAATGTGCGTAAATGTCCAGCATGTGAAATATAAATAATTTTTTTTCTGTTTTTTTTTTTATTATTATTATTATATTTTATTGTAAATGCATTACAGTGCACATTTCATATATTTTGTATACAATCACTTCAAATGCAAAGTATACAGTTTATACAAAAAACACTTCCTGATACATTATTTTAGTTATAATATATATTTCAAGACTTGTACATTGCATGTACAATATATACATATATTCCAGTGTCCTTAACAACACAAATATTTTCCTCGCTTTAGCCTTTCATTTGTAAATATATACAAAGGCAACTACCAGTAGCTGTTATATTTTTTCCTTGTTTTGTCCAATATTTCCAAATTTGTAGTCATGTAACATCTATTTTGCTATTACATGCTCAATTTATTCTATATTTTTTAATCTCCTTACAAAATTTGTAATGAAATTAATTGTGTTCTGATTATATATTCTTTTCTACAATAGTAAACAGACATTTAAATGTAAGGAGCATCTTATCTATTAAAAGGTTATTAATTTCCTCATACGAAATAATTGCACATTTGTTTTCAAATAGATCCCATATTCCTGGGGCCGTGCACTTTGACCTGAACGCATGCGTACAACATACTCGCTTCGTTCCACGTAACCTACCCGATGGACGAGCTCTTGAAAACTACCTCAAATCTCTGGGAGTCAGCAAGGGGCGACATCTGGTGTTGTATGACAGAGATAATTTAGCGAAAGATATTGTGACCTTCAGCTCATCAAGGGTTTGGTGGCTCCTTAAGGTGGGTTTTTTATCATTTTTTTGTTAATACTTATTTATATTAAATTAAAATTTTATTAAAAATAATGTAAATTGATTTTACATCATTTCATATGTAATAATAATGGATCTTCCGAAGCAAGGATAAATGAGATATTTAGATTGTACAACCACTAGCTTCTGCCCGTTCTTGCGGTGGAACAGCTATGCGAGACTTCGGCCGGGTTTTTGTGGGACGGGCTTTTCACGGGCCGAGTTGACATAAGGCGAGTTCAGGGGTTCATCTTACAAATGGTACTGCGATAGACACATCTCGAAATAATGTCAAAATTCCTCAGGATATATGGGTAAATTTGGAAAATCCCCCCCCCCCCCTTGAGACACACTTTGTACATTGTCGTCACTTCAAGACCAAAAAGTCTTTTCCGAGGCGTGAGGAATTGCTTAACAACCACCGTCAATTATGATATAGGTTATTTCTCCGATTAAATTAAAAGTAAAATAAATATGTATTATTTTTCTGATTAAATGCTATTCCATCAATAGACCCATTCCGTGAATGTATTATGGTAAAGAAGAGAAAATAACATGATTAAAGTGTTTAATCCTGGAGGTCCTCTATGCAGTTACATCATCATTTCATACAACCGTTGTCGAGTGGTGCCTGATGAACAACTGCAAACCTTATATGCCTGTAATTCCCTCATAGCGAGTTTATTATCTACTTTGAGTATCAGTATTGGACATAACCTTGATGTAATGGTTAAAGATCGGAACCAAGGATTACAAGTTTGTGTGATCGCGTCCCTTCCTGTCCGTTCCCAGTGCTAAAACCCCAAAACAAGGTCTTAACCAAAAGGTTTCCCCCTCTTCAACCAGGGTATACTGGATACGGGACATGACGGCAGGCAGATGTTGAATCAATACCATTATTACGCCATTTACGCCATAATGCGTCTTATTTTATTATTTCTCCTACAGATTAAATGAAACAACGCAGCAAATTAAGTTTTAAATCACCAAATGGTCGGAAGGTCAGTCCTAATTTAGAATGGTCGATACTACCAAGCCAAAACATGATCATACTGACAGTCTATGGGTGTATGCGTTTAACTAAAGATATGGAGGGTTGCGGGATACTCAACTTCGCCGGTGCTTAACTTCATCCATTTCTTTATACCGGTACGCAAAAACCTTTGTTACTCACTAAGTTACTAGCCTAAGAGCCATAGGGTGGGGTCTACATCCTAGGCCCGCTATCTGGGAAAGTGACTCTGTGCCCCGAATCTGCATGACCCATAGGACCGCCTGCTTTATCATACGTTTATTAATTGGCAAGTCCGGTTATATAGTGTAGAAGTGGGTATCTATTAAAAGTATATGAAATATCCTACAGTAAAACTCCTTTAAAGCTGTAAATCGGAACTGTGCAAATCATAAGAATGAACAGTCATAAAAAAACGAAAAAAGCAAAGTGTAAATCGGATAAAACTGAGATTAACATGACTAAAACGTTTATCTTTCCCTTTGTAGTGTTTTGGCGTGAAGCGGGTTTCCGTTCTGGACGGCGGGTTACTTAAGTGGGAACGTGAAGGCCACCCTGTGACGTCAGGCGTGTCACAACCACAGGTACGTCATCTTGTCCCGCTACGATTAATCGATTAATCTCTCGATTCTGAAGTTTGCTACTCGTTTATGACAGTAAACAGTGATTTCTTGTCACACTTGTCACACGTTATATTTTCACAAAAGAAATTTTTTTCAGGCTTTCTAACTGTTGTTGTGACAAACCTTTCATATAAAACGTAGACATGAATACATAATATTAAAACACACCAAAATATACATACATGTGTGTGTGTGTGTGTGTGTACATAAAGTGGAACCCAACAATAACGACCACCTTGGGGTTTTAGGTTACCTGAATCATATATTATTGACCAAGAGAAGTGGTCGTAATTGAGGGGGTGGTCGCAAGGCGGGGTTCCATCGTATATACGTATATATATAAAACATCAGCTATATGAAGTTAATACTGTTATTAATTGAATTGCTGGGTGATGTCATTTTTAAATGGACAAATAGTTGAATATTCTTTCGGTCAATTCACATGTGGATATTAACACTAGAAATTGATTTTTCAGCAACCAGGGGATATAGAACACAGCGTCAGTACTAAGTTCTTGCGAACCTTTGACGCCATGGTGGCGGCCATTGAAGACCAACACACACAGATCGTCGACACACGACTTCCGGAACACTTCACCGGAAGCGCACCGGAACCTAATCCATGTGAGTAGACTGATACCTTGCACAATGAGAGCTTATAAATGGGGTTCTCCTAACTTTTTTATTATAATTTTTACTAATTTTTAACGAAATTTTGACGTTTTCCAAACAGTTTTTTTTGTACTTAGAGTAAATAATGGTTAAATATATTATTTTTTTCTTTGTACTTTTGTAATTAGAAAGTTGAATGATAACTTTTTCCTAATCTTATTTTGATATGATAAAATACAAGTTGTATTACACATTTTAAAACGGTTAAGACTAAAATCTCACTCGAACAAGCCTTTTACAACAAGGCCCCTTATTCCGGCTGATATATTTACATACACGGTGTACATAATTAGGGTTTTATCACTTTTATCACCGAAATAGAATAAATAAAAAATATCAAAGGAATGTAACGTATTAGAATTAGAATTTTATAAAAGAAAGGACTGAGCTTCTTTTATTAGTCCTGTCGATTATAATTTATTATTTCAAATCTTTCTTGTTTTTAGTTACTGAGCTGGTTTTACAAGACCTGTCGTTCGAGCCACTGTCGTCTGCTGAGATCCGGGGAGGTCACATGCCGGGGTCCAGCAATATTCCGTTTCCCGCGCTTTTAGACACATGTACTGGTGGACTCAAGAGCAGAGAAGACCTTCTACAAAGTAAAATTTTTTTTTATATATTTGTCTTTAGTTTACAAATTGACGTGTCTATGCCTGTGTATACCTGGAAATTATTAAAATTAACAATTTTATTAATTAGTAAAGTGTCCTGTAGGTGGCGTTAATTGTCAATGGTAGCAGACAATTTGAAGCTAATTACAGAACGAGCATAAGTGTTAACATTTAGTATTGTAAGTTTCAGGTGTGAAGAGAATAAACGGCTTAAGTGTGTGCGTGAGTGAGTTTGCTTAATACTTTATTTAATTTCTACGGTTAATCTGTTACGAACAATTTTGTTTTACTCATTACCATCCCTAAGTTTAAGTTAAATTTAGTATCATGTACCATGAATGGATACATAACTCTCTAAGCGTCACTATATCTCTATAAACATTAGATTTACTATACTTAAAGCATGCAATCAAATGAATACAAACAAACATTAGCCATTATCTTTCTGACCCATCTTTGCAGGAATTCCAATGTAACGCATTAACTCAAACATTTAATGGATTTGGTTCCATAGACCTTTCCCATGCACAAGCATGCGCACTGCGCATAAAGACCCATACAGTATTACGTCACCATTAATAATCGGGGTAGATTTTTACAATTATCATTTTAATCTTTTACAGTGTTTGACGAAGCAGGACTCGACCTGACCCGCCCGGTTATTGCTACCTGTTACATCGGTCACTCCGCCTGCGCCTTAGCTCTGGCCGCTGTCCTGTGCGGCTGTAAGGAAGTATCCGTATATTATGTAAGTAATATCTTAAAATTCTGCATTTTTATGGTGGAAAAGAGGTATTTATAGAGAGCAGTAGTTTTATTTCTGCTCACTCTTTAATATTAAAAACATATATCGTAGGAAAGAGTGTAAGTGTGTGTCAGAATCACCACGGAGAGCATGCATTGGAAGGCTTAAAACAATCATTCTAACTTATATTATAAATTACTTGAATGGAACTCTGTAGCGCGCACCTCCGCCAAGATAAATTTTTTACTGGATCCGCCTTGAAACCGGATCTGCCATTTCTTATGATTTTCCACGCATGGCATACGTCCCTCCCCACCACAAATTATATTGTTGAATTTTGTACAGTTCTTTCAGCTAATCCTTTCAAAAGAAAAACAAACACGGGTGTAAACATAGCCCCCTGGGATGAGCTAACTAAGACTTAGAAAGGTCTGATTTACGAACATGCCCAGTAACTATTGATACTCATATTTATGCGATGAATCCCAGATGGATTTTTTTTATGTTAAATATTAGTCGCAATGTTATTTAACATATATTATATGAATACATACATCTCAACAGATTCCAGTAAAAGTGTCACACAGTATATATTACTCGCAAATTATTTCAAATGATTATTTAATATTTCTTCTTTGTTGATTTCAGGGATCATGGACAGAATGGGGACAGAGAGCAACAGAAAACCAATGTGTGAAGGATGATTAAACGACATTCAGCTTAGGTTGAGA
Source organism: Sipunculus nudus (assembly GCA_026874595.1). Classification (NCBI taxonomy): domain Eukaryota; kingdom Metazoa; phylum Annelida; class Sipuncula; order Golfingiida; family Sipunculidae; genus Sipunculus; species Sipunculus nudus. The sequence continues at coordinate 65,158,495 of CM049316.1, read as the reverse complement.
GAATAGGTTACAAGGCAGCATATTACTCATTATGTGTGCTGTGCCAGAACGCCATGTTATTTTTATCCTGCAACACGTGACAGGGCCACTGAGGAAACACGACAACATGGTGGTTGTCGGGAAATCAATTCTCCGGGGGTACCTGTGGAGAAAGTGTTTAAATATTCAAGGCGACCGTGAACACTTTTTCTCACCTCACATGATATTTTACCTGGAGTTTTTAGGTGTGTTGATATGTAATCTGCATTTGAACAGTCATATTACAACACATAATTAGGAATATTTTTTATGGAAAATACAGTGGGTTTGTTTTCACTGTATTTGGAGAAATATTCTTATATGTATAGGACAGTGAGTATATATTCTCCACATCTTAATTACACTAGAGACCAGAGAATTTACGGGTCTGGATTTTTATTTTATCCTATGTTATCTTTGTGTACACATATATTTAGCCTTCTCATTCACAGGTGTTCACCATCTTGTTGGCATGACTCTATCTGCGCATGCGTAAACTGTCCACACATGTTTCAGTGTGTTTGCTGTACAGTTATTTTGTAATATAAGAAAATCTCGTAACGTTTAAGTTCACGGTTGAGATAATAACTGCATTGAATGGGCCAGGAGCCTATGTTTCATCAGTTGATATGGATGAAACAGGATGTTGATCATCGCTGGCATCCGTACTTCCGGTCACGTGCATGTCGTAAAGTTCGTTTATGGTAAAGATCGAATGAACCCGTACCGTGCAGTGTACTTTTTAGGCCAGAAATGCTGCAAGTCGAATTCATTTTCATGTTAATTTTTAACATTTATAATCAAGAAAATACGTATAATTCAAATTAGGAATACTAGTATGTGAAAACATTTACATTATTTTCTTGCAATTATATGTTTCTCTCAATAAAGCACACCTATGTATGTGACAATGCAATATGTTATACATGTATATTTATATCCTATCACATAACTGTACTATGGTTGTTCAAATTTAGTTTATTTTGATGTGATTTGAAATATTACATTAATCATGTAGCATCTGTAATCCAGTGTCACCACACTCCACCTCGGAAAAACTGAATTAACAAAAATGCGTCCACGCTTAGACTGAAACTGTGGACAAGGGTAAAGTTATGAAAAATGAAATTGTGTGTAAAATTTATCATATTCTACTTTTATATATTCCAAACACGCATATATATTTGTAGAAAACAAGAAGTACAATCCCAATAAAAGTTCTACGAAACTTAACAATTTGCCAAATTGTTCTGTCCATGAACATTTCTCATCAATAATTGAATTATAAAATACCTTTCGAGTAAATAAATTAAATTTCATTTCTGAACAAAAAAGAGGTTTGGTTTGACGGGTTGTTTTTAAAACCATGTACCATGAAAACCACATATATATATATATATATATATATATATATATATATATATATATATATATATGTACCCTTTATCAAATTGAAATTTTAAAATTTCATGAATCATGAGTAAGAACTCTGTACCAGGTTTAAAATTTTATTCATGTGTTCGAAATTTTCGTGATAAAATGAAACATTTTTTTTTTTTATTCATTCAAAATTGAACGATTTTGTCAGGGATACTACCGTAATTCCTTTGTTTATCATATAGGGTTATGCTGAAATATTGCGGATGAGCTTAACGATTTTTGATATATTGTGTGAACAGGCCAACAAAGAGTTATTGGTGGAGCTTCAATTAAAGTGCGCTGTCAGGAATTTCAAAATTCAACAATGTAGGGTTTTATTGTCCCAAAGTATATTAAATAAGAGTACGCATGTTTACGGTGCCCAAAAACATTGGTTATATACTTAATTGTTCGTGAGACAAATATCACTACTCAGCCATATGTACACAGTATATGTTTTCAGTTAGTTTAATATTAAGATAGAGGCATAATTTATGCAGTTTGAAACATATCAGCCGATTAAACAGAATAATTGAATATATTTCTTTCTTGAAAAAGTTGTTTCATGTATTTTCCATCAATAAGTTTGTATATCTTTAATATCAATAAAACGTGCCTGTGGTAACAACATTGGATGAGTTTTCTTGTTTTTTATTTCTGTATCAATTTGGGGTCACGAGTTTGTTGGGGTTTTCCTGCGGTCCCACTAAGTGAAAAACCATAGACTAGAATTTTTTCTTTCTCCTGAGTTTCTCTTGCAGTGGTAAAAAATAAGAGTGGACGTTACAGCTTAAAGATCCTCATAAAGTACCAGACAAGGGACCACCACATAAAGTATCATATTTTATTTTTACTCATTCTTAAATTCAGTAATACAGAAGAAGCCGTTTATTTGCAAGAAGCTTTTGTAAAGCAAATTAATTGCAATAAACCTATGTTGCGTTAATGTGAAGTTTACCGTTTACCATGTGTAAAAGGGGAAGGCTGAATTATCGATTTAACCGAAAAAAACATTGAAAGCAACTGTCACCTGTTTTGTACCGCTGATCCCTCTGGCTGATGTACTGTTTTAGGTTCCATTTGTGGTCGTAATTGCGGGGGTTTTCTGTAATTGTTTTGATGACGATTTACCAAAGAAACATAAGAATTAGTTGCACATTCCTTCCTGTGCCATCCCATAAACGAATTCCCACAATATGATTGAAAAGTTTAGACCGTAAATTTTTACTGTTTATAAAAATGTCATTCGGTCGCCATGCCAATGGCATAGTCACAAAGGTAAAGTAACATTCATTTAAAAACGGCAAAGAAGATAGAAAAGCCATCCTAAAAATAGATCAAATCACTGTAGGAGATCCGATATCAGTACAATATTATCAAACTAGTAATCTGCATAACAATGGATACATGCCTCCGCCATGGGAGCACAAATTTTAAAAACCCTCTGTGAACACACTGGACACTGTCACTCCGAGATGCAGGGCGCTCGACCTTGACCTGAACAGGTGGCCAGGCCACACTGATGCGGGACCTTGTATTCACTTATTTTTGGCCCATATACCCAGGTTCATTCGTGCATAAGTGACCGCATTTTTGTGAATATTCGTTGATGACGTTCCAGAAGCCGGACATGATGCTACATCCACACTAAAATCTAATCGTTTCTTCCTCGGTCCATTCTCGAAATGCCCTGAAATGTGTAAATGATTCCGTTCGTGTTCGCATGAGTTATGTTGTGAACAAACACAGACAAACACACACACAAACTGACTCACAAACGGGTACCGGAACGGCCACCGTTGTCATAATAAACGAAATTTTTCGTCTAGTTATCAGTATCTCTTCCCATATACACACTCATGCAAAACTGCGCATGCGTCTTATGGCAGATTGAAGAGAGAAAGGTAAAAAAGAATAAACATCAGCACCACGATTTCAATTTTCGCAGAGCGTTTTTTTAAACGTGTGCTCCTAGTTCTGAGTTGAATGGATGTAAACATTGTTGAGGGAGCATTCCATAATAGGGACCCCCACATGGCGGAGGAATGCATCCATTTGGATGCAGATTCTAGTTTAAAATTTCAATAATAGATAACAAAATAAAAACAATAATTAAGTTTCACAATAATTTATTTGAAAAGTGAGAAACTTTTAAAGAAGTAATGGCAAATTCTTTCATTATATATTCGATAAACTATTTGAAATATATTCAGTGAATTTCAAAATGGAAATGCAGTTGACCAGTGTTGAATGTGAGGTCAAGTTGTAAAATATCAAAACATGAATTAGTTAAAGTGCCTTAAATGAGAAGAAATTTTGAAAACTAGATAAAGCTAAATAGACTAACAGTCAATGAATGCATTTAGAGAAAGCGATCCATCGATTAATTTTCATTTTTTTTTTTTTAGAAAATACAGTACAAAAACATATTAAAGGTTACTAATTAAGTCAGTCACATAACTGCCCATGGGGTACCTGAAAACATGTCTTTATTATTAATTACAGTAAAATCGCGATTGCATCTCAGTGACATACTGTGTTTATTTAGTGAAACAAAGTTTGAATAAGGCATTAAAACTAGATAATTCCTTTTTATTTTCTTAAACAATTGAAGGGTTTGCCAACGAGAATACATAGAGACTGCGTTGAGGTAAAAATGATAAAAAAAAAACTATAATTTAATCAAATATAAAAATAAAACCCCTCTTAATCGTTCAACGTTTGAATACTAAATCACGCTGAGAAGCAAAAGCGGTATACAGTTACCGTATAAACAATAATCTTGTTCAAAGGTACCCCATTACTCCTCTTATATGTGTCGTTCACAGTTATTTTCTGATTATCTGACTCTTGATATAAAAACGACAAGTATTTAAAATGGTTTGACCGGACAACAAGTGAAAATACATACATACTGGTACCCCGCTCTATTGTGGCACCGCTGCTCTAGGCCAATCATAGAGACGGGCGTACAGCGCCATCTTCAGTAATCCCGGCAGTCTGGTTCCAACTCCAGTATGTATTATATATGATAAAAATAAGCATTTCGTTTGCTCAGAGTAGTCAAAAGTTGGCTGTGCATTTCCTGTGACATTTATGATAAGATTAATAGATATTGAAAATAAACCAATGCCAATTACAGTGGAATATCAAAGATTCAGTATATCGTATCATCTATACATCCATCAGTCATTTTTTGTGCAACAACTCATTTTTTAACTATTTGGAAACTATAAATAACTAAAGACAGTAATTTTATAAGAAATCTTCACGAATAACCAGCCAGGATCGCGTGAACGTCCATGACAATCGGTATGAGCGTGCAGACTGGAGTTGGAACCAGTCTACAGGTAAGTCAGGAGTTGCAACTGGGAGTACTTTAGATGGCGTTGTACGCTTGTCTCTGTGCTTGGCTGAGGGCAATAATAGAGCAGGGTACCAGTCTAAAATACATATTGAACGTAATTGTTATTGTCAAGGCACTCTATAATTCAACAAATCGCTCTTATCGTGCGTCGGGTCGTATATTTTGCTTAAAAATTCAACTATTGCTCATATTTAAAAATAAATCAATGAAAATATATGACAAATTAAACCCTTCTTCTTTGAGCTTTAAATGTAATGATTAACGTAATATATCTGTGCCCAACGTGCATGTTTTAATTTTACACTTAGACACTATGAACAATAAAGTCCTCATCCACCGGTGTACTTCAATCTCCAAACAGTGCTAGACGGGTCCAACTGTTCTCCAATTGTAGCCATCCCTTACAATCGGACAACCATGCTTCGAACTTGTTCATACCAACATTCGGACCATCATCAGATAAAGAATAGCTATTATTCTCACCCAACTGTCCACTGGAAGCATAAATACACTGCTTTATTATAAAGTGGAACCTCTCCTTTCGGGCACCTATATACTTAGGGCACCTATTTATGGCCACAGTCCCTTGAAAGAAGGTCCCGAAATCTATAACCTCCGTACTCAGTACACCTTTCTAATCCGGGAAAAATGTCCGGTTCCGTCAGTGTCCGTAATTCGGAGGTAATACTGTAGATATAATCCTTGTAACAGAGTATAAGTAAGCATGATGCAACTTGATTTATCTATTGTATCCATTCTGCAGCCGATACCTCGATAGCAATTCTTGATGGTCTTCAATTGCTGACACAGCACACAACCCGAGCAACATAAAATGACTGCTGGACTATATGGACCGTACTTGCAGTAATCATGGAATAGAATGGTTTTTAATATGTTGTTTGGGTAGTCCTCGAAAGTCTTCCCCCAAAAAAGCAAGCATATACCAATAAAATTTCATTTCATATGTGTTCCACTTTTTCTGTGCAGATCACCTTTGCTACCCTAAAATATATGTTGAAATGGTGTAATGATTTATTCAGGCTCCCAAATAGTAAAATATCGAATTTAAATTGCGCACTTGCATGAATGTATCCAAGCAACCATATTTAATTCATTAACACCCAAATGTTTAAAATACAGTTGCACTTGGACTTTCATTCTCTTTTGACTCCATTTTCCTTCCTCGAAGGTTTTCAAAACTGTGCTTAGCTTCATATTCCCGAGGTTTTAATTTCGCAATTTTCGCTTTCCCCTTTTTTTTGCAAGTTTTTTTTCGTGATTTTACCATAAAAAATAACCTACACATAGGGTATCCATTATTTTATGAATATTAAATTACATATAAAATATATAAAATTATATTATATCATATATGCGCATAAACGGATCATATTGAGTGGGCCCATTGGTATATCGAACTTGATGTGAATACTAGCAGATTATTTGAAAGATAGGATATAATTTATAGTAGTAATCTTTGATTATACAAGATCTATTACCATTTATAATATCAATCTTGGTGGCTCTTATTCGCGAAGGTTTATTTTTCGTAATGAATTTTCTTTCGCGAATTTCGCGAATTTGTAACCCTCGCCAACAAACAGACAACTACAGTATCTGAAGACGCAAAAAGATGGACCCGCGTCCAAATTCAAACAGCTTTACACCTATGCCTTACTTTATACTTTTTTTAAATTAAAATATAACAGGACACTGACTGAAACGCAAGTCAGTGAGCTAAATACTTATTACAGCTATATGCTTTTGAAAGACATTAGCTGTGTGTGGCCAGCCCAATGACTGCAAGTCATACAGAGGAACGTATTTCTCACCGGATATTCCCTTATCCAAGCCCTGCCCATTCTAGTTTATCACTAGTCACTTGGATATAAATGAAAGCACTAAATTCAAATATCGGTCCTATCAAACTCTCTATTTGTTTGTCTTTCAGTGAATGATCCCGTTTTTTAATGTTAATATCTAGATTAGAAAACTTTCAACCCATAATTTTTCATCTCAAATATATACTTTCAAATTAAATATTCAAATTTTTAAATATTCAGAATATTCAAATTTAAAATAAAATCTCCAATGAAGCCCAATTCAACGAGAGGTTGAACCGTGGATGAATAATTAAAGGAATTGTTTGCATCAATATCAGTATAATATAAACTTTAATTTTTTTTTAATCCTGAACGTCGTGGATAAATTCGGATGGAAACTCCTGCAACTAATCGATGGTGGAAAAGTCAAGTAAAATGTTGCATCGGGTTGTTCGATTAGTTTCGTACATGTACGCCAGGCTCTACGGATTCGTCTTAATCCGTTGTAAGGTCACATGTAGTAATATTTGAATTTGATTTTAATCTTCATAACATTGTCAGAACTTCACATTTACACTCCATTTACACTCGGTCATTCTTCCGAGGTGAATAAAAATTCCAAGCAATCGTCTGGCGAACCATATGCCAGTTCATGCCCTATAAACCCTTGAGATAATGCAATCCATTCATGGAAACAATTGAGAGGTAAATCATATAAAAATGATCTTAACCATGGAAAATTAAGCTTTCCCTCGAGTGAGATTCATCCACAAAATCACAAACGCTCCGTCTCTATGCGTTGAAATCAGTGAATGACGTGATCTACCTGCCTTTTGAAAAAGTTAACTGGGTAGACTGGCCCAGTCGAGGCAATGGTAAAAAAACACTAACGAAGCCATCAAACTTGTTCTAGCTGTGTCGCAACGCTTGAACAGGTACTGCCCCCTTGCGGCAGATTATATAACTAAATTATGGCTCTCTGGTGATAAAAGCTGTCACTGAGTTACGTATATCGGTACATGGAATCATGTTTTATGTTACGCATTATAGCAGTGTAAGCTAATACTAAAGCCCAGACACGACTATTAACCGGGGAACCCTGTTAAATTCCTTATCATCGTATCATCAAGAGGCGGTTGCTCTTTTAAATTTTTATAAGTCCGAAAGAGCTACGTGTAATGTTGTCTTCTCCGTAAGCAAACTCTTTCGGATTGCTAATATTCCAATGCGGCCGATGCGGCATATATGCATATATGCATGGATGGGGCACAGATATCAGACTATGATAATACAACAAAACAATCATTCTTCGATGTAGCATATAATGCTTATCCAGTAAAAACGTAGAAAATGTGTTTGGAAGCCACATGATGAAGATCCCTGAGATGAGCGCATGCGCAGTTCATTGGCTGTCCATTCGTTCCAATGGTTTTCCTAATATGGGATCGAGGCACTTGCACCAACGTATTATTATAATAGCTAACACCATCAGAACTACCAAGCCTGCAAGGATGTAGACGGAGGGCGGTCCAAGGTTCACGCCGGGCCCTAATGACGGATCTACAATTGAAAAAAAGAGAAGTATTATATACTGATAGTAATACACATGTGCTGTCATGCTAATTAATAGTGATAATTATTTTTACTCATGAAGGTACACACCATCACACGCACACACATAAAGCACATGTCGCTGTGTGTATGGACTGTTCATGTTGAACGACTTGTCGCAAAACAAGCGTGTTCTGCGACTTGTAGCGCGACAAGTCATACCGTGTACGGCACCAAAACTGATCAAGTCTTAACTACAAAGCTAAACTAAAAAAAAGAGTTTCTCGTCGCCTTTATTCAAATGTAAATGTAGATGCAACATTTTCGAAAACATTTGAACCTAACCTGGCTTAAACCATACAGTGTGGGCCTACTCCAGGCTGACACATCCCTCAAGATGCTAAACAAATACGTGGTTATGGAATATCAGATGCAATAAAGAGGCGGCAGGTTCTGAGAGGAGATTTATAAAAGATAAATAGGAGTTTGTCCAAAAGATTATGGTCGCATATGTGAAAAGGAAAATATGACACATATGACAGCATGAAACTGTTATATACATTTTTCTCGTATTTTCCTTTTTCTTAAATTTAACTAAAAGAAAATATGTAAAAAATATATTGCATTGTAAGAGTATGAGGAATATACCAACCTTTTACGCTGATTTCTACGTGGACATTTCTACTGGAAAATGTAAAGGCGTGGTAACAGAACTCTATCAGCACACTGTCACTGTATGATTGATACTGCAGCCCCGTCTGGTGACCGTGCACGTGAACCATGTGTGATACCGGATGTCCTGTAATATCTCGCCCCGCCTCTCGTATAATCACGTATTCACAGCTGCAAATAGAGAAATGCTTTTACAAGTATACAGTCGGTCTCACTTAATTAAATACCGTATTTCTCAGCTGATAATATTCACCAAGTCCACATAAAAATATTTACTATTAACGGACTTTAGGAACAAAAGAAATGGTGCGAGAAGGCTTTTTTTTTTCTTCCTTTTTTTTACCGATTGCGATACATTTTTTGCCAATTTGCCTTTAAAATGCAAAACTTTGCTCCAGTGCTTGAATTGGTGTATATGATCAACACAAAATTTAGTCCATTTTCTTTACCGTTAAGAAGTATTTCTGGGAATTTGTGACAGAGCACAAATTTGCAATATTAGCAAGAACCTGTCTTCATTTGCAAAAAAATATGATCCACGAAAAACGGGAGCGTCGAAACCGTAGAACAATATATATTTCTATGGCCGAATTTTTCACTTCCCGTGCAATGAACCTTATTTGACAACCATAGTACATGTTGTTACCGAAAGGTGGCGCTATCTCAGGAATACCATATACGACCCTATCACTCTTTGCCCTGTCACAAGTTAGTGAGTTATGTCAGTCTTGATTAAAGCCCAGAAGGAGGGGAGCAGTACAATTTTTGTAAAATGATACGTTCAAAATTCCTAGGATACATAAGCTTCATATGTGGTAACTTCCTTTCATCAGCACGATCAAAGTGTTTTGCAAATCCATGGAAATCCCATTAAACTCTGGTGCAGATTTTAGTAAAAATGCGGACCCAGTAGAAAGTTTTAGCTTGACGGAGGTATGCGTTCTTAGTACAATTCTTTTATTTATATATAATTTTTAATTATATAATTGTTATATATTATACCAATGATGAAGTTCCAGTTTCATTAAATCAGCTGCCACGGAAAAGTCAAGAAATTTCAAAAAAAGATTATTTACACATTGCTAGCGATTTTTCATTGTGATGCCAAAAAGTGAATGCACTCAAACATTATAAAGCGACAACGGTGGCTGTGACAGGGGTGGTGCACAGGGATCAAACCGGGAGGTGGCGAGTTTGACGAGAGAGTGAGATTTTCATGGTCGGCCCCACCCAGGGTGAGGGCTCTGCAGCCTTTATGGGAAAGCCTTGCCCCACGGCCGTGTTTCACTCCCAAACGAGTGCGCCTTCCGGGGGGTTCCTCGGTGATATGAACCACTAATGAGGACAATTACACACCCAGGATTTCTTTATTTTCTTATTTTTCCTTATGTTTTCTCTAATTTAAATCTATTCATGGATAAGGTATTCTAATAAATTTCAATACACAGAGGTTTAATTCATGAAAGTGATACTGACGAGACTACCACCTGACACATCGTCATTAAAACTCTTGTATAAATAAGGAAAAACATGTCATTTCGATGTCCTGATTAAAGAAAGTTCTCAAGAGTCGTTATTTTCGGAATCTTAAAAATACAAAAATTCATAGCAAATAATACTAATTAATAATATTACCGGTAATTACATTGATTAGTTACAATGGACCAGAAGGCGGTAAAATCCAAAACAATGGCCAATAAAGCCTGGAGACAGTCCTTTAATGGATAAATTCTTTTGCTTAAGGTTTTCTTCAAAATCTCTTAATAGGATGCGAATGCCTTCGATACAATAATGAAATTCCAATAACATGCATTTCAATTTATGAGCTTAATTAATTGTGGAATACAACATGATTAATGCAACATTATTATCATTCGTAGCTCATGATCCCTTGTTAATGAAATTTTCTGAATTCTATTAATTTGCAATTAATATTACCTAATGAATAAATGATTATAAATCAATTTCGGATTGAATCTTCATAAAGATTCTGTACGTCCAATAAACCTATTTAATTGACTTTAAAACAAAGAGGGAAGAGAAATAAAATATTATAATCTCCAAAGAAGGTAGGACCTTTCCCGACGCAAGAACGAGTACAATGCTCGTTTATACACGTAGTTCCCATAAACCGTGACGTATACACTTGTGGAATGGTGAATGGCTGAAAGTGGTCAACAGGCACTCACCAGCAAACTAGCGACACCTATCGGGGACGACGGACACCGAGTGTTCGGGTTTGCTACGTCCATCATGAAAGATCATATTACAACCATATCTCCCGGCAAAGTAGTAATAAACGACCTTTAACGACGAGGTTCGTGTCATAACTGTCTAATATATGACAAAACCGTGTCGCGGACTCTTTTGAGCTTGATACTGTAGGCGAACATTAATCACAGTTTATATGCCCATGGCAGAAGATGTATCGCAAGAACGGTTAACAGTTAAGTGCAGACAAAATGAGGTTAGGTAAGTTGATTTTGAAAAATGGCATTGCATTGGCTGTTAGGCCGTGTTGGTAAAAAATCTCAGTACATTGGGACCAAACGCACTCGTAGGTGGGTACCTCCATTAAATCCCTAGACGGTTGACCTTTCAGTGGCTTTGAAGTTAAACTCTGTACGTTGTATCTCGATATATAGATTATACCAGGAGAGAATGAGGAATTCCATTTAGCCTCGAGGTACATGTGACTTTCAGCTAGACGTACAATGGCGTAGACTCAATGAACTCTTTTACAATATGGATGCCATTTAGATGGGTAAGCTCAGTTTAGGCAAAGGTCAAAGTTGCGTATCTTTGTTCGTTTCTATTTCCTGTTGGCGTTAAGGCTGCTATATCTAAATATCTGATGTATGCTGCAGCCACTCTATATAGTACTTTATCAATGGTTTTTACACCCACCATTCTGATATAATGGTAATGATATAATTGAGGAAATGACCCATTCCTTTTCGCCGTCGTTACTGTTATTTCATCATTCCGAAGTACAAAATATTTTGTAATATTTTGTCAAACCATAAAAAAAATGATAAAATTTGATTGTTTTGTCAGATTCAGACCTCATACGGAACAAGAATGATGTGACCTTCGTAGACAAATTTATATTGCTGCACTAATGTCTATAACAATACAAAAAGGGCCAGGCTTGTACATGATAATGATTATTATTATTATTATTATTATTTTTACTATTTCTATTTTTAATATTATTATATTTATTATTATTATTATTACTATTACTATTGTTATTATTATTATTATTATTATTATTATTATTATTATTATTATTATTATTTAAAATATAATTAATAATTATTTCAAATATTATTATAATTTTAAAATATTATTTTCAATATTATTATAATATCAAATTATTATAATAATAATAATTTGTATTATTATTATTATTATTATTTTATTATTATTACATAAAATTATTATTATTGTTATTATTACTTAAAATAATAAAAATATAAATGGGAAAATACCCTCCCAATCACTTACGGTTGCTGTAGACCTACATCAGATACAATACTTTAATTCAGTAGCTTTAATTCAGTATCACTCGCTTTCTATCATGATACTTTGTGTCGTGGTGTCACCAAGGCCCGGTGTCTGCCACACCTGAGGGTCTTGCGTTTGTAATCATCCCCATTGCTGGGTCATAACATGGGGAACCACCCCTAGACGCACTTAATTGTGAGTCATATACGAATGTGGCCCACAGCCTTCCCAACAAGTCTGCAGAGCTGTCAGCCTCTCTGGGGGGAGGCCGTTAAATATTTCACCCCTCATGACCTCTCGGCTTTGAGTCCTGTGCTCTATCCCTAGACCACAAAATACGGTTGCTATAACTACATATTAGTTTCAATTTTTTTTACATTTAAGTATTTGATTTAAATATTGCAATGCCCTGTGGTGTTTCACACTTAACACTAAAAATCAGTCTGAGCTATGGTTTGCATGTATTTAAGATTTATTCACCTTCTCGTTCAACTTCGATGGCTTCATGGTCACCTAAAACACCTCATTTTCTACCATGGATGTTTCTATGTTTCTATGTTTCTATGTAATATTGTTATTTGGAAGAACCTGTTTGTGTAAGTTTCTATAACTAAGCTCATCTACAGTTAATTTTTTACTTCTTTCTTCGGTTCGTTCCATCTAACTCAGTTCTTTTCTTGGTAACAAGGACGTTTTTTTGCGCTGGGAGCATTTTTGAATTGTCCATATGTGTAATGACCTGGATATCGAAATACCCTCAAGATATGCCGCTTATGCAGATTAGAGTGGAAATTCGAAAAAAAAAATGATTTTCTTTTTCAATGGCCAAATAAAGGTTAGCAAAGGGAATACGCCATACAGAACAAAATTAAAGTGACCTACGTCAATGAGTAAACATTAAAAATATTCATAAATAATTCCTGACCCGTATATCAGCTAAAATGCTTTAGACCCCAACTTTCACGCTCTGGCATTATACCTTCGTAAAGTTAATATGCGATAAGTTACATATTTATTTTGCTTTTAGTTCATTCTAATATATGATACCGCATATTTGCAGTAGGCCAACATACATGTTGTAATCTCTGTAAACTCTGCAATATTATGACTTTTAATACTTACTCATTTATAGCTGTACATGATGATGACGAGGTTCCGGTCAGATTTCTCCGACAACTTGGGAGATTAAACTTTGCAAACTTCACGATCACGTGACAGAAACTGCTGCAGTTACTGTGGACTAGAAGCTTGCATGGTACTATGACGTCATGAAGTACGGGTGGGTTGTCAGGGAGACGGATGAGACATGCGTCATCTGCCAAGTTCCGCATCACAGCTGTTCCGTTATTTCTATGACTACAACGTCCCCTGCATTCTAAATATAATACACACAAAATTAAGTATAAGAATGACCAATAATATGAGCGATATTCTCGAAAATACGTAACATGTTTAAAGAAACAATTCACACCTTAACGGGCATAAAATGACATTTTAACATTTAAAATACAAGTTTTTAAAATAATACTTTGACACATTTTCATTGTTTACATTTAATTCTTATTTAGACAGTACTATCCGATCCGTCAGTGGAGTATTCAAAAGAACTCTCATGTAAGAACATATAACCTTCGCAGTTGCTGTTTTTTGACATAGGCCTATAAGCAACATCAGTAGGATGTATATAAGCAAAACAGGTATCGCTTGACTCTTAATTTGAATTAGGCCTATCACATTATAAATATAATTATGAAAATATTTATAGATAAATTCCATGTAGTCTTGTTTATAGACGGAATGTGTAAAAAAATACGTCTTGCCATGTTTATAAATGCACTTATTAAACGTGAATGGAGTATGAAGAAAATATTCTGCTAGCTTCTAACATAAAAAAGGATCATGGCATTTGTTATAAAACCTTTTATATATTTTACGCGGATAACACACGGTACATAAAAAACCACTGAATGATCTCCACGAATTTAATTCTCCATGACATTTTTGGTGTATAGCATTGATAATTATATTATTGTTCTTACCGTAAGCGGCGACGAAAGTACACCGAGTGAACATGACAACCATCCAACATGCGGCAATGAACAAACCTGTGGAGTATAAATACGGAAATATGTAGAAACAATATACGTTAAGTAGTTAACATTTATAATGTCATTTGATTTCCATAAATACCAGGGGCGGATCCAGGATTTAGGAAAAGGGAGGACTAATGACAAAACCTAAAGTTCCCCCGGTCCGAAAAAGGGAGGAACCTGGCCACAACGTTAATCTTCAATCCCTAAAAAATAGGTTGCGGCAACTTGGAATCGCTGCTGAATGTTTAAAGTTTTTCACAGTTTATGTCACATTATACGACATTGCATCTACAATGTCTTAAATATCTAAAATTTGAATCGTGACGCATTAAGTTAACATCATAGGGACGAATACTATGTGATAGTGAAGCAATATTTGTTTTAATTATTAAGTTCCAGGGAAGGAAATTTGCTATTAAATTAAAGCATTTCATATTAAACTGCATGACGTTATTGAACAGCTCGGGTGAGTGGTTGGTGAGGGCATTTTCCAATTTACATTTTTTTATCATTTTCTGGGAATAAAACATTGATAAAAAGAAATGAAACATAAAATTTTTAAAGAAAATTAGGCACGAGTACAATCCTGAAAGAAAGTAGAAATTTACCCTTTCCGAGGGAGGAATTTACTCTCTCACACTGCGCAGACTTGGACTCACAAAAAGACGACTCTGCTGTTTAGGATTTGGTTGAGTTAAAACGTGACACCCACAATGCACCGGAGATTCGAAATACAGCAGCGGCGTAGGTATAAATGTAGTGAAGAGGTCAATGTAGTCCGTTCATGTGTGTTGGATAAGAATTGTTTCAAGGAAAATTACATAAACATGAGTATATTGCGGTAAGGAATTTACGGAATAAATTATATTTTGAAAGCATGTGCATGTGAAATGTAAATAGGAGGTGTTTCCTTGCAATGTCACAAACTTTGATTTCAATGTTTGACAGTTTAGACAAGTAGTCCCGGACGTCCCACAGTGCCCAAACAGAAAAGTTTCGTTTGGAGTAGAAAGGGTAACTGTCTCTTTTGTCGGAAGAGTAAAGTAAGCTTGGATTTTACAACTAAGGTACAGTTAAATAGACCTGGCAACTCAATACACTGACGCGACCTAGTTCACTAGAACGATAGGATTATCTGACAAAGTTTGACAGACAATTTTCTTACATAAAGGGTAACCGCAAAATCCTCAAATACACAAGGCCTCCGCTGACAAGGAACCGCGGACAGAAAGGCAAGGGACTGAGATTACAACCAAATTAACAAATGATCCATCAGAAACACGTCAATTTGAACGGCACCCCCAACAGAACTTGCCGGAAATGATAGAATGGCGTGAAGAGGCGCTGACATTCAATCGGAGGCTGCGTGAGTCTCGCGAGATCTCACCGCCGTTTCCTTGGTGATTACACAGGCAGCGGACTCGAATCTCACGTGGTTTTCCAAGGGGCCCGTACGGATAAGAGTGATGGATTGAGATATTAACGTTTATTGTCATGCCGAGTTTGCCCTGGGACGACACGACCTCGTTACGTCTATTCCTGACAAGCGATCATTGACATTAGTAAGGGCTACCACTACGCTAGGTTTTGTCCTTTTAAGAGTGCAGTTTTTCCTGTATTTACCATCAAAATGCCGTTTATTTGACTTTCCAGTGGGCCGATCCATCAAAATTGCCAGTATTTGTCAAATATTCCTACAAAGACGTTTCTACTGTTATCCATTTGGGCTGTTTTACGTATATTGGGGTCATTGGAGACATACAAGAATGAATGTAATATGGCTCCAAGGGGATATGTTTTACTTATATGGCCTAAATGTGCATCTTTAATGGCTGGTCTTTCAAAATTCATTCCTTTAATGGCGCTAGCCCTGAATCTGGGTCAGCAGGCTCACTTTTTATATATTCGTGGAAAAAAATATAATGGTATATATATATAGCCTGACCTCGCATTTCATACAATCGGTTTAACAGCAAAGATACATAAAATACTGTTTCCCAAAGAAAGAAATTAAGATAAGGAAGAGGGAAGGGAAGGGTTTATAGAGGAATAGAAGAAAGAGCATCGCTGGAGGAGATTATACTAATGTTGTGACCCCTGACCTCATTAAATATGTACATTTTGCCCCAAATCGAACGAGGATATTTATGAGGGAAAATGCAACGTTATTTTTATCAGCGTTAATCCATCAAGATTATTACTTCAAAACCAGAATTTTTTTTACTTCTGACATAATAAAATATATGAAACTTTGTTGTCAATCAAACTCAGTCGAGATAAAAAAAAGTAAATATACTGCATCAGTTTCCTAAAAATCCACTTTAATTATGCGCGGAATTTGCCGAGAATCGAATCCTCCTTATCATATACACCTGGATATAAACAAAACGAAAAGCACATGTGGGAGGGGATCGGCTTTTTTTAGGGCCCCGCTTGACAAGCGGTGCCCTATAGTGATCACCATGTCAGTCCGTCCTTCCGTCCATCCGTCTTTCCGTCAGTGACACTTTATTTCTTGCGCGATAACTCAACAACAACATACTGCAGCTTTCCCAAATTCACAGGGATGATTCGTATCTATGAGGGCTCCAGACCTATTGAATTACAGACTTGTCGAAATTCCAATATATCCGCCACAATCCGATCGCTGATTTTTCTTTCGCGCCCGATAACTCAACAACAACATACTGCAGCTTTCCAAAATTCCCAATGATGATTGGTTACTATGACGGCTCCAGACCTATCGAATTACAGACTTGTCGAAATTCCAGTATGGCCACCACAGCCCGATCGCTGATTCACTTTTGCGCGCGATAACTCAACAACAACTTATTGCAGCTTTCACAAATTCAAATGGATGGTTGGTATCTATCAGGGCTCCAGACCTATTGAATTACAGACCTGTTGGAATTCCAATATGGCTGCCACAGCCCGATCGCTGTTTTTTTTTTTTCGCGCGCAATTACTCAACAACAACTTACTGCAGCTTTCCCACATTCACAGGGATAATTGGTACCTATGAGGGCTCCACTCCTATTGAATTACAGACCTTTCGGAATTCAAATATGGCTGCCACAGTCCGATCGCTGATTTTCTTTTGCGCTCGATAACTCATCAACAACATAATTCATCTTTACCAAATTCGCATGGATGGTTGGTACCTATCAGGGCTTCAAACCTATTGAATAACAGACTTGTTGCAATTCCAGTACGGCCGCCACAGCCCAGTCGCTGATTTTCTTTTATGGCGATAGTTCAAGAACAGCCCAATGCAGCTTTACCAATTTCTCAGGGATCATTGGTGCCTATGAGGGCTCGAGACCAATTAAATTACAGACTTGCTCAAAATCAAATATGGCTAACAGACTACATTCGGTGATTTTCTATTACACACATTACTTCAGACATATCTTCTTTAATATCATTTGACCCAGTAGGAATTTTTCCCTCATGCGTATGATTAAAAACCTGTTTCTGTTTGTCATACTTTTTTAACAAATTTAACTTAATTTTTCGCCCATATGTAAACTAGTCCAGCACTAGCAGAAACGAGGGGGCCCTCTGAGGACCATTGTCCGACCACATCTAGTTTTACCTATATTTATAAAATGTTCAATGGATTAGCTTGAGATAAGATACCGGAACAGTCCCCTTTAATCTTTATTCCTAGAGCCTTTAGGCTTATTCATAATATTTCAAGCAAGCTTATGGATGTTGAAAAACAAATTCACGCTGAATTTCGGCTCCAAGTGGCACAAAGCGGTTAAGCATGTTGTGCACAGGGCGTCGGGCCATTTCAGACGAGTGCAAATGAAAGCCGTGGCTCCCAAAGAAGGGAACACCATTAGATGGTTCGAAGCGAGTAAAAAAAATAGAAATTAGCCGTGAATGAGCTTAAAATAGAACCTGAAACAAGAGCGTTCTTCTAAATAACGATGTTATGTCACGGATCCTTAAAACATACAATTATTCACTCCTCGTGTTAACAAACTCAACACTATTTTAAGACAGAGAGCCATCTGATAAAAGATGAAGCAGAAAGAGACAAAATCGTGAATAGATGCAAACCAGAATTAAATATACCTTAGACTCTTTTTGGAAAGAAACGTTAGCAATAATGCTGATTGAACAGCACAATTTGCCATTCAGAGACTTTAGTATAACGGCTACCATTTGATGGTTTGTCTCTGTGTTTACCTACAACGCCATGGATTTCTTTAATGTCTCAATTCATCCTACTATATGTATTACCTGACAAATATTCTTATATATAAATCCACTGGTATTTATTCCGTCTGCTTTATGAGCAGTGGGGTCATCGGGTTCAACCCACATTGCAGGCATCGCACGCAATATGGCTCCCGATGGGTCACTTATATGGGCTATTTACATCTTTTATGAAGCATACTTAAAAGTTCCGTACAATTCGATACACCAGTCCATATATCTGGGTCGATGGATATCTTAACATGGACAGTATAGTTCTATGATAGGTGTTCTGTTTCAAATCTCCAAAATGAAAATGGGAGTTCATGTGGCTGTAAGCTCCAAATGTTAAACTTTTTATGCCAAGTTTTATAAACATTTTTATGACACACAACCACAAGCGTTCCAACCAACTCCCCAATAAAACAAGTTTGAGTCAGCATTTATAAGCGACCCGTAACAATTTATATATATATATATATATATATATATATATATATATAGAGAGAGAGAGAGAGAGAGAGAGAGAGAGAGAGAGAGATAGATATAAGCCATGAGGGAAATGGGAGCCAACTGGTTTTGCATTTGAAAACCAAAAAATACCTATATTATTTACAAATAAAAAAAAAACTTTAATTTGGGCATTTCCGTGTCTAACTAGAGGTGGACCAAAGAAGCTGCCCGGTACATCTCAAATTATACGATTTTTGTTTTGAAACTTTATTTACGTAGGCTTGGTCAGTGTTAAATTCAGTCTGACCATGGCGCTATATTACATCTTGGCTGGCCAATAAGGCACGCGTATTGTTTTCACTGTAAATACAGAGAGATGTAATAGACGCACCCTCTGGGATACTCTGAGGTGCCCAGAATACACAAACAGTGCGAGCTGGCTGTCACATGTGAAAACACCTGTTACTGCACACACCGGGCTGATGGACATAGTATACCGGGCCCGTCCTGCCCTCGCCTCTCGGGCGGCTCCTGCGTACATGAAATACACGGGGTGGGTATATTACCTGACCAGGTTTATTACCAGGAACAACTGTGCACAGCCCACCAGTTATCGTTTCGAAACAGTGCTGTAGCCGAGTCCACACAATTCGAGTCTGAGTACAAGTCCGATTCCAGACTGGTAGAGTCCTATTCCATTACAGAGCCCAAGTCCTCCTTCTGCCGGTCTGAGTCTTTTGGAACACAAGTCCAAGCCTGAGTCCGAGTCCAATAGAAATGATAGTTTGATGTTACAGTTAATACAAGCTTTTTTTACTTTAATGTTTAATTCCATTTAACTCCTGATGCAGAGGTAAAGCTTGGAATATATTTGTAATAATCTGCCAGTAGTTCCCATGTTTAAGTACCTATTGTGTGACACCCCTTCATTATCTGGCTCGATACGGACTCGACTGAACTTCTCGAGTTCTTACCTCCGAGTATGATTATCAGTCCATGATCCTCGACTCCGAGTCCCTGAAAAAAAGCTCGTTCAAGCATTGAGTCATTTGTTCAAGAACCGACTCCTCGTTTAAGCATTGAGTTATTCTTTCAAGAACTGACTCACTCGATCAAGCTTTCAGTGACTCGTTTAAGAACTGACTCACTCGTTCAAGCATTGAGTCATTCGTTCATGAAATGACTCACTTGTTCAAGCATTGAGTCATTCGTTCAAGAACTGACTCACTCGTTCAAGCTTAGAGTTATTCGTTTAAGCAATGTATAGCTTGATCAGGGATTTAGTTGGTACCAGTTTGTTCCGTGATAAAACACAACATTTCCAGTTGGTTGACGTCAGAAGTTTCACTTTCATTTCAACTTGATAGATTCATGACACAAAATTTACCTTAAAAACCATATTTAATATTCGATATTTTACCATATTTGTGTATTTATTTCACATACATATGAGGTATAAGAGTTTATGACCGATAGCTAATTCCCTATATGGACCCTTAATTCTCCCCATCGGTCTCTCTCTACTCATAAACTCAATATATGATTCATGCAATGTATAATCGTCTCTGAATTTTTTACGAAATAACTTATGAGACCCGTAAAAAACGCTGCCCCAAGTGCACTTTTAAACCCGTGATTGCCGGAAAAGCTGAATGAATATATATTGTAACATTGCAGTTACGTCCAAAAACATTGACTTTTTTATTGATAATTTCATAAATCCCTGACGAGTTCCAAAAACCCATGTCCCGACCGCCATAGCAGCTTTATATATCCAGGGTTGCTGCACTGAAAATTGGCTCAGCGTCTGCCGGCGGCCACCATGCATGATTCAAAACAACGTCCAGCAACCCGAGTACACAAGTTCTCATGTATCTTCCAAGCGACTGAGCATTGCTGGTCTCTGTATTACTTTTCTTTTATTTTTGGTGCTTAGTAGACATGTCTTGTTTACTTTGTTTTTTTTAAGGATTGTTTACAGATAGAGATGAACATTTGAAAAAATATCATAAGGAAATATTCTGAATTCCTTATTTATATATACTTAAGGTAAACTAGAATGATATACTATTTACAGTTACAGAATCATACCGAGTCTACAACTTGATTTTAATTTGATAGTACTTAAGGGGGGGGTCTGAAGATCTTGTAAAATTTACTTAAGTGTCAATGTAGTTTTCACTATTCATATTTGTGCACATAGTCGAGGGATCCGTTGACAGTACTTTCAATCATCCCCTTGGTCTTTGTAATATACATTAGTCCCGAATAAAAACAGGATAAAATCAATTTAAATTTACCAGAGAGAGAGACAGACAGACAGGCACGAGACAGACGGACATAAAATATTAACACAAGTTAATAATTTTCTTTCCCTTTCTATTTTGTTGGTCCCCAAAGGTATATATTGCCTACCCTTCAACTATGATATTAAAGGTAACACAAAGTGCTTAGTGCATATAACACCTGCAATTTATTTATTTCCGTTATCTTAGATTTAACTAACATTATGAAGACACATGTATACGAACCATCTGATGTCCATAATGCTGTTTTTATCCAAAGAGGATAAGATAAGATAACACAAATATGCTTAATATATGTAAAATTCTGCAGTGTATTTGTTTCTGTTATTTCAGATTTCACTAACATTATGAAGACGCATGTATACGTACCACCTGATATCCGTAACCCTGTATTTATCCGAAGAAGAGCAGGTAGAGAGTTAATCCCCGTCCCCGCCATGTCTCCTAGAACTGTCTCGTGTCCTCTGGTTTTTACTCTCTTTATAAGTGACCAGCCGTAAAAAGATCGTTCTGCTGGAACTCTCTTCATAGACCGGTGCAGTCAGCCTATCATATTTTCCTATAATCAGGCCATCTCCATAAATGAAGCAGTCTATATCGTTATGGTTATCCCTTTAAACTGCGCATAACAGCCTCATAACAGCGTACTCCCAATAGATGAAGTGATTCCGCAGTAATTATGATACTTTCGGTAACCGTAAAGGTCCTCTTCAAACCGCCGTTATCCGAAAGTTCATTGGATCCTCCAATGAGTGATTTTCTGAAAGAAAAGAAAACAATAAGGTTCAACACGCGCTGAGCAAGAGTCACGTGTCTGCACCTCAGGGGGTCAACGATTGCACTGAATTAGCACCATTTAAAGTGTACTGGTTTTATTTTTAAAGTCCATTGGTTTTGCATTACCGCTGCAGCTCGGAGATGCCACAGATCACCTGGAGATGCATTAATGATTAGTTGTAGAGGCAGCTGTAGAGAGCTGTACTGAATATCTCCCATGCTATTGGTGTACTACGTCAATTTATATTCAAGATTGGGGGGATGACGCGCAGGCGTGGGAGGGTTATCAAAGTTGGGACAACTTTCTTATAAACGATAAATATATATATTTATATATATATATATTGTCTTTATGACACATTTCAAATACAATTAGCTACAAGGTTTTAAAAAAAGGTATTATGTTTTCAGTAAAGGTCAATTCCAAGGTAGGCAAGTTTCTGCCATTGCCATTTCTGTCATTGTTTCTGCCCGGCAACTACCATGCGGCAGTAATACCTTTCTGCCTTTGTTTCTTCCTTTAGGGCAGAAAAACCCTGATAGTCAGGTGGCCTAGCAAAATATGTTTTACGGGGGTGGCTCCTATCGAAATGTAGAAGTTAAGGCCACGAATAACACACAGATTGCTGCTTTCATTTAGATTGTCACATTCCCAAATTTGGGCCTGAGCCCCAGAAGAATAAGAAAAGAGCAAATTGTGACTTTTATTTCTAGTAATTTGTTTTTATTTTAATAAATAATCAGTATTTTGATAATTTAGATAGCATAATTGTATTCCTCATCCATGAAAATATATGTTTAGATACTAAGATTGATTTCCTAAGTTACCTAGAAACCGAGATTTTAGCATATATGTGTTTCGACATGGCTGCCATCTTGGAATCCAATTGATAAAATGCCCCCACTCCCCGAAAAAAATGTGTTCCGTGATGTGAACCATATATATAAAAGAATTTACTTTTTAACAATGGAACCAGAAAAATACATAGACGCATATGTCAACAACGTATAGAGTTGTTTGCACACACGTTAGCACAGAAAGCAGGAAGGTTAAATACAATTAATGGTTTAGTGTTAAACCGGAACATAAACTATGATTAATAACGTCTATTTGTGTTCTGTGAGGCGATATCGCCAATTTAGGGATTTACGGGATTTACTTTCACCGAAAACGCCCTCGATGTCCTTATAAAAGGATAGATGAGTTGCAAATGTAAACAGCAAACTGTGTTGTCCGTTAATAAAATGACAGGAAGCGAGTGCTAATGCCTCATCACGTAGTCCAAAACCGAAATGGAACTCTGATGATGTAAATAACTAGCTTAAGAATTAGATAAGTCAGCATAAAAAATGGAGGCGGTTACCTCCATCAAAATTATAGAAAAATGATAGACTAAAAACATAAATCATAGAAGAAAATGTAGTGCATGTTGCATGAGCCTTGTTTCAGGGGGAAGTGGTAGAGTGGGGACATATCTTTTTTTTGGGTGGGGGACAAAGCATCTTTTGTCTAACTCAATTTTGAGAGAAATAAAACACATTTTAGATCACAAATTAATTCCATCAATTAGTTCATAGTTTCGTCTATAGTTTCGTCTTTTTTTAATTCTGTCAATGATGCCACTAATATTGATCAAATTTAGGATAATACATATATGTCAATTGAATCGCCATATAAGTTAGCCTATGTTATTGGTATTTACATAAAATGTAACATGTGAATAGATCTTGAAAATGGAGCAAATATTATTTTTGTTTATTGAAAATATGTGTCATAATATGTGGTGTGTGTGTGAAGAAAACTATGACATATTTGAGGAAGGATTTTGTCCTGTTCTTCAGAAGGGGAGGGTGAATTGTCGGACGCAGGTTAGTGCGGTTCTCGTTATTTCAGGGATTGGGGGGGGGGGGTCTCTCACTATTCCTTTGAAATGTCCGCTTAACATTTTTTTTCAGTAAATAAGGCCAATGGCATGTTGTATAAATGGTGTTCTGCTCACAGAGTGAATTGAAAACAATTAAAGGATTTAGGAGGAAAACACAGTCTAATAATATTATATGTTGCATCTTTTCATGAAAAACAGAGAAAACGTAGACACTATCTATAAATGGTCTGTATTTTCCTCTTTAAAAAACTGTTCCACATGAACCATTTCAACAAAACTATGTAGGTTTTCCCAAGAAAGAACCATATAAGAAAGGTTTCACTAAGAACCAATCAAGGTCCTCTTTATGTCAAAAACTTTACGAGGTTCCTCTAAGACCCTCCATAGAAGTGAGGAATGAGACTGGACGTTCCAGGTAGAAACATTTAGAACCTAAGCGCAAAAGAGTCTGAAGAAGAGAAACCCTTTGTGTACGTTTCAAAATGAGCCTAATCGTTACAAAAGGACACAATCGGCAGTGATACTGAGCTGGTTATCCAGGTTGAGTCGTAATACAAACCATATCGAGGAATGCATCTCAGTGGTCTTCCATCATTCTGCATTCATACCTTTGTAACAGCCCATTCTCTTAACATTAGGCTACGAATGATTAATTAACACAAAAGAATAAATGTGAACTCACAACCCAAATTATAACTCCGTCTCTATGGTAACGAGTCGTTTCCCGTATCGCGTCCAGTAATCCGCGCAGTCATATATTTACTCATGCGTTCAGAAATTCAACAAACAATCCGATGAATTTATCAAGATGCTGAGTTAAAATGGAATTTTTCTTATGTTAGGTGTCGTTAGAAAGTATACTAAAAATGCTAACGATTTGTCTGGCAATGAGGCGTCTGAAATTACGAAAATATTTGCATCCTTAAAAAGCCTTAAAGTGCGTTCCTCGTTGAAGGATATTATGGTACTCTGACAGCCAGTACGCGCTAATGCTTGAGGGCCGAAATGGCGATAAAAAGAGCCTTAACAGTTCCGAAAGGAAATCTTTTTATTCCTAGAGTAATCGATCCAAAAGAGCTCTAATGTTCCGAAGAGAGACCTTTTCACTCTTGTTTCTAACGAAAGACCCTAAAAACGATACTTTGAAAGCTTTACTTAAATCAGTTGCCCGTTACAACTAGACCACTAATGGATTCAAACGAGTAAAATGGTTACAGCACGGTACCGTAGAATATGAACGAAGATTCGAACACCTTCTTTTCAACAATGTTTGACTTAATTAACTGGGCTCTCTCGTTGCAACTGCAATGAACAAACATTAAACATTTTCAAAAATGCAAAAATACTCGATTGGTGCCAGCTTCATTGTTGTAGGACCGTCAGACACGCACCTGTTTCAGTAACAGTTTACTTCAACTAAACGCTCATGAGGAAACCCTGGTAGTTGTTGATACACTACAGACGGACTCTTGAACCTGGAGCATTTAATCAGGCAGCCAGGGATTCAGATTGTAACATACATTACATTTAATTTATGAAAATTATTATACTTAAGAACCATTAATATAAAGCCCAGCGTTACAAAATTTTGGATAAGAGACGAACTTCGAGGTTCTTGGCTTCCTATCGCAAACGTGCATGTTGACATACGATACGAAGTCCGACGATCTTGGCTTCGCATCGTATCGTATTTTTTCGAGCATGATCAAAAGTTTCGTATCGTAAATGGTAATCGTAACCCCGCCTCATGAGCCAAGGCCTCCCAGTATGCCTTTTTTTTCCGTCCATTGAATCCTCTTTGTCGCCTTTAATAATTAAGTTACCAAGCGCTTACAGCGCTTTTCTGCGGTATATAGAACCAACGGTTTCATTAGAAGGCATGTTACTGATCAGTATGTAATGTAGTAATCTCATCACCATTTGTTCGAAATTCGTATAAAGTATGGGAAAATACGATACGAATCTTGATCATTTAAGATAAGATGGGCAATTAAGAAATCGTATCGTATTTAAATTACTTATTGTATACGCTAGGCTAAAACCCAACAAGTTTGCTTAATACGAATTTGATTATAATTGACGCTGGTGGCATTTAAGCGTTGTTACGCTTTTCCTCTGTGGCCATTCCTCGATAATGCTCGTTCTTGATCGTGAAGTGTCGATAAAGATGCCAAGTTTGGCCTCGGGGTTCATTTTCATATTTCCGGTAAACCCTGAGAATTTTGAAAATTGGCTATAGCTAGCGAACTAATTTTCAGAAACATTAAACAGGGGCCAATTTCAACCAGATGAAAACCCGTCCATCACAAAGCCGTCCAAAAACTCACTCATAGCCGGCCGAGGTGTGATCAGATAATAGTTTAGTATTAATTGATGGTTTCTCGTGGTTTAAAGCAATCAACCTCATCGGGAGAATGTTTCTCTTGTGATATGAGAAACAAAACACGAATAACAAACAATAAATATAATAACAGCCAATGTATATAAATCTTTGCAAACTTGGTAAATATTTAACTGATGACAAACACCAAAAACACATTCATAAGATAAACAATTTTTTTTTAAGATATAAAATAATAATTGTCTGAACGAACGGACATGTAAGTTTCATAACTCACTAACATGTAAGCTGTATGCGTGTTGGGAGCTTTAGGACCAGATTCGCATGATGACCGGCCCCTGCCACTGTAGGTCGTCTATAACCATTGTAGGTGTCTGGCGCCTAGATCAATTGTTTCCTTCGAGAAGACGAGCACCCTGGACCGAGGTTCCCCTGGTATTAATTACCACGAAACTTTGGCCCGCAGAAAACGGAAGCTGATGAAAGAGCCTCGATGTCGGTACAGCCAGAGGTCACACTATCCCAGTGTCGTCTGTCCGGATTCAGGTCAGACAGACTGGATACATGGCTCCAAATCACAGTGAAACCTGTGTGAAAGACCACCTGTCTAATAAGACCACCTCACTATTAAGACCACCCTTTAGTGAACCAAACGCGTTCTTATTAGTTAAAACTGACCCGTATTATAAGACCACCTGTGACTTTAGACCACTTTTGGCCAGTCCCATAAGTGGTCTTATAACACAGATTTCAGTCATCTTACCTTAAATGTGCATGCATGTGTAACGTGCTGTTGTGCTGATCTCATTTGCCTTGTTATGATTTTATACTTTAATACTTTACTAACCTGTTTGCATTAGTATAATGGCACGTTGCTCATTACGATATTTGCATATCCAATCCCATCTGGTTGGTAAACTTTTCGTTTGTTAAAATTCAATTGCGTTTTAGGTTTATCTATAAGTGATAACAACAAATATACAGTCTTACTTTTTAATTTTTACCATTTATTACCAACTAAAGTAAATTAGGCCTATTTCCAATATTTCATGGTATTCTTTGTTTCCTTGTATCTTCAATATGTTTATCATATATATATTCTATTCATGTACGGCTAACGTCACATATAATATCATTCATTGTGCCTTATGCTTTCAATTTCCAACATTTATAATAAAACTGTATTTCCATGAATTTGTATTATTCTACATTTCAGTGAAAGATGATATTTGGACAACAGCATATAAACCTAAAAATGCATTGCGTAATATTATTTATACTATTAATTGTTCCATAAGTATCAAAAGTAACACCTTCAGAACTTTCTTGGAGCCTTACTAGTAAAATGCACGCCCTCTTATGATTGCTTCAGACAATGTGTTGCTATAATAAAGCTTCCATATCAGCCTGGTGTTTGTAAAGTACGTCACCCAGGATACCTTAGGTGTAATTTGTCAGGTAATTAGCCAATCATGACTGACGATAAAGCGACAACGCGTCATCAGTGTGCCACCAGCCACGCGATGTTTTATATGCCTCAACTTGATAGGTCATTCTCACTATCTCGTTGCCATGATCTCACGTCAGCCAAATTGAGCAAACGAGGCCAACGGAAAATTAATCTACATATCCCGGGAGTTCAAGGTGATTCGGTATATTTTATAGATTTTTACGACAGTTGATAAAAAACATCGAAAACGCTTTGATCGGTTTGTTCTGTCTGACAATTTTGCGTGCATAGAAAGTATAATGTCACTATAATAACAATATATAACTTTGACATAATATAAATGGTTAAAAAAAGGTTTCCTTTTTAAAGATAGATAATTCTTTAGTCGGAAGCACAGGACAAATATTTACAGCCTGGGCTTTCTAATTGTGGGATTTGGTACTTCCGGTAAAACTTTACTTCTTATTTTCTCACAAACTACAAAGTTTTTCCTGATAGTGGCCGGGGATCTTTTAAGAAAAGAAATCATGTTTGTTGAAGCTGTGAAATCACATCAGTGCTTTTATCAGTGAGCATGAAAGAAATGTACGTCTTTATGGATTCACTATCACGCCATCATGAAAGGAAAGCAGGCCTCCAAGTATATATAAAACCACGCTTTTATTACTTTTAGTCTCTGCGTGTATACGAGGAAACAAACAAAAGTGCATAAAATCGGAAAAAAAGCCACCAAAGCAACCGTCACATACATGTATTGTATAAGTTCAAAATCTTATGTCACATATTTTTACATCTTTCAATTTTTATATACAGTTTTTCTTATATACTAGAAACTTTCGTAAACTGAATTGCAAAAACGTTGAGACGACGGCATGACATAGCCTCTCTAACGTAACACTCTCTACATTTCTAATAATTACAAATGAAGAGACACAACTATTCCTACCTGTTCAAAATTTGTTGTCTATCTATTCTTAGATCTTTGCCCCCTAACTGTTCTATATAACGTCGTATACATCTTGCGCACCATGCTGAAACAGCATCAAACAGTCCATACAGCCAGTGAGCTGGTGCAGCATGTGGCCAGCGGCAGGTCAGAAGGCGTGCTGCCAGCTCACGCTAATTAGTCAGGGCCAGCAACTGAACCTCAGTCACATGGCCCTGGAGCGCTCATATTGTACGCTCTGCGGTTGGACTTAAAACTCTCGGGTTTTTCGTATTATCACTACCATTGTGGGTGATAGTGGTATTCTCTCTAGCAAGTATATACGTAAGCTGTGGCTGTTTTTTTTTTGTTCGCGAGGGTTTCGAATTCGCGATATTCGCGAAAGGGAAAAAATGATCGCGAAAATTAAATCTTCGCGAATAAACGCCAGATCTACACCTGTGAAGGATCGTTTATGGTGAAGCCTCACAGGCATTTCATGTTCTCTAGGCGACCACACCTTTACGTTTACATGTCGAAATTCAAAAGATTGATATTTCACCAATAGTCCATATAATCTGCCTATAGGGGACAAGAATTTCCACTCGTTCCCCCGTGTGTTCAGATTTAAAGCGCATGCGCACATTAAGTAATGTATTAATGTACATACACTTTGTGTAGGTTACTACATGGTAAGATCAAGAAAATGAAACCCTCGCGAAACAATGAAAAAATTAAAATCACGAAAATTAGGCTCGCAATAAGAAGCCAACCACAGTATATGCTTATTATACTTATATGCTAATTAAAGATAAGGCATCGATTATGTATCCATTAACTCTAATCAATTTGTTGTCTATCTGTCTCTCAGTCAATCTGTCTGTGAGTTAGCCTATTTTTCTGTAAACAAGATAGCTCAAGGAGCTGTATTTACACATTTATATTTTTTTCTTATAATTTTTGTTTGTCTTTAGATTTATACAAATATATTATTTCATTCCATCTTATTTTCATGTCTATTTTGTCTATTTTTTTGTTTCTAAGTGAACAAGATTTCCCAACAGACTAAATTTACAAAAAAATATATTTCTGTACTCGTTTGTTTTCTGTTGTTTTTCTGTCTGTTTCAAGTTTGTCTGTATACAAGACAGGTCAGGAAGTTATGTATTTATCCGTGCCTCCCTATCCGGTATTTCAAAATAACTTACGGTTGTTTTCCAGACTTGTGACGTCACTGAAGCCAAGCTGCAGGTAACGACTGTCACGGGCGATGGACAAAGCATGCCATGGACAGTTTATGGCAAATCCTTATAATCTGTGTGCCTATACCTTTTTTACTACAAGTCTTCCTTAAACAAAATCACTGGATCCTAAGAATCAATTCCTTTTTCTATCGTTGATGAAAATTACGTCAGTCTCCTGCAGAATTTGCGTGTTTTGCCAAAACGACTAAAATCAAGAGTTCAAGCAGCCTCAGGAAGATCCTTTTTATTCTTTCATTATATATATATATATAATATAACGCCACAAAGCCAAGTGTCGGTTCCAGCTAGTAATTCTATTGACTCGGTAGTAAATGAAGCCAAGCTCTGAGGTGTTTTAAAAATGGCTCACTGCATGCGGGTAAGTGTAAACTACTAAATAATTTAATGTGAATAATTTACCAAAATGATTGCCCACATGCAGACTAATCAATAATTTACGATGAATAATTGACCTAAATAAAGTGATTGTCCTTTATCCCTGGGGAGATACAAGGTCATCTATTCAGTTATAAGTATATCTGAGAGGTCAAGCAGATGTATACATTTATCAGCGTCAATAAATGGTGTAACATATGGTTATGTTGGGACTGTTGATCGCTTAGAATAGATAAAGGGTTGGCTGATGTGGACGACCCGATTATCAATCTTGTATTGATATAATCGATTATAGATTTTTTTTTTTTACAAAGGTTAGGCTTTATAATGATAGAAGGTTTTCATAAAATTAAGCCGATCAATCTTCAGAACAACCTGTGTTTACTTATGGAGTACACCCTTAGTTTATTATATACACATGTAGGCTATAGAGTTATAATATATGTTAGCCTATATTAGTCCTATACATCTATTGAGAGGATGTACAGATCCATATTTGATAAGAAATTTCATACTCCTAGAGGTAAAACAATTTTACCACGACTGACCATGAAATTGCAACTGATTCCTAGCACTTCACACTCATAATCGATCATAGGTTGATCTAGCCATGACAACATGACATTCAGGCCTTCTGAAATAAACTGATAGGGCCTGGAGTCATGATGGCAGTCACAACAGAACGCCCATTCTAAGGGTCGGATCAAAATATTTACTGTCTGGTATTATTTGGCATCACAGGCTTATATAGTCGTATTATATGTGCTTAATATCGAAGAAAAATGTTATTACACAAAAATAATTACATTTATTACCTTCTTTCATCACTGTGGCACCGATTCACGTGAAGCGGTACTTCGCATTCAAAAGTGATGGTGTCATGGCGCGGTCGTATATGAAAACTTGGAAGTCGGAAGCCGGACGCCGGAAACCAAGGAATCGTTTTATAAATAATGCAGTTTGAAGCATATACAAAATGCTAACGCTTCAATACCGTTTTGTTTTTTCCCCGATAGAATAAGATCTTTATTATCATTCTGTAAAGAATGATAGTTATCCATTCTTCAATCTGAACGTTATGGACGATTTAGTGCTCGGAAGCAATCTCGGAAGTCAGTCAGAAGTCTTGGGATGTTATCCAATGTGTATAACTCGGAAGTCACAGAGACGCACTGGTTAACTTGTGGTCAGTTAAGAGCCACAGCCCAAATGCAGTTTCATTATAATTATAGTTGCATGCATATATTAAAATTGCTTATGCATGATTCTGCTTTAAATGCGTGAATAACACAAATCATGATACATAATCGGAAAAACTATAAGTTCTTAATTTTTTTATTTGTAAATTTAATATAAATATATATATATATATATATATATATATATTATATATATATATATATATATATATATATATATATATTTATATATATAAACATATATGTGATGGTATTTTCACGTAATATATTTCACCCTATCTAGAGCTATGTTTTGTGAAAATTATTTATATTAACATGGGGATGGTATGGGAAGGGATAAATTTTTTAATATGCAATGTAAAGAGGACATTTTGAGGCACCTTAAACGAAAGATTATGAAGATTTTCTGTTCCGCAACTATACTCCTACATGTATTGGAACAATGTATTCAAACTTCAGGTTGTTGGGCTTTAATATTTATATTTCTATAACATTACGGTATAAATTGGAAAGTCCAAATATTCAAAAGTTCGTAGCATGTTAATGTCAATGATGAAATGCGCGTCTATACATTTATAACTTGCAAAATGTCACTACTAGTATTTAAATGTAGTAATCGTTGTAAAATAATTGATATGTTAAAGTCTTATGACAATCTTTGCATTTTACCGAATTTTGTGATCTGAGAGCGCACATGCAGACTCGGACAGCACAGTGCGCGAGTCTGAGTATCAGCCGAGGAGCCGTGAGATTTTTCACGGTCGATCCCACCCCGAGCTGAGCTCTGTGGGGAGACCGTGTATGACTCACACGGTACTGCGATGGGGGGGGGGGGGGGGGGATGGGGATTCCTCGGTGTTATGCTTGCGCCCTCTATGGATGCACCACTGTATAATAAATATGGTATAATAAACCCTAATACGGCATTAAAAATACAGTTATAAATTACGATGTCATTCAAAATAAAAACAGTAATATATTTTCCATACGTTGAACAAATATAAAAATTCAATATATCCCAGTAGGTCATCGCTAGAAAAAACATACATGTATCAAATACAAAACGAAATGTCCTTCAATATGTTAGAGTTCTACGATATTTAAAAAAAAAGTTAAAATATATCTTAGAAAAGGGATACAACAGTCCAGGTAATATATAACATACTAATACATGTGTGATTATAAAATCTTATCGATTTGTATATTTAAGCAAATAATTTTTTTTAAAACTAAAATCAATTCTTTTTCAAGTTTTAACTCTTTCTTTCAAACTTTTTCAATCTTGATATTTATATATTAAAATTCACTCCTGATGTTTCAACATCACATTTCAACTCCAAATAAATGGATATTTAATAATATTTTAAAGTATATTTGCAACTGATTTCACTCTCATACGTTATAATATGTGCATGATAAGGGCATGTAAACAGAATGTGCTCCCTTCAACTTCGGATTACTGTATACGATTACAAGGATCTCGATCAGAAATTACAATTTTGAATGTAAAATCTTTAATAAATAACCATATAGAATCTTTATCGACACGTAAGACATCTGGGGCTTCAAGTAAAAGTCTGTCTAGAGGTGACCTGGTGTCTTAAAGATGCTACGGGATATAGGCATTTTTATTGAACCTGTTGCTCATCTTTATGATTCATTCCTTTAAATTCCACATAAAAATGATGACACCATGCAATAATGGAACCAAACCGGATTGATAAATCAAGTTAGATATTTACCGCTAAGATAAATATTTCAATTACAAATATTAATTATTCCCATTCTACTTTTGCTGTATAGAAATTTTTTATCTTTATATAAAAATATATGCATCTGAATATTCCGTGTATACTCACTATTTTTATTTGATTCATATTTTTATGCTCAGAAACAAAATTAACCGGACTATAATCGGAATTCTCGATACAGAAGTACCGTGCGCTTTCGGACCCCCTTCTCTCCGGACTTAATAGTTGCTGGTATCAGGTTCTACAAATAAACAGATTTTTTTATATCTATAACATTTGCTCTGTAACAATTTATTTTTAAACATTTAATGAACTTTTTTTGGCTATGCAAAATGTTTTGTTTGATGTTTTATTGATTTTTTAGTTGACGTATTTTACGAATATATATATATATATATAAAGTATATAAATGTTTGTGTGATGTGGTTTTGCAAATTTTCAGAACATTAATTTGATGAATATTGTGCCTAACTGCATAAAAAATATCGATTATATATTGAATCGTTCTGCAAAAACAGAAACTATTGTTTTTTATATGATGGTAAAATGTTACAATCGGGATCATATCTATTTACACATGCATTGTGTATTTTTTTCTGTCAAGGTATTGTTAATACTTGTGGTTATTTTTAATTTTGCAGGATACGTCTGATGAAATCAGTAGCAAACAAATTTTTGTAAAGCATCATGTATATTATGCTATTTTGGCAAAATTTCAAAACATGAATTGAAACAGGTTCCATTTACAGCAGGTATATATATAGGGGAAAATATCACATTGCAATGTGATTAATATATATATATATATATATATATATATATATATATATATATATACATACATACATATATATATAAATGTGTGCAACCTGACCATGAAATGTAAAATATAATTTGGCATAAAAAGTATTACATAATAGATAAGAGTTTAAGAGATTCATAATCATGATTAAATTTTTTGGTCAATGGAAGAGGAAAAGGTTTTTCAATTGATACATGATAAATAAAATATTTTGTTCGAAACACCCTTGTTAAAACATTTACTGGACGTTTTGTGGTTCTGTCAAATTATCTGTTTAACTCTCTATGATATTATCAGGGTAATTTTTAAAATATTAACAAATCTTTATTTTTTTTCATGTTTCCACAAACAAAAAATACGGTAATAGCGAAAATATTGATGAGTAATTATATAATCTTGTTTTACAACATGAAATAAAATATCAATATAATATATTATAAAAAACAGCATAATTAATGTTACAAAACAGAGTTTATGATAAATATGTGATATTGAAGAAACCGAAAATGCTTGACACGTTTGCTGACGACATGATGACCAGTGCATTAGCCATTACTGGCTAGTTTTACACATGTTATTTGGACCATAACCGGGCATTACCGAGCAAGAAATAGTCAATAACTTCAGATGGATAACTTTGATTTTTTACATAATGATAGAAAAGACCTTATTCTATCAATAAAAATAAAATGGTACTTTCTATTGATGTAGTATCATTTTAATTATGCTTCGAACATTGCTTTATTTAAAAAATCCTTGCTTCCGACTTCGGACTTCCGAGTTTTACACATAGCCGTTTGGAAATCCCCTACCGGAAGTTATGATTCTCCCGCTGACAGACGTGGAGACGAGTTTTTCGAGTAAAACCAGCCTCGGTATTAAAAACTGCTGCACGAATACACGTAAGTAAACCGTGGATGTAATAATTATTATTTTCCCCAACATAATAACGTTACTTTTTGTCTTAACTCAGGAAAATGGCAGTTCGAGAAGTAGATGAAAATGAAAAAGTAGTGTCAGAAATGGCGTGCACATCTGCACATACTAGAATTGATTCGAACCCAATAGCTTGTACTGTCACCCCATCGTCTCCAGTTCATCTAAAATCGACGTTTGGGGTGACAAGCTGTCGCTAAGGTTGATCGATCATCGGTTGATCGATTATGATCCAGGAAGTGACTCCCAACACTACTTTATGGAACCGGAAGCGGATCCCCCCCCCCCTGTTTTTCCTAAATCCTGGATCCGCCCCTGGAAACATTGACTGCCCCAGGGTAGTATGTGGGATACATAAATGACATGGAACTTGTAGACACATTTATGGTTATCTAAGCATATATTACTTTAATTATTCTTAATTTTTCGTGTAATACATTTCCGCGAATTATATGTCCCGAAATAATTTTCACGAAGACGAAAATTGTCTGTGACTTACAGACAAGGAGTAATTATGGATCGCAAAATGGTAAAGTAACATGAAGTTAAGTCACTTCTTTTCTTTTTTTTTTTTACTGTAATGATACAAGAAGGGAGGCAAGTGCCGGCCGTATTTATGAAAAAAAGCCCGGAAAAAAATCTGTAAAAAAATGACAATGTAACAACAGCAATCCAGATGACGTAACTAGAAATAACCAAAATATCGGGAATAATGTGGTCAATTGTTCTCTAAATTGTTGGGTGTGTGGGTTTAAATGTACGTATATATGGGAGACCGGCTTTAGACGCCCTCAGGCCAGATTCGTTTACAATGGAAAAGTTTCACGTAAAGTTCTCATTATATAAGCTGTATACAAGCTATATATCAAGGAAGGATTCTGCAAAGAATCAAATCAGAATTTTTTAATATTCTTATAACGTTAATACGTTATGGGTGAAAAAAGTAAATTTGTTTCAGTCAACTCATTCTTTTTTAGTTTGGAATCCCTGATTTCTTATCTTCAATATTTAAAGTATCACATGACAGATCCAGAAATATAATTACACATAATGCCAGATGAAAGTGAACAGTAATGAAAAATTATATTTTCATATTGTTATTTCGTAAGTTTTGTTCATGTTGTGTTTTCTTCAAGCGTCTAGAATTTATTTTACAATAATATATGCAAAGTCGGATGGGCGGGAGAGGGGTGCCATGGCCCCCTGCGACATCTCCTGAATACACCCTGCATGTATGCGTGTTGTGTGGGAGCTTTGAATTGTTCCCTTCTCCTTCGTGAAAAACATACATGACAGGTGACTCCCTTATTTTTGTCAAAGTTTCTCGTGCACGGTGCAGCTGATGTCGTGACTGCATCAAATTTTTTCTCATAGATGTAAGTGTATAAGCTCACCAACAGAAGAGGTCTCGAAATGTTATAGTCATGCATGCTAAAGCTGATTGTTTGTTAATAGTCGGTGACAATGCGATTTTAAATATTAAAAAAAAATTTGAGATATTGTGAATGTGCTATACTGCTTTATGTGATATTTTTTGTTCGTTTGCTTCCTGAAAAGAACAACCGTCAATGTTTGTAAAATTCATTCTTCATAATCTTAGTTTATAGTATAGTCCAGATATATGATCATTTTCAAGATTTACAGATTAAGCAAATAAAATTAAAATCGGTCAGGAAAAAAAGAGAGAAAGCATTTTTAAGATTTTTAACAAGTTTGCATACTTAATTGCATAATTATTCAATATCAACATTCTGTATAGAATTTAAAAAGCCCACAACTAGCCCTATCTGATGAAAAAAGCAAAGTTAAATCCCGACAATATAAAAGAAGAAAAGAAGCCTTTTTTTTAATTGTTGACGAAAGCGAGTCAGGCGGAGAGACAGACGGACACCTGACGCCATGGTTTAAGTTTGACCGACGGCCAAACGAACTAAACTCTATAAAGAAATTTGGAAGTACATATAAGCTTTGATCTTACCATTCCCCCGTGTTTCTTCAAATTTATGTGACAATTTCTTAAATTCATAATGATGCTATGGTTCTATCTTTCAAATTTAAATTAAAAAAAAAGAACAATAGTAATAGAAATTAGTAGTCTGAGACTTTTAAAGGTATATATACCTCTTCTAGTATACTAATCAAACTTTGGTATATGTTACATAGACAAATGTGTTTTTCCATGGTTGGATCACACGTCAGTACTCCTGACCAGAACAGAGGTAGCCACTAATACCACTAATCTCTGGTCCATGGCCGGGTTACTGTGGTTGGTATTTTGCCCCTGAGAGTTTCAGTTTCACGATATTCGCGAAGGAAACTTACCCCGAAAATAAAAACTTCGTGAATAAGACGCCTATCCATCACAAGTGAACATTCATATAGTTCAACACTTCTCATCAAAGGACATCTCATGCATATACACTGTGGTTGTTTTCTTTTTCGCGAGAGTTACAAATTCGCGAAATTCGCAAAATGGTATAATTAACGCGAAAATAAAACCGTCGTGAATAATATGCAGGGAAGCAGTCCTTTATACTACATCCCCGTTGGCATCGCATGTACGTTATCAATAAAGTTGAAAGATTGATAATATAAATAATAACATGCAACTGATGTTATTCGTAAACCTAAGATTGATATTATAAATAATATCAGGTCTTCCGTATTATCAGAAAATTGTGAATAGGTATTTCCATTCCTTGTGTTATCCATATTCTCTAGAGGTTTTTGTCAAATTGATGAGACTGATAAGACTTAATAATTTAACTTCGTAGATACTGTTTGGTAAGATCGCGAAAATGGAACCCTCGCGAAACACTGAAAATATAAAACTCGCGAAAATTTTTTCACGCGAATATGAAGTCAATCACAGTAATCCATGCCTGTTGGAAGTTGAAAGGCTAAAGACTGATACAATAAATGACTGCAGCACTTTAAAGTTACCTGTAAAACAACACTCATATGATTACATAATTAATTAAACTATTAGTGGAATTTGTACTCTTTCCATGTTCCTTTAGAACTTACCACATATACAGTTATATTTATGCTGTGTGTAGGTTCCTGTATCGTAGACATCGCCAAAATGAAACACTCGCAAAAAAAACTGAAAGGTGGAAATCGCGAAAACTTAAAATATCGAATATGAAACGAACCATAGTAAATAAATTGCTCATCTGACAATGGTGAAAATTCTTGAGAACTTTCTGAGGTATTTTTCTTGCGTGGTACCAAAACCTTCTCACAAATTTTTGTTTCAAGCTTTTTGTTTAAAGTTATATACTACCAGGCAATCCAACCCAATCACTGACCCACCACATAACATATAAACATAATACCTGCTAAGGGAATAATAACAAATATTGGCTACATTTATTTCAAGTAATAGATTTATGGTATGCAACGCTCGTTGCATCACGCTTAGAAATTCTTGTGAGCAGATACTTCCAGTCAAACCAAAAACGAATTTATGGTTACTGTCATTTAGCCTTTAGTGGGAAGATCTTTAAATATGCGTCCACACCAGTCCACGTAATCCGTCACTCAGAGGTGGATGATTTTATATGCCGGGCACCAGTCCACAACTTCCGTTTGGTTAAGACAGCTGTTTAGCTTGATGGTTTCTTACCGGAATAAGCTGTCACCAGGAGCCCCAGAAATGGCTATCACTTTGGAAGATGAGAGGCGGGAACCGCGTAAATCTACTGTTTATCACTCCTGAATGGTATGGACTGAAATTTGGTCATATCCAGGGAGTCCCAATGTTCTTTGAACTTAATTCCCAAAACACCCCGCGCGCAGTGACAGTAATTTAGCGTGATGGGTAGGCGGAAGGTGTTGCGATATGATATCTTGGGAGCAACCCGAAAGCGACTGTTTAAAAGATGTTAGTCGATTTTACTTATTACATATATATGATCTTAGAATATTAAATTTTGTTTCTGTGACTGACTGGAAAGCTTAATGTTTTGACTCTTTCGTTTTTTCTTAACAAATTTTGGTTATCGGAATAACCGCCAAATGTTATGTACATTTATTAAGCACCCCAGAATATTTCAAGAAGACTTGTTCATTACCTTTCAGTAGAGATGCATAATGACAAACCAACCAAGTAATCATGTAAGTAACTAAATAAAGGAAAACCTGATACCTTTGCCTTCTTCTAAGCAGGAAGTAAAGACGTTACATCGACTCTATAAAATCTCACAATATTGACATTGAAATTAAAATTAATGAACCAGTGATGTACGATTCGAGTGAGGACTTGTACTCGAGTTCGGTCTCGAGTCCACTGTTTTTAAGGACTGGGACTTGGATTCGAGGGCCTTGGACTTGTACTTGGACTTGGATGTAGTTAAGGACTCCAGAAATCAGGGCGAGTCCATCTCGAGTCCATATAACTATAGAACGATGGTACAAATGGATTAACTTCTAACAAAATATTACAATAAATAAAACTATACATAAACATTTTAAGATATGCATCAGGGGCTAAATTAATTAAAAATTTAAGTAAAGGGTACATGAAATTTGCATAATTGTCTCAAATTTTAAAATGTCTTATAATAAGAATATCTGTAAAGGAGACTGACTTTGACTCGGGTTCAAATTGATTCGAACTCGAAGAAGGTGGATTTGAAACTCGAACTTCTCGGTCTTGGACTCTGAATCGAATGACTCTGACTCGGACTTGCACTCGGACTCGGATGTTGTAGAGTTCACTACATCACTGGTATGAGTACTTGATTACATCTCGAACGTGGTTCTATTACTTTTGCACAATTAACCAATAAAATCTTACATGAACTTCTTCCCTCAATGCGGACCAGCCAAATAAGAATTGAATTAATGTAGGAA
Organism: Sipunculus nudus; assembly: GCA_026874595.1. Lineage (NCBI taxonomy): Eukaryota > Metazoa > Annelida > Sipuncula > Golfingiida > Sipunculidae > Sipunculus > Sipunculus nudus. The sequence continues at coordinate 65,118,513 of CM049316.1, read as the reverse complement.
CTTGAATGACCATCAATTTTTCTTAATTGTCACAGTTATGCTTTAAAATTATAACCGTACTGTTTACTAACCAAGCTTTCACCATATGCATCTCAGAACTGAAATACTAAAATGATTTATGACCACAGAATGCTTTATAATTACCTGGTCTTGTTTAGAGCCAAAATTCACGATAAGCATCGCTTAGCGTCAGTTGCAGGTGCCCGGGAACCGTAAACTAATGGAATTCATATTCTCATTGCATTTAACCTTTACCCAATGCCAGCAAACTTGTTATTCCGTGGTTAAAAACAGGTGTTAGAATTCACGTCATCCTTATAGATGCTGGATCTTTCTAAATGGATTTTTGCACCTATTCGTCAGACTAGCTTTGAGCCGTAAGTTCGTTTGTGTCAGATGAGCTGTGCCCGTGTTAATATGTTTCGTGCTACTTTAACCCCAATGGTTCTTTTAAATCCTGCGATGTAATTATTTAGTGGCGGACACAGAGTTGCCCACGTGCTAGTTAGTAAAATAAAATTCTATGTCTAATCTAAATAAAATGTCGTCTAATACACCGAGTTGCTCATCTATATTTATATATATATATATATATATATATATATATATATATATATATATATAATATATATATATTATATAAGTTATATATATTATATATACATATTTATATATATTTTTCTATTTAACTATATTTATATACATACATGTCTATTTTATATATTATATAGATTATATATATATACATATTATATATATATTACATATCACATATCATATATTATATAGATTATATAAAAATATTATATATATATATTCCCTAACCTTGTTAATTTAGAAAAATTTAGTCCTTCAACAAAAGAAGATTTCTAAGATGTCCTTTGGTTTAATTAGAATCCCTGCTGACCTGTGTGTTCATGGCTCCTGTTAAAAGAGTCTATTCCGAGATCTCACGTTTATTTCATAAAGATAATACCTAGGACCTGATATAAAATAAGCCGATCACACATTACACAGGTCGTCTATTTTGTTTATAATGTTGGAACAAATGACCCTCGGTCGTAACAAAAAACACGTCAACTAAAGACATCTGGGACAAATCGGACGGCCCAGTGTTTTTACAAATGACAAAAGATTCTTCAAATATTTTATAAAAAAAAGTTTTTAATTTATAGTGTAATATCGCTCCGTGAGAATCTCATCCAACTTTACAACTTTTTTTAAAGATTTTTTGGCGGGGGTTACCGCCGCCATTTTTTATTGCTTGCTTAATAAGAAGGTACATCTGTAGAATCCCATTCCGATTTGGGACACGTGCTTACACGCGAAAATTTTGGCTTCAACCAGACTCGATGTACCACTCCTGCGGGTCCTAGGTGTGTGTTAACCCCATTGCTGGGTCATCACACCGAGGAACCCCCGAAAGGCGCACTCGTTTCTGAGTGAAACACGATTGTTGGGAACAGTCTCCCCAGTAAGCCTGCAGAGCGCTCACCCTAAGTAGGGGCCGACCGTAAAAAAACTCCCTGCCTCGGCTTTTTGCCCTGTGCTCTGCCCCATTATCCACACGAGTTCTGTTCTATGAAGGGAATAGATCACTGGCTCAATAGACCTTTGAACCTGTACGGAGGTTGGCTCTACCCCTGAGCCAGAGAAGCCGGTTCCAGCTTTACACTTTGCCCTCTTAGTTTTTTCGGTTCAGTTCATTCTTGCAGGTTCTCTCGGCTCCCTGCATGGGGAGTATACGCAATATCCATTCTACGTTTTGATGACCAGCACCCATTCACCCCTGGGTGGAGAGAGCTCACTCTCGTGGAAAAGGCTTTGACCAGGAGTCTTAGCGACGAAGGTGGTGTGAACGGAATTCGAAATCCCAACCTTGGGGTAATTCGTCTAACGCCTAATTAATATAACCATTACGGCACCACGCTCCAAATTTTCCCCACCAATACTAGTTTTCTTTCAACTTCCGCGCAGCCAATTTCAGTCAACCACATGTACCCTGAATAACAGCTCGAAGATACTGTAATTGCCTTTTTGCTCGCGAGGATTTAATGTTGTGATATTCGCGAATGTGAAATAATCGCGAATATAGAAAAAGATGCCCCATCAACTAAGATGACCTCTGAAAGCAACCTCATCAGCAACCTAATTTGTGTCATGTTTTGAAACAGGCCAATGCACATGTACACATGTACACACATAGCCCGTACACATGTACACACAGACTGAGATCGTATCGACTGTGATAACAGATCCTGATTTAATGACTGTTCCAGAAATAGTTATTGTAGGATTTTTTTCTTAACATTATACAGATCCTGCTGTACTTAGACTCTACAGGTTCTGGTTCAATCGCGAAAATGAAACCCTCGCGAAACGTTCAAAAAGAAGAAATCGTGAATTTTCAGCCTCGCGATAATAAAGCCAACCACAGTTAACTACTTCCGTCACAGGGGCGGTATAAGAACCTTTTTTTTGGCATAGATTACCTACAGTTAATTAATGGGTACGTATCGTAAACCAGAAATCATATACAAGTAAGACAGGTAACGCATGGTAACGCCTGGTTTTAATCCTAATCACCTTTCACATGCAATCTGTTCTTTGGCTCAAGATCCACATGTCCGGATAGTTATAATTTCCCCCACTAGGAGGGAGCATCAGCGACAGTTCTCTTACTGTCTGTTCTGAGAACGCTGTACAAGCATACACAAATACAAAACACATGACCCTATAGTTACATTTGAAAAACACTTTAAATTAAAGTAAGAAGTTGTAAAGTTGCAGGTTTAAAGTCCCCTTCCCGATAACTGGCTCAAAAGACGCTACAGAGGCCACACACCGTTTTTAGGTAGCAGGGCCCGCCATACGCAGATAGCACTTTAGGGGCCCAATCACCTGTCTGACCTTAACAAACTAAAGGAAATCCCTTGGATCTTTGATAAAAATAGGTAGGGAAACGTGGATATCACTGCACACAGGCTGCTTGTTTTGAATATACTCAACGTGTTTATCACATGTCGAGGCCCGCCAAAATAATAAAAAAAATCTAAAGAAGCAACTGATTTTACGCTGCCAGCTTTGACCGTTTATGATATATTTAGACACCAGCTGGCGGTTCGCTGTCCAGATGCCAATGAAATCTGCATCCCGATGGATACATGCCTCCGCCTTGACAAGATTTAAGAACGCGTAGCGAACACACGGGACACCGTCGAGGTGCTAGGCGCTCGACCGTGACCTGAACGGGTGGCCGGGCGAGAATGCGTGACGCATGAGGCTGACCTTCTGTGCATTAGCTTATTTTCTGGCCCATATTCCCAGGTTCATTCGTGCATGTGACCGTACATTTGTAAATATTAATTGATGACACTCCACAATCCGCAGTAGATACTAGATCAACACCAAAATCTTAATGATTCTTGGCCCATTACCGAAATGTCCTGAAAATTTCATGAGATTCCGTTCATGTCTGTTGTGAACAAAAGCACACACACACACGAACGGCAATCTTACCACGACAGTGTGCATTTTACATGAATTAAAAAAACTACTATTAGACAAGCCAGGCACTTTCACAAATGGATATTTTTTTTATATTTTTATATTTATATTTTCAATAATATCCTAATGCACAGATAGTAAACTAAGATCTCTTCCGCGAAAAGGAAATTTTACACGACATTAATATTAAGGAGTAAAGGGCCCTGTCTTTCGGTAGATCGACCTTTGGCCCCTCCCAGCCGAGAACGCCTGATTTCCTGCCCCCGACCGTCACGAAAATCGAGTCTTTTGTCTCCCTTGTGAACCGTAATAGGAGCGCAAACCCGAGTATATTAAGACTCCCCACCTGGGGGACTTTGCAGGAGCATGATGGGAAGGCTCAGGTGCATTGTGAGAAGGCTGTGGATTGATTTTCGGTCGGCTGTCATGTCATTTTGGTGAGCCATAACGGTTCTTACAGCTCGCATTAGTTTAATAACTACATCCGCCTGTTAACCGGACTGGCACATTTTGCAAGCAAATTGAATCTAATCATATTACACGGTTGTTAATTAAGACATAATTTAAATGCCGTCACCGAGACGTTGACGGCACACTCTTTCTGCGCCTTGCCATTATCTTCGTGCGTGTTCTACAAAAAGACATCCCTTTGTGTGAACATGTTAGGTTTCGTTTAGGCATCGGTAATGTCCTGATGATTTTTTCCAACGTTCCATATATGTAGCACAAATAAGAGGGACAAATTACATGGTCCATTTTGATTCCGAAGTACCTGACTGGAGATGTGATTAAAGTATGCGATATTTTCTCTAATTATTTCCCTTGCGTTTCAAGTCGGATTCAGAGTGCTGCATTCTTTTTCACTGAAAACAAAAAAAGCCGCTAGATTTCCGGTTTCGCAGTTATCAATATAATAACCCATAAGGAGGCTTTTGATTTTATATCAAAAGTTCATTCTTTGGCTATATGTTGCCTCAAATTTCTAGGTAGTTTGCTGAAAAAGGAAAAAAAAAACGAAATCTTCTGCTGCTTTTATCAACATAATAACATCTAATAAGAGCATTGTTTTCATCAAAATTGCTTCCAAGAATTTCATTTTTCTTTTAGAGTACGTGTTCTTCATGAATTGTAAATTTAAATCAAGAGATATGGATGGATAATACGTCAGTTTTACGATTCACATAGAAATATAAGGTAGCAGCGAAAATTAAACACAGTTTTGCGTGTACATACGTCAGTCAATTAAGCATGCACATTCCCTCCTGGCTAAGCATTAACCTACGGATGACCTCAGTGTAATCTGATTTTTCCCCCCACCAAGCTATTTTTCAACTCGAGAATACGTGTTCCACGGTATTCATATTCACGGGTTTCGTTATTTTATATCTACCTGAATTATAATTTATTTATTTATTAATTTTTTTATTATTTTGATGAAATCTTTTGGAGGGATAGTCAGGTATTATGTTTCTCCTTTGGTTTGTTAGTTGTCTGTTAGTTACTTTATGCAAACACCTGTAGACAGATTTTGATGAAATCTTATAGACGGACAGGGTAACACCCGAGAAACAAACCAAGAAATGTTTGGGCAATCTGAATCACCAAAATATATTTTAAATTTAAAATATTATATACCATTGTGATTTAGTGAGATTTCTTTGTCCTCGGATAGAGGCAGTCATATTCTTAGGTATCAGGGGCTGCATTTTTTATCAACTCACCAGGTGAGCCCGTCTTACTGATGCGCGAGTGTGGACCCACCGAGAATTCATCCGTATCTTAATTATGCGTCAATTACGGGCCTGGACAATCGAGGGGTAAAACGCTCGGGTATCTCCGCTGGCGCCCCGGGTTCGATCCCCTGCGTGGCTATGATTGTGGGTTGTAATGGCGCGTCCTCGGCCGATGGGGGTTTTTTTTCGGGTTCTCCGGTTTCCTGCACCTCTAGATATTACGGAATGCCACCACCTGCGCCATTGAGAGTGCCTAGATTAGTTTTAATAATTACTTGTATAATCCATGTAAAATAAATATGTTTATAATTTATACAACACATCAAAGCTTGATCAGGGTGATCCTACCGAGGATATCACTACGGGCTAGTGATGGGTTGATGATTGATTATAATCGATGATCGGTCAGGTTGACGTAAATGCTCCGATGATCGATCATCTTGTGCAATAATTGATTTCAAAATTTTTGCACGTAACTAAGTTTTTGTGATGAATAAATGTGTGCTTTATATACATTATACAAGCAAACTAGAGAAAAACTAACTAAAAAAACTTAATTCCTAAGTAACGATATAGACTCGTTGGCTATAGAATCATGACATTATAAGCCTGCATATAGGCCTACATATCAGTTGAGATGATGTACCAATCTGTATATGCTCGAAAGTTCATACTTCTAAACAACCAATTATTTCCAATCATCGGTCAGTAGAGATTAAATGATTTTTACTGATGATCCGTCATAAATTACAACCGATTCTCAAAACTACCACACTACCCCAGGTTCTTGTTTATTTGTTTTTTTTTTAACTTCTACAATATTATACTATGGTTGGCTTCATAATCGTGAGGGTAAAATTTCGCGATATTCACTTTTCATTTTTTTCACGACAGTTCCTGTCTCGCAATCTTTCATGCAATATCTTATTTTACATAGTATATCCAGTATTACACTATTTGACGAGGACCCATGAAAATTAGTATAAATCTTGCCTCCTATAGGCAGATAATATGTAAGATCTGATATTATTTATAATATCAACTTTTGGCCTTTAGACTTTTAAACCTACAGGCTCGGTTGCGTGGACAACAGGCATAAAATGTTAATGAGGCTATATTTTAAATGACCATTTCAAATGCGTAGCTGGGACGTCTTGTTCACAAAGGTTTCATTTTCGTGGTAATTTTCCGGTCGCGAATACTCAGGAATACTCAATTCAAATTATAAATATCGGTTGAATAAAATGAATAAATTAAAAAATATCAAATTGGCAGGATCACATTTATTGAAATGTAGAATTATCAATAAACAATACATTAATTGCTGCATGTGCAATGCTTTATAATGATATAAGTCCCAGATCTGTGGATACCATTAACAGGAATTTCATAATTGTGTTTTATAAGATTTATTTATTATTAGACGAAGAGAAATTCCGGGAGGACGAAGAGTAGCCCCCCACCCCCCCCCCCCCCCCCCCCCGCCTACGCCCTTGTTAAATATTGCGAAGGTGAAACTCTCGCAAACAAAAAGACAACCACAGTTTATTGAATAAGAAGATTCTGAACTGACGATGCCTATTTGCCTCATGGTAGTTGCGTTCATGTGCGTTCATTTCTGAAACAGAACACCCCCATAAATATAACAACACTCATACCACCATTCCGCCAGAGGTCGTTTCTACTCGAAACTAATCTCTTCTGTTTGGGTACTGTGGGACGGCCGGGACTATACATGTCTAAATTGTCAGACTTTAAAATCAAAATTTGTTACATTTCAAGGAAACATCTTCTGTTTACATTTCTACATGCGCAGCTTACAAAATATTACTAATTCCGTAAAGTCCTTACCACAAAAACACCCATGTTTATGTAATTTGCCTTGAAACAATTCTTATCCAACACACATGATTGGACTACATTGTCCTCTTCACTACGTTTATTCCTACGCCGGTGGTGTACTTATAAGCCCCGGTGCATTGTGGGGGTTAGATTTGGATTCCGACAATCCCTAAAAAGCAGAGTTGTACTCTACAGATTATGTGCAGTGTGCACTTAAATATAAAACATATGAATGGCAATATATATTAAATGCATTCGGTGAAAGGGGTTTACAATAAAAAGATTGGACCAGGACATACTGACTGATTCCGTAAGTCCACACGCAAGGTCGTCACTACCACAGCAAAAAATATTTCTTTATCATTTTTAAATACGGATGTAAGGAATACATTTTTTAAAGATTCGTATTCTGAATTCATCCGCGTTCACCCATGGTGCAATATAATAATAAAAAAACTCTACTGGCACATCAAATTTTTATTTGACACGCACCACTGTAAAGGGGAAAAATCGTGAACTGTAGAACAATTTTATACGCTCTGCAACAAGACCTCCCATAAACGCTAATTTAATACCCGGCTTTCATATTTATCAGAATATTGTATTCGGTTAAGTTTGGCACAAAACACCCGCTTGAATAATGTCCGTTGATTCACACCAACCACGCACGATGAAGGAAACAAATGAATTAATTGCTTCATAGATATATACGTTGGAACTGCATCAGTCTAAACCACGGCGGGTTATTAAATCACGTCGAACAGACAGCATTCGGTGGAGCGCAAATGCTTCCGTTTTAGCCCCGCATGTAAAAAAAATATTTTTTTATCCTGTACAAAGCAGCTTGTATCGGGGTATATATCTCCATTCCCAGAATGCTGGCCACTTATAATAAAAACCCTCATTTCATGAAAAATAACAGACAAAAGGACAGCGATATCTTACTAAAGGAAATTAAATTCCTACGTATGTTATGTTTAGAATTCAGCATGCGTAGTTCGGTATTCTGGGAGCCACCAAAGGTGACCATAACAGCCCCATTTACACACGTTTTTCTAGAGCGCTCTACATCGTTTAGCGCGCGCCAAGTCCCCCAAACGCGCCATATTTCGAGAATTTTCGGTCTGGAGCGCGCTACATTTTGACCACCGGTTTGAGTCGGTTCTACATTCTGGCGCGCGCCAGACGCGGCCTACATTTGTGCTTCGAACGTGTGTAAACAGACGTGGAGCGCGCTACCTATACAGCGCGCTCCAGCAAGACTCGGCTGTCATGTGACTAGGATTTAGCTATGCGCGCAATGGGGAATTCAATCTAGACCGCGCTAGATTGCAATATTTATCTGCGTGTAAACGCAATGCAGATTCTAGGCCGGGCCAAATAAAATGCAGCTTAACTTGACAGGGTAGCGCGCTCTACATAGTTACTTGGTCCGGCACAGTGTGAACGCAAGTTAAAATGTAGTCCGCTCCACTGGACCGGTCTAGCGCGCGACACATTTTCCTACTCTAAATATTGCAGATGTAAGGTATATTTGATAGTACATTTTAGTCACCACCCCACCTGGACGCTTTGGCGGGATTATAAGCTCCACATTATATTTTATGTAAAAGGGAGAAAATCCATAATAATCTCTGGTATCCATTTTATTTGGCCAAGTCCAGTTATGGTAAGCCAAAACGCATATATATTTTTAGTTTAAATATACGTGTAATCACTTTATAATACAGAAATTGACATGTGGCTATAAATACGTACTCGCTGCTTACGTCATGGCTGCTGTGAGCAGTATGGGGCGTGTCTTCTTGGACCGAAATTATATTTAATAACTGAGGTAAAAAGTACTTCCTGTAGCAAATATGTAGCCGTTATGTTCTACATAAGATGCTTATACAATGCTGCAAATGTTTTAATGTTACAACGTCCAAAGAAATGACAACACAACTTCTTTTCCAGAAAATACAATCATATAGTGTACAATCACTACTTATATAACTCAATACATGAGAAAGCGACGGAACAGTCGACCCTTCATCAGTCACGAAACGTTTCGTCGCTGAAGGCGGCTAGTATTCTGAGAGAATGTACAACACCGGAAGAATCTGTTTTATAAGCCAATGAAAAAAGGAAACCTTATTACGTTCGTTAAAAGTTAATCATCCCGAAAATCAATGTCTGGAGGCAATCTAATCAAAATGTTTTGTGCTGAACACAAAAAGTCGTGAACACTTATAGGATTTTTGTGACATTGGGAGCTTTGTTTGTAACATAATTAAAGCTGAGTCATGAAAATGGCCGTTTTTCTCCAAAGATGGTTAAAAATATCATGCCATGAACGCTTCATAATGTTGATTACTCCAAAAAAATAATAACACATTTTTTCAATACTGCGCGAAGTGCAAGAGTTCATAAGAATAAAAGATATAAAAAGACTTCTGTTTATGTTTTCTGACTTAAATGTGTATTCAGCCCTTACATTTAAAGATTCATTGTTTACCCTTTTTGTTATTTATATACCTCATGTTTATACCAATGTTGTACCTTGTTTTAACATTTGCAATTAACCATCTGTTGTAGATAACAGAGGATGCATAGACTTTTATTCACTAGGTCAGCCTTGACATTTGAAGATAGAGAGAAAAGGCGATCTTTGAAGTACGTTTTTGCGGAAGAAAATCGCGTTGGATATTCAGGCGGCTACAATAAGGGCACAAGGGACGTAGTAAGGCTAGAATTTCTTAATTACAAGTTAATTGTCTTTGTAGGTTGACCTCTAGAGAACTGGTAATGAGATTTGTGCCCCTTTCGTATCCCCTGGGACGGGTTGGGATGCCGTGTTGGGAGTAGTATCGATCCTAGTGATGAAATTGCTCGTGAGGGCACGGCTCCTGACTTGTCTCCCGTCCACCAGTCACAATCCAACTGTCACGTGTATATTTAATGTTATTGATAAGATTCGTGGAGGCCACCGGGGCTCTGACCGAGGTTAGATGTTCATGTCCGTATTTGTTTGTTATGTAAAGCAGGGCTTTCATGAACGAGGAGGTGAGCGTCTGTTATGCGCGAAATCTCTATCGGACGCTAGGTTCTTAAGGTCCAAATGTTCGAAGGGAGCGCAGATTTCTGGATGTAGGACTGAGAACAGTTTGCTCTTCTAGCAGTCGCGGACCATTGCCAGCTGGACCAATCATCTTTAAGGGGGGGGGGGTTAATCATAGTTGAGATAAATTTTTTTTAACATACACACTTACATGTTTTTATATGATTTATATACATATTTTGTCAGTCTGACACATTTCAGCTAAATAACAATTAAAAAGAAGGTTTTAAAAATAAGGCATTATGTATCCTCTAAAAGTTAATTCTAAACCAGGTTTAGATAAATAATATTCAGAGTAAACTGAGGAATGGAACAAAATGGTAATTCTAATTATCAATATGTTTCATTTCAAATTTATAAATATTATTCTCTGAAAGCAAGGGGGGTTATTTCATTGCCCCCCCCCTTTGCTCAAAAGTTAGGGTATATATACCCACATTCCCCTGAATTGACGCCTCTGAGTTCTATTAACACTGCCCTGACAACTGACCCTTACAAGATACATTTCACAATAATCAAATACATATAAAACAGTTTCTTATCATATAACGATACTATTATGTCATTAAATACGAAACAAAATCAATTTTAAACAACCCTTCAAATTTTGACACAGATTATCTCCTCCAAACTTTAATAGGATTATTTAACATTTTGGTCTGAGCGTCGTGGACACTTCAAATTTTCGTCCTTTTGAAAGTCCTGATAAAATGTACTTATTTTCAAAGACCACGGTAAAAGTAGTTTATTTTTTTTTTGTAATTTTACAGCATGCGTTAACACGTTACCTAAACAATTTTTCTGATCAGTTGTGACGTCTCATGAATAAGACCCGGGATGAGCGCTCTGCAGGATTAATTGGAAGACCATGCCCAACGACCATGCTTCACAAACAAACCGGTGCACCTTTCGGGGGTTACTCAGTGGTATAACCCAGCCTCAGTGGTATAATCCACAGGCCTGGCTAACACCAGGGTATAAAATGAGAGGAAATGTGTGATACCACCCTGTCCGAAACCGGAATGGAATTCTGCATATGTATATACACTTAATCGAGCTACATTTAAAAAATGGGGACGGTTAACTCCAACAAAATAATAAATTGAAAAAAAACTACAAAAGACCAAGGAGGTAAAAGTGCGGAAGAGGATTCATGAATTCGGTACCCTCAGAACTTCGACTTTAACCGACAACAATCCCTGATTCGTATTTTATCTCTTGTTTTAACATAGATGACACATAAATCTAAGGAATATATATTACCCATTGTGCGCGGTTAGTGGAAATGACGCAGACAAGTGATTTGAGGATATAATACAGAGTGTGACGACACATTTATGCAACGGAGTCGAAAAAGCATCCGTAAATATTCGTGAAACTAAATCATTCATGACTCGGGAATATGTTTTTCATTACAACTGTACAATTGGAGACTAAGATTGATCCTTTTGTTATACAGGTTAAGTCATACAACAAACCCCAGACTGTAGCTTCCACAAGCCAAATAGGGTGATGGCTTGCCGTTGCATGATGCCGGCTAACCACAATCACCATAAACTATGGAAACTGCAGCTTTCACCTCAGCACCACGCAACCTTCTCTACCATACAGTATCGGTAAACCTGTACTGTGCCGGCTTATAGATAAAAACATTTTTTTTTAAATATCTGAAGTTGAAGCCCCGGTTAACCATGGTCACAGACCCCTGTCTATAATTTTAAAAGAAGAAGAATTTAATCCTTATAATGGTGAGACTCGCTTCTCCAGGATTCATCGTCTAAAAAGTGTTTGACCTCCTCATGATTTTACAACAATAAGTGATGCAGACGAGTCCACACTATCCGAGTCCGAGTCCAAGTCCGAGTCCAAGTCCGAGTTCTTCAGATTCGAGTTCAAGTCCACCTTGTTCGAGTCATATGGAACCCGAGTCCAAATAAGAGTCAGATTCCAATACAATTATCCCTATTATAAAAAAAAACTGAAACAGGAAAATTTAGATTATCACGTGTGTTTTATATTAATTTATACACACGCTTTAACATAAATGTGTAATTACATGAATCTCCCGATGAAGATCTAGTTGGTAATAGATATACCCTTTTTCTGTAATATCCGTTTACTAGCTGGCACATTTATATATACATTTCCTTAGTATTTGAAAGATATTTTTTTACTGTACCCTAGATGGAGTGGACCTGATTACTTGCGTCCTTACCTCCGAGTCCAAGTCCGAGTCCATGACCCTCCAGTCCACGTCCGATTCCCTATAAGAATGGACTTGAACCCGGACTCGAGTAGTACATCACTAATAATAATTAGATTAATTAAAAGGGATATCTTATTAGCAGTGATGCTATCCGAGTCCGAATGTAAGTCCAAGCCACTCGAGTCTTTAAAAGTCCGAGTCCATGAGGCTCGAGTCCAAGTCCACCTTCTTCGAGTCCGAATCATTTTGAACCCGCGTCCAAGACACAGTCCGAGTGTGATAAAAAAATATTCTTAAACAGCAATTCAAAATTGAAATTTGAGACTATTAGTTACATTTTTAAACTAGTTTACACGTGCTTTTTCTATAATGGTTAATTACATTTATAGCTCCCGGTGATGAGCAAAGCTTGGTTTATAGTATATATACCAATATAATGAATATATATATATATATATATAGTAAGTAGTTCGCATATGTACATAAGTCTTCATAATAAGTAACAGATTTTTTTGTGTGACTTGAAATGGACCAGGCCTAATTCCGTGGGTTCAGGTCCGAGTCCAGGACACTCGAATCCAAAATAGACAAGTTATTGGCTCTGTCTACTGGATGAAAATAATGATACGAGTATTACAGAACAAGAATATTAAGAAAAAGTCGGATCACCCCCGTTTGGGAATCGAACCCATGACCCTCCGATTGGCGGTCGTCTGCTCTACCACTGAGCTAACAGGGGTCCCCAACTTCTCTGTGTATCAGCACACATCAGTTTGGATCCTTGTTAACCCACAATGTTTTTCTCTGACTTCATGCATATTCATATTTTGGGTTGCATTTAATTGGGTGAATGCATTTTTAAAGAAAATATCACTCTGCAGAAAAACGAACAGTAGATAAAAGGTAGCATTATTAATAAGCAACTGAATGAACCAATGGATCGGTAAAATGCTGCAAAGGTCATGTCGCGAAAGGTAAAATGGAGTAATTTGATAAAATATAAAAACAGGATGGGAGTAGATTTGGAATATAAAAAAAATTGAATAACAGCTTTAGTATTTACTTTCAATCCGGTGTGTTTCCTTTATTTCGAATGAACATTTAGAACACACTTTGTTGAATATAACCAGTGACCAATTGTTATATGTGTATTTTGCATAGATCCTAGTGTGAATGTTACCATTAAACAAAACAGTGAAAGATCAACCTAACTGAATGTACCTATGCTATTTGCAGACCTTTGTCTGGGTAACCAAAAATTAAGAAAGTGAAGCAAAACCATTCGCACGATTTAGCAATTAACTGGAAACGATTTATTTACGTTTGAACAATGATATATCACGTCTGTGACCCGGGAGTCCCCCGTCCGATGAAAGTTGCACATGAGTTGGCAACCCTAGGGTCACATCATAGCTTCCAAAAGCCTTGGTCAATTTGTAAACCCGATTATGGAGTAATTCTAGTAATTCCCAATCGCCACCATGTAATAAGTGGCTGACTCCCGGATCATTAAGTAGTTTTCCACAGATAAGAGTTTGTAAACAAAATGGAGAAACGTCGTTATGCCACCGAATCATCCTTCAAATGAGTATCACTTAAACAGTTTAAACTGATCTCTTTTGGGTCAACCCGTCTGTGGCGTTTAGTTTAAGAAGACATCATGCGACGTCTTAGACCCTATTTCTATATCTTTACCACGGATGTCACAAACTTATCCTAAACGACCGTTATATACACCGCATATAACTTGCGGCATTTTCTATATTCTCTATTTTCATTTTACTTGCGCTACTAATAATACTATGAAATTATTTTTACATGATCATGTAAACTCTTATCGCAATCAATTATGGACTAATGACAATTTTTCTCGAATTTCAACTATATGTACATACATAATGTATATTGTCAGTAACTGAGAGAGAGAGAGAGAGAAAGAGAGAGCGCTTTGGCGCGACATTTTCTGAACTTTGTTATAAATATTAACGTGGATCGATCTCATTTAATGTTAAATGCAAAAATTATTCCAAACTGTTGCGTCAATTTAACTTAAATTTATCACACACACACAAACACATAAATATATATATATATACTAATATATATATATATATATATATATATATATATATATATATATTATATACCTTTTATTGTCTGTTTGACACATTTCAAACATATTACAATTAAGTAAAAGGTTTTAAAAAATAAGGTGTTATGTTTTCAGAATAGGTTAATCTATAGCAAACCCAGAAATGGAACCAAAGTCTATGATTTTAATTATTAATATAATTTCTTTTTCAATATATAAATATTATTCTCTGAATATCATGGGGGTGATTACAATGACCATCTACCCCTAGCTGATAAATGTTGGGGGATATATAAATATACCCCTATATACCCCATATATACACCCCTGATTAAAAAAAATAACAAACAAAACACATAGAATAAAAAAGTATACACAAAACGATATTCTCTGAAATATATGGATCTGTAGTTTTCCTTTGTGAAAGTAATGGACAAAACATCTTATACCACAAAGAATTTTAGTAATAGCTATAGAAAAAATTGCTTATACTTCAGTCTGAATAACAATGATTTATTTTGTTATCTACAAAATATCCGGGTTCCTGGTAAGACCAAATTTGTATGCAGTAAGGCATTAGAACATACCCCAAAGAAACTGGTTCTATAACATTAACTGCAGGCTTTTACAGCCACTTATCATGAAACAAATAACAAAATATTACTATTAAATAATTCATCGTTTTCTTCTTATAATCATTCGGCAATATTCATAATCTTTGGAATTCACTGAAGATGAAACATTTGTAATATGCATGGTTTAACTGTAACATACGAAATAAAACTGATGAAATAAACTTTTATGTCTTTTAAACGAAGACAGCCAAAGGATCCTGGTTTTATACTACACGTTCTCCATGGAGTGACAATTTGCAATACATGTATTTATTTTATAAACTGCATGGAGCATCAAATAAAAGCACTGATGCAAGGAATGAGGCTTTGGCTTAATAATTGTTACAAATTGAAACTGAATAAGCATTTATTTGAAATATCTTAATTCCACTCATAAAGGTCAAAGTCATGTGTCACATATATAAAGAAATCATTAAAAAAATGTTAATTTGCTATTAAAGTACAGTAAAACCTTGCCTGACGACCACCTCAGATTAACGACCACCTCGAAATAAGGACCACTTTTTCACGGTCCCTATTCCTTTTGCTCTTTATATCAGACCTCGCTTCGACGACCACGACGAAACTTGGTAATTTCTCGATTTAACTGTAACCTAAATATAATAAAAAAAAATACCTATCAAACCTAACTTCCACGTAAAGACTATTCCCTGGTTATCCAAAGAGCTTTTTCTGTAGCAGTTCCTATCTTAAAGAATTAATTTCCTGTAGAACTAAGACAAGCTGGGATCTTATAGCCACTTTTAAACAGAAGCTAAAGATATACTTATTTGAGCAATATTTTGAAGGCCAATATAAGATTGCATATTGTACAGTCATATTTCTATACTGTAGGTTAACAGTGCTTTATCGTCCATACAGTCTTGTACTGAGTTTATGGTCACATTGTACTGTAACACTAGTTTATTCACCATGGTACGAACAATTTTCTTCTTCTTCTTTTTTTATCTGGTCTTATGAACATATAAATCTTTAATTGCCTCTTTATTTTTTTTACAATTTTTTGTAAGTGTTCATTTTCTATACAATTGCTTATATGTAATAGCGTTTGGATTTGTGGATTTTACGCCTTGCAAAATTTATTATTATAAGTATTATTATTATTATTATTATTATTATTATTATTATTATTATTATTATTATTATAATTATTAAATTAGGCTGACAATCGATGTGAGACGTTAACAGCCACAATTCTCACCAGAATCCAAAATGTTCGTTGATATAAATTTTTACAATTTTTTTTTTGGTGGAGGTAACCTTTTTTTATTGCTTGCTTAAATATGTACATCTGCAGAGTTCCATTTCGGTTACGGACTGCGTGACATTGGCTTGACTATACTCGATTATACTGGTATCAACCAGGATCGGTAAAGCACTCATGCGTGTCCACGATGTTTGTGTGTGTGCCATCCGAATTCCTGGGTCATAAAACTGAGGAACCACTGAAAGGCGCACTCGTCTGTTGACCACGAATGTCGGACACAGTCTCCCCATTAAGCCTGCAGAGCGCTCAACCTGGGTGGGGCCGACCCTGTAAAATCTCACCGCCTCGGCTGAGATTCGAACTCACGCTCTCCCGGCTTTGAGTACTGTGCTCAGGCCCTGAGCCACAGAAGCCGGTCAGTTAATATAAATGTTGATTTTATCAATTAATGAAGTTTGTTATTTCATATGAAGCCTAAAGTCAATCGGCTTATAATTTAATTTCAGTGCCAATCTGTATATCTAATATTTACTTTTACAACAACCGCCAAACTTTAAAGGGCACCACTAATTAGAAAATACCATTTTGAAGGCTGTATCGAGAGTGTTTATTGCAAGCGCGCCAAGGAGCCTGCCGCAAAATGGAAATAAATAAATCCACAGAATGGAATCCGGTGAAACGGAAATCTAATTATTGATGAACTAATTATGTTTTTCAAAGAAATCTAACACGTAATTTGCAAATGTACTTATTAACACTATGTAGGCCTTACTTTGTTTCAGTTTCAGAAAACACCATGTTAAGTCAGATCTTGTTCGTTATTTTAGATGGAAAATTTTAGGTCCCCTGACGCATTTCATATACGTTCAGTATCAATGAAATTCGCTTTTATCGTCCCTATTTGTTCTTTTCTTGGTGTATTTATGAAAAGTTAATGTACGGATCAAAAGCTAAGTTATTTTTAATATTTCCTTATCATTTTATATGAGATTCTCTGGATAAGTCTTTCAATTAAAAGATCTTGAATAATTGACCACAAAATTCTCATATTTTCATAAAAGTTATAGGATTCTCAAAAGATCACTGACCTTTCGGAATAGACACAGGAGCTATTGCTGTGTGAACCACACGCTGACTGCCGGGATGGCCAAATCTGTTACTGGTGTGCTGAACAGTGCAGTGTGTCGTGTGAGACACAGCCAGAAAGCGAAAGTTACTTCATTAACTGACGTCAGGTGGAAATAAAATGAAACGCTTACCTTTGTCAGTTTCTCCCTTGTCAATTTCTACCTTGTCGGTTTCATCGCTGGTCGGTTTCATCCCTTGTTAGTTTCCTCCCGTGTCAATTTCATCCCATGTCATTTTCAGCAATCAGCGCTGTATAGTGGTAAGGCGGTATAGCCGGGTACTAAATCAGCCTTTTGTTGTGGAGAGGCCTATCTATTGGAGGCAGTGGTCCGCACTACTCCCGCGTTCTCTCAAGTTACAAAAGCAGCAGTGGTCCCTCCTGCGTTCTATATTGATGAAAGACAGTCACTTAGCAGATGACTTGGTAAGGTCGCGCAGTACGCAGACAGCACACTTTACAAGCCGCATTCAACCGACTTGATTGCATTGACTTATCCAACCTATAAATAGCTATATAGTCATAGATCCCCTCCGCACTATGTCATCCAGCCTTCATATTCTTGTATCTCCTTTATAAAGATTTCAAAGGATGCTTACACTTAGAAATAGCAAGCATATTCTTCATGTAAGCTCATTTTCACTCGGTTTAGTGTATATTGAGGCGATCAGTTAATCTCTGTTATCTCTATTATCTCAGCTTATTCTTTTGGAGGATGCCATTACCATAGAAATGGGAATATATTAAATCAACAGCTTATAACTATATAGAAAAGATGTCATATCTTATATATGTGTGTTCGTTTGTTATTTTGTTTACATAATTGCTAAATGTTTCATAAGTATTATCATAATATGTGTACCGATTGGTCGGATGCTATGTTTAGATGTCTTAACTGAATTTCTTCAAGTTGATGCGGCAAAATTATTATTATTTTTGTCTAAATGTGTACTAAAATACAAAATGTAACCCATGAGACATGACGCTGAGCTGACTTGAACAGGCTGTGATGTTAAAATTATAGAGTGCCAAAAATTCACAAAAAAAAACACCCATAACTCGCAAAATATAGGATATAGTGGCCTACATTTTAGTATGCACCGAGATTTACCAATAACCTAAAAGGCTATAAATTAAGATGTTTCTAGGTCAAGCGGTTACAATTTGTGCCTTGTTAAAACCTGAAGATATGAAGATAGCGCAACTAATCCTCTATACAGTTGAAAGGCTTTCCATGATCAATATATTTGCCGATTTTCAGAAAGACCCATGCAATTATTAAAGAGATATTTTATTTAAAGTAAGAATTTCTGAAAATGTTAAAAAAATTTGTCATTATGTCCGATATAGATCTGAAGAACTGGCCGGACCGATTTTCTTTATTTTTTTGCATGAAAAGTTATATGAGCAGTTGATGCACAATGTTGTAGTTTTAGGGTTGAGTTCAAAATTTTGTTTTGCAGCCCATAACAATAACTTATGTCTGATTTTCTAAGTGAATAAAAACACACAAAATGTGCATAAACTATAGGTCACAGTGACCTATCTTTTGGAACGCAAGGACCTACCTTGATGTCAAGTTATAGTTTCTAGGTCAAAAGGTCACAAAGGGTTATTGCCGTAGCTCAGAAGACCTATGGTCAGCTGAGCTAATAAAAGAATACCTCTCGTAGTGACACTTTAAAAACAGAAGTATATAACCTCATCAAGAAAGTATAGTGCTTAAACTTAGGGGGGATTTAGGCCAAAAAAATTAAAGGTATGGTTCTCAGGCACCGCCCGCATCAATTTTAACCCCCCGCATAAAAATTTTTATTTTGATTTTCAACAGAAACTTACCGATTTTGAGCTGCAGGCGCTCGGATATTTCTTTCAAGTAGATAAAATCATACAATTTCCTTTGTTATGTAGTGCTTTAGCTTGTTTAGCAAAATAAATCTGTTATTATCATGTTTTTCCCTCATCATTTGACATTTTTATCGAAATATACAATAAAAAATAAAAAGTAAAAAAACGCCCGCCCGCATAGATTTCTGAAAAAAAGTGCCTGAGAACCATACCTTTTTTTTATTTTGGCCTTAGATGTATACTTTATTTAGTTGGTGCAGGGATGCGCTTCCTGACGGGTGTCGAAATAGGCGATTTTCCTTATTACTGCACCCAGTTGGGATAAGTTTTATATATTGTAAGAAAAATCCCTATTTTCAGTATTCTTAACAAGTGTCAGCAGGGGTTAGGAGCACACAATTAATTATTCAATAAAGCTGCCAGTGCAAGTCTAGCTGGTTCGGAGAGGTCATTTCGTTCAGTCTATTTTGAATGTGGCTCATGTGTTTCAACACCGGCGTAATAGACGTTAAGTGCGAGTTTAAAGTTATGCCAGTCTTGTGACATACGTGCACACAATCATAAATGAAAAACAGGTTACCAAGATGGCTGATTAATTTAATTGACACAAGCTAAGAAGTGAAAAAGCGTATTTTTGACCTAGACTTAATTGCTCAAATTGAAATGACTTAAGGTTAAAAAATATAATATCCAGCATTCTGTTCCCTTTTTCAGACGCAAAACAAGAGCGTAATCATTAAAATTTTGCATAACATGAAAACTACGATTTATTTTGACGTTTGAAAACACAAAAAAATAACAACTTA
This sequence comes from Sipunculus nudus, assembly GCA_026874595.1. Taxonomy (NCBI): domain Eukaryota; kingdom Metazoa; phylum Annelida; class Sipuncula; order Golfingiida; family Sipunculidae; genus Sipunculus; species Sipunculus nudus. The sequence continues at coordinate 65,098,411 of CM049316.1, read as the reverse complement.
GGTCATCCTTAACAAGTATATTTTTGTAAATATATATATACATATGTGAAATAACAATAATGGAATACAAGTTTTTTTACTACCGAAAATTTTGGTTTCAATAAAATAACTTTTTTCAAAGAAAATGCAGTCGCAAACATTCATCTGGACAAAAGATATTCACGAAATTCGCGAAATGAATTGCGTGAATGTTTTCTGCTCTACAGAAATGTCATATTTATCCTGAAACCACGGTAAGTAGTCCCTTACGGTTGGCTCTTATCACCAGCCCACGACTGTACACATTAAGATGGCACAGTTCGCCTGTACATGGTTTTACACTATATCCCCCGTGTGCTGTCACCATTGATTTTTCTGGCGCTGGTAAATGCTTGACACATATTAGCTAAAAATTAGGTTTCCTTAAATTACTCATCACCACTGCCCACATGTGAATTTTTAACTTCATTATCCAGGGACAGAGCTGTTATCCAGACACGAGGCTTAACACTCATCCAGACAATATTCCGGATCAAATTAGGGCATTTTGTACAAAACATGTTTATTTCAAATGACTTGGTTTGTTTTTTCTTATTTATTCTTTGTGTCATCAGTCCTTTCTGGTGCAGTGTTCATCCCTAATATAGAAATAGAATCACTGTTCTGTTATTAACGATTAACACGCAGGGTGGACTTAAAATCTGCCAGGATATAATATCACAGGTGAATGATAGATACTGGCCAAGAAGTGGAATATAAAATCTGATTAAGGTCAATATTCAATTAAAATATTATAAATTCAAGCTAGTGGAACGTAAAGACGGGTACAGATTACGATTTTGTAGTACAATTCGTGGGACTAATATATCTTGCGACACGATTGTTACCTTGCCGTACGACACAGTCGCCATCGACATAGTATGAACACGTGAAAGACATTTGTCCGATATATCAGTGATCACGCTTTTGGTCATAATTCTGGATGACAAGGTTCCATAAAAGAACCCTCGGGAGGTTCCAAAAAGAACCATGTTTCCAGGTAGAACCCTTAAAGGTTCCCCACTCGGTCAACTGTGAAGAACCATATTGGGTTCTACCTGGAACCTCTTTTTATCTAAGAGTGAAAATGACGGCTAAATGACGCACAAGAAACGTGGTTATTACGCTATAAGTCCGATGATCGCGCGACGAAGAATGAAGAGAATTGGGGAATTCTGCACGAATTATCGGGCCAATTTTAAATGTCCCTACTGACCGACGGCAGGTCCAGTTTTCTCCATTTCGACACCGATAATGTCACACTACATAAATCGGCCTAACATATGCGCCCGGCACCTTCCGCCAGAGCTCGTATCTACTCGAAACGAACCTCTTCCGGTAAGAGGTAAGCCCCGGTGCATTGTGGGAGTCAGATTTTGACTCCAGTCCCTAAACAGCAGGATCGTACTCTTGTGAGTCCGGCTTTAGCGGGTGTGCACCCGGCTTTAGTTCGTCATAACAGCTGGTCAGAATATCCACAGGCAAACAAACACATTGGATGCCTCCTACTCTACCCACCGTTTTACTTTTGAATGTTCTAACAACCCCCCCCCCCCCCCCCCCAAAAAAAAAAAAACAAAAAAAAAAACACACACACATACATCATTTTTGTCACATACATCGCACAACACATACGACAGGTCTACGGCAGAAAATTAGGGTGCGTGTCGTACGTAATTCGTACGAACAGAGCCCCCATATGGACCCCCCATATGGAGCGTTCCCTCGCGATAATTTCGCGTTCCCTCGCGATCTTTTCGCGTCCCCTCGCGATAAGGAACGCGATATTATCGCGAGGGAATGCGAAGAGATCGCGAGGGTGGTCCATAAGTGAGCACCCATGTCCCTTCAGAGGCTCCCCAGTTTCCAAAGGAACGGATAAATCATTTAATAGAATCAATTAACTGATTGTTTTCAGATTCATGGCAGTGGTGTAACCCATAAAATGTTAACACCATGTAGGGCAGATCTGGACAGCTGTCAGATAGATCAATATTAATAGCGTGTTCCCTCGCGATCATTTGCGTTCCCTCGCGATCTTTTCGCGATATTATCGCGAGGGAACGCAAAAAGATCGCGAGGCCACGCGAAAAGATCGCGAGGGAACGCGATATTATCGCGAGGGAACGCGATATTATCACGATGGAACGCGGTATTATCGCGAGAGAACGCGAAAAGATCGCGAGGGAACGCGATATTTACCCAGAAAAAAAATATCACGTATGTCACTTTAGGGGCTCTATAGTAGACCCTTTAACATGTTCAAATTTTTTTTCAGCATCGTTGGTTATTCTTTATGTCAGTCCGATCTCGTAGGTCTGTTGTACGATGCCTTACGACTGTGTTACTATAAACCTACGACTTTCGTAGGATCTTTTGCTTATCTGCGCTACGACTCACCGATGATTGCCGCACGGTCATACGAATGTTCTACCGTTGTTGGTCATTCTTGCGACCGCCGTGGGTTTGTCTTAGGACTATAATTCCATTACGAGCAGCGAAGGGACCTCATACGACTGTCGTAGGAAGAGCGTACGATTAAACTTAACCAATTTTCCAACGACCGTCTTACAACATATATTCTATATTTGAACGCTTCCACAAAATTATAAAAAAACACTCTCCCAAACCTACGACGCTTCCATCTGTCGTTGCCCTGCTGAAATCGTATTACAGGCGAAATCGTTTGTTGTTTGTGACTTAAGCTTAAGTTAAAATTAACCGTTGATAGGCTTATATCTCCACTGGATATTAACATTAAAACCTTCAAAATCATGTTTCCATTTTTTACCATTACATCATGAGTTTATTTTCTACACTTTCAAATATTTAAGCTAACATGTGTGATATATATATGTATATATATATATATGTGTGTGTGTGTGTGTGTGTGTATATTAATACACATCAAGTGATATTTGATGGGCTGCAACGTAATATTGTGTAAACAGTTCACTACTAATTTCCCCTCTTTCAGCCCATTTATTTAATGCTGTTGACTCAGAGCTTTTCTTTTTAATTAGTGAATCATAACCCTTTAAATGTACCTTTGCCGACTCAGTAATTCAAGTATCTGTAACAACACATTGCCCTGTGGTTTCTACAAACTCTCCTTATAAACACAATCTAATCTTGAGGTCTTGAGGTATTGAACCTGTAAAAAATCTCAGTGACAAATACCTGCTAATTAACTGATAAAGACACCATACTCTCAATTCGTTCCAAGTACACACATTATCACTGTTTGTTAAATTGACTTTCACCATTCTCATGTTTAAACTATCATTTTCATAGGACTTCAAATAACACTTTTTCCACAGAGGCTGTAATCTAACTTTCTGGGCTAATTCGGGGTCCTTTTTAACAAAACATGACCACTCTTTGAAGCATTCCTTATAAAAATGGCAACATTTGAATGGAACTCTCTTTACATCAAATTTAGTGAAATTACATCTATACCTTCTTTTCCATTATATTTGAACCTGCGATCAGCCGTTTTATCCACATAATACACTGAGATTTTCATCTTGTACCCACATCTGGTAAGCTCAAACCTCCCCTGTCATAGGATCCAATGACTGTATCGTATTTGACTTTAGGTCGCTTACATTTCCATCTATAGAAACTTTCTCATGAGTAATGCGATATTATCAATGAATATTTTGGCGGGGTAAACATATTACACACGTACAAAGTCTTGGGTTATGTTGGAGTTCTACACATTTCTGTACGTCCAAATATAGTAAGGTTTCTAGTTTACCATATATTGAACAGTAACTTAAGTTTCTCCTCCACTGTCTGAAAGATATATTTATAAAGAAGTTCTTCATTGTATGTGTACCAATATCCCAAGAAATTGATTGTTGATTTTGTTAAATTAACCCATTAACATGAGATTGATGTTTCAGCTCTTTTCTTCTTATTGCCAAACAAAGCTGCATCTGATTTTTTCGTAATTCACTTTGAATGAAGTATAATTAGCAAAAATGTCAATTACTGATATCAGATGCTTGAATGACTCAACATTAGAAAGGAAAAAAATTAACATCGTCAGCAAATATTGTTAATCTAACTCATTGCTATCTATATGAATGCCTTTTACATTTTTATCTGATCTTACCATGTGCAATAAAATTTCTATCACAAGAATAAACAAATATGGTGCAATTGGATCACCTTGCTTTGTACCTCTTGACACAGGAAAATATCTGGTTGAATATCCATTATTTATTTCACGTATGCTTTTACTATTATGGGAAATTACATTTATAGCTCCCGATGCTGTGCAAAGATTGGTGTATATATAGTGTTATTATGCTGTAATATTGGTTAGATCTTCGTACATGTACCTCAGGCTCAATTATATGTGACAAAGTTTCTTTTCAATTGGACTCGAGATAGTCCGAGTCTCTAAAAAAGTGGATTCGAGTCCGAACTCGAGTCCCAGTCTCTTCAACATCCTGAGTCCTAACCGTGCACTTTTAGCAGCATATTGAGCATCAGCCGGTACATCTAATGTGGGACCTCCCGTTCGATGATTACTTTGTGAAGATCCCCGCAGAAAAGATGAACTTCACCCGGGGCAGTTAACAGAGCGGCAGGAGCTTAGTCCGTAAAATTAATATCAGGCCAAGCGGAAGAGGCCGGGAGGCTGGCAGGCCACCCCGAGTACACATTATAATGGTTATTACGGGCTGTAACGAATTAACCGTAATTGCCATTTGTGCAGGTGCCCGTTGGTGTCTTGTGGCCAGTTTAGGTGATGCCTGCAAGGTTCAATTGATGCATTCATCAGGAGACATGATTTTAGTACCATAAGGAGAATTTTCATCTTACAACGTTTAACATATATTTAAAAGCTAGCCTACAAATCACTAAAGAATGAAAATGTACAGTTAGGACATTTAATATCTTTATTAATTTTAAACGTTTATGTCTAAATGGTACGAAACCTTAAATCTAATTATTCAAATATTTTGCTTATGTTAAACCTTCTTGGGTTTAAACACCCATGAACCCCCTGAAAGCGCACTCGTTTGTGAGTGAAACAAGACTGTGGGATACAGCTTTTACATTAAGCCTGCAGAGCTCACCCTTGATGGAGGCCGACCCTGAGGAGAATCTCACTGCTCCTGAAATTTTAACTCACGACCTTCTCTTCTCACTTTCCCAATTTCTTGTGCTCTGTTTCTTTTCTCCTACTGTCTTGCACTTAAATTTACTACATATTTTCTTTTCATTTAAACTCTCAAAGTTTCACATTTCATTAATTTAACCTTAACCTTTTTTGTTGTTCTTTTTTCTCCCGATCATTTTATTTCTTTTTTTTTCTTAACCATCGTTCTCCCTAACATTTACCCTAATTATCTAAAAGCTATCTAAAGGTTTACGTGTTTTTATTAAGGAGTCAGAACATGTCTATAAATCTATAATGTATTTTGAGTGTTTAGATTAAGTGTCCTTTTGTTAAATTTAATCTTTAACAATTCCTTGATATCTATACAAAAGCATTTCTCTGGACCAGATATGACTTCCTTTAAACCATTTTTTTCTTTAAGTACGGTCAGCCCATACGCTTTAACGATTATTTTTCCCGATGGTGACCTTAACTTGTGACCTTTGAGGATGTGTGCAGTTTCATCCAGCCTTTTTGTATACTAGATTATGCACAAAAGAACACATACGCGGGCTAACCACGGGTACATCTACATTAAGAGTGAACTGGTATGTCTTTCAAGGAGCTTTAGATTATTCATTTAAATAAGGCAGGTTTAAAGCTTTGAACACCGGTAAACAATTAGGATGGAAAAACGGAAAGAAAAAAGAAACTTTTTTTTAAGAAGATTTGGTATCTTCAAAAGCTTAAGAAACTTTCAATTCTCTGTCACCTTCAAAAGCTTAAAAAACTTTCCTTAGAAGGTCGTATCCTAATTTTTACCCTTTTTTTACAAATATTTAAATAAATTCATCAAAACCCGCAGCCCTTTTGTTGTTTCAAAGATTGACGTTTTCAGTCAACTATCATCGCTCTCTACTAAAATACGAAACTGCGGGAACAGTGCCAGCTCTGTATAGTTCAGTCCATCAGTGCATGTTTATTTGAACATCATAGTAATCCGGAGGAAGCAGGAATTTCAAGATAAAGGTTACGTAGATAGAAGAATGGTCGATAAGGGTTCGTCCAAGTCAAAGAAGAATGATTCTCAGTATCAATATAGCATCAGACCCAGTTCCTTTTGGCATTTGTAGTCTACAGACTCTTCTTCAAACAGCGTGTGTGTTGTATGAAATATTGTGCATGTTAGGCTTCTAAACCAAGATATATGGTACTTTCTTCTTTTCTTTTTTTTTAATGTAAATATTTTTTTTCATTATGTCGAGACTAATGTAGGATTTTTGCTATCCGTTGCAAGTGAACATGAATAAAGAGTATACCCGGGTTAACTATAATAATGGCATGTCAGAAGCAGCTGTAGATTAAAATTATATCCTTGGCTGTGTTTAATTGGATAAAAATCGAATTAAAACTAGATGTTAGCAATCGCCTAGCGGACACTGGTAGCCACCCTCCAAAGATCTCAACTGGGCCATAATTGGGAATTTGCAAAGGAGGTACGACCTTGGATATTAGGTCAAGGTGGAAATAAAGGCCAGGTGCAAAGAGACCAAGGACTTATATTGTGCCGAAAGTTAAGTGTTTTCAAACATTTTTAAGATCCAGCGCTTACAAGGACAGGAGAAAAAAATATAAAGAAAAAAAAAAAGGATAGATTTATTATAATAAATCTACCTAGTCATAGTATATAGAGACGATATATCTTTTTAAAAGGGAATCCAGTGTTTATAGACAACAACGTACAGATAAAGAGGTAAGAATAATAACAAAAAAATAATAATAACAATGGTTATGTTGATGATGACGTTCACTATAGATAATGATAAAGAGAATTACTAACACTTGACTTCAAATTCTTCGTAAGCTGAAAACTAAAAAGAAGAGTAAAAGGTACGTAGTTGCCTCGATCTTTACGTTGTGCACCTGAACGGCTGGGACAACAAAAAGTCCCCGGCCCATTACTTTACAGTGAACGCAAATACTGCTTTCAAAAATTACCCTTGCATTTTTCTCTTTGGAAAGCCCGGGGAGGTATTTAGACTGACTTGGTTATAAGGTTTTCCAATTGCCGGTCAGGCCGCTCCGACGAACCAGTCACGCTAAAATATAATTACTCTACCAATAAAGCGATCGGCACCTTCAGCTTAAAGCTAACGACCTCCAATACCGCCGAGCTATTTCAACCAATTCTTCTGTAACACGGAAGTCTGCGAACCTTTCATCTTCAAATTAAGGATACTTTCACTTTCATATCAATTTTGACCACATGCGAGCTAGTAATACCCACTTTGATGTTTCCATATCTTTGCCCACATCAAGCTTTTAAGCTCTGTCAAAACGCACCCGCGTGGAAATATATTCCTTTGCTATAAATAGTAACAGAACCCTTAGAGGCTTTGAGTACCCCATGAACTTTCTTATTTGTGTTATTGTCTGAGTTTATTTTTATATGATATTAATACTCTGAATGTATCAAGTCACGGTGCATGCATCAGTTATCATGACAGACAAATAAAACATATTTGGCTTCTAGTGTTAGTAATATCCATTCTTAGAATGCACAATAGCCTTTAATGAGCTGTTCATGATGTAATATTGTAAGAAATCAATCTTATTCAACTTATTAAGTTTTCATGCTGTTAATAACCCTGCAGGTGGTGACCCAAAATAGAACCTTTCAGCTGAAAGCACAAGAAAAATCTATTAATAAACAAATGGATAAAGTGAATCGTGCAAACCTTGTTCTCCCTGAGGGATTTTATAGGCGACACTTCTGAGCACTTAAAAAAAATCTATAATGCAAACGGGATCCTTGATCATTCCAAGTAACAGCGGGCTAATCTTACAATCAAGTCAGTTCACGGCACCAACTGAAGGTGTTAAAGTTACAGGTCCTATGAAGAATAATTTGGGGTAATATGGTATAATTAAGAAAAAAATAATTATGATGATGATGATGATGACTGATTATGATGATAGTGGGAGACGAAGTAAAGAGTTAGACGGACTCAGACGCCAATCGAAGAGAGAGAGCTTTATAAGATTTTTTATACCTACCCACGCTTGAGAGTCAACTTACCTCAGTCCTTATCCGGTCTGCTGTGATAACAATGAAGTTATTAGTATCATTCATTAGGAGTTTTGGTACACGTACTTGATAACAGGAATCACTCTCTTTTTCACTTAAAGTTTTTTTTCATTTTCTTGCGTACTTTCTTATTTTGTGTACTTCGCACTCTTATGAGGCGTGCGACTCCTTCCTGATGAGGCGTACGATGCCTTCCTCATGTGGCGTACGATGCCTTTTTGATGAGGCGTCATGCCTTCTTTATGAGGCGTACGATGTCTTCTTGATGAGGCGAACGATGCCTTCCTGATGAGGCGAACGATGCCTTCCTGATGAGGCGAACGATGCCTTCCTGATGAGGCGTACGATGCCTTCCTGATGAGACGTACGATGCCTTCCTGATGAGGCGTACGATGCCTTCCTGTTGAGGCGAACGATACCATCTGATGATTGGCGTCCAGCCAACCCCTGAAACGTGCTTATTTAAGACTTTAGGTAGCAATTTTTATGGCCGGCATCGCACTAAAAAGCATGACCATGGTCAAAGGTTTCAGAATCACCCGGTTTCCAAGGTGGCATTTGACCTTCAAGGTCAGAATTCAAGGTCAAATGTTAAAATGCCGTCAAATTTTATTTTCACCTATATTTACAAACAACCTGTAAATTTATTTAAAATAATGAGATTGTACTGAGATATGTTGATTTGTACTCATGGAATATTATATAAATAAGAATGAAATTGTGAAAATAAATACAAATTGCTCCTTTAATATTGGGTTTATGTTAAAGAAAAGGGAGCATTACAGTTTCATTTGATTTTGAGTTTCAGTCATATGTAGAATGGCACAAATGAGTATTTGGTCGCTTCGAAAAGGTTTGATGTTATTTTGTTAACTCTTTATTGTATTTTATGTTTACAATCAAGGTCAACGGGCCAAGGGATAACAAAATCATAAAGAAAATATAACTGCGTTCCAGTATCCTTATCCACGCGCGATTTATGTTTAATATACATTTAGTTAGTAACAATCAGCAGACATGTGACTAGAAAAAAAACATCATATTTTGTATTACCCTGAAAACCTGAGCAATATTGAGGTATAAGTATGGTTACTGGGAAATTTTAATATTTTCAACTTCAAGGTGGCTAAAACATATCCTTGGCCGACACACAGCGGTCCTTATACATTAATGTGCAGCGTCAGAATGATAAATCAACTGGTGTACCACGCCAGGAATTAATAATCTTGATCAATGGGAAAGAGCCGTATACGGACACATTTTCCTTATGTGTGCGTGCGTGTGTATGTCAGGATCAGAGAAAGTAGAAGAAATTAAGGAAAATGGAGGTGATGATGGTCATCAACATCATGATCATGAGATCGTGACGATGATTATTTGTTGTTTTTGTTGTTATTTTTAATGATGGCGTTGATAATTAATTGTGATGATGGTGATGATGATAACGTATACCTAATCATGACACGAAATAAAGAAAGAGGTGGCTGGAACGGTCAAGATCAGAAGAAGATAAGGATGATAGAGAGTGAGAGGCGTAAAGTATGATGTACTTATATATATCCAAGACATGTATGGACACCACCTGCCGGGGTTATGTTTATGTACAGATATATGGATGTACGAGGTAGCTAACGCCTGAGGACCGCTCCGTCAGTGTCACCAGAGCTGACAGTGGTCGGGCATTGTACGTCACTTCATGTCCTTGTCCCACGACATTCGGTAACTGCCTCTCTGTGTGGGGGATGCTTTCAATACTTAATAGCTGTGGTTTTTCCGGTGCCCATGGTGGGTTCACCTAACATAGCTCATCTTTAAAACACTCCTATAAAAATTCGGCTCTCGCTTCCTTCGAAAAAACGGCTTTGTGGTGGTTGTGTTTCCAACTTTCACTGTCTATCTCCCTCATACAGGATATCGCTATTACCGAAATTCTCGTGTGTGGAGGCAGTAAATGACTGCCTGCCTGAAAAACCGCAGGTAAACAACTAGTGCCTCCTAACGTCCAGCCTGACCAATCCATTCAACACAGCTGTATGTGCACTGGACAAAATGTTTTTAATTGCCGATCATCATGATATTTATCTATCTATATACTACTAAAATCTTCCTGACTGTTTTTCTCAGAAAACTCGCATGAAAGTGGCCCAGTTTTGCTATCAGCGTCGGTCAGATGCCCTAACTTACAGAATGCACAACAATATGGCCCTGAAAGGGGAACCCTGGGTATATAAAGGGCCCAATTGGAGCTCATCACCAGTGGGAGTGGTCTGTGCAGGCAGTACAGAGCTCAGGCTGATGGAGGTATCAAGTTTAAATCTAGTTGTATACATCCAAATTTTGTCTGAGATAAAGATTAATTTGTTGTGAATAACATGAGCTAAAATCACTCAACTCCTCACCTGTTTGTTGCAATATATCCAGTTTGAATTGCCGGTATAAGTCGCATGACTAGGGGTGGAGCCTATGAATATTAAACATAAATGGAGCCATGTGCTCAGCCTGGTCATATGAATGTACCCCTCCAAAGGGGGTTTTGTTGCTTCATGTTGATTTAGTTAAAAATAAATATCTTACAAGTTTCAGAATGAAAATAATAAGCTTTATTCCTGTTATCTTTAGCATTTTCATTTGTCCAAACCGGTGTATCGTAAGTTAGTTGTCACACACCAAATGCAAAGGCAGATATCACATTTGTCTGGATCAATGACACTTTCATTGAGCCTGTTATCTTTATACCCCGTCTCCATGTCTTACATTCGGCTGCGGTCTTTTTTCTCCATCTACACTTGAAAGTGCATTTGCGATATCCCCTATTATTTCGGCTCATCTTCATATGATTAATACAAGTCTGTGGCAGCTGCGCTTTTATGGATACGTTTGTGTCATGAATAATGAACAAGGCAATTTAACCAATCAAATGACTCGCGTACAGTAGTTTACGCGGCTGCTGAAACACGTCTTACGCTAATTCTAGAGCAAACTTTTAGAATTGCCGGGAGTGCTTCGAGAATTTTTACAGTCATGTAAAAGCCATATAAACATGTCCCGTTTCTAGTGCATATGTTCTTGTTAAGACGGCGTGTGAACAGTGTATTTTTTACATTTGGTTATATGATATTTGATTGACAGATGTTTAACATCATGAATACTTGCAGGCTTGTTCCTTATTCATAAATAGACTCCAGAATGACTCGCTGAATCATGGTCTGTGAAAGGGTAGTTGCCACAGACTTGGCAGTATTATCATGCTTCTATTCAAGAGGTTCCCGTACGTAGTTGTTTTTTCGTTGTTTTATTTTTGTTAGCAAGATTAAGCAGACATCACTGAGCTGATTTCCTTGATTTTTTATAGAAGGGTGGGAAATGAACAAGGGAAGATCTCTTTGAGTGTTACACCGATCCGGGCAAAGGTACGTGTCCTGTAGGATTATTACGCCCTGGCGGAGGTATGCACTCTACTGACTGTCATCTTTATTTTGCTTCTTTCTTCGTTATTTTAATTCTTTCTTTTACTGTATCTACGATTTATGAAATACTTCAATTGCCATTTTGTAAGCGAGGGTTTCAAATTCGCGAAAGGGAAATGATCGCGAAAATAAAACCCTCGTGAATAAGAAACTTAGTCTACAGAGGTGAATGGTCATTTATAATATAGCCTCATTTACATTTTATGCATGTTAACCACGTGACCACGCCTGTTGATTTAAAAGTTGAAAGGAAAAGATTGATATCATAGATAGTATTATATAAATTATGTCACCTGTAAGTCCATGATAGACAAAATAAACAATGTCAGATTTTGCATATTACCATATATGATGTAATGAGGGCTCTTATTGATTTTTTTTTAGATATATCTTTGAGAAAACGGAGGGAATGAGACTTTTTCACCCAGAAAAAAACTAGGCCATCCCGCTTTATGATTTTGATGGCGTGGTATTTTGTCAGGGTGCCCCCAGGCCCATACATTTTGGCTAAGGAAAGGAAATTTTCCCTAATTAAGTTAACGACTTAAAGTTTCCGAAGAATTCTTTATAAAATTTCATATCTCAACCTAAAGCAGCAATGTCTAACAAAGTTATAAGGGATTCGAATTATGTTTTGGATGTCAATCTAGTTCATCGTCTATTTGTTTATATATTTTTATCTCTTTCCTTTCCTTGTGTACAAAAAAAAATCTAATAAATAAGGTATATATGTTTTAAGATAATGAGAATCCTTGTAATTCTTTTTTTTTGTTAGAGGTATCCGCCTTCATTTTTAATGCCAGCGAAATGTATACATCTGCAGAAATCCATTCCGGTTTCGGACTACGTGACAGGGCAGTATCACATCATTCTCATTTTATATTCAGTGTAACCAGGCCCGTTGTCTACTGCACCTGCGGGTCCAGGGTTGGTAATCTTCCCTATTGCTCGGTTATACCAACGAGGAAACCCGAAAGGCGCACGCGTTTGTAAGTGGGCACGGCTTGCCATTAAGCCCGCAGAGTTCTTACCCTAGCCGGGAAAGGGGGGGGGGGGGGGACCGCTAAAAATCTCATCGCCTCGGCTGAGATTCGAACTCACGATCTCCCAGCTTTGAGTCCTGCGCTCTAACCCTGAGCCCCAGAAACCGTTCTTATGTAATTCTTTCCTCAAATCATATTTTTTATAGCAGAGATAAGACACTCTCCATGTCTTCCTTTCATGGGCGTACTTTAGTCGGTGATTACAACTATAAGGCCTGGATTTCATTCTGTGCAAAAAATGCATGTAATTGATACCTAAATGCAGACGTTGACACTAATTGTTGTAATATCCGAGAAACAACTTACGGAAACTTTCGTTTTCTTTTTTTCGGTTTATTTTTCTGGCACTTACCAGGCCATCAAATATCTTTTACATTGTTTTTTTATGCAATACAGAATCACATATCGCAGGAGTTCTGATCCGCTCAACAAGTGAAAGAAAATATTTTTCTAATTAGGTTTGTTAATATTTAAGCGTTCGTTAATTGACTAGTTTTAAAGATAATTGGGCCTAATTGAAATGGGTTCGGATGAGAACCATGTGCGCCAAACGCTTGCATATAATGAAATGCTATTATATAAAAGAATATATATATATATATATATTTATATATATATATATATATATATATATATATATATATATATATATATAAACTCTTTAATATAACCCTTTTCAAGGGATGGTCGGGGTACTTTGTTTTCCAGTTAGAAAAGCAAAAACCTGGTTTGTTTTAGTAATTGCATTTGAATATAATTATTTTCCTTTATCACCATGGCTCTGGTTTTTATTGTTCAGTGTGTGGCGATGCTTTTTAAGTTTTTTAGTCATTAAACCGAGTAACGACAGCATTAATAAAACCAATAGCGTGGCTTGACGTAACGGCGCCACATACCTGTCACCTGCGATAGTTACGGTTTGTTTAGTTACTGGTCACAGTGACTTGGCTATATCCCGAATGTGAATTCAACCTCGTTGCTTTGACAAAGATGGCATGAGGGCGAGAAAGTATGCTTTACACGACGCTCTTCAAAGGGCGGATCTTCCCTAAAGGCATTGAAAATACAAAATTAATCCGACTATAAAGGTTATTGATGCGACATTAAATATGTATAAACACTATTTTGGTTTTTACGACTATGTCCTGTCGTGTTTGTTGGATGGCAGAGCGCCAATTAAGAAGCAATAACCCAAGGACAGGTGCTGCGCTAGACCTACCGGCTGTCACAAAAAGTGACATTTCACATTTAATGGTTGATTTTTTATTCAAAGTAGTTTACTGTAGTGTCTGTTCCGCATAGTGTGAACCGTTAAAAATTCACATTTTTTGGCTATGTTTGCGTGTTATTGCTTTAAGGAAATTGTAAATGAGAGGTGGCCTACTTTAAAGTAGAAAAGCAGAGCATATATTGCAATATATTTAAGCAGTTAATTCATTGTTTCAGAAAAAGATGCCTTGGTTTATGTACTTGGGTCAAGGTCATTGACCTCATGCATTTAAGAGTCTGATTGGATGTCGATGTAATACATTTTGTAAAACAAGTGCACCGCAAGGGTGCAAAATACGCCCGTTGTATGTCTTGTGAGCTCGGACCTAATTAAATATGCGTGGTTTGCCGACAATTTAATTCAGGGAGAAACTATTGATTGATATTAATAACGAGTTTCAGAAAAATTCCATTAGATTAATTGTTGGCAAGTCATCACGAGCCATCAAAGTATGGTGACCTCTGATCTCATTAAATATGCATGGACTTTGCTGAGAATCAAACTCATGCGAGATATTTTATTGGTTAACAATACTTTAAGTCTTTAATGAAAATCCAGGTAATCTATCGCGGCGCTTCCACAATGTTGTCTAATGACCCCTGACGACTCATTAAACTTTCGTGGATTTTGTCTATAATCGAACTTGGGCAAGATAATCTATTCACAAGAAGATATTGTGAGTTTCGAGAAAATCCGTCAAATCCCTGGTAAGTTATCGCTGCGAAATTAGAAGTTAACGGACTGACGGACGGACAGTGGGTATACCATGATACGTCCCGTCATACACGGGCGTATAAAAAAGACAAACAACCAACAAAATATATATATATGTTTTAATATACGAGATAAAGTATTAACTTAAGCTGTCGTCAAAAATTTGGATTTCTTCATTACCTGTTTGTCTTTATAATTAGTGTGATACTTATTTAGTGTGATTTTATAAAATGTAGGGACGATTTTCATCTGAAATACATGTGCATATTATTGTCTATAATTACTCTGGAGGACACAGGACCCACCAGCAAATTAAGTGTTTAATTCATTTATATATATATATATATATATATATATATATATATATATATATATATATGTGATAGCATTTTTTAATTTTAATGAAATAAAACATCCTCTGTTTACATACATGATGGAGTCTGCCAAAAGATACCAACATATTTTGCCTATACACAGTCTTTACCAAAGCCAGCCTTTATTTTATCCAGGGGAAAAAAATAACTTATTTAGATATTTGCATTACCTCATGATGAATTTATTTCTCTTCATAACCTGAGTGTAGTATTCCGGCTTGGCTTTCAACAATGCATCGTCCAATTCTTGCCAGAGATCAGTACCAAAAAAAATGCTTGCACAAACAATAGAATCGTACGTATCAGGAGAACCATGACCAAATATGTCCTCATAGTCGTCTGAATACGGGCGTCATATTATTTAGATATTACACGTCCTCAGAACACCTTCTTGCCAAGGGAAGAGGTTATTTTCCTGAC
This sequence comes from Sipunculus nudus, assembly GCA_026874595.1. Taxonomy (NCBI): domain Eukaryota; kingdom Metazoa; phylum Annelida; class Sipuncula; order Golfingiida; family Sipunculidae; genus Sipunculus; species Sipunculus nudus. Next base: position 65,082,901 of record CM049316.1, on the reverse strand, counting down.
TAATTTAAGTCTCAATGACAATTCACCATGCTTTTTTTGCCAATATATCCAATTTATTCTATAGATAAATATAATGGACCTGGTGTCATTTTTTAATCTATAGGACCTTCGTTACGTGTACGTACTATGGTTATATTTGCTAGCATTTAATAATAGTATTTTCTACCAAGAAACCTATACTTATATACATGTCTAAAGGCCAGTTTGGGTTAATTAGCTGCATTTACAGGTGTATGTGTGTGTGGGGGGGGGGGGGAGGGGGAATAGGGTGTTATGGCAAAAATGTGTTGTTAATTATTTTTTTCATTGCTGCTGATAAAATTGACCATTTTACTTATGTAAAAACATTAGTGATTCTATCACAATCTTTGGTGGCATCATGGAGTAAAGGGATGATAGTGATTTTTATTGAGTTCAAAATTATCATGGAATTACATAATACAGTTGCCGAAGAAACCTAATAATTTACAACCTTATAACCCTTTTGTAGGGAGCACCCCATCTAGGCAAAGGGTAAATCCTTCCATTGCATAGAAGCCCTCCTGTTACTGCTGCGTTTGATATTTGAACAAGTGGCTTTATTGATTGCTGAAACCTATATGTAAACTGAAGGTTAAGTTAAAAAGAGTAACAGAGCATGGAGGATGGTGAAAAACGTACATTAAGTGATATGTGCTGGTCATGATTGGCAAGTAAATGTAGAATTCTTAGGGCCTATTATCTGTAATCTGTATCTGTAAAGTGAAGGTTAAGTTAACAAGAGTAACAGACCATGCAGGATTGTGAAAAGACGTACATTAAGTGATATGATATGCGCTGGTCATGATTGGCGAGTAAATGTAGAATTCTTAGCGCTTATTATGGCTGCTTTTCGTTGTACATGCGCCAAAAGAGGATGGGAAAAGCTACAAGAATGCATTGGCAGGCAAAGTATAAATTCCAATGAGGCTGACATAATCGGCGCTATCAGATTATATAGTAAACCGTTACCTTTTTTATTTCCCTGATGAAATATCTACCAAACTATCATGAGAACCAATTCATAAACATGCATTTTATTAACAGCTGGTTTACAACCACATTATAATCATTCAATTACAAATTTTCATGCGCAAACAACTTGCTGACAGCCTGACACGTTTTTTTATAATGATCCATATGCATAACTGGGAAATAAAAGCCAATTCCTTGTAAAGGTCAAGGACAGCGTGTAACAAATACAACCAGAGAGAGGAGCTGATTCAGCAAGCCCGGAAAAGGATGAAAGTTTTTGCATGTCCTTCCCTCCGTAAACGGAGTATTATATTAATTATTCAAGATCAGAACATTAATTATCACCCTTGGCCTGCCGTAATAAAAAAAAATTCTCGTTCTTGTTTTATATAAAGTCACTTGGAGAACAATCGGCCATAAAGCTTGCATAGAATAAACATGGAAATTGTACAATTGATTTCCTAAACGATGCTTAAGAATAAAAAAAGGACTTATTAACAGATCTAACCCGGCGGGTGTTGGTTTCAGACGGAATACAGTCGAAATTGAATGCAATTTACAGAGGTTAAATTAAGATAATTACAAGTACTATGACGTCATTAAAGTAAGAAAATTGCTCTCACATTAAACATTCTCTACTCATCAGTGAAAAATCAATTCTTTATAAAATCAGTAACCCAGGCCTTTTTTGCACTGCAAGGAATAATGTGAGCACGCAAACATTTTCCTTCCGTTCACTTTATCGCAATCTTAATGATTTTAATACATTTTAGATTCAGGCTAGATTATGGAACTGACCTTCGATGTGCTAGAAATCTTTAGTTTAATATTTTCACTAACAAAATTTAGCTTACAGTGCTTAAATATATAAAGATTGTTTCTTTTTCCTGAAAAATAAAATCTGTTAACTTACTTAAAAATAACATATTTTAGCATCTGGTATTTTGTTAAGATTTTAATCAAATGACAAAAGGTAGCAACAAATCAAAAGAGATCTTATGGTATTTACACAAAATCAGGAAGAAACCGAATTTGTTCGACAATTCCAAGGATGTTTATATTTTCAAACACAAACATGAATGAATGCATAAATATTATATATTATGATCAAATATTTTGTATCTACATGATTATAGTTCACATAAAAAAGTGAATTACATATTCCTCGATCTCATCTTAAAGTCTCTTTTTTTTAGTGTTCGGACTGATATTCAAATTTATCTCATATAATCTTTCCCAATTATAATTGTATTAATTCACTCTTGTGTATTTGTTCCTGTAAGTATTAATAGCGAATAAATCTGTAAACCGGCTTCTGCGGCTCAGGGGTAGCTCACAGGACTCAGGCCGGTAGAACTTGAGTTCTAATCTTAACCCAGGCTTAATGGGAAGGTCGTGTCCAACGGCCGTGCTTCACTCACTAACATGGGGGGGGGGGGTTCTTCGATCAGTGGTATAACCCGAAATGGGGACGATTACATACTCACGGCCTGCGATTGCAGGAGTCACAGGCATGATTAACACCATGATATAAAATGAGAGGAAGGGTGTGACACTGCCCTGAAACCCGAATGGAATTCTGCAGATGTGCATATACTTAGTAAAGCTAGCATTAAAAATGGAGTCGGTTAATAACATCCAACAAAAAAATTATAAATATATATAAAACAATCTGTAGGAACAGGTGTAGGTTTATTACCGCCATCGAGTATAGGTTACATTTTCACCCGTTACTTTTTAATGTTTATTTTGTCTAATGCGTTTGTGCGTTTGCAACATTTTTCTAAAAAAAATTGAATCGATTTCATGAATAATGAGAAAGCCTGCAAGTGTTCGGACCTAAATCACAAGTACCGATCAATCCATAGTCTCTCCAACAGACGCCAGGTGCCGCTACCGCTCTTGCACCATATATGGAGGTGAATCCAGAATGGATGTCGCCTTTGCACAAACCCGGTAGACCCCAATAAAGACAAGTAAACAATATTTTTTGGTTGTGTGGCAAAAATTATCCACTTTTGCTTGTCTGTTGCAAGGGTGGTATAGTAGGGGGATTCCTTGCGCATGCCAAACAACACTTCCGTTCCTAATAAAAATGGCGTCCAATAACAGACGTACTGGTGCAAGAGCGGTAGCGGCACCTGGCGTCTGTTGGAGAGACTAATCAATCCATAGTCTCACCAACAGACGCCAGGTGCCGCTACTGCTCTGCATCAGTACGTCTGTTATTGGACGCTATTTTCTCAAGAATCGTAAAAAACGGAAGACCCTAATAAAGACATGTAAACAACACTGTTATTTGTGTGGCAAAAATAATCCACTTTTGCTGATCTGTACAAGGACGACATCCATTCTGGATTCACTTCCGGATGCTAAGGGGGATTTTTTGCGCATGCCAAACGATACTTCCGTTTTTCAAGATTCTTGAAAAAAAATGGTGTCATTTAGCAGACGTACTGGTGCAGAGCAGTACTGGCACCGGGCGTCTGTTGGAATGACTAATCAATCATTTGACCCAAACGTAAATATACACTCTTCACATGCAGTCTGAACCAGAACACATGCATCAGAAACGGGGCTGGCTTTAAATATATGGCTTTATGTGATTGTTCAGATTCTCAATGCCCTCCTGGCAAAGCTAATCGTTTGGTTTCAAAGGAGCACCAGACATGCTCCGGCGGCCACGTGTGAACAACGCGAGTCATTTGATTGGTCCAATGTCCTTGTTTATTATTCATGAAACAGAACCGCTCACTGAATCAAGGTCAATGAAAGCTTAGCTGCCGGAGTCTTGATGGTTTAAGCAGCAAATACAGTAGGATTGCTTTGCGCAGTGGCGTCAATTTATCTTCAAGGGTGGAGGGGGAGGGGGCGAGATGACATGCAGGCATGGGAGGGTTATCAAAGTTGGAACAACCATATATATATATATATATATATATATATATATATATATATATATATATATATATATATATATATACATTTAATTGTCTGTGTGACACATTTAAAATATAGTGCAATTAATAAAAGGTTTAAAAACAGTATTATGTTTCCAGTACAGGTTAATTCTAAACCAGGTTTCGAAATATTATATGGAACCAAAGCCTATAATTCTAAACATCAATTTATTTCATCTTCAATTAAAAATATTCTTCTCTGAATAACAGTGGGGATGAATACCTTGACAGCCCCCCCCCCCCCCCCCTTTGCTGGTTTTGCCTTTTTCATTAGTATGCGATCTACCGGATGCCAGTCTATTATATTATATTTGATTCTGATATAGAAAAAATAGAAAAATGTTCTCTAAGAACCGTCCAGGTCGTAGTATGTGTCAAATGGTTTCAATTCACCATAAAACTGTTAGTGCGGGAAAGGAAACCGCATATTCATTAGGCCCACGGAAACCACTCTGTACCTCAAATTTAACTGCATGCAGCTTGACAGTAAAGATTATACGAGCATATATACCCCCTATCTTCAAAGTCCACAGTTGGGTAACATTTTTACCGGCCGATCCCAACTCTTGATTTTATTTTTACTGAATGGTCCCTCGAGTACCTTGGCGCGCACAGCGGTTACTGAGCGATTAGTTAAACAAGACGTTCCTTACTTCACGATCTCTCATCAAACAGACGGTCATGTGAATTATTTAATCTCGAAAGCCCAAGTGTGGAGATCTTGTCCCAGTTCTAAGACAAATCTAAAACCCCAGATGAGCCACGGATCACGCAGGTTCCCTACTGCCGCTGTGAGATATCGTTTAAATCAACATTTGTGTCGGCTGACTATGCAAACATGGCTTTTAATCGGAACAAAGTTTGACATTTTCCTTCGAGGGAACAATCCATGGTACATGTATTTCATTCAATCTGTTTATCATTCATTCTTTCATTCATTCATTCAATCTATCATTCATTTTGTCTATCATTAAATCTCTCTTTCATTTAATCTTTCCCTCATTCAATCTTTCATTCTTCCATTCTTTCATTCATTCATTCATTCATTCAATCTTTCATTCATCTCTGTCTATCATTCAATCTTTCTTTCATTCATTCATTATCACACACACTCGTATACTACACGATCAAATGCACAAAATTTAGAAATATATTTATTTATAAATAATGATTTTAAGGATTTGAAGCGAATGATTATAATGATGGAGAGAATGATAAAGAGAGAGAGGCAATAGTTATGCCTGGAGTAATAATGTTTCAGTAATAAGCTTTAACATGAAGACGGAACGTATACATTTGAGAACGACAACATGAGTCCGATCGAGGTCTGAACGGGTCGGATATAGTGGTCCGAGATTGTACGGAATGTGGTCCGAGATCGTCGACCCGGTGGCCCGAGATTGTACTTAGAGGTCCGACTTCGTCTGGGCCGAAATGTAAAAGGTTCGAGATCTCAAGAAAGCGTCAAAGATACGATGAATTGTTTAAAAAATAAGACGCGAAACTAGTAGACCCAATATAATTCTGTCTAATTAGCGTAAGTATATATCAGGCCTGCCAAATCGCTCTTTTTTAAATGACTCCTTTTTTGAAAATTTCCTGAAAAATGACGGTAGTTAATCGTTTTTGACTCTTTCTTTCAGCAGCACTCTTTTTTCCCCTCTTTTTCTCAGTGGACGAATTCCAATATATATACTATTTCTCTCCTGCTTTATCAGTGCAGTTAGAACAAGAATGGAACATTTCGCAATTTGTATGTGTGCAAACGTCCAGCATGTGTCAAAACATGTGGAAAATGCCATTATTTTTATGCAGCGGGATGTGCATCGCGTGTATGTTTCTGACTTTGGGGACGATATATATATATTAAGCAAAGCACATCCTTTTTTATGTGTGTGATAAAAAATAAGGAATTGACGCTAATTTTACTCTTTACTCTTTTCTCACTCTAAATTTTAAAGAAGTCTGTTCTTTTTTCCAGAGCACTTACCCTTTTTTTCAGTCGTTCACTTTTCACAGGCCTGTATACTGTGGTTGGCTTCATGTTCACGAGGCTGAAATTTCGCGATTTTTCAATTTTTAATGTTTCGCGAGGGTTTCATTTTCGCGATCTCATCAGAACCCAAATATTTGGAAGCCATACCTATGTGTGTTATAAAATGAGAATAAGAGTTTGTGATATTTTTCTCATATAACGATGGGCCCAAACACAAAGCACAGGTAGTTAAGTTCAAATTAAGGGGAACGTTTTCCCTATACCTGCATGGATGTAACTTATTATAACAATTCTCATTGTTCTAATCTATTCCCATACAAATATTGGCTACATTAAATAAGAAGGACGTAATCCATTGGGCAATTATTCCCGAGGGTTTCATTTTCGCGATTATTTCCCATTCGCGAATATCGCGAAATTAAAACCCTCGCGAACAAAAAGGCAACCACAGTATATCACGGCCCGACAAGGCCTTGTATTTTAATCACCATAGCTTTGTACGGGAAATCGATCACAAACGATTCAGACCACAAATTATCAAGACAAAAGTGTTTTTATCCTGTCATAGACAAGACACAAAGTAGTAAAAAGTATTATACCTGTACAAAGTGTCAACAACCGGGCAACAATTCAAACTGAATTACTAGGTAAAAATATTTGGTATAATTTTATACAGGAGATTAAACTGTAATATTGAAGGTATACGAAATAATCGATTAATAATCGATCATAGGTCGTATTGTTACACCATTCATCGGACACAGTTTCACAACGGATTCTTACTACTAGTATTGGTTATAGCCCAGTGAAATGTTATGAAAGCCGTGAGGTTTGCGAAGCTCGTGTCACATGGCAGGCGAGCCGATTAGGCGAGTTTATAGACAGATGTTTCCGAAGCTTGCCTTGTTAAGGTATTTGTCATGTTCGTACTTTTTGAATAATATATGATTTGATTGTCCACAAAAAAATACAAATGGAGAAATCCATGATTTACTCTCGAGGGAGTATATAGGTGTGACAGGTCTATTTTTTTTTTTATTATTATTATTATTCTTTCATATCAAGGAGGAAAATTGAAACATTTTTTTTAAACTGTAGATGTGAATAATGTGGTAAACAGGGTTATAGTAACGCCGCGGTAAGCGCCGGTCCGGGGTAGCCGGGGACGGGCTTCTGCCGGCCGGCACAAAACTAACATTTGCAACCCACCGACTGGGACAAAAGATCCTAAAGATCATAAAAAATCAGCTACCAGCCATGGATATTTATCCCCAACTGCATTATATTTGTACCTCCTAAGTATGTTTACAAAAATGCACAAGAGCCAAAATAATCTTTAAAGCTTAAATATAAAGCTTACATATTCCAATACCGTCGTAAATTTAGCCGGCACTAAAATTTGTCTAGCTATAACACTGGTGATAAACAACACAAAATAGGGCTTACAATTTTTTTTTTTTTTTTTTTTTTATTTTCTCATTTAAACCAGTATAAGCATTGTAAAGTGGATGCTGGTTTGTATAAGAATTGTTATGAGCAAATTTCAAATACATGAATTTACAAATATTGTAGTCTTGTGAATGCCCGTAGTGCTTACGTTGATCCCCCAGATGCTTTGAAGTAGGACAATTTGAATATCTTCGAATCTGTTCCCAGGAGTTAAGGAACGTCGAAACGGAGAGGGGGGGGGGGGGGCGATATATCCCCCCACTTTTTAGCAAGGGGGTTGTCAATGTAATCACCCCCCCCCCCCCCTCCCCGATCTGAGAATGATATTTATATATTTGAAATATAATATATAATAACAATTAAACTTATGGAGTTTGGTTCCATTTCTGAGTTTACCATTAGATATTATATATCTAAACCTACTTTAGAATGAATATACATTTGAAACACAATACCTTATTTTGAAGACCTTATACTTAATTGTAATATACTTAATGACATGGGTCACACAGACAAGAAAAGGTATATATTATTGATACTTATAAAAAATAAATTTGGGTCATTACCCTCCGACGCCGGCGAGTCATCACACCCCCCCCCCCCCAAACACACACACACGCACACTCGCAAAGATAAATTGACGCCACTGCTTTGCATACATATGTAAATATACCGATATGTTTTCATGGGTTTTTAGTAGGAACATTGGTATCTATACTTTCTAAAATGACCCACGTTATCACAAACTTGATATATACTCTTTGAAATGACTCACGTTATCACAGACTTTATATATACTCTGTAAAATGACACAAGTTATCACAAACTTGATATCAAAACACCTCGTATGCCCTTAGTCACTTTTCCAGTGCACCGTAGGCTACTTCGCATGGCTCAGACTTCTGTCTTCATGGGCTCCTGAATACGACTCAAAACACGCCTTAGATCTAGAATTAAGTTAGGCGATCACATATTGCACCCTAAAACCGCTGATCAATATCGCAGAAATTTACTATAATAAAGGGTAACCCAGATTTTATTCCCACGACAAGATCGACATCTGAGCGTGTTAATATAACCCCTCGTGGAACTAGGTGATTCAGGCATTCCTTCACTGGTTCACAAATATGACTACACAGTTTGTGTGTATCTTGTGTTGATTTTATTCTCTGATATTCGTGCCCTTTGGTTTTACAACATCGGTATTGTATTGTGTTGAATATTGATAAACGGTGAAGCTTGCTCGTTTTTTACTGTCGGATTTACCGTCATTTTCTATCTGAAACCAGCGCTGTGTTTTGTGTGTGTGTGTGTGTGTGTTTGTGTGTGTCACTAGGCACTATAATTCATGCATAACACGTAGATATAGGAAGTCTTAATGACGTAATCTATAATCTTGTTAGAAACCTTCATCCTTTATCCATTATGTATGTTTTATGAGTTTTTCTGGTCTGAAGCAGAAGATTTCTCACAATAGACCTTTCCAATCCTCACTTGCGACGCCTGTCGGTGACAAATGACATTGAATGTTCGGGTCCTTTATTTCGACAAAGCGATTATAGTGCATGGTTATATCTCAGGTGATTCTCTCTCTTTAACGGTTATAGGTTCCCCTCGTATTTTCTAGTTTGTACATGATTTCAGCTCCTCGACTTCTGTTCTTCATGTTTAATGTTCGGGGGGGGGGGGGGGTTCAAGGTGGGACAGGCCATAATATTTATATATCTTTAAACTTAGCATATGAACTGTAACGTTCCAGCATTCAGTCGTTTAAATATTGAGGTTGATATCAATGATAAATATACGCATTTATGTTATAAGCTTGCAAATATCATCTTATAAATTTAATCCTCGGGGGAATGGTAGTTGATATGTGCAATATTAAACTATGCATGTAAAATTTATCAGTTTCTTGGTACGGTGCATATTTTTAGGATGACACTACACGCCATCTGGTGTGAAAATAAGGAATCAACTCGGGTCCTTTACTCTTAATGTCCGAAGTTTCCTTTGGAAACACGGCTACGAAGATAAAACTTATATATTGTCGGTCTCTGGTCAAATATTCCACCATACGTTTTTTCCTTTTTCGTTTACATCGTGTGGTATACCATTTTTTATTTACTTATTTATTTTATTTTATATTATCCCGCAACGTTATACTCTGTCATTCGCAGATGCGGACCCAGTGTTTGTGTGTGTGTAGGGGGGGGGGGTGGTCTAGATCCCCCCCCCCCCTTTTTTTTTCCAGCCACTGCAACCATTTTTAAGGGTTTCAAGCCAAGTTTTCTACCTAGACCCCCCCCCCCCCCAACCCTTGACGGACCTTCGGATTTTTTTTTAGTTTTCTTTTCCTCAATCCTGGTTCCAACCCCTGGTTCGGGTAAACGCATATTTTTTATACAGTCCTAAATATTAGGACACGCCCCTGTATATATTGATTTGCATTTTTTTCAGAGCTTTAAGGCCTACATTTGTAATTTTTTGTTTTGTTTTGTTGTATGGCCTAACATAGGCGGCGAAACCCCCCCCCCCCGAAATAAACAAAATGATGGGTATAAAAACATACACTATTTTATTATTGAGTATTTCCACTCTCACATATATATATATCCTCCTCCGCTTAGGCGCTTCCTGCCCTCAGTATTTGGAGTACTATGTATACAGGGCCGCAGCCTCCGGGATTGAGGTGCAAAAAAAAAAAAAATATTGCAAAGTGATATTCTATGTGAAAATGCATCCACTGCCGGACAATTAATTAACACTCTCTTTACAAAGAGGTACTAAATAAGCATTGACAGCAAAAAAATGCACCAAAATGCAGTAGTATACAATTTTTCAAAATTTTCCACATCGTGGGAGGGGGACACCACACCCTCCCCTCTCGGGGATTTCCCCCCTCGAATCCGCTTACTGAACCACCCCCCTGCCAATAGGCTCAGGCTACGGGCCTTATATATATATATATATATATATATATATATATATATACAATATATATATATATATATATATATATATATATATATATATATATATATATATATATATATACTGGTCTACTATTGGCCCCCCCCCCCCCCCCATGAAAATTTGGTTTCGCCGCCAATGCCTAACGATATCTTTTAAAATATGTTTTAAAATTATTGTCGTACAATGAAGTATATAAATCATTACATGAAACAGTACATTTAAAGGGTTTTCCTCAATTAAATTTAACACTGCATAGGCCCTATATTTAGACATGCCCTACCACGTGATACAACAGAAATGGCCAGTTAATGATTCATTGTTAACTTGGGTTTGTTAGAATAAAAATAAATAACTGGACCAGCGCTAATCACATCCCTCAAGAAAGTCAACTTGTCCACTTCTTATTGTTCGAGTCAAGCCCAGACACACAAACGCGCGCGTCACGCGTCAGCAAAGGCACCTGTGGCGATTTTTTACACGTGCCGCGCTGATGTCGCGTGGGAATTCCTGATACTTACATAAATTTAGAGAAGATTTCCCTCCCCAATACTCGCTGCAATTAAAACTGCAATTAAAACGTTTGTTATAATTCATTTACCTATAATTATTGATGTATATCTGGGTAGAAAACGTGCAACAGAGCAGTACAAATGTATAAATATCATTAAGAATAGTTTGATTAAGAATAGAGTTTTGTCATATTTAGAACATACAATTAAACCAATTGCTGATTATGAAGAAGATACTATTTTACCGAGATAATCAAGATATACAACATGTCCTTGATCAATACCAGGCAATCAGCGTGTCCTGCGCGTTGTAGCTGCGTTAGTGTGTTTTGAATTTGTCGCGAATCGCACGTTTCACGTTTGACGCAAGCGTGACTCGGCGTTAGTCTGTTTTGGCCTTTATATTACTTGACTACGCTCCCGAGGCAGCGAAAATCTTGCGCTTCTAAAGAAGCAACTGATTTTACACGCTGCCAGCTTTGATTGTTCATGATATATTTAGGCGGTTCGTTGTCCGCTGAAAGAAACGTGCGTATGATGTGACAAGCAGCCAACCAGATGCCAATAAACAAACACTCGACAGGCATATCCTGGCTCCGCCCATAGCTGCGCTTCAAGCGCCGCTTTATATCAGTTTACGGTCGAATTTTAATTGCTCCCTCTGTATTCTCGCATCATCGAACGATTCGATTATGATATTATGACTGTGTTAGCGTAGACATGTATCTGTTGTCTGTAGAACTGAAACCAGCCAGCGAGATGTGCACGCAACCTTTGTTGTTATGTTTCGTTTGAATAACAGCTCACCGGCCGGGCATCCTATATTGTTGGGGGTGGGGACCGGTCCCTCCCCTTTTCAGCCGAAGTCATCTTTTCTTTTATTTATTTATTTTTTTTTACCAATATTGCGGTCTAAAGCCCCCCCCCCCCCCCCCCGTTTTCCGTACCTGATTGTTCCCATTTTTGGTTTTATCATAGTTCTCCTGAATTTGACCCCCCACCCCCGTTTCCTAAATCGTGGAAATCCTTGATAAAGAGGTCGCGTAGTGCCCGTAGTCTAAGTAATAGGCATGATCGAGGAGCTTGTACCATGGTGACGCGGTGTCCGTCCGTCTCTCCATGCATCTTGCATCCGTGCTAAATTAACAAAACGCAGGCATGTATCAAGGAATTTTTGCAGGGAGGGGTCAACGGGTGTCATGCATAAAAATTGTCTAAAAAAAAAAGGTCGTTGATTAAGAGCGGGGGGGGGGGGGGGGGGGGGTCTCGAACCCAAAAACCCCCCGTCATGCATAAGATTTGTCTAAAATAAGGTTGTTGGTTGGGATAAGGGGGGGGGCGGGTTTGACCCCCAAAATCCCCCCCCCACTCTTGATCCGCGCCTTAAACCATATATTTCTTCTCCTTTTTCTTGACCGATTTTTATTTTGTTTCTTTTATCTGATAGGGTAGGTGTAGGCTTTCATGATTTACACAGAATTTTTAAATATAATAATAAATATAATTAAATTAATGCAAACTTTCTTTTTCTTCAAAATCTCAAAATATGCTTCTCCTTTTTATTGTTATGTTGTTTCTTTATCCGACAAGGAGAGTTGTGTTTTTTTAAATGCTACATAGCATTTTGAAATGCGTTATATAATTATGCAAATTTATTCATGCATTTTCAAATAAAGTATGCAAAATATTTATTTTCTTACTGAATTTGTTGAGACCTGTCAGTCAATATTGAACAAAGAAATGTGTTTTTGACTCGAGACAAACTGCCTCGTTCTCTCAGGACTAACGACCACGTTCTCTCAGGACAAACGACCACCGTGACGTTCTCTCAGGACAAACGACCACGTTCTCTCTTTTCAATTTGCGCTACCAACACCAGATGTCGGTAGAGGTTTAGTCTGGCGGACTTCTCCGATCTGTGCCGATCATGTTCGGATTTGGTATTGATGACCAGCGATGCGGTTACTCCGTGTGACATTTTCCCAAGCGCGACGTTACGGCAAGATGGTGAGTGACATTTGGTGCTATCGATTACTCTCTTTAACCATTACGTCTGCTAACATGGTTCCTGTAAACTGCTTCATGCTCAGATTTACGATTCCTGAAGTCATTGTCCAGATACTCTGATTATCGCTCAATTTTCCGCATACCCCTGTAAGTGCACAGGTCCTGTCCAAGATCGGGAGTTAACCAAATTCCCTTGACTGAAGTATTCCATCCATGGCCCCGAGTGCATTCTCACTTCGCAATAATCTCGCATTATTTCAAGAAGGGCACGGGACTCCTTTCTCTGTTTTCATTTTGATTTAATTTAATTATTCATATATATCAGTGTATCACTATATTTAAAATCAGTCAATTGCCAAGTGAATTTAAAAATGAAACAGTCTAAATGTGAAACCAGTGGGCGTGACTTAGCTAATTAGCCCCTCCCCTTTCACAAATTTTGCAGTTATAGAATTATTATTAGGTTTGTCACATTCAGTGTGTTTTTGCAAGTTTTTATACTGATATGTGAACCCACTTTTCTGTGTATTCATGTTCCATTTCTTCATACACTGTTTTTTGTATAGTATACACATATTATTATGACCAACATTATTGATTGAACACAGTAAAATAACCTATACCAGTTTTCCCTTCTTCTTTATAATGGTTTTACAGATGAACTTCATTTGACCCCATCATCACATTACAGTTACACTTACATTCACCAATAACTTAACAGGGAAGGTTGAGTCATTGAACCATATAGTGAATGCACTCACTGAATTGAAACATCTGTTGAGTGGAGGGCGGACAAGTAGGTTAATTAAGATATGTGCACTTGGATGTTGGTAACATGTAGTGATTTTGACTCTTGACATTACTAGTTGATGTTTGATGCATGTTCCTATCATGAGAGCAGGGCAGTCCTTGGCTTACCAAATCATAGCCAGATTAAATCAGACTCAATATTATTAGGCCCTGCCATATATTGATTCAGATATCCATACAGTGAGAGTTCCTGTAATATAAGCTTAGACTACACACCACCCAATGCCCTTCTATCTAGTGTTAATGGGTTTTACAATTACCTGATGCCAGTGCATCACTCTACAATGTTGGCCCATTTAAACTAAATGAAACAAAATCCTGGCTCTTAAGTACCTGAGTCAGTGAGGCTCCAAGTGAGGTGTTCCGTAGTCCAAGAGAATGGACTCCTCAATTTGCTTTATTTTAGTGACTGGAGCAATGTGGAGTCCATAGATTACCCCTAAGTTAACTGTGATAATAACACTCCATACACAATTGTGAGATTTAACATAAATCCATTGATTAATGTTCAGTACATCTATGTGTATTTTATATGTGACCACTGAAAAACATTACTGTTCTATTCCCATCACTATTTCGCGCAAAGATAGTGAAATATGAACATAATAGTACATAGGCCTAAAGCATTATACCAGACTGCCACCAAATGCAAGATGTCTACTGGGCTGTTAATGCTTCAGTTCTCTCTGGACTAATAATATCAGTTGTTGATGTTACAGGTGCTTCATGCTTTCCAGAATGGTTATTTTTTATTACAGGCCTTCCAATATACAAAATAATGTGAACATTGTTATGTTAAAACCATAGGAAATATTTTTATTCAATTTCCTTTCTAAGAGTATCAGATCATATCATGCTATAACCCCAGTTAGCCGTTTAGTGGGCCAGGGATGCAACAGAAACCTGAAATGTGTTCAGGCACCTATATGCGACTGTGTTCTTCACTTTCCCTACTAAACTTGTTGAAATGCCTTTGATAAAATGGTCAGTAAATGTTTAAAATGGATGATCCAAGTTTAATTTTAGTTGCTATCAAAACCATGAAACATATATTCTTTGGTGTCAAAATGGTGTAATCCTATGTCTTGTTGTTAGGCAGTAAACAGACGGCCAAAGAAGATGCAACAGATCTGTTGCATATACCATGGCTTATGTTGTAGAAACTGTCACTATTATTTATTTGCATGTAGCATTCTGAAGTCCTCTGTGAGCTTTCCAATCTGAGAGAGCAGTCTAGTTGATGTTACCATGTATGTGCCCTAAATCCGTTTAAAATGTTCACTTGTGAACCACTCCATTTGCATAGAAACATATATGGTGGTGACAAACAGAAGGAGAGCTACATTTTTTTCTTTTATTTACCAAAATTTACTTACATCCTTTTTGCTCAAATGACTTTTATTTTTTAAAATGTCAGAAATTTACTTTTTAAGAATTTAATCCAAGGTAAAGAATAGATAAATGAATCAATTCAAACGGCCCTCACAATTAACGGGCCTTCTTTTAAGACAACTGAAAGAATGTATTGTCTCATGAGTAAAGAAGTTTTGATGTTTGTAAAATCAGAATATGTGAAACTTTGTTATTTGGAATTTAACCACTCATACATAAGGAGCAAGAGACATGATTTCAACCCATACATTTAATAAACTTGACATAATTTAACAGAATATCAGTAGTAGTATTTTGTTTGTTAAAGCCACACCATAAATTTATTAGATTAACTGAGGTATAAAAATGAACTTTAATTTAGCATTTTTCATGTAGGCCAGTGTAAAGACATGAGTTGTTTGTTAGCCAGGGCTTCTTAAATCTTTTCTGTCAGTTTCAGTTTGTCAGAGTTGAATAGCTTTGCAACAGTCAGATGCCTGTAATATGTATTGAACGCATTAGCTTTCCCAGCAAACTGAAAGACTCACATCCCTGTTTGACTTGCTCAGACCTCACATTAACCCTTTGTCGCTGTGTTTGCTGTGGGACCAGCCAGGGAAAAATCAATACCTATGAATAACTGCCCAAGGTATGAATGTTAAAGCAAAGTTTTGGGTGTGTGCCAAGCTAAAAGTTACCTTGTCTGATGCTGTTTGGTTCATATAATGGAGGTCAGGCCATACAAAACAAATTTATCATTTTACAGATTAACTGCACCAATTTTTGGTTTAATAATTTTTTAATGATGACCAGGTACTTGGTAATATTGCTTATTAGCTTATATTACTAATTCCATAAAAGAACTCTCAAAGATATGGAAACTGGACTAGATTTTGTATTGATCAGATACACCATTTCCAAGAACAACAGCAATTTTTTTTTCTTAGCAAAATTTTATATATTGTGTCTCAACCAGTTTATGTTTGAAAATGAAATTTAAAATTCTTTATTGAATCAAACTTTTATACCTGACAGGCAGAAGTTATTTTAAATAAATTAAAAATGCATTTTCATGAAAGCCATTGCCTTTTGGAGGTCACTCAAACATCCATTTTATGAAACAACTCATTTAAAATATGCAGTTCATGAGCTAGGTATTTTAAATTTATAATCAATTATCAGAACATTTCCTTCTAGGCTAGTCAACTGACAGCAGAAGAACGAACCAGTAAGCTGGAGCCACTGAAGGAGGCAGGCTGGGTGATGGTGGAAGGACGTGATGCCATATACAAGGAATTCCTCTTTGGAAACTTTAATCAGGTAAATACTAGTGGTAGTGATCAGTTGTAAAATTATATGCAAATTTTTTGTAAGATTAAAAAAGACTATGATTGCTTGTTTGTTGATTAATTTTGTACCATCTATATTACAGTGAAATGTGCTGTGTAGAATTATACCTAAGATATTCACCAAGTAAATTGAGTCTTAATTTATACATCAAGTTGAAAGTTCAAGGTAATAACCAGGTTTTGGACACATATTCTTTGCAGAGTTTTTTTGCTGCTTTTACAATGTGCCCCCTCTTTCTTATATCTCTGTCAGAATAAGAATATTACATTGGGATTGGCCTCGAATTCACACAACATTTCAAAGTGTTTTCAAACTGTTTTGGCCAAAACTGTATGAATTCAGCTCATTAAGTGGTTTCAAATTGTTTGAGATGCAAATCCTTTTATCTGCCTTGCTAAAGGGTCATGTGAAGGTGCACTAGAATTGTTTTGGACTTACTTTTCAAGCAGCGACTCGGTCACAGCGGAAGTGCGAATGCCTTTGTCAGTATGTTGTTACGTTGTACCACATATTGTTGCGGAACCTAATATCAACAGATCATGTATGCGTGATGAACATAAATTTTGTAATGGAAAAAAAAAATCAGATTCTGTAAGACTAGGCAGCATGAAATGTCTAGGGGAATGAATAAAGAAGTCAGTGGCTATTTAGCTCAGCTGACTGAAAGTCATCTGAGCTATAGCGATTACTCTTTGTCTGTCGTCCATCCAGCAATCCGTCCGGCCGTCCAGTCATCTGTCAGTTAACAGGGCATAAATCATAACCGCTGGTCCTGGTATCTTCTTACTTGACATCCAGGGAGATCCATGAAAAATCTCCTTGGAAACCTGAAATTAAGTCTCTGTTACCCATATTCTTTGAGCTATGGGTCTCGTAAGTACCCCTCAGAATAATAAAAAATTTGATACAAGAGCTCAAGTATCTGAATAACTACTGCATTGATCACAATGATTCTTTGCATGAATATTGATCATGAAGTGTTCCATCAGTTTCTGTAACCTGGTGGCACCACCTGTTTTTTTTTTCTATTTTTTACGAATTTTTTCTCTATTTTTGAGACCTTCAAAGAAGCTGTCATTTGTTAACAGGGCTAAAATCGTAACCACTGGACCTGGGATCTTCTTACTTTACATCAAGGGAGGTCCATGAAAAGTCTCTATGGAAACCTGAAATTAGGTCTCTGTTACCCATATTCTTTGAGCTATGGGTCTCGTAAGTACCACCCCCCCCCCCCACCCCCCAGAATAATAAAAATTTGATACAAAAGCTTATTATCTGAATAACTTCTTCATTGATTCTTTGCATGAATATTGATCATGGAGTGTTCCATCAGTTCCTGTAAGCTGGTGGCACCACCTGTATTTTTTCAAATTTTTACAATTTTTTTATCTATTTTTAAGACCTTAAAATTAAGCCTCATCTTGTAACAGGGCATTAATCGTGACCCCTTGACCTAGAAACTTCATACTTGACAACTAGGGAGGTCCATGAAAAATCTTCTTGGAAATCTGAAATTAGGTCTATTACTCTTATCCTCTGAGCTGTTTGGCTCATAGTCTCCCACCCTCCCCCACGATTAATCAAAAATGTGATACAGAAGCACCAGTATATGAGTAACTAATGCATTGATTGCCATGATTCTTTGGATATATATTGATCATGGAGTGTTCATCAGTTCCTGCAGACTGGTAGCACCTCCTGTATTTTTTCAAATTTTTACACATTTTTTTTCTATTCATAAGACCTTCAAATGAAGTGGTCATCTTTCCAAAAGCCCCTTAAACCCATTTTTCTAAGGACTCTTCACAAAATTCATGATTTTTTTGCACTCCGGCAGTCATTTTGCTCATTGTTCAACATTCCATAAATTCAGCTGAGCGTCATGGCCCATTGGCCACTAGTTGTTGACAAATAACCATAATTTATTCTTAAAACAACCCTTACATTACAATACACTAAATCAATACAATGACACAGTATAACAGCAGTATAACAGCAAATCAATACAATCACACAATAAAAAAAAACAAAGTGCACAGTACCTGGATACCACCACAGTCACAGTGACAAGTCCTTTAAAATGTATTCTCTCATAGAATAACAGTCCAATGTAAAGCTCTTGTAACAATCCCGGAGGTAAACTGAAGACCAAATAAGATTCCTCACAAATCCAGAAGAAAATCATAGAAAGTCAATAATTGTCCCACTTATCGGAATAGGTCCCACACATTGACATACAGGCTTCTGTGGCCTCTGGAATATTCTCTCCTCTCTCTCAGCTCTAAAACACAGCCTTGAACAATCTAAAGAATCTATCACAGTACACACGTTCAAAAAACATACTAGAACAAAGAACACTGTGCATCTAGGGTTCAACCAATGCAGATTAAACCGAGCCTGCAATATCCGACAACACGAGCTAAGCGTGGCACACAAACCAAACGCCAACAACACATGGAACATCCATGTGCACAATAAAACAATCATCTGTAAGACCGCTGCACACAATAAAAAGTGGCACCTGTAACAAAATGCATGTAAAATTTACACCTAGTGCATTGGTGCTACATGCCCCTGTGAACACACAACATGGATTCAAACTGATTTGGTCAAACAGCTTTGCCCAGATCTTTTTGAAAACATTTTGTGTGTGAAAGGGGTATGAGTTACAGATTGCATATGCTTCCAAAACAACACAGTTTAATACAATTATTGTCACATCTACTTGTAAAAAAATACTGTGTTTATGTTTATTTGGCCAAACCTTGGAGCCTTCTTGCACATGGAAAATATGTTTGGCTATCATCTCCCAGTTTTACTTTAATGATGTGACAGTATTAGGTTTGTCCTCTGAATATACATGATGGTGACAGTGTCTAATTATTTACTACTTCACATTGTTAATTTGTTCAGTCAGTGACACAACGCTGTTCTGCTTGGATGAAGTACAATTCACAAATGTCAAGTTACTGGTGCATGATGACGCTTTATTATACACAAACAGGGGCCACTGAACAAATATAGTTTTGTCTCTGTTTTTTCATATTGTAAGTCATTGCATTCCATATTAAACGCATTATTAATTTTATTTATCTTTGAACCAAGGCGTTTTGACATCTGCCTTTCTTTTGTCCTATATAGTCTCCTATGTAAAATACCTAGTATATCTCCTGTTTAGGTGTCTGTTTTGGCTCTGTCCTAAATTAAGTACATTCAACTCAACTATAAGCTCTTCTCTTGTTTTCTGTTAGCGGCAGCTTTTATCTCGGTAGTGTTTGACAACTGGTGACCTTGACCTTCATTTTCAAAGTCAAATTAGCCTGAATAGAAATTATTTGTGAATGTTGTGACTTCTGAAGTAGTCTGTATTTTTTTAGCAAACCTGTGAGCTTATGCGATGGTGTGGGGGCGTCCATCGTCCGTTGTCTGTATGTTAACCCATACTATTTTGAAAACAGCAAGGGTTAGCATCACAAAATTTTATGTAAAAAACTTGACATTGTAGGCATTTGGTTTTATGTCCCGTGTGGCCCTGACGGCAGAAAAGATGGACCATCATCCAGAGTGGTTTAACGTCTACAACAAGGTAAGCGCTCTCCTGAATAACATTTATTAGCATTTTCCTTATGTGAAAACCTACAATCTGACCATGCAGCTTCTGCTTAGGGGTAGAGCACAGGAGTTAAAACCAGGAGATACAGGAGATTGTGAGTTCTAATCTCAGCCAGGGCAGTGAGATTTTCACAGGCCGCCCCCATCCAGGTTGAGCACTCTACAAGCTTAATGGGAAGGCTGTGCCCAATGGCAGTGTTTCACTCACAAACAAGTGTGCCTTTGGGCTTTCCTCTGTGGCATGACCTAGCACTAGGGGATGATTACACACCCAGGTAGTCACCATGCCTGGTTAATGCCAGGATATAAAATGAAAGAATGCGTGTGATACTGCCCTGTCACTCAGTCCTAACCGGAATGGAATTTAGCATATGTACATATAACAAGTGGCCCATGGGCCATGACGCTCAGCTGAATTCAAGGAATGTTGAACAATGACCAAAATGACTGCCAGAGTGCAAACAAGTCATGAATTTTGTGAAGAGTCCTAAGAAATGGGTTTCAGTGGGCTTTTGGACAGATGACAACTTCATTTGAAGGTCTCATAAATAGAAAGAAGAATGCATAAAAATACAGGTAGTGCCACCAGTCTGCAGGAACTGATGAAACACTCCATGATCAATATATATCCCAAGAATCATGGCTATCAAGGCATTATTCAGATACTGGAGCTTTTGTTTGTATCAAATTTTTAGCGAACCTGTGAGCTTATGCGATGGTGCGGCGTCGTCTGTCATGTGTCGTTCGTCGTCTGTACGTTAACCATAGCTATCTCTAAAATGGCAGGAGCTAGCATCACCAAATTTTTTGCAAATGATTAGTCATCCGAAAAAAATATATCGGATTTTGTTTATTTTTTTTCTAACTGCATTTTCTTAGATTTTATAGGGAAAAAGCTAAAAAAGCTTTAAAAATCTTCTTCTCCGAAACTGTCCAGCCAAATTGTCCAATATTTCACAGAAATGATCCCTGGAACAATCTTTCTCAAGTTTGTTCGAATGGTTCCAGTTCGATGATTTTTAGCAGAGTTACAGATGGGTGAACTTTGTTAACTGTGCAAAAAAGCATATTAAAATTTAAATCTCAGGAACGGCTGGAGCTATCATCACCAAATTTTATGCCAGTGTTGGTCACATAGGTCATATCTGAAATTGAGGTATTGGTGGCGCCACCTGCATCGGCCATATTTGTACGGGGTCATCAGTGCCTGTAACACACTGAGGGCTACAAAAAAATTCTTCTCTGAAACCATATGGCCAAAATGTTTAATATCGCACAGAAATGATCCTTGGGTAGTGCTTTCTGAAGTTTGAACAAATGGTCTCTTTTCAGTGACTTTTGGCCAAGTTATGGGAAGCTGAATTTAGTCATATGCCATAACAGCTCATTTTAGCTCAGTGGCTACAAAGATCTTCTTCTCAAAAACCACTGGGCCAAATTCTTAAATCTCACACATTAATTATCCTCAGATGTTGATAATTTAAATTTGTTCAAATGGTTTTCATTCAGTGCTTTTTGGCTGAGTTACAGGAAGCTGAACTTAGCCAGTTTGCTGTATCTTCCTATATGAGTTATAAACCTGCGAAACGTTTTTCAACTGATGCCACTGAAGCCAGTTTGTTAAATATTTTACAAGAATAATCCCTACAATAATTCTAATAATAATTGTCATTAATGGTTCCACGTGAATGATTTTTGGCTGAATTATGGAAATTGAATTGAGTCATTTTACCATATATGTTAGCTGTGTTATGCTGTTACATCTAGCCTGGCACCATTTAATCAGCATCTATTACATCATGCCACTAGACATTTAGATTTCAGGTTATCTTTGGTTAATATTGACAAGAAAGTTTTTTTTTAAAAGCTTTTAAAAAATTTAAATTTATGATTTAAGTTAATCATCATATCAGGCAATGTTACAATCATGGATATTCAGCTCTCTGTGGCTATATAAAGACAACTGTGGATTATAAATTATTGGTATCCTTACTCAACTTAATTCAAGAATTTGCCATCAATGAGATATATCTTTATTTTAATTTTGCATTCAGTATGCATCCGTAATAATTTTACAGATATTCCTGATTTCTTTTTTATAAAAAGTCAGCTGAAAAGCATTTTGTATTGGGAAAATAAATTTCAAAGTTATTTCAAGTAGGGACCACTGTTGTGTACAGATGGCAGCACTTGGTTTACCATTGGCAGATTGCCAGTGCCTTGATGTTGGCCATTAGCCAAGATGATGTCAGCTCTATAAATAGTTTTGGCACAGTGCCAGGTTTGGAAGAAGTGCAGCCAGGTAGAGGTCAAGAGTTCACTCAGTGCAGTAGCTGCATTCTATTTATAGCTTTGGAAGACTGCTCACTGCATCATATTTGGCACCAAGGTTCAGCCTGAATCTATTCATAGCTTTGGCAGACTGCCAACTGTGTCAGATTATGCAATAGGTCAAGAGTTCACTCAGTGCAGCAAGGTACAGGTCAAAAGTTCACTCAGTCTAGCCAGGTGCAGGTTAAGAGTTCACTCAGTGCAGTAGCTTGAGGCAGCAATTTGTCACAGGTCACTCGGGGGCAACTGCCTTACTCACCTAAGCCTTGTCAGCCCAGTGCATCAAACTCTGGGGAAGTTTGATGTATTGGACTGATATTTTGACCTGTCTATGCGTCTTGGATGGTATTCTTATTTACAAGACAGGTGGTGCCACCTACATTGACTTTTGCAGTGTATGCGGCTGCTTATTTCACAGGAGGGATTTGACATATCAGTCTGACATTGGGCATATTTATATATCTCTTCGTTGTATGTAAGACTGGCGGTGCCAGCTACAATCATTGTATCTGCCAAAACAGAGTTTTGCAGATACTATGTTTTCAGTCTGACGCTGACGCTGCCGCCATTGCTGCGTAGGTTTCCGAGAACTCCTCCATAACCACTGGGCAGAATTTTTTAAAATTCGGAATTATGATCGGTCACATGTGAACTGCTGCGCCCTCATTTTTGGTTGACCTCTGACCTTTTCTCTCTGCCCAGGGTCCATTTGTGCGTCTGTTTCCACACATAAACCCACATATCTCAGGAACCGTTTGACCGATCAGGCTGAAAATTTTGCACAAATGTAGCCCTTGGAAAGCTTTATAACATACACTAAAAATGGTGGCGCCACCTGCAACCATTTTTACACAGCCTCCATCTGCACTGCTTTAAGGATAAAATCACTCATATCTCAGAAGTGGTTTGAATCCATCTGTTCATCTGCTTTGGGATAAAATCACTCATATCTCAGCAGTGGTTTGTCTTTTCCACCTGAAATTTTGCAGGTTTATACATCCTGGACAGCTTTCTCGATTTTATGACAGGTGGCGCCACCTAAATTCATTTTTACTCTGCAGATATCCAAGCTCATATTTCTCGAACCGTTTGACCGATTGAGCCAAAATTTTGCATGTGTATAGATCTCACATAGCTCTTCATCATAAGCAAAACTGGTGGTGCCACCTGCAACCATTTTTGCACAGCGTCCATCTGTTCATCTGCCTTGGGATAAAATCACTCATATCTCAGCAGTGGTTGGACTTTTCCACCTGAAATTTTGCAGGTTTATACATCCTAGACAATTTTCTCGATTTTATGACAGGTGGCACCACCTACATTCAGGTTTACGCTGCAGACATCCATGCTAATATGCAACACACCTCACTCTCTTCCCCTTTCCACTTAATCTATGCCTCACTTCACCCGTCCCACTCTGATTTCTGCTGATACACATAGTCACTTGTCGACTACCCATATTCTAGTTTTAAAATGTCGTAGTCTGAAACTTGCAGGTCCGAAACATTTTGCTGGAATCATAATGACTTAGGTAGATATGCAGGACTTAAGAGGATCAATATTAAATTTAAAGAATAAACCTCCATTCATACTCCCAATCTTTGCACAGGTTTGCATTAGGCCTGTAGGCCTTGTTAATTATTCTTTGGGGTATTTACAAGCCCTATAGCTCAGAGGATACGGTTAACAGAGACATAATTTCAGATTTACATGAAGACTTTTCATGGACCTCCCTAGATGTCAAGTATGAAGATTCTAGGTCAAGTGGTTACGATTTGTGGCCTGTTACAAGATGAGGCTTTATTTGAAAATTTCAAAAATAGAAAAAAATGTGTAAAAATTTTTGAAAAATATATAGGTGGCGCCACCAGTCTGCAGGAACTGATGAAACCCTCCATGATCAATATGCATGCAAAAAATCATGGCCATCAGTACATTAGTTATTCAGATACTGCAGCTTTTGTATCTGTCATGGCAGCTCGTGTGAGCTGTTTGTGTTCAGTGTCCCATATAAATATAATGTAGTCCTCCAAAGAGGAATATCTTGTCTTTATTCCTCATCTGACACATATATATATATACACAGTATATATATAGATATATCCAGGTTCACAAATTACTATATTGATTATTCTCCAGTGATACACTCCAGTAGTTCTAGCTTACCAGTAGGCTTCAATGTGACATAGTCCAGGTTCTTCTTATTCTCTATTCTTAACATATATTATCACCAGGTTACTTCAGCCATCAGCCCCCTCACCCCTATGGTGCAGCATCAGCATCTCATGATCTCTATTGCCAGTATTGTCCTTGCTGTCGTACCTGGCGTTGGCAGATTCTCAGTGTAATTTCCCCCCGCCTGCTACCCAGACCGGGGGTTTATAAGGTCTCTAACCCTTGCACAGGGTGGTGCAATATGCTGACCTGTTACAAACTGATGAAATCAGTAGCAAGGGCTGTTGGAGCCTGATGCAATATCAGAGCAATTAGTTCTGGTGGCCCCTTGTTTTGGTCACATGACCAGTGTCCCAGAATTTATGGCCTCAACATTTTTCTCCTAGGATTTTTTTGTCCCTGACATATCACATTTTTAATTATTCTTAGGGGTACTTGCGAGCCCCATAGCTCGGAGGATATTGGCAACAGAGACCTAATTTTCATACACAGAGACTTTTCATGGACCTTCCTTGATGTCAAGTTAGAAAATTCCAGGTCCAGCACTTTCGATTTGTAACCTGTTAACAGATGAGGCTTTATTTGAAAGTCTCAAAAAGAGAAAAAATTGCATACAAATTTAAAAAAATATAGGTGGCCCCACCAGTTTGCAGGAACTAATGAAACACTCCATGATCAATATGCCTGCAAAGAATCATGGTGATAAATGCATTAGTTATTCAGATACTGGAGCTTTTGTATCAAATTTTTAATTATTCTGAGGGGTACTTACTTTGAAGGATATGGGTAACAGTGACCTAATTTCATGTTTTCACAGAGACTTTTCATTGACCTCCATTGATGTCAAGTTAGAAGAATCCAGGTCAAGCAGTTACGATTTGTGCCCTGTTAAAAGATGACAGCTTCTTTGAAGGTCTAAAAAATAAAGAAGAAAATTCGTAAAAATTGGAAAAAATACAGGTGGTACCACCAGTTTGCAGGAGTTGATAGAACACGCCATGATCAATATTCATGCATAAAATCATGGTGATCAATGCAGTAGTTATTCAGATACTTGAGCTTTTGTATCAAAATTTGCATTATTCTGGGGGGTACTTGGGAGCCTCATAGCTCGAAGGATATGGGTAACAGAGACCTAATTTCAGGTTACCAAGGAGATTTTTCATGGACCTCCCAGGATGTCAAGTGAAAAGATTCAAGGTCCAGGGGTTATGATTTGTGCCCTGTTAACGGACGGCCGGCCGGACGACAGACAAAGGGTGATCGCTATAGCTCAGATGACCTTTCAGTCAGCTGAGCTAAAAAAAATACAGGTGGCGCCACCAGACTGCAGAAACTGATGACACATTCCATGATCAATATCTATATGCAAAGAATCATTGTGATTGATGCAATAGTTGTTCAGATACTTGAGCTTTTGTATCAAATTTTCCATTATTCGGGGGGGGGGGGGGGGGGTACTTCGCAGCCCCATAGCTAAGAGGTTATGGGTAACAGAGACCTAATTTCAGGTTTCCAAAGAGACTTTTTATGGGCCTCTCTGCATGTCAGGAGAGAAGATTCTAGGTCCAGTTGTTACGATTTGTGCCCTGTTAACAGATGACCACATCTTAATAGGTCTCAAAAATAGAGAAAAAAAATGCGCACAAATTAAATAAAAATACAGGTGGCACCACCAGTCTGCAGAAACTGATGAAACACTCCATGATCAATATCCATGCAAAAAATCATGGTGATCAATGCATTAGTTGTTCAGTTACTTGAGCTTTTGTATCAATTTTCCATTATTCTGGGGGTTACTTCGGAGCCCCATAGCTTGAAGAATATGGGTAACAGAGACCTAATTTCAGGTTTCCAAGGAGATTTTTAATGGACCTCCCAGGATGCCAAGTAAGAAGATTCCAGGTCTAGGGGTTACAATTTTTGACGGCAGGCCAGCCGGCCGGACGGACGACGGACAGAGTGATCGCTATAGCTAAGATGACTTTCAGTCATCTGAGCTAAAAAAGGAGGAGGTTACCTCCAACAACAAAACATATTTTAAAAAATGCCAAAAAACATTGATCATGTGCATTCTCTGTGAATGAAATTTTTTGATTATTTTAATCAATATTTATAAGGTTCTCCATTGTAACTGCATTCTCTTTGACAAAGAGGACTGAGACCAATAAAGTAGCAAAGAGTACAAGCACCTAGACATTCTAAAACTAAATAATCTTTAAAAAAATTGTCTGTTTTTTTCAGGTTCAGATTACTCTGTCCACCCATGACGTAGGAGGTCTCTCACAGAGAGATGTCAAGCTGGCAAACTTCATTGAAAAGGCTGCCAAGTCAGCCAAGGAATAATCCATATGAATATTCAGGTGTTAGTAAATGATCATGAATATTCAACAAAGTATTTTATAGTTTTAGTAATCTCCTGAATATTCAAATTTAATATTAATAAATCATAAATATTCAGTTGAGAAGTGAAATCTCATGATAGTTAAATAGAATGTCAACTATAGATTATTTGCATTTATAATCTAATGAATATTCAACATCCAAGGCAATATGGTAGAATGTAGTTAAATGGAAAACTAAATACACATGATGTATATGTTCACACAGTGTGTTCTCACAATATATAAATTAAGGGTAAAAATATTTTTACTATTAGTAACATATGTAATCATATTTTCATATTCTTTAATATTGTGGTTTTAGGCATATGTAAAGCACATATGTTAAGATTTTTTTTAAGGAAACAGTATTTCATATTTGGAAAAAGTTTGGAAGTCATTGTTCTGTTTAATATATGGTGTACATATTTTAGTCAAACTATTGTATTATGATAGTAATAAATAAGTGATTACATTGATGAATCTTCAGGATACAAGCTGGCTCATTCAAGACTAGCCCTGTAAATTGTAATCCTTTCTATGTGAAGTTTGGTCAGATTTTGAGGTGTTCCAATAATTTTGTTGCAATAAAGATGTTGTTAATTTTAGGTGTTGTTTTTCTCCTTTAGGAAATGGATATACTGGTCCATAAATCATTGCTTGTTGCTGGTTATATATTCCACTTGTTCCAAGGACTTGAAGGTCACATTTTAGTGACAAATACCCCCCCCCCCCCAATTTAATTTAGTGTCAAAATTAAAAGCACAACAGATGCAAATCCAAGCCTGCACTCATGCACACTTTATACCTAGTTTTTCACTGACAACATCACAGTGTCATCTTTACTTGGGTTTCATAAACGTTTGCCGTAATATATACATGTGATATCATGCTATAAATATATTTTGGGCCGAGTAGGAAAATATCCCAGCAAAACCATCCTGGCACAGAGGCGTGCTGATTACTAAGACTTACCGAGACTACCTGTTTTATTCATTGTTATGGTTCTGTGTGTGAGTAGAGCTAAAACTTGGTATGTTTAGTCTTATTTTTTTGTAATTATTTGTAAGTGGTTCACCCATGTGCAAAATCTTTATATATTTTTTGTGAAAGTATTTTCTTTTCTACTGGACTGAAAATGGACACAGCTTGATTTTTCAAGTCCTGACTTCCTAGTACAAGTCCAGGTCCAGGACCCTTCGAGTCTGAGTATGAGTCCTTAGAAATGTGGACTCAAGATGCATAGGAAATGCATTCGTGAAAGTTCCAAACACACTGTCATGGCAAATGACAAAATAGCAGCATAAAATTTTTTTTACAATGGCTTTTTTACTGCAATGGCTTTGAGAATCACTTCAGACTACTTTTCATCATGCATAGTAAGCCTAAGAAGGATATACACAATTTAAGGTGAAAAATATGCCATATCAGGGCAAAAACAAGCCATATATTATGGTTTACATGAATGCACAAACACACACACAGTTTCTGAGTAAATAAAAATGAAACCAAGTAGTAGAGTAATAAATAACTTTAATGTATATCACAATCTATGTAATATATATATATATATACATATATATATATATATATATATGTGTATATATATCTATATATATATATATATATTCATATACATATATATATATATATAGATATATTTTTACAGCTGCATTACATTGGACTAAATAATCTTATCAACTTGTGCCTCATACACAGTCATGTAAATACCCGCAAAAATTTTGAAAGTGACCAAAAATTACAACCTTTCACCGATATATCCACCATAGCCTACCCTAAAATATGTGACAGCTGTATTAATGAAATGTGAATGAAAACTGGACAAATGTAGTTAATATTGATGATAATATATATAAGAATTTCCAGGAAAGGGAAAGAACAAAGTGCAATAATCACAAAAATTTACTTGTGGAAAATGGACAATTCTGAAACATTGTTATATACATAAGCAGTGCGGTATTTTGTTTCCTTTAATACTTTATAATAAAAAAATTGAGTGTGTTATAAATCTCCCATAACTTCAGCAGCTTTGAGTTTAAACAAAATTGTAGAACACATAATGGTAGTCAAAATGCAGATTATACAATTACACCTCATTCACTGAAATAACGTACATCCTTAAAAGTAGTAAGATTCATGACTTTAAAAATCTTAAACAGAAAAACCACCTTGACATTATCAATTCTCTTTAAATTTTCATAAAATATTTTACTTTACCCTTGATGGTGTGCTCTCCACATTAAGTTCATAAATGTTAGAAATTTAGTTCATATTTTTTTTGTTTGGCACTTCTTCATTATACCCTGACTTCTGTACAAATACTGACAAACTCTGGAGGGCCCAGTCTTACATATCTGCTTGTATATGTAACTAAAACGGCCACACCTAACCAGCTGATTTTTCATGTGATCAAAAGTAACACTGGTGTGGATGATGAACATTTTAAAATAGAAACTCTAATTTACTTTCATCCTCAAATTGCCTACTACATCCAGTGACTTTGGAATTAAGCCTAAACTATAAATTTGCACTCAGAGAGCACAGAACCTCCGCCAAGGCAGCTCATTACCCCCATATGGTATTGTCAGAGATGCAGCATTTTTTCTAAAAAAAATTCCTGATCCAGATGGGGACCAAGATCACCCAAAAAAATTACGTACCCTTGCCCAGCTATCCTGAAAATTTCATCAAAATCTGTTAACAACTTTTAGAATAATGTTGTTAATAGACAAACAAACCAATGCCGGCTAATTCATACCCCCCCCCCCCCCCCCTTGGTGGAGGAAATAAAAGATGCTTGGAGGAGACTGACATTGTTGATAATATATAAAACTTTATATAAATGTTACGTACTTTTACCTTTAAATTTGTGGGGACAATCTTTCTGTATTGCTTGTAGTTCTGTGAGGCCAGTATAGGTCCAGAAATATTGCTGTCTCCCTATCCTAAATAGTTTTATTTTACACTAATTCAGATAATTAAAAAAAATATCAAAATCAGGAAAACTTTTCAAAACACAAACTAGAGTATAAATTAGTCATAATAATTGGTACTCCTAGTGATACTCAACTACTTATCAGCCCAATCTAGTGTTGCTAGTGTAAATATAAGATTTCTTTTCTAGTTGTCATCAAACTAGTGCTCCATGATGCTGTTCATGGCAAAATTTTTTTAATGAATTGATATTTAAACTGAAGATCTAAAAGAATGTTCTGTTATGTGTGCTTCCCATGGATTTTATTTCAATGAATTACTAGAAGATAGCACTGCAAATTTATATTACTACCAGTTTGATGTGTCCCAGAAATATGAAATCCAAGAAATATCAAAGTTGATACTTGTATACATACTGCTGTGATGAAAGTGACTTCAGCTGGGACACTAATGAAAGGAAAAATTGTACCAAAATAATCACTATGTTTACATAAGTTACTAAGGTAAGCTGACTATAAGTCACTGTAGCCAAAGTACATGTGAATAATGATTCAACTTATAATTTTGAATTAACTTATATTTTCATAATTTTATTACACTGAAAATTTATATAATTTGTAAACTTATAAAAATTGATACTATTCAATAAATAAGAATCTAACATATATTCATTATTCTTTTGCCAAAATGGGTATGCTGAAAAAAAAATGAAGTTTATTATTTATAAATCATTTTTTGCATGCCTCAGCAGAACGTTAAGTCATCAGTTCTGTGTGACCATCTGTAAACATTTCATATGCTAATATCAAATGGCTGTAGAAATAGGATTTACATTTTCCAGTGCAACAATATAACAAAAACTTTAATTTTTTTTTTCTGTGCACCAGGATTTTATATTTTTCTATCACAGGCAAACTCAGCTGACCATCCTGACCCATGGGTCCTTTGTTTTTATAATATATGGCCCTAAGCTTTCAATTCTCCTACCTTAAACTGGCAAAATTGAGCAACAAAATCAAGACAGTCCCACAAATTAGACAGAAACTTCAATCTAAAATGTGAAGGAGATTAAGAAAGCATAGAAAAACTAAATAAAAAGCAGAGCAGTGTGCGGAGTGACACCTACTGACAGCTTTATGTACTACTTGCATCTTACCATTAATGTCCCTGATAAATAAATGGAGGCAATAGAAGAAGTGTTATAGTGAATTCATGCAAAATTCTGCCTATATTGTTTTTTCCTTCTGGTCTTTTTTTGTTGTTGTAATACATTTTTCTGAAAAAAATGGTTATATCTGTAATATGGTATTCTTATATTACAATTTTAATGTATAGATATAAAAAGATACATTATCCTTAAAAGTCGTGCTTTTCTTGTTTGTAAAAGTTTTTTTCTGTTCTGGTTTGAAAAGGCGCACTTTTGTAATTATATTACTATATATTTATACACTTGTACAAATATACATTTCATAAATTACATTTCTTCATACTATCAAAATACCTGCAGACATTCTGTAATCTAAGAAACTCCATAATCTTTGTGAAATACTGACAATGCTTTACCCTTGACATTGATAAATATTCTAAAATAGAATAAAATATCATATCTGCAATATTACTTAAAGCTAGAGAAACTTTCAAATGGTAGGAACGTCCTTTAAAAATCAAGTCTTAAATTAACTGGTACAATTTGGTAAAAAAGGAGATATCCAAAATAATGTTATATTTGATACCAGAGATTTTTAACCCTCTATCTTTTCAAATGTACTCCGTGAAAATAAATATGGCTGTACATTGTAGTCTTGTGTATTAACTTGACATTTTAACTAATAAATCCAATAAAAGTAATAACAAAAATGTTTAATAATTTCTCTCTGCAATTTTGAAATATGCAGTTATCCTTATATTATCAAAATTTAAATAGCATGAGATCATATTAATAAAACTTCACACTGATTCAAGTATACCTGTAATTCTGCATTTGCAAGAAAAATTCAGTCATCCTAACATCATCACCTTCTTGTACAGAAACATCAGGCAAAAAATTCATCATCAAAATTCGATCTGACGGAAGGGCTTTGGAAGCCCTAACACCATGCTCTCCGTGGGGCCTCTGACCAGGTTATTGGGCCCTGAGGGTATATCCTAGCCCTGAGCTTTGTGCTGAGCAAACTTCAACAGGAACATGCAGGAAAAATCTCATGGCTTGCACCAGTACTATGATGAGTATCAGGCAACACTAGCCAGCCCAACTTTTGGAAAAACCTCACAGCCAACACAGAAACAACCGCAAGTATCAGCTTTTGCTGGACATGCAGTCAGCTATCATCAAACTCTCAGACTGTTGGAGTGGGTGTTGTGATGTTAGACGTTTCAGTTGGTCGCTCGTTGAATTCATCCACAAAGTTGTACAGCGGGAACTCGCAGCACATGCAGCATTTTACAGGCCTGGGAAGTCGACCGTAGATACACGGAGGGAATGGTATCAGGGGACTTGTGTTGTTCTTGTAGTCATGGTACTCATCCAACCTGTCAAATACAAAAACACTTGCTACATACTATCAAACCTCTGTCAGCTATGCTTTCAGAGACCTTGATTCACTGAGCTGCCCTGGTGTCTATTTCAAGGCAATTGAACCAAACAAATTAGTCATGTGCACTTGTTCTACGTGGCTGCTGGAGCTTGTCTGGTAATAGTTCTATATCAAACATTTAGCATCGAGAATTTGACTGATCAAATAAAGCCTTATAAACCTGTTCCATTTCTGGCGATTGTGTTTTTGTTTAGACAGTGTGTGAATAGTGTATGGTTTTACATTTTGTTTGTTGATTGGCAGTTGCGACTGAGCCCCACACTTGCAGCTTGTTCATTATTCATGAAACAGACGCCAGAGCGGCTCACTGAATCAAGGCCTTTGAAAGCGTAGCTGCCACAGTCTTGATAGTATGATAATGCTTTTTCTATAGATTATTTCTTTGAGTTTTTCATAGCATTTATTATTCAATAGGACTAATGAAAATCCTGATTTGTTACTAAAAATAAACTTGAACATTAAGCACAAACAAATAAAAGATGCTCCCATTATCATGAATACACAGACAGCACAACAAGCTTGCTAAATCACTCTTTTTAAGAGTCACAATTTTTTTAGGAATTCCTAAAAAAAATGACGCTAAGTACTCTTTATTCACTCTTTTTTTCAGCAGTACTCTTTTTTTCCCCTCTTTTTGTTCAGTGAAAGAATTCTATAATATGTCTTTTTCTCTCCTGCTTTAACAGTCCAGGTAGATCAAGAAGGGGACATTTCACAATTTTTGTGTGCAAATGTCCAGCATGTGTCACAACATTTAGAAAATTCCCTCATTTTCATCCAAGGGGATACCATACATGTTTCCCACTTTGGGGAGAATATATATTCACAGTCTGTGATAAAAAATTGGGTTTGATGCTAATTTCACATCTCCATCTGAGGCCAAATATCTAAGGAACCTCTGCAGCTATCATCACAACATTTTGGACACTTATTGATCAGATGTAATATGCAACATTAAGCTGTTGCAGGTACTACAACTTTGTGTATTTAATTATTAAAATGTCTCTCTTCATAATTCATGCATTATGGAGGATACAGACAGATGGGGGAAGTACAGAATCAATACTGATTGCTGGGCACATTTCCTGATGTTGTTTTAATGTGTATTATTAATTATAACATATTCTTCATGGATATGGACACTAAAAGTTGTAACAACTGGCATTAACAAATTAACAGGCAATCTTTTGTAAAATATCTCTCAAGATTTCAGTTAAATTCTCAAAGAAGTTTTCTCCAACTGTAGGAAGGGGAGGCTTATCTGGGCTGATGAGTAATTTCTGTATCCATATTTGGTGAGGTGGGTACATGGAGGCCTCCAGTGATCACCTGGTGATGGCAAACATCTAGTTATGAGATTTATTTGCCAATGCACATCCTGCCCTACCCCTATTCCTTTTACCACCTTCACACACAAAATGTTTTCAAACCGATTTGGGCAAAGATGTGTGTTCACACAAGCATCTTTCACCAAGACATGAGGTGTAAATTTCACTTATGGAACACAAACATTTAAGCTGTGTTTCCATGCATTCCGCAAAAACGTATCCGCAAAAGACATAGTGCACAGACCTCAAAAACTGTTTCCCTAAGTACGAACGTTTTTCTTGCGGATACCCTTTCGCGTGCCTCTTTTGAAACTGCAAGGATGACAGGCAGTAAGAAGTTCAATATGTCTAATCACACCTGGCGCCGGGGCACTGTTGGGAAATGTAGGCATTTTTGCCATCCGCAAAACTGATGAATCGCTCACCAATCCGTTTCGATGCTATCCATTTTTGCGGACATGCATACGGAGCACGTTAAAACGTACATATGAAAAAAGTTGATCTTAAAAAGAGGGATCTGATTTTTTGCATACGAGACTTACAAGATTTACGGATGAATGGAAACACAGCTTTACGCTTGCACTGAGACCAAGTTCCTGCTTGAAAACTGAGTCCAAACTATTCTAAAGGGTTCACACAATACTTAAGAAAAGCAGATAAATCATCAGAAGAAACCATCTCCTTAGTCTGATCCAAAAAGATTTGGCTAAAACGGTTTGAAAATGCTTTAGATTGCCATGTGAATGCTCTAATGCGCATTCAAAATGGTTTGAAACTGATTTGCATTTGCTGTGTGATAGGAGTATTTGTTTCATATTTTCAGACTAACTTTCCATAACGATCGTCAGCCTTTTTCTCGAGTATCGGAATCCCACTAAGGAAGAGCAGAATACATGTCGTGAAGATTGGGCTCAAAATGGCCACCCATTGAGCAGCACGGAGGACAGGTGTCGCCACCACAAACATCCCCCACCACACACACATCTCGCCAAAGTAGTTTGGGTGGCGGGACCATTTCCACAATCCTGAAAAATAACGAAAATATCTTAATTTCCATTAATTCCTCTCCTGAACAGAATATTTTGTATAACATAAATTTGACACTACCACTCCATGATCAAGCTTTCTGTGGTTTCTTTACAAAGTTTGTATCAAAGTCCATGACAAAAATATCTAAATTTCCATTAATTCCTCTCCTGAACAGAATATTTTGTATAACAAAAATTTGACACTACCACTCCATGATCAAGCTTTCTGTGGTTTCTTTTCAAAGTTTGTATCAAAGTCCATTATTAATATTAATAAGTTTCCCCTATATAAATAGATAATTATGATATTTCTAATAAAACAAAGGAATGTCTTCATAAAACATCTGCCATTAAGCTTAAAATTAAAGCACATGAGACACATGAAAAATACTTCATAAAATATCTTTAAAATTTTTCCTTTTCCTGTTTTTATTTAATCATTTTCCTGTAAAATCTTACCTTTAAAACATTTAAGATATGATTTTGTACACCATGTGCAATGTAATATCTGAACATAAACTTCATAACATTCACCGTTGCAAACTTGCAATACAACAAGTGATATGCTACATGCCTTAATTTTAGTTAAAATAATATTCTATTTTCTTTCTAATTTTACAAGACTTGTGCATGCAGCAAATAACTTTTAACCTGCAGATTAAATTTATTAAAGATGGTCCTGTGCAAAACTCAAAGATAATTTAAATGCTGGATTTAGAAAGAAGTAAATTTTTTTTCTGAATTGGTTGTCATTCTTGCATTTATGAGAAAAAAATTATAAATCCTCACCAAAGTCACACCACCGTCCAGTGTTTGCTTTAATCTCTTTAAAGTTGAACTTCTGGAAGTCGGCAAACAGTTCACACATCAATCCAATACAAAATACCACCGTCCCAAAAATGTCGATTGGCGTAAACAGTTCCACCGGAGGATACGGTGATGGAGCATTAACAAAGATGACAGGAAGGCTGACAATGAAGACCCAGAATGCCTGAAACGGGGAAACAGAAACTTTTTTTAATTGTTTGCCCTTTGCAGAGATGAAGAAAATTTTAAAAGTTCTATTGAATTTACATCCTGTGTTTTTTGTTTGCATTTCATTTAACAATCATTCTGGCTTGCTTAGCTGTTTATTTTTCAGGTGCCCAAGAATATATAGAAATAATACACTACCTAATTGTTTGGTGTCCCTTGTTTTCTTGCATTGTGAGAGGAATTTATTTAGTAATGGATTACTTTATTATTAATATAGTTTGAAAAATGTCAGAGAAATTTATACAAAGAAATTTTTTTTTAAATTGAACAGGGCTAATACTTTCAAAAATAGACATCTGTCAGTCTGTTTATTAGTTTGTTTGCCTATATACAAGTTACCTTAAAATATCACTCATGAATACAAGAGAACAAGTATTTAATTCTGGAAAAAGCCTTCCAACAAGAATTGTACATCAATATTTCTCAATAATATGTAGTAACGTAAAATTAAAAGTAAATAGGTTATTTAACAAGTGATAAGAGATAAAAGACATACAAACATTTAAATTACACATTTCTTAAATACAAATCACAAGATACAATAGTGTGCATATATATGAATTCCCATTTAATGGTTAACATGATGTGATATCACCACAAACATTGATCTCTTCCAAAAAACATGAAAAATGTAAGCTGCTAAACTGACTTAAATGATTTCAATCCTTATTAAACAATTTCTGAAAATGTATTCATTAGATATATGATACAGCATGGGCAAGTTTGTGAAGGTAAAAGATACATTTAGATTGATTACATTTTTTCTTTATTTGGATTTACTTGTTTGATTATAAACTAACAATCCCAAAAAGAAATTGAGGGATCCCATGGTAACTTGTGTATGGAGCATTTTGTTTTAAGAAGACTGGTTAAATTTTAAAGAGACACTTTCCAAGTTTTCTATCAAATATTCTTAGCTTTGGCTGAGAAATGCTCTGAATACTGTCCTGGTATTCCTTTATGATAACTGTGCATTAATTTTATACTGACCATCTGCTCTGCTAGATATGCTTCAATGGACCATGCTTTATTCTGCTAGTATGTTTCCTATTTCATGAATTATGAACTGAATCAACCAAATGACTTATGTAAGCTACCTTTATGCACATCGTAAAACAAATCTGCTGCTATTTTTACAGCAAAGTCTTGAAATGCTGGAAAAAAACTGAGAATCTGACCAATCATATAACAGATTGGAAACCTATCCAGTTTCCAGTGCATGTGTTCTTGTTCATATATGACATGTAAAAAGTTCAGACTTTTGTCACATAGGGATACTTTTCTTTGTCAAGTAGGATTCGATTGGCTGTTATGATTTTGGTCACCGTCATGTGAGCTTGTTCATAATTTATGAAATAGCCAGCAGAGTGCCTCGATAAAGTATGAAAGCAATTACACTGCAGGAGTTCAGGAAAATGTTACTGACCTGGAAGCTCCAGAACACTATCAGCTTGGGCAGACTGTTCCCTGTATCCTCAAACCTGTCATCCTCCCCAATCTTGACGATTCTGTACAGCAGGTATCCTGAGAGTCGAATGCCCCACAAGCAGACGAACAAGGTGAGCATCACACGACGTTGTGTGTATTCCTGAAACATACACATGAAATATGTAGGATTAAGGAGAACTCTACAGTTTAGAAGAACAGATATAGAAAAAGAAATATATAGAAATACAGCTCTGTATCACTACTAGCAAATAATTAGATTTGCAAACAGGCAGGCGGCTACCCAATGTATGGGATTTCTTGCACAGATAAAAAAAAAAAACATAGCCTTTTCAAGTTTAAATCACTAAATCCCTGAAAGATATATCCCAATTTAGAATAGCTGTTATCACTAAGCAGAAACATATACTGCCAGTCCATGGGTAAAACATGATGATTTCAGAGCTATTCAATGGGAAGGTTTGCCCTTATGTTAATTAACGTTTAGCTCCTTATAATTAGCACATCATAAATGACATGACTAAATTCATCTTATGAGAAGCAGGCATATCTGACAAAGGCTGGATAGCTGCCTTTATATGACTATCTCATTCAGGCTCTACGGAATAAGTAAAGGGTCCTGAGGACAGCCTATTTTTCATAGGTGTGTTAAAGGGTCAGTTCAATTCGGTGAAAGAAGGATGGTAGGTAGCTGTGATGTCCTAAAACCTAACATCCTTGGACAGCATATCCACAAAGCATTTAATGGAACAAAATATTCACACAAGGTACAATAAATTTGTCCACAATTACTTATCAAAGGACTGCAGTTCTTTTTTTTTTAAAAAAAAAACCTGCCTGCATATGTTGTCTAAACAAGACTTCTTTAATTAGCAGGTATGAACCAGCGGTCAGACATTATTTCTGAAAAGAATACAAACTGCAGAAACCATTAAAGGCTATTGCACCTTATGGCTATAAAAGACTTACTAAAAATATTTAGGACTTTCAATACATTAATTTAAGATGTTCTGTAATGTTCTCCATAGCATATACATAATATTTTTTTAGAAATTAAAATTATCTTATTTCTATTTATGATTAAATCAAAGGACAACAAGTGGCCCATGGGCCATGATGCTCAGCTGAATTTGACAAACAGGTAACACATCCATTAATTATTAATATTATGATCTGGTGAAAAATATTTGATGAGGAACCTTGAACAAAGGGTAGAATGACTTCCAGTGTGATAAAATTATATGCTTTTTGCCCATAATCCTAAGAAGCCAGTTAACAGTAACCTCATTTAGGTATTCCAAGAAGATTTAACCAGGAACTCCCTAGATGGCAAGTTAGAAGTTTCTACATCCAATTGCTACAATTTGTGCCCATCTGAATTTCAGGGTGCTCAAAATCAAGTTTTTGGCCTGTATTTCACAGAATTTCAGCTGAGGTAAAAAATAATTGTATTTTCTGGGAGGGACTTAAAGGGAACTAGAATACTGGTAGCCAACAAGCGACTATATGTATCTGCCAAAATCAGAGTAGGACGGGTGAAGTGAGGCATGGATTGAGTGGCAAGAGGAAACAGAGTTAGATGTCTTACATATTAGCATGGATGTCTGCCTCGTTAACATGATTGTAGGTGGTGCCACCTGTAATATGAATGAGAAACTAACCAAGATGTATACACACGCAAAATTTCAGGTGGAAAAGTCAAACCACTGCTGAGATATGAGTGATTTTATCTCAGAGCAGACAAACAGATGGACGCTGTGCAAAAATGGTTGCAGGTGGAGCCACCAGTTTTGTGTATGATAAAGACCTATGTGAGATCCGAACACATGCAAAAATTCAGGAAGATAAGTCAAACCAGTCCTGAGATATTAGCACGGATATCTGCAGCATGAACGTGAATGTAGGTGGCGCCACCTGTGATAAAATCAAGAAAGCTATCCAGGATGTATATGAATGCCAAATTTCAGGTGTATAAGTCAAACCACTGCCGAGATATGAGTGATTTTAAACCAAGTCAAACTAACAGATAAAAGCTGTGCAAAAATATTTGAAGGTGGTGCCAACAGTTTCTTGTATGATAAAGAGCTATATGAGATCTAAAAAAATGCAAATTTTAATGAGGAAGATACATCAAACCAGTCTGGAGATATAAGCATGGATGTCTGCAGCGAGAATGTGAAAGTAGGTGGTGTCACCTGTCATAAAATCAAGAAAGCTCTCCAGGATGTATACACATGCCAAATTTCAGGTGAATAAGTCAAACCACTGCGGAAATATGAGTGATTTTAGCCCAAGTCAAACGAATAGTTGGATGCTGTGCAAAAGTGGTTGCAGCTTGCACCACCAGTTTCTTGTATGATATAGAGCTATGTGAGATCCTAACACGTGCAAACTTTCAGGAAAATACGTCAAACCAGTCCGGAGATATAAGCATGGAAGTCTGCAGCGTGAATGTGAATGTAGGTGGCGCCACCAGTAACTAGATGTGTCGGAACGACACGAATGCCCCCGTCTGGGGCAAATTAGAAACATTTGTAAAATTTTGAAAAATTTTTTAAGTTCAGGAGGTGTCGTATGGTCAAAAGTAGGTCAACAAGGGCAAAATGCAAACTCGATCTGTAACGGGTCATTATCAAGCAACACACCAAAAATCATGCCAGTATATGCAGGCATTGTGAAAAAAAGTCCATACATGTGCATTTTCCATAAAAATTTCTGTCTTTCATTTTCTATTTTTCATGAAACTTTCTATGTTCAGGAGCAGTCAAATGGTCAAAAGTAGGTCAACTAGGACAAAACACAAACTCGATCTGTAACTGGTCAATATCTGCCCACACACCAAAATCAGTCCAATATCTGCAGGCATTGCGAAAAAAAAGTCCGTACATGTGTATTTGTCATGAAAATTTCTATTTTCCATGAAATTTTCTAAGTTTAGGAGCCGTAAAACAGTCAAAAGTAGGTCAACTGGGACAAAACGCGAACTTGATCTGTAACTGGTCATTATCTGCCTACACACCGAAAATCAGGCCAATATCTGTAGGCACTGCGAAAAAAAGTCCATACATGTGTATTTGTCATGAAAATTTCTATTTTTCATGAAATTTTCTAAGTTAAGGAGCCATAAAACAGTCAAAAATAGGTCAACCGGGAAAAAACGCAAACTCGATCTGTAACTGGTCCATATCTGCCCACACACCAAAAATCAGGCCAATATCTGCAGGCATTGCGAAAAAAAGTCCGTACAACTGTTTGATTTCGGAATGACGGAAGGACGGAATGTTGGACATGGGTAAAACTCTATGCCCTGGCCACTTTGTAGCAGGGGCATAATAAAATCAAGAAAGCTATCCAGGATGTATATGCATGCTGAATTTCAGGTGAATAAGTCAAACCACTGCAGAGATATGAGTGATTTTAACCCAAGGTAGACAAACATATGGACACTGTGCAAACATGGTTGCAGGTGGCGCCACCATTTTTCATGTATTTTATAAAGCTTCCCAAGGGCTACATTTGTACAAAAAATTTTTCCTGATTGGTCAAACAAGTCTGAAGATATGTGGGTTATTGTGTCAAAACAGATGCACAGATGGGCACACTGGAGAGAGGAAAGGTCAGGGGTCAACGCCAATTACTTAGGCACCAGTTCACATGTGACCCGATAATTGGTGTAAGTTTTGGAAAAATCAGTCCATTAGTCTAAGAGGAGTTCTCTGGAAACGAATGCGGCGGCGGCGGAGGAACCCTGTCAAAAACATATAGTACAATTATATCCTAGTTAGCTGTCTGTGGTGTTCTTAACATTCTTGGCAGAATAAAGATGGGTATTCTGTTGAGGCTGCATATTCTTTTAATATATTTACCGTAACAAATTCTAAAAATGTGGTGCACAGGGAAGAACAAGAATAATACTCTGAATGATGAAGGTAAAAAAAAAGAAAAAAATGTTGATTTTTTTTCTGGCACCTCCTGCATAAAAAAATATTATTTTACAGTAGAAATTTACTGATTTTGGGACAATGGGACATTTCTTTAAAGAAAACAAATTATAAAATTTTGACACCAATTTCCTCGAGGTTGTCTTGTAGTTTTACCCAATAACAAAACAATTATGTTAATATCATAATATCACCATCATGAAATTTTATTGGAAACTTCTAAAAAAAAAGGTGAAAAAACTTGCAAGCACAGATTAATAAAAAAATGCTTGAGTTACTTTTTATAGCACAAGTAGCAGAGAGATTGTTCCACTCACCGCTGTCAGGCACAGCGTCATCACTGCCAGCAGGATGAAACTGGTGCCGCCCGCCACGTCAGTCATTTTCTTCAGACCGCACGCGTAGACCAGCAGGAAACACAGGAGCTGCATACAGACTGTCACAGCCGCACACAGTGCCAGGTTATTCTCATCAAAAATATACATCTCCTCTCAGGTCACCTTGCTGAGTTCTGTGTCAAGGTCATGGTCTGTGCAGTTCAAGGTCATCCCAAGGTCACACAAATACTACTGGAGTTCTACTTCAGAATCTGAAATGCAACAAGAAACCAATGACTCAAGTGATTTTCCAGACATCAAAAGATATGAAAACTGCAGTAATTGTAATAGATATACAGAAGACTTTTTATAAATTTATGAACCAACTGATTCTGTTGCAGTTAGAAAGTTGCCTTTCTGTTTGCAAGGGTTTAATTTTATAATATTCATCAATATGAAACCCTTGGGAATAAGATGCACAAACAGACTAGTTATTGCACCTTTAAAAACATGGTTTGTTAATCAGAAACCTAATCTGTGCATGGTATCAAACTCATTAATTTAATCAATGTCAGTAAAACTTGATATATGCACTGTCACCTCTAACAGAGAACACAAATGAGTAAAAGAAATGAGCAAGGTATTGTGGGATTTATTTTCATTTTATACATGTAGTCAGCCAAAATACTTCCTTGTATAGATTTTATAGGTTCTGGTGCAATCGTGAAAATTAAAGCCTTGCAAAAGGCTCAAAATGTTGAATTAAAACCAACCTCAGTATATGACACGTAATAATTTAAATTGACAAAAAA
Organism: Sipunculus nudus; assembly: GCA_026874595.1. NCBI lineage: Eukaryota > Metazoa > Annelida > Sipuncula > Golfingiida > Sipunculidae > Sipunculus > Sipunculus nudus. The sequence goes on along the minus strand of CM049316.1, from coordinate 65,040,528 downwards.
AAAATGATCAACATTCAACATTTAAAAATACCTACATAGGTTATTAACCTTCAGCCCATCATATTCATTGAAGGACTTTACCCCTGAAAACCTTTTTATTACACCAACTCTAGCTGCTAAAACAAACATCCATACCAGTAACCTAAATAAGCACTTATCACCTACCAGCAGTCAGTCAGATAAGACAGCCCAGGCTGTACAGTGGTTATACAGACAGTGATGGTCTATACTTCCTTTGAATGCCATAGAGAAAATGGAAGTAAAGGATATTGAGTCTATTTTGATAAGGGCTGATGATTGTGTGGTATACCAGCACAGACAGCCAGTCATCAGTCCTGATTAAACCTGGCCTTGACTGTACTTGCTTGTCCAGTAAACAGATTTTATTTAGTAAAGACTGATTGGTACTGACTGGAACAGTCTGTGGTAAGGTATTATTACTGCCCCAGGGTGTAATAAAGCATGGCTATACCTGTGTTAGCTGTGGATATTGGCATCAGCCATAGTACACAATACTGAAGATGGGCCAAGAAATATAGGCTGGGAGCAGCAAATGCTGGATTCAATATAAAATTGGATATTTGGGCCAGAGCAATCACATACTCATGAAATATTGATTTCACAAACATTGTTTAATATGAATTACTGAATGTGTATATTGATATATATATCAATGATATATATGTGCCACACTTTGTTTACGGGACCAGGTTTCAAATATGACCATGCATTGTGATCTATAGCTATCTCAGCCACTGTGGTGGTTGCTCACATATTATTTGATCTGTTATGAAATTACCTATCAGATGGCAGCAACATTGCTTCAGTTAGGCCCGGGGAACTGTGTCTGATATATGAGAAGTTTAGAAAATGTAAACAATGTACCACCTCACTTGCCTAAAAATTAACCTGCACATCATATTCAATGTGGTACTTCAGTGATATTTATTTTGGCCACAAATTATATTCATAAGAAAAATAAAATATTTAGTTTGCTACCAACTTCAATTTTCAAAAAACAATATTTAATATGACTTCTTTTTATTTAAATGTTGTATCCTATATGCTTTAAAAATGTGTAAAAGTTATTAAACACCAAATAACAGTGAAGCTTGTATTGAGTTAATAATGTGCTGTGTTTATAATGAACACAGGGAGTCCTTCACAAAGGGTAATACCTTTTGCATAACATATTGAGTCAGCTTAGCTGAACATCAATCAGCTTTCATTCTTGATTGAATATTTTAACAATATGTCACTTGCAGTATAACAGATTATAATAACACAGGCAGAAAATAGGGGGCCTCTGCTATGCTCATAACAGCCCAGGTGTTATACAGGTTGAAATGACATAAATATTTCAGCCCACGCCAATTTTCATGTCAGTTTCACCGGCTGTGGTGATATCTCCATTAACAGATCAATAACAAAAAGATGGCAAGGTCAGTGGTGTAATATACACAAGCTCAGGGCGTCAATGGGGGGAGGGGGGGGGGAAGCAGGGGATGGTTGTATTTTTTAGTAGCAAATGGGGGATGGTTCATGTAATCTACCCCCTTTCTTTTCTGAGAATAATATTTATATATTGGCCATGAAATTTTTTATAATTAGAATTACTGTCTTTGGTTCCCTCTCATAGTTTACTATGAAATTTTATATATCTAAACCTGGTTTAGATGTAACCTATATAGGAAACAAAAACTTATTTTTTTTAAATCTTATATATAAATATATATATATATATATATATATATATATATATATATATATGTTTATAACAAAACTGTCCTAATTTTGATTACATACCCACTCCAAGTCATCCCCCTTACCCTTTAAGATAGATTAACACCACTGAATATACATATTGATTAAGGAATTTTCCTCCAGATTTTCTATGGTTGATTGTTATCACTTTCAGTAAATGGCACTGTCAGTAGCATATGAAAATAAGGATGTCATTTTATGATGAAAATTGATATTAATCCCTGCTTGTCTTTTATTCCAAAATGAACACTACAAAGCCCCTAGAGAGCAAAGGCAGACTAGTGGGATACTTAACTGGTACAAGCATAAAATATGAGATGCTAACTCCATATATAAACTTACTTGTGCATCAATTATAAATCTATAGCAAGATCAGGGTCGGGTTCAAATGTGACTTTTGCATTTAAATGCCCATGTTCAAATCATTCAAATGCAAATGAGTATATTCAAATGCAAATGTCATAAAAATTTATCTAGTGTAAATGAACTTACATATAGATCTTAAATGCCTGAATTAACAAAAAGACATATACATTCATGTAAAAATCCTTAAGCTAGCTGCAGTACTCCCAGGTCCAGCCTACACTTCAAGCAGGCCTACTTTACAAGTATGGACTGGCCACCTGAACTGTTTATTTATTTACCATGTCTGTTTACAGTCTGGAAGGAGGCAGGCTGTGTGGAGAGGTCAATAAGGTCAACAACGTAGAGAGAAAACATGGAATAAAGCCAGCCTCTGGTAAGTGCTCTTAGGGAACAAAGAGTTCTGCTATCTTGATAATCCTACTCTGTGCTGCCCCTCTTACTACACAAACAAACACATGGACCAGAACAGAACATCAAGCCAACTAAGATCATGGCTATGCCTGAATGAGTAAATACTCAAGTGCAGAAAAAAGGGTAAAACCTAAGGTTCATTCAAATCTAAGGTTCAGTATTCTTTAACTTTCAGCTGGACTTGTACAGCTACTATCATCTAGCTGCCTTACTGGCTTAGCAATTTAATAAGAAGAGTAAAAAATGGTCACTTATTATAACTATTTTTTACTCTTCAATATGTCTTATAAGACACTACATGATGTGCAATATCCACATTCTCCTAAAGAGAGTCATCTAAATCTTCCAGGATCTACACCTAGCTGAAGAGGCAACAGTGACACTCAACAATGGTTTCTGCATACCTTGCTGTTTCAGCTTCATTACAGCACTGATTCCTATGTGTAACCACTTGAGTATTAACTTCTGCTTGTACTAGCTGAGCCTTTGACCGCAGCTAGAACATATTTAAAAATCAGCATATCACCTTCATTATCAGCTACCCTGCTGTTAGCTCAACATGTAAACTCGCCATACAGTTCCTTGATCCAATATACCTGATAATATCCACTCTCTGCTGCTAAAGGAGATTGAACTAGGCAGCCTCTAGCAGCCACAGTGTACCACTGTACCAGCCACAGTCACTTAGCTATGCAGCATGGACTGCTTTAGTATAGAGCCTTCAGTGTGGCCTGGCTCTGCTCTACTGGTGCTGACAGTAGGCATCACCATAACTCACTCTCAGAGTTCCTGCAGCTGAACCCAGCCACTACTATACAGAACAAGAACATCCCTTGTCCTTCCATATGTCTATGTAACTTATAATATTACCACTAACTACTATTACGATTACTTTACTTTTTATCATTAATATTACAAATACTACTACTATTACCATATCATTAATTACTACATGTATTGCTATCATCATTACTTTTTGTCATAATAATGACAACTACTGTTACTATTTACATCACTTTTTTATCTTTTCTTTTAAAACTACTGCTACTACTACTTCTATCATTACTTTAAATATATATAAATATATATATAACTATCACAATTCATTTTACTATCACTGTTTCTAAAATAACAAATAATTATAGTGATGATTATAATAACAATAATCATTATATTAAAATATCATAAGATAATTATACCAACACAAATAATAATAATAATAATAATGATAATAATAACAATTATTACTTTATTATACCTTATAAAATAGTAATTATATTGATATTAATAATTATTATCATGCATACTAAAATATTATATGATAATAATAATACTGACACTACTACTACTAATAATAAAAGTAGTAGTAATAATAGTAGCAGTAGTGAGTAGTAATGGTAGTAACAATAGTAATAATAATAATAATAATAATAATAATAATAATAATATTATACTTATTTATTATTATAATTTTAATTATTATTATTACTATTATCATAATTATTATTATTATTATTATTATTATTATTATTATTATTTATATTATTATAATTATTTATACAGTTTTTTTTTCATTTTCAGTCTTATTTATAATATCACTATAAGATATAAATACATATCTATAATATATTTATACATAGTTATACATACTTAAAATAAAATTCTTTTCATATATTTTTAATCTACGATCTCACAGAATGGAAAGGGAAATATTGTGAACAGCCAAAACATTTAATATGCTCCCAAGACAGCGGAAATCTTGCACTTTTAAAGAAGCTGTTGATTTTCTTGATGCTTGCTCTAACCACCAGGTGGTGCCCATGGGCCTGTCTGCTGAAAAAACTGCTGATGTGACCAGCAGCCAACCAAATGCAAGTCAACAAACACTCAACAGGCAGTAGGCTCCACCCAGAAACAAATGTGGGGCAATTCTCTCTGAGCCTGTGGCCTGTTCAAATGGTTGCTGGGGCGAAGAGCTGTCACTCAAAACAAAATGAACAACATTAGCTCCGTGTATTCCTCGCTTGGCTGGTAAACTTGTGTCTTCCAGCACAGGGTTTCATCTGATAGGACCAAAATACAGTGCTCCCCCCTGGTGTAGAGATCCAGGATACAAGGTCATAACAAACAGCGCTTACGATATAGGTAGTTGGCCTATGGGTAAAGCGCTGTGTATAAAGAGCGTATAAACATTTAACTGAGACTGCAGTTTGTATCATCTCATGTAAGTATGTATGTATGTGTATATTAAACATGTAAGGCTTTATTAATAAGTATAAATATGGCTTACAAGTTTTTTTTCAGTGAGAATTAATGTATGTGTAAATTTAAAAATAATACATAATTGTCAAAGGTTCTTTTATATATAATAATAAAATGGTTTGATATTATAAAATTTTAATAATGAGCAGTGTCCTTTGCTTCATGCAATTTACTGTCACTCTATCAAACATATTACTCAAAATCAATATTTTACACAGACATCTGACCATGAAGTTATCATTTAATATATTATGATATAATAAAATTAATCATATTATAACTCCATGGTTTGACATTTTTACTCACAGAATGTTTGTCATGACTTAAGACTATCAACAGAGCTACAACAGACCATTTTTTTTATCCCTAAATAAAGCATGTGACTGTCATCCTGTCTAAATCTACAGATGCCACCAAAGTTAAAAGCAAAAAAATCATTAGAGAGTGCAATGTGCCTCTACTCAAAAAGAGCAGTTTGTGAATTATTTACTTGGACTAAAGTACTGCACAGCAGACAGGTAACATCAGGCAGGTGGCCCCACATAAAGCTAGAGTATGTACCGCTTGACCATGGTTGGCATGGATAGCGCTACAGGGTACTCCATTGAGAGTTTACCTTACAGATTGTTGGACAGATCTGTCCAAAGACTTTTGGGCACATATTCCTTTTGCAGCAAGAAGAGACCAAATTACCTCTACATACTTATTTGATACAGATGTTTAGACACCACTGAGATCAAAATTACTGCTGAATGATCAGTATGTCTGAAAGTATGGACATTTACTGTGAAGATAATGAGGTATTACTTCTTCTCCACTGTGCGTTTTAAAAGGTACCATCCTGTTGTAACAGCAAAAATTGAACATTATAAACAGAGCATAACTGGTGGAAAGACTTTCACAGATGCACATTTATGTGAGATATTGATTCAGCTTGATACATGTTAAGTTTATTTTCTAGATACAATAAATGCGACGACTTTCTGTCCCACAACAAGTGCTAGAATTAAAAGTCAATGCTACATTTTGATCCATAGGGTTAACTCTCAAAGGAGTACCCTGTAGTCCTATCCATGCAAACCATGGTCAAGAGGTACATTTTGTCACTACTGGCCATATATAAATCCAAATAAGCTGCACCAGAAAAAAAAAATCAGTGAGGGCGGAATTTTTTTTACCTTTTTTTTGTATGTTTCGATAAAAATGTCATTTGATTAAGGAAAAGTAAAATAATAACAGTTCTTGCTAAACAGGTTAAAGCACTACATAACATTGGAAAACTATCTTCTTGAAAGATGAAAATCAAATAAAAATTTTTGATGTTGGGGGTTAAAACTGATGTGGGCAGTGCCTGAGAACCATAACCTTATTTTTAATGTTCTGAGGCATGGAATAACGTTTTTTTTTTCCCTTTTTTTTCACTCAGGTTAAAATTATTATTTGAATGCTCCTTTTGAGGGTGTAAATTCTTCACAGTTTATAAAAATATGTATAGTTTATAGATTATCTTAAATGATTGGTTTATGGCGCGGCGTACTATTTTCAGCCTGGTAGTTCAGAATTATTCTACCCTAAGTCAACCCCTAATATATATATATATATATATATATAAAAGAAAAACAAGGCCTACAGGCCTAATGCGAACCTGTGCATTGGGAAATACACCAGGTATAATGCTTCAATGCTGGACCATTACTTTTCATGTATATGAACAATGCAAGTACTAAACAATTTGAATAAGAAACAATTACACAAACTCTGCTGAAATTCTAGCATGGGTGCACAGATCACTAAAAAAATTGTACCTGGCACCACCAGTCTTGTATACAATGAAGCTATCAGAGATCTATACATATGCCCAATTTCAGACTGATATATCAAACCCCTCCTGAGAAAAACGCAGGGACACACACTGTGCAAAAGTCATGGTAGGTGGCAACACCTGTCTTGTGAGCGAGAGAGCCATCAAAGACACATAGACAGGTCGAAATATTAGGCCAATACATCAAACTTACCCTGAGTCTGATGCATGGGGCTGACCAGGCTTAGCTGAGAAAGGCTTTTGCCCCGAGTGAACTGTGACAAATTGCTTGCTCAGGCTACTGCACTGAGTGAACTCATGACCTGCACCTGGCTAGACTGAGTGAACTTTTGATCTGTACCTGGCTGCACTGAGTGAACTCTTGACCTGTTGCATAATCTGACACAGTTGGCAGTCTGCCAAAGCTATAAATAGAATGCAGCTCCTGCACTGAGTAAACTCCTGACCCATACCTGGCTGCACTGAGTGAACTCTTGACCTGTTGCCTAATCTGATACAGTTGGCAGTATGCCAAAGCTATAAATAGATCCAGACTGACCTCTAGCTTGTTGCCAAATCTGAAATAGTAGCCACACCATTGCATAAGCTCATGCAGGGGCCCTGCCCTGAGGGGCTTGACACCCATGAAGTGATCACATGGTGCCCATGAGGTGTTCACATGTCACCCATGAGGTGATCACATGCCATGTGCTTGGCTGCACTGATTGAACTCTTGACCTATATCTGGCTGCACTGAATGAACTCTTGATCTGTTCCCAAATCTGAATCAGTTGGCAGTTTCTGAACCTATTTAAAGATACGGATTCAATCTTGGCTTGTTGGTATATCTGTTTACACATAATGGAAGACTTCGGCTAAAATTTTTTTTTTCAAGCCGACATATTCATAAACTTTTTATCAAAATATCTAGAATAATAAAAGATGCAGTACTTTCATTGTTAAAGGTCCAATAGTTCTGCCAAAAATTATTCTAGTAAACTTGAACAAAGGCCACCTAAGAATAATTTTTGTGCAAAGTTACAGAAGATATAATTGAAATAATAATTTTGTAGAAGAACACTACTGCAGTCCTCAGTTTGAAAAAGACATAATAATGGCCATAAGACCAACTACAGCTTTTCACAACTCAACCAAAAATCAACAAACTCAGTATATTCTGATATGATTGAAAGAACCATGTCCTAGTATAATTCAACTTGACAGTTTCATCATTAAGCTGAAAGAGGCTAATATCAGGAGGTTTTTTGTCCATAAAAAACAGGTCAATGTAGGTGGCACCACAAAATCTGCATTTTCAAATATGAGTCATGTGACCAACATTTGCACAATACCTGGTTATGCTAGCTTCTGTCATTTCTGAGAGTACTATGTCAGAATGCTTACTTGGCCAAATGACTGTTCAAATTTGTGTAACTCCACTAAAATTCATCGAATGCAAACCATTTGAACAAACTTGAGAGGGCTTGCCTCTGGGATCATTTATGTAAAATATTGAACAATTTGGCTGGACCGTCTACAAGAAGCTTTTTCCCTATAAAATCTAAGTAAATGCAGATAGCAAAAAAATAAGCTGAATCCCACAAAATTTGATATGTGACAGATTATTGCATAAAATCTGGGAATGGTAGCTCCTGCTATTCCTGAGAAATTATGGATTAATGTACAGATGACCAATGACCCCCGTTCAAAAAAAGGTCATTTCAGGTGGCGCCACCAATACCTGAATTTCATATATGACTCATGTGACCAACACTGGCAAAAATTTGGTGATGATAGCTCTGGCCGTTTCTGAGACTGTCATTTTAGTATGCTTTTTTGGACAGATGACTAAGTTCATTTCCTGTAACTCGGCCAAAATTCACCAAACTTGAACAATTGGAACAAAATTGAGGGAGATGGTATAAAAGATTATTTCTGTGAAATATTGAACAATTTGGCTTGATTGTTTCAGAGGAGAAGATTTTTAAAGGTTTTTTAAGCTTTTTCTCTATAAAATTTAGGAAATTTTCAGATGGCTAATTTTTTGCATTAAATTTCATGATGCTAGCTCCAATCAATTATCAAAAAAGTATGGGTTAACGTACAGAAGACAAAGGCTGTCACACCATCGCATTAGCTCACAGGTTAACTAAAAATTAATACAGATGCATATTGAATGCAAAATTGTAACAAAGATACATCTCACTGATGACAAAATCTTGAATTAATTTGACTATGGATACCAATTATTAATAATCCATGTACAGCCGTCTTTATATACCCACAGAGAGCTGTATACCTGTGATTGTAAACATTGCCTGGCATAAGGAATATCTAAAAATCATAAATCTACATTTTTTAAAAGCTTTTAAAAAACATTCTTGTCAATATTAACCATAGATAATCTGAAATCTAAATGTCTAGAGGCATGATGTAATAAATGCTGATAAACTGGTGCCAGTCTAGATGTATCTGCTTCACACAGCTAACATATATGGTAAAATGACTCAATTTAATCTTTATAATTCAGCCAAAATTCATTCTTTGGAACCATAAAAGACAATTATTATAAGAATTATTCAGGGGATTATTCTTGTAAAATATTAAACAAATTGGCCTCAGTAGGGTCAGTCAAAAATATTTTTACAGATTTATAATTCATATGGGAAATTAATACAGCAAAATGGCTAAGTTAAGCTTCCCATAACTCAGCCAAAAATCATTGAACCAAAACCGTTTGAAAAAACTTGAATAATCAACATCTAAGGATAATTAATGTGTGAGATTTAAATATTCGGCTCAGTGGTTTTTGAGGAGAAGATCTTTGTAGCCACTGAGCTAAAATGGGCTGTTACAGCATATGACTAAATTCAGCTTCCCATAACTCAGCCAAAAGTCATTGAACTGAGACCATTTGAACAAACTTCAGAAAGTACTACCCTAGGACCATTTCTGTGCGATATTAAACTATTTGGCCATTTGGTTTCAGAAAAGAAGTTTTTTGTAGCCGTCAGTATGATACCGGCACTGATGACCCCCGTACAAAAAAGGCCGATGCAGGTGGCACCACCAATACCTCAATTTTAGATATGTCTCATGTGAACAACATTGGCATATAATTTGGTGATGACAGCTCCAGTCGTTTCTGAGATTGTAAATTTAGTATGCTTTTATGGACAGATGACTAAGTTCAACTTCCTCTAACTCGGACAAAAAACACCAAACTTAAACCATTTGAACAAACTTGAGAAAGATTATCCGAGGAATCATTTCTGTGAAATATTGGAAAATTTGGCTGAACAGTTTCGGAGAAGAAGATTTTTAAAGCTTTTTTAGCCTTTCCCTATAAAATCTAAGAAAATGCAGTCAGCCAAAAAATAAGCAAAATCCGATATAGTTTTTTGGATGACTATTTTTTGCATAAAATTTCGTGATGCTACCTCCTGCCATTTTCAAGATAGTATGGGTTAACGTACAGACGACGGACGATGGACAACTGCCGACGCCACACCATCGCATAAGCTCACAGGTTCGCTAAAAATAAATCTATAAAAAGTACAGGACATCAGGATCAAAATAGAGACATGCAATCAGCAGAGAGGAATAGAATATGCTGGACCAAAATCAACAAATTAAAGCTATCAGGTTCTTTTTTTATATCAAGCCCAGTGATTCCAAAATGTTCCACAAATAATTCTCTGAAAACTTATTTACTATTTCTACATATTAATACTCAAACAGTCTTACAATCAAATCAAAATGAAAAAAAATAGCTCTCTCAGGCACAGAGGCAGCTATGTACTGTCCTGGAACTTTGACCCAGTATTCTCACAGGTAGAAACACAATTTCTAATTACAGTGTTGTCTCTGGTATAAAAAATAGCATCCCATCTACAGGTATATGGAGGTGGTACTGTAAATCAGGTACAACCATCAGGACACCTCAGGTAATTAACAGCCAGTAATTTGTGTAAATGATATGCCTGTGCTGAATGGACTGATAGGAAGACACTTAATTACACTGTATGGAGGTAATTGGTACATGCAACTACTTGTACTCAGTGGCTCATTTTATTCCATAATTGCTGCTAGCCAGGAAGATACTTAGCAGTAATTGCCATGCCCAGAGTTAAGGAGTCTGGCTGCTGAGGGGTTCAATTGATTACCATAAGTATCATGTTCAAGCAAAGATTTGTAAATGCTAATATATAGGTGTACCATGACTGAGCTTTCAAAAAAACATTAGCTATTAGAAAATGCAGAAATTTCTCAATTAAAGCCAGCTATTCACCTGAATTTTTTGTAGAATTTATAGGATGTACTGTTAGTAAACACAGTACATGCATCTATGTTAACAAACATGTAATGGAAAGTAATTGACTGCAAATGAGAATAGTTATGAGGTTACTAGTCGCAATATGCCATTTGCAGAACTACGGTTCTTCTGATATACTGCCAGAATGTGATTTGATTACAACTGGTGGCCATATTGGCAGGCCCCCCACATGTTATAAACATGCAAATATAAACAAAATCAAAAGCTTGTGTACAGTGGGATAGGTCTTTTATTAAATTTAAAGATCAAATGGATTATCTTTATTCAACAGACATCACACATCAGAATAGCTAGGCCTGAGTCTTTCAGAAACCTTGTGAATCATCTTGTCTTTGGCTACATTCTAGATCAAAATGTATTTGTTATACTTATATGATACATGGTTACATTTATGAAAATTTCAAAATATATTTCAACTTTTAATTTCTTACAAAGCCTAAAGAACTTGTGAGACCCCATGAACGAAGGACTTAAACCAGAAAATTGCACCACAATTTAGCACCAAAGAGGCAGGATTTCTTAGAAAAATCCTAGTAAAACATACAGTTTAAATTAAATTTTTTAACATTTCTTTTTCATTTAGACATTACATATTTTTCTTGGTAGGTGTGTTTGGAATATTTTAACAGAATATGCTCCCATTTTTTTAGCAAAATAAAATTACAGCTGAGAACATGATTGTCATTTGTCAATCTTGTATTCTGTGAGTTAGTAAGGGCACAAGGACCCAATGCTCTGTGAGTATGGTTATCTGGGCAAAAGAAAAAAAATTCAAAGTCTGAACCATCGACTAGCATCAAGCAAAATCTGTCCGAGGCAGAATTAAAATATGCTAATTAAACATTAACAGATATTTTTCTATTTTCTTATGAATAGACTTTTAATCTTTTTTAATTCAATACAAAATTTTATAATCAATATGAACAGTTCTCCAGTTTAACCATATTTCAGATTAACACAGGTCTGTTATAAAATGCAATTTAAAGCACTGACTTTGCATCTGTTATTTAATGTACCTCTGGTTTCCTAAGTATTTCAACCATGTAACATATAGCATACCAAACCAAGACCAAAGTCAACAAATAAGTCTGCTAATTAGCCCCTAATGGGGATTGACTGTCACATACAATTCTAATTAAACCACAGTTACTGTTACCAGATACTCTCATGGCCATGAGATATTGGTATTCTGAACCAATAATAGGCTTCTGACTCTAAATAGAAGGTGTGAAGGTTTGATTATGATCTCAGTGCTTGCTTAACCTGTACTCCATTCCATCACCCCTGTCCACCTGTTTTTTCCCTGATAATTTTCCATAAAAAATACACTAAAGCTTATCATTAGGTAATTCAAGAAGGCAAATTAGACAATTACGCGATTATCTAACAGCAAAATAATACTCTCTCATGTATGGATTCAATATATTAATTAATTCAGAAAGAAAAATTACTTATATATATAACCTTTATGGTGTAATTGAATAAGCCTGCTACTGAACAAAATATATATTTCCTTCATATTTGACAAGGCTTCCACATACAATAATCAACACTACATACAGAAATCACACAAAATCCAAACACACACATCACATATCTAAAGGTACATGTTTCCTGGGACTAACAGAAAAAATAAAGCGAGAGCGGCAGTCCTGCATACAAGCAGCAGTAGCTCATTATATAGAGCTGGCTGACAACACAGCTAGAACACCAAATGCAGCTTGAACAATAACCCGTGTCCAGTTGGTTTTGACACCCGCTGGACAACAATACATCCATCTACCAATGATGGTTATCCCACCACATCTAACACTGAATGAGCCTGGCAGTACTGTGAGGCCTATCTCATCTCAACCACATGTTAATGGTAGACCATGTCCTAAAGAAGCAGCAATAATTTACTCACCTCTCAGTGTAGCTAGGCTGCTGTAGCAAGTCTTGTAGCATATAATCTTGGTGCCTTAATGTAACTGTTCCATGCTATACATAGAGTGCTGGCCATGAACAAGTGCTCCACTAGGGGCCAGACATTACACTGGCAAATAATCAATACTCACACATCAAATAAGCTCTACACACCAATAGCCGCCATGCCTGCATGCAGGCAACCAGTCGCTGCTTATGGGAAGGTCTGATCAATAAGAGAAGCAGACAAGGCTTGGAAACCTTAGAAAACAGAGGCTAACAGCACGATCAGCTCAGCACATGAAGGCCTGACAGCCCAGTTTCACACCAGCCATGGTACTGCTTCTGTCTCCATCTTCCTGGATGCTGTGGAGTTGTTTACTACAATGTGGCATGGACCGAGAATTTTAAAACAAGAGACCACAGGGTCTTATGTTCACTCTGTGAATTACTTTGCATGATGATGGCTGATTAGGAAATAAAAAAGTAAATGTAAAAATACCATGCAAGCATTTCCCAGTGATCACTCTGCCATTTCATAATTGAGTTTACAGAGTGAACAAACTATAAATGTTACAGAAAAGGATGAATGGAACATAGATTAATCAGAAGACAATATTAGAAGTACTGTAAAGATGCAATCTTCAAAATAATTTGGCTGAATTTATACTTACTATGTTCCCCTTCCTCTTAGGAATTGTGTTACTTTGATAAGAAAGGTAAAATATTAATACTTTATGACATATCTTTGGAAAGGACCATTACAGTCTGCAGAAAGTAGGTCAAAGCAGGTAGCACCACCTGCAGGTCAAAATCAAATGGCAGGCACATGCTCAATATTTATAAAAACTGGTGCTGAAGGCTGTAGTAGTTCCTGAGATATTTGGTGACAGACATTACATCATGTATGCAAACACAAAAAAATTGTCATATTTTGTGGTCAACAAAATTTGAACTTTCATAAAGACACCATCTTGAAATTAATTTGACTGGATTTACACTTATTTTATGCCCCTTCCTTTAAGGAAATGTTTACTTTGATATGAATGCCAATATATCAATACTTTATGACATATCTTGGAAAATGCAGAAAAGACTATTACAGTATGCAAAATTTAAGGTGTCGCACCTGCAGGTCAAAATCAAATATAGCAGCAACATTCTCAATCTTCCTGTAAAGTGCTGAAGGCTGCAGCAGTTCCTCAGATATTTGGTAAAACACATAGCATAATGTAAAATTGCAAAATTTTTTGATTGACAATATTTGAACTTGCGTGAAGAAAACATCTTAAAAAAGATTTGGCTGAATTTATATATATCTTATGCCCCTTCCTCTAAGTAACTATTGACTAAAATATGAAAGCCAAAATGTTAATACTTTATGATATATATTGGAAAAAGAGGAAAAGATCATTTTAGCCTGCAGAAAGTAGGTCAACATAGATGACACCACCAAAAGAGTTTTGCATTATTTATTTTTTCAAGTATTACCCAAGATTTTATGATGGTTTTACAGACTGATTGCCTGCATGTGAAAACAAATCTTCTCACACTTGGTACATTTAAAAATCCCATTTTACAGACCCTACATACCTAACCTATTCCTATGCCTGTATACACACAATCCATCCATCTGGTTACATTATGTATAACCAGCATCCCTGTCGAAAGCTTCCCCTGTTACTGTTAAACTTTAATGTTGTCTCTGTACCTGGGATGCTCAACCTGAATAAATGATGTCCTGGTCACATCAGCCATGTTTAAAGGGCTCCTGAACATAAGACAGTATTGCCACATATAGTGGCTATTATCAGTGGAAAAGTACTTTTTAATTAAAGGGGCCCAATCAACTATAAAGCATGTTCATTTAACATGAGAAATAGTTTCTTCCCTTTCAAATAAATCTGTACCTGCCAAAATATTGCCCTGAAACCATTTGCTTACTCCTGTAAACAAGTTTTAAAAACAGTGAATTGGGCGCAATCACAGGTGTAAACATAAACTCAGCGCGTGTATCGCCCGGCCACAACACGTGTCAATCAGGAAATACACTGGAATAATGTTCTCATGGGCTGAAATATTGCGTGTTGCGGCTCACAATCGCACCTCCAGTCAGGCGGCCTAGTTATGGTAAAAAGACACACGTGACTGTGTTTACCAACACGCAGAGCCATAACAAGGTGTTAAACAGCCATTTGCAAGGTGCTGAGACTGTGTGCTGGGATGGTTTTGCTAGAAAACTTTTGTTTAAAGCAAAACTGAATTGATAGTGTAAAATAACAGGCATAATATTGCTCCTGATTATGTCCCCCTAAGAGAGCACCCAAAGGCAAACATCCTTAAATTAAAAACAAGTCATTCAAAATTGTTATTACACATGAAAAGAAATTTTAAACCCAGTTATTACAGTGTTTTGCCAAATATATAGTGGCTATTACAATAGCGTCATATCGACCCTCTGGCATTACGACCAGATTACTGGCGCCAGAGTGTCTTTACATCTAAGTCTGAGGAATGCATTATAAGGCCTTATGCAGATGCGAATATTTTTGTCATTTCTGACACCGCTTCATGGCCTACAGGTACACTGTCAATCAACATAAACCAGACCAACCAGTAGCATTTTTTGTGTACTTTCTAATATTTCAAAACATGAGTAGGAATAGTTCCATTTTAACCCAGCACATTGGTATAACTCTCGGCTTGTTTGTTGAATTTATGACCGCATGAACACAAGTATGGCTCGCACGGGTTACAGGACGCAGGCAGCTTGCAGGCAATACAGGAAATGACCAGTGTCCATGGAGACGGGTGTTTCAGTTTGTGTTGTGAACTGACACAGGTATACTATTGTGTTAATTCATCATTCTTAGCATAATATTGAGATTATGGGCCATTTACCACAATATGAAGGCAACCTGATGCAAGACCACTGCGATACATTCCTTGATATTACTTGTATCATGACTCGAGTAGGCTTACCAGGCCAATTATCCGATTGCCTACTGAGTCGGGTTCTCACGGCTACTATTACCAGTGGAAAAGTACTTTTTATTTAGGATAGCACCCCAATGCAAACATCCTTAAATAAAAAACAAGTCATTCAAAATTATTATTACACATAAAAAGAAGTTTAAAACCCAGTACAGTGTTTTGCTGATGGTATTTGAATTCATGAAATTTACATTCCCTTTCATATAATATTTAAATATTTTTTTTATGTGTGGTTTTAAACACCCATTGACAGGAAGCCTAATTTTTAATAGGCTAATATTAAACTAGATGTGTCGGTACGACACGAATGCCCCCGCCTGGGGCAAATTAGAAACATTTGTTAAATTTTGTAAAAATTTTTTAAGTTCAGGAGGTGTTGTATGGTCAAAAGTAGGTCAAGAAAGGCAAAATGCAAACTCGATCTGTAACGGGTCATTATCAAGGAACACACCAAAAATCAGGCCAGTATGCAGGCATTGTGAAAAAAAGTCCATACATGTGCATTTTTCATAAAAATTTCTGTCTTTCATGAAATTTTCTATGTTCAGGATCTGTCATATGGTCAAAAATAGGTTAACTGGGATGAAAAGCGAACTCGACCTGTAAGTGGTCATTATGCGCCCACAGACCAAACATTGGACCAGTATCTGTAAGCATTGCATGGCGAAACTAGAATATTAGCAAAAGCTGGTAATCTGTTATAAATTTAAATTGGAGAGGTATGTACCATGTTTTATAACAATCCACCAAATGCTTCCTGAGAAATATCCCCCTAGGTTTTTTTTTCTATACTAAGCTCTGTGACCTTGAAAAGTAGGTCAAGACCACCCATCTTTGAACCTGAACAAGATTTTGTAAATATGTTGTATGGTCAAAAGTAGGTCAAGAAGGGCAAAACGCAAACTCGATCTGTTATGGGTCATTATCAAGGAACACACCAAAAATCAGGCCAGTATGCAGGCATTGTGAAAAAAAAGTCCATACATGTGCATTTTTCATAAAAATTTCTGTCTTTCATGAAATTTTCTATGTTCAGGATCTGTCATATGGTCAAAAATAGGTTAACTGGGACGAAACGCGAACTCGACCTGTAAAGTGGTCATTATGAGCCCACAGACCAAACATTGGACCAGTATCTGTAAGCATTGCATTGCGAAACTAGAATATTAGCAAAAGCTGGTAATCCGCTAAAATTTAAATTGGAGAGGTATGTACCATGTTTTATAACAATCCACCAAATGCTTCCTGAGAAATATCCCCCTAAGTTTTTTTTCTCTGTGACCTTGAAAAGTAGGTCAAGACCACCCATCTTTGAACCTGACCAAGATTTTGTAAATATGATGCAAAAGCACTGAAGTAATGAAGTTCCTTAGTTGAATACCTTTGGAGATATCCTGCACAAAGGCCAAAATTGAAAAATCCGATAAAATTTCAATAAAAAATCAGCAATTGCAGGTGACGCCACCAAAATTGTGCAGCACGTACAGACCATCAGTCCCAATGATCATAGTAAGTTTTGTGAAAATCCACACAATGGTTCCTGAGATATAAGCTTCTGAGTGTTTTTATATAATCAGCTCTAAAATGTAGAAAAATGGGTCAAGGTCACCCATCTTCCAACTTGACCAAAATTTAATTGATATACATCTTCACTGATGAAATAAAATTCCAACGGTGAATCCTTTAGGAGATGTCCCGCTCACAAGGTAAAAGTTAACAGACGCGGAACAGACGGATGGACGGACGGACACCCGAAAGACAGATGGACGGATAGACGGACAGCTTGGGTGACGACAATAGCCCATCAGCCTATGAGCTGAGGGCTAAAAACGGCTGTACAAGTACATTTGTCATGAAAATTTATATTTTTCATGAAATTTTCTATGTTTAGGAGCCATAAAGCAATCAAAAGTAGGTCAACCGGGACGAAACGCGAACTTGATCTGTAACTGGTCAATATCTGCATACACACCAAAAATCAGGCCAATATCTGCAGGCATTGCGAAATAAGGTCCGTACATGTGTATTTGTCATGAAAATTTCTTTTTTTCATGAAATTTTCTAAGTTAAGGAGCCGTAAAACAGTCAAAAATAGGTCAACCAAGACAAAACTCAAACTTGATCTGTAACTGGTCCATATCTGCCCACACACCAAAAATCAGGCCAATATCTGCAAGCATTGCGAAAAAAAGTCCGTACATGTGTATTTGTCATGAAAATTTCTATTTTTCATGAAATTTTCTAAGTTAAGGAGCCGTAAAACAGTCAAAAGTAGGTCAACCGGGAGGAAACGCAACTTGATCTGTAACTGGTCAATATCTGTCCACACACCAAAAATCAGGCCAATATCTGCAGGCATTGCGAAATAAGGTCCGTACATGTGTATTTGTCATGAAAATTTCTTTTTTTCATGAAATTTTCTAAGTTAAGGAGCCGTAAAACAGTCAAAAATAGGTCAACCAAGACAAAACTCAAACTTGATCTGTAACTGGTCCATATCTGCCCACACACCAAAAATCAGGCCAATATCTGCAAGCATTGCGAAAAAAAGTCCGTACATGTGTATTTGTCATGAAAATTTCTATTTTTCATGAAATTTTCTAAGTTAAGGAGCCGTAAAACAGTCAAAAGTAGGTCAACCGGGAGGAAACGCAACTTGATCTGTAACTGGTCAATATCTGTCCACACACCAAAAATCAGGCCAATATCTGCAGGCATTGCGAAAAAAATCCGTACAACTGTTTGATTTCGGAAGGACGGACATGGGTAAAACTATATGCCCCAGCCACTTTGTGGCGGGGGCATAAAAAATGACAGTATCTCAAATTTGTTTTTGTTTTCCCACTACTACATGTCTCATTCAGTTTTGTTTAAAAAATTAAATTTTAATTTTTTTTAAAATCAATATATCAGAATTCCAATTTGGATAATATTTGAATCATCAAATTATACTATTACAAAATTTGAACACCAGACATATATTTATGCTTGGCGGGGCATCTCTCCAACTGCATTATTCCATTTGTATTTTGAAAATGGAACAAGTATATTGTTTTTTATTATTTAGGTAATTCATTCTGGATATTTAAAATAAATCAAATATTCTAAGAAGATTTTGGCAGGGAGGGTTTCAACTTGGGACCTAACTATGATAAGATTTGTTAATCTATCTGTTCTTATGCGTGCAAATAAAATATTCCAGTTGGCACAAAAGTCCACCCAGACAACATGCATATAGTACTGATCTTATAAAACACATTTCTCACATAACAATGCTGGGAGCAGAAGAGTCAATTCAAAATAGCAATAGCTGACTTACCTTTAAATCTATTTGACCTTTGACCTTCTTCATCAGTCAATGAAATCCATTTAGATTTCATTGTTAACACACTAGATAAACAGTTCTTGTGGTGTTACCAGGGAGTATACAGTATTTTATTGTACCTGTATCCATTATCCTGAGGGTTATTTGCCTTGGATCAAATGTAAATAGGTGATCCCTCAATATTTATTGAGTACACATAAATGTCCACATGGGACTAAGTGTTATTTTGTGTGATCAATGGTAACCATGATGCAAATGGTTGATACAACAAAACATTACATTTTATCGGATTTGCCCTTTGCCCTTACGAGTGAAGTTACTCATATGTATAATTCCATTATGCATTTGGTACATGATCGTTAATTAGTATAATTAGTATATACATTAAATTAAAATTAATCAGGGCCCAGTAGTCCATCTGTGGTACCAGTAATTAAGGTACCCTTCATTAATAGTGCATAAGATAAAGAACTAGTCTAATCTTTCAAGTTATTTTGTATCTTATTTTTGTTTATGTTTCACACTTATAAGGCCAGATTTTCCCCATTTATCTTTGGTTAATGAATATTAAAACTTCAAATTTAATTAAACTAAACAAATACTTTCAGCTGAAAAATTATTTTCACTTGCTTGGTATTAAAGTGTAAATTTTTTACCTATATGCAGTAAATATAAGCAGAGCAAAAATTTACAGACCTGAAGCAATGTTTGTCCCTGATATAGTTTAATGCTCCCCCTGTCCCACGATTTAAGCTGAGCTTTATGACTTATTAATATCTTGTTAATCCTGTGGGAAGCGAGGTTTATTGTTTTCACTCGATTCTCTGTCGGCAAGATATCTAAAGAATGGTATCACAGGTGTTATTGAAATTTATCATATAGATTGGTATTGTGAAAATCTGAAAGAAGTTAAATTTTGGTGTAATTCCAAGCATTAAAACACCCTGGAATGAGTTTTTTTTTTAGTTTTTATCGCACATTTGTTAACACCGGGACATAGCATAAGACTACATGGCCCCACAGAGGACAATGACATATAACTCCACATGTATGTGCCATTTCCCTGAAAGGTGTCAGTAAATCAATGTATAGAATACGGGTCATGGTTGTTGTTCTGTGTGTTTTGTCAAGAGCAGCAAAACCACAATATCTAGGAAGTTCTCAGGAATAACACAGGTTATATTAACATTCCAGGGCACCTACTGTAAACACTGACTTCAACACTTTTTTATTAATGATTTGTATACATGGTAAATAAACATACGGGAATGTGACCGTTAAAACATTTTTCTTCTGTCCTCTATCTTTATTTTGCATTCAATCATCACTTATAAAACAGTACTGGTAACAACATAATAACAGTATTGACTGGTTTAATTTTATAAATACTACTTTTAATGAACCACCATTAACATATCTGGATAAATCGAGCATTTCATTCAAATGGAAACTTATGGATTTCCTACATTTTAATTCATTCTTTCCAAAAAAATAAATGTTTACAAACCTTAACTTATTATTTTGCAAACTCATCTGTTTATACTAAGAAAGTAATTTTTTTCTGAGTGTGTATATTAATTTTTTTTTTCACAAAAGAACTATACACACACCCAGGTATCACTGGATTATGGTCAATAATGAAAGTAATGTCTTCTTTTCTCACTAGAGGTCAGCACCTTCCTATTCTTCACCACCAGTTATTTTCCTTGACTATTAAGACCATGTATCTTAGGATCTGCTAATTCCTATCCGACTGTTAACAGGAAGGCTACAGGGTTTTCCTGACCCAATGCAAGGAAATACTGAAACCTTCTGTTAAGGAGTGCTAACTTTAAATATTGGTCATTAAACAAAACTTCAAATACACATATTGACAGTAACATTCCATTCAGTAAATATCAGAGATTGATGAGACCTGTTACTCAGACACAGCCAGGGATATTAATGGATTGTCAGAAGGCTTAGTATCTAATGATACACCTATTAATAATTAAGTGTCAATATTTCACAAAATTAACATCACAGACCGTTAAAATATAGTCTTAATTCAATTTCGCACATTGTTTGAAAGAAAATTCTGGATAATAAAGGGGGCCCAACATTTTTTGTCACACCTGACGACAGTGCAAGCATAAACTATGTCAAACTAAACACTGAAAATCAACTTTATTATGCAACATTTTTCTATCAAATGACCTCTGTAATAGAATAAGACTATATTCTAATGATGTGCTGTTAAATAATAGGTTTTTTCTTCTAATGCACCCAAAACACTTACATTGGGCTGGTAAGCCAAACATGAGATGTGATATGCAAGCAAATATGGAGGAATGTATTGCAGTGGTCTTCTGTTCTGTTACATTCATATTGTTTTTTAACAGCCCATAATCTTAACATTAAGCTACAAATGATGAATTAATATAAAAGAGTACATGTGAACTCAGAACCATAACTGAAACTCTGTCTCTATGGTAATGAGTCATTTCCTGTATTGTGTATAAGTTGGCTGCCATTCAGTAACCTGTGCACTATGCTATGCAGTCAGAAATTCAATGAACATGTAGAGGGATTTACCAATATTTCAAGTTAAAATTGAATTTTAAGGTGTTGTTAGAAAGTATGCTAAAAAGCTAACAATTAGTCTGGTTTATGTCAAGTGACAGCGTACTTGTAGACCATGAGGCATTATCAACAAGTGACCCATGGGTCATGACGCTCAGCTGACTGGGAAGAGATTCGCAAAAGGAAATTTTATCACCAGAATGGTAGTATATACCCATTCAACTGAAGCATCAAACAGATTAACCAACAGGCAAAGATTTAGTCTGTATTTATATATCTCAAAAATAGAGAAAAATGTGTAAACTTTTAAAACTAGAATACGGGTAACCGACAAGTGACTACATGTATCTGCCAAAATCGGATAGTGAGGCATGGATTGAGTGGCAAGGGGAAATAGAGTGAGGTATGTTGCATATTAGCATGGATGTCTGTAGCCTAAATGTGTATGTAGGTTGTGCCACCTACCACAAATCCAGAAATCTGTCCAAGTTGTATACACCTGCAAAATTTTAGGCAGAAAAGTCAAACCACTACATGTATATGAGCGATTTTTGCCCATGGCAGACAAACAGACAAACACTGTGCAAAAATCTTTGCAGGTAACCCCTCCAGTTTTGTGTATGATAAAGACCTATGTGAGATCTAAACACATGCACAATTTTGGCCCAATCGGTCAAATGGTTCCTGAGATATGAGCTTGGATGTGTCCAGCGTTAACTAGAATGTAGGTGGCGCCACCTGTCATAAAATCAAGAAAGCTGTCCACGATGTATAAACCTGCAAAATTTTAGGCAGTTATGTCAAACCACTACAGAGAAATGAGTAATTTTAGGCCACGGCAGACTAACAGACAGACGCTGTGCAAACATTGTTACAGGTGGCGCCACCATTTTTTGTGTATGTTACAGAGCTATCAAAG
This sequence comes from Sipunculus nudus, assembly GCA_026874595.1. NCBI lineage: Eukaryota > Metazoa > Annelida > Sipuncula > Golfingiida > Sipunculidae > Sipunculus > Sipunculus nudus. Next base: position 65,017,883 of record CM049316.1, on the reverse strand, counting down.
GGCTACATTTGTATAAATTTTATTTCCTGATCGGTCAAACGGTTCCCGAGATATAAGCTTGGATGTCATCAGCGTGAACGTGAACGTAGGTGGCGCCACCTGTCATAAAATTTAAGAAAGCTATCCTGGATGTATACACATGACGAATTTCAGGTGAATTAGTCAATTCACTGCAGAGATATGAGTGATTTTAACCCAAGGCAGATGAACAGATGGACACTGTGCAAACATGGTTACAGGTGGCGCCACCATTTTTTGTGTATGTTATAAAGCAATCCAAGGGCTACATTTGTATCAATTTTATTTCCTGATCGGTCAAATGGTTCCCGAGATATGAGGGTTTATGAGTGGAAACAGACCCACAAATGGACACTGGATAGAGAGGAAAGGTCAGAAGTCAATGCAAATTGGTTAGGCACCAGTTCACATGTGACCCGATAATAGGTGTAAGTTTTGGAAAAATCGGTCCATTAGTCTCCGAGGAGCTCTCTGGAAACGAACGCCGCCACGGCGGAGGAACTCGGTCAGAAACATAGTATCCGCAAAACTTCGTTTTGGCGGATACAAAAATACAGGTGGCTCCACCAGTCTGCAGAAACTAATAAAAACACTTAATGATCAATATCCATGCAAAAAATCATGGTGATCTCTGCATTAGTTGTTCAGATACTTCAGTTTTTGTATCAAATTGTCCATTATTCTGAGGGATACTTCGGAGTCCTATAGCTTGAAGGATATGGGTAACAGAGACCTAATTTCAAGTTTCCACAGGCACCTTTCATGGGCCTCCTTGCATGACAAGAATGAAGATTCTAGGTCCAGTTGTTGCGATTTGTACCCTGTTGACAGATAACCACATCTTTAAAGGTCTCAAAAAAAAGAAAAAAATTCGTAAAAATTTGAAAAAAAAATAGAGGTGGCACCCCCAGTCTGCAGAAACTGATGGAACAGCTCATGATCAATATGTATGCCGAAAATCATGACCATCAGTGTTGTAGTTATTGAAATACTGCAGTTTTTGTATCAAATTTTCCATTATTCATGGGGGGGGGGGGTATTTTGGACCCATACAGCTTAAAGAATACTGGTAACAGAGACCTAATTTCAAGTTTCCATGGAGACTTTTCATGGGTCTCCCTGTGTGTCAAGAATGAAGATTCTTGGTCCAGTTTAATGATTTGTGCCCTGTTCACAGATGTTCATATCTTTAAAGGTCTCAAAAATACAGAAAAATTTCGTAAAAAAAACCGAACAAATACAGGTGGTGCCACCAGTCTGCAGAAACTTATGAAACACTCCATGATCAATATCCATGCAAACAATTATGGTTATCTCTGCATTAGTTGTTCAGATACTTTAGCTTTTGTATCAAATTTTCCATTATTCTGAGCTGTACTTTGGAGTGCCATAGCTCAAAGGATATGGGTAACAGAGACCAAATTTCAGGTTTCCATGGAGACTTATCATGGGTCTCCCTGTGTGTCAAGAACGAAGATTCTAGGTCCAGTCGTTACGATTTGTACCCTGTTGACAGATAACTACATCCTTAAAGGTCTCAAAAATGGAGAAAACAATTCGTGAACATTGAAAAATACAGGTGGCGCCACCAGTCTGCACAAACTGATGAAACATCTCATGATCAATATGTATGTTGAAAATCATGACCATCAGTGATGTAGTTAATGAGATATTGAAGTTTTTGTATGAAATTTTTGACTATTCTGGGGGGTAATTTTGGGCCCCATAGCTCGAAGGATATGGGTAACAGAGACCTAATTTCTAGTTTCCATGGAGACTTTTCATAGGTCTCTCAGTGCGTCGAAAATGAAGATTCTAGGTCCAGTCGTTACGATTTGTGCCACGCTAACAGATGACAGCATCCTCAAAGGTCTCAAAAATAGAGGAAAAAATCGTAAAAAATCAAACAGTACAGGTGGCGCCACCAGTCTGCAGGAACTGATCGAACATCTCATGATCAATATGTATGCCAAAAATGAAGACCATCAGTGATGTAGTTATTGAGATATTGAAGTTTTTGTATGAAATTTTTTACTATTCTGGGGGGTACTTTGGGGCCCGATAGCTCAAAGGATATGGGTAACAGAGACCTAATTTCTGGTTTCCAAGGAGATTTTTCATGGACCTCTCAGTGTGTCAAGAATTAAGATTCTAAATCCAGTCTTTATGATTTGTGCCTTGTTAACAGATGTTCACATTTTTAAAGGTCTCAAAAATAGAGAAAAAAATTCGTAAAAAATCGAAAAATACAGGTGGCGCCACCAGTCTGCAGGAAGTGATGTAACATCTCATGATCAATATGTATGCCAAAAATCATGACCATCAGTCAAGTAGTTAATGAGATATTGAAGTTTTTGTATGAAATTTTTGACTTTTCTGGGGTGTACTTTGGGGCCACATAGCTCAAAGGATATGGGTAACAGAGACCTAATTTCTGGTTTCCAAGGAGATTTTTTATGGACCTCTCAGAATCCCAAGTTACAAGGTTCTAGGTCCAGTGGTTACGATTTGTGCCTGGTTAAGGGACGGACAGACGGACGACGGACAAAGAGTGATCGCTATAGCTCAGATGACTTTCAGTCAGCTGAGCTAAAAATGACAAAAATATTTGCAACCTCATAGCCTTTAAACATTTTAAAGTGTATTCTCTGTTGAAGGATGTAATGGCGCTCTGAAAGCCAGTAAAATGATCATTGAATTAACAGCAGGGCGATGCTGCGCCATAGCAACATATCACACTTCAAGCTAAGCTGACAATGTTTTTACTGAAAGGGATCAATGAGGAATACTGAGAACCAGTTATTGATAAAAACTGTAAGGAGTATAGCTGTCATACAACTTTCATATGACTTTAACAAGGCTGATTAAAACCTTTAGAAACAACTTGTATGTGCAATGATTTTATTCAAAGAGTATGATTTCATTAAACAATCATATAAATTAAATGACAATCATAAAAAAAACTATCATCTCTATAAAGTACAATTATGAAAGTATAAAATAATGCAAAGTGAGAAAATACAAAACTACAAACATAACAAGTGGAGCCATGACACTCAGCTGAATTTTGCATAAAAGGAATCCATGCTTTAATATTTGAGATATCAGTGAATGTATAAAAATTTTAAAATGTTACACAAGGTTTTAGTTGCAAAAGTTTTTTGTCTACCTGACTTCTACTGTGCAAAAATCATGTTTTTTCCCCCACAGCTTGCAGAATATAGGTCACAGTGAACTGAATATCTGGTTTCTAAGGAGACTTTATAAGGATCTTCATTTATATCTTGTATGTAGTTTCTTGGTCCAACAATTAAGATTTGTGCCTTTTTCTGACTTTAAGAGACCTTAAGGTCATGTTTTTTGCCAGTGACTCAAAGCAAATAGGTCACTGTTACCTAATTTCAGGCTTCTAGGGAGACTTGCTTGGAACCTCCCTGGATGCAAAGTTAGAAGTTTCTATAACTATCAGTTACAATTTTACTGTTTTGAAGACCAGACAAACAGACAGACAGCGGAAAAAGACTCATTACTATAGCTCAAGATGACTCTCAGTCAGCTGGGTTAAAATCTTGAAAGTAATGCGAGTTCATGATGAGTCATTTTATAATGAAAAAAAAATAATATTTTTGAAAAAAAAATATTATTTATGAAAAATGTATAAACTTATAAACTAAGAAAGACAATCTAACCCACATAAAAAGTAAAATGTGCCATTTAAAATCTAGCCAAAGACTATAAAATGACTCAAAAGACTTATATTTCAGCAAAACCAGAGTAATTATGGTCCTTCAGATCTTTTATTAACACAGAGACAAAGTGCTAGATTAAAGACTACATCTAGTGCAATGGGGGTAATAAGTACTTCAGTTTGCCAATTTTTCACTTAATACATGATATTAGCATGAAATGACAGGCGCAAATCCAGAAGGGGGGGGGGCTGGGTTGGGGGTTGTAACCTCCCCCTGCTCTCAACCAACAACCCCCTTTTTTTAGACAAATCTTATATATGACGGGAAGTTTTGGGGGTAGAGACCCTTCCCTGCTCTTAACCAACAACCTTTTTTCAGACAATTTTTATGCATGACACCTGTTGACCCCTCCCTGCATAAAAATCCTGGATCTGCGCCTGCACTATAGCAGTTTATAACTATACTCAAGACATAAAAAGGCAAAGTGTAGAATACTAGGACAGCTAAATCAGTTTATCATACATCATTTCACAAATCTTATGCACAACTTTAAATTCTATTTTATGTACATTTGATATTTTTTTATACATCAAAAGCTCAAAATACATGTTTTAGATACACAGGCCTTGGCATGAACTTCAACCAAATTAAATAGAATTGAACCCTTAATTACCACATCACATTTAAGCTTCAGTTGTGCTCTCTTTATAATTAGCACCAGATTAATTCAGCACCACTGATATTAGTGTGAACTGCAGAGGGTCAATGAAGAATTAATATAATGACAAATTAAAATTTCATGTTTGAAATTAAAACAGACTAAAATTATGCCCCTAGTCTAAAGTCTTTTGTTTCAACTGCAGTTATAAATATTATTTAGAAAGTTATTTATTTAAATATTCTCTCATATACTCAGCTTTGGTTTCATTTAAGAAACAAGTTATAACCTTTTTGTACATATTTGTGCTTTTTGCCTTGTACAAATAATTTTGTATTTCTTTTCCAAGGAAAACATTCAAATTAGTCATGCTAGCTATTTTGTAATCCTGTTGTACTGTTTATACCAAACAAACATAAATGCTGGATTTTCTATTTTTCCATTTTTATCTCTTATTATTCTCCAATTTTCCATTAATAATTCTTCCTTTAACCTTTACACCCCTGATAAATGCGGATCTTTGTGAGACATCACATGATCACTACAAACCAATATATGACAGTGATAAGCAAATGTGCTACAAAACTGAATATGGATTGGTCGAAATCTTAACAAAACAGTTGAGTATAGTAAAAACCTCTCCTCACAACCATCTGAGTTTAGCAACTACCTTAAAATGATGACCACTTGTTCATGGTCTCAATTGGTTTTTCCACTTTATACTAGACCTCTCTTAGAAGACCACCTTGAAAATGCGACCACTCTATTGAGGTTTGAGGTCATAATTTCAATGTTTTACTGTAATTCTAACTTCCTGGGTGACAATGAGTATGACATTAATCAGACAAGTATATTTAACTAATATATACATGTATCAAATCATAACAATATGTTCATCAAGCTGAGATTTTTTCACCTGAGGTTTAATTGATTAAACTAACATATCTAACATTTCACAGGATATGCTAAACTTAACTCTTAGATTTAAAGATGTCACCTGTAGACTAACATTCATACAACAACAAAAAACAAACAAGAATATACTTTATATATAAAATATAAAAAATATAGCTTGGTCTTTTCCTGAGTACACAATGCAGGAATCATGTAAACTGTCACTTTACTTATTATCACACTGATCAGTGCAACATATATGCCAACATTTGAAATTTCAAAAGAAGTAGGCTGGGGACGTGGAGCTGCTTAAGCCCCACAGAGGCCTGGGGCTGAGCCCTTGGGCAACAGGTCTGAGGAACACAGCTCCTCTGAATCCAAACTGATCCCTTAAATCTAGCTGATAACAACAGCAATGTATTAATATCTATAAAACATATGTCAGACAAATTTTCATTTCAATATTTCTATACAAAAACAGACCAGAAACAAGAACCATTGGTCTCTGTTACAGAAAATTCTCATTTCTAATGAAAGGAAAACACTGCAGTGAAGTACCATGATATCTGGGGTATCAAAAAGACTACAGTGACCTTGTAGTACTAATCAAATGAAAATACTGAGCCATGCAGTTCAGTGCCAGTAACCATTAATATTTGAGGTATCAAAAAGATTCTGAAGGATATGCAGTTATAATTTATGTAAGGTAAGAAAAGGGGTAGGAATTTCTCCTAATTCCTCCTTCTGCTTTCCAGCTTTTTCGAACTCTTATGACATTAAGACTATTTTATCGTAGCCATGTATCTGTTGCATGAAAAAGGAATACCAGCCCAGTGAAAAGTGCCTAAAATCATTGTTGTTACACTTCATTTTGACTGACAGATGACTGGCCCGGAAACCTGAATACGGTCCCGTGGTTGTGGGCTGTCAGGCCTGTCTTTCTTAGCCTGTACTCTATTGGCTTAGATCCAGAAGCCTGTGCAAGTCACATTGGTTACCAAAGTGATGTCCTAACTGTAGCAACTGTAATAATGCTTAGTTACCCCTGGACTTAAGTCTACAAATTTGTTATTTCAAGAGACCCCTCATTATCAATCATGCACTTAATTCTTATAGAACTGAATAAAAACTGCTTATCAACTGGCTTACCTAGTGGTGTGGATCCAGGGATAATTGCTCAACATAGGTTTTACATGAATTTTGTGAGCAAAGAGTAAAAATATATAATCATGTGCATCTGACAAGAGAACCTGATATATATATTTATCATTATTTCACCAAGATAAAGCATCATGCAAGATGGATGGTCATAAAATATGGTTGGCTTCATAATCACGGGGTTAAAATTTTGCGATATTCACATTAAAATTGTTTCGTGTGGGTTCATTTTCATGATCTGCCCATGTTGTAAAGTACACAGAGTAAATCCATAATCATATGAACAAGTTAAATAACCTGTAAAGTTAAATAGTTAGATAATCGTACAAACTGGACAATGAAGAAAGGCAACACCATTCAAGTGGACATTTTTGTTCATTATATGCAGATTGTTTGAAATATTTTGCATCATTTATTATAGCAGTCTTTGACTTACAGGTAATATGCAAGATCTATTGTTATTTAAATATATATATATCAATATTTTGTTTTACGACTCCCTTTGACAATTGGGTATCATATTCACGAGGGTTTTATTTTTCACGAATATTCCCTTTGGCGAATATCATTAACTTGAAACCCTTGCAAACAAAAAGGAAATCACATTTAACTGCTTGTAGGGAGGAACCACAGCATAAACAGTGGTTTCATTTTGGCAGCAGATTATTCTGTCAATTATTGTTAAGTAAGGTCTGTTACTCTTGAAAAAAGTAAAGGTGTTCATTCACTTACCTTTTGAAAAAAATAAATTGTGATTTGTGACTTCCTCTGTGTATATATTAATGATCTTAGGGTAATTTTGTTGGTAAAAGTTCTTATAAGGCCTTTGTGAAGGAGGTATGAACTTGTTTATCAACAATATGTTTGTAAAGACAGCATTGTTGACGAACAGGAATTTAAACATGTAACCTTAGGTGGTAGACTGCATATAAGCGGAGGCAGAAAGGTCACTTGTTGCAAAACACCATTTGCAAAGCTCTGGCTTATCTGACTTGCTGCCAGATGCCCTTGTTGAATATGTTTTGATTATTTTGGCGGGCCCTCACACATTATAAACACGTTGATATAAACAAAAAAAGCAGCTTGTGTGATGTCCACGTTTTATGGCCTATTTTTATAAAGGTTCCAAGGGATTACCTTTAGTTTATAAAGGTCAGAAAGGTAATTGGGCCCCTTTAAATTTAAACTGCACAAAAATCCCTGAATCCACAGCCTAACAAAAATAATCACCACTTGAGGTGTAATATCTTCAGGCAGACTGTGTGCTGTTGTAAGATTCCTTTTTGTCGCCTTCTGCTATGTTATCCCCTTCCTTTTCTATATCTGGTTCATTTGTTGCATCATACAGGGGCCACTCAAAGCAGCTGCAGCACTTTAGACCATAAGGCAACCTTGCGTATAATGGTGGCGGAAACGGGATTAGTGGACTGGTCCTCTTCTTATATTCCAGGTAGTCTGGGTTACTGTAAAATAAGAGATACAATTAATGTTCTATTAGTACTGAGTTTAGAATAAATAGAATATTGTTAAATGTGAACATGAATTTTTGTTAAATATTTTTTTTATGAATTAACAGGACCATATCAATTCATAATGTAATTTTCCAACAAACATTTGATAAGATGAGAATATTAACATGAAAAGATTATTATTAAACACATAAGTTTGTGAACAGTATTACCTCATTCATTTCCCACCTGTTAATTACCAAATTCACCAACTACCAAACATGTTAAACTCCAAATGTTCTGTTTCATATTTCTCATATTATTATTATACATCAATTGGCAATCTTCCTGGCTGTCATACGTTGCAATCATCATTATTGTACAGTAGTGATGTAGGATTTGAGTACAGACTCCAGAATGTCTCAAAAACTTTTTTCTCCTCTACCATGTTTCTTTTATGTCTAAAAATTGAATTTAAATATTTTTACTGAATCATAGTTTTAATATTCAATTTTAAGTTAAAAGAAATGTGATACTGGAAAAACAAAAACAGTTTTCAGATTGGGTCATGAAGTTTAATATTAGCCCATAAAAAGTGGTTTGCTGTTACTGGTTGCTTAAAGTAGTGTACCATTTAAAAAAATTCAATAATTTCGAAAATGTTAAAATTTCATATGAAAATGGATGTGAATTTTGTATACAAATATACAATGAAAAAGAGCTATGTACCAGGTTTAAAATGATATAAACTTTATGGGGTCTACTATGCATTTGAAACAGCCTTTTGGTTGATTTTAAATTTAGGGGATTTTGTGAGTGATGCTACCTTAACTCTGTTCATGTAGCTATGCACTTGTAAATGTGTTTCTCTGCAGGTGTCAATGCTGTTTGACTTACTTTTTATACCGCCGGTCAGCTGACTTCTCTAGGCCAGGCATTCCACTCAGGAACAGGAGGAAAGCCATGGTGAAGAGGGGACTGAGCACCGCGGCCCACTGGCCATGCTCCAGAATACTGGTGCTCATAATGAAGTTCCCCCACCACAGGAAGATCTCACCAAAGTAGTTAGGATGCCTGGACCAACTCCACAACCCTGAAAGAAGTGTTCCACACATAACTGGAAAAGCACTCTGAGAGCGCAGACCTCCACCATATTACACTGTCAGAAATGCAGCATTTTTCCTTAAAAAATTCCTGGATCCAGATGGTGATTTGGATGACCCCAAGAACTTAATTAATTGTTCCTTGTATCATTGCTGAGCTATCCCGAAAATTTCATCAAAATCTGTAAATAACTTTAAGAGTAATGTTGCTACCATACAAACAAACAAACACCAGCAAAAACATAACTCAATTGTAAAACTTAATGTCCATAAAGTTGTGCACAATGTTGCTGGAAATTTTAGCTTCTAGAGAGCAGGGTTCACATTTTTTACCCAAGCTTTTTCCAATGTTTATATCCTTTTATCAAGTATATATAAAGCTTAGTTTCCTTCTGAATGGTCAACAGAAGTTATACCCACGTTTTGTGAATATTAGTAGCAAATGAAGTGGCTCTGACCACATCACCCCGTCTAAGATAACATATTTTCAGTATGGCAATGGACCTTAGATTATGAACAAACATAAGAGAACCACTGGAATGGGCTATCAACAATACCTTCATTCATTTTGTGCAGATAAATGCTTACCACGCCAATGAAAAGTGACCCATGGCCAAAGAAGCTCAGCTGAATATACTGTAGTGTCATAATGTACATACCCTTTTCATTTTTATTAAATCTCATAGTTTTCACATTACTGCCATATACTGACTAGGTTTCCTGCTGGATGAAGAACAGCTTGATCTCTAAGGCCATGTAAACTTAACAGCTTATGGCAGTGTTTGGAGCTTTTCATCCAGAACTTAGACTGGGCCCTGATGTGATTGGCTGGTGCAGAGTGTGACACTATGGGCATAATTCCGAAATGACTTAAATCCAGCAATACACTGTTTTTATTTTTCCCTGATAATTTTGGACTGACAGTGTCAGAAATACTAAGTCTCAGAGGATTTCCCTGCCAAGTTGACAGTGCTAATACATGTGCCAATAGTTTATGAACAAATTACACAACCTCGTGTTTTCTGTGGAAAAATATACACAAAAGATGTTTTTCCTACAGGAATCAGGTTCAGTTTATGTAAAATCTATATTAATATTTTTTATATAGGCAATTGTGTTGTATGATAATATAATGATATTTGGAATACATTTGCTTGACTTTAAAGCTTGTTAAAATATAGGAATATACATCTCTGACTTTGACCTACCTGAGTCACACCATAATTTGCTATTGCTTGGATTGTTCTTAAATGCATTTTTCTGAAAATCTGCGATGGTCTCACACAAGAACCCCAGGCCGAACATGACAACTCCAACAATGTCCATTGGTGTGAACACGTCTGCTTTACGACCACTCTTCTCAGAGTTAATAAAGATCACAGACAGGCTCACAACATAAACCCATGTAAACTGTAAATAGACAGAAAATATAAACTGTTCAGTAAATATGAAAACTAGAAAATATAATGAACAACTACGCATGGGTCAATGAGGTTTATATGTACTGTTATTGTACAAAATTGATCTCTATCAATAATGCAAGGACACAGCATTTGTACTGAGTTAAAATAAAATTGTTGTGCTCATTGTTAAAAATTTTCTTTATCACATCCATTTAATTCATGAAGAAATATTTTCCAAAAACAGCAAAGGTACTAAAAAAGTGCTGGGATTTTTAAACAAAATATTAAAAAAAAAAAGTTGTGCCAGCTCTGTGTTGACTAGATCCAACAAAAATTGCATCTTACTTCTTTCAATAATGCATCTTTTTTTTATAAAATATCAACTCATGATGTTCCCGATTTGTGAAATTATGGAGAAATGAGATACAAAATTACATGTATAATAACATTACATACAAACTAGAATTATGTTCTAGGTAGCCTTCATGAAACTTTATTGGGTTATTGACAACAAAAAGCCTTGTAGTAACATGTATGTAGGCCTATATAAGTATTACATAAATTCTATATATTTATTAATATACACAATATAAACTACCTGTATGATCCAGAATACAGCAAATTTAGCTGGGTTTTCTCTGATTCCATCAAATCTCTTGTCTGCCCCCAACTTGATGACTCTGTATAACAGGAAAGCAGAGAGCCTGACCCCCCAGACAGTCACAAACACTGTGATGAGGATCTGTCTCACAGCATAGGTCTGAAAATGTAAGCCATATTAAAGGAATATAATCAGAAGCAAAATCCTGTCTATTTTTATCACATTATCAGTTCACTTTTGCTTTATTCAAAAGTTTCCAGGCTAAACCATCCCAGCACAGAGTCACAGTACCTCACCTTCAGCTGTTTAACACCTTCTTATGGTTCTGGGTGTGAGTGAACACAGTCCATGTGTGTCTGTTTACAAAAACAAGGCAGTGTGACCGGAGGTCAGATTTTGTGTATGAGCGACAGATCCCAAATTAGGACTAGTGAAAACATGTCCATACATATACATTGCACATGGACCTTGATGTCGTCTGATATATCTCTGCTGGATGGACATAATGGTCCATGGGCCAAAAGTAAATTAATTCAGGCCAAGTCAGTCAAGGCATCTCCTGATTGACAGGTGTTGTGGCCTGGGCGATACATGAGTCCCATGCACTGTTTTTATGTTGATGCCTGTGATCATGCCCTGTCCACATTTTTAACACTGCTGTACAAGGGTAAGCCTGTAGCCAACAGTTTCAGGGCAATATTTTGGCAGGTACCAATTTATTTCTGAGAGGAGATGCTATGTTAATTCAAAATGTTTTATGGGTGATTATGCTCCTTTAAAGATTACAGGCATTTACATATTTGAAATAAAAGTTTATCTTATAGTAGGCATCTAATTAATTTAAACTAACTTCCATACACAACAGCTGTTATATAACCCTTAAGTATTAAAACCACCACTAAATGAAGCTCACTCAAGAAAGGCACAAGAAAACTTCAACTTATGGGCACTTATCTGTTATGACCACCTTTGAATTACATACACACGAGGTGGTCCAATGACAAACAGATTAACAGGTCCAGAACCTCTCTATCTTTGGCCACAGTTCTCTAATACCCTTAAATGGACAAAAATGTAGCACCAATGTCTTTAATTTGGAAATTCCCCAATTACTCCCAACTTTGCAAAAATCTAATGATTGTGAACAAAATCATGACCATTTCTTTGCATGACCTACTGTATGTTTATGTCAGCCTTCATACCTTGTGGTAAATAAGGGCATGAATGGAAGTGGCTGGGTAGGAAGACTGAAAAGTTGTTTTAAGTCTTATTTAGAGGTGATTATAGCATAATTTAGGTTGATGGGCAGTCAAAGTAAGGGAACCAAGTTTAATTTGTGGGAAGGTTGGTTAGATAGGTAACAGGGGGATGGGGCCAGTGATGCTTGTAATATCACTCACCCGGTGAATACATACTGTCAAGTGCTGTGGGCACTGTCTATAAAACCATTTGATTAAAGGATATGGACGTATAACATTATCTTGATCTGAGGTTTTCTTAGCCACTTATACTGGGCTGGTAAGCCTTACTTGAGTCATAATAAAAGCGGTACTGAGCAATCGTTTGCAGTTGTCTTCCATCATCTTGCATTAATATCATGATAAACAGCCCATAATCTTAACATCAGGCTATGATTGATGAATAAACACAAAAGAATGTCAGAAGGCCGAAATGGGGCTAAGGTTTTCTATGCATAGGATCAAGATTTTTTTAAGAAGTCATAAATTGATATTATTTTTGTAGTTCAGAAATCAGAGAAAATGCATTCATACTGTAGCAGGGTTCAAGTGAGAAAACATCCACGCCAAAATACCAAATTTTACCATCTACACCCTGAAAAAAAAAAATTAAAGTTAACTTACCCCTGACAGGCACATAGTCATGATTGCCAGGACAACAAAGTTTGTTCCTCCAGCCAAGTCTGTGACTTTGTCGAACTTCAGGGTGCAAGCGATGATGAAGAACAACACCTGGTAACCCAGGGTAACCAGAGCACAGAGTGCCAAGTTGTTCTCGTCGAAGATGTACATCCTTCCAGGTAGCTTTTATCACCTACAAAAAATGGAATGATTATAGAGTGTTCAGCCAAGTCTGATTAGAATGTAATATGATACATCAAGATTTGCCTTTTTTCGGGGGTGCGGGGGGGGGGGGGGGTGTTGAGCAGGGTTCGCAACTTCGCATTTGACATGGGTAAAATCTATTTACCCAACCCAGTGGGTAGAACCTGGGTAAAATGTATTTTACCGATGTTTTACCCAGGGTTTTGCCTAGATTATTACCCAAGCTTTTCCCCATCTTATTTTGCTATTATCAATCAGGACCCAAGCCTAGTTTCTTTCTGTTTGCTCACACACATTAAAATTTGTGAATATTGGAAGCAAGCCAAGTGTCTTTGACTATATTACCCCTGTCCAAAAGAAGCCTTTTACCACTGACACTTTCACTCATGAATGTAAACTTGGCCGTGCACAGCACATTATTCTGATCAATAGGAATTAGGGGTAAAACCCAGGAATTCTGGGTAATACTTGGGTATAACTTATTTTACCCAGCCTAGGTTTTACCTCGGTTTTACCGAGATATTGGGTAAAACCAGCAAACCCTGGTTTTGAGAAGCCAAATTATACTAGTCATGTACTAGTACTACAGTCCTGTATCTTTCTTTTGCAGGTTCACGTTTTTCAAAATGTGCCAGTTTAACAGACCGACAGACAGCTGTTGGATAAAGGACCACGACTATAGCTCAGATGACTTTTTAGTCAGCTGAGATAATAATATATCAAGCTTTGTTTTTTTTGGGGGGAGGGGGGGGGGGATATCAGCAGGGTTTGCATTTGACCTGGGTCAACAAAATGGGTTAAACCTGGGTTAAAAGTATTTTACCCATGTGTTACCCAGGGTTTTGCCTAGATTATTACCCAAGCTATTGTGGATATCAAACTATTTTACCCAGCCAAGGTTTCACCTTGGTTTTACCGAGATATTGGGTAAAACCAGCAAACCCTGGTTACACGTAGCCAAATTATACTAGTCAAGTACCAGTACCTTTCTTTTGCAGGTTCTGTTCAGAGTGTGCAAGCCTGGTGCCTAAACGGAAGAATATAAATGTACCCCTTGTGATACGCAATCTTGACCAGCCTGGTTTAAACATGGTTACCAGTGCTATACATCACTAATCACATCTTGAACCAATGTTCCCAGTTATATATCGCAGGGACTGGCTTCAGTACTAAAACAAATTGCTAATGCCTGAAAAATTGCTCATGAATATGATTTTGTAACTGTGGTCTTTCCATATGTCTGCAAAGTGTATATGTGTGTACAATGAGTTAAGGTCTCCACAGAAGCATGCATAGCATATATTCTGGGTAAATGATTTTACATGTATGTACTCCTGCATTTTGTTCAGACCTGCTAGACTCATTTTACCACTTCATACTTCAGCCAGCAGGGTTGGCATTCTCCAGGAAGATAGGTATTTCTTCCCTTCCCAGGGAAGTTAGGGAAATTTCCAGGAAGTTAGGGAAGAAACTTTTGACATTCTCCAGAAATGCCTCGCTCATGAGGACAGAGACAGATTAGTTTTGTCAGTGTTAAGGTTCATGCCTAACACATCTATTTCCAAAATGTCTGCTGCATATATTTGGCTGATTTAATGGCTGTGTCCCAAAATCTCTACTCACTGATTTGTGGTCTGTCTCATAATATTATTAACATTAAGTCTATTGAATTTGGTCTACCAGTATAGCGTGATAACCAGATGTTCCCCCCACAATGTTTACACTATACCTTCATGAAATCCTAAGTATATTATGATAAACATAAAAGCAAAAAATATATAAATAAGTCACACTGCTAATTAACATTGGGTATAACAATTAATTTACCAAACTACTCACAACCTTAAACTTTGACAATCTTTCATAGCTGAACGGACTCAATAATGTTCACAATACTGAATTAAATAACAATTCTTTTGCCAAAGTAGGCTAGAATGAATAGCCTTTGATCCTAAATCTTAAAAAATAAAAATTATAATTGATAGATTATTAATAGATGCCTGTAGACATTTTGGGATTCCAGTCATATTCTGTAGTAGACATATTTTATCAAAGGAAGTAAAGACGTTTTGGGAGTGTCTTATATTGGCAGGTTAGATCTGCTCATTACTGAGCAAATAAATAAGCAATCTGCTCAACAGTCAGTAAATTTTCAAAGAGTGTATGCATCTTCTTAACCAAACCAGTTTGATTTAACATATTTATTCAATTTAATTTAAAGTATAACTTCTCAGCTTAAGGCTAGCCCTACTATACAAAACACTCTTGGCCCTGGACTGTGTATTCTCCAGATAAAACTAGAATACAGGTAGTCAACAAGCGACTACGTGTATCCGCCGAAATCAGAGTAAGACGAGTGAAGTGAGGCATGGATTGAGTGGCAAGGGGAAATAGAGTGAGGTGTGTTGCATATTAGCATGGATGTCTGCAGCTGAAATGTGTATGTAGGTTGCACCACCTACCACAAAATCCACAAAGCTGTCCAAGTTGTATACATATGCAAAATTTTAGGCAGATAAGTCAAACCACTACTTGTATATGAGTGATTTTATCCGACAGCAGACAAACAGAAGGTTGCTGTGCTAAAAAGGGTGGCAGGTGGGGCCACAAATCTTGTGTATGATTAGGAGCTATGTGAGATCTATACACATGCAAAATTTCAGGGGAATATGTCAAACCAGTCCTGAGATATAAGCCTGAATGTCTGCAGTGTAAACATAAATGTAGGTGGTGCCATCTGCCACAGAATTGAGAAAGCTATCCAAGATGTATAAACATGCAAAATTTTAGGCAGATCAGTCAAACCACTACTGAGATAAGAGTGATTTTAGCCCATGGCAGACAAACAGACTGAGGCTGTGCAAAAATGGTGGCAAGTGGTGCCTCCAGTTTTGTGTATGATATAGAGCTACATGAGATCTACACATGCAAAATTTCAGGAGGATACAGCAAACCAGTCCTAAGATATAAGCCTGGATGTCTGCAGCGTAAACATAAATGTAGGTGGCGCCACCTGCCACAAAATCCAGAAAGCTATCAAAGATGTATAAACCTGCAGAATTTTAGGCAGATATGTCAAACTACTGCCGAGATATGTTTTATCCCACGGCAGACAAACAGACAAATGCTGTGCAAAAATGGTTGCAGGAGGCGCCACCATTTTTAATATTATAAAGAGCTATGTGAGATCTATACACATGCAAAATTTTGGCCCAATAGATCAAACGGTTCCTGAGATATGAGCTTGGATGTCTGCAGCGTAAACATGAATGTAGGTGGCGCAACCTGTCATAAAATCGATAAAGCTATCCAGGATGTATACACATGCAAAATTTCAGGTGGATAAGTCCAAACAATGCAGAGATATGAGTGATTTTATCCCAAGGCAGATGAACAGATGGATGCAGTTCAAGAATGGTTGCAGGTGGCGCCACCATTTTTAGTGTATTGTCAGGGGTTGCCGACTTGCAGGTTCTCTTGTCAAACTCGAACTTAAGGCAGACGTTAAGACGATGTTTAATCAATATATCAAAGCCGTACAGGTTCCCACCATGCACATACACTAAAAATATATTGAAATAGCAGGCTACTGGAGACTCACTCTGGACTTGAGACCTGAGCCCTGAGACAGTGCCACCCCAGTATACTTATACATTCTACAGGTGAGGACCTTAACGAAACAGGGGTTGCAAGGCTGGTGCTGATATCGCTATCTGGTCCAGTCAGAGTAAAAGTGTGTTTCGTGTTAACGCTTAAAATGGATATAATGCAAAGACTACTTTATGCTCAACAATAAATATTACCTTGCCGGATAGCTCACCGCACACTTAATCAGTCAACTAATTGTGACGTAATCACGAATTAGGGTTAACTAGTAATGAGAAATAAACTTAGATTATAACATGTGGATTTTAATTTATCAACTGAAAAATGATTAATAACTGGCAAATTAAATAACGTAAGGTATCTTGGCATATATGCACATAAAGAGAACAAATGGGCCCACCTGATAATCTATTATTCTTAGAAATATAAATAAGGGCCTGGTTGCTAATGAAGAATATACTTTAACAGAAAACACTCTATTTCTCTCTATATACATCCATATGGGATAATGAGCAGGGGTCGAGGGGAAGCCATCAGCCTCATCCCGCAGACGCTGGGCTGGGTGGCCCCTTACACAATCAGACCGGAGAGACCAGAACTAATAGTTAACTGCTGGACATCATTGTACGCCTAGACCTGTATATGTATGAGTGTGTACTCTGTAACAGTATGTTATAAAGTTATCCAAGGGCTACATTTGTGTAAAATTTTTAGCCTGATCGGTCAAACGGTTCCCAAGATATGTGGGTTTATGTGTGGAAACAGACGCACAAATGGATGCTGGGCAGACAGGAAAGGACAGAGGTCAACCAAAAATGAGGGCGCAGCAGTTCACATGTAACCCGATCATAATTCCAAATTTTTAAAAATCTGCCCAGTGGTTACGGAGGAGTTCTCCGGAAACCTATGCCGCGGCGGTGTCCGACTGAAAACATTGTATCCGCAAAACTCTGTTTTGGCGGATACAATAATGTTTAATACTCAACTGAAGACCATACAAACTGTTCAAATCTCATTCCAACCCTTGGACTGTTTGGACTCGAGCTGAGTTCATCTTTATTATTCAACTATAGACAAGCCCTTAAAACAACTCACACCCCTTGACTGTGTGGAATCATCTTAAGTTCATCTTAATTGCTCCACTAAAGACTACCTTAGTGAGCCTGCAGTTATAATCACATCCCTGGAAAAGTAGTTATGCCCCAGTAGGTTTCTTAGACACCTAGATATGACAGGCAAAAGTACCATTTACAAAACAAAAATGACATGTATGTTGTGACTGTTTTTCTTCCCTGGAAAGAAATGGTGGGAAGAAAGTATTCAGGGTATGAATTAGGCTGAAAAATTTACATGCTCCAGGTGCACCCTTGCAACAAAATCTACATGCACCTAAAGATTTCAACATGCAACTTGTAAAAGTAGTGAGAAATCTGTTTGAACCCCGAGTGTCGATCATGAATGGTTGCTTCTCAAGATGATCAATGCATGATTAGATAATTAAAAGCCACTGGATATGAATATTTCTATTGACATTATTACAAAAAAATGAGTTACTGCACATACATTTTTTCATTTGTTTTAAATTATAATACTTGCACAGAGTGCACCCTAGGTACAATTTCTACCTGCACAAAAGAAAATGTACATGCAAACGTGCATGTGTGCACCCTCTATTTCGCACCCTGAAGTATTTCTTCCTTTCCCTTCCCTTCCTTCTTGGAAGATTGTGCCAATCCTGTCAGCCAGTTCATGCATATATCTGAACAGAGAATTCCCTAGTTGTTATATTTGGGTATCTGTGGAAGGAGACCAACCACAACACTCATCGGGATCACACAAAAATAATGAAGTTTAGATAGAAGTTACGCAGACCTTTGAGAGCTAATTTGTTTATAGGAATTACATGCAATAGAACCTGGGCTTATCAAAGATCATTTCACAAATTCATTTTCTTACTAGTACATTAAAGATAATTCTTATTATTCCATTAACTTACAGTGAACATTTGACCACTTCATTTCTAGGTACTTTTTAACTGACATGTTCATCTTAAATACTGGAGACGATAATCTCATCTTCAGTGACACAAGTGATGAATCCTTAATGGATGGGAACATGACAAATCAAAATATGATACATGAACTATAGGCAGAGTGTACACAATAACTAACAAGACTGGTCTTCCAGTAACTTGGATTATCGTTTCAATTTCATCCCTACCATTTCCTTAATTTTCTAATAAATCTTACCATTTTAGAAATGAATTTATTTTTCAACAAAAATCTAAAGATAAGGAACTTAATCCACTCTACTAACATAACCTATCAACTCCTACTTTACAGATTAGGGTAGATGAATTGAAAGGAATTGAACATTACCTTATATCTGTTAGGAGTGGTCTTTTCCCAGACAGTGGGAATCAGAAGCCCAGAACTACTTCTAAGCACAGCTTTTATATTCCAACCCGCCTACCCCTCCAAGCAGTGGGTCACCCAGCAACTTAAGCCTAGACCATATAGTTCTAACTTAAAACTGTTAATTTGCAAAAGGCAAATACCAAAATGAGTACGAAAAGTTAAAAGATTATTTGTTCAGTTTTACATATAAGTGAGTAACAAGAAATTATATGATGCAATTTTTATGCTAAAGGTTTATCATCCACTTAAATATAACTAGAATACGGGTAGTCAACTAGCGACTACGTGTATCCGCCCAAATCAGAGTGGGATGGGTGAAGTGAGGCATGGATTGAGTGGCAAGGGGAAATAGAGTGAGGTGTGTTGCATATTAGCATGGATGTCTGCAGCTGAAATGTGTATGTAGGTTGCGCCACCTACCACAAAATCCACAAAGCTGTCCTAGTTGTATACATATGCAAAATTTTAGGCAGATAAGTCAAACCACTACTTGGATATGAGTGATTTTATCAGACAGCAGACAAACAGAAGGTTGCTGTGCAAAAATGGTGGCAGGTGGCTCCACAAATCTTGTGTATGATTAAGAGCTATGTGAGATCTATACACATGCAAAATTTCAGGGGGATATGTCAAACTAGTTCTGCGATATAAGGCTGAATGTCTGCAGCGTAAACATAAATGTAGGTGGTGCCACCTGCCACAGAATTGAGAAAGCTGTCCAAGATGTATAAACATGCAAAATTTTAGGCAGATCAGTCAAACCACTACTGAGATAAGAGTGATTTTAGCCCACGGCAGACAAACAGACAGTGGCTGTGCAAAAATGGTGGCAAGTGGTGCCTCCAGTTTTGTGTATGATATAGAGCTATGTAAGATCCATAGTTCTATACACATGCAAAATTTCAGGAGGATACAGCAAACCAATCCTGAGATATAAGCCTGGATGTCTGCAGCAAAAACGTGAATGTAGGTGGCGCCACCTGCCACAAAATCCAGAAAGCTATCAAAGATGTATAAACCTGCAAAATTTTAGGCAGATATATCAAACCACTGCCAAGATATGAATGATTTTATCCCATGGCAGACATACAGACTTACACTGTGCAAAAATGGTTAGAGGAGGCGCCACCAGTTTTGCACATGATAAAGAACTTTGTGAGATCTATACACATGCAAAAGTATGGCCCAATTGGTCAGACGGTTTCTGAGATATGAGCTTGCATGTTTGCAGCGTAAACATGAATGTAGGTGGTGCCAGCTGTCATAAAATCAAGAAAGCTGTCCAGGATGTATAAACCTGCAAAATTTCAGGTGGATAAGCCAAACCACTGCCAAGATATGAGTGATTTTAACTCAAGGCAGATGAACAGATGGAAGCTGTGCAAAATGGTTGCAGGTGGCACCACCAATTTTGCGTATGATGAAGAGCAATGTGAGATCTATAAACAAGCAAAATTATGGCCCAATTTGTCAGACGGATTCTGAGATATGAGCTTGGATATCTGCAGCATTAACGTGAATGTAGGTGGCTCCACCTGTCATGAAATCAAGAAAGCTATCCAGGATGTATACACACATGCAAAATGTCAGGTGGGTAAGTCCAACCAATGCAGAGATATGAGTGATTTTATTCCAAGGCAGATGAACATATGGACACTGTGCAAAAATGGTTGCAGGTGGCGCCACCATTTTTAGTGTATGTTCAGAGGTCGTAATAATCAAAATTTGTTACATTCCCTCCCGGGAATGCAAAAATTTTTCTGGCATTCCCACCAGACCTTTTACATACCCTCAGAAACTTTGTTTAAATATTGAATGTTTTCAGCTGAAAAAAAAGAATAAGCAATATCCCTATGACTAATCAAATGAAACTAAAACATGTTCTTGTAAATTTGAATATAGAAATGTAAATATAGAAAAAGAGCAACAAGGTGTGTATATCTTAATAAGTTACTGAAGCAAATGATAGTGGGTCATCTGATGCAGCATGTTTTGACAGAGTTCACCATATAAAAAAAACTTTATAATACAAATGGTATTCAGTGAAATGTAATTCTTGCAGGGTTTGGGTCAAATACATTTTTGTATTTAAATACAGCTACAATGTGTATTTGTATTTACATTTGTGTTTTTTAAAATTACATTTGTAATAGCATTTGCATTTGGCCTCCGTACTTGATGTATCTAATCAAATACTATACAAATACACGTAAATGCGATGGTAGCATGCGGGTCCCGCACATTTCGTAAAGGTACCATGGGAAAAATTAGCATTAATGTATTGTATCTGGGATCAAATGAATGTTCCTGCCAAAGTCAAATGACACATGTGGGTTAAGAGAAACTCAAGTGCAGAAAATTCAGTGGGTACGTTCGGACAAGTATTGTTTATTTCCGTTCACAATATTTGCATGGAAAAACAGCAGTAGATAATAAATTGTCGGTGGATCACCTCATATTTCCTTATGATGCGGTTCAATCTTCTTGAAAAAAGTACCTGATTTCCAGTTTTGAAACCCTTATTTGCAAATTCCCTGGCACTTTTTACTACAAACACCACAGGTGTCCCCACCAGAGATTAGGGCAATTTTAGCACCGCATCCCTACTGCTGCTGACATGAACAGCAAGACGTTTGGAAAAATTCTGTTGTTTTTATCGAACGGCGATTTTTCATCAGTGCTCATTGTAAACATCAATTACATCATGATACATATTTTTTCATTCATTAACAAGCGTGCAATTTCAGTTGATCGTCGTACCAGGGTTGCCCGTATTTTTTTGGCTCGAGCCGTATAATGTGAAGGTGCAAGCCCGGGTCCGTCTGCCTTCATGTGCTAGAATAATAGCCCTCTATAATTATATTCTTAAACTCCCTCGGTCTCCATGTGGAAGATGTTCCTAATTTCCATAATGTAAGGTATAACAAGACGAAGCTGATAGTTTAATTTGAGCATTTAAAATTAGTCTGATTGTGCCTATATATTTGTGGAACGACCAATACATTCTCGTACGTTACAGGGAAAAAAAACTGCCCGTTAACAGCTCCCATATTTCGTAACTTTGGCGAAACAGCCTGCGCGCATCAGCCCAAGGTCAATGAAATCTGACAAATTATAATGCACAAATATTTATGAAATATAGGTGAATCACAAAAAAAAAAAAAAACACTGAGCAATTAGAAATCGTTCTCATTTGCTTACAAATAAAACGCAAGCTCAATGCTGTCACATTATAATGCTCGACATCCATACTGTCAACCGGCAGGTTTTGGCAATAAAGCCGCATAGAAACCATGTGACACGTTGATTTGCATTAATCAGTGCCTCGTGCACAGGTTCTTCTGATTGGAGGAGCCATGACGTGTCATAGAGTGAGAGCCAATGGTAGATACGTAGTAAAAATCCACCCCATGTGGCTTCATTCATGACAATTTTGGCGGGAAAATATTCACTGACGTGTCGTTTACGGTGGTTATGAATATTTTTTTTTCAGTTAAGATCACGGCGGCACCTTGTGTATATAAAACAAATGACGCAGGGCTATATAATGGAATCTGCAACTGACGATGTCTAGTGCACGATCTCCACAAATCAGATGTTTGTTATTGCGTGAATGGCGTGATTTCTTCAGTTCTGTAACGATCATGACGGTATTAGCAGGTGATCACTTTCTGACAAATTGTCTCTATACCGGACACAACTGATCAGGACACGCATAAAATTAAAGCAACTGCGTATACCATCAATTTTTGGAAGTGTTTCTTTTTAATTGCCTTTCTTTGCGTAGATTTATTTTATTAATGGCATTTAAAATAAACCAAATTCTTCGATAATAGGCTGGCATTCCCGGTCGGGAATTCAATGAAAAATTCAGCATTCCCTCCGTAAATATTGCTTTCCTCGGGAATGCAGGAATGCATAAAATCGAGGCCTGATGTTATAAAGCTATCCAAGGGCTACATTTGTGCAAAATTTTTAGCCTGATCGGTCAAAGGATTCCCGAGATATGTGGGTTTATGTGTGGAAACAGACGCACAAATGGACACTGGGCGGAGAGGAAAGATCAGAGGTCAACCAAAAATGAGGGGCAGCAGTTCACATGTGACCTGATCATAATCCCAAATTTAAAAAAATTTTCCGCCCAGTGGTTACAGAGGAGTTCTCCGGAAACCTATGCAGCGGCTGCCGACTGAAAACATAGTATCCGCAAAACTCTGTTTTGGCGGATACAATTATGTTACTTGATATTCATGCCCCCTGCATGCCTGGGAGACTTCAGACAAAGCAGACAACAGCGGCTCTGGGGCCCCTGGGAGATCACTAGCTTAAAATCATCTGATGTGCCCTGGATTACATAGCATCTTGCAAGGCAAACAAAGTATTGCAATCAACAAAATATATGCACCCACATTATAAGTATTATATCATCTTGTTACATATGTCCGCATAGGAAACCACAATCTGGATGTTGCAAACGGGCTCGACTTTTTACAGGAACTGACCGGAACCTACAGGAACTGACCGAAACTGAGTTCATATTACCGGAACTGACCAAAACTGACTGCATGTTATCAGAACTTAAAAGAAAATAAAGCACTTGTTAAGTTATTTTAAAACATATTTTATAATAACATAACTTGATGAGTTATAACCAACTATGACAACAATTATCTTACGTGGATCTGCTTAAAATGGTACTGGAACTGACTTGAAGAACACACATTTGACCTGACTTTACTTCACCCCAAATTGTTTTAAACAGTATCAAAATAATTAAAAAAAAAAAACAAGCAAATGACGAACACTTTTATCATACTTCCCAATATTCTATAAATCCATGTATAATGTTATTATGACTTTACTTCACCCACAATTGTTTTAAACAGTATCAAAATAATTAAAAAAAAAACAAGCAAATGACGAACACTTTTATCATACTTCCCAAAATTATATAAATTCATGTATAATGTTATTATAAATTACAATGTCTTTGTCAACAACAAATACCTCGTGAGGCAAGTAAACTTAAGATATGGACCATGACAATTTAGTGATCTACAGTATCTACCCCTAGCTCTTGTGCGCTCTCCCTTCCGGAGATATCTATGGAAATAAATGTATAGCAAACACCACAATATTTGCAGTTATACAGTGTTCAGATTATTACAAAGACAGTGACCACCAGCTCATGACTCCTGTTTTAAAATCTATTTCATCTGGACCTAACGATGCTAAGCATCAAATTGCTGGGTTTTATGATTACAATTTGTATCATTTGAAAAAAAAATTGAAATTCCACTATACAGTCAATCATGATCAGTTTAAGTAAGAATTCATTCAAACAGCTTATTTATTCATGACAAATGCATGGAATACCTTGGACTGACATTTCAGTCATTATCGCCTTGGATTGTTAAAGATTTATTTATTTCTAAGTGTTGCACATGTACCATATTTGAAATTTAAATTCAGAAATAATTATATGAACACAAAGGAGAAGTTTTCTTTTTAATATCTTTTTTCTTGCATTAATTTTAATACCTGGGCATCAGGAATGTACAAATACTAAAACATAGTCCTGTGGGGATGCTGCTATATATATAGGCCCTTCCAGTCAATAAAATTTGTCCCACCAAGGGGCACCCATCATTTTTTGGCAATATTTAGGACATGATGTTACAATGGCAGAACATTTTATATAAACTTATTAATGTATATTTGCAACTTTCTACATGTTTCTTCATTAATTGACAGCGCAAGATGGTGTCTTTCAGGTGCTGATGTATTTTATCATATTTATGATAATTAAGTCAAAATATCATGACAAGAATAAACTGTTTTCTCAAATATTAAATTAAATGTTTCACTCAAAGTTTTGCACAGTAAAGTGGGGGTTTCCTTGTATAGAGCTGCAGAAAAGCTGTCTTCTTTTTATTCATTCAGAACTATACTGACAACCAGTAAAAGAGCAACAATGAGCAAACTCATTAAAGCCTCAACAGCTCAGAGTGATAAGCCTAGGGGTGAGGGCAGCCAGCCAGTCATAAGTACCCCATATCAGCTCATCACACCCTGCAGTTGCTCAAAGAGAACAAAAACAGATCAATCAGAGAGTGATGGACTTATCAGCACTGTTTCTATCATTCTAAAATTCTGTAATTCTGCTTTAATTGTTTGTTCAGAATATTCAAAATTGTTTTGGAAAAGATGCTGAAAATATTATAATTTTACTGAGGAAATTATACTTGTCCAATGTAAATAAATTGAAAATTACATGAAATTGTCCGCTTTACAAAATAATTGAAATATGTTATTAAACTGAACAAATATTTACAAATGAACATCAATGGGAAATGCGGTACTTTTATTGTATGATCATTTCACAAAACCTTGTATTTTATCGTGTTTGTTATGTTGTGTTGTTACTGTATTACAATATGTTTCACATTGTCTGAGAATATGGAAATTCAAAAATGTAAATTAAATGTTATTTAATATATTTTAAAGTCAGTTCCTGTCAGTTCCTGTAAAAGAGGTCAGTTTCGGTAAAAAGTCTAACCGTTGCAAACAGAGGGGGACTGCCACACCCCTTTTCCCCCACCAACATTTAGTTTTGGGCCAAGTGTAGCACTGACTATGGAATGACATAGAGCGATACGGGTACCATCTGTTGATATTAGCACTGTTATTTTCATGTGAATCACTTAACCATATCCAATGTTTCACTGTAAAATATACACAAATACTGAAATAGTCCATGCATGACAAAACTAATTACATGGAGTATGTGATCTGTGATTGTAAGAGAATAGCTGTTTATACAATTTATAAATAGTTACTCAAAAAGGACAAATATAGTTAAATTCAATGTTAAAGAAACTCACCACTTAGCCCAAGTTGTCTGACCTTATGTCGCTATCTCTTCTTACATAAACCAATCCAGATCCCTCATAAACAACCTGTCGTCTGCTTTACGGTCTCGCAAGCACGTGTTTCACCTCGTGTGTTTGTTATGAGTGCAGGCGTCCTTAGTGAATATTTAGGTCATCACTCAAAAGTAGGTCACATAGTACTCTCCAAACATAAGAAAAGAAATTGAGGAGCAAGTCACCGATATTGTACCACGTCTTCTAATAATTTGTTACTTTCGACTTAAACGTATTATACACCTGGAAATAATTTAATATAATGTGTGATTATTCTGTAAATCACGGAAAAGTAATATACTTAATATAAATACTATGTTGGAGAATGAAGTTGTGACCACGTCATTTCTCGTGTAATCTCGCAACCATGGTGTTGGTAAACAACATGGCGGCTTCCAGATTTTCAACAGGAAAACATTAAGAGGTGAATAAAGTTTTCAATGTCAACCGACTTCCACTTCATAGACTATATTCATATAACACCCGGTAAGGTACAAAAAGAAAAAGCTTTGAATCGTACTGAAATTTTTGATGAACAAACTCGTTGAATGGTTGATTTTGGGCGATTCAACATATTATTTTTAAATAAATGGGCTTTAAATTTTTTTAAATTAAAAAGTTTATTTTTTTTGTGGTACCATATGCCACATTTGTCATAGTCACAAAATTAAATGTTCACAATCATATAATTTTCACATCAAATCACAGACTGTTATCTAGATATGATAATGCCATTTCATTGGTTTTATTATTATTTATTTCATGGGTTTTATTATTATTTATTTTTGTATCTTTATTTTCTTGCACTGTTTTGAAGATGTTGTTTAGAGTCTTCTTGAATGTGATTCCAGTTTCTCATTATATTAGAGATTGGTATTCAATATGTATGTATGTATGACTAAACATATATTTTAAAGATAAGTATATTATATAATTCCTTTTCATAATAGAACTGGTTCACTAAGTTATATATGTGCCAGATAATATATCCTCATCTCTGAATAGATGAGGAAGTTTTGAAGTTCCCAGCAATAATGTGATGTTTATATGTCATGCAGTCTGTGCAGCCATCCAGCTTGAAGAAATTTAAGGATCTAATTGTCAGACATGGGGTAATAGTAATAAGTAATAGTAATAGTAATAGACTATTACAGCTATTTCCATGTAATAGTAATAGTAATAGACTCAAAAATTTGAGTTGTTATAGTAATAGTAATAGAAACAGAAGGCAAAGTAATAGAGTAATACATATTACTTTCTATTACTTCCTGTGAGCCCCTTGATCAGCATATCAGCAAATAATGCTGAACAGACTCAGTTCTTGTCCAGTAACTGCCCAGGATGTGCCTATTGTTGAGGCAAGCATGGGCCAGCTGCCACATTGCTTGTGACCACTGGTGCTAATTACATAAGAGTACTGGACAGAGTAGGTCACTGCCAAATAAGTTACCTGGCACAATCTGACCTTTGATTAGTAAACCATGAATAAACAGAGGCATGTTTGATGTTAAGAGACAGATAAATATAGTGTTTTATTATTGTGACATGTACATCTTATCTCACATCCATCAATCCATCTGCATATTCTGAAATGTACTTAGATTTGTTTTCACAAGCCAGTTTGCATTTTAATCATACAAATTGCAATAATACACGTTCAAGAAAAATATAATATGGAACCAGATACAGTGCAGACCCAAAATGTTCATGATAAGCTTATGGTGTTTTCACTACCCATAATGTACTGAAGCCTACAATGCTATAAACTCAGACCAATGCTACAATCACTTGGATAAAGTCATACTGCAGGCACATGTATTATCTAGTTAATTTATATACATATTCTTTTAAAACTATTCTTTTAATACTTGTCTCTTATTTAATAGTACCAATTTTGCAGACCTTCATTCAGTATCTAAAATTATGTTAATTTATATTTTGAAAATTAAATGAACCATTTTTTCATTATATTAATTTGTTTGATTATATAATATGAGAATATAAGTAACTGTTCATATTTTATTATTTAATATCTGAAATTTTGATATCAAATAATTAGATCCTGTTATGAACAAAATTTAAAGTACAAGATTGTTTAATACCAAATTTATTGTGAAAGTGATTTAAATAATATTTTTTTGTTTTGTAAAATTGATGTGAGTTTAAATCACTCTCCATATTCCTATATTATCCATGCTTGTTTTGCTGCAATGAAGAAGGGCATGCCTGAAGAATAAAAGCCATGCTTGCTTCCATTATTGTAAAGTTTACCACCTCTCTGTTCACTCTCCAGATGTATTATGTGATGGAATAAAACATGGCATCACATCCAAATGAACATGTACACCGAGAAGATGGGGTACTTTTGTCTCCAGTTTGGTTCTGTCCAGAATCTTGACATAAACAGTATTTTTATTGGATATATTTATAAGGATTTGGAAACAGGACAAAGCCCTACATAAATTCCTATCCTGATACATACATAAAGGATTGAATTGTCAGCTTTGATACTAAATAATAATATGCAATAATCATGAATCATTCCTCTGGAGACAATTTTAGTTACACTGAAAATTTTTAATAATAGTAATAGATACCCCAGTAATAGTAATAGTAATAGTAATAGAAGCTAAAATGTGGTAATAGTAATAGTAATAGTAATATCAGAAATTGAAAGTAATAGTAATAGTAATAGTAATAGAACAACTGTAATAGACCCCATGTCTGCTAATTGTAGAACAGACTATTGAACAGACAATATGCTGTGTTTTACTTACAGTGCTAAAATGTCTGGAGACTGACCAGTAAGAGAGAAGACAACACCCAAGATGACTTCTCCAGGGTTAGAATCCCTCAGGGGAGGGAGTCGATTCAGCAGCATAGAAAAAGTAAAACCCTCAAGATTACAAAATGAAAGTAAATCAAAATACTGCTGGAGGCTGATTCGAAGCTCTGTCAGGGATGCTATTGATGTGATGAAGAAAGCAGACATACATGATATAATTGTCGGACATGGAGTGCACCATGGTCGCAAACTAAACCACCCAGAGCCTTTGCTTGAGATTGTATTTAACAAAAACAGCAAGGTAAGCTAGGCAGGTTCAAGCATTCTATCAAAACAGTAAAGATTTATGTATGTTTTGCATTGTTTTCACTACATTCATCTTTTAGCATTTTAAGAGTGATTGCCAAAGTGGAATGGGTGTGCTTTCAAGAGGCATCAGGTGACAATATACAGTAAAAGGAAAGTAAATGAAATCCAAATGTACATCAGATACTACATTCATCTGTTATTTAATGTTCATATTTATATGATAATTATCACCACCTCGTACCATATAAAGGTATGTTTCCATGTGTGTGTATGTGTGTATATGCATGAAAAAATAGGTGTGTTTCCATGTGCATGTTTATGTGTATGTGTGAACTGGCAGAATAATATATTTGTACAGTGGATCAAGTAGGCCTTCCACAAAAAGATGCTGAAGTGATATTATTTTATCCCCGAATTCATGCAGACCCTATGCTTGAAAGTCACTCCTGTGGTGATTATCACACATATATGCATATACCCCGATGGACACATGGAAAACCCCAGTTACAAAATCATATGAGTGATTTTTCATGCATATACGCATATATGCGCACATGGAAACACCCATTAACAATATAAATTGTATAAAGAGAATTTATTCATAGCAGATACAAATATATTAGCCCTGTTTTTATTATATGTAATGAAATAATATTGATACTGAATAGAACACAAAGTAAATATTTTCATTAAATCAGTACTGATTATGGATTGAGATCATTGTGATGTTTTAAATTTTGTCCTTTTCATTACAGGAATACCTGACCCTGGACACAAAATTTATGAGAGTGTTTCGATCTGATGGAAGAAAGAAGGATATAGTTGCACCACAGAGACCATTTGACAGGTTCCTTCATGCCGAACAAAGTAATCTTTATGTTGGATGGATGTTCAACTCGGACAAACTGTATGTAAGTATAGCAGGATAGACTTAGAAAAAATCTTTTCAACAAGCTGTCATATGGAATAATGTTCCACAAACATAGTCAATAAAGCACAGTATACCGGTAGGTATAATCCACCCTAGAGACAGCATATGTGCAAGTTCAGTCAAACTGGAATAAAGAACCATGAAATGATTGCATCCTGAAGCTCAGAGAAATTTTACGCAATTACAGTAGGAAGAGAAAGGAGTAAGATTGTTTATGGTATAAAGTTATTTAATTTTTTTTCTAAAACTGGAGAGTTTGCATAGTAGAACTTCCACATTTTAGGACTTATGTTTGCATGTGAGGTTATGATGGGACTAATATATGCCATTGCATGTTCAATGAAGAGATATGTTCATGCTAGTTTTATTAGCTCAGCTGACTGAAAGTCATCTGAGATATAGTGATCACTCTTTGTCCCTCGGCCGTCTGGCCCTCCGGCCGTCTGGCTGTTAACAGGGCACAAACTGTAACTGCTAGACCTAGAATTTTGTAACTTGACATCCTGGGAGGTTTATAAAAAATCTCCTTGGAAACCTGAAATTAGGTCTCTGTTACCCATATTCTTTGAGCTATGGGGCTCCGAAGTACCCCCCAGAACAATGGAAAATTTGATACAAAAGCTCAATTATCTGAACAACTAATACAGTGATCACCATGATTTCTTGCATGGATATTGATCATGGAGTGTTTTATCAGTTTCTGCAGTCTGGTGGCGCCACCTGTATTTTTTCTATTTTTACGAATTTTTTTCTCTATTTTTGAGACCTCTTAAGATGTGGTCATCTGTTAACAGGGCACAAATAGTAACGACTGGACCTAGAAACTTCTCACTTGACCTGTGGGGAGGCCCATGAAAAGTCTCTTTGGGAAACCTAAAATTAGGTCTCTATTACCCATATCCTTTGAGCTATGGGGTTCTGAAGTACCCCCCAGAATAATGGAAAATTTGATACAAAAGCTCAAGTATCTGAACAACTATTGTATTAATCACCATGATTCTTTGCATGGATATTGATCATGGAATGTTGCATCAGTTTCTGCAGTCTGGTGGCGCCACCTGTATTTTTTCTATTTTTACGAATGTTTTTCTCTATTTTTGAGACCTTAAGATGTGGTCATCTGTTAACAGGGCCCAAATCATAATGACTGGGCCTAGAATCTTCTCTCTTGACATGCAGGGAGGGCCATGAAAAATCTCCTTGAAAACCTGAAATTAGGTCTCTGTTACCCATATCCTTCGAGCTATGGGGCTTGTAAGTACTCCTAAGAATAATTTAAAATGTGATACAAAAGCTGCAGTATCTGAATAACTAATATACTGATGGCCCTGATTTTTTGCATACATATTGATCATGGAGTGTTTCATCAGTTCCTGCAGACTGGTGGCGCCACTTTTATTTTTTATTTGTACGCATTTTTTTCTCATTTTGAGACTTTCAAATAAAGCCTCATCTTGTAACAGGGCCCAAATCGTAACCACTTGACCTAGAATCTTCATACTTGACATCTAGGGAGCTCCATGAAAAGTCTTCATGGAAATCTGAAATTAGGTCTCTGTTACCCATATCCTCTGAGCTATCGGGCTCATAAGTACCCCCGAAATAATAAAAATGTGATACAAAAACGGTGTTTGTTTCTGGAGAACTCCTCTGAGACCCTTGGACTGATCTTCCATAACCCGGCTTAGTTGTTCCCTCACCTATGTAGTTGTGCATAACAAAGACAGGTGGCACCACCTGCAATCCTTTCTTGGCAGTCTGAATCTGGGTGTCTTTTAGATAACAGCCGATATCTCAGGAGTGGCTCAATG
The DNA here is from genome assembly GCA_026874595.1 of Sipunculus nudus. Lineage (NCBI taxonomy): Eukaryota > Metazoa > Annelida > Sipuncula > Golfingiida > Sipunculidae > Sipunculus > Sipunculus nudus. The sequence goes on along the minus strand of CM049316.1, from coordinate 64,986,063 downwards.
TATTGAGCTGAAAGTTAGCATGTATATAGATCTTGGATCTCTCCATCATGTAATCGAATTCAGCAATCCTTGAATTCAGCTGAGCATCATTGCCCATGGCCACTAGTTAGAAATATGCTCAAATAGGGTTGATCATCATCTCTTATGATGCTTTGTAGCTTATGAACAGTGAGCTTGAGGTTGTGTCAGAGTCAACAGCACCAGGTAACATACTGGCAGCAGCTTACAATGAGAACATTAACGAAGTGGTCACAGTCGGTTCAGGGTGTCTAACAGTAAGTGCTTCTAATTTTTTAATTGATTATGTCATATTTCTCCACAATGATCTATAAAGGACTGAAAGATCATTAATTATTGCTGTGCCTTTTTTGGCTTTGAATGTAATCTGACATTCCTCCTTCAAAATAGACTAGTTTGTGTTTGTTGCTAACAGCTCATTCTGAATCTTTGTATGAGGACTGTAAATTGCCAGTGGTTTAAATGTGTGATGCCTCTGAATTCAGTCCCCATAGTTTCTGTTCCAAAAAAAAAAAGTCCATACATAAGTGTTCTGAGCCCTTTGAAACATGAATTTGCTGTTTAGAGAAGTACCGCCATACTTAGCATATATCTTTTTGTGTATAATTAAAAAATACTACAAGCTAAAATGTTTACAACTGCATAACTAAGTATTTCCTTTACTAAAAATTCACAATAAAAAAGAAAAAATTTGATTAATTTGTAGATCATTTCAGACAATGATCTATAATATCAGATCCTGATTTAGAACAAAAATCAATCATTACACTGATTAAAAAAAAATAATTTTATTAATTAAAAATGTGTGCACTGTTATTTGTTATAAATATGACCTTTAATTCATATAGTCTGCCTTATATAATTTCATGTACTATCTATGGCATTGCAATAAAAGGTCAAGAAGACAATACAAAAAGACAATAATGGATAATAATTTAAAACTCTGTCCCAATTTATCTTGTTGACATCATATTCTTTAGCTTTATGCCCATAAACCTTTTTGCCCCATATTCACTAAGATGTGTACTATTATGCATACATAATGATATGTATTTCTCATTCACTCTTGCCTTTTCAGAGCTGGGTGTTCAGGTATGGAGGACGACATCTGTTACCTAGAAAGACAAGCCACGATGGTGTGACCAATCAGGATATCTTCACTCTGCTAGTGTTAGAAGAGACAGCTAGTCGCACACAGAAATGCTTTGCTGCTTGTAACACTGGGGTTGCTGTAAGTCACTGTAATTCTTGGTTAACCTGGAATCACAGGTATTATAAATCATAAATTGTCACCATTGGTGGGTCATGGTTTGTTGGTCAGTACTGAAAGTATAAATGTAAATTATGACTCCCCTGAGTATGTGTCCTGGTACCCCCTGACTCAGATGGTCAAACATTTTTTCACTTGATGTTTCAAAGTTAAAAATGTCCCTAGTCTAATACAGGGGGTCGACTTATATGTGAGTTTTTATGGTATCTGAGTTATGACCTATGGAATTTAGAATCTACAATGTTACTTCAGTTTTAAGGCCTGTTTTCCATGATCTGGTTTCCACATGCATTTCCAGAAAAATTGCTCCTGTGCAAATTATGTATACCATTTCCATGATTAAGGGGCCTGGACAGCTGACTGGTAAATTGCCAGGCCTTATCTGCTGGCGACCAAGGTTCTTTCCCAGGTGCTGCCATGAGAATGGGTTGTAGTGGCCCATCCAAGGTTAATGCTTCTCTCTGGGTTCTCCGGCTTCCTCCATCTCCCTCACTACCCTCTTCATCTCTTTCAGTATCTTCTACTTTAAAAACTGTAAAACAGACTCAGTCTGTCAATCTTTGTCATTGCTTAGGGAGCCAGTGCGGGCTGGATTTTCTAGAGCCCTGCGACTGGCTCGAGCACTAATTTTACATTCAGTCAGTCATTTCAATGATTGGACACGTGCATGGAAAATTAATAGCATGATGCACAATTTTTTTCATACATGGGATTGCGATCATGGAAAAGGGGCCTTATATATATACATATACACATATATATATACTTAATTGTCAGAGTGAACTCCAAACCTTACAAGCATACTGTTAAATAACAGAACACAAATATTTTATTCAGGTAGACAAAACCCTTTTCACTTAAAGATTACCTTTTCTCTTCAATCAGAGGAGGCTTCTTCATCATCATTTTTAAAGAAGGTTGTTCTTAATGCAGTCTTCATCAGTGCCACATAATTCAGGTTTATTAGAAGAAAAAAAATTGATGACACTTCTTTTCTAAAGGAAACATGACTATTCAAATTAAATGGACGAATGGACTTTTAAGGTAATCCAGTTGGCCTTTATGGTCAAGCAAACGTATTCCAAATCTCATTATATTATCATATAACATAATTGCCTATGAAAAAATATTAATATAGATTTTACATAAAATGAGCCTAATTCCTGGAGGAAAAACTTTTTTTCTATCTATTTTTCCACTAAAAACATGAGGTTGTGTGATTTGTTCAAAAACTATGGGCACATCTATGAGCACTGTCAAATCGGCAGTGACTCACACACTGGGAAATCCCCTGTGACTAAAAATTCTAGATCTCAGTAAAAGCACAGTATTTCCACCTCTGTCAGTCCCAAATTTTCAGCAGAGAATAAAAACAACATGCATTACTAGATCTGAGTTGTTGATAAAATTCAGTCCATGATGTCACATGTGTACCAGCCAATCAAATCAGGGCAAAGTCTGGGATCTGGGTGAAATCCTCCCATCACACAACAAACGCACGTGGAACAGGTTTACTCAACCTTCACTCACACCCAACATTTTTTGCCCCATTTATTATAAAAACATTCTGTTATGACACTAAATGACTATTAGAATCTGAAATTTTAACACTCTGTCTCTAAATTTAAATAAATTACAGCCCTGTAACTAACTCATTATCATTTGTGATTCACCTAACAGTGGCCACTGTGAAAATGACTATACCAGTGTTCTGTTACTCCAAGAATTATCATCCTTGACATTCTTATGTGTTCCTTACTGATACCTGATATACCTGAGATGTCATTTATAACCAAACTGTGTGGGAGATATACCTTTGGTGCTCCAAATATTAAAAATTTGCTAAAAAGTGCATGATTTTCAAGTATTTGTGTTATCTGGCCCTATCTAGCCTAAACAAACTTATATTCTAGTTTAAGTTGGCTGAAATGGTCTAGACATGTTATGTCACAGTTACCTGATAGCTGGGAACAGAAGAGGCCACAGTCTCTCATATGTATAATGACCTGATGCCTTGTCCAATATTATGCTGACTAGTGTCTGACAGTCAAAGGATTCTGACTCCGTTGTAATGGACCTTCACTCAGTGTGTTATTACTGGAATTTAAAACCTGAAAAGACATCACTATACATATTCTAAATAAATGTTAAACAAACAATATGGCAGTTGTGTTGTTATCCTCAAAATTAAAATAAAAATATATGCATGTATATAAAGAAAATATTCAAAATTGGGATATTAAGTTAACATTATGTATAGTTTTTTTTATTAAATTTTTATATATAATGTATATTTTATGTGCTGGAAACATATTTTACATAGAAAACATAAATATTTGTGATACATGTCAACAGATTCCATGTATGATACCAAACAAGTGGATCGGAAACAGGGAAATTGCTCCCATGCTCAACCCCCACCCACCCCCTCCCCAACCGCCACCGAGTACTCTCGAACATTGAGAATAACTGTCGGCGTACATTGAAATACTGTTCTCTGATCCAAATTAGCTTTGCAATTGAAGTTCTGTTTAATCAAAGGCCACATATATCATGACAGTTTAAATTCACCTGCCACAATTGGGCTTCCCTCCACCAAGCTGCTTCTGGGTCTAACCTGCTAAAATAAAGAAAACAGCACCTTATTTTACTGGTCATACCATGACTTGAAAAACGTGTGGTTCGATATTGTTTACTTTGCCATCTTGTCTCCAGGTGCGCACTGAATGAACCACTTCAGGTCAAGCAAACATATTCCAAATCTCATTATTAGCTCAGCTGACTGTAAGTCATCTGAGCTATAGCGATCACCCTTTGTCCGTCGTCTGTCTGTTTGTCCGTCCGTCCGTCCGTCTGTCTGTCCGTCCATCCGTTAACCTGGCACAAATCTTAATCGCTGGACCTAGAAACGTGTAACTTTAGATTCTGAGAGGTCCATGAAAAATCTCCATGGAAACCAGAAATTAGGTCTCTGTTACCCATACCCTTCGAGCTATGGGGCCCCAAAGTACCCCCCAGAATAGTATAAAATTTCATACAAAAACTTCAATATCTCATTAACTACATCGCTGATGGTCATGATTTTTTGCATACATATTGATCATGAGATGTTTCATCAGTTCCTGCAGACTGGTGGTGCCACCTGTATTTTTTTATTTTTTAGGAATTTTTTTCTCTATTTTTGAGACCTTAAAAAATTTGAACATCTGTTAACAGGGCACAAATCGTAAAGACTGGACCTAGAATCTTCATTCTTGACACACTAAGAGATCTATGAAAAGTCTCCATGGAAACCAGAAATTAAGTCTCTGTTACCCATATCCTTTAAGCTATGGGGACCCAAAGTACCCCCAAGAATAGTCAAAAATTTCATACAAAAACTTCAATATTTCATAAACTACATCTCTGATGGTCATTATTTTTGGCTCACATATTGATCATGAGATGTTTCATCAGTTTCTGCAGACTTGTGGTGCCACCTGTATTTTTCGATTTTTTACAAATTTTTTTCTCTATTTTTGAGACCTTTAAGGATGTAGTTATCTGTCAACAGGGTACAAATCGTAACGACTGGACCTAGAATCTTCATTCTTGACACACAGGGAGACCCATGAAAAGTCTCCATGGAAACCTGAAATTAGGTCTCTGTTACCCATATCCTTTGAGCAATGGCACTCCAAAGTACAGCTCAGATTAATCGAAAATTTTATACAAAAGCTGAAGTATCTGAACAACTAATGCAGAGCACCATAATTGTTTGCATGGATATTGATCATTGAGTGTTTCATCAGTTTCTTTAAGACTGGTGGCACCATCTGTATTTGTTCGGGTGTTTTTACGAATTTTTTTCTCAATTTGTGAGACCTTTAAAGATATGAACATCTGTTAACAGGGCACAAATTATAACAACTGGACCAAGAATCTTCATTCTTGACACACAGGGAAAAGTCTCCATGGAAACCTGAAATTAGGTCTCTGTTACCCATATCCTTTAAGCTGTATAGCTCCAAAATACCCCCAAGGATCTTCATTCTTGACACACAGGGAAAAGTCTCCATGGAAACCTGAAATTAGGTCTCTGTTACCCATATCCTTTAAGCTGTATAGCTCCAAAATACCCCCTAGAATAATGAAAAATTTGATACAAAAACTGCAGTATCTCAATAACTACAACACTGATGTTCATGATTTTGGCATACATATTGATCATGAGGTGTTCCATCAGCTTCTGCAGACTGGGTGCGCCACCTGTATTTTTTTTAGATTTTTACGAATTTTTTTTCTGTATTTTTTAGACCTTTAAACATGTTGTTATCTGTCAACAGGGTATAAATCGTAACAGCTGGACCTAGATTCTTCATTTTTGTAATGCAAGGAGGTCCATGAAAAGTGTCTGTGGAAACCTGAAATTAGGTCTCTGTTTCCCATATCCTTCAAGCTATAGGACTCTGAAGTATCCCTCAGAATAATGGACAATTTGATACAAAAGCTGAAGTATCTAAACAACTTATGCAGAGATCACCATGATTCTTTGCATGGATATTGACCATGTTTTTTTATATTAGTTTCTGCAGACTGGTGGAACCACCTGTATTTTTTTAAAGTTTACACATTTTTTCTCTATTTTTGAGATATATAAATACAGACATAATCTTGGCCTGTTGGTTAATCTGTTTGATGCTTCAGTTGAATGGGTATATACTACCATTCAGATGATAAAATTTCCTTTTGCGAACATCTTCCAAGTCAGCTGAGCATCATGACCCAAGGGTCACTTGTATTATCATATAACATAATTGCCTATGAAAAAATATTAATATAGATTTTACATAAAATGTGCCTAATTCCTGGAGGAAAAACATTTTTTCTATCTATTTTTCCACTAAAAACATGAGGTTGTGTGATTTGTTTAAAAACTATGGGCACATCTATGAGCACTGTCTAATCGGCAGTGACGTCACACACTGGGAAATCACCTGTGACTAAAAATTCTAGATCTCAGTAAAAGCACAGTATTTCCGCCTCTGTCAGTCCCAAATTTTCAGCAGAGAATAAAAACAACATGCATTTCTAGATCTGAGTTGTTGATAAAATTCAGTCCATGATGTCACATGTGTACCAGCCAATCAAATCAGGGCAAAGTCTGGGATCTGGGTGAAATCCTCCCATCACACAACAAACGCACGTGGAATAGGTTTACTTAACCTTATTCCTAATTTGTAGCTAGACTGAGTGCTAGACAATTGAGTGTTATTAAATATTATTTGATTTAATATACATATTAATAGTGACAGCTTTGATTCAGAACTAAAATGGTCATATATTTGCTGAAGGAATCATTATTACTGTTGTATAAATGTTATGAGAAGGATTGTGTTTATTTTTGTACAGATGTTCAACCTTTTTGAAGGAAAACTGTTGTCCTACGAGAAAAACCTTCACACAAGAACTATCTCAGCCATGACCTTCTTTAACCCACTGAAATACCTAGTGACAGGGGCTAAGGATGGAACCAGTAAGTCACCATTCATTAATCAACTGGGTATTTAAAAGATTGATATCTTTATTATTCATTGTGGTAATACTGCATCTGTGTCTAAGCGCCATCTGGTGGCCATGTGCTGAAACATTGAACGTGAAAAAGACATTTATGCTGGATAATAAAGGCTGGATTAGTAGAATACTAGATAACAGTCCTCATACACAGCCGCTGTCAACTAATTGTGTGTAATATGCAGGACCGTTATGGACCCTGCTACCAGAATAAGAAAGTGACATTGTGCACAAGCATTTACTTTTAATTGAAATATATATGTATATCAGAATTGTTAAGTGAAGATGTTTCTTTACCAAAAGGAAATAACCTGAACCCTAAAATAACTGACCCATAACTATGAGTACATACTGGTAATGACTGCACAGTCTAAAATGTTTTTTGCTTATAATCATGTCTCCTCCCCATGGAGGGGGGGGGGAATAGTGTTTTGTCTGTCATCACCCTAGGTCTGTGGCGTCTGTATTATTTCTTGTGAATGCTTTACTTTTGAATGACTCAACATTTTTTTAATGAAATTTTAAATTTTAATTGTTTTTACCAATATCTCAGATGAGTTTGAAAACTTGTGACCTTGACCCTTATCATCAAGGTCAAACAGGCCAAAATATAAATTTTTGTGAACACCATAACTTTTGAAGTATCACATATTTTGTCCTCAAATTTGAAACACTTATTGTTTCAACCCAGTTATTTTGACAATTTTGAAAACTGATCACCTTGACCTTAGGGTCAAATCAGCTGGAATAGAAAATAATTTGTGAACCCTATAACTTTTGAACCACTCAGTATATATTCATCAAATTTGACTCATGAAATTTTTTTACAAAATCTCAGAAGTGTTAAAATACTGGTGACCTTGACTTTTCATCTTCAAGGTCAAATCAGCCGGAATCAAATTATGTGTGAATGCTGTTACTTTTGAAGTATTCCATATTTTCCTCAAATTTGTTGATGGGAGACCCGTAGGGAGGGGAGACATGTCTGTTTTTGCATTGCAAAAATAACCTCATTCTAGTGAATCTTTGTTTTCTCCTTCAGTCAAGGTATGGGATGAGACGTGGCACTTACAGCTAGTATTTGTGGGTCATGGTGACTGTGTCAACTCCCTGGCAGTGTTTCCATACGGCCCACATATTATCTCATCAAGTGAAGACTGTACCATCAGAGTATGGAGTCTTGAAACATGCGATGAAGTAGACAAGTGAGTAAATAAATATATAAGTATCATGTTATTTGTAACATTTATATTTAAACAGCTCTTGTATATAAAAATAAACCTCATTTATATATCTAAAAAAATCATAATTATCAGTCATAGCCCAGAGTATATTAGTTATAAAAATTTTGCTAATGATGCTAAAAAAGTAACAATGTTCATGTTTCTCAGGCACTGCCCAAATCATCTTAAATGCTGAATTGTATCCAACAATCAGTGGAGGAGTACATTGTTTTAGTGCCTTCTAGTTAACAATGTGACATGCCTATTAACAGATAAAGGAATCACTGCTTGGACTGTGCCCTTGTAAGTACTGCTTATTAAGTCAGGAATGTTTGTTTCGCAGGGTGAAAACAGCTGATCCAGTGTACCATCTTGGGACTGTGATAAACCAGGACAAATTCTACTCTATGTCAGCTAAGCATGCTGACCTCTGGCAGATCCAGCATATTCATACACTACACACTACAGTCGGGTAAATATTCTACACTTTCTGCAGTTCATTTGGACTGTACACTTTATGCCATTTGCTATATACAGTAAAACCTCATTGTATCAAACTTACTTAAAGGGGCCTATTCGGAAATCTGATGTTTATAAACTAAAGATGATTCCTTGGAGCTTTTATAAAAATAGGCCAGAAAATGAAGATATCAGCATTCACAGGCTGTTCATTTTGTTTATATCAACATGTTTATAATGTGTGAATCAAAACACATTCAACAAGGACATCTGGCAGCAAGTCAGATAAGCCAGAGATTTTTAAATGTTTTTTGCAACAAATATCCTTTCAACCTCCACATATGTGCAAACTACCACCCCAGGTTAATGTTTTATTTCCATTTGTCAACATTGCTGTGTTTACCAACAGGTTATTGATAAACAAGTTCATACATTCTTCACAGAGGCATTATAATATAAGAACTTTTCCTAACAGAAATTGCCCTTTTATTATTTATATATACACAGAGTAAGCCACAATTCACATAAATTCTTTATGAAAGGTAGGTGAATAGGCAGCTTTAACTTTGATACAGTGTGTCAGTTTTAATCTGAAACTTCTTACAAAGGCTAAGAAATTATTACAAGCGTTACCTACTTATGGCTAACCCTGGATGTGTCAGTGTCTGTAGGTCTCTGTGACCTCAACACAACACACATTGTAATATTAATGACAGTAATGGCAGAAATTCCACATTATGTGCCATTATATCAATGATATTTTATTACTACTACTGATAAGTTTTTTATTGCTATCAAGGACAGAAAAATGTATTTTGCCTTGAAGAACAAGCTCATTACACTTAAAGCATTTCTGTTGAATGTTTAATTTAGTGATAATATGTTAAAATTAAAATTTTAAGATCTCAGGGTTTCTATTCATGGTGCTGAAATTCATAGCCTGAAGGTCTGACATTTCTGTATGTATTACAGTGAGTCTAGTTGACTCATTTTTGAGATTTCACCCATTTAATAAGAAAGCTTTTGTCAGTGTTCAGTCAAGGGTCCAAAGTCCAAAGCCTTAACCACCAGATTATTTTACCCTAGGCAGTTATCTAACCATACTGTTATATACCAAACATTATTAATTTACTGTTTGATTATATGCTATAATTTTACCCAGGGCAGTTATCTAACCATATCATTATATATCAAACCATGATTAATTTACTGTTTAATTATATGCTTTACCACAGCCATAAAGTCCAGAGCATCAAGTCTACAGATCATCCAAGCTACCCTGTACGTTCTGTCTTGCTCTGTCGTGATTCGTCAGTCCGGATCGTGAGTCCAGTGTCAGGTGATGTCATCACAACATTACTACAACATCCAAAGAGAAACCTACTGGATGCTGCATATGCCATAGCAGAAGGTGACTTTTTTTATTGGATGTTTACTTATCAGTTTTTTCTTGGTGGTCAGAATTAAACATTGGTATGAAGGATCCCTAATGGCCTCATTATCATGGTCAGATGGATGTAAGGGAAAAAAATTAACCACAATGAAACCTGTGTAGTAAGACCCCTGTGGGACTGGACAAAAGTGGTCTTAATTCACAGGTAGTCTTATAAGAGAGGTCAGTTAAACACTTTGAATGTGTCCAGTTCACTCAATGGTGGTTTTATTAGATAGGTGGCCTATCAGACAGGTTTGACTGCTTTTGCAGAAAGGAAGGGTTTCGCAGTGGCATTATAGTGTTTAAGAATGAAAACATCATTGATTAGGTATTAGTTAATGGAATCTTATTTGCATGTTTCCACACAAGTAAACATGTTGAAGGGCTAGTTTCAGGTATATGCTCAGTTTTTCCTGAAGCATATGCGCAACAGCAGGGTAAACATTAAATTTTATTCATGGTTTGAAAATATATTTTTACACCAGAGGTTTTTTTACCTTGCTATATGGACAAGGAAGAAAAAAACCTTTAACCTAAATTGTATAATTCCTCATATGCATTGTATTTATGTTTTGGTTCAAAGACTGAAAGTCATCTGAGCTATAGGGATCACTCTTTGTCCGTTTTTTTTTTCGGGCTGGCCGGCCGTTAACAGGGCACAAATCACAACCATTAGACCAAGAAACTTTTATTTCCAGAGAGGTCAATCAAAAATTTCCTTCAAAACCTGAAATTAGGTCTCAGTTACCCATATCCTCCAAGCTATGGGGCTCAGATGTACCCCAAGAATAATTAAAAATTTGTTACAAAAACTCAAGTATCTGAAGAATTAATATTATGATATTTTATAATATAATGATATTTGCATGTTTATTGATCATAGAGTGTTTCATCAGTTCCTGCAGACTGATGGCGCCACTTGTCTTTTTTTTATTTTTTATGCATTTTATTTCTCTATTTTTGAGCCCATCACTCCAGAGTTGGGTCCGAGTACTTTTAAAGTAGTTGAGTACAAGTACTGAGTACTTTAAAAGTACTCGAGTACAAGTACGAGTACTTTTGCAATTTTTAAAAAGTACTCGAGTACGAGTACCGAGTACTCTAAATGTACTCATGAGTACTTTAATGAGTACTTTTTGTAACAAAATTTATTTAATCAGGTTATTAAGTTAATACAGACTCATAAAGTTAAAACATTTTTTATTAATAAAATTCCAGGACAAAATATAAAATATATACAATATTGTGTTATGCTTAATCAAAATACTGCAGCAAAATGCATGTTCTAGGGCATATAAACAAGTCATATACACTTGAAAATATATCAAAGCATTAACTAATTATGGTAGATGGTTACTTATAAGAAACATCTGGTTTCTTTTGTTCTCAAAAATATAATTATGATCCAGGACAAAATATACAATTTATAAAATGATGTATTATGCAAATTCAAAATACTGGTGGAAATGTTCAGAAACTAAAACAAAATGGCTACCGGTATATATACACATGTGTATATATCAAAGTATTACAAATTATATATGACAGTTGCATTTTAGAAACATCTGGTTTCCTTTGTTCTCAGAAAGTATAATTATGATCCAGGACAAAATGTACAATTTTCACAATGACGTATTATGCAAATTCAAATACTGGTGAAAATGTTCAGAAACTAAAACAAAATAGCTATCGGACCACTCTGAGAGTCATGTTGCCCAATGTTCACTTTTCCCTGAATGCAGCTGAGCGTCATGGCCCATGGGCTACTAGTTAGATATGTGTTGGCTGCCTAAATGCTGATTGTTATGGAATCCTTACAGGTATCTGTTGCAGTATGTGGTGCTGATTGTTCACGCTTTCTTGCAGGTACTCTGTTTGCTGTGTTTGGAGATGGCACCATCCTGAAATGTGACACATCTACAAACCCTTGTACTGTCAAAGAAGAATGGAGCTGCCCTGACCCTAAAAGTAAGATTGTTTAATAGAATGAATGATAAACTCCTTCTTTATTAATATCTGTATATAAAATAGCTCTGTCCCTTGTTTCATTAAAAAATATTATTTACATTGAAGTCTTTTATTTTGCAAATTTTGTGCTTATCCCCCCTTCAATACTGTATTTCCTAGAGCTGTCTATAATTTGTAAGGATTTGTGGCTTGTGAATGTTTTCCAGTAAATTTAGCCATGACAACATGACACTCAGGCCTGAAATAAAATGATAGTAGCTGCGACCCGTCATCTTCATTTCATTTAAAAATCGACGTTTTAGGGTGGCAGGCTGCCAGGCTTCAGTTCATTAAAAATCAACGTTTTGGGTTGGCAGGCTGTGGATAGAGTAAATCTAGCTGCTTGAAGCCCCATTAAATTCTAGTTTGGCACCAGAAAAGATGCAATTATTTTACTAAACTGAGAAATAAAAACAGATCAGTAACACAACTAAACTTTGTAAAATGTCTCCTGACAAGAGCTGTGACGGTCAAGGCCATTTGTCATATGAAAAAATGACCTTAGTGGACAACTGCTGATTGGATGATGTCATGTAAACACTCTAAAAAATATAACAAGCAAAAACACAGATGGCTACTCATGCAGAGACACATCTGATCTGTCAGATTAATTTGAAGAGTCAAAAAAGAAGTGAAACATAAACTGGAGATTTATTGTAAAATTCTTAATTTCCACATCAGGTCATTGCTTCCATATGCAGCTTTCTATAAAGTTACTGAAAAATATAAACTTTTACAAAATTATCTAAAAAAACCAGGTGGACATAGGTTGGTGTAACAGATTATAAAGGATTAAAATTAATCTCCTCCAAAACAGTTTGAGCTAAGATGGGTTAATATAACTTTGTCAACTAAGGAATATATTACTCATGGTTTAAGTGAACTCGCTTTGCAGAGGGATGCAACTACCTGCTGGTATATGAGTATGTGATATCTGCTGACATCGAGGGAGATGTGTGGGGAGGTATGCAGCGAGCGATAGCCACCAGGAGCCTGGCCACAGGCACAGCACCCGTGAAACAACAGAAAAGCAACAACCGCACCCTCCTACTTGGTGGGCGTAAAGATGGGCACATCTGTGTGTTTGACTGGGACAGCGGGGAAGTGGAGTTTGAAATTGAGGTTTGTGCTGAGCTTCTATTTATCTTTTTAAGCTGACCTTCCGTCTACCAAATTTTTTTTGCTCACCATTTTTACTTAAGCCGATAGAAAAATGTACAGGGCTCACCAGCCGGCAAGGGCATGCACACCTACCAATTTTCGGTGGAGTTCACCAGATTTTTCAGGTCATTTTGGTAACTTCTGATTTTGTCTCCAGGATTGTTATTAGCGTCAGGAATGATAAAAAGAAGGAAATGTGGGTTGTAAAGCAGCCGATTTTTTTTGTGTCATCACCACATTCACCAAATTTTCTGGCCAGATTAAAATTGGCTGGAAAATCATTGTCAAGGATTTTTCCAGCTGATTTTTTCCTTCTGGATTTATAAAAAAATTCTGTTTTTTTTTTTAAATCTGGCCGACAGCAGCCTCACATCTACTGATCCTACTGATTTTTCCGGCCAGGAAAATTGGTAGATTGGAAGCCAGCTTTAAACTTGACAAAGCAGAAGGTTTGCAGGATTCTGGCTGAACTACCAGAAAGAATAGCAAGCAGTGTAATACATATCCATTCTGCATTTCCATGTGTACAGTGATCCAGTTTGTACAAAAGTATGATGCAGTCTGAATATAATTATGAGAGAACACCACTCAGTTGCAGAAGGATTCAATGGTCATATGGTGATATTTCACTTCATTCATTGCATAACAATACCTTTTGGTTTTGCTTACTAGGATTTTATGGCCCTAAGTAGGGCCTTATTTCTGCCACTTCCCCCTCTTAAAATTTTTTTTTTACCTTAAATCCCCCTTCACCTATTTAATAATGAAAACTAATTAATATAACGCCTCCTGCAGAAAAAAAGGCCCCAAATCTTCAAAGACAATAATAGATGATGAAGAATATTGTCAGGTCCTGTGAACATGAAATATATCTTCCCCTGTCTGTTAAATATCTTTGATAATTTCAGGCCCATGGAAGCAAAGGTGTTCTGAGTATGGTGGCCAACTCTAAAGCAGATCAGCTCATCTCAGCAGGTCTTGGTGAGTATGCCATTAAATAAATCTTACACATTTTTAGATGTAAAATAAAATATACAATGATCAGGACCTGCAGTCTTTATAGTTTATATATTATTGAATAAAATTTGATACATCTTTAATACCAACGTCTGTAACTGAAACAAATTTATGTCAGTTCATGCACAATAACTTCACTGCTACAGCTATAATAATAATAATAATAATAATTATAAAAATGATTATAATGATAATGATAATAGTAATAATAATAATACTACTACTAATAATAATGTTCATTGTAATATCAGGCCTGCGGCCCAAAATTCAATCATACATAAATGTGCATACAGAAATTTTGACAAAAGTGTTCTTTAGTGTGCTACAGTTGTAAAATATTAACAGGTATGTTTATTTGTGAGGCAAAGGGCAGAATACTATTTACAACCAGTAATGAACTACCATGTGTAATATGAAAGATGATAGGGATAGCACATCTTAACTGCTGCATGATAAAGCAGTGTGACTTGCTCATGTTAGGCAAGGTACTACTATTTGAAAATCAGATAATAGAAAACAACACAGAGTTTTAGGTTTAAATTACCAAGTTGCTGAAATATCTGTCCTTTTTATTATACTGCCAGTCTGATAGTTACACATGATAAACAGGGGGCTAGAAGGGTTGTGGCAGGCTACTGAACTTCGCCGTATGTCGATTATCCTTTAGCCCCTTAACTCGTCTAAATGACAAAACCTAGTGCTGACCAGACGTGGGCCAGTTCTGCATCATTCATGTGCATGCAGAATAGTGATGAGGCCTGAGCATTCCCGGCCATAGGCCAGCCTACTTTACAATAGGGGTGGCCTATTAATGTGCCAGTCTAAATACTGATAGCTGACGGGTAGTAGGCCTGATGTCTAACAATATGAAATGCATGGTACTTAGCCCGTCTGTTTGTACATACCGACCAGTGTTGGAGGTCTGGAGACCAGTCTTGGCCTCGAGGCGGCCTTGGCCTTGGAAGGCTATGACACCTACCTGGGCCTTCCAGCCTCAGTGACATGACCCAAGGCCCCTAAAGTTTGACCTATTTTGTATACATGCATTTGAAATATAACTTAAACCAGAATTCAGACATTTAATCTTAGTTGTTTGGACTCTTGACTTGATTGGTGGTGCCTTGGTCTCTGAGGGTGGTGACTCAGGAGGCCTTGACTCAGTCTTGGCTTTGGCCTTGAAGGGTCATGACTCAACTACAACACTGATACCCACATGTTTGTAACATAGGGAGCCTGCCAAATGGCAGCTGGTCGTAATCCATACATGTCCATGAGGTTATTTCTTCCTTCAAGCTTAATAATAACATATCATTTTAATAATATATCTTCCTTAATCCCCATTCAATGGACTTCCCATCGACCTATCAGTAAAATAAAAAGAAAAAGAAAATATGTCATAGATATTTGATGTTCAAGTTTATTTTTGTGCTGTTATGATCCAAGGCAACAACATAACATGCAACATGTTGTCGTTCAGGACATGTTCTTTATCTAACTCTGTAATGTAAAATTTCACCAACAGATAACATCATCAAGTTGTGGAGACTGTACCCGTATGCACAAGAGAGTCTGGCACCTCTGATGACATTCTACTGCGCCCACACACCCATCCACATGAGCATCATGAGGAACAAACTGGCCGTCGCATTCCAGGAGCACACTACTGCCACCTACAGTGTCGTTCTTTATAACTTGAATGATAAAAGTAAGATATTTCATATAAATTGTTATCCTACTATAATATGAGGATATGGGCATGGTTAATAAAGCGTTACTCACCATTAAAATTAGCCAATACATTTCCCCTTGCCATCAAACTTTCATTTGTTTGTAAAAATTATGGGAACACTACTAGTTTTAATAATTAATTAAAGGTTTGATGTTACCCTGTACTTCATGGGAAGTCTGTAAGATACTCTATTTTGTAAGCTGACCCCCTTTAATGTTGTTTTTATGGAGGTTGGGGTGGGAGGAAAGGGGGGCCCCGGGGGAGGAGACATGGATGCAGACAGCTTTGTCACGTACAAATTCAGCAAATTTCATTTTCCTTAAACTTCATACCCTACAGCTCATCTTTTGAAATTTGAGTTTAGTTTTTATATGCCTGTCCCTGACAGGACATTTTATGGTACACATGCGGTCCATCCGTCTGTTAACTTTTAGTGTTGCCGCAATAACTTTATAGGGCTAATAACTTATCAAACTCACCATAACTTCTTACCAATAGATTTTCTCACCCGAGTTTGGTTATAGGCAAAATAAACACATATTTAATGAGGTCAGAGGTCATGAGGCTACTTTGTGGTGTTGACACAATAACTTGTCAGGAATATGATGGATTTTGATTAAATTCAACAGAAATATTAACCAATATAACATCTGGCCTTTGTTGAATTCTTGACAAAATCCATGCATACTTAATGAGGTCAAAGATCACCAGACTTTGGTGGCGCTGTGATGACTTACCAAAAATCTGATAGATATTCATGACACTCATGAATATTAACCCAAACTGTTTCTCATTAATTTTTGGCAAAATGTACACATATTTAATGAGGTCAGAGGCCACACAAGAAAAGATGGGCATATTATGCACATTAACATTTGTGGTGCTCTTGCAGGTTATTTTATATATTTTTGTCAGTTATTTTTTCCGGAAAATTGATCATTATTTACTCTGCTATTTACTATTTGAAAAAGTCAGAATTGAATTTGATTCTTGTGGGCAAATCTTTGTTATACAGTTTCATTAATTCTTTTACAGAGGGCCACCAGCCCTTACATAATCAAAACTATAATACCCATGATAAACAGTATATATATTAATATCTTTAAGTATCTTTAAATTATATATGGGTATATATTATATAGCCATTGCATATGGGTATGTGAATCTGCTGAACTGAGGTTGTCATCATAAAATACCAAATCAGCCACCTGTATAGCTACAATTTAATATTCAAATAAAGTAAAATGAAGTATCTGGTTTTTCCATAGATGATATATTTTATAGGAGCCAGTCAAGACAACATGGAACATGAGTTAAAATGTCATTTCATGATGATCAGATTGAAAATTACATATAAAAATGTCATTATATAATGATGATAAGTTTACAAGAGAATTTGTACAACAGCCTACATGAGAATCTACCCCCTCCCCCCCACCTCTGTGTTATCCCTCTGAAACGGATTTTAGGAGATGGTTTTGTTAATCTTGCTGGTGAACAAATCGGAATGAAGCATATTCTCCTTGCTTGGTATTGAAGAAAATATTGTCACGTGATCGCAGCAAGATGTGTGATTTGTTGGTGTGCTGAGTCACTTATTAATATGCAAGAGACACTTGCTTCAGGGGGAGAAGTTAGGTTATAATCTTGACCCCTTCTGTAAAATGATTTGCAAGAACATCATGCTGCTTAAATGTCTATATTGTCAAGAAAAGTTAAAACTGTTTTCTCTCAGATCGATACGACCACACACCAGAGGAAGACCACATGGACTCCATAACTGGACTTGACTGTTGTCCAAAGATGAAGTTGTTTGCATCTGCCAGCCATGACGGCACAATACGAGTGTGGAATGAGGCTAACAACATTGTCAGGTAGGGTGGGAGTCCAGTCTATATTTATATGTTTTTACCATTTCTGATTCTTATTGTCTCTTAATTGGCCTGGTGGTAGTCATATTGGCATGAAGATACTACATAAAGCAGTTATGTTATTGAGTCAGATGCACTGAGATGTATGTAACCTGTCTGTAATGGACTCATCCCAGGTTACACTAGTGTCCATACTCAGGAATTTTCCTCAAAGAGAAACATGGAAAACAATCTTAAGAAGTACAGGATCTGTTAAGATAGGATCAGTGTTTGTGTTATTTTTTGATTGATTTTAATCTTAAAGAATTGATTTCTTTTTCTGACTGGGAGCAGAGGTTAATTTTTTGCAGAAACGTAATACTTTCTCAAAGGACATGTTAGGCTACCTGTCCTTCTAAGAAAATATGTATTCCTGTTTCCCTTATTTTTTGTTTATATTGCAACAAATAGAAGGCAGAGCTTGAATAATCAGCCAACCAATTCTCTGTTGCATGTAAATTATTTTTTTGTTATCATTATTAGATTGATAAAACTGAATGCCCAGCCAAGCAGTCTGGCTTTCTGCAGTCAGCGAGGGGATCTGTTGGTTGGTATTGGGAACCATCTCCACAAAGTCAGCTACAAAACTTGTAAGTATCAATACTATCAGTCCTTCTAAAATTTTTCAGATGAGGGTGTGGTCACCCCCAATGTGTTCCTCCAGCTTCTACTTAGAAGATACAGGTGTAATGGTCACCAGACTCTCTCAACAGATAATTCCCTACTTGAGGGTGTCTTTGGAGTACTTTCCTGTCATATTTCAATGCCCTTATCTGATCCTGCCTGACCTTGCAAAAATGTCAAAACCACTCATGGGAGCTGTCATTTTGCATGTAGATTAAAACACAAAAGTCACAAGTCACATACTGGAATTAAGTATATACAGCTAGTCTATCAAAATTATTCTTTTTGATGAATTTCTTTAGCTTATGATATATAACCTCTCAAATTGTGCTTCCATTTTTTTCTCAGTTACACCAGACTAAATATAGTTGACAGTAAAGTATTCAGTTAGTTCACTATGCATGGCGGTAAAGAAAATGATAACAAATTTAATGTTAAGCTCAGTTTATTTGGGTTGTAGGTGATACATCTGGCTTGTCCATATAAATGAAACTGTAAATCTATGGAAAGTTTTCTGTCATGTTCTTGAAAAATCCTGCCTTCTATTGTACATCTGTACAAGGTATTTTATAAAAGTTTTTCTGTCATTCAGTTCCTATATAAAATTGTAAATGTAGCATCACTATAATTTATTTGCATACATGAAATATTCACTGATTTTGTAGAAGCATTTTTGTAACATTACCTACCCCCTTTAGCTGAATTTAAATCTAATTCCAGATTAATCCAAGAAATACAAAACCTGCATATGAGGAATGAAAGCAAAATCATTGCCACAGAAATTTCCCATGTTAGAGTTAGTATAATTTTTATTCTTGCCAACAGATATGCCTAAGGCACACCGCTTCAAGATGATTTCTATGGGCTTTCCTCGCGAAATAGAGGAGAAAGCGCTGCCATACAACGAAGATCTGTTGAACAGACTCCACAAGGAAGATATCAAGAGGCTTAAAGCCTCACACTCTTCATTCAAGTGAGTGTGGTCACCTAAAGAAGAACATTTAAAATGCTGAGACTGTTAGTTCCTGGACTTAATTTGCCAAGCAGTTTCTAGGCCTCATGCTTTATCAGAAATAAACATGCAGATTTATTTGAGAGCCAGTCTCCCATTTGATCTGACATCTACTTGAGATTTGATCTCTGTCTTTTACATATGTTAAATCTAATTGCAGGTATACCCACTTTGTGGACATTTTGACAGAAGAGGAAACAGAGGAAGTCATGAGAGAAAAGAAACTTCGGGAAAAGGTCAGTGTTTTCTGTGTTTTCATATGCCTGTCATATGACAGTAGTATAATGATATATAGGTACCCACCGGTCTGTCCGTCCATTAACTTTCAGTGTCGCTGGGGCTTTGATGGATTTTCAAGAAACTCACCATATCTACTTACCAACAGATTATCTCGCCCAAGTTCGATTATGGGAAACATCCACACATATTTAATGAGGTCAGAGGTCTCCACACTTTGGAGGCACCTTGGTGACTTACCAAAAATCCTATGGATTTTCATGAGACACATTACACTTATTTACCAATAGAGTTTCTCACCTGGAATTACCTTCTCATCAAAATTCACCCATATTCAATGAGGTCAAAGGTCTCCAGATACACAACAGGCATATTATGCACGTTTGCAGTGTTCTTTGTTTTTTTTCCCACTGCTGACTTATAGACATTTTTAGGAACAAGGAGGTTAAGTAAATTGAGTTACAACTCTGGGTCTGTCCAGGTCGAATATTGCTGACAGGTGTCATAAAACTTGCTGGTCAAAGGCACAGAGGGATGCCCGGTGCTAATTGTTGTAGCATGAGACTCTGCTCTAGGCATGACTTCGGAATGACTCGTTAGTTTCCAGAGACTGCAAAGACACCTCCTTGTTTGGAGTTTTTTGCCAGTTAGCTAGGTGTTGGTTTTGACCTTGAGATTGGCATTTTGCTCTGATATTAAACATGTTATAGTGAATGATATCATTTTAGGATGATAGTTTGTTGAAGAGTGGCTCCTTTGTCCCATCCTTTGTAGTCTTATCCTACAAAGGGTTGTCCATCAATTTTCCGAAACAATTTATACAAAATCCATCAATATTGAAAATCTGTTAACATACAAGAAAACAAAGAATCATACTTTTCTAGATCACAAGTGCTCTTTATACAAGTATTCACCTACTGAAAAGACTGATTATAATTATTCATGGTACAGTACATTATGTCAACATTAATTATCTTTTTCCAGGCCTTTGCACTGATTGACCAGAGGGAGAATGAACTTTGTCAGATCAGAGATGGCGACCTTCAGGCTAAAATAAAGCCCAGGTCAACCCCTGCCACAAAGAGGGCTGCCTTTGATAGATATCTCAAGATTTTCTACAGCAGACCAGAAATTGAGGTAATTTTTTTTTTTAATTCCAGAAATTGGGGTAAATGGGTTTTACTCATATGTCACAATAATATTCTTCAGATTTATCTTTTTGCTGATTGGCTAATGTTTCTTAATGCATATACATGATGGATTTGAAAATTTAAATTAATAAAATGAAATGAAATGTTGACAATTTGAAAGTTTTGAAGATTTGTATGGAATATCTTTTTTTTTTTAAAATATGATTGTAACAGAGGTTTTTGTCAATTGTCTTGGACTGAAGCTTGTGGAGGACTATGGAAGTTCAAGATATCTGAATTAAATTTTTGCAGGCAATTTATACTATTATGCCTTGTAAAAGTGTGTTACACGGCTGTTATGAACAACCATTTGAAAATATTGTACACAACAGTTCTTATGTGGATAATTGCATGCACTTATGTACATCACACTTTTAGATCTTTTGTTAAATATGTCTTTCATCCAGCCTCCCAAGGACGACCCTTATGAAACAGACACTGTGAAAGAAATGCTCAACCCCAAACCAGCAGAAGGTAAGACAGTTCATAGCATTTAGGGTTATTGTAGTACATTAGTGTATTGATGGATGAAACCAGTATGATTATCAGTTACCTCGACAGAAATCAGTGGTATTATTAATGACTCTAAGGAGAGATAGTAAAATCATTAATGCTTCTCACTGAAATTGGTATCAGAATTCAATAGTTTTCATGAATATTAAAGCAAAAAACACACTTATCCTTGACAGGTAAAAGCAGGCACAACCTCACAAGTTTGTATTCCAGATATTCAAAGCAGGATTTTGTTGTTCACAATGATTTTACAAACTAATTCTCATGTAAAGAAACTGTGTTGACTCCCAATTTTCAAAACAGATGCTGAGAAATTAGCACACATAGATAATAACCCAAACATGAATCTCTCTGTCATGATGGTTATTAGATGCATCTCTGATCTGTTTAAAACAGTGGAGGAGGAGCGGAGTTTGGATACAGGCCCCCCTGGTTTCTTCCCTTCACCTGCTACAGCCTTGCAGCCTAAAAAGAAAAAGAAGAAACTTAAAAAGATAGAAACAGAGAGCATAGAGGAAGAAAAACCAGAGGAAGTCAAGGAGGATGAGGTCAAGGTCACAGAAGATGAGGTCAAGGTCACAGAAGAAGAGGTCAAGGCTGAGGCCATGGAGGAAATCAAGGAAGAAGAAGAGGAGGAGGAGGATAAGTTACCACCGCTGCCGATTAATCCCACTGGGTTCATCCCGAACTCGGTGCTTGTGAGACTGTTATGGCCGCAGAGAGTCATAGAAGAAGCAGTGAAGAAACAGGAGGAGGCTTATCGTCCACCGCAGCTCAGTGAGGATCAACTCAAGGAAATAGCAGGAACGAAGCAGGTCAGTCTATCTCTAGATGTAGACTGGTTCCTCCCTCAATTCAGGCCCTGCAGAGCTATGATTACTCAGACAGGCATGTGGCCATCTTGTTCATGTCATAATTTAGACTTTTAAATTTTTTTGTGCATGTCGCACAGTATGACTCATAATATAAATATTAATATAATCAATGAATAATTTAGCTGTCATTCAGGATGGTTCACATGCTTTGTTTTGTGCTTAATAAGAGCACTGTGGTGCATTATTAGAGTGGGGAACCAGTCCAGTCTCAACTTTGATTTCAACTAAATAACTTCCAGTAATTAACCAAATTTCAATTCTTTCCCTTTATTCTATGATAGGATGAAATTAAGTTTTATGTTTGAATGCTGGAGATTTTTATTACTTAATTATATTTGGAATACTCATACCCACATACTTATGTTTAATAGGTCCATAATAATGTTGTCATTTGTTCCACCATTTTGAGAGTAAATCTCTAGAAATCTAGCCATTTATGGCCCATGTTAGAAATAATTTTTTTGCTTCTTGGTTTGGTAAAAAAAATTGCTGTATAATTAATATTAAATGTGTGTACAATATTTCATGTCTAACACAGAGGCCTGGATCTTTGGTAAAGTTTATGTCGCTTAACTGTTTAATCTTAATATCACAACATAGCTTTGTATTTGTTTCATGCAAATATTATTCTGTGTCCAGTCAGCAGTGTATGTGATACAGGATATGACAGCCTTCTGCCTGTCTTTTATGATGCACAATGTAACATCTTTTAGTGTCTCACAAAACACAATGTAACAACTTTTCTGTCTCTCCTGGAGCTGTGAATACTCGACTCAATAGGCATTTCTATTGAACTGATATCCTACTTTGAGTCATAACACTTGTCATACAGAGAACTGCACTGTAATGTCCATCCATCCTGTTGCAAATATGTAAATCCCATCTCTACAGTAACCGCTATCATTTCTTGCTCCCGCATGACTTATCCATCAATCACATAACCTCTGTATGACATGGATGTATGCGATCAGAAATTAAACAAATGTGCATGTAGATTTACAAATATGCTGAGTTATTACAGAATCTTTTTTGCACATGGTAGGTGTTAATAAAAAGTACACAAACAAATATGACAATTTGTGTGGTTTATTTTAAGTGATAGTGTACAGGCCTGTGAGGTCTTGTAAAAATGACCTAAATATTTGCATAAGCATTGAGATTTACAGTGCAGTTCTATCCATTAGAGAGCATGCCGCTCTGACATTTGATAGACTCTAATGTCAGAGGGGGAAAATGCCACTACCTCTGACAGTGCACAATGTATCAGTCTTTTAAACCTTTCATGATGCAGGACATGCTCTCATAGAGCAGAATGTGTTCATATTCTGCCACTCAAGTCTGATATTTTATTCTGTTTCAAGAAACACTATGTATCTTGCAGAATATGATTTTTCCTGTCATTCATGAAGCAAAATGAGACACATTTCCTGCCACTCAAGTTCCAGAATAAGTCAAATACTTTTCTCTGACTGTAAATGTAGAATGTGACACTTCTATTTCATGATGTTGTATTGATGTTAGATATGGTAACCTTTTTTCAGTCTCATATGATGCAGAATGTGACATATTTTCATGATGTTAAAAGGGTGATACAGAAAGTTGAAACTTTTTTGTGGTTCTCATGATGCAGAAATCGTATTCCAAAACATGACAAGAATTTTTCTGTTTCTTGTGGGGCAGTATGTGACAAATCTTAAAGTTGAACTGACTGTCAGTGCTGCCATGTTTTTTAAAAGTAACATACTTTTATCAGGCAAGACTTTTTTTTATACTTTTTCATACTATATTCAGGGGTTAACACTTTTTTATACTGTTTTTCTAAAATCATCATCTTCAGGTGGTGATTTAGGCTGTTTACCTGAACCAGTACTCAGACATGCTCTGTCAATATTTCATAATATTTTAAAAGAGATTTTTTCTGCGATCTTGCCACTGTTTTACAAAATCACTTGATATATGGAATACAGGAATATATGTATATATTTGTGTAGAAGTATTGCATGCTATAAATTGTACAAAATTTATGCTATTTGGCAATGATTTTTACTTTTTTCATACTCTTTATACTTTTTTATTCTAAGATTTAACACAATTTTCCTTTAAATCCAGATTGGCAGCACTGAAATATTTTTCTCATGATTAATCTAATATAAAAAGGTCCTATGGATATATGTGAACTTAGGAAACGTTTTTATGAACTATGTATTCCCAGATAATATATTTTCAGTGTCGCTTCCTGTTTGTCCTTACAAATTGTTTGATCTAATTTTGGCACATTGGTTCATGCCAAATAATAATTTTTACTTTCTGTACATTATTAAAACCTCTCTTCCATATAAAAGTCTTCTTTTATCTTCTGTTTGCAGGTGTTTTTCATTTTCAGAAAATAACTGTCCTTTAACTGTTGACAGTTTTTCGAGAGTTTATAATAACCAGATTATTACCTTTATTACCATTTCCTAATATTCGCTATCATGAAGGTTTCTTATAATAACATTGTTAATTTTTTATTGATATCTTTGATTTTACCTTAAATTAAACACCATCAGCAAATAATCACATGCCTTGCCATTTCATGAGATGTGTGTTTCACACCATCTGTTCAATATTTTACTATGATCACTAAACTATTTTATGCTTTGTTTCCTATCCCATAATGCCTCCTCACAACGGGTCACTTTGTATCATGAGTAAGTATCTCAGCAGTGCTGTAGCCAATAGATTTGCTGTCACAGCTGATATTTTACAGTGCAGTTTGCTTGTTTTTTTTTGTAGTTTTTTTTATTTGTACATGTTTACAAAAAACCTCATTGTTTCAGAGTTAGAGGGACTCAAAGGAAGCATTTCAAACATCCATGGTCTGGCAAAATGGGGTTGCCATTTGTAATAATTTAACTGAATTCACTTAATTAATTTAACTGTAGCGCAAATCATACATGTTGATGTTTACCTTTAAGGCAAGTCTGACACAATGGGGTATTTTTATTTATGTATTTTCATATGTGAACTTTCATATATACATATACTTATGTGTGTGTGTGTTTATGATTTGTATTTGCTGCTTGGCAAAACATAAAACTGGTATATCAACTGCTTGTCTAATAAGGAAGTTGTATACACTGACCACCCCACTAAGACAACCATCCGGCCATCACAACCACCCAGCTTAGACAACCATCAGGCTATCATGAGCACCCCAAAAAGACTACCATGCTTCTATCATGGCCACCCCACTTAATGAAGACCATCCGACTATCATGACCACCCCACTAAGACAACATCAGGCCATCTCGACCATGCACCTCACTAAGACAACCATCCTGCTTTCATGACCACCCCACTAAGACAACCATCCAGCTTAATCATGAACAACCAATTAAGATGACCATCCAGCTATCACGACCACCCCATTAAGACAACCATCCAGCTATTACGACTACCCCACTAAGACAACCATCCAGCTATCATGACCACCCCACTAAGATGACTATCCAGCTATCATGACCACCCCACTAAGACAACCATCCAGCTATCATGACCACCCCACTAAGATGACTATCCAGCTAACATGACCACCCCACTAAGACGACCATCCAGCTATCATGACCACCCCACTAAGACAACCATCCAGCTATCATGACCACCCCACTAAGACAACCATCCAGCTATCATGACCACCCCACTAAGATGACTATCCAGCTATCATGAACACCCCACTAAGACGACCATCCAGCTATGATGACCTCACTAAGACAACCATCCAGCTATCATTACCACCCCACTAAGATGACCATCCAGCTATCATGAACACCCAACTAAAATGACCATCCAGCTATCATGACCAACCAATTAAGATGACCATCCAGCTATCACAACCAACCCACTGAGACAACCATCCAGCCATCATGACCACCCCACTAGGATGACCATCCAGCTATCATGACCACCCAACTAAAATGACCATCCAGCTATCATGACCAACCAATTAAGATGACCATCCAGCTATCACGACCACCACACTAAGACGACCATCCAGCTATCACGACCACCCCACTAAGATGACCATCCAGCTATCATGACCACCCAACTAAAATGACCATCCAGCTATCATGACCAACCACTTAAGATGACCATCCAGCTATCACAACCAAACCACTGAGACAACCATCCAGCCATCATGACCCCCCCACTAAGATGACCATCCAGCTATCATGACCACCCAATTAAAATGACCATCCAGCTATCATGACCAACCAATTAAGATGACCACCCAGCTATCACGACCACCACACTAAGACGACCATCCAGCTATCACGACCACCACACTAAGACGACCATCCAGCTATCACGACCACCCCACTAAGATGACCATCCAGCTATCATGACCACCCCACTAAGACAACCATCTGGCTGTCATGACCACTCAATTTAGATGACCACGTACATGGTTCCAGACTATTGTAAACCCTCATTATCCTGGTTCTTGTAGTGGTCCATATTTTTAAGGACATTTATGGTACTAATGTCTATTGACTGACCATCAGATTTGACATACCAGGGTTTATGTTTTGCATGAGTTTTATCAGAAACATTTGCACTTGCAGTTATTGTTGTTTTATTTATATTTTGCCACTGTGTACAGAGAGTATAGATTTACTAGTCTGGATCACCAGCTTGAATTATTTATCAGTTCAAGTGGGTTGAAGTCTCAGAAAATTTCTGTGATTATACAGTGGAACCCTGCCTTTTTGACCAACCCACATTTGTGACCACCCCACTATTACAACAACCTTTTTTTGGTCTCGAATAGATGATCCAGATAACTTAGAATTTCCACAAATATGACCACCCCCAAATTAAGACAACTTTGGTCATTCCCCAAGGTGGTCATAAATGTGTGTTTCCACTGTAATGTCCTCCAATCAAAAGCATAGGTGTTGAATATACCAAAGTCAAATATAATTACATATTTTGTGAATAGAAAGAAATCAACCAATTTCAGTTAGAACAACTACTATATAAGTATTTTGAAATCATTGATTTCAAGGGAAAAAAAACTTTGAAACCCTTAGGTTTTTATTAAACAGTCTAAAGATATAACTAGATATAATTTTCTTTCGAGGACTATAAAAGTAATACAAAGTAAGAACAACAAGAAGGCATAAGTTAAGTGCAGGAACTCAAACACATGAACTTTTTACATCATGACCATTGTACCTGGTTCTCCACCAAGTATGCCTCATTTCATCAAACACAGATATAGGCATAGAATGCTCATAGTTAGGATGGAGAAACTAGTTTCCATTTTAGCAGTGGTGGATTGTTTTGTTTTATATATTATTTTGTGTACAACACATTTCAGATATCTTATTAGTTGCATGCATGCTGCATGAGGCTTTTAGATTTGTAGATTTATTTTTTTCTTATTTAAAAGAAAGAGACTTTCAGTCACCACACACATGTGGATTAGTGATTTTTAGTTGAATGGTTCTTACCATTTTCCATCTGCATTTCTCATCAGTATTTCTGTATATTTGCAAATTAGTAAGATTATTCACAAAAAACAGTGTCAGAATTGCATCAGTTAAGAAAATCAGAAGATATTATTATGTCAAAAAAATTTTTCTTGTTTAGCTAGACTTCATTTAATTTCAACATTTTGGAATGAATACATATATTTGAAAAGGTTTGCTTATTTAACAAAGAAAATCTCAGCTCTAAGTATTTAAAAATGTGTAGAAACAATAGGTTTACCATATCTTGCAATTTCAAAGGAATTTGTCTTTTAAATTATGTTATAATCTTCTTTATATGCATGTATCAGGCATCATTGTTTTGTCATGGTTGTAGTCACCAGACTTTTACTCTAGAAATTCTTAGTGTTTATCAAGTATATACAATGAATTATTTTGATTGACATGACTGTGCCATGCTCCCTTTGAATACAGGAGACCTGTTGAACCTTACTGTTTTTTCCAGATGTATTTACATAATTCTTTATTACTGCATAAAAAGACTAAGCCTGTATGGTATCATCAAACTGTTATCTTATTTTTTAATATTCCAACAGCGATTTACTCAAAAAAAATTGAAGGGTCCATCACGTGTGCTTATCCTGGATTACGATGATGAGGAACCAGCGAAAGAAGATGCAGAGGAAATTAAGGAGAAGGAAGAGAGAGAAAAGGAGAAAAAACAGACAGAGAGCAAGTCCAAGACTTCATCCTACCTGCAGAAATTACAGTCTGTTCTGGATAAGCCCCCAACCCCACCGGTAAGAAAAATACCCTGCTTCAAATAGTCTGTGCAGTGATGACTTCCCAAAAATCTGATGGATTTTCATGAAATATATTAAACATGTTTACTAATAGTGTCTCAACTGAATTAAATGCTTGGCAAAATCCACACATTTATAAGGTTAAAGGTCACAAGACATGCAATGGACATATTATGCACCCATGCAGTACTCTTGTTTAGTAGCACAAGGCTGGAATTGTGGCATTTTCAGAATTACATTGGCTTCTTATATCAGTGATTGGTTCTGTTGTAAACCACCTCAATAAACAAATATTTACCTGTTGCCCCTTTAGAACTTTCCTATTGAATTTCAGGAATTATGAATGTCACAGCGCACACAAAATAAAGTTTTCACACTGGCCCACCCAATTTCATTTGCCTATTATGGGTAAAAGATTTCTCAGAAAAAAAGGGCATAATGAATTATCTAGAAATCTGATTTGAAAATCAAGTTCAATCCTAATTTTCTTCACTGACCTTATTTTATCAGAGG
Organism: Sipunculus nudus; assembly: GCA_026874595.1. Lineage (NCBI taxonomy): Eukaryota > Metazoa > Annelida > Sipuncula > Golfingiida > Sipunculidae > Sipunculus > Sipunculus nudus. The sequence continues at coordinate 64,957,040 of CM049316.1, read as the reverse complement.
TCACCAAGTCCTACAGAGCTTGCTGAAGAGCAGAAACGAACACCGGACATCCCACGAGCTGACACGTCAATGTCCCAGGAATCCCGAGAATCTCAACGAAGATCAATCACCTCTGACCTTCAACCAGTAAAGAAAGCCGCACCACGGCCAATGAAACCGATAGTAAAATACGTAGCTCCCAAGCCGCTCAGACCATCGTCCCCACCAAGGCGCACTCGACCTATGACCCCAGAGACCACACAAACCCCCACTCCACCACCGACTCCGTTACCAGGGTTTATCACCCAGTTCAAGGGATCAGAGTGGTTTGAGAAGTACTTCCCCAACTGTAATGAAAATGTGAGTATAGTACTCAGGTAATGCGTATATTATCTTCTTGATTTACTGATAACAATGATGCTTAAAGGGACCTAATCACCTACAAAGCATGTTAAATTAACACAAGAAATAGTGTCTTCTCTTTTAAATAAAATGCAACCTGCTAAACTAATGCACTGAAATTGTTGGCTTTTTCCTGTACAGGAGTGTTAAAAAAGTGAACGGGGCATGATCACTAACGCTAACAAAAACATAACACAAACATCACCTGCGATTTTTAGTTCACTCTGTGAACTTATGCCATGGCACAGCGTTCGCCGTCCACTGTCCACTGTCAACTGTCCACCGTCTGTTACCAAATATCTCAACAGCCACTGCAGCTACCTTCATGAAACTTTGCAGAATTACTGATCATGGGATGGACATGCAAAAATAAGCTTTTGGTGGCACCACCTATATTGATCTACTTTCTGCGGGACGAAATGGTCTTTTCCACTTCTTCCAAGATAAGTCATAAAGTATTAATATTTTGGCCTTCAAATCATAGTCAACAGTTCTTTAGAGGAAGGGGAATAATTTTTGTGTAAATTCAGTCAAGTCATTTTCAAGATGGTGTCTCTACGGAACTTCTAATTGTGTCGATCGGAAAATTTGGCAACTTGATGTGTTTCCATACATGACATATTGTCTGTTACCAAATATTTTAGGTACTGCTGCAGCCTTCAGTTTCAAATTTCACAGGAAAATTGATCATTTGACTGCTAAATGATTTTGACCTCCAGGTGGTGCCACCTGTGTTGACCTACTTTTTGCGGGATCTGCAATTGTTTTCATGTGGTGTCCATTCATACATTTACTTTGGGTGAAATTGCTCATATTGCAGGAGTATTGGTCTGAAATTTGGCACTTGCATCCATCTTTGAAAGTATTCTCATAAACCTACCTTGTGCAATAGGACAGTCTACTTGGAAAGGAATGAATGGTATGAAATCGTGCACAGTAATTCACAGAGTGAACATTAGACCCCTGGGTCTCTTGTTTGTTTTCTTTTCATGTTTACAACCGGTGTTTTACAGCTGTACACATTCATGTTTGGGCTACTCCTTGTTTGAGGTCTGTCGGCATTAGCAAAATCAAACCTATGGTCACACAGCCTTGGTACGGTAAACAGACACACGTGGACTGTGTTTACTCACATGTAAACAGCTGTATGGGAGGCCATGAGACCTTGTGCATGCTGGAATGATTATGCTGGGAAACTTTTATATAAAGCAAAACTTAACTGATAGTGTGAATGGATTAGGCATAATAGGCATAATATGTCCCTTTATGAAGTACTTGCTGTATTGGTACCATTGGGCCTCCATTTACTTTCAGCACCATCTGGTGTTAAGTCTTGAAAACTTAGTTGTATGACAAAAGATACCTAGAATGGCGCCCACCACCATCTCATAGAAATTGAGGAAAATCTGGAAAATGAGTTTCCATTTTATTAGCCCAACTTTTACGGCACATACATGATGTATTATGGTATACCCACAGTTTGCCCGTTAATTTTTAATGTTGCAGTGATAACTTATCATGGCTTTGATGGATTTTCATGAAAACTCACTATAACTATTTACTTATTGATTATCTAAACCGAGTTCAGTTCTAGGCCTAAACCATACATACCTTATGAGGTTAAAGGTCACTAAGCTTCTTTGGGGAGTTGTCATAATAATTTACTAGAAATATGATGGATTTTGATGAAACTTGACAGAAATATTAATCAATATAGTATCTCACCTAATTTGATTCCCAGCAAATTTCATGCATATTCAATGAGGTCAGAGATAACCAGATTTTGGTGGTGGTATGATGACTTATCTAAAGTCTGATGGATTTTTAAATAAAAATTCTCACCTTAATTAAAGTTTAGGGACACTGCCAATCTATAGGTTTTAGGGCCAGAATTTTATTATAGTACTTCATGGAGAGATTTCAACTTCCCTTTGTCTTCAAAATTTCTTTGCCATTTTTACATGGTTATTTATAATTCCAGTACACAGCAAAACTACAGAACTCTTCTTTCAACAGTCCATAGTACTCCAACAGTCATAGGAGTAAAAAAAATGCAAAATCTAGTTTTCTTTAATTACTTTTTCCTGGCAATTCCTGTTCTTACATGATTATTACATGTTCTGCCACAAGATAAAAATTTTCAACATATTTTGAGTTGATGATAGATCCATCAATCAAGAACATTTGCCATTTTTCTCACTTAGCTACATGTATTTTGTCTTTCTTACAAAATACTTTGTCTTTCTTTAGACTATGCCAAAGCCTTGGACAGCATCAGCCTTTGTCAGCATGTTGGTGAGAGTCCTGAAAATTGCTGATTTCAAACACAAAACCCCAGTTGCTGAAGCCTTGATGAACATTCACCAAAATGAAGGCATCACAAACAACGACTCTGTCAGCAAAGCTGTGATGACAGTGTTCAATCACCATAGCAACCCGCCAAGCTGTCAGAATGAGGAGCAGAAGGAGTTTATCATCACTGGCCTGCAGCTTCTGTATCAGATGGGGATCTATGATAAGGAATTCTATACAGAGCTTATCTGCCAGTTCCTGGATGGTGACAAGGATGTAAGGTTAGTGGTCTGTTCATAGCATACTTTATTTTTAAAGGATATGTCCATGGCCTGTTGATGGCACTATCTCTTGAACTGCAATGTCCATTTTTGGTCTTAAGGTCTTTGGGATTATCCCAAGTATGCCCTAAGGAGGTAATTCCCAAAGTTTTCCATACATCCTGAGGAAATTGATATTATTTGGGAAATTTCACGGGTGTACCATAGGAACATCTGTATTCAGTGGTTGAGCTTGTTCATTAGAAAACCTGCCCCAAGTTTACATGACCAAAGTTGCACAGGCCAGCCCCAGTGCATGAATGGCTGATATGCTAGTGCTGATATCCATTTAGAATTAGTTTGTGTTAGTAGCTACTCAAGAAACATTTAATGGTTGTTTTTTATTCTTATTATCTCAGGAATACTGTGATGGAACTGATAAAGGGGCTTGGACTCCGAGACCCACACAACTATTTTACTAAAGAGCTTGACAGCTGGGATACATGGAGTCTGGATGAGAGAACACGCAAGAAAGAACTGATGAAGTTGGCTGATGCCTGGCTGGAAAAGTGAGTCACTACAGAAATATACAAGGGACCCATGGGTCATGGTGCTCAGCTGAATTTTGTAAAATTTTAGCAAATGCAAAATATACTTATTTCTGTTGTTTTTATATATATTGGCATAATTATATATTAGTTTGCCGAACTAATACTGTGAACTATATGAACTATATATCATAGATTCAGGAGTCTGTCATGATCAAATGTTTGTAGAAGTATCATTGTTTCAACTATGTGACAGTAATATGTACCTAAAATACCCACTTTATTGGGAATTTATCAAGTGAAGCCCTGTAAATTATTGAATAAGGAAGAAGACGAGATTTTTTTAACTATAATAATACATGTAAAAATGCAAAGATATGCAATTTGTACAGTCTTAAAGCTTTAGATGAAATATTTAAATTCTCACAGTCACACTAGCGTCTCTTTATAACAAAAAAACGTTAAATTTCAGACCTATCCAGAACCAAACTAAGTTTTTTCCACTGATCAATTGTTGTCAGTGAGCCTTTTGGTCTTAATTATGTTTTTATGCATCTTATGTCAAATAAATAAGATATATATATAAAGGTAATTCTCTGCATGCCTGTACAGTTAAATAGTATAATTTGTGCTTAACATTAGTATAGCAACAACTCCTTAAGATATTTTATACTCTTAGTATCATCTTTGAAAGATTTCTTCTTAACTTTTAAATAAAAATAAAAAATCAGCGATATCAGAGCATATTCCCTGAGCTTCAAAAAGCTTTATATTGCTCTGATTACTTTTTTTCAGTTTAACCGTGCCTTTAGGTAGAGCTGTATGCTGATAGATTAGCTGGCAACTTTCATGAACAGCACATTACATTGAAGCAATTTTTTTCAGTGATGCCACGTCATGTCACATAATTGAGCTTTGTGGTGGGTCTATGATCACATGATAAAACCATAAGCGGTAAAAAATATGTCAAACCCAAAAAAATGCTCCTCCCTGGTCATTTACACTGGGATTTGCACCAAAATTTAATCACTTGGGTATTTTTTAAATATCTACCAGTAAGTCAAATTTTTAATCAAATCTACAAAACCATTCTTAAGATAATTTGCAGATACACACACATAAACACACACACAGAATCATCTGAAAACAATAACCCTTACTTTACACAGAGTTAATAAATTTGAGAGTTAGTGAAAATTTTAAGAGATTTCCTTAATATTCTTATATAAATGTTCTTATTCATACAGTGAAAGTTTTCTCATTTGTTATTACATCCCTCACTGACATTATTGTGGGATCTTTAATTTCAGGTGGATGGCAACCTTCAAGATCCACATAGAAGACTCCATTGAGAGGTTAAAGAAGGGTGAGACGGTCAGAGGTCATGTCAGTCAAGGAGATCTCCGCCCACCTGGCAAGAAACCACGCGGAATCCTCAAGTCATCCGGTGTAGAGAGGGAGGAGTCCAATGCTCAAGGTGTGATGGGCTTGTTACTCAAATTGTGTGATTGCATGTAGGATCCCCCACAGATAAACTAAGACAACACAGGAATTTAGTTAAGAATCACTAAACTGGCCAAAAGATATGTCTGAATTTGTAATATTTATAATTAATAAGCCAAATATGATTATACTGTCTGTCCTTGGTAAGCGCCTTGTTTAAAGATGCAGAGTTGGTTTGGCTACTGAACTTTGCTGATGCTGAACTCCATCTGTCTCCTTATTATGCTCAGACCCTAGCTTCTAATTAAGTGATCTGCCTGTCACATTTGACAGTAGCCTAACCTCTAGGCCAGCTAGGGGACAAGTGGAGTCCCTCTCCTCTCTTCTTTACCATCAGGGTGCATTAATGGGTTAGTCCACATGAAGTGAAGGAGGGGTGTATAATATATATGTAAGGGTAGGTTTATGAAATATCCCACAATACTGTGGAGTTTTCAGGATATACCAGGGGTGGGTAGAGGATTTAAGAAAAGTGGGAGCTCAACAACCTGGCCCTGTTAAACAAGTGTGTCAGTAATGCTAGTACACCTCTTACATAACTGATGCCCCCTGTAACCCTTTCTAAATATGCCCCTGAATATTTAAAGATCAGCACTGGAGCTCAGCAATTTAGCACAAGCACTTTTTTGATGCAATATTTTTATTAGTCAAATATAATTTGAATCTTTGTTTATGTATTCTTAAAAGTTTGTAAAAGTATGAAAGCAAATATCAGACTTGTTGCATGTATTTATTTCTCAACATAACTTGAAATATTTTCTCTATTTTACCATAAGATACAAACTTAATTTTCAGTGACCTTTGATGTTACACCTGATATTGGGGCTGTTGAGAACGCCACCTACATAGAGGCTTTGAACTATTTCTGTGAGATGGAGCTGGAGAAGTCTCTGGAGCGAATGAAAGGTGGCGCCACAGGCACCAAAGCAGGAGAACACAAGAACACAGTGCTCGTGTTCCCCAAACTAGCCGGGTAAGCTAACTGCTTCAGGCTACATATGTACAGTACCTCCTAAATTGCATTTTGATGAATACTAATTGCAAAAAAATTTTGTTTAAAATATAATATGTTCAACGTTTCTTTTAGGAATTGTCTGAATAAATAACATAATAAAACTTTTTTTTCGAAGGGAACTCACTCTAGGAATGAGTTAAAGTGGGTTCACAAATAAACTATAACATCATAAAATTGCACAGCAGCTTACAATCATGTTAGAAGAATTGAAGGAAAACTCTTGTACCAAATTTTCCAATATGAATTTATACCATTTAATTTTGTGAAATATGTTAAAACAAGATTCAATAGATTTTGGAGCAGAATCAATAAAAAATACATTTCATTTTATTTAAACAGGAGACAAACCTTGGTGCGACTGGGAGAGACCCACACCAGCCATTGCCGACCACAGCGAGAAACAGCTTTAGCAGGTCAGTTAGTTTAATAGTATAAAAAAAAATGTATTGCTTGGGGCAGGGTAGGTATGTATTGTATCAAGCTCTTCCTGACCAATGTAATTTTCTTACTATCAAGTATGTTGCAGCTACGCTTTCATAGACCTTGATCCAGCAAGTCATTCCGACATCTATTTAATTTATAATGAATAAGGCAATTAAACTGATAAAATGATTGATGTACACATGTCTAGTGCAGCTGGCAGAGCATGTCTGATGCTAGGTCTAGATCAAACATTTAGCATTGCCTGGGGAGAAATTAGATTTTGACCAGTCAAATAAATTTTCATAAACCTGTCCCCTTTCTGGTGCAGCTGTTCTTGTTCAGACAGCATTTAAACAGTGTATTGTTTACATTTTGTTTGTTGGATTTGATTGGCAGTTGTGATTTCGGGCCAAACACTTGCACGCATATTCATTATTCATGAAATAGATGCCAGAGCAGCTCAGTGAATCAAGGTCTGTGAAAGTGTTGCTGCCACAGACTTTGATAGTATGAAGTAGATTAGTATGCATAAAGCAAATATAGTAGAATTTGGAAAAAAATCTATGGGGCCAAAAAGTGCCACAAGTCATTTATCACCCCTGCACATGTTAATGACCTCATTTCATATGACATGTAACATCAAAATGATAAGGGGGGGGGGGGGGGAATAACAGACAATAAAAGTACAGTGGACATATCTAGGTCATACCACTCTGCAATTTGACTGCTGGTATATACAGTCTGTGTGTGATTGCCATAGATTTGTTTATATCCAAGTTCAGAACTGTGGACCAATAAAAATTTCTGAAAAAGGCTATGCACTCCTTTAAGACAAAATCATATAGTGAGTTGAAATTATTATTCAAATGAACAAGTTTATGACAATAGCTATATCAGTAATTGCATGTATTTTGTCATGAATGAATGAGCATCATCAGGGGCATAGCCAAGGGGGGGCCGGAGGGGGCCATGCCCCCCCCCCCCCGCCCCGGTCGCATCCAGTACTCGCCTTCCTTTCTGAATTTCACTTAATCTAATATATATAAATATATATATATATATATATATATATATATATATATATATATATATATATATATATATATATATATATATATATATGCCTTAAATCAGTGGCGGATATATGCCATTAGTGACGATTCCAGAGGGGGCGCCGAAGGCGCGCTGCCCCCCGTTGAGCTGCAAAGTCTCTCATTTTATCTAATTTCCAATTTTTGGGATTTATATTCGTTTTTCATATTTCTTATCATTAATAAGCTATTAGACTTTATTTAAGTTTTCTGCAGTTACAATTCCCTTCAAATTTATTAGTTGAGTATAAGGATATTTATGATCAGCTGCAGAACAACTGCAGATCGATCGAGCACTGAGCCCTGGTTGGGGTGGACCGTGAACAATCTTACGGCTCCTCTGGTGATACCGGTTCTCAAACTCGCGATCTGTTGAGCTCTTAGTAGTCCTGTGTGCTGTGGAGACCACGAAACCTGGTTAAATGCAAAATTTAACATAATAATTCAGTTATTTCTCCACGTGCATTACATATAAAAGATAATATTTTTATATTTACAAGCGTGATTGCACTTTTGCGCCATTGAATCATAACTACATAACGCAAAGACATTAGGGAACAGTTTTTCAGGAACAGGATATCCTCATTTTTTTGTGAAAATTGCCTCAAAATGTCCTCTTGACATTGTATATTCAAAATTTCCCAATATGTGAGGGGGAAACCCCCTCCCATACCCACCCCATGTACCTGTAACTAACCTTAATTAAACCATGTTTCATAATTGAAAATAAAAAAATATATTTTTCTTACACTGAAACAATGAAGTATAGTAATAATAATAATGATAATAATAATATTATAAATAATAAGATATATACACAACAATATATATACATGCATATAAGCGCTTCTTAACCCCCCCCCACCCCCCTGTTTTCGAATTTATTGATCCGCCACTGATGATGGCCCCCTCCCCTCCCTCAATCCTGGCTACGCCCCTCATCATTGAGTACAGTGCCAACATGTGGGACTGGCCAAGTGGTCTTAATTCACAGGAGAGACAGGTCAGTTATATCTAATGTGAATGATTTCAGTTCACTCCAGGTGGTCTTAATAGACAGGGGGTCTTAATAGGCAGGAGGCATTAATAGGCAGGTGGGCTTAATAGACAGTTGGGCTTAATAGACAGGTGGGCTTAATAGATTGGTGGTCTTAATAGACAGGTGGGCTTAATAGACAGGTGGGCTTAATAGACAGATGGTCTTAATAGATGGGTGGCATTAATGGGCAGGTGGTCTTAATAGACTGGTGTTCTTAATAGACAGGTGGGTTTAATAGACAGGTGGGTTTAATAGACAGGTGGGTTTAATAGACAGGTGGGCTTAATAGACAGGTGGGCTTAATAGATTGGTGGTCTTAATAGACAGGTGGGTTTAATAGACAGGTGGGTTTAATAGACAGGTGGGCTTAATAGACAGATGGTCTTAATAGACAGGTGGCATTAATGGGTAGGTGGTCTTAATAGACTGGTGGTCTTAATAGACAGGTGGGTTTAATAGACAGGTTGGCTTTTAGACTGTTGAAGGTTCCACTGTTTCTTTTATTCTTTTTTTTCCCAGATTTCAAGCTTCCACCAATCACCACCAGAGGGCGCCAGCCTGAGCCTGGTCAGCTGTATGGTTTTGCACCATGTATCAACCTGCCGATGAAGACAGTATATATGAACCCGTTCCCGTGTCCTCTTGATGCGTACGACCCCATCTACCAAGAACCTGTACTGCTGACACTAAAAACCTCGCAGAAATACTTTGTTCCGTCCAGGTCTCATGTGCCTGAATACTGCTGAATTGTGCCATTTTTTGTTTAAATCTGTTTTCTTTACACAAAAGAATGTTGAACTGCTGTTTACTTTTTTACTCAAGGAATTGTTGAATATGTTTATTATCTGTAAACTGCTGAAGTGTATATTTTTATTAAGTAAGTTCACGGTCCTGCTGCAATTAAATAAGTTATTATGCATATTTTAAAAAGTGTGTATTTTTCCTTTTTATATTTATTTCCTGAAATACACATTAATGAAGCAACCCTGTCATCAGACCAAGGATATACCTTACATTGATTTATATTTGTATATTTATTTGTATATTTAACATTATGGATTCATGCTTTAAAACAAGTTATTATTCTTGGTATTTTGGCTACATAAATATTAATGATTCTGCATTAGCAGGATTTTTATCATACTTGGAAGCTTTTCCTCATGGATCATGCATAGTATGATAACAAGCTATAATGAGCCTGTCTATTGGTCAGTTTTGTCATTGCATAATGCATGAGGATATGTATCCTACTCATTGGCAGTTCAGCCTTATGAATAATTCATGCAATATATCCAAGTGAAATATGAGCTTGCTGACTGGTCAGTAACAGGCCCCTGAATCAGTATTAATCTATTCTAATCATATAGTATTCATTGAACAGCTGAATATTAAAGTAGTTAAATTGTCTTTTTTTTCAGAAAATGTTAACACTAAAGTGTTATCTGCTGAAAACACACTGCTGTACTGGGTTTTATTATGGCTTATACCACTTAAAGACTAACTATACCCTTATTTACAAAGTAAATTGTTATTTTTCATACAGGGTATGCTTTATCCTGAAACACCCTACCTACATATAGCCCATAGAAATTTTGTAAACATTTTAGGATTTTTTATATAGCTTCAGCCTAGTCGGCGAGTGATTTTAGTAGTGCTAATTTTATGCCAAGTACAAAACTGTTTTACCTTAACTTACATTAATATAGCACCTGTTAATAATATATGCATATACTGATTAATATGCTGCACCTGTAAATATTTGTTATATCTTTAACTGCTGAGATGTATTGTACTAGTGTTACCAGGGCCTTTCAATTTGTTTTTATTTCCAGTTACAGTTGCTGGAATGTATATAATTTTATTTTTCAGAGGGAAAATGTAAATGGAAAATACTGATACAATAAGTAACAAAGTACAAAAACAATAAGTAACAAAGTACAAAACAGACTAAAATAATATAGTTTTGTTGAGCATTTTTATATTTATACAAAATGGTGTGCAGGGTTATATCAACACAGGACTTGACACACTGAACTTCTTATTTGTTACAGAGTCTATAGTGCCAAACGATCTGAATACAGTATAGAACCTCTGAATTACTGACACTGGCCAGACCAGATATTTTGCCTGCAATAGAGAGGTGCCCTTAGTAGGGAGGTTATAGATTTTGGTACCTACTTTCAAGGAACTGCCCATAAGTGGTCTTAAATAGGAGGTGCCCTTAGTACAGAGGTGCCCATAAGGAGAAGTTCCACTGTAAGTGATTTTATCAACCTGAGTTTTTTGCAGACTAATGGTAGGCTTTTTTTATTGTTGTATGGAAGGTCAGAATGTTTAAATAGGATCACTGTATGATAGTTTATTGACAGGAAAATGGTTTAACAAGCATATGGTATAATCTTCACACAGTAAATTATGTAACTATGTAGTAATGGTAAAAATATCATATATATTCTTCCTAATTAAGGAATACTCCTATGAAAGCCAAGAGAACATTTTTATAACTGACACATTATCCTCTGAAATAAATTTCTTAGACCACATCTTTTTAACAAATATTACCCAGCATGAAAAGTTTATATTTAATTTCAATTTTGGTTGAGATGAAAGTTTTTTTTTTTAACATCTTAGCTGAAACAATGAGTTTCATGAAATTTTTACTCACTGGGACTTCACCTGAAATTTACCCTTCTATCTATATGCATAAAACTGTCATGCCCATCTGAAAAAAAAAAAATTACTAAGCAATATTATATTTTTTATTATTTTGTAAATTTCTAATTCTAGTTAGTTACTTTGTTATCATAATATCATGCATTCCACAATGGATATTACATTACCAGGTCATATCAAAGTGTTACCGGTAGCCGTCCAACTCTACTGCACACCTAAGCTAAATGCCATATATCTAGTGCCAAATGAAACCATATACTTCTTATAAAAGTGTTTTGCATGGATTTTATATTTAACTATTATCTGCTGCGAAAATATTCCAAATATCTTTAAATGATAACTGTGATATTGAGAATAAAAAATGTATTTATTGTGAAAATGTTTTATTTTATGCTGTCCTGCATAGGCAACTGGTTTAGATGCATTATGATGTAGTTGGGGGGGGGGGGAGGGGTAGAGCACAGGACTCAAAACCGGGAGGTCATGAGTTCAAATCTAAGCCGAGGCGGTGAGATTTTCACAGTCGGCCCTCAACCAGTGGTGGGTGGTCTGCAGCCTTAATGAGAAGGCTGTGCCCCGTAGCTGTGTATCACTCACAAACGAGTGCTTCTTTGGGGGATCCTCGGTGTTATGACCCAGCAAAGGTGATGGTTACACAATCAGGACCTGCAGGTGAGGTTTACACCAGGCCTGGGTGAAACAAGGATACAGAATAATATGATAGTAATTAAGCCAGTGCTACCACCTTGCCATGTGGTCCCCAAACCAAAATGGAACTCTGCAGATGTACATACTTAGATTAAGAATTAGATAAGGAAGCACAACTAGTGTGCAGGAACTGATGAAACACTCCATGATCAATATGCATGCAGAGAATCATGGTGATCAATGGATTAGTTATTCAGATACTGTAGCTTTTGTATCAAATTTCTAATTATTCTGGAGGTACTTAGGAGCCACATAGCTCAGAGGATATGGGTAACAGAGACCTAATTTCAGGTTTACAACAAGATTTTTCATGGACCTCCCTGAATGACAAGTTAGAAGATTCCAGGTCCAGCAGTTAAGATGTGTGCCTGGTTAACAGACAGACAGACAACAGACAAAGAGTGATCGCTATAGCTCAAACAACTTTCAGTCAGCCGAGCTAAAAATTAGGTGGTTACCTCCACCAAAAAAAAACAAGGGACCTATGGGTCACGACGCTCAGCTGTTATATATGATAAAAAAATATTATTTAGAAATGAGGCACATGCTGGTTTTGTGTGGTAATAAAAATAAGCTGTATTATGAGTTGTTGTTGTTTAGCTTATGTATGATTTTGATAGTACCTTTGGAGACAGGGAAGAGGATTGATTTCATTTATTTTATTAACAATTGGAGTACTATTGTCACACAGATTTTGACTTGGCCATATAACTTATAAGCAGAACATATAATATAAGAGTTTAACTATTTATTAAAAAAAATTACAAATATTGTCCCAAATATAATTTTTATTAAAAATAATAAGAGAATCATATGATTTTTTAAAATGAAATATAACTGATATGATTATTAAAATAATATTAAAGAATATATTCATGAATGCATTCATGAATACATTTTGAAAGTATTTGCACGAGTATTCATATACTTTCATTTTTACCTGAATTCCCATTCTTTATGCAAGAAATTTTATAATGGAGTACATAATCATATTTGTATTTAAATACAATTACAAAGTATTCGCACCATGTCTGGTATTTATTCAATTTTCACCAAACAATGATGTTGAGAATCCAGAATATACAAAATTCACACAATTAAATAATGATCATAAGTACCTGGTTTTATGGCTTTTATTTATATTAAAAAATAACTGTAAAAAATTAATTTTGGACTAATTTCACATCAATGTACACACTAGACACAGTAGGAATCTAGATTAATATTATCAACTGCATCTTTGTCTATCATTTATTTCCTTCATATGATCCCTAATGATTAGTAATGAATAATATGATTTACTTCTTTATCATTAAAATTGAATTGAAAAATGCCATAGGTGACTGCATGGTGTTATTTGGAATATGTGACATTCTACCCATTGATACAAGATTCTTATATCATCAGTAACTGCAAGTTAATTTCCTGTTATTATAAACTAACAAATTCCTTTTCTATTTTTCTTTAATTTTTTATTAAAAACCAATAAAAATTTATTAATTTGTTGTTTATTGTTATGTTGTTGGTTAAAACTACTAGATGAGTTGGGTTGGACACCTGGATCAACTGTGGCTGGCCATAAGCTGCCTGGATTCCTGTATGCCTCGCCTCAAGCGTGCATAATTTGATGAAAGGTCAACAAGGTCAACATACAGGTGACTCAAGAGGGGCTGGAGAGAGCCAAAGTCTGACAGGGTCTCATAAAAAACATTAATAAAAGCTACAATTTTTGGCCAATTTCTTTCAGCTTTCTAAGCTAAAAAGCTGAAATCCTTATGTGTGCATGATATGAAAATTATATCAACAGTGTTCACAGGAAACAAACGTGCCATGGTCACAGTTGGGCAAAATTTAAGGTACTAATTTTACATTTATACTAATAACTTATAAAATTTTAAAAATTCAGAACTAATTTTGGGTATTCAATTGAATCTTGATTAAATAATGTTACATCCCCGACAAAAAAATCTCTAGCCATGCCCTTGTTAAGGGAGTAAATATATTTCTTGATTTTTTACAAAGTGCATTATGTTTGGGCCCATAACTTAAAACAATTACGCAATACTGACATCATTCTGGGATGTGCATAGAGAATGAAAAATATGTATATTGTTTATGATTAAAGTCAGATCAGTGGTTTTGATATTAGGCAGTCTTGAAGTGTAACAATGGGTTTTTAATGGTAAAATGAAGTTTTTCATTAATATCTCGAAGGTATTAAGTCCTAGTGACCAAATTCTTGGCATGGTAGGGGATTTTGGAGACATCTAACTGTATGCTGAATTTAAGGAACTTAGAGCTGAAGCTGGGGAGCTGAGCTTTTGCAAACTGCATAACACTAGCTTGATGTAAACAATATGTTACAAGGTGCTTGAAAACTTGATTAAAATCTACAGTTTTTGATCAACTGGTTTCAAATTTTTGGTGTTAACAGTTGAAATGCTGACAAAAACATGCTGTGAAAATTAAATTCACAGTACTTACAGGAAAAAAACGTGCCATGGTCAAAGTTGGGCAAAATTTAAGGTACCAATTTTTTATTTTTATTAATATTTTAAAAAATTTAAAAGATTTTCATCTAATTTTGGGTATACAATTTAATTTTGATTAATTAAAGTTATATTACTGGAAAAAAGGTCCACAGCTTTAACATTTTTTGTGTTAAGTGATCAAATATCTTTCCTTATTTTTTTCAAAATGCAATTTGTTTGGGCCCAGAACTTTTTTAAATTAAATAATACAGACATAATTTCTGGCATGTACATAGGAACTATATAGAGGAATATTTATGGTAAATATGAAGAAAAACAGATAAGTGGTTTTGATATTAGGCAGTCCTAAAGTGTGAAAATAGGTTTTTAATAAAAAATTGAGGTTTTTCCTTAATTTCTCAAAGGAAAGAAGTTGCAAAGACCCAGTTTTCGGCTTGGTAGGAGATCTTGGGGACATCTAACATTATGCCGAATTTTGGATTCCTAGGTCTTACGGTTTCAAAACGTGCCACATCTACGGACGGACGGACGGACGACGGACAATGGACCACGACTATAGCTCAGATGACTTATAGTCAGCTGAGCTAAAAATAAATAACGAAGGATTAGTCAAGAAAAGGCTGGTATCTGATAAGCACCAATTTTTAAGATTTAGGGCAGGAGGGTGAATCATTCTTTTACCTTTTTATGTTAAACATTCAAAAGAAATGATACGGGAACATGATAATAACAGCATTGGGTTGTTAAATGGGTGAAACAATTACAACAAAATGAAATTTCATAAATATTTTATTTAATTTTATTGAAAGAAATACTGGGGTGAATGGTACTCAAATCAGGAAGTTTTTGTACAAAAATTCAATTTTTTTTAATCAGGGGGTAAAAACATTGATGCACAATGCCTGGAACACAAACTTTTTTGCCTTGCATATTTATTTAACCATGGCCTGGGTAGCAAAAGATTTCTGAATCAATACACACAATCTGTATTCTTTTTAAGAGGCTGAGAGGTTTGACGCCCTTTAAGTGAAAAATTTGGTCATACTCCTATAATGGTTGATACAGATTCATTTTGACACAAATATTTGGCAGGGGCATAGCTAGGGGGGTGCAGCATGGCCCCACAACCCTCCCCTAACAGCCTTTCTATGTAATATTGCGGAATAACTTTCCAGAATCTGCCGCTAAGAAAATTAAGTAGGAAAATTAATATGAAAAACAGGAAAATCAATCATGTTTACATTTATTTTCATTACTCTATTTATACTTTCATCTCCAGGTATTAATTCATACATGGAAAGTGATCTATCCCCGGGACCTTGTTTCTCAAATGATTTATATGTGAACTTTTTCACTTGTTTGAATTTTAAAATGTTACAAAGATATGGAATATATATATATATATATGTATGTATATATATATATATATATATATATGTGTGTATGTACTCCTTGCTGCTCAACCCCCAGAGCGGCTGCGGCACCCCATTCGGTAAATTCTGGCTGCGCCCTTGTTTGGTGTTGTTAGACTGTCTGAAAAAAGTTGGAATATGGGTATATTTTAACCATGCTACAGTAATTATATTTCTGAAGAACCTTTATTTTGTTCAGAAAATACATATTTACAATGTGCTTGAATTAAAGTTTGAGACAGGACATGATGGAGGTAGAAATCACGTTTCCCAACCCATAGTGGTTGCAACATCAGTCACGTGATCCCTTACAATTCTGTCCAAAATACCATAAACATCTTTACATCCTTTGGTCCCCATGTCTAAAACTTTACTCAGGTTATCCTCGTGCAGTCTGGCGTTCATTTCCAGGAACACTATCTGGTCAGATTTCGGTAAACAAGCCACAATTAACTCTGGGCAACCTGAAGACTCCTCGATGTAATTCACGTCTACGATGGGCAACTCTTTGATGAAGCTGGCTGAGCAGGCACAAACGTAATCCTTTATTGGGATGCCAGCATCGATAACAGCCAGAGTCGCAGCATTCACACTGGCACAGTAGTTTCCACCATCTGACTGAAGGACCTACAATAAACAAGGGACCCATGGTCATGGTGCTCAGCTGAAAATAGTAAAATTTTAGCAAATACAAATATTTATTTTTTATATATTTGGAAATTTGGAAAACTAAGAGGAAGTGGCCCTGCCTTTTGGTGATAATCAAATTCTAATTATATGAATGCAAGACAAATATTGTGTACTTCTATACATTACATCGAAGAAAATGAGTGTCTCATGAACAATATTTACAAAAATATCAGTATTTCAACTTTTGGACAGTCATATGTGTGTAAATGGCTGGTAAATCTAAACTGCGATACCCCCTGGATATATCAAGGTGCATAACCACTTTGGAAATGACAGATAATATGTGTCACCTTTAAGTCAACAGGTGGTCAGTGAATATAAATTTAAATATCATGTTCTAATTGAAAATATATAAATAAGCTCAAAATGTTTGAAGACAATCTTTCTCATCTTAAATTTTTATCAATAAAATTGATTATGTAGGGCATGTCCTTTTAGTGGTTTCTGATTAGCATCCTGTTTCCTGGGTGGCATCTCTGCACCAATCCTGCAGGCAGACTTTATGCAAATAAAATCAGCAGCTAGATTAATGTGCAAATAAACTCTGAACAATCGGAATGCTAAAATAGAAGCAGGCCTATATGTGTCAAGTTCAATGAGGGGAAATAGAATTTTCTTTGTCATTTTTTTAAAGTGACATCAGCATTAATTTCACAGATTCTATTGAATGCACAGGAAAAAAAAATTCTCTTTTGGAGCACCAGTTCAAACAATGTACATTAAGTTACCTGCTGTTTTACATGGTCAGTAAAGACTCCTGGATCAGGGGCTCATAAGATGTGACACAAATAGAACTGAGAAGAAGAGGGGGGGGGGGGGCTTTTTTGGATACAAAAAATTTGGATAAAAATCAATTTTGAGAGTGCCCAGGGCACTGGTTACTTTGAATACAGTACTTTTCCTTGTTATAATGGGTTCACTTAAATAAACCCTAAGAAAATAAGTGAAAATATATGGTATTTACAGTTCTAGCTCATACTGCTATAGGTTTAAACCATAGAATGACTGTATACATAAAAAAAAAATTACAAAGTACATAAGTAAATTATCAATTATAATTTAAAAAATCTCACACGGGTTTCCCAGCTTTAAAATGGTAACTGGTTTAAACATATAATGTATGAAAAAGGTAATAATGGCTGAGACTTCTGAAGACTGGCTGTACCTCAACATAAATGTCAATCTGTGACCTAGGATATAGATGTGTCATTATGGCCGCCTCAAAAGTCTGCTTCAAATGCTGAGTCATTTCGATGGATTTGCGATCTCCTCGTGGCCTCTTCTTTCTTTCTCCAGTACTAAATGTTGCCATGCTGAACTGGCAATTCACAACAACTTTGTCATGGGCCTTGTTTTTGCTGCCAGTTGCCTGAAAGTAAAATTAAATTCTATAATTATATTCCTTTTCTGTCTACTGTACCAGTGCGGAAATATAAAATTAATTTGCAATTTGAAAACATTAAATTTATAATCAACAACAGAAATATCAAAACCAGAAATATCAAAATTTTCATAAGAAATCTTTTCACTATAAAACAGGAATTACCTAAAGATAAGGCCCTTTTACTAAGATTTGTATCAGAAGACCAAATACTAAAATATATTTGCAAAACTAATTATACTTGCCATTATTTTTTAAGTGTCCCCTTTTGATTCAGTCAAGTTTATCCCAGAATTTCCTTAAATTTATTTGACCTTGAGTCTGTCTGAAGTGTAGAAAGTTAATGTTGAACTCGGAATTAGGATTACAATGACACTAAACTTGGTGTATTCCAGGGGTCGAAATAATCAAATTTTGTTACATTCCCTCGCGGGAATGCAACAATTTTTCTGGCATTCCCACCAGACCTATCACATTCCCTCAGAAACTATATGTTTAAATATAGAATGTTTTAAGCTGAAAAAAAGAATATGCAATATCCCTCTGACTAATTAGATGACACTAAAACATTTATCTTGTAAATTTAATATAGAAATATAAATATAGAAAAAGAGCAACAAGGTATATCTTAAGGACTTCCTGAAGCAAAAGATAAATGATCATCTGATGCAGCATGCTTAACAGAGTTCACCATAAAATAATGTTGTAATACAAATGGTATTCGGTGAAATGCGATTCTTGCAGGGTTGGGGTCAAATACATATTTGTATTTAAATACAGCTTCATTGTGTATTTGTATTTGCATTTGTTTTGTGTAAAATTATAATATTTGTATTAGCATTTGTATTTGGCCTCGGTACTGGATGTCTCTAATCAAATACTATACAAATACATGTAAATGAGATGGAAAGGGTACAACGGGTAAATATTAGCATTAATGTATTGTACCCGGGATCAAAATGAATGTTCCCGCCAAAGTCAAATGCCGCATTATGACACAAGTGGGCCCAGAGAAACACAAGTGCAGAAACTTTAATGGGTACGTTCGGACAAGTTTTGTTTATTTCCGTTCACAATATTTGCATGGAAAAAACAGCTGTAGTAGTATTGATGGAAGATTTTCTTAATTTCCATAATGAAAGGTATTCCAGACGAGGCCGATAGTTTAATTTGAGCCTTTAAAATTAGTCTGATTGTGCCTATATATTCGTGGAACGACCGATACATTCTCATACGTTGGAGGGGAAAAAACTACCCGTAAACCACTCCCCAATTTTGTCACTTGGGCAAAACAGCATGCGGGCATCAGCCCAAGATCAATGAAATCTGACATATAATTATGCACAAATATTTATAAAAATAGGCAAATCGCGGAAAAAAACATTGAGCAATTAGCAATCGTTATCATTTGATTACAAATAAAGTGAAAGCTCGACGCTGTCACTTTATAATGCTCGACATTCATACTATCAATACGATGTCTAGTGCACTATCTTCACGAATTAGATGTTTGTTATTGAGAGAACTGCAAGTTCTGAAACGATCATGACGGTATTAGGAGCAGGTCAGATTCTGACAAATCGTCCCTATACCGGACACAACTGATCAGGAGACGCATAAAATTAAATCAACCGCATATACCGTCTATTTTTGGTAGTGTTTCTTTTTACTTCCTTTCTTTATGTAGATTTATTTCATATTATAAATCACCTTTAAAATAAACAAATTTTTTTATAATAGGCTAGCATTCCCGATCAGGAATTCAATGAAAAATACAGCATTCCCTCCGTGAACCTGCCTCGGGAATGCATAAAATTGAGGCCTGTATTCATTATTTTATGAATCCAAAACTTCATGTGATGTAAAATCTTAATTTTACTTAAAGTATAAATTTTGTTTTAATGATCAGAATATGGAGATAATGGCTGTTTATAAAACAAAAGGTTTCAAAACAAATTACCCCCCCCCCCCCCACCCGATATCCCCATCACTGCAGTGATTCTTTTAGTGTACAGCTGTGATCCTGCAAGGCTGTATTCACCTCATGTGGTCCGTACACCGTAGCCAGCACTTTGGTGTTGCCCTGCTCGAGATAAGCCGATCCATCTGCCTGTGTAAACACCCCCATCCTTCCTTGGATTCGTCTCAGCTCATCCACCCTGCGCCCGTCGATCCGAAATCCTTGATCCGTTAATAGTTCAAGACCAGACATTGTCTACTAATGGGCTTCCCAATGATACCTCAAACGATGTCCATGCACAGTTTACTTTCAAAGTGAAGATATTATTAGAATGTGGACCGCACCAGTGGCAAAATTCTCGGGCGATAATAAAAGAAGTTAAAAATAACAATCTAAATATCCACCAAACTCTCTTAACAAAACGAGCTGGTTATACCTGAAAAGAATTGTCAGGTTCTGAATTTTAAGTATGAATCAAAATTACAGCATAGACCTAGTTTGTCTGTATCGCTTGTACTTTTATGTTGCGCTAATGAACGAACCGCTTGTACACATGTATCATCTCCAGGCATATTAAAATCATGAGTTATATATATTAGAAATATTTCCCGTAAATAAATACTCTTAATGAACTTTAAGTGGTTGCAAGTTGTTAAAGTCTGAAAGATATTGTTTATTTGAAGAATCCATACCATTTTCAATATTATTAATTTATAAAATTTACAACAAAACTATCATGCAATGTAATGAACTGATGAGTGGAGAATATTTCTTGAAACGACTAAAAATTACGCCCGTCTGTGTATACAAATCCAGTTATCTGTCAATCAGTCGTGTGCAACCGTGCGTAATTTTGGCAGATAATGGTTTTCTTGCGTGCGAAAATGGCTCAAACGTGGCTTTGACACAAAATACCCCTCAAAAATATAACCATTGCGGCCATGGCAGGTGTCATGTTGGCTGTCGCTGCTTTCAGCATTGTCAAAGGCGAAAGTAAGAAACTGTATTTTTGCCATTTTGGGGGTTCCATTGGCATTGTTATAGTAATTAATATTCATGAAGGGAATTGTAATTAAATATTACCAGTTAGCACGTTTTCTAATAGCATATAGCACTACCTGTATTTACTTTAGGTACTGATGTTAACATACTAGTATGCAATCTTGTACAATATCTGTATTATACATTACAAGGAATATACTGGTACATGCATAAAAAAAACTTGACTTGAGAAGAGGTCCTCTTTCACTCCACATTTCAAAGATAAATTTTGAGGTGACATGCTCATTTTTTGTCATGTCATTTAAAGCTAACTATGACATGGAGCTTACAGGATTTTGTGACAAAATGTCACCTCCACTGACCCATTCAGTTATCCAAATGTATACTATAGTACCATACATGTATAAGATATAAATATGTTTTATGGCTTGTAAATTTATCTTTTGACATTTGGAAAGAATACATGTTGAAGTCTTTTCTAAAGTTTAAAGGAAAAATAGAGTATAGTTCAAATGACAGGAAAAGAGTCCTAAATTGAAATTTCCAGGCTTCTATTAAGTTCAGGGGCTTTTAAATTAAGATGATTTAAGAAGGAGACCTGGTTGTGGCTTAGTTGTCTAGTCTGTTGTGGCTCTGTAGTTTGGTGTGGCTCTGTAATTGGTTATGGCTCTGTATTCTGGTGTGGTTCTGTAGTTTACAGAGAGCCACAGGCGGCTGCCTTCATTTATCTGGTGGATGGAACACATACAAATGGTAGACACTGTTAACCTCCTGGCCCACCCAGCTGAAATATGAATACATGCACCTCGTACTGACTGTACAGGCTGAAACAATAGTGTGTGCAACCAGTGGTCAGGTAATTAGGACACTCACAGCAGTGATGATGTAACACATGCACATCAGTGGCTGAAACAATCACAGCTACTCACTTGGACACGCACCAACAACAGGCCATGTCAAAAGTACTCGGAACAAGTACAACATCTACAATTTATATGTGCTCCATCCTCTAGATAAATTAAGACAGTGGCCTGTGGCTCTGTATACTGTGGTTTCCTTTCACATTTCCTTGAGGCTAATATTTTCTGCTCTTCAGCGTTTCATTGTTTTGCAGTGGTTCTATTTTCACGATATTACCCTGAAGTAACCAACACATTGTATATCCATTATCACATTGAATAATTCATATCTGCGCTCGTTCAGTCATAATCTTTTCACAGAACAATGTTTTGAGCATGTGTTGATTTATCAAATATTAGTGGATCATTATAGATACTCTAAACATCATTGGGTCTCCTCATGCCTTATTTTATTAATATATATGGTAATAGATCATTTGAAATTAAATAAAAATATTGTATCAGGACAGCGCTAAAAAATTATCTATATTGGCAAATACTTAGAATTTTGTAACAAAGCTGGAAACTTCTGACAGCTTTTACCATATAGAACAGTTGGCTCTGCTTGGTTCATTCTGTATGTCATATTATCATGGCTGGCAGTTTTAAACATTATCATGGCTAGCATGTTTTTAAGTCCAAAATAAATATAAACAACACTATGAAAACATATAAAAAACAAAAGTGTGAAAAATCAAATGCTCTTGTGGATATTACAAAGTGTGAGGTATCATTAAATATATATCAGTTTATGTAAAAAAGATGTGACACTCTCGACATGTCATGTTTTGAAGCTGTATTATTTTGGATTTAGCTTTCATTCAAAGCAACTTGACATTTCTGATCACTATATATATATATATTTTTAGCGAACCTGTGAGCTTATGCGATGGTGCGGCGTTGTCCGTCGTGGGTTGTCTGTCGTGCGTCGTCTGTACGTTAACCATAGCTATCACAAAAATGGCAGGAGCTAGCATCACCAAATTTTTTGCAAATAATCAGTCATCCAAAAAACTATATCGGATTTTGTTTAAATTTTTTTCTAACTGCATTTTCTTAGATTTTATAGGGAAAAAGCTAAAAGAAACTTTAAAAATCTTCTTCTCTGAAACTGTCCAACCAAATTGTCCAATATTACACAGAAATGATCCCTGGAACAATCTTTCTCAAGTTTGTTCAAATGGTTCCAGTTCGGAGATTTTTGGAACTTTGTTAACTGTGCAAAAAAGCATATTAAAATTTAAATCTCAGAAACGGCTGTAGCTATCATCACCAAATTTTATGCCAATGTTGGTCCGTCGGTCATATCTGAAATCGAGGTATTGGTGGCGCCACCTGCATCTATACTCCCGAGGCAGCGGAAATCTTGCGCTTCTAAAGAAGCAACTGATTTTCAAGCTGCCAGCTTTGACCGTTTATGATATATTTAGACACCAGATGGCGGTTCGTTGTCCGCTGAAATAAATGTGCGTATGATGTGACAAGCAGCCAAGCAGATGCCAATAAACAAACACTCGACAGGCATCCTGGCTCCATCCATTGCTGCGCTTCAAGCGCCGCTTGATGAGTTTCCGGTCAAATTTAAATTGCCCCCTCTGCATTCTCGCATCATCGACCGATTCGATTATGACAATTATGACTATGTTAGTGTAGCCGTGTATCTGTTGTCTGCAGAACTGAAACCAGCCAGCGAGGTGTGCACACAGCCTTTGTTGTTACGTTTCGTTTGAATTACAGCTCACCGGCCAAGCATCCTATGTGCCCAAGGTCCTAAGCAAACCACGTCAAGGGCAATTCTCTCTGAGCCTGTGGCCTGTTCAGACAGTTAGGCGGGGTGATGAGCTGTCACACAAAACGAAATGAACATGATTGGCTCCGTGTATTCCTCGCTTGGCTTTGTCTTTCAGCACAAGGTCTCATCTGATTGGACAAATATACAGTGCTCCCCTCTGGTGTAGCAATTCAGGATATGAGGTCATAAGAAACAGCGCCTTACGATATAGGTAGTAGCCCTATAGGTAAAGCGCTGTGTAAAGAGCGTACCTGCATCAGCCTTTTTTGTACAGGGTCATCAGTGCCTGTATCACACTTAGAGCTACAAAAAACTTCTTCTCTGAAACCATATGGCCAAAATGTTTAATATCGCACAGAAATGATCCTAGGGTAGTGCTTTCTGAAGTTTGTTCAAATGGTCTCTTTTCAGTGAATTTTGGCTAAGTTATGGGAAGCTGAATTTGGTCATATGCCATAACAGCCCATTTTAGCTCAGTGGCTACAAAGATCTTCTTCTCAAAACCACTGGGCCAAAATCTTAAATCTCACACATTAATTATCCTCAGATATTGATAATTCAAGTTTGTTCAAATGGTTTAGGTTCAGTGCTTTTTGGCTGAGTTACGGGAAGCTGAACAGAGCCAGTTTGCTGTATCGTCCTATATGAGTTATAAACCTGAGAAACGTTTTTTGACGGATGCCACTGAAGCCAGTTTGTAAAATATTTTACAAGAATAATTCCTACAATAAATCTTATAATAATTGTCATTAATGGTTCAACATGAATGATTTTTGGCTGAATTATGGAAATTGAATTGAGTCAAAATGTAAGCTATGTGATGCTGTTACATCTAGCCTGGCACCAGTTTATCAGCATCTATTACATCATGCAATTAGACATTTAGATTTCAGGTTATCTTTGGTTAATATTGACAAGAAAGTTTTTTAAAAGCTTTTAAAAAAAATTAGATTTATGATTTAAGTTATTTATCATACCAGGCAATGTTACAATCATGGATAGTCAGCTCTCTGTGGCTATATAAAGACAACTGTACGTGGATTATAAATAATTGGCATCCCTACTCAATTCAAGAATTTGCCATCAATGAGATATATCTGTATTTTAATTTTGCATTCAGTATGCATCCGTAATAATTTTACAAATATTCCTGATTTCTTTTTTATAAAAAGTCAGCTGAAAAGCATTTTGTATTGGGAAAATAAATTTCAAAGTTATTTCAAGTAGGGACCACTTTTGTGTACAGATGGAAGCACTTGCCAGTGCCTTGATGTTGGCCATTAGCAAAGATGATGTCAGCTCTATAAATAGTTTTGGCACAGTGCCAGGATTGGAAGAAGTGCAGCCAGGTATAGGTCAAGAGTTCACTCAGTGCAGTAGCTGCATTCTATTTATAGCTTTGGCAGACTGCCAACTGTGTCAGATTATGCAACAGGTCAAGAGTTCACTCAGTGCAGCCAGGTACAGGTCAAAAGTTCACTCAGTCTAGCCAGGTACAGGTCAAGAGTTCACTGAGTGCAGTAGCTTGAGGCAGCAATTTGTCACAGGTCACTCAGGGGCAACTGCCTTACTCCCCTAAGCCTTGTCAGCCCAGTGCATCAAACTCTGGGGAAGTTTGATGTATTGGACTGATATTTTGACCTGTCTTTGCGTCTTTGATGGTATTCTCATTTACAAGACAGGTGGTGCCACGTACATTGACTTTTGCACAGTGTATGTGCCTGCTTATTTCTACAGAGGAATTTGATATATCAGCCTGAAATTGGGCATATTTATACATATCGAATAGCTTTGTCGTATATAAGACTGGTGGTGCCACCTACAATAATTTTTGCACAATGTGTGTCCCTGCTTATTTCTCAGAAGGGGTTTGATATATCAGTCTGATAATTGGCATATGTTATATCTCTGATAGCTTCGTTGTATACAAGACTGGTGGTGCCAGCTACACTCGTTTTTGTGTTGTGTGCACCCATGCCAGAATTTCAGCAGTGATGTTTGTGTAATTGTTTCTTATTCAAAATGTTTAGTACTTGCATTGTTCATATACATGAAAAGTAATGGTCCAGCATTGAAGCATTATACCTGGTGTTTTTCCCAATGCACAGGTTCTCATTAGGCCTGTAGGCCTTGTTTAAGTTTTTATTGTCATTATTTATAAGTATTTACACAGTGGAACATCACATAAACAATAACATTCATAAACACTACATATTTGAAACTATGAACATTCACATATACAATTCAACTGCACAATACATTTTACACTCAAGTTACCAGTACAGAGAAACACATGCTCTGTGGAATATAAAAACTGTGCACATATAATTATTTGTGTTGAATCACTTTCAGTAAACAATAAAAAAAATTACTATATTGAACCATAGAGACCTGTGTCTGTCTATGTACAAGAGGAAAGCATTTACATCAAGGTGCTTCAAAACCAAGTTGGTGTTTGAGGTCCTCCAAACATTATGCATGCATATATATATAATATAATATATATATATATATATATATATATATATATATATATATACATAATGATATAGTGCTTATATACATGGACATACATATACACATATTTACATATATACCTTTTACATAAGTTTCAAGTTTATGGGAAATCAGTGCAATGAGGTAATGTTCCATTTCTTTACATGTAAAGACATTTTATCTTTACTTTGTGCAATGATGTACTGTATATTTGTCCTTATTTACTTTATGCTGTTCACTTCTATGTGTATTCTGATATAAATTTTTAGCTCAGCTGACTATAAGTCATCTGAGCTATAGTCATGGTCCATTGTCCGTCGTCCATCCTTCTGTCTGTCCGTCCGTCCGTCCGTCCGTCCGTCTGTCCGTCTGGATGTCCGTCCGTAAGACTGGCACGTTTCGACACCGTTGGACCTACAAATCTGAATTTCGGCACACAGTAAGATGTCCCCATAATCTCCTACCATGCCAAACATTGGGTCAATAGGACTTCGTTCCCCTAAGATATTAAGGAAAAACCTCAATTTTTTATTAAAAATCTATTTTCACACTTCAGGACTGCCTAAAATCAAAACCACTCATCTGGTTTTCTTCATATTTACCATAAATATTCCTCTATATAGTTCCTATGTACATGCCAGATATTAAGTCAGTATTATATAATTTAAAAAAGTTATGGGCCAAAACATAATGGACTTTGTAAAAAAATCAGGAAGATATTTGGTCACTTAAGACCAAAAGTGTTAAAGGTAGGGACTTTTTTCCAGTAATACAACTTATATTAATCAAAATTTAATTGTATACCAAAAATTTGATCAAAATTTGTTAAATTTTTTTAAATATTGGCAAAAATATAAAATTGGTACCTTAAATTTTGCCCAGCTTTGGCCATGGCACGTTTTTTTCCTGTAAGTACTGTGGATTTATTTTTTCACCATGTATACATAAGGATGTAATCTGTTAAAATCTGAAATTTGAAAACAAAAGCTGCAAAATTAGGCTAGTTATTGAATTTTTTTGGAGGCTCTTGTTGTATTCCCTTACATTGTCAAGCAGTCCACTTTGATGACTGTAGGTCATTCAGTGCACATCTCTATGCTCCCCAGGCTGTTGACATAATTTTAGATGTCCCCAAAAACTCCTACCACACCGAAAATTGGGTCATTATGACTTTGTTCAGGACTTCGAGATATTAAGGGAAAAAAAACTCTGTTTTCCATAAAAAAAGCCATTGTTACACTTCAGGGCTGCCTAATATCAAAACCACTGATCTGTTTTTGATTGTATTTAGGATTCACATTCTTTTATACATTTTCTATGAACATACCAAAAATTAGGTTAGTATTGGGTATTATTTTGAAGTTATGGGCCAAAACATAATGCAGTTTGTTAAAAAATCAGGAAATATATTTACTCACATGAGAATTGCTGAACCTAGAGACTTTTTTTCAGGAATATAACTTTATTTAATCAAGATTCAATTGTTTACCCAAAATTAGATCTGAATTTTGCAAATTTTTCAAGTTATTAGCATAAATAAAAAATCAATACCTTAAATTTTGTCCAACTTTGGCACTGTTGATTTAATTTTCACAGCATATATACATAAGGATTTATTCTTTTAAAATCTGAAATTTCAAAGAAATTGATTGGAAAGAATAGCTTTTATTCATGTTTTCATACACAATGTCAAGTGTTGTTTACATCTAGCCCACCTAGTAGTACAGCCTTCACTTGCATTATGTAACCCACCCCAGGCAGCTTGCCTTGGGTCAGCTTGGCCACTACCAGCAGGCTTCCCCTCTGCTCTGCACTCCCTCCCCCCCCCCCCCAGATGGTGCATAAACTAGATGAATGTTATTATTTTCTGTATGTGATTCATTCTTATTCTAGGCTATGCTACATTTTAGATTTTGTATTGTACCACCAGGGTTACAATGATTAAAGTGTACATTTAATTGTGTCCACAAAGTGGTGTATTGCTATAAAAGTGTGGATGTTCTTCAGAGGTGTAAAAACTTCACCAGGTGTGAAATTGACTATTAATTTCAGTAATTAATTGAAACTTGGATAGTAATTAGCACAATGATATTGTTTGTTTCTCATTCAACAAACAGTGTGTATACTTTATTTGAAAAGATGTTTTATTTTATCAAATTTACTGAATCTTTTATTTTATTTTGGTGAATAAAATTAAGCAGGTACTGAAAACTCCAATGTGCAAAACTTTTTAATAGTGATTCAAGGAATATTCTTGTAGATGCCATGTTGTGGCATTATTTTCTTTTAAATTCAGTTTAAACATTTATGATTAAAAAATAATAAAATATGTGTATGCATAATATGACCCAATATGAGCTACACTCTGGATATATGATGATTGCAACTTTTGCAACAATTCTAATATTTTAACTTATAGTTTCAGTTTTTTACTCTGTATATATAATGATTGCAACTTTTGCAACAATTCTAATATTTTATTTTATATTTTCAGGTTTTTTCATTTAAAATTTATAAAACCTGTAAATAAAAAAAAAATGATTCAGATAAAAACTTCTTAATGGAAAAAGTGGATATGCTTAAAAAAAATAGGCTTATATATAAACTTAAATGCATTATTCCCTTGAAAGTGAAATAAAGGTATTAGTCCATTCTGTCCACTTGCCTGTCCATCTGTAAATTTTCCATCTGTAAATTTTCATACATTACAGTATCTCAAAACTTTTACTGTTTTTCTTCATGACAGTCTTGTCAGAGTATTAGTTTGCAATCATATATTTAGAACTTTACTATAACCAAGTAGGAGGGCCCCTTTCCTCTTAGCTTTTCATATTCTTATATAAATGAAAAACATTACAATAGAATATTTCTACATCCACCTTCGTGCAGCCCTCACTTTTCCCTTCTCCGAACCCCATCCCAAAGTCAGCCTCAGTAAGCAAGAACAAGATGAATCAGATATATTCATACTTTAATATTTTGTATAACTATTCGTCCATAGGTACCTATGTACATGCCAGAATTTATGTCAATATTGTGTAATATGTAGACATAGTGGGCATCACAATAATGTACCTTGTCAAGACTAAAGAGATATTGTGTCATACAGTCACAAATTCATAAATCACTTCATCAGCATAGTTAATCATAACATCATATCTGTCAAATTGAAAGCTTGCAGACTCCCATACACTTTAGATCCTTCAACAAATAGCCTTATCATCATTCTACTACTGCTTATTACTGCTGTCATTGCATTCATATTTGCTCAAATATATCACAATTTTCTACACCTCTTTAATAAATAAAAAATAAACCACTATATATGACTCTATTAATCCATCAGTCAGGTTATTTCATTTATCATTTACTCACATATTACATTACATTCGTTTATAATAGCCCAACATGTCCATGATATTCATAAGCTTTATAGACTCGATATAGTATCACAGTGGAGAAACATTTATGGTCCAATCACGATCAGCTGAGCGCCGTGACCCATGGGTCCCTTGTTTAAATAATTGTTCACTTGTCATATCATGATGCCTATCAACTGCTGATTGATTTTAATCATCAATATTCAGTTTAAATTAGTAGATTTCTATGTCCCTAGCTATATATAACAAGTAAATATGTAATGAAGTAGGAGATGGCATGTTTATGACTTAAGAAATATTTAAAGGAATGTTTCTAAATTTCATTCAGAAGGTATCCAAGATTAATGAGGACTGATATTCAGAAAGACAGAGATATGCTTTGTTCCAGGAGTTTGATTAAAAAGAGAACTGAAGTAACCACCCAGTCATTTAGCCTCCCCTGTAATGTTTTCATAAAGACCTACAAAGTGACAGTAATCATAATCCACTGATGTCACTCTGACTTGAACCTGCCAGGGCATTATTATAAATGTTGTTCAGATGGTGATATTTGTTATGTCAAGTGAGATGAGTACAATTACGTCTGGTTTAGTAATCGCAGAATAGAACTCTTGTTTTACCACATTCCAAAAAGCCATGTGATTAAGATGAAAATATTCTAACATCAACATTGACACAATTCAGTGTTAGGTCACCAATCAGATTCTTTTAAAATGACAAACTAAGGGTAAATGAATATGTATGGAGAAGGTCATTCCAAACTCTTGAGTCAGAAGTTTTGCATGGTGTGCAGTTCTCCCAGAGAGAATCACAGAGACAGCACAAGAGAGGGAGACCACCCTGCTGCTGTAACAACATGCTTAGTTGATATGGAATAAAGTCAAGTGTCTACCAGTCTTGTCTTGTGTCTCTCTCACCCTGTGTTACAAGTGAACATACACAAGATGACCTTGTAACAGTACCATTATTTTAGTGCTTTACTAGAACTAATGACAGGATGGTACAAACACAAAATTATGTTTTCTAATGTTAATTTACATTTGTTTTACAGGAGTGGTTTTATATGATAGCATAGAGAAAAGTTCATTGTCAGATTGGGCCAACTATTCTACTGCACATAAAGAAAAGGTAACTAATTTTGATTTGAATAATAAACTTAATTTTTAGCTCAGCTGACTATAAGTCATCTGAGCTATAGTCGTGGTCCATTGTCCGTCGTCCGTCCGTCTGTCCGTCCGTCCGTCCGTCCGTCCGTCCGTAGATGTGGCACGTTTTGAAACCGTAAGACCTAGGAATCCAAAATTCAGCATAATGTTAGATAGCCCCAAGATCTCCTACCAAGCCAAAAACTGGGTCTTTGCGACTTCATTCCTTTGAGAAATTAAGGAAAAACCTCAATTTTTTATTAAAATCCTATTTTCACACTTCAGGACTGCCTAATATCAAAACCACTCATCTGTTTTTCCTCATATTTACCATAAATATGCCTCTATATAGTTCCTATGTACATGCCAGAAATTAAGTCTGTAAAGTATAAATTCTTTAAGTTATGGGCCCAAACATTATGGACTTTGTAAAAAATCAGAATAAAAATAATAACTCACTTAACATGAAAAATTTGGAAACTAGAGTATTTTCTCAAGTATATAACTATTTTTAATTAAGATTCAATTGTTTACCCAGAATTAGATCTGAATTTTGTAAATTTTTTAAGTTATTAGCATAAAAAAAAAATCAGTACCTTAAATTTTGCCCAACTTTGACCATGGCACGTTTTTTTCCTGTAAGCACCATTGATTTAATTTTCACAGCATGTAAACATAAATATTTAGTTTGTAAATGTAAATTTATAATTTGAAAATAAAAGCTTGAAAATTAAGCTAGTTAGGCCAAAATAAAAAAAAGGTATGGTTTTCAGGCACTTTTTTTCGGGAATCAATGCGGGCGGGCGCTTTTTTTATTTTAAATTTTTTGGTATGTTTCTATAGAAATGTCAAATGATAAGGGAAAAGCATGAAAATAACAGTTTTATTTTTGTAAATAAGTAAAAGCACTACAAAACAAAGGAAATTATATGGTTTTATCTTCTTGAAAGAAATGTCGGAGCGGTAGCAGCTCAAAATTGGAAAGTTTTTATTGAAAATCAAAATAAAAATTTTTGATGCGGGGGTTTAAAATTGATGCGGGCGGTGCCTGAGAACCATACCTTTAATTTTTTTGGGCCTTATTGATTTTTTTTTCTGTAGTCACTTGCTTTGATTACAGATGCAGGGTCCCACTCCAGGTCACTGGAAGTCAGCTATGCCAGGGTTTCTGATTTGTTACAGTCATTGAGGGAGATCCCCTGCTGTGACAGGTGTAGAGTTATTCTCATATCACCACCCCAATCAACCCCCCCCCCCCCGCCCCCCCCCCCTGCAACCCAACCCACCAAGTGTTATGCAGTAATTGTTATTGTTTTCACTGTATCTCCTTAATTGTAATGCTGTTTCCACTCCGATATGCAAAAACTTTCCTTGAAAAAAATAATTCAAGGTGTAATCCAGAAGATGCAATGTTGTGTAATGTAGCATTTTTAAAGAAATCAGTTTTCTTTTAAATGATTTTAACAAATATAATTGAACCCATCAGTATGCTTAAATTATTATAAAATATGAAGCACATTATGGATAAATAAAGACACAATTAAAAATTGTGAAATCTAAATCAAGTATTATTTTTAGATATTTATTGTTTTGCAGATTTAAAAGATATATTTTTGTGGTAAAAAATAAATAAACATTTGTATGCATGATGTGGTGTTATCTGACAAGATTGAGATTTATGATGATGCAATTGAGAATTATGAATCAACTTTTATATTCAGATATATATTGATGTGATAAAAAAATGAGGATTTAAAACAAACATTTGTTCATTATTTTCCTGCCTCAGCAGAATTTGAGATCAGGCTTTGTTTGCCCTGTTTTTTGTTGTTAAATATGTGCTATATTTCAACTGTATACATTTCATAATAAAAAAATACATATATTTAATAATATATATTATACAAAAAAATAGATTCAATTGAACAAATGTGTAAACTACTGAAATGTCAACAGTTAATCGAAAAACCAACTAATGATCATGGTAATAATACAGATCATTTGTTCACAAACTGCTCGCATGCTTTAGTTTCAACATTAGGAAACACATGGCCAGGTCACAAAATATTTTTTGCAACAATTTCTTGCTCATCAATACAAACCAATCATATAAACCAACCATGGCCTTTATTACCTCTTCCTCTTACACTTTATCTCCATTTGATATTATTTTAGATTTTTACCTTCAATGTTAACGTCAGCTGAGCACAGTGACCCATAGGTCCCTTGTTTTTATTTTAAATTGGCTAAAATAAAGTTGAAGGGGAAAATGCATAAATAGCAGGTTGTATCAGTCAGAAATAAGGATATCTTTCACGGATAATGGAGAAACTCTTTACTGTTGGTCATAATATTAAACCATGGATTGTATCTGATTTTTAAACAAAATAAGACGATAAGTATCATATTATGAGATATGGAATTATGACAGCCAAAGAAATGAAATAATACCAATGCTTTGAATCATGACATTTTCAAAAGCACTTTGAGATTGTATCACTGTAAGGGATTTTATGTATAATTTAAGATTGTGTAACAAGCAGTATATTTGAGTACAGGTATGCAGCATCAGCAAAATTATTGATGAGCTTTCCTTTCAAATGTCACAGTATCTTATAATATGAATATCTTATTATAATGAACATATGATAAGTATGATATATATATTATCATCTGAACAAGACTTCCATCCCACTGTTCTTTCAGATGGATGAAGGGTCATACAATGATAAAGAGTCTGTTATCAGAACTATCTCAGTGTGTGATGTCAACACAACAGCAGTCCACTGGATACGATCCCCGTTCATTCCACGAAAACAAGGCCACAATCTAACAGTTGATATCAGATTCACCATGAGGCATTGCGTAGGGTGTAAAAATGAATTCAGGTTGTACTACTTAGGTTCAGACGGTTATAACGATTCTGTAGTTCATCCCGGCTGGGGTATGGATAATTATCAACTGCTTGATGTAATTACACCAAAAAATGAAACATTCAACCATGAGAAGATACCAATCTACCATGAAACGAGGCATGTGGAAATCCAGGAAAATGGTGTCTACTTCAGTTTTAGGTTTGAATCTGTGTGTTCAGCCTTGATCAGTTTTGAAGTACACTTCCTGCAGTGTCCTCAAATTCAGGAAAATCTTGCAGTGTTTCCTGAGACTCCAGTAGAGGGCGCTGCTGCAGGTTCAGTGAAGGCATATGGGAAATGTATTCTCCATGCAGAAGCGGATGTACCACCCAGTTCTCTGTGTAGATCAAATGGTGATTGGGTGACGCCTGAAGGAGGTTGTTCTTGTATGAAGGGATATGAGAGGACAGTCACAGACAGTCAGCCATCATGTACAGGTAAGTTTTTGGTTTTGTGGCTCGGTGGTAGAGCACAGGACTCAAAGCAGGGAGATAAAGAGTAAGAATATGAGCCGAGGCGGTGAGATTTTTCATGATCGGCCTCCACCTAGAGTGAGCACTCTACAGGCTTAATGGGAAGGCCATGCCCAACGGCTCTGTTTCCATCACAAATTTCAGGGGTTCCTGGGTGGTATGACCCAGCAATGGGGACAATTATGCATCCAGGGCCTGCAGGTGCAGTAGTCACCAGGCCTGGTTAACATCAAGATATAAAATGACAGGAAGCATGTGATTCTGCACTGTCATGTAGTCAGAAACTTGAATGGCAATCTGCAGATGTACATATACTACATTTAGTAAGCATTACCAAACGGAGATAGTAACTCCAACCAAAAAAGTACTTGAAAAAGGTAACAAAAAAGTTTTGGTACCCCTGACTGAGAAAATGTTTTTGTATTGCACAAGGTAATCCATGACTTCTGGAAGAATATCTCAAAGTATTGGCAAGCCACCTGTTTGGCATATTTCAGATTTGTTTTTAGTTTTATCAAAGATTCATAATTTTCAAAACTTTTTTATCTCTTGGATGGTTGTAATAAAATTTTTTTTTTTTTTTTCATTTTAGCTCCTACACTGAGAGTATTTATTAAATGTCTTTTGACTATTTGTAAAAAAAGATCATCCTTGAATTTGAAGGCATATTCAATAAGGTTTTAGACTAGTTATTGACATTTGAAGCAGCTTTGGGATTTAAGTTGTTTTCAGATTTTATTTTTAAATTATGTCATTTTGTCATGTTTGTAGTGAATATGTGTCTTAGGAATTAAATGAATGGCGTTTATTTAGAGTTGCTATGAACAGCAAGCAATATAACAGATAGCATTAATCTCAGCCAACACCAGCTTCATTATACATTGAGCCTCCAATATATACACTATTTATACCATTGGATGATGTCAGATGAAATGTCAAGAGTAATCTATACAGTTCAATCTAGCCTTTTCTACCAGCAATGAGCACACTACTAGCCACCATGTGCCAGGGTCTCTGGTACCGATAGCCTCATGCAGTGACCACTAGAATTTCTGTAGGTATCAGTAATTCTATTTATATTTTACTCATAAACAGCTTGTCAGCCGGGAACATTCAAAGCAGATGTAGGAAACCATGGTTGTTCAGCCTGTCCAGAGCACAGCCATTCGTTCCTCAGTGGTGACATCTGGTGTCAGTGTGATGAGAAATACTACAGAGCCTCATCTGATCTACCAAGTGCACCTTGTACTCGTAAGTTTACCTCCAGTCCTACCACAGGGTACTACATACATCAGTAATAAGTACTGCCTTAATGTATCATGTACTCATGTAATTACATACTGCAGTTTGCTTTCTGTTCACAAGGGTTACAGATTCATTATTTTTATGAAGCAGAAATTATCGGGAAAATAAACCTTCGTGAATAAATACAAAGGAAAACAGTCATTTCTACTCTTTGGCCACTCCTGTCTGTAATCAATACCTGTACCGTAAAAATGTCTAAAGACAAAATATTGATAACAATAATTATAACAAATTTCATGTTACATGTAAATCAAACGTCTGTTTTGTAAATCATATCAGATATTATACTGTGGTTAGCTTTATATTCGCGAGGTAAACATTTAGTGATTTTCATTTTTTTCACTGTTTCACGAGGGATCAATTTTCGCGATCTGACAATAACCAACACATGTTTATCCATCAGTTAATGATTGAATTATATTATTATTAAGTAATATGTGTAATATGTATTACTTTGGACAGGGATCCTAGTGAATAATCAGAATATTGAATATGTATATGTAAACTTTCATTATTGACAGATAATTAAAAAATCTGAATAAGTACCAAACCAATCTTAGACAAACATTAACATACAATATTTATAATTAGTCATAATATCAATTTTTTGCTTTTTACAATTTATTCACTATTTTATATTTTTAATATAAAAATTGTACTCTGTGAAGATAATGTATGGTAAGATCACAAAAATGAAACCCTTGAGAAACATTGAAAATGAGAAAATCACAAAAATTCAACCCCCATGAAGATGAAGCAAGCCAGTATTTCAGTGTTTTACTCAAATTTTACAACAACAACCCAAGTGTTTAGTGTAAGGATTGGGTTGCCCTTCAATCCTTGTGGAAGCCTAATTAATATACTATAGAGTATCTGATGCATGTCACTTAAGCTTTCACATTCAATAGATACTAGCTTGGGAATTAATAGCCATGTTTTATTAGCTCAGCTGACTTTCAGTCATGCTGGGCTATAGCAATGGGTCTTTGTCCGTCCGTGAGCAGGGCACAAATCGTAACCATAGGGGCTAGGGCCATGAACCCTATGCAGTCTTAGAGGTTCTAAAAAGATCTCCTTGCAAACCTGAAATTAGGTCACTGCGACCTATATTCTCGAAGTTATGGGGTGTTTTTGCACCCCCCAGAAATAATTCTTTTAGCCAAAATTTTCATCCCAAACCTTCCATCTTTCACATACAGCTCACCTACCAACAGGGGAAGAACCATAATTATTTTGAGGTCACAATGTCAAAGGTCAAGGTCACAGAACCAACTTCTTTGAAAAGCCTCAGGAAGCATTTTAAGCCAAACCTTTCATCCCAATTCTTTGATCTATCACATGTAGCTCACCTACTAAATGGGAGAAGAATCCTATAGATGTTGAGGTCACAAGGTCAAAGGTCAGGGTCACAGGATTCACTTTTTTTAAAAGGTTGTGGACACATTTCAAGCTAGACCTTTTATTCCAAACCTTTCAGCACTGATATAGCTTCTCTGCTAACAGGGGAAAAGACCTGTTGATTTTGAGGTCAAAGGTCAAGTTCACAGCACCCTCTTCTTGCGTGGAGTCATTTTCAGCAAACTTTTCAATCTAAACTTTCCATCTGTCATATATGGCTTACCTACCAATAGGAGAAGAAGCCTATTGATGTTGAGTTCAAAAGGTCAAAGGTCAAGGTCACAATATTGTTTTAAATGCTTGTGGACATATTTCAAGTGAAACTGTTCAACCAAAACCTTCAGTCTTTCACATATGCCACATCTATGCATCACTGAATTTGATTCAAACTTCATATTTATGGGTCTTTTTGCATGAAGAAATAACTAATTGATTTTGAGGTCAGCTGGTCAGGAGGTTAAAGGTTGCAGGTCTAAGTTATTCACTCATTGGTTGCCAAGTAATTACACCCGGCTAGATGTAAGTGGTTAGTAGTTACCCATCATTTAGAAAGAATCCAGTTGATATGTGGGCAAAAGGCCAAGGTCATAGGTCAGGGATGTTCACAATAACTTATTTTGTAGACCATCTCTATTTTTCTTGTTTTCTTGTATGTGGCCTGTTACCAAAAAAAATGGCTCCAGAGTGACATGGGAGTCAAATTTCAAACATGTTACTATAATTTGTTTCATATGGATATGTGTTAGGAACTATACCAAGCCTTCAGTGCACAACTTGTTTGGGGTTTTTTTCCAGGTAAAAGCTTGTCAGGATGATATGTCTCAACTGAACAGCCAGTTTTTTTTTATCATTTAAGTACAACAAATGAGTGGAAATGCACCCTTACTTTTAGCTGCAGTTCTTATATTTGTCCATAGAATGATAACCAGACAAATTTACAAATTATTACATGCTTTAAAGGGGTTATGTAATCAATATTTCAAGGAAAAAACAGCTGTTTATTTAAAATTTAGGGGAAAAAAGTGATTTGACTTACAATAAATGACCTTGATGTACTGTCACATGCTCTGTGGCCAATGTAACCTGTTTTTTTACAAGATATGTCCGTTGTGAAACCAATCTGAAAGTCTGAAAACCAAATCCCACATGGATCATTTGTTGCTTCATGATAGATTTTAGGTCTGTATCAGCCAAATATGTTACACTTGTGACATGACACTAATAACTGGTCATTATCCCCTGCTGAAGTATTTTGTGTCCTTACATCAGCTGAAAGGCAGCTAAAACTTGTAAATAATTTGCAAGAAATTAAATAATGTGCAATGATATCTTGTAAACATCTTATGGCTGTGATACAAGCATTTTGATTGTTGAGTAATACTCATGATAATAGAGTGTACCAATATATCTGGATTTCTTCTCATATTACTTAACTATTAGGAAATTAGCACTGATTTGTATGAGGAGAACGTCTTGTTTCCGAACCCAAAAGCAAAGTGTTTTTAGAACTGTCTTTGTAGTTCCTGAAAATCAGACTCTTGGAGAGATCTTCATCAAAATGTTACACTCGTGTCCAAAAAAAACCAAAAAAAAACGGATGTGCAACAAACTCATGTTTTAATGTTAGTTACTCATTTTGCTTAAACTTACTTAAAATAGTTCAAAGCCGTAACTTGCAGCATATGGAAATAACTCTTTCTACCTAAGATTATTAATATTAAAAATATAATTTATAATATTAATGGCTTGCTGAATTGGATATTTAAGCTAAAGAACCTCAGGTTTCAGTAAATGAAATTTGAAAATAAAATCTCCAAAATTAGGCTAGTTATTGATTTTTTTAAGGCTCTTATTGTATTTGTTTGCATTGTCTAGCAGCTCACATTGGTCACTGGAGTTCATTCAGTACAGTTCTATTTGCTTACCTGATCTGTTATTGGTCACTAGGGGTGCACGGGTAACAGATGTACAGTTATTCTCATATCACTTCCCCCCCCCCCCCGCCCCACCACCAAGTGTAATGCAATATTTGTTATTATTTGAAAAGTATTTCCTTAACTGTAAAGATGTATCCACTCCATTGTACAAAACTGCTCTAATTCAAGGAGAAATCCATGCCATGTTGTGGTAATGTTACATTTTCTTTAGAAATTAATTTCCTTTTTTAAAAAAATTAACAACTTAAAATATAATTAAACCTTTCATCAAAATCTGAAATTTTAAAAGGAATTGTTTATAAATAGTGGCTTTTATTCAACTCTTTAGACACCATGTCAAGTATTTTAACATCAGGTCAGCCCAGTTTAACAGTGGTACATTTAATGGGTTATATTATGTAATCACTCTACACTCCCAGCAGTTTTGCATAACTAGGCTTCAAGTTGGTCCAGTTAAGCTTGGCTTCCCCCTCCCCCTACACACACACATACACAAACAGGAAGCATAAACTATATGAATGTTATAATTTTCCCTATTTAATTCATTACAATTCTTTGCTTTTGCTACATTAT
This sequence comes from Sipunculus nudus, assembly GCA_026874595.1. NCBI lineage: Eukaryota > Metazoa > Annelida > Sipuncula > Golfingiida > Sipunculidae > Sipunculus > Sipunculus nudus. The sequence goes on along the minus strand of CM049316.1, from coordinate 64,917,857 downwards.
GGTTTTGTAATGTATCACAAGGGGCCATAATGATTAAGGTACACATTTAATTGTGTCCACAAAGAGATGTACTGCTATAAAAGTGTGGAGCATTTTGTTAAAATCTTTTGCCATTCATACCACTGGTACACTCACTCAAAACATTCGGCTAATTTTACGAGAATTTAATCTTTAGCTCCTTTGGCCATTTCTTTAAACTATGTTTAAAATTATTACAGTGGAACCCCACAATTACGACCACCCTAGGGACTGAGCAAAGTGGTCGTAATTTGGGGGTGGTCGTATTTGTGAAACTCTTACCGTGGTCGCATATAACACGATGATATTTAATGTGTATCAGAGTACACTAGTGCATATCTTTAATGTGAATTATGACAAAATATTTCACCTAGCGGAGGACCCTTATTTTGAATGTTTTTTTGTGTGTAGCTGAACATATTTATTCATGATGAAAATTAATATACATGTACACATACGTCGTTACTGACGGTTAACAAATAATAACACTAAGGCAATACGATCACAACATACTGAATGCATATTGAACATAATACGTGGCTGTCATATATTTAGCCTTCCGCTTGAGTATATTTTGCTTGCACTTGAGTTTTCCCGACGCTAAACCGCTGAGCCATTTGGTGCTGACTGCGCGTGGTGTTGCCGCCTTGATTAACGCCACTTTATCCTTCAAGGAAAGCTCTTTCAGAGGCATGGTTGCCTAACAGCAAGCAATTTAAATGCAAACTTAACCAGTAGAAAAATAAACTGACAACGATCTATCAGAAAAGGCAATTTAATGAGAGGGATTTCCCCCCCCATTCAAGCTTTATTTATACATTTTACTGACTGCTCAATACTCAGTGTCAGTAAGGTATGAACACATTTAGGATTAACTAGGTCGTTAATTTTACCAATGAGGATCGAACAATATGTGATGAGTTGAAATATTAAGCCCGCAGCCCCACACTTAGGGTAGCTGTAATACAGGTGATCAGTGAGAAGTAATTAGCATCTGACCCCAGGTCAGACTGGCTCATTAAGTAATCAGGCCGATGGTTACCCTCTTTGATCTATAACCTACACCTCAACGAGTCTCAGCGAAGACACCGAGTCGGGAATTTATGCGGAACCAGATTAACACTCGGGTTAAGAAACCTTGTTACCCGCTTTGATCTTTCGTTAAGGTGCCTGTGACAAGACGCAGCCATTGACTCGTGACAAATGTTGTTTCAGTACTTCTCGGCGGTGGTCGCATTAGCGGGGTCGCATTAGCGCTGGGGCCAGGAAATCTGGTCGTAATTCTGAATTCTGGGGTGGTCGTAATTTTGAGTCATTTTTAAACATAAATAAACTAAAAAAAATTCGGGACCAAGCAAAATGGTCGTAATTGTGGGGTGGTCGCAATTGTGGGGTGGTCGCAAGGCGGGGTTCCACTGTAATTTAATTTACACATTGTTTATTCTTCAACAAAGGATATTGTTTATTCTTCAACAAATATATCCTTTAGTATAACACTTAGGCCCATAACCCTTTTTTCCCTTACTGCATGATTAAATGGTTTCAGGTATATATCACAGCTGAGTACAATATATACTTTTTAGATTATTTGTCTTGCATGCATATATTTAGTATTTGACTATCACCAAATAGCAAGGCCATTTCCTCTTAGCTTTTCAATTGCTAATATGTATAAAAATAGCAATATGTACATGCTGCATTTGCTAAATTTTTTTAAAAAGTTCAGCTAAGTGCCATGAACCATGGGTCTCTTTTTTCACCTACAGTTTGTTTTTTGGATGCTGCATCTATTGTACACTGTCTGTTTGGTCTTTCAGATGCTTCATCTACTGAACACTGTTTTTGGAGTCTACCAAACTGAAATTTAACCTTCATTTTTATCACTTATTCAAAACCAACCTGTAAAAACTTTCTTGTTACAATTTGCATACAGTTGCCAAAAACTTGTCACAAGTGTAACACTTCCAGTATATGGAACCAATACCTTAAAACTGTTCATCATACTTTTTTTTCCTTATAGCAACCTTTAGTATTTACATATATTTATATATACATATATTTAGTAATTCCTCAGAAATCATGAAGAATTAAAAAAAAAGTTTCTTCCTTGTAAGTATGTCTTTACTGGCAAAGCAGATATATCAATTTTTAACTTAAATAACATGATATGTAAGCCTTATAGAACAATTACCACAACTACATAGAACCATTTAAGTATTTTAGTAGTAAAAATGTGAAATTTTAATGTTAATGTTAGTTTTACTCTCATTATTTTAAATTAAATTGAGGCTGTGTGCCTGAAAACGTATCCCAAATATTTGTTACACTTGTGACATATAGTGAAATGGCTTAAAATAGCTGTAAGAAAACTTAATGGTATAATGATCTGTATTCTACCAGAAAGTACTCTTTAGGCCACAATTCATGAAACATAAATTATACACCTGGCTAGTAGTCAAGAAATTTTCAATACAAAAATGTTAAATTGCGTTACACTTGTGACAGCTGACTTCCTCATATTATGAAATTAGATACTTTGTGATACTGACCAATACTCTGCTAAACTATACTGAAAATGAAACTAAACAATGTAAACAGCACATATGATGCAATTACATTTGATTACTTCTGACAATAAATTTTTGTTAAGCCTTCAAATAACCTATTTCATTTTTCATCATAATTAAGACATTTAAACATGTTTTCTTTAAAATAAGCTGCCACAAAGGAAAAATGAGTTTGCACTTTGTTAGTTACTTATTATGATAGCCTGTTATGCCTATTAGCTGAATCTGACAGATTTATTCACTAGATTTCAACAAATATTGAATTCTGCATGTTTAAAATTTGCAAATTTTGAAATGTCACGCTTTTTGGTGTTACACTTGTGACATTTTGGACACTTTTCAGTTTATAACTTTTTAAAGATAAAAGATATAGCTCTAATTTTTTCTTGTGAGGATAGGCACCTATCTAGCACATGCATAGACCATCCAGTCAACCTGCCAAATAAACTACACACAAAGTTATTTTCAGAAAACAAGGGGGAGCCATTTTTTTTTTGAACAGGCCATATATAACCATATGGCACTCACAACTGGTACATCTCACTATGTGCCCATAATTGTCAGTGACACTTGTGATATATGACTCCCTTTTGTATCAGCTCATGGAGTGATAAGGATATATCATTAGTGCATAACAAAAACACTGTTGCCGGAATGCTTTGGCCAGACATTAAGACTATGAGAGTTAAGTGTTAAGTTTAGCTACTGATTTATAAAATGATGGGAACATTTTGCAGTTTATATCATGGAATCATAGCAATAAACTTAGTTTTCTAGATATCTGAGTATTATTATACAAATCATCAGATATACCAGCAAGTGTTTGTTCTGATAATATGTGGGTCTGTACCTGGATTTAGGATGGCTTTATTTGATTACAAGACTCTTAGTGATGCTTTCTGCATTTCTTTTCTTTTAGGTTTTGCAGTTTACCTACCCTGCTGACCTCATTGAATAGCAAGCTGATAATTAAAACAAATTGGACTTGCACTTTTTACATTTGCATGTTCATAAATCTGATATGAGAGCTCTCCAACCTGATCATGCCTTTTGAATTGTTTTGGACATTCATAACTGTTACATTCTTTGAAGCAATTGCTACAAGTTTAGTGTCTTATTGGAGGATGTGTGACTTGTCAGAAAACCATTATGTCTGCCAGGTAGCCATTTTAGAAATCCTTTTGCCAGGACAGTTTCTGTGATTTTTTTATGATGTTTGGTCCCTTTTAGAGGATGTTTGTTGTTCAATTTCCGACCTGTCAGAAATCCAATATGGCCACCAGGACGCCATCTTTAAATTCCTTTAGAACATATTATCTCAAGAACTATTAAAGTGAATGCAGTGGGATGTATATTAATGTAATCTTGCATTTGGTCAAAGATTTCTTAATAAATATGACCATCATTTATGAAAGCTCAGTACAGTTGGCTTGTATTGAATAAAAATTAATATGGAAGCACCCGTTTCACAATAATTCTTGCATGGATTTCCTTGATCTTTTGCTGTATTTTGATCTTATATGTGGCCTGTGTGGTATTTCTTTTGAGACTGACAGGTATCGAGCAAGCTGTGGGATTAGTTCCTGATAGCTCAACAACCATACATTTTGCCTCAGACCATCATTCACTATGTTTTAACCAGACATATATGATAAGAATTTATGGCAATGTAGAAAGTTTAAACAAAATTGGCATATAGGTTCTGCAACAATTTTACTAGAAGTTGTGAATTGCAGCCCATGATGTCGCAGGTCATTCTTGGCAGATGAGCGTCATGACCCTTGGGTCACTTGTTAAAATTTATAGCTAAAACTTAACCTCTAACTAGAATACTGGTAGTCAACAAGCGACTATGTGTATCCGCCGAAATCAGAGTGGGACAGGTGAAGTGAGGCATGGATTGAGTGGCAAGGGGAAATAGAGTGAGGTGTGTTACATATTAGCATGGATGTCTGCAGCCGAAATGTGTATGTTGGTTGCGCCACCTACCACAAAATCTGAAAGCTGTCAAAGTTGTATACATATGCAAAACGTCAAACCACTGCAGAGATATGAGTGAGTTTTTATCCCACGGCAGACAGACAGACGCTGTCTAAAAATGGTTGCAGGTGGCGCCACCAGTTTTGCCTATGATAAAGAGCTGTATGAGATCTATACACATGCAAAACTTTGGCCCAATTGGTCAAACGGTTCCCAAGATATGAGCTTGGATGTCTGCAGCGTGAACGTGAATGTAGGTGGTGCCACCTGTCATAAAATCAAGAAAGCCATCCAAGATGTATAAACATGCAAAATTTTAGGCAGATAAGTCAAACCATTGCCTAGATATGAGAGATTGTATCCCACGGCAGACAAACAGATGGATGCAGTGCAAAAATTGTAGCAAGTGTGCCACCAGTTTTGCGTATGATAAAGAGTTATGTTAGACCTATACACATGCAAAATTTTGGCCCAATCGGTCAAACGGTTCCCGAGATATAAGCTTGGATGTCTGCAGCATAAACTTAAATGTAGGTTGCGCCACCTGCCACAAAATCCAGAAAGCTATCCAAGATGTATAAACCTGCAAACTTTTAGGCAGGTAAGTCAAACCACTGCAAAGATATGAGTGATTTTATCCCACTGCAGACAGTCACAAACAGACGGATGCTGTGCAAAAATGGTTGCAGGTGGTGCCACCTGTTTTGCCTATGATAGAGAGGTATGTGAGATCTATACACATGCAAAATTTCAGGCTGATATGTCAAACCAGTCCTGAGATATTAGCATGGTGGTCTGGAGCATAAACGGGGAGGTAGGTGACGCCACCTGTCACAAAAATGGAAAAACTATCCAGATGAATAAGCGTGTAAAATTTCAGCCCAATTGGCAAACAAGTCCTGAGATATCAGCATGGATGTCTGCACTGTAAATGCATAGGTAGGTGGCGCCACCTGTCATATCAACGAAAAATCTATCCAATATGTATAAACGTGCATAATTTTAGGAGAATAAGTCCAACCACTGCAGAGATATGCATAATTTTATCCAAAGGCAGATAACAGATGGCCGCTTCGCAAAAACGGTTGCAGGTGGCGCCACCAGTTTTTAGCTCGGCTGACTTTCAGTCATGCTGGGCTATAGCGATGGGTCTTTGTCCGGCGTCCTTCTGTCTGTCCGTCCGGCCGTCCATTAGCAGGGCACAAATCATAACCGTAGGGGCTAGGGCCATGAACCCTATGCAGTCTTAGAGGTTCTTAAAAGATCTCCTTGCAAACCTGAAATTAGGTCACTGCGACCTATATTCTCGAAGTTATGGGGTGTGTTTGCACCCCCCAGAAATAATTCTTTTAGCCAAAATTTTCATCCCAAACCTTCCATCTTTCACATACAGCTCACCTACCAACAGGGGAAGAACCATAATTATTTTGAGGTCACAAGGTCAAAGGTCCAACTTCTTTGAAAAGCCTGTGGATGCATTTTAAGCCAAACCTTTCATCCCAATTCTTTGATCTTTCACATATAGCTCACCTACTAAATGGGAGAAGAATCCTATAGATGTTGAGGTCACAAGGTCAAAGGTCAGGGTCACAGGATCCACTTTTTAGCCCCTCTGACTATAAGTCATCTGAGCTATAGTCATGGTCCATTGTCTGTCGTCCGTCCATCCGTCCGTCCGTCTGTCCGTCTGTCTGTCCGTCTGGATGTCTGTCCGTAAGACTGGCACGTTTCGACACCGTTGGACCTACGAATCTGAATTTCAGCATACAGTTAGATGTCCCCATAATCTCCTACCATGCCAAAAATTGGGTCAATAGGACTTCGTTCTTATGAGATATTAAGGAAAAACCTCAATTTTTTATTAGAAATCTATTTTCACACTTCAGGACTGCCTAATATCAAAACCACTCATCTGGTTTTCTTCATATTTACCATAAATATTCCTCTATATAGTTCCTATGTACATGCCAGATATTAAGTCAGTATTATATAATTTAAAAAAGTTATGGGCCCAAACATAATGGACTTTGTAAAAAAATCAGGAAGATATTTGGTCACTAAAGGCCAAAAGTGTTAAAGGTAGGGACTTTTTTCCAGTAATACAACTTTAATTAACCAAATTTAATTGAATACCAAAAATTAGATCAAAATTTGTTAAATTTTTTTAAATATTGGCAAAAATATAAAATTGGTACCTTAAATTTTGCCCAACTTTGGCCATGGCACGTTTTTTTCCTGTAAGTATTGTGGATTTAATTTTCACACCATGTATACATAAGGATTTAATCTGTTAAAATCTGAAAATAAAAGCTGCAAAATTAGGCTAGTTATTGAATTTTTTTGGAGGCTCTTGTTGTATTCCCTTACATTGTCAAGCAGTCCACTTTGATGACTGTAGGTCATTCAGTGCACATCTCTATGCTCCCCAGGCTGTTGACATAATTTTAGATGTCCCCAAAATCTCCTACCATACCGAAAATTGGGTCATTAGGACTTTGTTCCTTCGAGATATTAAGGAAAAAAAAACTCCGTTTTCCATAAAAAAAAGCCATTGTTACACTTCAAGGCTGCCTAATATCAAAACCACTGATCTGTTTTTGATCGTATTTAGTATTCCCATTCTTTTATACATTTTCTATGAACATACCAAAAATAAGGTCAGTATTGGGTATTATTTTGAAGTTATGGGCCAAAACATAATGCAATTTTTAAAAAAATCAGGAAATATATTTACTCACCTAACATGAGAATTGCTGAACCTAGAGACTTTTTTTCAGGAATATAACTTTATTTAATCAAGATTCAATTGTTTACCCAAAATTAGATCTGAATTTTGCAAATTTTTCAAGTTATTAGCATAAATAAAAAATCAATACCTTAAATTTTGTCCAACTTTGGCACTGTTGATTTAATTTTCCCAGCATATATGCATAAGGATTTAATCTTTTAAAATATGAACTTTCAAAAGAAATTGATTGGAATGAATAGCTTTTATTCATGTTTTCATACACCATGTCAAGTGTTGTTTACATCTAGCCCACCTAGTAGTACAGCCTTCACTTGCATTATGTAACCCACCCCAGGCAGCTTACCCTGGCCCAGCTTGGCCACTACTAGCAGGCTTCCCCTCTGCCCTGCACTCATCCCCCCCCCCCCCCCCAGCTGGTGCATAAACTAGATGAATGTTATAATTTTTCTGTATTTTATTTTATTCTTGGACATGCTACATTTTAGATTTTGTATTGGACCACCAGGGTTACAATGATTAAAGTGTACATTTAATTGTGTCCACAAAGTGGTGTATTGCTGTGAAAGTGTGGATGTTCATGAGATAAGTAATTCCTTACTTCAGAAGAGTAAAAACTTCACCAGGTGTGAAATTGACTATTTATTCCAGTAATAAATTAAAACTGGGATAGTAATTAGCACAATGATATTGTTTGTCCCTCATTCAACCAACAGTGTGTATACTTTATTTGAAAAGATGTTTTTTTTTATCAAATTTACTGAATCTTTTATTTTATTTTGGTGAATAAAATTAAGTATGTACTGAAAACTCCAATGTGCAAAACTTTTTAATAGTGATTCAAGGAATATTCTTGTAGATGCCATGTTGTGGCATTATTTTCTTTTAAATTCAGTTTAAACATTTATGATTTAAAATAATAAAATATATGTGTATGCATAATATGACCCAATATGAGCTACACTCTGGATATATAATGATTGCAACTTTTGCAACAATTCTAATATTTAAACTTATAGTTTCAGTTTTTTACTCTGTATATATAATGATTGCGATTTTTGCAACAATTCTAATATTTTAACTTATAGTTTCAGTTTTTTTATTAAAAATTTATAAAACATGTAATTAAAAAAAATGATTCAGATAAAAACTTCTTAATAGAAAAAGTGGATATGCTAAAAAATAGGCTTTTATATAAACTTAAATGCATTATTCCCTTGAAAGTGAAATAAAGGTATTAGTCCATTCTGTTCACTTGCCTGTCCATCTGTAAATTTTCATATGCATCACAGTATCTCAAAACTTTTACTGTTTTTCTTCATGACAGTCTTCTCAGAGTATTAGTTTGCAATCATATATTTAGAACTTTACTATAACTAAGTAGGAGGGCCCCTTTCCTCTCAGCTTTTCATATTCTTATATAAATGAAAAACATTACAATAGAATATTTCTACATCCACCTTCGTGCTGCCCTCACTTTTCCCTTCTCTCGAACCCCATCCCAAAGTCAGCCTCAGTAAGCAAGAACAAGATGAATCAGATATATTCATACTTTAATATTTTGTATAACTATTCATCCCTAGGTACCTATGTACATGCCAGAAATTATGTCAATATTGTGTAATATGTAGACATAGTGGGCATGACAATAATGTACCTTGTCAAGACTAAAGAGATATTGTGTCATACAGTCACAAATTCATAAATCACTTCATCAGCATAGTTAATCATAACATCATATCTGTCAAATTGAAAGCTTGCAGACTACTATCATTATTCTACTACTGCTTATTATTGCTGTCATTGCATTCATATTTGCTCAAATATATCACAATTTTAAACCCCTCCTAAATAAATAAAAAAAAAAACACTATATTTTACTCTATTAATCCATCAGTCAGGTAATTTCATTTATCATTTACTCACATATTACATTACATTCCTTTATAATAGCCCAACATGTCCATGATATTCATAAGCTTTATTGACTCGATATAGTATCACAGTGGAGAAACATTTAAAGTCCAATCACGATCAGCTGAGCGCCGTGACCCATGGGTCCCTTGTTTGAAAAGGTTGTGGACACATTTCAAGCTAGACCTTTCATTCCAAACCTTTCAGTACTGATATCACTTCTCTGCCAACAGGGGAAAAGACCTGTTGATTTTGAGGTCAAAGGTCAAGTTCACAGCACCCTCTTCTTGCATGGAGTCATTTTCAGGCAAACTTTTCAATCTATACTTTCCACCTGTCATATATGGCTTACCTACCAATAGGGGAAGAAGCCTATTGATGTTGAGTTCAAAAGGTCAAAGGTCAGGGTCACAATATTGTTCTAAATGCTTGTGAACATATTTTTTTAAAAGGTTGTGGACACATTTCAAGCTGGACTTTTTATTCCAAACCTTCCAGCACTGATATCAATTCTCTGCCAACAGGGGAAAAGACCTGTTGATTTTCAGGTCAAAGGTCAAGTTCACCGCACCCTCTTCTAATGTGGAGACATTTTCAGGCAAACATTTCAATCTATACCTTCCATCTGACATATATGGCTTACCTACCAATAGGGGAAGAAGCCTATTGATGTCAAATTCAAAAGGTCAAAGGTCAAGGCCACAATACTTAATTGTTCTAAATGCTTGTGAACATATTTCTGGTGAAACTGTTCAACCCAAACCTTCAGTCTTTCACATATGCCACATCTATGCATCACTCAATTTGATCCAAACTTCATATTTATGGGTCTTTTTGCTTGAAGAAATAACTGATTGATTTTGGGGTCAGCTGGTCAGGAGGTTAAAGGTTGCAGGTCAAAGTTATTCACTCATTGGTTGCCAAGTAATTACACCAGATTTAAGTGGTAAGTGGTTACCCATCATTTAGAAAGAATCCAGTTGATATGTGGGCAAAAGGCCAAGGTTATTGGTCAGGGATGTTTGCAATAACTTATTTTGTAGACCATCTCTATTTTTCTTTTATGTATAACCATTGCAATCCAGCTGGTACATATCACTGTGTCGCTGTAATTGTGAGTGACACTGGTGACATATGACTCCCTTTGGTATCAGCCTATTAAGTGATAAGGCTGAGTGATAAGTACCTCGTTACTGCATAACAAAAACACAGTTGTCGGAATGCTTCAGGCAGCCATTAAGACTATGAGAGTACAGTATTAAGGTTTAGCTACTGATTTATAAGATGATGGGAAAATTTTGCAGTTTATTTTATGGAATCATAGCAATAAACTTAGTTTCCTAGATACCGGAATATTTATATATAAATCACCACATATAAAAGCAAGTGTTTGTTCTCATAATATGTGGATATGTACCTGGATTAAGGATGGCTTTTTTTCATTACAAGACTCTTAGTCATGCTTTCTGCATTTCCTTTCTTTCAGGTTTTGCAGTTTACCTACCCTGCTGACCCCATTGAAAAGCAGAGTTATAATAAAAATATTAGACTTACACTTTTTACATTTGCATATCTATAAATCTGATATGAGGGCCTTAACATGCCTTTTGATTTGTTTTGGACATTCATTACTGTACCACCCTTTGGAGAATTTGCCCCAAGTTTGGTCTCTTATTGGAGGATGTGTGATATCAAATGTCTGACTTGTCAGAAATCCATTTTGTCTGCCAGTTAGCCACCTTAGAAATCCTTTTTTTCAGTGCAGTTTCAGTGATTTTTCTTTAATGTTTGATCCAATTTAGAGAATGTTTGTTGTCTGATTTCAGACCATTCAGAAGTTGAATATGGCCACCAGGCAACCATATTCCTTTTGATCATATTATCTCAAGAACTGTTAAAGTGAATGCAGTTGGAAGTATATTAATCTTATCTTGCAAAGGATTGTGTAAAATATTTCTTAATAAATATTACCATCATTTATACAGGTGCAGTACAGTTGGCTTGTATTAAATAAAATTTAAACAGAAGCACCCATTTCTCAATAATTCTTGCATGGTTTTCCTTGATTTTTGCTTTATATGTTGATCTTATATTTGCCATTTGTGGTGTTCCTTTTGAGACTGACAGGTATCAAGCAAGCTCTGGGAATAGTTGCTGATAGCTTAACAATCAATATTTTTCCTCTGACCATAAATTCACTGTGTTTTAACCAGACACAGGTGATATATATTTCTGTTGTCGTAGAAAATTTCAACATATTGGCAAATTGGGTCTTCAAAATTTAACTGGAAGTTGTGAATCTCAGCCCGTGATGTCGCAGGTCATGCTTGGCAGCTGAGCGTCATGACCTATGGGTCACTTGTTGTTATGTTAAAGGGCTATATTAGACCTATACATATGCAAAATTTCAGGCTGATCCGTCAAACCAGTCCTGAGATATTAGCATGAATGTTTGGAGCATAAATGGGGAGGTAGGTGGCGCCACCTGTCGCAAAAATTGAAAACCTATCCAAGATGTATAAACGTGCAAAATTTCAGCCCAATCGGCCCAATATACAGATACTCTCACAGAAATTGTCATTACTCTTACCCTCTGTAAAAACACTTGATTTGATTAAAATATTTGATAAAGATATATACTTATTTTTGTTTGACAGAGCCCCCATCTGCTGTAGAAGACTTGAAAGTCTCTGACCTTGGCAAAACAAGCCTGACCTTGACCTGGTCAGAACCTTTGACCCTGGGTGGAAGGACTGACTTGACCTACACTGCAGAGTGTGTTGGCTGTCACAGCGCTGTTTTGCACCATGAAAAACCTGATGACAAAAGGTATAATTTTTATGGAAAAACCCCAGTGCAAATTAAATCTCAAAGCCTTGCTGTCTTCATCAGATAATGCGTCCTACTATGAGGTCATTAACATTGACACTCTCCACACAGAAGGTCTGTGTATGAATATCAAGGATGACCCTCCTGCATACATTTATTCACTGGGCATGCTTTTATGCCAAAATCAAGCTATAGCACACGGAAATTGTAAATTACAATAATTAAGCCATTGGAACATGCATTCGCAACATTAATCCCAAATGTAACGGTTATAAAGATTATTATTGTCTTTTCATTTGAAATTTTGTTAAACCCGGGGAACTACATTATGGTGATGGACAGTGTTAATGTATTCAAACAAATACCACATGGCACCTGGTAAAAAAACATGTTTGGTAAATGGGCGTGATCCTTGGGTGAAGTCTGGGTCCCACTGGGAACACCTCACCTTATCTTTGGGTGGTTTTGGGAGAATACAAATCCAGCCTAGGAGTTTCGAGTGGTCTCGCCATGGGTCCATGTGGTCCACAATGTTTGTATTCAGTGGTTGCCTCAAGGCCGCTGAAGTAGGGTGCTGGGTGAACAAGCAATTGCAGGGGCCTATCATCTCCTCATTAGATCTTGACCCTGTGTGGAGGTTGGAGCATTGAGCACTTGCAAAATTTGGTTTAAAGGGACCTATTCACATGCCTGAAATGTTAAATATACATGAAGTACAATGTTTTCTCTTTACAACATTATGGGATCGATCTGCTAGTATTTCATTCTAAAACTATTTGCTTACTCCTGTACACAAGAGGAAATAGATTTACAACAGTACCTCTAGTTTGTAATTGTTATTGTCAGTTTGTCATCTATATATGCAACATCACTGGGATTTCATCTGTTCATCAATAGACCAACAAATACCAAAACATCCCGGTGATAATATGATTGTTTTGGCTTGGCTGAGGTATGCGCCCTGTTACCTTGATTTTAGTTTATATTTGTTTACTGAAACTTAAAGATGTATCCTATATCATTTGTTGATAGTATTAGCTCTCATATGGCCATATTTTCAAACCAAACCATATTCAGCTTAAATGTTGAGTTGATAAGTTTGAAATATAACATGTATCACACCATCTTTTCAGGCTTACCATAAGTAATCTGGAGCCGGATTCCATGTACACCATACTTGTGTGGGCCCAGAACGCAGTCAGCAGAGAGGCAGGAGACAACACGTTTAGATCAATCCTGGTTACTACCTTACCAGGTAAATGACTGTGTTAAGTGTTACAGTGTCTCCTGTGGTGTCCCAATGATGGTGGTCTGAAACAGTTTAATATTGAAAGGAAAGTTTAATACTTTTTATTGGTTAGACTGCTTTTTATATGCCGGTCTATGAACAGACATATTATGGTATACCGATGGTCCACCTGTCTCTCGTGCCATCTGTCTGTCCCTTGTCTGTCCATTAACTGTTATTGTCGCTAAGATAACTTACCAAGTATTTGATGGATTTTTATGAAACTGGCTATAGATATTTACCCAAAGTATCTTGCCTGAGTTTAGATCTCAACAAAATCCATACCGGTATATTTTTCACGAGTTCTGAGGTCATCAGGCTTGTTTGTGGAGCTGCTGCGATAACATTGGAGGAACATGATGGATTATGATGAGATCAGAGGTCATCAGATTTCATTGTGGTATTGCTGTGATAGCAAGTAATTTGATGAAATTCAGTATGATTGGGAGGAATATGATGGATTTTGATGAAATTCACTATAAATGTTTGCCAAAAAAATTTTATCAACCCACTTCAATTCTTGGCAAAATATGCACATATATGATGAGGTCAGAGGTCACCAGGTAATTTGATAAAATTCAGTATGGTTATTAACCAATAAAATAACTCAAATGATTTTGACTCTTAGCTAAATCTTTGCATAATCAGCAAGGTCAAAGGTCACAAGACATACTGTGGATGTATTATGCACTCATTTACCTCTGTGGTTTCAGATGACGGTGGGGATGAGGATTCAGGAAGCCATCGAGGCCACTCACACTCAGAGTGGGAAACAAGAGACAGAGCAGCAGGACATCAGCATACAATCATTAAACAGCCTGTGGAGGTTGAAACAGGTATCTCATGTTGTTCTTAAAACTAAAGAATATATCTTAAAATTGAAAAAAAAAAACTTATTATTTTAGCATAGACTGGACCATATATAGATAGACCTGGACTATGTATAGGCCTGAACAGTTTTGGGGTACAACGCTTGGCTCTCTTCACTAGGGCCCCCTGTGAGATCCCTTAAGTTGCCATGAGCGTGGGTTTTAGTGGCCTGTCCAAGGTCAGTGGTTTTCTCTGGTTTCCTCCACCTCTACAGACTACAAAATACTATCATCTGAGCCATGGAGAGTGCCTTGTATTTGTTATTTTAGCTATATTTGCAATTCATGTAATACTAAAATAAATAAGGTTTATTTATATATATATATATATATAATCAAGTGTGATAGAAGCAATAATATGGATTCTTGTGTTTTACAGCATCTCACAAAACCTTTATTATTAACAATATATTATATCTAGATGTTTGTCTTTTTAAGTAAAGCATGGGCTTACTGGTAATATACTTAATTAATTAACTATAGAGATCACAAAATTATGATTTGTCCAAGAGCTGTGGCATTTCATGGAGATCTTGAATGCATCTTCAGGTCAAATTTGTTTGACTTGTTGAGAGTAAAAGCCTGGGACTCTTACTGTCAGTGAAACACTACCAAAGGGTACAGGAATCTCGGTTACAAGTTTTTATCATGCTCAATAGTATTAGGACAGATGATCGATTATAATCAATGATCGGTCAGCTGAGGCAGATGATCTGGTGTTGGATCTTGCATTGCCATAATTGATTACAGAGTTTTTCACTAAGGTTAGGTTTTTTAATGATTGAATGTATGCTATCATCAAATTTATACGATCAAACTTGAGAACAATCTGTGTTTACTTATAGATTCACACTTAAGCTTACTAAATATTTGTGTGGGCTATAGAGTTATTACATATATTAACCATAATATAGGCCTGTTTATCAATTGAGAAGATTTACAGGTCTATATTTTATCAGAAATCTCTCAGAGGTCAACTAATATTTACTGATGATCATAAATCTGCAAATGATTCCCAGCACTTCTACAAGTGACTAAAAATTGATCATCAGTTACTAATATGTTGTTGATGAACAATTCTGACCAAGGCAGCAACTCCCAACACTAAAGCTTACCTGTTTGTTTTGACAGCATACCACCCAAAGACAACAAAGATGTCACCAGTGAAAGACTCACCAAGCAACCAATCTCCTGGTCTGAACAGGGGCTCCACAGTGTCCGTTCTTGTGGCATGTTCTGCAATTTATATGATTTACTACTAGTACATGTAAAAACATATATTCTTTGAACTCATTGATGGTAAATATGTGTTATTTATAAGGTCCTGTTCATGTACTTAATTTAATGTTAAGCACACTAGCTCCAGTGGGAGGAACCAGGCTCACTTTACCATACAGCATGGTAAAAGAAAATTAATTTATATATGCTGCTTTAGATGCAATTTTTGTACTTTCATAACAATGAAAAAAAAAAGTGAAAGATCCGTTTGAATATTCTTGAATAGAGATTAATATGTTTTATACTATGTATGACCAGATGACTCTCCATATCCAACCTGCAGAGGGCCAGTATTTTAAAATCACAGAACAGAAGTATTGGTATGGTGCTTAAAAAATGTTGAATACTTTCATCAGGGCAGGTGTTACCAAGTGTATACTAGTATCCCTCCCTGTACAGCAGAAATTCTTATAGAGATAGATAATGTGTTGTTTGGTTATTTTCTTGTCCAATTACACCTATGCTACGGCTCGTCAGGAAAGGGATAGAAAACAATAATTAATAAAATTTATTGATGTAAAATTATTTATGAAATGGCAAAACTTTTTGAGCATTGTATTTTTGATGGCTTAAGGAGCCAGGGTTAAAAAGAGCTTCCCCGTCTAACGGGGTTATAGCTTTAAAACTTTATAATTTTTCTGAGCTTATTAAATTAAAATTCTCTGCTGCAGAAAGCTAAGAACAACTTCAGTAATCAAATAGTTTTCTTGAAATTTTATTGCAGTTTAGTGCTACTTGTTGCAATTACCATAATTTAAAAAAACGGGATGTTTAATTATTCTTTAAGTAATTGTAAGAACTATTTCCCTAGAACACCTGTGCTCCATCCCCTTAGAGAATCATAATTTTTTAGGTCAAAATTGTTGATTGGCTAGCTTATTTAGCCCTTGACTAATTATTTCATGTTTAAGGGGGTTCATAGAATATGTCTTTGATTTTGATTTTCAGTAATACCACTTGAGTTACCAGTGCCATTTTGAGGTCTTTCAGTGAAACAAAGTAACTTTAAGAAATATATTAATCTTGGACACCTACGTTTATTTCCACCATAAAATATGAATGAATCACAAAGATGGAATCAGTGTTTACATTGCAAGAATTAGATATGTGATTCAAACTGCACTGTAAGGGAAAACCACATATATATTACAAATTACAGAGAATAGGTTGAAGTTTGAACACTGAATGGTCCTTACATTCAGATGTTGCATCATCATAAATAACGTAAATAATAACCATATTTATTACCCTTATCGTTCATATATGAAGGCATTATGGCTTATCATACTTATGTTATCAGTGTTAATTTATTTTGTCTGTTTCATTTTGTTTGGGTTCGTTTTCATTGTCTGACAGTGTGGATTCTTACAGTTTCAAAGGCTTTGTTTTGTGTTCAAATGACAATCCCTTCATTGATGGAGGTTTCACCAAGCTTCAGAACAGAGAAATAAGTAAAAATAAAAATGGAACCTTCAGTAATGCTTTGCTCTCAAATAAGCATACTAATAGTCACACATGATATGGAGTTGACCTTGATGTTGGTTTAGCGTGGGGTAGGATGTAACCTATAGTGGCTCACTCACTGAACATATGGGTTTATGTCAGATGGACGCTGTTCAGATGGACGCTGTTAAAATAGACACCAACAGATTGACACTGTGAAAATGGACACCAACAGATGGAGGTTATGAAAATGGATGCTGTTCAGCTGGATGGAATTTATATGCAGTGGAACCTCTCCTTACGGGCACCTCTGTACTAAGGGCACCTCCTATATATGGCCTATTTCCCCACTCCCTTGAAAGGAGGTCCCAAAAATATAACCTCCGTACTGAGGGCACCTCTGCATTGAGTGCCAAATGTCAGATCCTGTCGGTGTCTGCAGTTTTTAGGTTCTAGGCAAAAAAAAGGTATGGTTCTCAGGCACCGCCCTCGTCAATTTTAACCCCCCGCATCAAACATTTTTATTTTGATTTTCATCTTTCAAAAAGATAAAATTTTGATCAGATTTCCTTTGTTATATAGTGCTTTTACCTGTTTAGCAAAAAAACACTGTTATTATCATGCTTTTCCCTGATCATATGATATTTTTATCGAAACAAAAAAAAAGTTAAAAAAAAAATATCACCTGCCAGCACTGATTTTGGAAAGAAAAGTGCCTGATAACCAAACCTTTTTTTTTGCCCTATTGTTAATGCTATTTGAAAAAATACATTCTGTCTGAAAAGTGTCCATCTGAGATGATCCCAAACACCAGTGCTGAGGGTTGTTTTATTTCTGTTAGTGCCTAAAATACCTACAGAACCTCTGAACCTGGGTGAACAACCCATATTGATTTCTGGTGTATTCATGGCCTGTGTTTTTGAAATCTGAAATCCAGAATGGCTTTCTAATGACATTATTAAAACCAGCTGTCCACCTGCCTAAATCCACTAATAAAGCCAGCCATTCACCTGCCTTATCTGAAGAATTTTTGTGATTTCTGGCTTATTCTGCATACAAATTAATCTTCTGATAACACCCTTGTATATTAACTAAACACAGTGCATGCACTAATGCTGACAAACAGAAAAGCAGTATAACTGAAGGTGGTTGGTTGCATATGTGTGGAAGCTGAAAGGTCACCAGTTTCAAAACACCATATGGAAAAGCTTCATCTTACTTGGAACCAAATGTCCTTGATAAACATATTTGGACCCCCACATGTTATAAACATGTGAATATAAGCAAAACAGCCTTTGTATTTTGGGAGTTTTTTGGTCTATTTTAAAGGTTCAAGGTATAATCTTTAGTTATTAGCTGTCAGATATCAGAATAAGCTCCCTTAACATAGTTCAACAACTTTTGTATGTTATGTTCAGTAAACTTTTGTATGTTCTGTTTGGTTAACTGGTGTATGTTTTGTTCAGTAAACTGTTATGTTTTGTTCAGCTTTTTATGTATGAGGAAGTTTAACTGATGAATATATTGTTACTGGAATCATGGTCAGAAGCAACAAAGAGTGGGCCTTTTATATTGAGAAATACATTTAAATGTTGCAGCTGGAACTAAATACTTAAACTAAGGGTAACAAGATGTAATAGATATGAATAGGGCTTGCTGCCTGAAAAATTGAATGTGGTATTGGATAGCATTTACAAGAAACATTAATTTTATAACGTATTAATAAGTGATGATTATCTTGAATATTGGAAAGCTTTTGATTGAAGTTAACTATGATTAATGACTTTTTGTAGTGATATGTATTGATAAAATGATTATATTTCATATATAGATATAATAACAATCATTTAGGGTTTCACATAAATAGTATGTATGATAACAATCATTTAGGGTTGCACATAAATAATATACACAGTATTTTGAATCAGAGCACAGACCTGAAAAAAAAGATTACAGATCTGATATTATTTTATCTTGTCTCAGTTCATTAAAGGTAGTTTTAACTGTAGTAAGGGCAGTTGGTATAGATATATTAAAGGTGCTATATTGATAGAAGATATTTATAGAATGCATGTTTTATCTGCATAGCAGGGTATTTATGATATTTACAAGAGCATGTTTATGATATTTACAAAGTAACAAGCTTTAAATGATGTGTAGCAGCTTTGTTAATCTTTAAGTGTAATTTTGATATATGAATATGAAATGGTGAAATATGAATCAATTTATATTAATTATTTCATACCTAGTTAATGCTTCAGTAGTCAAACTGTAGAAATATATAGTTATTTTATTGTTAGAAATTTGTTATGAAGAATTTGTAATTAGTAATTAGTAATATTAATTAATAAAACATTAATAATTCAATACAGATTAGGAAAATAGATGTTCCAATATTATATAGACTGCTATTCATGTTATTTTTTATATTAAGGTGTTAATATGAATTAACCGAAATTTACACATTGAACTGGATTCAGATCATACATTTTTTTTTTCATACACAACATCTTCCTGGGAGCCAGATCTCAAGCTGTACTGTTTACTAATGTAACAATGGACTTGATTGGCCATCATGTGTCAAGCTGCACTGTTTACTTTTGTAAAGAAGGACTTGATTGGCCTTCATGATCTCAACCTCAGTATCCTTCTGCCAGATGCTGTTTCTTCTCAAAACAAATCTCTTCTGTTCAGGCACTCGGAGACAGCTGGGACCATCTGTCTCACCTGTCAAACTGTAAATTCAAAATTTGTTACATTTCAAGGAAACACCCTCTGTTAACATTTCACATGTGCATGCTTACAGAATATTACTTATTCTGTAAAGTCCTCTGCACAAAACACCCGTGTTTATTTTGCCTTGAAACAATTCTTGCCCAACATATCTGAACAGATTAAATGGTCCTCTTCACTAAATTTATACCTACACCACTGATTTATATAGAAGCCCCAATGCATTGTAGGGGTCAGAATATAAATCTAACAGTCCCTAAACAGCAGAGTCATATTCTTAAGAGTCCAAGTCTGCTCAGTGTACAGCCCCATCACTTGTACCTGTTCAAAATTCATGAAAAAGCAGACCTTTATAGTTAGGCCTTATGAAGCAAGGTCTCTGCTCAACCGCACTTCAGGCCTGGATCCAAGGAAGATGATTATCCAGTCAGAGTTTAACCAGAATTAACATTTATATTTGGGCAACTATTGTACTTCCCATTTTGTTTAATTAACAATTTTAATATTGATATATTTAAAGCTGGTGCTTTCATTAGTATTAAGAGACCGGTGAATCCTGGATCATGCCAATTGATATTTTATATACTTACTTGTAGTTCATTAACATTAACTTCAGAGTGATTGGAATGCTCAGTAACATTAAGGTCGTAGAACTGACTTATGAGCATGTGAGAGCATTGTTTCAGTTTTTCCTTAATACATTCAACTGTTCTAGGATCTTTAGCCATGCACATTTCTTAAAAGCTGGAAATCTGTTCAACATTTTGGTATAGAGAAAGTTTGGGTTTGATTGATTTTCTATAAATTTAAATTATTTTAATAAAATTCATATATTTGACTGAAAAAAGCATAAATTTATCCCAGTAAACCTGTAATGGCTAGAGACAATCTCTATGCACCTTGTTAAATATAGGTTAAAAACTTCTGATTTTATTTTATTTGGGATATTGACTCTCCAGGTTATGATTTTATCAGGTATTTAAGATTTAAATGTATATTTTTTAAATATTTTTCACTTATCAAAGGCTTTCTGTTACAGATAGGCAAAAATTAAAAATATACATTTTAGAACACATGTAGAAATCAATATCGTGAAAATGGGATGTTTTTCACTATAAAAAGCTTAGAAATAATGATTTAAGTTAAAATCTATAACAAAAATGTTTAAAATTTAACTTTAATATGGAAACCCAAAAGTTTTCACCAAAAAATGTTGTACAGAATATTTTTAGCTTTCAGAATACGTGCATGTCATAGAGCAATGGTTTAGGTAATATTAAGGAAAATCTGAAATAGTGTGTAGACAAACTCATGAGACAGTTCAGAGACTGTAAGAAGATTACTAGTATTCACATGAAATATACATTTATATCCGTCGGAGTGGTAAAGTATGTTAACAATTAAGGAAGTTATGTTTTTTTTTCTAATGGTAATGTTTGGTCTATACATGTATTAATATTGTTAATAATAAATAAATTAAAAGTACAGCACAACCTGAAAATAATGTTAATTAGTGCAGGCACATTTGTATTACAATTATTCTAAATGATTATGTCTGGTGTATACATGTATTAATGTTGTTAATAATAAATAAATTAAAAGTATAGCAGAACCTGATAATTCTGCTAATTAGTGCAGGCACATTTGTATTAAAATTAATGCATGTATCATTTTCTTTGTTTGATACAATCACAAGTAAATTTATAATTTTCTTCTGTGGTTTTTGTATTTTAACTGTATAAGCGAAATGTAACCCCAGTAAAGGTCTAGGGACAACTATAACTAGGTGGTACACCTTTAATATATGCTACACCCAAAAAACTTTGGAGGCATTTGGATAAGAGAATCATTATCAATTATTAATACCACTGTGCTCCTTGACCTTGTTGTATGAGTCATAATTGCTAGTTCTCAGTTATTAACAAAAATATGCCTTTGGAATTGTGCATATGATATGGTTGTATTTCTGGATAATTTTCTCAGACTCTACACATTTGTAACTGAAACAAACTGGTTATGTGTGTTGTTCCTTTCTGTATTGTTTAATGTATTCGTTGTTAACGGACAATATGTTGTATTTATACATGTTAACATCAGTGTTACTGTTGCACCATTGAAGTATTCACCAAATATAGCCGTGGCAGGTTTCAGGCAAAGATCAGGAATTTGAATTAAATAAATGCGAGAACTTCAAATGTACACTTATTGATGAAATGATACACAAGCTTAGACCAACACACACACATACACAATAACGGTACCAACAAACAGGAAAATAACTGTCAGTGAAGTTATATTGTTTTAGGAGTAGGGGTAGGAGAAAGGCATCTTTTATGCAAATATTGATGAGAAGCCCAGTTACACCCTTTTATTATTGAACCTGTGAGCTTATGCATTTTCTGTCCTCCGTACAATAACCCATACTATCTCAAAATCGGCAGGAGCTAGCATCACCAAATGTTATGCAAAAACTCAAGTCATCTACAAAAGTCTATAAGATTTTGCTTAATTCTTTGTTTCTGCATTAACTTAGGTTTTATCGGAAAAGATAAAAAAAAAAAAAACAATTTTTTTAATCTTTTCCGAAATTGTCCAGCCAGATTGTTCAATATTTCACAGAAATAATATCTGAAACAATCTCAAGTTTATTCAAATGGTTCCATTTCAGTGAATTTTGGCTGAGTTAAAGAAAGTTGAACTTAGTCATTTGACCAAAAACAGAAAAAAGGATACCAAAATTACAATATCAGAAATGGCTGGAGCTGTCATCATCAAATTTTATGCAAATGTTGGTCAGATGAGTCATATTTGAAATTAAGGTATTGGTGGCACCACCTGCATCAACCTTTTTTTACAGGGGTCATCAGTCATGTTATATTGTACAGGATCAGAATGAATTTTGCAAAATACACCAAATAGATCAATTAACTGATTGGCAAATGGGTTTATGCAAGTATGGTCAATTTAGAAATGACTGGAAGAAGAAAATTAATAAAAATTAATTAGACTTGGGCTTAGACTATGTAATCACATCTTATTTATAGAATAATATATACTAGTTTTATCATTTTTACTCATTATAATATTATATACTAGCTGATGTTTCTTGTGGTATAGCCACTAGAGATCATTGTTACTTGAATATATACATAACTTAGCATGTTGAGCTTTTATGGATCTCCTCTTGCCTGTACAATGATGCTATATATTACATTTAATTATTGCATAGACTGCTTCACATAAATTAGCTTACTTGCCCTCATATACCGGTAGTTACATTTTGTACAAATGTTATTTGTTGTTCATATTGTATTGAGATAGAAAAATATACATCTATAAAATATACTTTTGTTTCTTCTTTATCATAGCCAACATTCATTTATGCTTCTGTGGCTCAGGGATAGAGCACAGGACTCAAAGCTGGGAGATTGTGAGTTCATATCTCATCCGTAAGATTTTTCAGCGATGAGATTTTTCACAGTTGGCCCCCACCCTGGGTGAGCGCTCTGCAGGCTTAATGATCAGACTGTGCCCAACAGTCGTGTTTCACTCACAAAACTAGTGCGCCTTTCCGGGTTCCTCGGTGTTATGACCATTAGCAATGGGGATTGCACACACCAAGGACATGCAGGAGCTGTACACCGAAACCTGGTTGACACCAGGATAATCGAGTATAAGATCCTGTCAAATACCGTAGTCTGAAACTGGAATGAAAGTCTGCAGATGTATATACTATATAGTTAATCAAGCATTAAAAAAATGGAGTCCGTTAATTCCACCAAAAATAATCTTAAAAAAAAAAAGAAAATCTGCAGGCCTGCCAAATCACTCTTTTTTGAGGATTTCCTGAAAATGAAGCCAATGACTTTTTAGCTCAGCTTACTATAAGTCATCTGAGCTATAGTCGTGGTCCGTTGTTCGTCGGCTGTCCGTCCGTCCGTTAAACTGGCATGTTTTAAACCGTTGGACCTACCAATCTGAAATTCTGCATACCTTTAGATGTCCCCAAAATCTCCTACCATACCGAAAAATGGGTCACTAGGACTTCGTTCCTTTGAATTATTAAGGAAAAACCTCCGTTTTCCATTAAAAAACCCATTGTTACACTTCAAGACTGCCTAATATCAAAACTATTGACCTGATTTTGACCATTTTTAATATATTAATTCCTCTATATATTTCCTATGTACATACAAGAAATTTGTTGAATATTTTTATAATTCTTGAAGTGCACATGCCAGAAATGATGCAAGTATTTCGAAATTGTTTTAAGTTTTGGGCCCGAACATAATGCACTTTGTAAACAAGAAATATATTTACTCCCTTAATATGAAAATTGCTAAAGCTAGAGATTTTTTTTTGTCAAGGATATAACATTATTTTATCAAGATTCAATTGTATAACCAAAATTAGTTCTGAATTTTTCAAATTTTATAAGTTTTTAATATAAATATAAAATCAATACCTTAAATTTTGCCTAATTTTGATCATCGCATGTTTGTTTCCTGTGAGCACTGTTGATATAATTTTCATACCATGCAGAAATAAGGATTTTCAGCTTGTTAGTTTTGAAAGTTGAAAGAAATTTGCCAAAAACTGTAGCTTTTATTACAGTTTTTATGAGACCATGTCAGACCTAGGCTCTACCCAGCTCCTCTTCAGTCACCTGTATGTCCTAAAGTTGACCTTTCAGGCCAATTATGCACGCTTGATGTGAGGCATATACTTGCAAGCTGGGCAGCTCATTGCTGGCCACAGCTGATCCAGGTGTCCAACCCAGCTCATCTATTAGTTGTTTAGACCAACAGCATAACAATAAACAATGAATAAATTTTTATAGGTCTATAATAACAACTTTAAAAATAATCAATAAAAAATAAATTTGACAGTTGATGAGTAACACTAACAGGGAATTACCTTGCAGTTACTGATGTTTTATGGATTTTGTATGGATGGATGAAAATGTATTCCAATTAACACCATTGAGTCACCTATGGTATTTTTCTTTTCAATTTAATAATGAAAAAAAAAATAATTAAGTTATATTGTTCTATACTCTAAGGGATTATATGAAGGAAATTAATGATTGACAAAGATGCAGTTGATAATATAAATCTAAATTCCCAGGTCTTTACAAGTGTTTCAGCTTGTTAATTTATATTTATTTCAAATTTAAAAAAGTTAAAATATGTCAAAATTTTTAAATTTTACTCGGACAAGTACTGATTAAAGATGTCAATATCTTTCACTAATGACATCCAGACATGTGGCTGTAACAGCTGTCACAAGACTGTAAATAATCAAAATTTATATTACTGGTTCCTATATTTCAGTTAATAAAATTAAACTTGCCCATCTCTAGTTTTCTCCTTGTATAATTTATAGGGTATTCTTATCCTTGGGTTATTTTTTACAC
Organism: Sipunculus nudus; assembly: GCA_026874595.1. Taxonomy (NCBI): domain Eukaryota; kingdom Metazoa; phylum Annelida; class Sipuncula; order Golfingiida; family Sipunculidae; genus Sipunculus; species Sipunculus nudus. The sequence continues at coordinate 64,892,776 of CM049316.1, read as the reverse complement.
ATATAATGGTTTCATAGCTGAGATACTTCAAATTTTTTTCGGTACATTTTTTTAATAAAAAAATTTGAATATGATAAAAAATCAGATCTTAGACAAGTTCTCATTATGATTTCTGTAACGTAAATAATTGTCATAAGACTCTTGCTATGTCTAGTGTGTAAATTGATGTGAAGGTAGTACAAAGTGAATATTATAGTTTTATTTTTGAACATAAATAAAATTAATAAAACCAGGTACTTATTATCATTATTTAAATTTGTGATATTTGTTTATTCTGGATTCTTAAGAACTTTGTTTGGCTGAAACTGAATAAATACCAGACATGGTGCATTACTTTGCAAATATATTTGAATGCAAATATGAATATGTACTCCATAATTTCATGTAAAACTAAAAGGATAGGAATACAGGTAAAAATGAAAGTGTTTGAATACAAATGCATTCATGAATATATTCTATAATATTATTTTAATAATCATTTATTTCATTAATATTTGTTAAAAATCTTTGATAAAAAAAATGATAGTGTTATTATAAAAATATATATATTATAAATGTATAAATAGTTTAACTTTTCAAATAATTCTGCTGCAATGTAGGTAAAGTTTTATGGCCAAGTCAAAACCTATGTGATAATAGCACACCATTTCCAACTGTAAATAATATTAATGACATCAGTCCTCTTCCCTGTCTCCAATTATATTATCAAAATCTTACGTGACTTGAGTTAAACACCATGAACTCATAATAGAGCTTATATTCCCTCACAAAACCAGCCTTTGCCTACCTCCTCTTCCAAATCATATTTTGTGATCATATATAACAGCTGAGCGCCGTGACCTATGGGTCCCTTGTTTTTTTTTTGTCCCCTGCTTCCCGGAATGGGGACATTGATTTGGCTTTGTCTGTCTGGCCCTCTGTCTGTCCGTCCATCAAGTTTTTTGTTTCTGTGTGATAACTTTCCTAAATATTATCGATTTCATTCAAATTTAGGTCAGTTAATGTTCTCATGCTAACCTTGGTTGGGATTGGAACTGGAGTGTCTGTCTAAAAATTTATTCCCTCCAGCTCCAAAACAAACATTTTAAATTTTATCAAAATTATGATATGTGGAGACATCTTCAGGTGAAAATAAAAACTAAAACATTAATAGGACAAGCATGAAGGACAACAATAGGAAAAGCAGGGGAGATAAATTCCACGAATGTTTAAACTTTTTTTATAGGAGCACTTTTTTACTCTTTTAATAGGAGCTCTCTTGTTTTCCTCTTTTTTAGTGAAAGAATTCTGAAATATACTATTTCTCTCCTTCTATAACTGTTCAATTAGAACAAGAAGGAGACACTGCAATTTTTTTGTCAGCGAATGTCCAGCATGTGTCACAACATATAGAAAATACCCTGATCTTCATGCATGAGGATGTGCACTGAGTATATTTTTGATTGTCCATATTAATCCCATCTGCACCATTTGTGTCCTTCAGCAGAAAAATTGTGTTAACATTATGGGGGAAAAAACATTAATTTTTTAAGCATTTTGACTGTCACCAGTTTTCCTTCAAGACCTTTGAGACACTCATGAAAATAAACACATCTCACTTTGCATCACACATTCTCCAGTCTGCAGACATTTATACTGGTAGGAATTATACAAATGTTAAAGCACAATAATACCACATAATAAATTTTATTCACATTTCGATAATAATGCGACTTGCTACAATAAGCTGAGCTTCTAGTGCTTGTAGTCAATAATTTCCAAACTCAAGATAATTTTATCACACCTTCTGCTATAAATGTAATTCCTAGACAAAATATACAAAAATCTCAGCATATTTCTACATCTTAACTCTTAATTGATTTGATGCAGGTGTATAAATTGTGCAAGTCTAGTTTAACTGCAGGTTCCTATTCACAAGGCATGCCCTACATGTTGTAAGTACAGATAGCAACTAAAACAGTCTCTAAAATTAACATGATCTCCAACAACTTAGATTTCAGGATTTCTATTTCCACAAAATATTAATATATATAATACATATGAGACCACATGTGAATGCTGTACAAGAAAACGTAACAATAATGATATCACAGCAAGTTTAATTCTCTCTGCAATTATATATATATATATATATATATATATATATATAATATACACACACACACACACATATATGAGAGAAATTAGTTTCCTAAGACTGCAGTGTGTGTTTACTTACAGAGAGGGTCATATTTTTACGGTTATGTGCGTGTATGCATCTAGTCATTGTGTGTATGTAAAATCTGTAAATTAACTGTGATATGCTGCTGATAACTAAGTTATGCATCAAGCACCATGAGGGGGATTATCATGTCTTTTTAATTATTCTACCTGTGAAATAAAATACTCTGCAGTTCCTTTTGGTCCATCAAATGTAGAAATACAAAATAAATATTTACAAACTCTTCAAATTATATATATATATATGTTTATTTATATATATATATATATATATATATATATATATATATATATATATATATATATATATATATATATATATATATATATATATATATATATATAATAAAATTTGGATATTGGTACATATAAGATTGAGACTTAATTATAATGACAATATTTTCCCTAAGAATTTCATTAACATTCATATACAAGAGACACATAAAACACACATTAAAGACAAGACATGTAGATGATGAGGTATTTAGACAATCATAAATAAAATCATTTAGTATAATCTTAAGTATTTTGAAATTACCCAGAGTTCCTTTTCTTACCCATGATGAAGATACGAGGTACCGGTAAGTAAGGCATCCATGGTCAAACCTGTATGATTCTATTACCCAATTTGAAATTATAATAATAAATTTACAAAAAGTTAATATAATCTTTATTAAAATATACTAAAATGAGAGAAATGTTTATCAGTATTTCTATTCACTAATGTTTTATCATATCTGACCATTTAATTTTGTTTTTAATAGCCAAATAGAATGCTGACAGGACCTGGCAACATTTATGATGGATTAATTGCTTTGGTTTTGCTGACATTCTGTGTTACAGTGTTCATCAACAATCATGCTCAGAGATAAGAGTGTTTAAGACAGAAAATCAATTAATTATAACAATAAATCTGTGCATGATAAAATAAATACTGTAACTTAATGAGGCAGTAAAAAAATGGACGGATAACTTCACCTCAGAGGTAACAGAAAAGGTTGTATGACAAATTTCTGAACTGACTGGTCCCTACTCTCATTATTAATTTGTATATATTTATATAAATATGGTTACAATAACTTACATGATATGCTTGCTTTGCTTTTGCTTTTGTATACCAGACTGTCAGTTCTGTGCATTTATTGTGCAAAGCTGAAATGAAAAAAAAATATCCTTAAAAATACTACTGAATAGACAGTCCCTTTGAACACTGATTTTATTACAACTTTTTTAATTATACATGTAAAGGATGTTTAAAAATTTTATAATTATAGAAAATAACATCTTTTCTGACTCAACTGATCTCATATTTTATCATTACTTAAAATACTGATAAAATAAAACATTGATATGGCACATTTAGAGTATGTAATAAGATAACAACTAAAATGACATATTTTATATGATCATTTGTTCTCACTTCTCGGACCATATTTAAACTAATGGTATGTCTTATAAAAACATGATGGATCTCAAGGGTAAAAACTCTGAATAAATAACCACAGAAAATAAGCTTGCCTTTAAAGAATAAAATGTCCCCCTAAATGAGATTTCTGATTCAGCTTAAGGACCATACACCTTTTGAAATGGCTGACAAATACATTTTTTTAACTTAATCTATTATTTCTAGTCAAGCCAGGCCAACTTAGATCTATGTTTCAAACTGTCGCATTAATATTGTTTCTTCCTAAAGCTCCATTCCTGAGAAAGCTTTCACCATTTAGATTTTGTGCTGACTCAGCACATTTCTGATCTGTCAGTTTAATCTGTTTTCATTTCCTGTTCGACAGCTAGCAGCGCTGACAGGCATTCTACAGTCACATTCAGACTGCCAATTTGTGTAACTTCATCTGTGACATCCACGACTGTAAATACAGAATAAGTTTTGAAATTTGTATAATTAATGTAAACTAATAATGCATAGAGATCTCTAGTGATTTTAATGTAATCATCTTAAGTATACATTTTGTTACAAGGTTAATTAAAAAAAGTTTCATGTAAATGAAAGAGATAAAATTTTAATGGTCTACTGCTGTCACATCATAGTATGACCCAAATTTAAATTAAAATAGATTCTTTGTATATTCATATCTTAAAATGTATCTTGAAGTGCAAACCCTACAGACTGCAGGCTAGAACGTAAACTTGCAAGCAAGTTTAACATAAAACTTTAAGCAGAACCATAGCTAAGGACCCAAAAATTTTGAAATAATGATAATTTAAACTTAATTAAACTGTTTGTTTTTATTGTTGACCTTTCTCTCCATGGCATTAAAACTTTATGTCATTATCAACTTGCTGTAAGATTTTACCCTGAAATAAAATACAACAACACAATATTTAAAGTTTTAAGTCCACCAAAATGGGCGGCAAAGTATGTACAAAATTTGAATTGGTGTTTTACTATGCCAAATATTGGTACACTGCCAGTCTACGGGAGGTGTTTTAGGAAAGAGATGGAGAGCTGCTGGCTTCTGGCTTCGATGTTGCTTATTTATCTCCATCTCCTTCACATGCCTTGGCCCCATCTGCCCTCCCCTCAGCTCCCTACCCTGCTTATCCAATCCCCTGCGGGAAGATGTGGGGGTGTATGCTTACAGGCAGATGGGATATTTCAAAATACATTTTCAACCAATTGTCAATGACACGTTCACAGCAAAAGAGACGCAGTAATGTTTTATCCATAGCAGCAAGCAACAATGAATACTTCTGTTCTTACTTGCCCTGGAGCATCCCATATAACCATGTTTATAGCATGGGATGACATCACAAGAAAGTTCCAGGGTGCCCTGCAGAGTTCCAAACATCCCACAATGGTAATGAAAACTTTACCAGCTGAACCCTGCTTTAGAAGTGTCTATAATCTCATATTGTACTATTATCAAAGTGTGAGTCTGTAGAATCATGTCTGTAAATTTCACCAGTCTCAGTGGTGTCTCAGCAGAGACAAATCCTGACTTACTTGGTACATCTGTTTCCACCACATCTTTCTTCTGACTGAGGATGTCTCTGATGCTGACGAAGGCGAATCCAACATCCTCACAGTCAGCATCCTGGTTGTTCTCTGGCGGCTCACTCACCACCGTGAAACGGATCCTGTCAACACAAAACACAGAGATAAGATCTCATGAAATCATTAGCATGTCAATTCCTTGGCCCTATGCCATAAACATTGTTATCAGACCAATGAGAGTGGGTGTCAAGTGTTTAAAATTTTGGCTGGATGCACAATGCAACATCAGTGGTCTGATTACAATTCTTTGCTCTGTGTGCATCCTGGTGTTCCTGCTCAGAGAATCTTGTCATAGCAAGCAGCGGATACACAAGAAAGGATTGCTGCATGAGGAGCATTTGTAAATGGTTGCTCTTGAAATGTCTCAAACAGAAAAGGTATACAGCTTTCATCATGCAAGGAAAATACAAATAACACCTCTTGCCTCTACCTCCTTCCCCCCCTAAAAAAATTGACAGTATTATTAAATGTAAAGCTAATATTCTTTAATACAAAGCCAATACAGTGAGTACTTTTATTTCCTTTTATTAAATATTTTGGTCCATCAAATATAGAAATACAAGAAAGTACTTGTAAACTCTAAATATAAACAGTTCTAAATCCCCAGAGAAAAGCAGATCAATTCCAATAAAATGTAAAGGGGATTATGGACTATATGATGCTACTAATTTACTTCTTGACAGAAGACAAAGAGTTCAAGGTCTGGATCAAATGTCTCAATTCTCATTTGTAGTTTGCCTACAAATCCCATTCCAAGTCCATTTTCATTAATTTGCTCCACAATAAGATAATTTGATGCATTTGTTTCTCCTAACAGGTAAGTTTCTGCACTTTACCTGGCGGCAGCCTGCAAACCAAACGTCAATTATTTTAACTGAGATTGTTGAGGAGGTACAAGCTACAGGGTTTGGATCCTTTCTAGTTTAAGTAGATGTGCACATCATTTCTAACACTTTCTCATTTTCATCTGCTTGTCATTTTCCCTAAGGTTAGACAAAAAGTGCCATTATTCTGTATGGGAAATAATAAACAATTCATTCACGATTGAATTACTTGTGTTCATGCAGCAGATATTAATAACAAGGCTGGTTTTACTTGGAATGTTTGTCTCTGTGCCCGTTATGACTGCTTGACAGCGGAAACCGTGGTAGCCAAAACTACATAAAGCTTCAGTTCTTGCCACTATTTATTACCTCCGCCAAGCAGGGGTCATGTTTTTGCCAGTGTTAGTTTGTTTGTCTGTTTGTTAGCAACATTACTGTAAAAGTTACAGACAGATTCTGATGAAAGTTGAGGATAGCTCTGCAATGGTAAAAGGAACAACTGATTAAACTTTGGGGGTATTCTTGATCACCATCTGTAACCAGGAATTTATTAAAAGAAAATGCTGCATTTCTGACAATTCCACATGCCTTATTAAGTTTGTTGCCAATATATCGCACTTTGTGTCAGTATGCTATAACTTTCAAAGCCATATGGGGTAATGAGCTGCCTTGGCAGAGGTCTGAACTCTCTGAGTGCAAATTTCTAGTTTTGTATGGCCTTATCATCCATAAAGAATGGCCATATGTGGACCACAAGATAAAGTACAGGTCCTTTTATTACAAGCTTACCTGCCCTCTTCTGGATCATCAGGCAATAACATGCTGGCCAGGTACTGCCTCTTCTCATAGTTCTTGTCATAATCAACATGGAACACTGAAAATATGAATCAGAACATATAAGGCTCACAAACAGGATTAAGAGGAAAAACAAAATAAGGTTTATAAAACACACACATTTACTTTAGGCAAAAAAGAATAAATGGTATGGTTCTCAGGCAATGCCTGCGTCAATTCTAACCCCCTGCATCAACAATTTTTATTTTGATTTTTATCTTTCAACAAGATGAAATAATACAACTTTGATGGTTTTCCTGTGTTATGTAGTGCTTTTACCTGTTTAGAAAAAAAATTTTATTATCATGCTTTTCCCTGACCATATGACATTTATCATAACATAAAAAAAAAGTAATAAAAAAACAGAATTGTAATAAGACCACTGACTGATAGCAGTGTATTGCATCAGTAGTGTGTTGTGCATCCAGCCCAAATATTAAACATGCCACACCCACTCTCAATGGTCTGATAACACCTGTTCTGGCATAGGGCCAAAAATCAGACCAATGACAGCTTGTGTCCCAGTGTAATCAAACCATCGAGAGCAGGTTTCACATGTTTAAATTAAGACTGGATGCAAAATGCAATACCACACTTTCAGTGGTCTGATTACAAATCTGTGCTCTGTGTGCACCCTCGTGTTCCAGCCCAGAGAACCTTGCCATGCCAAGCAGAGGTTAAACAAAATGACGTCTAGGATGGCTGCAGTGTATAACCGCTGCATGATGAGCACATGTGAATAAGGACTTACCCTTCTTGAAGTTGAATGTGATCTGGCTGTAGGGTTTTGGTTTTGGCAGGGAGAATGGTGTTTCCAGCTCTGATAAATCCACCCCCAGGAATCGATACTCTACAAACAGCATCTGTATGGCTGGGTCGTTCATGATTCTGCTGTCCTCCTCCAGACTCAAGTGAGCGATCGTTACCGTTACAATGTCAGAATTCTGTCAAAATAAAAAGTACAGAAATAAAATTATGTATTTCATTCATCAACTGGACATGTTATAAACAGGATACAACCACCTGGGCCAACACAACATGACACAAGATGCTGAGCCTGTATCACAGCATGGTCATTATGAGTTATATCAGCCTGGCACAACTGTATCAACTGACTGGAATGCACTAAAGTCAAATGCTGGGATGAAATCAACAAGATGTGCTACTCAGGATGTGTAAAGCTGCTGGCACGCCTGCACTGATCAAGGGATCTTCAAACATTTTTATTCTCTTAGTTGTTTTCCTTGAAGTGCCTCATACAGAAAAGATATACATGTCTGCTCTAAAGCCAAGAAAAATCAGAAATATTTTGAAAACTGAAGAGAATGTCTCTAACAGTGGAATTTGGCTCCATATTATTAACATCCCTACTCCCAACCACAAAAAAAAATGTTGACCAAAATATTCAAGCTGGGTGAGAACACAGGAGGTGCTGATGGCCAGATAACAAATGTTATCCTGCTCATCACATTCTCTATGCCCATCCTCAGTGCCTTCCCAGGTGATTATATTAAAGTCCTCGTGAAAGTTGATATATTGGGCAGTTCAATGGTGTTTTAGGAAATATCAACTGCCTGTTTGTAATTATAATTTAAGACACCATTATCAAATTAGGAGAAAGATGTATAGACAGAAATGTTGCCTTTGTTTATATCAATGTTCACTGAGGGAGCAAACATATATCATTATGTATGTTTTATTCACTAACATTAGCCCTATTATAATTAAGACCAGATTATACACTTGATGTACAGTTATAAAGAATAGAAGGCTTTACTGATGCAAACTTGTAACTAATTTTTTATAGTATGAGTATAACTGAGCTCAGATCATATCACAACATCTCTCACTCAGGCTTTTGTCTTATGCCACAATTATACATCCAAGGTCAGTTTAAAGAAACCATTATACTGATGAAATCAGGTAAATCACTTGTGATATGAATGTTTCTCAGCACAGATATCAGTGTACAGCCCCTCTCACTCAGGCTTGTGTGAACATTAATGAGGAATGCATGCATCATTGATCAAGCAAGATCCTATGTATGGTCATACATGACTGCCTAATTACCTAGGAAGTAAATTACACCCACCCCCCAAGTCATGCTTGATTGGCCTTGTGAATACTCATTAAATAAATCTTCTGATATGAAAGTACTTTGTTTCCATGTAAGTGGTAATCAAGTTTTATAGTATGATAAGTCTTAATACTTTATGTATATATATAAACCCCAGTTAGAAAGTGCAGACCATCATCAGTTTGGTGTTACAGTTTGTAGACCACAACAAAAGGAGCCAGTATTTGATACATTTAAGTTTGAGGTTTAATAGAGATTAAGATAATTTGACAGTGGTATCAATGGATCCTCCTAACAGAGAATTTGGATATGACGCAGAATTTGTTCCTGAGCTGGACACAATGTACAAGTGCCCTGTGTGTCTTCTGGGTCTCAGAGACCCACTACAGACCCAGTGTGGCCATCGTTTCTGTGAGCCGTGCTTACAAGGTGCTGCCAAAGGAAGGAGACATTTTAAATGTCCTGTGGACAACACCTGGCTGGATTTTGTTACAGGTGTGTTCCCAGATGCTGCTGTTAAACGAGAAGTGCTGTCACTCAAGGTCAGATGCTGTCATCACATCAGTGGCTGCTGCTGGGAAGGAGAGCTGAGAGATGCTGAGGCTCATGGGAAGGCTTGTCCAGAAGCTCAGGTTGTTTGTCCTCATGACTGTCATGTGACCATAAAGAGAAAAGAATTGCAGCAGCACCAGAACAGTTGTGACATGAAACCAGTGAGCTGTGTACATTGTGGTAAAATAGTAAGGCAGATAGAAGTTGATGACCACCAGAACACTTGTCCCATGAAACTTGTTGAGTGTGAACATTGTGACCAAGCTTTGACTTATAGGGATCTGTCTGAACATTTAGAGGTGGTTTGTGGGAAGGTTCCTGAGACTTGTCACACCTGTGGCAGACAAGATATTCTACGAGAAGATATGACACAACATCTCAATATCGTTGATGGAGACTGCCCCCTGGTGGCTGTACCATGTGCCTTCAGCAGGATCGGCTGCTCGAGTCAGACTCAGAGGAAAGACCTGGTTCATCACTACCAGACATCACACCATCATCACATGATGTTATTAATGACCAAAATGAGGCAACAGGATCAAGAACTGACCAATCAGAATGCAGCATTGCAAACAGCAGCAGTAACTTCTGCCAGACTGTGCTTGGCAAACCAGCAGCAGCTGACAAAGCTGGAACAGCAACACCAGACAATAAACCAGCTCAGTCAGTGTAAAGAAGATCAGCCAGCACACAGTTTGTCAGGAACATTTATCTGGACTGTGGATATGAATGCTGGACAGCAACAAGTCTATAAGAGTCCAGCTTTTTATACAGCCTATCCTGGCTACAAACTTCAGCTGACCATGGATATGGATGGATTCCGGGAAAATGGTATAAAGTATGTCTCCATGTCAGTGACAATGTTGAAAGGCTGCTATGATTCCAGGTTACAGTTTCCGTTCAGCTGCACATGCTCCGTGACAGTCCTGTCATGTGATCAGCGTGACAGGTCACACAGTGCTGACATTGTGTGCTGTCGTATGCTGCCATCATCAGGAAGTGAACAGTCACGGACACTCCTGAAGTTTATCAGTCATGATTCACTTTCTAGTCAAACATTTACTGCAGATGGTCAGATGAAAATAAGAGTATCTGTCAGCTCTCTTTGCTGACTTTGTCAGTTGTATAATCAATATATTATTTAATTTATATGTATTCTTTCATAATATGCAATTTCCAAATGTATAATTGATATATGGAATAAATATATTGTTGCATAACATAGTTTTTCATTGCTTTCCTTCCACAACATATCAGTCTCATCCAACATTACTGACCAAGTGATAAGGTATCTTATTAAATTTTTTTATAATTTCTCCACCTGTGTTTTGCAAACAAAAAAACATGTAAGAATATATCTCCTTTTAAATCAAGAAGAGCAAATATTTCTGTAAAAAGTTCTTTGCTTAAACTGCAACAGAATTCTACAATCTTTTAATAAAGATTTAAAACTGAAGTAGAGTTTGCATAGTCAGCTGGATAAATTATCACTACACAATTTTGTTACATTATTTTTGCTGGTTTGACATAATGTGTCAAAATTAAGTCTCATTAAAGATGGGACAATGTGTTATAAAATCAACACTTTTGAAGAACACAAAGGCAGACTTATCAGTGGCATGGAAGACTAATTTGGCCTAATGTTCTGACATGTACACACTGACTTCTTTTAAAATAACATATTTTAATATCTTTATCGTCTTATTATGACACAGTAACAAAATTTCAATGTTGCCACTCTATGGAGTCAATTCAGGCAATAGTAAGTTCATGCACTGTACACTGGTAAATCTGTCGGTGTTTAAACACCATTTAACAAAATACTGTAGTTATATTTACTCTCAATTATATCCTCAGCACCATTTTCATAGGCTGATGTGTTATCAGTTTTTTAATTGGATTTTAGTATGAGCTGAATAAGTGCCTGTTATTTGATAAGAGTACAGTCAAACAGCACTGATCTTATAAAAGACACAGCTCTGAACTAAATCCAACCACACTCTTATCAAATGCCATATGGTAAAATTGAATGTAATCATGATCCCAATAAAAATTTTCTGAATTCTACATCAACAGTTACATGCATTTGCACAAAGACATAAATCAAGTCATTAGAAATATTACCAGATTCTGATGGTATCTGAAAATAACCAAATTATTATATATCTCCTGTTTAACATTTGTTACTGGTGTCTTAAGTCAGTTGCAACAAGTTAAAAATACTGAGAATATTTTGTTAATTACAATTATATGTTTGTATTGGGATAGAAGTTATTCATTTAATGCTTGGGGTTTGAACTTAAGCTTTAGAAAAAGTTTAGCCTGGGGCTCAAAACACCTGTACTTTGAAGTGGTGTCTATAAGGTTGCCAGTGATACCCGAAATTTGCATCCTGTCAAACTCTGATGGGGGTCCTTTTCAAAGCTGTCATTGAACAGAGGAAGTGGGTGGTTGTCTGGTTGGTTGTCATGTATTGTGCCAGGCTAATTATTTATTCATGCAATGGATTATAATTATGTAGTCAATGTGTGATAAATACACCTTCACTAGGTTTACAGCCAAAGACTTTGTGTTTGACTTATATGTGTGTATATGTGGCATTATGTGCATGGACTGATGGTGTCTCAGTACATCTGAATATTCTGACAAGAAACCTGGAAGATTACATGAAAGGGGGTGTGGCAACTTGTAAGTTTTGACTTAAAAAAAATAGGGATTCTGGTGGACGCTTCAGCTAATGCCCCCCCCCCCCCCCCACTCTTAATTATATAATAGCATGTGAGAAGACTATTTTATAAATCTGAAAACAAAATTAAAAGAAGACAAAACAAGAGAATCACAAATCTGCTTAATATGCCCATCTTATGTCTTTTTACCTCTGACCTGAATAAATATGCGTGAAATCTGCTGAGGAATTTAACTGAGGTGAGAAACTCTATTGGTAAATATGTATAATGAGTTTCATGAAAATCCATAGGATTTTTGTTAAGTTACCACAGTGCCTCCAAAGTGCGGCGACCTCTGATCTCATTAAATATGTGTGGATTTTGCTGGAAATCCAACTGCCAGGTGACATATTTTATAGATTAACATTTCTAATGAGTTTTATCAAAATCTTTCATATTCTTTGTACGTTATCGCAGCGACACCACAAAGTAGCCTTGTGACCTGTGACCTTATTAAATATGGGTGGATTTTGCCCATAATAGACCTTGGGCAAGATAATCTGTTGGTTAGTAGTTATGGTGAATATGGTGAAAATCCATCAAAGCTACCATAAGTTATCGCGGCGACACCACAAGTTAACGGACAATATGATGGGCATATAAAAAAAATAAAACACTCAAATGGTAAGGCATAAATGCACATCCCAATTTTAAAAGTTATGCAATTACTGATTCCATGTATGACTACAAAATTTCTGATAATGGAGGGGAAATTGTATGCATCTCCTCTGGTTTATATACACAGTGGATGTATCCACAGACTTATCTCTTCTGATAAAGGATATATATTACATGATATATTGTCCACTGTCACACGTCCATTGTTATCTACAAATATGGAGAACTGTGATTTAATTGAGAGAGACACTTACTTTAAGTGAAATGTCAATTCACTGAAACATTTAAAGCCAGCTATTTACATGCCATAACTGAAGAATTTATTTGATTTCTGGCTTAATCTGCATATATATTACATTTAAAGAACAGTTGGTATTTCCTGAAGTTAAAAGGTACTACTTCTTGTTGAATGAGTTTGGATTATGACCAGCGACCATTTTTGTGGGCCCCCACAAGCTGTATATGCGTTGGTATAAACAAAACAAATAGCATGTGTTCTGGGGATATATAGCGTTTAGTGCTATTTCTATAAAATGCTCAAGGGATCATCTTACATTAACAGACATCAGATATCAGAACGGGCTTCTTTAAAAGTCAGAGACAGAGGCCATCAGATCTAAAACACACCTAAATGTTTAAAAAAATAATGGGATCATTTAAGAAGAAAACAAAACATTTAACCGGGTTCTGGAATAATAAGTCAATATTACGGGATTTTTCCTTGCACCAAATATTTTAAATGTAAATTTAAAGTGACATAATAATTTACCTTTCACTACCATATTTCTGCGTCCTTATTCCCTTGATGATATGACCAACATTATCACCTGTATAGGACCCAGAGACACTGTACATTTATATGTCCCTATATGTCTTTCAGATGAACTATTTTAGTCTATTTCAGCCTGAACAATGTGAAAATTGTGTTAAAACTAACAAATTATGTGAAGTGAAGGATGTGGTTGGCAGGGCATGGGGTTGGTTCTGTTAAGAAAACACAGGCAAGAGAGTTACATATTCCAAGATTTAATTCAATAAATAGAAAAGCATGTATTCAATATAAATATTTTGATCACATGATGAGGAAGAATTAATACTGAGTTTTATATATACATAGCAACCAAAAGGGTGTTTACACAGAAAGTCTCACTGTCATTTCATCACCTGCAGTGAATTTCAAACAAAACTGACCACTTTACAAGATTACCGGTACATAGTTTTGGCTTATCATCAGTGCTCTGTTTTTGAAGACACTTCATCTGTTGTGACAACGGCTGCTGCTACTCGCTGTAAGGACTGAATCCACTGTCTTTTGTCATGTTCATCTGAAGTCCGTAAAGTGTGAGCCAGTCCTTGTGTGGAATCTGAGAAAGCCACACGGAACATATTTTTTGCTGCCTGTGTTTGTTGGAATGCACCAAGGAATGAACCCTTGTGTATTTGACCGTCTTTGAGATCTTGCAGTACTAACTGGCTGACTGGGATCGGCTGTCGGTAAACCTGGTACTGAAGGCTTCCTGTTCTGTTCACTGGTCTAGTCAGTACGAGAACTTTGTCAAACAGAAAAACATGAAGTTTCGTGCCTCTGTTGTTTTTTAAGATTCCTTCACACAAAATCACTTTGCTTTTATTTATTTCTTCACGCTTTTGCACATCATCTATGCAGTACAGCTTCGATCGGATGAACTTACACTTTGCAAGTCCTGTTTTCTGGTCCACATCCATGATTATTTCCTCCAGGGTGCGAGTAGCCTCCTCGATCAGTGTATGGTCTTCATGGGTCACTGGTGTCACTTTTTGTATCTGTTTAAACAACAAGGGATATTTAACCAATCTACTTCTCGGGATATCTAGGTAACTCCACAAATCCAGTTTCCTGCTGAAAGGTGATTCCTGACAGCGTTCTAAGAAGTCCATAATTTGTATGCTCCCTTTCTTCTCATCAAGAAGAGCTTTGCCATATACTTGGTTGCCACAGTGATCAATATACCTCCGCATGCTTGGGACCCATTTCAGAAGCACTCGCCCAATCATTTCAGTTCTTCCATCTGGTAACCTTTGCCCTTCAAGCATGCTGACCAGCTCTTTGTGGAGAGGCAGAACAGCATCTATATGTCCAAATATATATTCAGCCTCTTTTTCAGTCAGGTATTTTAATGTAACCATTGAATCTTTGTAAGTCTGCAGTATCATTTTCATGTCTGTTACCATATCAACTTCACTTCGGTACAGTTCATAAATGGCCTCTTGCCGTTTGATTTGCGAGTGAGGAATTGTACTGACCAGATTTTCATCGGCGATCTCACTCCAGTATGTAGTCTGTCTTCTTTTCGCCGGTGTTGCTCCTGGTTTCTTATACGGTGACGTGATCCTTTGTTTGCTCGGAGATTTGTTTTGGCTCTTCAGACTGAGTGACCTCTGGAGTGCTTTGCCGACTTTCTTCATAGGTTTCACAGGTGATAACATATTGGCCAGAGAGGTCATACGATCCAAAGAACGTCTCTTCTTAGGTGTCTCCAGAGTGTTCATATCAAAACTATTACATGTACTGCAGTTAAAAGATCCCAAGGAGTGTAAACTTTCTCTTCTTTTGCAGTTTCTATGAAACATGGAGGATGACACAGGGCTTTCAGTAAATTCATCCATCTTCCAAGCAGTAAATGAACTCACAATACTCTCTGTGTTCATCTTCAGCTTCACAATTCCAATCAAAAGCTGCTTCTTTAAAACTTCAATTTTCTTTGGTGATTCCAAAGAATCACGTGATCACAGGGATGAGTGTAGAGGTCAGCACCTCCCTCTTGTACAGTTACTGTCTCTTACTGATATATAAAATGATAGTCAAAGTAGTAAACCTTGAGAGTAAGCTCCAGTGAACCTGGTTTTCTATGATGGTTGGTACCAGCTCAGTGTGTGTGTGACTTACAGAGTTACAATATATATACACACCAGTACAAGTGATCATATCCCATGAATCATGACTACTGTTAATTTCAATGCACAGTGTATCCATATGGCCAGACTCTGTTAATGAGTATTCAACAACTCAATCAACCATGAGTGGGGCAGGCTAATTTCCTTACTAGACTCTGTGGCAGTCATGCATGACCATTAGCAGATCAAACCTGGTCAGTGATGCAAGCATAGATAGACTGAAACAATGTTCACTCAAGCTTGATCGTGAGGGCCTATGATGTGACCTTAACTCAGAAATACTCATATCATAGGTTAGTTTTTTTTATTTAATTATTGAGAGATTTCTTTTAATAAACATTGACTGTATAATTGAAATGTTAACCTCAACATAAATATGTACCTCTAAAGATGATCTTCTGAACCAAATAGTTATACATTTCTGGTGGCTAAATAATTGCATAATGATGTAATACTAAGGATTTCTATTGATAAATGTGCCATGAAACCTGATGTTTTTATTCGGTGATATAGAAGATTTTAAAAAGTTCCTTCATTTATCCCTTTTCTAATTTTTGTAAATATTTATTTTTTGAGAATAACTGACATATTCATAGTGAACTGGATTTGATTCAAATTTAGTTGTCAAAAATAATAAAGAAGATATCAAGAAAATGTGCTTGAAATTAGGAATATGTAGAAGGACTGATGAAAGAACAATAATATGATTATTGAGGGCTCTGACAAGTATAAATATGGCTCATATCACCAAAATATAATTTTAGTATAAACATTTAAATCTTATA
Source organism: Sipunculus nudus (assembly GCA_026874595.1). NCBI lineage: Eukaryota > Metazoa > Annelida > Sipuncula > Golfingiida > Sipunculidae > Sipunculus > Sipunculus nudus. Next base: position 64,876,193 of record CM049316.1, on the reverse strand, counting down.
AGGTGTGGTCTATATTGTTAACTATAGGGTACAATATTTTTCTAAAATGTAGCTTATAAGCATTATAATTGCATTCAACACCTCAATAACCTAATTAATACTAAATGTGTGTCAGCTAGAACTTAACTGTACCCTGAAAACCTGCAACATTGTGTCAATAAATAATCCTTCAGGTGTAAGCATTTATGAATACATGTCTGGTCATATATGCTGGCTTTTAATGGACTCACTGCCATATTTTTATTCAGTTCTGACCTATGTATGGTAGAGTGACAGACTTGTCTGTCTGTTCAGAATTAGTCTGTCTATACACATGTATAGCTAAGTATGGAATGCATAAATAAAAGTTCAGATTACAGGAGTCTGAGGCTCCAGCTAGCCACACCTATGCACATGTGCCATCAATATTATTGTTGGTAGTGATAATTAATGGCTCGGGTATCAATTAATACCAGTATGGTGTCCAAACCTTAGGGTTGCTGATCATTGTCAGGTGACTTGTGTTATAACCATTCAACCATGACATAGGAATTGCATAAAATTACAATTAATATATATACTAATATACATGAAAAATTTCCCTTTAGCAGTTTTTCCTGGATTGTATGCCAGCATGAATAAAAGTATTTCAAAAGAGATAAACTGAGTCATGGAAATTAATCTGCCAGCTACAATAGTGGCAAAAAGATCTCATCCTCAGAAACACTGTGATAAGAATCAATATGATTACTGAAGGCTGTACGTTACAAGAATATATAAAATTATCAATGGCTCAGTTAAGTATCATAAGTATTTGGACTAATATTTACTTATATATCCTTTTCAAAATGATACATCTGACAAAGCATACTTTTGTTATGGATATACTTGCATTTGCATTAAAAAAATACATGAAGCTTCCCATTTGGGAAAAATTTAAGAATAATTTTAATACAGACAATTATTAGGATGAGACAGATCAGCCCAGTTTTAAAGCTTCACAGTGATCCAGTTTCATAAAACAGAGCATTAACTTGGGTTTTGCTGTTTGTTTAGTTCATAACTGAACTGGGTCACAGTGACCTTTATTTTAATTTCATATAACTGTACATTAGCTTACTTAGATAAATGTATTCTGTTGGATCTAGTTCTATGGATAAACTGGATTACATTGACCTGTTTTCTGAAGATGTTAACTTACTACTTTTGAATACTGATAAATAGGCACATCTGACCTGAATGTCAAAGAGATGCAAAATATGGCATATATACATGTACTGCAGTTGTTTTAAGTCATTATGGTATAAATTATAATGTGGACAGATGGTAATGGGTCTGAGACAGATGCATAAAAAATGTGTTAACGCAAACACAGTCACAGATGTTTAAACAGGTGCTAATTTACCTGGTCAAGCAATAAGCTGCCAGATAAGGTGCTTATTATTATAAGCTGTACTGCACTAAAATTGTAATACAAATTGACAGTATATCAGAATCTTTCAAGGAAATTCAAAGAGCAGTGGAAACAAATAGCCTTTATTTATTTTACACTACTTTATCATGAAAATGTGATACAATTTTTATGCTTGCTTAACCACGACTATGGTGTTGGTCGGTATGATTATAAAATCAATATGATGGGCTCTTAAGCCCTGAAAATGATATTATATAAATAATCAATCAATGGATCTTGGTAATTCAGTAGTAACATTTGACCAATAGCAAGCCCTGATTTTATTGAAAATTAGTTGACTACACGCATGGGGCAAATAATCCATTTTGACATTTGTCCTGATAGCAAACCTATTATATGGAAACGTTTCTTAATTCTTGTAGGCTGAAAATACATATTCAGAGCATATTCTTATTCCAAAATATGTCACTTTACACTGCATCAGACTCCTATAAATTCTTACATATCAAATGCCGTTTTGCTAATTTGTATATCATCATGATGCCTGAAAATGTTCCCAAAATCAGAAACAACGGTCACACTGGCACAGAAATTCAGTAAATCAGAAATATAACCAGGTTCTGCAGCTATCTTGTATTTAAGAACAATTATTTTCACACCTCAATTCCAAATTTTTTTTACTGGTTTGTTGTGATATGAAGATGAAACAAGTCTTTTTGTAACTGTCATACGACAGTCACAGATCTCCACCTGTCCATAGATTTTGCCTAGAAACAAACTGAGTTCAGATAATCTATTGGTACGCAGTTTTAGTGAGTTTCTTAAAAATCCATCAAAGCCCTTGCAAGTGATCATGGCAACACTAATGGACAGAAGGATGGACAGACAACGAGAGTGTATACCATACGTCCGAAATTAAAGACTGGCGTGCATGAGCCATTTTTTACAGACAAGGGAACATGTATGCAGTGAGGGTAGTAGCTCAACCAGTAGGGAGCCAGTAGACATACCTGTTTCTGACAGAGAAAAGATAAATGTTGGATGAACCACATGCCCAATAATATCAATAAATACAGAGAATTGGAATTTGGTTCAGTTGAGCAAAGATTATCAGTGGATATAAACTTAAAGAACCATGTTTAGAAGTAAAGGCCACCAGAAACACACAGCAGGTATCAAAGAAATTAAATTTAAGAAATAATGGAGAAATTTTACCTATTGCAGGAGCAAGAAGTGATGACTGCAGGAATATTCCTTTCTGCCAATACCAGAGATAGTAACAAAGAGAAGCTAGATGAATTTAAAATCATTTGTCTTTAACATCTGCTATTTATGTCTAAATTGCTATTCAGACTGACACAATCCTGCGATGATAATCAAGGAGTTTATATAAAAAGCTTCTAAGTTTCTTGAGACAATGAACTGGGATGCAGTAGGGAGGGGATGGAGTTCTGTAAAGAACCACAGACAATAAAGATATATACAATATATTTATTTAATAAATAGTGAAGTGTAATATCAACCATTCATGCAAATATATATTCTTGATTATCACATGATAGGAAAAAACATACTTAATGTTACATAAACTTAGCAATTAAAATGTTGTTTTCACAGAAACTCTTATTTTCATTTTACCATCAGCAGTAGATGTCTGACTAGAAAGTGTTTCATGGCTGATAAACTTCAGCAGTGTGCGTGACTGTTCACTTCCTGATGATGGCAGCATACGACAGCACACAATGTCAGCGCTGTGTGACCTGTCATGCTGATTACATGACAGGACTGCCACTGAACATGTACAGCTGAAGGGAAACTGTACCCCGGAATCATAGCAGCCTTTCAGCATTGTCACTGACATGGAGACATACTTTCTACCATTTTCTTGGAATCCATTCATATCAATGGTCAGCTGAAGCTTGTAGCCAGGATAGCCTGTATAAAAAGCTGGACTCTTATAGACTTGTTGCTGTCCAGCATTCAGATCCACAGTCCAGATAAATGTTCCTGACAAACTGTGTGCTGGCTGATCCTCTGTACCCTGACTGAGCTGGTTTATTGTCTGCCGTTGCTGTTCCAGCTTTGTCAGCTGCTGCTGGTTGGCCAAGCACAGTCTGGCAGAAGTTACTGCTGCTGCTTGCAATGCTGCATTCTGATTGGTCAGTTCTTGATCCTGCTGCCTCATTTTGGTCATTAACAACATCATGTGATGATGGTGTGATGTCTGGTAGTGATGAACCAGGTCTTTCCTCAGAGTCTGATTCGAGCAGCCAATCCTGCTGAAGGCACATGGTACAGCCACCAGGGGGCAGTCTCCATCAACAACATCAAGATGTTGTTTCATGTCTTCTCGTTGAATATCTTGTCTTCCACAGGTGGAACAAGTCTCAGGAACCTTCCCACAAACCACCTCTAAATGTTCAGACAGATCCCCGTAGGTCACAGCTTGGTCACAATGTTCACACTCAACAAGTTTCATGGGACAAGTGTTCTGGTGGTTATCAACATCTATCTGCCTTACTATTTTACCACAATGGACACAGCTCACTGGTTTCATGTCACAACTGTTCTGGTGCTGCTGCAAGTCTTTTCTCTTAATGGTCACATGACAGTCATGTGGACACACAACCTGAGCTTCTGGACAAGCCTTCCCATGAGCCTCAGCATCTCTCAACTCTCCTTCCCAGCAGCAGCCACTGACGTAATGACAGCATCTTACCTTGAGTGACAGCACTTCACGTTTAACAGCAGCATCTGGGAACACACCTGTAACAAAATCTAGCCAAGTGTTGTCCACAGGACATTTAAAATGTCTCCTTCCTTTGGCAGCACCTCGTAAGCACGGCTCACAGAAACGATGACCACACTGGGTCTGTAGTGGGTCTCTGAGACCCAGAAGACACACAGGACACTTGTACATTGTATCCAGCTCAGAAACAAATTCTACATCATATCCAAATTCTCTGTTAGAAGGATCCATTGTTACAACTGTCAAATTATTCTAATCTCTATTGAAACTCAACTTAAATATATCAAATATTGGCTTCTTGTGTTGTGGTCTACAAGCTGTAACACCAAACTGATGGTCTGCACTTTCTAACTGGGGTTTATATACACACAAAGTGTTATGATTTATCATTCTTCAAATCCTGATCACTACTTATATCAAGGGCTATACTTTCACATCACAAAAAATATAATGACAGCTCATCAGGTCAATCAAGCATGACTGGGGTAGGCTTATTTAACAGGATTCTAGGGAAGCAGTCAAGCGTGTGAGAGGGTTAGCAACCGGAGCAATGATGCATGTATAGTCTCAGAGAACCTAAAGATAAACACACATTGCTGGTGATCAGTGATGCATAGCTAAGAGATTAATTAAAATTAGATTTTTACATGTTCTTTGATATAAGCATTTCTGATGACCAAAGAACACTACTCACATTACAAGACTTGAAACAGTGTGCATAGATAATTTGTTTTCTTTGTCGTTTTCTTTATCTACTGTATTGGGAAAAATTCCTTTAATTATTTCCTTTATACTATAATAAAAAAATTATTAACAGCACCTTTGCTTATTATAGTTTTCATTATTATCAATTTATTTTTTTTATATATTTTATTATTTATTTCATAATTATTTATTATATTTTATCTTTTTATTCGTAACACTAATCAAAATGACATTTCTTTTCTTTATTTTATTGATAAAATTCAGTTTACTATTTGGCATGCATGGATAAATACCATGAGGTGAACTCAGGGGGCTGTGTCGAATGCATTCTGAAATCTTAGGTTTAAAAGAGTTTTGTAGTCCTCAAAGTTAAATTTTCTCAAGCTACAAGCCATAAGAATATGGGAAATGACCAATGGTGCAAGCAAAGAAAACTTTACTGTCATTCCTTCAGGGAATGTGATGTAATCATAGCTAGGCAGCCGAGTGCCTTTACTTTTGAACCTTTTATTGGATCATAACCAAGTTATTACGAAGTGAATGCTAAGTATTTAGTGTGTGTGTGGTTTTATTTTCAAGCAATGGTTATGTTTTCATCTGTGAAAAAAACCCCAGCAAACTCATATTCTTCTGTCTGCCTGTCTCTCCGTCCAGTTGTTTACTTGTAAGCATGCAATGAAAGTGCGAGTTGTTTAAACTTTTCAGCTAAGCAAAAGCAGATCTATCTGTGCATCTATTCCAAGCATGGAAATGACAGCTGAGGAGCAGGATAAATATTCTATGAATTCTAGATATTCATCACTAACAAACTTTGGAGAATTTATACAGTGGAACCGGTCTGAAAGACCGTCTGTCTAAAACAACTGTTCGTCTATTAAGACCACCCTTGAGTGAACTGAAAACATTTACACTGGTTATAAGTGATTTATTTAATAAGACCACATATACTTTTTAATTTAGGGGGGGGGGGGGGCTAAGGTAGTCCACCCAGAGAAAAATAAGACAACTGGATGGAAGAAAAAGTTTGGCTTAAAATGTATCCATAAGCTTTTCAAGAAGTGGGTCCTGTGACCTTGACCTTGACCCTGTAACCTGAAAACTTATAGGGTTCTCCCTCTCGGTGTACCCAAGTGACATTTGAAAGATTGGATGTTTAAGATAAAAAGGCCCTATGACCTTCACCTTTAACCCTGTGACTTAAAAACTGATAGGGTTCTTCCTCAATGCCAGTCATATTTGAAAGATGGGATCCTTGGGATAAAAACTTTCGCTTAAAATGCATCCACAAGGCAATATTACGGACAGATGGCTCAACTGATGGACAGACAAATGAACAAATGGAGGCATTACTCTATCCTCAAATGCAACACAGTTGCAAGGGGATAATAAAGGAGATTATATACATCTACATAATCCTGATGAAAAAGCAAAGGAAACAAACATTTAATGAAAGATGAACTTACCATAGCATTGGTGACTGACGAAGGTCGACTAACAGGAGATGACATCACAACATCACTGTCAGATTCTGACCTATCAGATCGCTCGGTTCTGTCGGTTTTCAAGGTACCATCCTCTCCTGTTGCGATTTCTTCTGTAATAGAATTATCTGTTTGTGAATTATCTTGTCATATTATTATTTCAGCTGGCTTTAATACCAACATATATTCCTGTAGCTCACGTTGCCAGAAAACTTTGAAATAACACAATGTGTACCAAGTGGGACTACTAACAAATATTTCATTATATTCATAACAGTGATACTTGTACAGCTTATATACAGAAAACATGTTTGATATATTAGATAAAGTATAAGTAAATTGGGCTAGATCTGTGCACAACATATGACCATTTTAGAAACACTCACAGCTGTTTTGGTTTTTGTGCAGCAGTATGAGAAATTGTAAACACATGGTTATGATATTTCAAGAAGCCTGACAAAATACAAGCACACAAACATGTATTGTGAACTGAAAGGCATTTTACACAATCAGGCTAAAACCACCACATATAACTGTTGTCCAACAAAAGATTTTTTACTGAGCATGATCAAAGACTTTTCGAAAAGATTCTGGATTTATGGGAAAAGATTTTGTGATTATGGGAAAGATTCTGGGATTATGGAAAACAATTCTGAGTGACTGGCAATGAAAGACTGGCACTCCCTGTGGCCCCTCTAAATCTCCCTCTGAATAAGCTGGCATAGAACCCAAGAGTTACCTACCACCCCTATTATCTATCAGTGGACTGCCCCATTAATAGGCTACCCCTATAGTAAAGTAGGCTGTCCTGGGATCAGGGCAGAAGAGCTTTCTCTAGCACCTGATGTCACTATGCTAAGGGGATAAACATTAAATAACATAAGGGGAAATCTTTTGTGAATACCCACCCCAACTGTATAGCTCTTGACCATCACATTTAACTATGAGACTGGTAGTATATGCTTTGGCCTAATAAAAACCACCATTACAAATTTTGACAGACCTAACAACCGTTTGCTGATTTAAAACTTAATTTGCTGTGTTATTTTTATTCAATCTGTGGGAAAACCCTACACCCTCACCTTCTATTGAAGGCTCATCTCCAAACATGGTGTCAGACTGTGGCTGCAACAGAAATCAGACACCTGATAAATGCAAATCATAATAACTGTAGGTCAAAGAAAGTATGATATCTTCTGAAACTTTCTTAATTTGAGAACATCACCTAGCTGTAAACAAATATGTCCCTTTGTACATTCTAAGAATTTCTGAATGATCAAATAGCAATTCTATACTACAGATAAAATAAAGAATGGAAAGAAAGGATTTGATATTAAAGTTATATGTATATGTGTGCATATATTGGTATTAGGAACTGGTTGTAAAACCATATTTGATGACTGAAGGATCACAATCAGCCGATGATCGATTATTAATCAGTTATTTAATGTGCCATCTATATCACCATGAAATATGCTGTAAAGAATTAAACCTAGAATATTGACCAGGTAAATTCAGCCCAAGTTGATTATCATCTTGAAAGGTCAAGGCAATGGCCGTGTGGTTGACATTTATTGGTTACACAAAGTAAAGTTTTAAAGCTGTTTTCTGGTTTGTGCCCTGTATTCTTTACATCTTTAACAGAATAGGAATATTTTAAAGGGCTAATATGACTACTTGGATGTGCGTACCTACACATTTAGGATAAATTATGCAAAAACACAATTGATTTAATTAATTATGAATGAAAACGACCAATTATTGATATAAACGAATAACTGGCACACCACTAGTATATACGTGTTTGTGTGTTTAAAAAGAACAAAGATGGAAAGAGAGAAACATATTGAAAACAACATACCCACATATCTGTTTGTATACTTACCGTTACTGATTGTAAACCACGCATTGCATGTACAGACTCCGGAGACTGATCCATTGTCATTGCTGGAGAAAATAGGTTATCTTTGATAAGAAGCCAATCAAATGCATGTAAAGATTACACATTCAGAAACTATGGAAGTACATGTGAGTGCATGGCTATATTGAAATTACCAAGTTACAAATATCAAAAGATTTTAGTGGAATTCATAAGAGAACTAGATGTGTCGGAACGACACGAATGCCCCCGCCTGTGGCAAATTAGAAACATTTGTAATATTTTGAAAAAATTTTTAAGTTCAGGAGGTGTTGTATGGTCAAAAGTAGGTCAACAAGGGCAAAATGCAAACTCTATCTGTAACGGGTCATTATCAAGCAACACACCAAAAATCATACCAGTATATGCAGGCATTGTGAAAAAAAGTCCATACATGTGCATTTTCCATAAAAATTTCTGTCTTTCATGAAATTTTCTATGTTTAGGAGCCATAAAACAATGAAAAGTAGGTCAACCGGGACGAAACGTGAACTCGATCTGTAACTGTCATTATCTGCCCATACATAAAAAATCCGGGTGGTATCTGCAGGCATTGAGGAAAAAAAGTCAGTACATATGCATTTGTTATGAAAATTTCTATTTTTCATGAAACTTTCTATGTTCAGGAGCAGTCAAATGGTCAAAAGTAGGTCAACTGGGACAAAACAAGAACTCGATCTGTAACTGGTCATTATCTGCCTACACACCAAAAATCAGGCCCTTATCTGCAGGCACTGTGAAAAAAAGTCCATACATGTGCACTTTTTTATGAAATTTTCTATGTTAGAGCACTGTCAAATGGTCAAAAGTAGGTCAACTGGGACAAAACGCGAACTCGATCTGTAACTGGTCAATATCTGCCAACACACCAAAAATCAGGCCAATATCTGCAGGCATTGCGAAAAAAAGTCCGTACATGTGTATTTGTCATGAAATTTCATATTTTTCATGAAATTTTCTATGTTCAGGAGCCGCAAAACGGTCAAAAGTAGGTCAACCAGGATGAAACGTGAACTCGATCTGTAACTGGTTTATATCTGACAATACACCAAAAATCAGGCCAATATCTGCAGGCATTGCGAAAAAAAAGTCCGTACATGTGTATCTGTCATGAATATTTCTATTTTTTATGAAATTTTCTAAGTTAAGGAGGCGTAATACATTCAAAAGTAGGTCAACCGGGACGAAACGCGAACTCGATCTGTAACTGGTCATTATCTACCCACACACAAAAAATCAGGCCAATATCTGCAGGCATTGCGAAAAAAAGTCCGTACATGTGTATTTGTCATGAAATTTCTATTTTTCATGAAATTTTCTAAGTTTAAGTGCCGTAAAACGGTCAAAAGTAGGTCAACCATGACGAAACACGAACTCGATCTGTAACTGGTCTATATCTGCCCACACACCAAAAATCAGGCCAATATCTGCAGGCATTGCGAAAAAAAGTCCGTACAACTGTTTGATTTCGGAATGACGGAAGGACGGAATGACGGACATGGGTAAAACTATATGCCCCGGCCACTTTGTGGCGGGGGCATAATAAAATGTGTCCAAGAGAAAAAAATGTGTCATGTTCCTAGCTGAATATGCATACATTCTGCATACACATAAACAGAATGCCACCCATATATGAGCAAAACTTGTAATTAATTGGCTCAAGGGACCATATGGGGCCAACAGATAATACAGCTGCCCAAAGGCCAATACAGAAGACAATACCAAACAAGTCATTCATAACAATTTTATCAAATGGCCATGCATGCTATAAATACAATCAACTGTGTACAGTCACTCTATTTTAATTTTTTTTCTTTTTGTACTCAAGTGAAAAGCTTCATTAGTGCACACACGACAGCACCTTCACAAATCCAGGGTCCCAGTATTTTGTCAATTTCATCCCTGTGTGGTCATCACAGAGCACAGTGATGTCACAAGAATTGTGAAGCTTGTTGATTTCATTCTGGGGCATTGTGTCACTGAGTACACTGGGGTGGGCTGATATGAGCTCACTGTGTTAAAATGTAGAATTTATAACCGGCATTGATATGCACCTTGAACAACATGTTACATAACATGTGCTGATGGCTTGGTATCAGTGTAATAACATGCATGGCTGGTTTATAAATTGTAACAAAACCTGTTGTATTGTGAGACAGTATTTCCTTATAGCCAATGATAACAGAACATGAGCAATGTAAATAGCGCAGAATGTGCCTGTCCCATACCTTGTGATCTCTGACCTCATTAAATATGCCTGAATTTTGCTGAGAATGTAATATAGGTGTGAAACTGTATTGGTTAATATTCATAATGAGTTTCATGAAAATCCATCCGATTTTTGTTAAGTCATCATGGCCCCACCAAAATCTGGTGACCTCTGACCCCATTAAATATGCATGGATTTTGCTGGAAATTGAACTTAGTTGAGATATGATATTGATTAATATTTATCTTGAGCTTCATCAAAATCTATCATATTTTTGGTTAGTTATCTTGGTGACACCACAAAGTAGCCTAGAAACATGACCTTATTCAATATGTGTGGAATTTGCCTATAATCAAATGATTTTCATGAAAATCCATCAAACCTCCGTTAAGTTATCTAAATTATTAATAAACGAAACTCTACCTACCCATGTCCTCCTCCCCGTCATCTTGTAAGGTGTCTGTAACACAAAATAACACTGATACAACCTGTCAATGCTTAAACCAATGATCTAAATGACTAAATGTGACACATTGTATATCTGATGTTTATTTATATTGTGAGACACCAAACAATATGACAGCAGGTTAATCAGAAAGATGGCATATCTTTAACATTGTATAAACAGATCATAGTGAATAAATATTGACAACGCTGAATCAAGTTTTTAAATGTGAACCTGTATTATAAAAGTGAGATATCCAGTGCATGTTTCAGCATTTATTGGAATCAAAACCACACTGCATGAAAATTTCCTTTGATTAAAGATACCCTGAAATTATGTGACATGAAATCAAAATAATAAACAATGCAACAGGATAACAATTAATTAAACTTAAAAACTTGTTTGGTCTTACATCTGACCAAATTAATACATTTAATTATATTCTAAAACTGTAGGAATAAAGAGGTAACACTACTCTGCAAAGAATTCTCATGTTTGCTAAATTTTAAAGAAATACTTTGTGCACTGCAATATAAATTTAATACTCACAGAAGAGAACAAGATTTCTTTGATATTTTAATCATATTTTCATATGAATTAACTGCACCAAGAAATGATAAATAAATGATACCACTATACATTCTTACATGAGGTAAGTTAGTTAGTAAAATATTTTTAGTTAATAACACCCTTGCATACCTGAAAATAAAGTCATTTATAGAAGACAATGGTAAGCTTAATTTACCTACAGAGTAAAATTTGGAAATACATTAAATTATCATGAAAAAGTTTAATGTGAAGTATCTTTTCAATCTGAATTTCTACTGGCTTAGCTAATCCAAAACAAAAATACAGATTAAATAAATTATTCTATCATTATATTCACACTGTAACAGCCAATTTAGTAAATTGAGAATTAAAAGAATACTAAGTTAATACAACTGTGTTTAGAACTCTGAAAATTTAGTGAATTTTAACAAAATATGCATTGTGTATTGTTACCTAAATACTCCATAGTGTGAACAAAACTGAATTAAAACTTTAGACACATGCATCATAAATGTGAGTGAGGCTTTCTTAACTTGAAATATCTCTGAATATCAAAAGTAATGAGTCTTAATGTGATGCTAAAACTGAAAGTTACATGCCATGCAGTAGCATGATAAAATAAACATCATAATACTATTATAATTATCATATTCATCATTCACAAGATTACAGGAAAAACAAACTTTCAAATGACTCTTCAAAATAGTCAGAGATGTACATAATGAAAGCAATATATAAAAGAAAATTAACACTTCTTAAACATTAGGGAGAGAAATTTGTAGTTGCTGTTTTATAAATATTATTAAAGGCTTTAGTGTTTAGTTGGTATGGTATAAATTTTAAATTTAAATAAATGAATATTCCATATATTAAATAGATTTGATGCCAAGATGACCTTCCTCAAGAATGCAGAGGTCAGAGACACTGAGATTAAGCATACAATTTTCAGTCTGTCAAAATCTGTAAATCTGGATGACATACTGACTTTCAATAACATTTTTGAAATATTTGTTTGTTTGCAAATGATTTCATAAAAAACTAGGTATGGAAGTGACAACCTAATTCACTTAAAAATAAATCCTAAGGTTATGCTTAACTATTTTAAGACTCCAAATAAACTGTATCATACTCAGCAAGGTGTTTTTCCTTAAAAAAATCATTGGTGAAAAAAATACCAATTGTGTGGATATTTGCATTTGGTTTCATAAGAGCTTTCTTGACATTAGTTGAAAAGACAGCAAAGAAGAGAGAGAGAAAGTAAGAGAGAGAGAGAGAATGAGAGAGACATCAACAGAAAAAGAGAGAAAGAGAAAATTCTTCCAAGATGTTCTATACTCAGTAAGTCTGTTAGTAACCTCAGGCATCCATCGAAAACAAAAAAGTATCCCATATTAAAAGATCTGCCACTACACAAATGAGTTAATACCCTTTTCATGAAATGTAGCTGTTACTGCCACATTGATGGTGTGCAGATTACAAACAAAAAGTTAGGTCCATGAGGCAAGTTACGTAAGACCCAAGATGCAACCAATGTAATAACAAAGATGCAGGTAATAATACATCCAATATACAAGCTAATAGCAATGTATTATCCATGATGTCAGATGTGATGCTGAAGCTACAGACCATGTCCTATTCAAGATGCATGAAATGTTATACCACAGATGCAAGCTATGTATTAAACACCCAAGATGCCAGTTATAATACAATACTACAACTGTGTACCATGATATTCAAGATGCAAGTTACTCAGCATGTTATGTCAAAGATGCAAATTAAGTATAATACCCACGATGCACGTTGTCTACGGTTATACACCATTGCTAGCAAGCCCCAAATCCAGACATTCATGCCTAAATATGAAAACATCATTCAACCTTCAAGGTCCAATTTTTTCTTAGCTCGAGGACTAATTCCTGCAGCAAAACCTAAAAATCTTCTAGGCTTGGGATGGGGTTTAGGAACTGAAACATAATGTACAGAAATCTAAAATGTTTCATTAAGTCTAAAATCAGAGCATATTTGATCCCAGTGCCATTCAGCATGGTCTTGTTGCACAGCAACCCTGTAAGTTCATAGTGGATAGTATATCATGTACTGCTCAAAACATGTCAGTGTTAGTGTTAGTTTAAGTGTATATATAAAAATATTAACATTAGACAGTGTGGCTAAATTGCAGAAAATAAAGGTGTTGTTTATTGCTTATAGTGACAAAGTAATAAGGAAAAAATGTGACAAAACTAACTACATATACATTTATTGTATAATACCCGGTCTCTTAATAGCTTCCAGACTGCCCAATATTCTTCAACAAATCTCAATGACAATTACCATACGTTTACAGAATTGATAATACACAAGAATAATTAAATTCTTTAACAGTTACTGAATATTAAGAAATACTGAACTACATATAGCTGAGCAATGTGATGTTTAATAAGCTATGATACTTCTATTTGTGATGGTAATAATGTCATTGGGTGACACCACTGACATCCAAATAGCTGACTTTATCCACAACACAGTGAAACAATATATATATGCCCACACAACTAGTTCACAAATATCACAGACGATGAACAATCTATGGTACCACTGAAAAATAATTTCCTGACAATCACATATTTTTAATATTATGTTTTTATGACAATTTTTGAATGACAATAATGCTCCTAAAAATGGGTGAAATATTCAGTATGTAGCACAATGAATAATTCAACTGGAAAACTGTATTCTTAGAAACCATAGATATAATTGAAACATAGAACACAGATATTTATCGACCTTGTTATATGAAATGGTGTTAGTTAACTTATAAACATCTCAATGTAATCTTCAAAACCATTTTATTAATAAGAAGATTTTGAACCAATTCCTGCTTGATTTTATAAAAGTATTAAAGCTTAGCCTTTTATTCCTTAAACCATAATTTTAGTAAATTATATATTATTGATACAAGACCCCGTCTCCACCATAATGATATAGGACCCGGTCTCCACCATAATGATACGGGACCCGGTCTCCACCATAATGATACGAAGGTGGGGTGTGGGGATCTTCCCACACTGTATCACAAGCAGTTGCTGATGTTGGTGGCTGACAATGTTCCAAGACCAATTTGATGACAGAAGTCTTTATTCAATAGCAAGCGGTCTGGGACAGTCTCTCTCTCTGAGAGAGCTGCCCAGCCTCCCTGAATCTCTCTCTGTGCGCACTACAGATAGTTTTGTTACAGAGCTGTCATGTGACATATGAGACCTACATATCCATATTTCTGCATTTTGTCATAAAAGCTAAACCTTATTGGATGACTCAAAGTAGGTCACAATTACATCAGAGTTATAAGTGTTCCTCCTGCCTTTCGTGAGATCTGATTGGACAAAAGTTCTATGGAAAATCCCAAGTCTGACCTGACATACATCCAGTTATAGACTGAACTGCAGTGCTATTTCCAAACTCATATAAACATAATCTGCCTGCCTCATCATAGAAACCAATTTAGAGCTAATTTGTGAGAGTACAATAAGGCTCTACAAACATACTGAATTGCCATTAGATACTTGGTCGTCTGATGAACATTAATTTCCTTTGGCTCTGTCTGAATATCAGAACAGACTGAAACCAAGATTGATTTTTATTGTTTCTGAATGATTTTAGATCTTAATTAATGAAATATTGAAATATTCCTTTAAATATGTGTTAAGTCACATATACACCCTTTCTTACTCCATAACATATCCCTCTGGTATTCAGAATGAGGCTCCGGCCTCATGGGCTAAGTCGGAGAAAATTTAATTATTTCAAAAAGGATAACTGGAATGTAGATGACAGAAATACATAATGTGTAAAGATCAAGATACACTGCTTAAGTCTGTATTTACTGCAAGATCAGGTGCCATAATGTGAATAGAACTAGCTGGCACTAGTGACAGTGTGTTGGATATATGTCTGTAGAGAGTAAAGTATTACATCACTGAGGTGTAATAGATTGCACATATCAATATAGATGTGAAGTACATGAACATATGTCACAGTTCCAGATGTAACAATGTAAGGAATAAAGTAGTGCATGTTTTAAATTGATATGATTACAACAACAATGCTTAAGCTGTCCTAAATAAGCTGAGAACAACATATATAATTCTATAGCTATACCTATATGTTCTAAAGACAATTTTTTTTTGTGAATTGACAATCCTAAACATTATCTAGAAGATAAAATGCTGATTTGTTAGTAATCAGGAACAACAACGCAGCTATGATGACAATATTTGACATCCTAATATAAGCATAAACTTTAGATTAAATAAGTATGGCAGTATCTAAATAGAACCAATAAATATCTTATGGGATATGATTATAGCATCATGTTCATAATGAATGCACAGCTAGAATATACAAGAACTATGCATACCGTATAAGCAATGGAATAAGTCAAAGTATGTGAACCATTTGAACATAGAGTGAGTGATGTTACATAAAGATGTTCTGTTGAACAGCAATATGCATTTACAATTATAACAAGTAAATTAGCAATGTCTGTAGCTAAACATAGAATTCCTATGGGAAAAGTGATCATGAATTCCTAATCTGACAAAGTATATATACTCTGTGCCTACTAAGAGTTTAACATATACACATGTACATGACTATCTGCCCTGTGTGTTGATCAGTACCAATGATTCAAAATACATCTTGGCTTTCATACTTGCCATTGGGACAAGTTGACCTGTGAATAATGGAAGGTTGATATGCTATTCCTTTAGCAAACACAACTGGTGTACCTTACCAGCGGATAAGTACATGACAGAATGAGGTCATTCCTAACGATAGAGGAATGTTGTACATATATTCCCATTGATTACCAATTTTTGTGCATAAACAAGGCGAAATGTGTGAAAACATATGACAATATATGAAACAATTCTCTGACAGGTGCATGTATCGATCAAACCATATATATGGATTTTGATGGTAATTTTATTGCTAGCTATTTATGTGTAAGATCAAACATACATCTGTAGAGTGATGATTAAAATTAAATGAATAATGTTAATGATCAAAATCCTTGTCACTCCACATTTTGGTTTATGGGTTAACAGTATCATGAATGCAGTGACCAGAATGCATTTGCTCATGAACATGTCTGTCATAGTACGCGTGAATATGAAATTCCTATGAGAAGAATTCCTGGGCTAACCTTCATTTCTTGCCTGGCATGTCCAGCTATTAATGAGGTTAACCATATCAAACCCTTGTTTTCGGCAATAATGTGACCACAGGTCAGTGCATTATTGATTTTTGGAGTCATCACACTCCCCAGTTTGTCCAATTCCCTATATATTGGAGGGCTTCCCATGAACCCGTGTTTGAGGACCAAACTGTGACAATTGAAAATAAGCATCGCATTGTGCTTTGGTGACACAATGTGCTACCATTCCATTAAATTTAGCCAAGAGAGCATTATGATAATCATTGATTTGGTATGGAACAACACATGAGAAAATCTCAATATAAATGAACGCTAACATGCTGATGGTTTTGCATATTGCTCTACTCTAGGAATTATTGTATTAAAATCAATACAGCCATTTGTGACATTGCATATTAACAACTGAGATAGACATAACTGCATCAAATCTAACATTGACAGTTCTACATCTTTTGCTGTGGTCTTGTAAACGTATTCCTAACCATATAAATAAGATAGACACACTATAAATTATATCATATTACAACTATGACACAGCAATAAGAGAAAGGTATATTGTACTACATTCATATGAATATTTTTTTTTTGTGTTTAGTTTTACAACATATTCATACAAAAAAATCTGAAATGCCCATATATTACAGAAGGCATGTAAATTCAGAGTCACTGGTTTTGTTTTTCATTACCTCAGGAAATCTTGTCTTCTTTGGGTCTTCTTTGCTGACTTGGCTTCTTTTTCTCCCTGGAGTCATGGTATGGAAGGTGATGCAGAAGATAGCAGTAGAACAGCAAATCTGCTTCTAGTAGTTGCAGGAACATAGCGAGGAACTTGTTGTGAGATAACACACAGTGCACGTGGTATGGCCAGTAGTATTGTTGACATAGGCCCGAAGCTGGCTTGTCCCGATATTGATTTTTTTTTTGTGGCTGGTCAGGAACAATGATGATCTCAGGTTGAGATATCACAGCACTTGTTTTAGCGAAAAATGTCATTTTTGCAACTTGAAGTCACTGTTAAAGCAATATGCTGATTACAGTGTCCTTTTGGTTTAAAGATACAGAGGGAGTCTTTGATCTTCTCAAGCAGAGCCCTGAGAAACTGCAGCCAAGTTAAACTTTGAAGAGAGAGTTCTTAGCAAAAGTGTGATACCTTCAGCAGCAGAGATGACATTCTTGATGTTAGGCTGTGATTCTGCAGACATCTAGTTCGAAGTTCCAGTACAGTTGTTAGATATGGGAGACCAGACAATGGGGTGTGTGGCTGCGAGAGGGGAGGGGGATCTTCATTCTTCACTCCAGCTGGCAGCACTGTTGGTTTTTCTGGCGCTGATGTGCTGGAAGTGAATCCCGGTTCATCCACCAAAATGATACAAGACCCCGTCTCCACCATAATGATATAGG
Source organism: Sipunculus nudus (assembly GCA_026874595.1). Taxonomy (NCBI): domain Eukaryota; kingdom Metazoa; phylum Annelida; class Sipuncula; order Golfingiida; family Sipunculidae; genus Sipunculus; species Sipunculus nudus. The sequence continues at coordinate 64,858,131 of CM049316.1, read as the reverse complement.
ACCCGGTCTCCACCATAATGATACGGGACCCGGTCTCCACCATAATGATACGAAGGTGGGGTGTGGGGATCTTCCCACACTGTATCACAAGCAGTTGCTGATGTTGGTGGCTGACAATGTTCCAAGACCAATTTGATGACAGAAGTCTTTATTCAATAGCAAGCGGTCTGGGACAGTCTCTCTCTCTGAGAGAGCCGCCCAGCCTCCCTGAATCTCTCTCTGTGCGCACTACAGATAGTTTTGTTACAGAGCTGTCATGTGACATATGAGACCTACATATCCATATTTCTGCATTTTGTCATAAAAGCTAAACCTTATTGGATGACTCAAAGTAGGTCACAATTACATCAGAGTTATAAGTGTTCCTCCTGCCTTTCGTGAGATCTGATTGGACAAAAGTTCTATGGAAAATCCCAAGTCTGACCTGACATACATCCAGTTATAGACTGAACTGCAGTGCTATTTCCAAACTCATATAAACATAATCTGCCTGCCTCATCATAGAAACCAATTTAGAGCTAATTTGTGAGAGTACAATAAGGCTCTACAAACATACTGAATTGCCATTAGATACTTGGTCGTCTGATGAACATTAATTTCCTTTGGCTCTGTCTGAATATCAGAACAGACTGAAACCAAGATTGATTTTTATTGTTTCTGAATGATTTTAGATCTTAATTAATGAAATATTGAAATATTCCTTTAAATATGTGTTAAGTCACATATACACCCTTTCTTACTCCATAACATTATGTACAGAATATGTCACTTAATTATTCTATAAATGATTTTATAGTCCAGATCTTAGACCAATTCTTTTTTTAACTTTCAGGTTGAGACCAACAGGTTTGTAGACAAAGAAAAGCTTTAAATAATCACAAACTGTCAAAACTATATTATATCATCATTACAGTGACACCATATGTATGTGCTGAATGTGATCCATAAACAATTTCTACATTGTGAATGACCACATGATAAAGTCAAGGTCATGCAGTGTGGTAAGGTCAAGGTCATGCAAAAGTGTGTCATGACACCTTTCATTTGATCCTCTTTGGGATCCATCTCACTCTCTTCACCATTTTCCATTTTGCCCCCTAAAATCTCCCGGGGTTCAGCCTTGTCCTCTGCGATCTGCTGTTGGCGGGTAAGTGTTGGACGACGTTGCATGCGTGAGTCTGCTAACCAACAGTGTTACAATCATGTTACATCCAGTGCATCATTTGAAATTTTGGTACAGAATGTCATGGGTCAATAGCCTCATTTTGACAATTACTTTTTTTTTTTAATATTTATGACGCTCAACAACCAATCAGCACCTTTTAAATGTAGTTGTTTGAGCATGTGACCAGTGACCTTGGTCTTCATCAGACTGGTTGACATGTTGTAAACAAGGGACCTATGGGTCACTGTGCTCAGCTGACGTTAACCTTGAAGGTAAAAATCTAAAATAATATCAAATGGAGATAAAGTGTAAGAGGAAGAGGTAATAAAGGCCATGGTTGGTTTATATGATTGGTTTGTATTGATGAGCAAGAAATTGTTGCAAATAATATTTTGTGACCTGACCATGTGTTTCCTAATGTTGAAACTGAAGCATGTGAGCAGTTTGTGAACAAATGATCTGTACAATTACCATGATCATTAGTTGGCTTTTCGATTAACTGTTGACATTTCAGTAGTTTAAACATTTGTTCAATCGAATCTTTTTTTTGTATAATATATATTATTAAATATATGTTTTTTTTATGAAATGTATACAGTTGAAATTTAACTAATTAACAACATAAAACATGGCAAACAAAGCCTGATCTCAAATTCTGCTGATGCAGGAAAATAATGAACAAATGTTTGTAATAAATCCTCATTTTTTTATCACATCAATTTTTTTTAATTTAAGTTTATATTTCTATACATTTTCAATATAACATATATATCTGAATATAAAAGTTGATTCATAATTCTCAATTGCATCATCATAAATCCCAATCTTGTCAGATAACACCACATCATGCATACAAATGTTTATTTATTTTTTACCACAAAAATTGTTCTTTTAAATCTGCAAAACAATAAATATCTAAAAAAAATACTTTAGATTTCTCAAATTTTTAATTGTGTCTTTATTTATCCATAATGTGCTTCATATTTTATAATAATTTAAGCATACTGATGGGTTCAATTATATTTGTTAAAATCATTTAAAAGAAAATTGATTTCTTTAAAAATGCTACATTTACTCAACATTGCATCTTCTGGATTACACCTTGAATTATTTTTTCAAGGAAAGTTTTTGCATATCAGAGTGGAAACAGCATTACAATTAAGGAGATACAGTGAAAACAATAACAATACTGCATAACACTTGGTGGGTTGGGTTTGCGGGGGGGGGGGGGGGTGATATTGGGGTGGTGATATGAGAATAACTGTACACCTGTCACAGCAGGGGATCTCCCCCAGTGACTGTAACAAATCAGAAACCCTGGCATAGCTGACTTCCAGTGACCTGGAGTGGGACCCTGCATCTGTAACCTCTAATCAAAGCAAATGACTACAATAGAGCCTTAAGAAAAAAATCAATAACTAGCTTAATTTTCAAGCTTTTATTTCCAAATTTCAGATTTAAACAAATTAAATATTTATATTTACATGCTGTGAAAATTAAATCAATGGTACTTACAGGAAAAAAACGTGCCATGGTCAAAGTTTGGCAAAATTTAAGGCACTGATTTTATTTTTATGCTAATTACTTAAAAAATTTACAAAATTCAGATCTAATTTTGGGTAAGCTATTGAATCTTAATTAAACATAGTTATATACTTGGGAAAATAGACTCTAGTTTCAAAATTTTTCATGTTAAGTGAGTAAATATTTTTCCTGATTTTTTACAAAGTCCATTATGTTTGGGCCCATAACTTAAAGAATTTATACTTAACAGACTTAATTTCTGGCATGTACATAGGAACTATATGGAAGAATATTTATGGTAAATATGAGGAAAAACAGATGAGTGGTTTTGATATTAGGCAGTCCTGAAGTGTGAAAATAGGATTTTAATAAAAAATTGAGGTTTTTCCTTAATTTCTCAAAGGAACGAAGTCGCAAAGACCCAGTTTTCGGCTTGGTAGGAGATCTTGGGGACATCTAACATTATGCTGAATTTTGGATTCCTAGGTCTTACTGTTTCAAAACGTGCCACATCTACGGACGGACGGACGGACGGACGGACAGACGGACGGACGACGGACAATGGACCACGACTATAGCTCAGATGACTTATAGTCAGCTGAGCTAAAAACAGACTTTTTTCCCATATTTTGATTTTAATTAATTACTTAAATATCATACAAGGTAGGGTTTTGGCTTCATTCTAGTGAATTAGGCCTATGCCTAATTCCTCCATTGGAGCTAACTTTCTGGATCTGATCTGAGAGTTTAAGAAAAGATCAACAAATTTCTATGGGTGTTACAGACTCACTGTACCCATACACAGCAGATGAATATTATGCACAGTGACCATGCTCGAAAAACAGGTATATTGAAATAAATATGATGAAATAAGGATATAAAATACAGTACCTTATCTCATGCAACTGTGTCATGCTACAAAATGTTTCACATGAATGCATACCTATCTCAGGTACAATGATGTCTAAATATTAACCTCTATCCAAGCACCCCTAATTACAATTGAGCGACAAGGGACAGCCTTATTAGGCAGTCATGCTGTGTACATATTAACAAGCTCATTTCATGCTTCACATCATTTTCACAATAAACTGACGATCTACCTTGGCTTGAATTTTTTTCTTTGATATTTCTCTTGGGTATTGATTTCCGAATCTCATCCAGTGATTTGCTGGCATTTTCTGTCTCATGTGTATCTGAGGCATTTGCTATGACTAGAAGCATTTTTATATGGTATTTATTATGGAATATTAATATGACAATATTCAAAATTTACCACTATTTTTAAATTAGGTACTGGAAATAAATATGTGTGTATAGGCTTCCTGTACATGTGTTCTTAATTAATTAGCAATATGATTTAAAAGTCAAACAGGTGAGATATAATACGCACATTTATATGATAAATAACACATACATAAGAAAACCATCAGGACTTTCTTGGTTTCTTTACAATGATACACCATAACATGATTCAAGTTAAACTGTTAAACATGAATACTTTTCATCATACAGCAGAGTATCATTTACCCAATTGGCTGGGTGGACAGTTTTGTTGGTTGGGATAAAGATCATTCAGATAAACAATTCTGCACAATAATTCACTTATCAACTTTTACCAGAGATTGACTGACATGAATTAAAGAAGGTAATCCAAAATAAACCTTGACAACAGCATTTTTGTTAGGTTTTCCATAAATCTGATCAATTTATCATGTATAACACATAGAAACTACAGCTAATTGGCTGTAGAATAAGCCAATCAGAATTCAATTCATTGTTGAATATTTTTGTTGAAAAACGGTCAAAATTTCAGTTCTCAGTTTTTAATTTCAGATGAAAAATATTTTTCTGATAAAGGAGTTTGGATAAATGACACTATACTGTATTAAATTGAAGACTGACAGTAGGTTTGCAATGGAAGAAGTATCATTATACAGAGTACTACTAATTGTAAATAGTTTTAAATAACATATAAAGTCTATGACCACTGTTCAGCACTGGTGGACAGACACCAAAAGAAATCAAATTCCTCCTAATGTGAAAGCCATCTGGGTGCAGGTCCGTTAAGCTTACATATCAAGAGCACAGTCAATGCAGCATAAGACGCAAGTCGCATATCTTGTGACCTCTGATCTAATGAAATATGAGCGAGTTTTGCTGAGAATTAAATTCAAGTGAGGAACTAAAACTGGTTAATATTTATAATGAGTTTCATGAATATCCATCAGATTTTTGGCAGTCATCACAGTGCAACCAAATTTTGGTGACCTCTGACCTCACTAAATTTGCATGGATTATGCTGGGAATTGAACTTAGGCTAGATATAAAATTGGTTAAAATTTCTATTGAGTTTCATTAAAATCAATCACATTCGTGATAAGTTATCCCTTTGACTAAACCTCATGACCTCTCACCTCATTAAATATGCATGGATTTTGCCTATAATCAAACTAAGGCAAGATAATCTATTGGTAAGTAGTTATAGTGATTTTATATGAAAATCCATCAAAGCCCTGGTAAGTTATCGCGGCAACACTAAAAGTTAACGGACAAACAGACAGACTTTTGTTATACCGTACCGTCATAAAGGGGTGATTAAAAGAAGAAAATAAACAACATCACTAGAGAATTTTTAAGGAAATATCTTCAAAGATGGAACATTGGACCCAATAACTTTTGTCCCATCAACTAAAGTAACCATTTGCTTTAATTAAGGGTTTTAAGCTTACATAAGTGCAATATTGTTCTTTATTAAACTAAATGTACAAATTAGAGATACCAGGTTGTATACAAAATCCCAAAGAACACACCAACACCAAAACTAAATTGGTAGTCAATGTGTTTAAACAATAAAACCAACACAAGTGCTTGAATTACTTAACAACAACACCACAACATCAACAACACCAACTGGGGTACCTTCCAGTTCTTTGGCTTGAGCTAACGCTGTTTTACGTCTGGATTTCAGTTCCTCCTGTAGTGCTTTTGCACTATCATGCGTATCCTCAAGATCTATGTGGTACATAAATAAAAGTTCTATAAATGGTAGTACTGGGAACTGGTTTTAACTTCATAATCAATCATCAGTAAATATCAGTTGACCTCAATTGACTGATAATGGGAAATAATTGTTTGTTTAGAAGTATGGATTTTTCGAGCATACTGTGGTTGGCTTCATATTCGCGAGGCTGAAATTTCGCGATTTTTCAATTTTTATTGTTTTGCGAGGGTTTCATTTTCGCGATCTCACCAGAACCAAAATATATGGTAAGCCATACCTATGTGTGTTATAAAATGAGAATAAGTCATGAGTTTGTGATATTTTTCTCATATAACGATGGGCCCGAACACAAAGCACAGGTACTTAAGTTCAAATTAAGGGGAACGTTTTCCCTATACCTGCATGGATGTAACTTATTATAACAATTCTCATTGTTCTAATCTATTCCCATACAAATATTGGCTACATTAAATAAGAAGGACGTAATCCATTGGCCAATTAATCCCGAGGGTTTCATTTTCGCGATTATTTCCCATTCGCGAATATCGCGAAATTAAAACCCTCGCGAACAAAAAGGCAACCACAGTATATAGACTGGACCATCACCTCAACTGATCTGTAGGCCTACATTCAGGCTAATAATGTCATAATACTAAAGCCTACATGTATCAAGAGTAACTTAGGAACAGAGACTTTTCAGTAAACACATTCTGTAAGTAGCTCCAGCAAAGTACTGTCTGATATGTTCTGTGTGTGGGGGTGTTTTTGTGCAATGAACACACTCTCAATACATTCTCACTACATATATACACACACACTCATAATCAGTATACAGTTATTATAAACTGTGAAATTCATGTCCCTAGAATGGCACATTCGAAATAAAAACATAATATACTTATGATTTGTCAATGTCATGTTAGTAATGTGATAAAATGCAGGCAAATCATTATTGATACACACGATAAAATGTTAGTTTGAAAAGAAATCTTTGAGAAATGGCTCAATGAGTCAGACATGAGTAGAACTGACATAATCTGTGTGTCAAACACTATCTGAGGCTTATCTATACACACAGTCAATGATGGTGATACAAGATACAGGGCTTGAAAGACATGGAGTGATATATTAAAAAGGGAAGATTATTTTGGCACATAAACACTTATATTACCACTTAATATATTCTTTATGGTTTCTTTAATCTTAATGTTTGTGTATATATTACATGGGCAAATTTATGAAATGTGAGTACACACTGAATGAATCAGTTCATTAAACTATATCATTAAATGTAAGAGGCAAAATAAAACTTGCTTTAAAATGCTTGAGTTTAGAATTTAACCTGACCTGTATTAAGATTTAAACAACTCCTTTTAACTATTGATAAGGATAATCTTTTGTCACTGGCATGTAATTAGTGTAAAATCAAAATGTGTATCTGCATTAGATATGGAATGAATATTGCTCTATGCCATGTTACATGGAAAATGCATAAATGGCAAAAAATAACATATACAAGGAAATTTTATAAACATACATCTTCCATGCCCTGTTGAAATATAGCAAATACACAATAACACACCATATGTATAAATATAAATCTCAGGTTAGTACATGCATGAAAATATATATTTACAACAGGTGTTAGTGCTGCCAGGTTCATTTCTGGCAGCAGTGTCTCACCTGCCACTTGGTGGTCAGATTGGGTACCATCAGCACGCGGTGTGCTCACTTGAGAGCTGGCACCAGAAGCACCTGACCATACAAGCATGCATAATAACCATAGCAACATGCTAATTACTTCCCATAAGTAACAAATAAATTATTATTGAAACAAACATCACACTGATTTTATAATAATTATCTCCACCCAACCATCCTCACCATGCGCTATTAACTTTGACTCAATTTCAGTGACGTACACCTATTTATAAAGGTCACAGGGGTCAAAAAGTACAATTTTTCCAGATTTTCAATGTTCATTTTCTTTTGATCTGTAAAATGTATAGACAAATGGGTGAAAAACCTACAATAATATCTGGTTCCTGACTTTCCTGAGGCAAAATTTTGGAAGTCACTCATGCAGAAAAATATGAGGTGACTCAGCAATTTTCAGTTAGTTCACATTTTCCAGATAAACCAATTGACTGGGAAAGTTGAATCTTTTATAATCATGTTCCATTTACAATGCGGGAGTACAGTGGCAAGTTTGGTAGCAATAGGCCTATCTTTCACAGTTTTCTAAAAATATGCAAATTACGAAAATGTGACCTCAGCATTTTCAGCTCATCTGTGAATACTCCAGTAGGAACGACCAAATGTCATTGCTGTATTACAGAACCCGAGTTCTTCCCAAACTTTTAGACATGGATAAAAAGTTAAATCAGTGGGAATACCCAACAATGGCAGGGGCGGATCCAGGATTTAGGAAAAGGGGGGGTCCAACCCAGGAGGACTTATGAAATTCCTAAAAAAAAGGTCATCAGGTTTGGAAAAGGGGGGGTCCAGGCCGCAAAATTACGTTCAAAACCCCTTAAAAAAGGTTGCATTGGATGAAAAAGGGGGGGTCCGGACCCCCTGGACCCCCCCCCCCCCCCCCCTGATCCGCTTCTGAATGGAGAATTGGGGGTTGGTGGTCGGGTGGGATTGGGGGGAAGGCGGGGGGGGGGGGGGGGGGGGATAGGTATCTGCTGTATGACATTTACAAGAAGTGTAGATAAAGTTATTTTTATTTTGTTAATGCATAATAAATGTTTGTATGCACTAACCCCCGTGCCAGCCAAAATGTTGAGATGATCAAACATGAAAATGTGCAACATGAATATCACTCTTTATCAGTCTATATTTAATCATTCATTTAGTTATTGTATTTGTAAATAATATGTTTGCCTGAAAAGTGAAAGCAGTTAATATTTTTTAGGTGCAGGTGCATTATTTTGTTAATACAGTAAAACTTTGCCTTATGACCACCTCAGTCCAGCGACCACCTGAAATTAACAACCTCTTTACATGGTCCGTATTCTCTTTTGCTCTTTTTTATAAGCCCTCGCTTAGACAACCACCTTGGAAATGTGACCATTTTATAGAGGTCCCTTTGGTGGTTGAAATTCCAAGGTTTTACTTATATCATTACATATGTTGTTCTAATCTTTATGATATATCAGTTGAATATCATTTGATTTGCACATTATAATCATAGAGGAAAACTTGTCTCATGAGAAACTCTGTATGACAGACACAAGGACACACACATATTGGTAATACAGGCACCTGGGTGGGAGTTTCAATATACTTCTCTAGACATGAGTCTTGGCTTGAGTCTTGAAGTGAGGTCACGAGTTATGAAACAGTCTTGTGTTAGACAACTCTCAAGACCCATTTCAACATAACAGTCTAACTCAAGACGGCCTTGACCTTTACCCTAAATAATAATATGCACACCAGCTTACACACAGAAATTAATAGGGAGCACCTGTGGCAAAATTTATGTGTCATTATATTATATTTAAAAATCAGATCAAAGTTTTATGATTATTTTTGCTTACAACAAACATTTTTTTTTAAATATTGAGCATTCATAATCAGCCAGTTTCAAAGTTTCATTGGAAAAGTGAAAACATTGATCAAATTTTACACCGAGGGTTCCCCTAAAAAAGAGAATGCTGGATTTGTTTCGCTTGTCACTTTCAAAGCACATGAAGGTTCTATTAAAGCTCACTTTGCAGCTGTAATACTAAACAGGCCAATATTACAAAGAAAATACTAATGCATGGGTTAAAAACTGCCAGAAAACATAGTATTCTGAACATTTTTCCAAGTTGTGCCTCAAGACAGTGTGAACACGGGCCTAGACCTGTCTTGGGTTACCGCAGCAATTAAATGTTTATCAAGACTGTTCTGAAAATAGTCTTCGATATTGAAACCCAACTTGACTCGAGACTCAGTCTTCACAACCCCTCTTGAGCTCTGGCCTGTTTTAAAATGTATATTGAAACACATCCTTGAATCCAAATTGGTGTAAGTATTGGCTTAAACAATTTCGTTCAACTTAAATAAAACTTCTCCACCCTTTACGAGTGCAAAGCCAGTGTATAATCCTTGCCAGGTAACTTGTTTATAAAGAAATGCACAAGGTCTGATTCTTCATTTGCAACTGCATTGCACCCATTAGAACCATACAGAATGCTTTGCCAACTTATAAAATTGTGCTGAGTACTAGTCTATATATATATTCTTTTTATATATATATATATATATATATATATATATATATATATATATATATATATATATATATATACATATTTATTTTGTTTACAGCCAATAAATGTATTTTCATGCTTCTGCTTTATTTTCAAAAGCAGTGTTTAAATTATGAACACCAGTATCTGGAAAAAAATACATGTGGGAATTTTGTTTCCAACAGAAAATGTTGAACTGTTTATCTTTTGTCATGTGTACATATGTATCCCCTTCTGTCCTGTTTACACAGCCATATTCAGATACTGTAGATATGCTATGAGAGTTATCAGTGTGACCTGGAGCTGGCATATTTCAGATACTGTAGATATGCTATGAGAGTTATCAGTGTTACCTGGAGCTAGCATATTTCAGATACTGTAGATATGTTATGAGAATTATCAGTGTTACCTGGAACTGGCATATTTCAGATACTGTAGATATGCTATGACAGTTATCAGTGTGACCTGGAGCTGGCACATTTCAGATACTGTATATATGCTATGAGAGTTATCAGTGTGACCTGGAGCTGGCATATTTCAGATACTGTAGATATGCTATGAGAGTTATCAGTGTTACCTGGAGCTGGCATATTTCAGATACTGTAGATATGCTATGAGAGTTATCAGTGTTACCTGGAGCTAGCATATTTCAGATACTGTAGATATGCTATGAGAGTTATCAGTGTTACCTGGAACTGGCATATTTCAGATACTGTAGAAATGCTATGAGAGTTATCAGTGTTACTTGGACCTGGCACATTTCAGATACTGTAGATATGCTATGAGAGTTATCAGTGTTACCTGGAGCTGGCATATTTCAGATACTGTAGATATGCTATGAGAGTTATCAGTTTTACCTGGAGTTGGCATATTTAAGATACTGTAGATATGCTATGACAGTTATCAGTGTGACCTGGAGCTGGCATATTTCAGATACTGTAGATATGCTATGAGAGTTATCAGTGTTACCTGGAGCTAGCACATTTCAGATACTGTAGATATGCTATGAGAGTTATCAGTAAGACCTGGAGCTGGCATATTTCAGATACTGTAGATATGCTATGAGAGTTATCAGTGTTACCTGGAGCTGGCATATTTCAGATACTGTAGATATGCTATGAGAGTTATCAGTGTGACCTGGAGCTGGCATATTTCAGATACTGTAGATATGCTATGAGAGTTATCAGTGTGACCTGGAGCTGGCATATTTCAGATACTGTAGATATGCTATGAGAGTTATCAGTGTGACCTGGAACTGGCATATTTCAGATACTGTAGATATGCTATGACAGTTATCAGTGTGACCTGGAGCTGGCATATTTCAGATACTGTAGATATGCAATGAGAGTTTTCAGTTTTACCTGGAGTTGGCATATTTAAGATACTGTAGATATGCTATGACAGTTATCAGTGTGACCTGGAGCTGGCATATTTCAGATACTGTAGATATGCTATGAGAGTTATCAGTGTTACCTGGAGCTGGCGTAGCCTCAGACGGCTCAGATTCCTCCTGGATGGGCGTACTTTGTACCAGTCTGGCTGCAGCTTCTATTGGCTGTACTTGTGGCATAGGGGGCTCTGGCTGTGTGTCTTGTGGGGCAGAATGGGAAACAGCCTCGTCCTAAAGGAACAGATAAAGACACTGTCAATATGACTGTCTAATGACTGCCTGGCTGAATCATGCATGCCTGTATAAATGCCAGTGGTTTTTTACCTCCATTTACATGAGAAACTGCATTGGTGATAACCCCTATACTGCAAGGTTTCCACATGTGAGGGGAAAAAAATCTGAAAGAATTTTTTTTATATTTAAATGTTTATATTATATTTCAAAGACCATTTCCAGGTGGTATATTATGGGTTTATTACATCTTTTGACTTTCCCAGACTTTCGAGGACACCAACAAAATTTGTGGCCGGGAGTATTGGGTCAACCAAGATTGATGAAGTCTGTAGAAGTAAACGGACAAAACTGTCACAAACAAGTAAATTGATGGTGGTTATGTTTGATAACTATTTTAATATAGTATTTGCTTACCCCTGCAGCAGTCACTGTAATATCTGGCTGTGCTGGTGGTGGCTGGGCCATTTCTGGTTGCCTAGCAACTGGTTGTATGACTTGTGAGTCTGTATCACGTTCAGGCAGAAGCTCTCTCCGTGCAGGCGTGGACGATGCCATCGGGGCACTCTGAGCGTACATCGAGGATGGTGTCATCGGAACAGCTCCCGGGGCTCTGGATAACATGGGACTCTGACCAGGCGGTGGGAGCTCTTCTCCGGGTAACAGAGTGACACGCTCAGGCTTATCTGGTGTTGTTGCCAAGATCTGCAAGAAATTATACTGAAAGTCACATTACATGTTCCACCATATCAAATTTGCTTTCTTTACGATTCCTGTACAACAAAAGAAAATTTGCTCTTTAACTTGTTCTGTTTTACATAGAATGGTCAACGTTCAATCAAAATATCATTTGCAAGTTCATTAACAAAATGACTTATGAAAGTTAAATGTACTAGATGTGGTCGAACAATGGTCCTTGGAGGGCCCCCCGTTTCTGCTAGTGCTGGACTAGTTTACATATGGGTTGAAAAATTAAGTTAAATTTGAAAAATATGACAAACAGAAACAGATTTTTATCCATATGCATGAGGGAATAAATACTACTGGATCAAATGTTATTAAAGAAGATATATGTCTAAAATAATGTGTGCAATAGAAAATCATCAAATGTAGTCTGTTAGCCATTTTTGATTTTGAGCAAGTCTGTCATTCAATAGGTCTAGAGCCCTTATAGGCACCAATGATCCCTGTGAAATTGGGAAAGCTGTCATAGGTTGTTGTTGAGTTATTGCGTGTGAAAGAAAATCAGTGAACGGGCTGTGGCGGCCATATTGGAAGTCCAACAGGTCTGTTATTCAATAGGTCTGAAGCCCTCATAGGTACCAATCATCCCTGTGAATTTGGGAAAGCTGCAGTATGTTGTTGTTGAGTTATCGGGCGTGAAAGAAATTGTCACTGGCGGAAGGACGGAAGTACGGACGGACGGAAGGACAGACTGACAGGGTGATCACTATAGGGCACCACTTGTCAAGCGGGGCCCTAATTATGAAAATTCATCTATAACATTAATACATTTCAAATATGCATCACATAAGCTTTTTATTACAGTATAAATGGTGTCAAGTCAAGATATCTGAATTTAAATATTGATATCTATGTAAATTTGTTACATCCCCATATACAGAAAAACCTCTTCTCACTGGAACATCACCATTATGGATACCTCTCTATTACAGACAATTAAGAGGGTCCCTGAAATGCTGAATTAATATTTACATAACCTATAAGCTCTATAATATAGGCACATTTTTATTGTGGGCAAATTTCAGATGCTGCCAGTTAGTGTAATTAGGAGATTACATTGTTTATGTTTACTCAAGACATTGTCTCACATTATTAAACAAGAGCACCGCAATCCATCAGATATTTGGTAAATCATCACAGCCCCACCAAAGTCTGGTGACCTCTGACCTCATAAAATATGCATGGATTTTGTATGAAAGTGAACTTATGAGAGATATTATAATGATTAATATTTCTAATGAGTTTTATCAAAATCCATAATATTCCTGGTAAGTTATCGCGGCGACACCACAAAGTAGCCTTGTGACTTCTGACCTTATTAATGTGTGGATTTTGCCCAAGATCTAACTTGGGCGGGATAATCTGTTGGTAAGTAGTTATGGTGAGTTTTGTGAAAATCCATCAAAGGCCCCACAAGTTATCACAGTAACACTAAAAGTTAACGGATGAACATACATTTAGACAGTGTATATTATAAACATATTTATTTTACATGGGTTACACAAATAGTTATTATAACTTATCTAGGCACTCTCCATGGCTCAGGTGGTAGCATTTGGTAGTGTCTAGAGATGGGGGAAACCAAATAACCCAGAGAAAACCACCAGCCTTGGACCGGCTACTACAACCCACTCTCATAGCAACGCCGGGGATTGAACCAGGGTTGCCAGAGGAGAGAGTTGAGCGTTTTATCCCTCGACTGTCAAGGCCCAATAATCAGGCATTTACTGCTGATGACAACATGATTTACCTGGGCAGCTGTCCTGGTGGATGCTTTAGGAGGTATGTACGTGTACTGCCAGTTCAGATGTATTTCAATGTTACCGCACACAGTGCCATCATCCTAAAATAAAAATATGTTAAATTCTTCACTATCTGACATGACCATGACAGCTAGACTGCAATAACCATGAAGGGTTGTTGAATTACTTAAAACAACTAATTAATTGTTAAATCATTAGTCCTTATTATTGATAGTAGTCGTTCCTCTTTGGGAAGGACTCCCCTTACACTTATCTATTTGCCATTAAAAAACACACAGAAATCATTCTGACAAATAAGAAACAGTTTTAAAAAAAGATATTAAACTTTGAGAATGACTCTGCAGTACATTAAAGTGACCACGATGCATGCATTCCGGTGATTGCCGAAGGCAGTTCGGCTGTGCTCGGTAAAAAAAACGGAAAAATCACTCAAAATTATAAGTATTTTAAGTATATTACTGATTTGGGTCCACCACCCAGTTCAAATATGAATGGCATTAAATATTAAGAAAGAATGAATATGATATATATGATAAAAAATATTATTTAGAAATGAGGCACATGCTGGTTTTGTGTGGTAATAAATATAAGCTGTATTATGAGTTGTTGTTGTTTAGCTTATGTATGATTTTGATAGTACCTTTGGAGACAGGGAAGAGGATTGATTTCATTTGTTTTATTAACAAATGGAGTACTATTGTCACACAGATTTTGACTTGGCCATATAACTTATTTAAGCAGAACATATAATATAAGAGTTTAACTATTTATTAAAAAAAATTACAAATATTGTCCCAAATATAATTTTTAAAAAAAATAATAAGAGAATCATATGATTTTTTTAAATGAAATATAACTGATATGATTATTAAAATAATATTAAAGAATATATTCATAAATGCATTCATGAATACATTTTGAAAGTATTTGCACGAGTATTCATATACTTTCATTTTTACCTAAATTCCTATTCTTTATGCAAGAAATTTTATAATGGAGTACATAATCATATTCGTATTTAAATACAATTACAAAGTATTTGCACCATGTCTGGTATTTATTCAGTTTCACCAACCAATGATGTTGAGAATCCAGAATATACAAAATTCACACATTTAAATAATGATCATAAGTACCTGGTTTTATGGCTTTTATTTATATTAAAAAATAACTGTAAAAAATTCATTTTGGACTAATTTCACATCAATGTACACACTAGACATAGTAGGAATCTAGATTAATATTATCAACTGCATCTTTGTCTATCATTAATTTCCTTCATATGATCCCTAATGATTAATAATGAATAATATGATTTACTTCTTTATCATTAAAATTGAACTGAAAAATGCCATACGTGACTGCATGGTGTTATTTGGAATATGTGACATTTTACCCATCGATACAAGATTCTTATATCATCAGTAACTGCAAGTTAATTTCCTGTTATTATAAACTAACAAATTCCTTTTCTATTTTTCTTTAATTTGTTATTAAAAACCAATAAAAATTTATTAATTTATTGTTTATTGTTATGTTGTTGGTTAAAACTACTAGATGAGTTGGGTTGGACACCTGGATCAACTGTGGTTGGCCATAAGCTGCCTGGATGCCTCGCCTCAAGCGTGCATAATTTGATGAAAGGTCAACAAGGTCAACATACAGGTGACTCAAGAGGGGCTGGAGAGAGCCAAAGTCTGACAGGGTCTCATAAAAAACATTAATAAAAGCTACAATTTTTGGCCAATTTCTTTCAGCTTTCTACACTAAAAAGCTGAAATCCTAATGTGTGCATGATATGAAAATTATATCAACAGTGCTCACAGGACACAAACGTGCCATGGTTATGGTTGGGCAAAATTTAAGGTACTAATTTTATATTTATACAAATAACTTATAAAATTTGAAAAATTCAGAACTAATTTTGGGTATTCAATTGAATCTTGATTAAAAAATGTTACATCCCTGACAAAAAAATCTCTAGCTTCAGCAATGCCCTTGTTAAGGGAGTAAATATATTTCTTGATTTTTTACAAAGTGCATTATGTTTGGGCCCATAACTTAAAACAATTAAGCAATACTGACATCATTCTGGCATGTGCATAGAGAATGAAAAATATGTATATTATTTATGATTAAAGTCAGATCAGTGGTTTTGATATTAGGCAGTCTTGAAGTGTAACAATGGGTTTTTAATGGAAAATGAAGTTTTTCATTAATATCTCGAAGGTATTAAGTCCTAGTGACCAAATTCTTGGCATGGTAGGGGATTTTGGAGACATCTAACTGTATGCCGAATTTAAGGAACTAAGAGCTGAAGCTGGGGAGCTGAGCTCTTGCAAACTGCATAACACTAGCTTAATGTAAACAATATGTTACATGGTGCTTGAAAACTTATTAAAATCTACAGTTTTTAATCAACTGGTTTCAAATTTTTGGTGTTAACAGTTGAAATGCTAACAAAAACATGCTGTGAAAATTAAATCCACAGTACTTACAGGAAAAAAACGTGCCATGGTCAAAGTTGGGCTAAATTTAAGGTACCAATTTTTTATTTTTATTAATATTTTAGAAAATTTAAAAGATTTTCATCTAATTTTGGGTATACAATTTAATTTTGATTAATTAAAGTTATATTACTGGAAAAAAGGTCAATAGCTTTAACATTTTTTGTGTTAAGTGATCAAATATCTTTCCTGATTTTTTACAAAATGCATTATGTTTGGGCCCAGAACTTTTTTAAATTAAATAATACAGACATAATTTCTTGCATGTACATAGGAACTATATAGAGGAATATTTATGGTAAATATGAGGAAAAACAAATGAGTGGTTTTGATATTAGGCAGTCCTGAAAGGTTTTTAGGTTTTTAATAAAAAATTGAGGTTTTTCCTTAATTTCTCAAAGGAACGAAGTTGCAAAGACCCAGTTTTCGGCTTGGTAGGAGATCTTGGGGACATCTAACATTATGCCGAATTTTGGATTCCTAGGTCTTACGGTTTCAAAACGTGCCACATCTACGGACGGACGGACGGACGGACGGACAGACGGACGGACGACGGACAATGGACCACGACTATAGCTCAGATGACTTATAGTCAGCTGAGCTAAAAAATTGGTAGTCATTTCTTTGTGTTATACCATCTGCTTTTGCAGGGGAAACATATCTGTAGTTTCAAAATCTAAATATATCTTGATATAATATCAATCTGACTAACAAAGTCAGGTGATCAAATTTATCATCAGATAATTATACACAAATTTTTCTGCTGGTGAGTTGTTTGTTAAACAGACCTGTTTCAGCTCAAAGATCCCTTTGATGGCCTTATCATGGGCGAGCGGGATGAGTGGTACGGAGGCAAAACCCAGGTGAGCTGTTTCATCAGGATCAACATCATCAAAAACGTACACTAGTAATGGCTGAAAGGTAAAAGGGAGCAGCAAGGTACTAACAATTGTTATTATACACCTCAAGGTGATCTCTTACTTCTCCAGCAATAGGCCTTGCTTTTAATAGTAGCAGGGGTGAGCCCAGCTATTTTATAGGTTCTACAAAAGGCTAGAGAACTTATCCATTGGGTCATTATGCTCCCAGTATAACATGGTGCATTTAGTTATTTTCTATTCAGCACCTGGAAGTTAAAAAGTATTTCAACAATCTTGCAAAAATTGAAAACCTCTTCACTGTCCAGTCCACCTGTATTTTTTGCCACAAGAACAATAGTAAAGGGTTTACACAATCACTCTGAACAAATGTTAAATAACAAAACAATACATTTATGATATAATAAAAGAATAATGTTGATATTGCTCAGATATATGACTTAAGTACTATCTGGTGTGTCTGTGGTTTAAATAGCATATTTATATAAATATATTTGCTCTGCTGATTATTGATATACTGAGTGCTGACACAGGTACATTTTATTTTTCTCACCTGTGCTTTAAGGTATCGGTCCAGATCATGAGTCATTGGTACAGGGAAAGTCTTGTGGTCGTTGAACTGAGGATTGTTAGAGCCCACGATTATAGAAGAATCGTGATCGTCAAAGTCAAAGAACTTGTACACGCAGAATGGTGAGGGCTGTACACCTACAATAAAGGTAAAAAATAGTCACTTCCTCATCAAAGATTTACAAGACATTGGTGCTTCTTGTTCTTACATTAAAATTCTGAAGAAACATAATAATTATAACTGTAAATGTAAATTTTGTTATGGTGGTGTATAAAACATATTAATATAACCAAACCATAGTTCTCCATGTGGCTCATTAACATTTACATAAAAAAATTGCGTAAGAAAAAAAACTTTTTTATTTTGAAATTGAGGTCAATAACAAATCACCACATTTCAATCATCTTAAGATTCTAAATATGAATTTTTCTTCTGGAACCTTGACCATTTTACACGATGTGAAGTAAGGTATTTTTGTTATGATTATAATTATCCCCTGCTTGTACACTTGATATTGACCTATAATCTGTGCTCTGTAATCTTGAATTTTCCTTTGACCTAATATTTGTGTTCCATAACCTTGACCTTAGGCCTGGTTCTTGACCTTGACCTTTGACCTACCTTCCCTCCTGGCCTTGAGGTCAGCACACTTGATGACCTTGATGTGGAGCTGGTTAATGTTTCCATCAGGTCTCTGGGCCGCCTCCTCATCCATGGCCTGCAGGGCTTGTTCCCCGGCTTTCACGTTGGCTGTCATGTAACCTAGGGCCTTGGAACGCTCCTGCATGAACAACAGAATCAGGGCTCAAAATTAGTGCCAAAATACCAGAATTTGAAGAGGTGGTAATAACTGGCTCATGCCTGTCACCTTGGGAGGGCAAAAAGTGACTGCCACTTTTACCTCCACCAAGCGCAGGGGTAATTTTTTTAAGCGGCGTTTGTTTGTCTGTTAGCAACATTACTCAAAAAGTGTCTTACAGTTTTGGATGCAATTTTCAGGATAGCTAGGCCAAGACAATGAACAATTGATCAAATTATTGGGGTGATCTGGAATACCATCTGGATCCAGGAGTTTTTTTAAGGGAAAATGCTACATTTCTGACAATGTCAGATGGGAGAAATGAGCTGCCTTGGTGGAGGCCTGTGCTCACTGAGTGAAGATTTCTAGTTTGCATTGTCTTTGCAATAAACCCATTGGTAAATCTTACAAACCTAGCTTGTAAAAGATTTTTTCTATCCAAAACAATGAAAGTAGGAATTGTATGAAATGTCTGTATAAAAAACAAATGTTATAACTTATACCAACAGCACACTTGTTAAAAGGCTGTGTAGCAACTTAATATTAATATATTTAATGAAGCATTAATAAAAGAAAAATTTCTAAACAAAAAGGTGAATCAGATAAGAAATACTAAATTTAAGAAGTTTAAAGAAAAAGTTTACAGATATATACTTGCTAGACACTGTAGGTAGTTGCATAAAACAGTTTATTATTACAAGCAGCCTCATATATTTAAGGAGGAAATAATGCCAGGTACCAAATAAATTTAAACTCTCTATACAGGGCTTCAGTACAGAGGGTGATGGAGATATATATCCCCCCCCCCCTGTTTTAGCAAGGGAGAGGGGGGTTGGTCAATGAAATCATAACCCCTCCCCCTGATAATCAGACTAATATTATATATTGGAAATAATATAATTATTAGAATTACACAATTTGGTTCCATTTCTGAGTTTACTATGAAATATTATATCTAAACCTGGTTTAGAATTAACATGTACCTTATGTTTTTAACCTTATACTTAATTGTAATATATTTGACTAATGAGTTACACAGACAATAAAAAGTTGTCAAATTATCCTCCCATGCCTTTGAGTTATACCCCCCACCCTAGAAGATAAATTGATGACACCATCTCCATACCTTGTAGAGTCTGAGGGCCTGGTCCATCGGCACCCTGAGTCTGACCCACATTGATTATCCTCCCATGCCTTTGAGTTATACCCCCCACCCTAGAAGATAAATTGATGACACCGTCTCCATACCTTGTAGAGTCTGAGGGCCTGGTCCATCGGCACCCTGAGTCTGACCCAGTACTCTACTGTTCCATAGTTAATTCCTGTTCCGTTATCAACCAGCCCCGTCAGCTGAGCAGTGGCGTGGTACCGGCCTCCAGACTTGTCAAGTATCTCTCTCATCTTCAGCTGACAGGCAGCCACTGTGCGGTAATCTGTACCAAACGACTGGTGGAGTTCAAGTGTGGTCGAATCCTATAACAATGAAGAGTGCATATTGTTTCAAATTATACAGCTGAGCTAGAGTGGTAGGGCTTTCTATAGGAGCATGTATGTGAGGGCATGTACCAGACTGAGACAGTGCTATGACAGGTTTTAACATATTCAAAGGCATCATTTCTTACTATAATATTTTACGCTTATAAACACTTTTCTTGCAAGATTTTATTGTGCATTATTTTATGACTGTGGTATTTCTTTTGTAAATTCATTATCTATTATATTATATTACATTAAGTTAGCATTACCATTACAAAGAATTGGTCTAAACAATATTTTATTTAATAGTAGCAAGAGGTTTAGGAAACAGGGCACAGCCCTATATCAATTCATCTCCTCATATATAAATAATCATTTTACATAATGCAACAGAATGACCATGATTTTTCACATAAATGTCCTTTTCATGAGTGAAACTAGATGTGTCGGAACGACACGAATGCCCCCGCCTGGGGCAAATTAGAATCATTTGTAAAATTTTGAAAAATTTTTTAAGTTCAGGAGGTGTCGTATGGTTAAAAGTAGGTCAACAAGGGCAAAATGCAAACTCGATCTGTAACGGGTCATTATCAAGCAACACACCAAAAATCATGCCAGTATATGCAGGCATTGTGAAAAAAAGTCCATACATGTGCATTTTCCATAAAAATTTCTGTCTTTCATGAAATTTTCTATGTTTAGGAGCCGTAAAACAATCAAAAGTAGGTCAACCGGGATGAAACGCGAACTCTGTAACTGTCATTATCTGCCCACACATAAAAAATTAGGGTGGTATCTGCGGCATTGAGAAAAAAAATCAGTACATATGCATTTGTTATGAAAATTTCTATTTTTCATGAAACTTTCTATGTTCAGGAGCAGTCAAATGGTCAAAAGTAGGTCAACTGGGACAAAACAAGAACTCGATCTGTAACTGATCATTATCTGCCTACACACCAAAAATCAGGCCCGTTTCTGCAGGCAATGCGAAAAAAGTCCATACATGTGCACTTTTTTATGAAATTTTCTATGTTAGAGCACCGTCAAATGGTCAAAAGTATGTCAACTGGGACAAAACGTGAACTCTATCTGTAACTGGTCATTATCTGCCCACACACCACAAATCAGGCCAATATCTGCAGGTACTGCGAAGAAAAGTCTGTACAAGTGTATTTGTCATTAAAATTTATATTTTACATGAAATTTTCTATGTTCAGGTGCCGTAAAACAATCAAAAGTAGGTCAACTGGGACGAAACGCGAACTCGATCTGTAACTGGTCAATATCTGCCCACACACCAAAAATCAGGCCAATATCTGCAGGCATTGCGAAAAAAAGTCCGTACATGTGTATTTGTCATGAAATTTCATATTTTTCATGAAATTTTCTATGTTCAGGAGCCGTAAAACGGTCAAAAGTAGGTCAACCGGGACGAAACGCGAACTTGATCTGTAACTGGTCATTATCTGCCCACACACCAAAAATCAGGCCAATATCTGCAGGCATTGCGAAAAAAAGTCCGTACATGTGTATCTGTCATGAATATTTCTATTTTTCATGAAATTTTCTAAGTTTAGGAGCCGTAAAACAGTCAAAAGTAGGTCAACTGGGACAAAACGCGAACTCGATCTGTAACTGGTCATTATCTGCCCACACACAAAAAATCAGGCCAATATCTGCAGGTACTGCGAAAAAAGTCCGTACATGTGTATTTTTCATGAAATTTTCTAAGTTTAGGAGCCGTAAAACGGTCAAAAGTAGGTCAACTGGGACAAAACGCTAACTCGATCTGAAACTGGTCTATATCTGCCCACACACCAAAAGTCAGGCCAATATCTGCAGGCATTGCGAAAAAAAGTCCGTACAACTGTTTGATTTCGGAATGACGGAAGGACGGAATGACGGACATCGGTAAAACTATATGCCCCGGCCACTTTGTGGCGGGGGCATAAAAAATATTATCGATGTACACATTGCTATGGCTGTACCTTGGCAAGAATCAAAATAACATGTCAGGCTGCATTTCCTTGTATGTGGCAGTATCTGTTGCACAGCAAACGCATCATTTTTTATTTAGTCTTACATCATTCACTGGTCTTTGCATAACAACAGTATATCAAAGTATAATCACAGTTCAGCCTGGTTGTGATCTTATGACACACATTTCTAGTCCACACAATGTTCTTATACTGTGGGGATGACTGGTCATACAAACCAGGTTCTATAATTTATTTGCCCTTGTTGTCAGGCAAAGACATGGCCCTTCCTAATGTTGGTGAACAGAGAAAGGAGACCAGCCTGGGTATGGGGAACCCCCATGTGACAATATTTGAAATTTTAATTCCAACGCTTTTGCCATGCGGAAAATGAAGAAACCCACCACAGCTGGATTCAAAACCTGACCCATGCATTTGGTGCGCAGCAATTGCACACATGGAAATAGCACAGGGCATTTTAACTTGTTAGATTTTTGCCAAGTGTTTGCTGCACAGTAAAAGGAAAAGCACCATACGCCCACTATGACACAATGATTCATGCTGGACCTCAAGTTACACCCTTGTGCTCTTGTCCATCAATTATTAAAAGTTCCAGTTGAACAAGGACCAGCACTTACCTTCTGTAGATAGTGAAGGAGGAAGTCATCGACCTTGACCTGGTACTGGGAGGTGAAGGTGAACTCTGGTTTAGGTCCCCTCATGACAGGTGTTGCCTGTATCTCAAACTCAAAGAACTCCCAGGTACAGAACAAGCTGGGTTCATCATCTCCCATAGCCTTAAGGCCTTCTGGCGTCAACACCACCTACATGTACAAACAAGTTAGTTTGCTTTCCAGATCTGAAACCTCTGATATTTCATGGAATTTTAATTAAATCATGCAGAGTTTTTCAAGCTAAGAATATTGATGAATTTATTTTTTGTTGTATGAAAATAACACAATGTTTTGTACTGACAATTTTTTTTATATCTTATTGTAGCAATATCATGATAGAATTCTAAATTTTTTAAATTATATACTAATTAAAGTAAATATTGCAGATATAACAGAATATGTAAATAAGCAAAATAAAAATATGGACATGTATGAAAATTTCAATTAGCGATTTTTTCATTTACAAAATGAAAACAAAAAAGTTTATATCAATCATGATATATGGTCACTAATTTTATAGACAGTGTTGTAGTCGAGTCCACGCCATCTGAGCCTGAGAGCAAGTCCAAGTCCAGGCCACTCAAGTCCAAGTCCTTGAGGTTTGAGTCCAAGTCCATCTTCTTTGAGTCCAAGTCATTTTGGACCCAAGTCCAAGTCTTAGTCCAATACTAATATCCTTAAAAAGCAATTTAAAATAGAAATTTATTAAAATAGATTATTTACATTTTTTAGCTAGTTCACATAGGCTTTTACTATAATGGTTAATTACATTTATAGCTCCTGATGCTGAGCAAAGCTTGGTATATAATGTTATTATTTTGTAGTATTCTGCTAGTAGATCACACATATAAATACATTTTTATAAGTGAAAGATTAATTTTTATTGAACTGGAGATGGACTCAGTCAGATTTCTCCAGCCCTTACCTAAGAGTCCAAGTACATGTCCGAGTTCAAGACCCCCTAGTCCAAGTCCCGTAAAAAAGTGATGTCCCTACATCACTATCTATAGGACACGTCAGGGTATTACAACAGTTGAGAGCAGAAATTTACAATCCTTACCCGCTTAACATGGATCTCCATTAAGTTCTGTCCTCTTTCTAAGTGCACTGTCTCATCAATCTCTTCAACATCAGAACCCTAGGTAGAAGCACCCATATATAGTCAAGTTTATGACATTAATTTGCAACTATCTGCTTTTTGTGACAAAAGTTTTCTGCTAATCTTATAATTCTCTTTCATCGATTTACTTGTGTACTTTATGTCAAAGACGGACACTTTTTATTAATAATTTTTATTATTATCTTAAGTCTGATCTGTAAGACAATAGTTTAACTTGACTTTGGTTTTGGTATACAGTTACTCAAAAACAAATCAACCCAGTTGCAGGAATGAATTTGTCCCACATAATTATAATTACAGGTCAACCAGCAAATACCACTTCATGGTGAAACAATTGACTTAATCATGAACTCAATGTGACCTTAATCGCATATTCATACAAAGAATAATCATAAGCAGAGTAGTTGCAACCAACCAATCAAGTTTCAACTGGCAATGTAAACAGTCAATCACCTCACAAGTGCAAAAATGTGACATCATAAGTGACATGTTTTTGTGACGTCTTTGTGACATCACAGTTGTCATAAAAACAGCTCCCACAACCATAGACATGGAAAGCCTTCTATGCAGGAGCGTTTCTGGGGCTCATTCGCATAATCAGGTCACAGGGATGGAGCATAAGGGATGTAGTGGTTATGTCAATTGCTGTTAAACTATTTAATAAGCTTCTGAATATGCATTTGATAATAAAAACATAAATAATGTGATGTTACATTTTATTTGCATGCATATATTATATTGTTCAAACTTACTTCGTCTTGCGGTCGGATTCTGTGCTGTCTTGTACCATAGGCCACATCTCTCAGCTGGGCTTCTAGTTTCTAAAATTTCACAAATATTTTGTTCATTAAAACCAAGCTAAAGCAAAGGGATCAGATCTTAATTTAAACAATTTATAATTACACTTTTCATATTCTATGCACACATCTATGCAGCTTCCCCATTGTAATGGTTGACAAACACTTTTAACAAGCCATCCATCAAATAAAGTAAAAGTGTTTTCTTTTTCAAAAGGCCAGTGATGGTCATTTGGATATATATAGCCTTCTAGCTAGAATAAGGCTATGTAATCACAGTAAACAATGTTGTAAGTATTCAAACATATTCCTTAAAAGTTCTCTCATTTTATGACCAGTTTCAATCCCTATTCACTGCAAGATAAAAAGAGAATACAGATTTTGATACAAGAAAATGGTAAAAATGGTGGTATCTTGATTCAGGCAGGAACGCAGGGATTTATTAGATTTGTTTGATTTATATACACTAGTGTTGGGAATTGGTTCTAATTTCATGATCGATCATCTGTAAAATTCAGTTGACTTCTAAAGACTGAAAATTAATCAGTTGTATAGAGGACTAATTAGAAGTCTGACTTTTTCACCATATATAGTCTTCCTCATCACAAAGACTTGGTTACATGCAAAACTTTAATTTTTATTAATGAGGATGGGTCCATGGCCTGTTGGTGGCACTGTCTATTGAATGAGGATGAAGGTATTCATACAATAAGGATGATATGTAATTATTAAGCCTTCTGGATTTCAGGTTTTATGTGCACGGGGGGAAGAATAATCCAAAAGTCATAACCTGTCATTAAGACAGAGTTAATCTCTGATGTTCTACAAGATTACACCATAATGTCATTGAGGCACTAGTGGGGTTTGAACTGCAGATCTTCAGCTCCTAAATCCAATGCTTTAACCACTAGGCTACGTCCTACCCTACATACAAACTTAATGATGGATTATGAGTCTGCAAGATCAAAGATCAGATTGTTTTGCACCAACAGTCCCATCATCTATTAAAATCAATAAATGGCCAATCCCTAATTAACAAAGAACTTTCATACAATACTTTGACACTATCCCTGTCAACCTGTTTTTTGTGATTATCTACAAGTAAGACACACTTGCAAAGAGGGAAATGCGTAATTTTTGGTACCCTACCTGCTCACGATATAAATATTATTCACTACACAGCCTGGTTGAAACGTCTCATATATATCTGTGGTTCAATGCTTCCCCAACAGGTGACAATTCTTTATCCTCCTTGGATATGAATATGATGTAATGTCGTGTAACAGTGAAGATCGTGCACGTGGAGAAACAGGTATCACTGTAAACAGGGGTCGGCAGCTCTTGATTATTGGTCACGTGAATATGAGCGCCTCTTTTGTGTGTAACGTCTATTATGACATCATCACTGTTCCCTGCCATGTTCATTTCACAGATTGGTGGCAGGATGTCGCCACAGAATAGACTGGTTTCTCATCAAATGGTTTTAATTTGTTTACAGGAAAATGATATAAGGAAGGCTATCATTTCCAAAAAGTTAATTATGCACTTTCCCTTTTTATTCTAGGGGCAAAACGTTTTGATTCTTTGACTTGCAAAAATATAATCGTGAAAAAACATATGGGCATGGGTGGTGGAACAGACTATAGCTGAATCAGATTTTTTGGGTTGTTATCAGGTTAAGCTAGACTGTTAGTGGTCTGTGGTTAGTGGTCTGTGTACCTACCCTGATCCTGGCTGCCCTGATGTCCAGCAGCTGAGCGTACTCCTCCAGTTTGGCCTCATACTCTTTACCATCTTGCTCCATCTTCCTGGTGACTGCATCAACCTGTTACACATGAAAATACAGCTTTGTTGATGCATCCATAGGTATATACTTACATTCAACTAGAATGAGTTTCATTTTCTCAATGCAAAACCAGATGTATGTCTCCCCTCTCTATGGGCCTCCCATCCCCAAATTTTAGGAAAAAATACAGACTACTTCAAAGGTCACAGAATTCACAAATAGTTTCTATTCCGGCTGATTGAATTTGAAGATGAAGGGCAAGGTCACATGTTTTTGAACAACTGCGAAACTTCACAAGTTTGAATTTCATGAATACATACTGATTGGTTCAAAAGTTATAGCATTCACAAATAATTTCTATTCCGGCTGATTTGACCTTAAAGATTTAGGTCAAGGTCAACAGTTTTCGAACTCATCAAAGAACTTGGTTGAAACAACTAGTGTTTTAAATTGAGGAAACAATTTGTGTTTTTTTGAGATTAAGGGGGTTCACAACAAATTTCTATTTTGCCCCATATGACCAAAGGTCAAGGTCACCTGTTTTCGAACTTGTCTGAAATATTGGTTGAAAAAATTTAAATTTCAAATTTGATGAAAAAATTTTGAGTAAGTCAAAAGTTCACAAGAAATGACACAGATGCCGTCATCAACTAGTATCGCCTGACCATTGTTTACTATATCGCAGTCATAATGAACTGTCCTGCAATATTTTGGATAATTTGTCTCATACAAATTACATGCCAGGTAAGACATTATTAAACACTCGGTAGTCGGAGGAATGGCTCCTGTAACCTATAGTCTAGAACTTTTTATACTGTCTTCTTTGTATAAAAAAAATCCCGGAAAACATGCCGACATGGGTACTGGTATATTTATAGACTACACGTGTTTTTTTTTTTACAAAGCTCTGCCAAATTATGCAAAAATTTATTGTTGTCAGATGACTGACACTTTACAATGTTTAAGGTCAACTATTGGTTGCTCGTTAGTCCAGTGCTTATGATTATTCATTGAATGAATATGCGATTAAGGTCACATAGAGTTCATGGATAGGTCAATTATAACACATTGTGCTGTTTGCACATGTGTGTGAAATTTTTCTCTCCAACAGTTTATAGTCTTGATCATCTTGTTATGTATAGAGTGTATGTGAGTGTGTGTTTCTTACCTGTTGCTGGTAGTCTTTGTTTATCTTGTTCTACAATGTGTGTAACACTGTGTATGTATGTGTGTGTTCTTACCTCTTGCTGGTAATCTTTGTTTATCTTATGTTGTACTATCAACATATTCCTGGTCTTCTCAAGCTCATTAATTGTTTCAGCATGCTCAGCTTGGAGCTCTCTCACAAGCTTGGAATTATCTGAAAATAAGCAAATTTGTGGAATTAATGTCCCTCGCTTCCACCTCTTGATGTCTTTCATGCTTGATAAGCAACCAAAATTATGAGACGTGGAGAAATCTTCAGGGCACATGAAAACTTAAACAGATCCACTATGACATGTAGAGACATCTGCAGGTGAACATAAAAACGAAAACACATTAAGAAATAGGACCAAACTTTGATAATTTCTACTATGACATGTAGAGACATCTGCAGGTAAACATAAAAATGAAAACACATTAAGAAATAGGACCAAACTTTGTTAATTTTGTTTTTGAACTGGAAAGAATGAATTTTCAGACAGACACTCCAAAAAAATCCAAACCAAGGTATACATGAGAGCAATCAGTGACCCAAATTTGAATGAAATTGGATAATATTCAGGAAAGTTACTGCATGGAAACTAAAATGTTACGGACAGACAGACAGACACACCCAAATCAATGTCCCCTGTTCCTTCCAAGGACATATATATATATATGTAAGCCCGTAGTTCTCTCCTAGGCATGGAACCAACAAATGCTTAACTGTAAAACAATATCATACAGAGTAAATCAAGATAATTTTAGATAAACTATATTTCTGTTATATTATGTTAGCACTGGTGTCAGTTTTGATCATTTTGTAAAAGTCAACAAACCTCTAACTTGGATATTATGCAGGATACAGCACAGGAAACAATGTACAGTCCCTTCATAGTCAAATGTGTAGTCGAAAATTAAAATACAGAAACAAGATTTGCAAATGCTTAGCCTAGGATGAAGTACTTCACCATCCTTCTTTCTTTAACAAAGAAATTCACTTGAGCTACTGAATGTCATATATTATTCATTGCAGCTTCTGCAAATTGTGCATTTTAATTAACTGAAGAAATATAGTTATTTTTAAAAAGAAAATACTGTTGTTGAATTAATACAGAATTCAAACTAACTGAAGAATGTACTGTAACTTTATTTTAACCTACATATAGATATTATTTAAAAGTCATCATACCTATCTGTTTCTCATCCTCCACCTTCTGGAGGAACTCCAGCTCTTGGTCTCCTTTGGTCTTCCTCTGTTTCACAATCATCAGAGCTTCCTCTATTTCCTGGAAATCAACTGCACTTTCCTGAAAGATATGAATCAAATTTTATCACTAACATTCAGGACTATGATAATTAGATGGGACATCATATAACTGGTAAAGGAATTATCTGTACACAATGCTTTCATATTTTATTATATGTCTGGAAAGGTGTAGTAATATATGAACAGGAAAATAATACAAACTAGAGATTAAATGAATGCCATAATGAATGTCAAATTGATCTGAAATTTATTACCACAAATGATCAAAATGAGACCAATTATCAGAAAAATCACAGCATTACCTATTATCTATAAAGTTATGGTAAAAACTATTTTAAGTATTTGCCTGACAGCCATATTCGATTTAACAGGGGTCAGAAATTTGAAAACTCTTATGAACACTTATCATTGCTGTGAATTTGAGAATGATCAAGTGAATTATTTTTTAGATACTGTGTGAAAAAGAAAATCATCTATTATGCTCTAGCAGCCATGTTGGTTTTTGGATGGGTCTGTAACTCAAAAGGGCTAGTTGCCTCCTTGGTACCAATCATCCCTGTGAATTTGAGAAAGATGAAACACATTCTTTTTTAGATAATGCGCATGAAAGAAAATCGCTTATTGTGCTGGAGGCCATATTGGTTTCTGGATGGGTCTGTAATTCAATAGAGCTGGAGCTTTCATAGACGCCGATCATGTCTGTGAATTTGAGAAAGATCAAATGTATAATTTATGAGATAATGCACGCATAGGAAAATCATGGATTGTGCTCTGGGGGCCATACTGGAATTCCGACAAGTCAGTTATTTCGACAGGACTGAAGTCCTCCTGGACACCAAAGAGGCATGAATATGAGAAAGATCAAGCATCTTCTCGATGACATATCGCACGTGAAAAAGGGTCACTTAGCAGGCACCTTACAAGTAAATTTAAAACTGATCTTTCACAACAAACATTTCACCATAGATTCCGCTGTGCTAAAACTGATTAGATTGACATGTTACCTAGTAATATCCAAGGAAACTCCAAACTGGAATGCAAAAAAAAAATCTGTAAACAATATCTGAGATAATACAATTAGTGTGGTATTCTTAAAACAAATTCTTGCTAAATTTATTTTACTTTATTTGTATACTGACCTGGGTGAAGAAGCCCATCTTCTCCTTAAGTTCATCCATTTCATGTTTCAGCTGGAAGTATTTGATGCGTAATTCCTTGTGTTCATCTTGCAGTTTTTCATGAGATTCTGCCAAAGTAGAAACAAATTCAATGGTACACAATTAACACAGAACAGGACCAGAGTACTGACATTTATTAATGACTGAGATTGACTGGAAATTTTACAGACCGGTAGAGCTTGAAATTAAATTATATTTCATAGGACTATCATGGAAGCAACAGGTGCGTGTGTAATGCAGATAGTGGTTATTCTTACTATTTTATATAGATTCTATTTAACCAAAATTAATAAGCTTAAGTTTTCCATTTTAAACCAATGAAAGTGCAGTCCTAAAATGAACTTTTTGAATTCACTGAACATTCAAACAGATTTTACTTCTAACAAGCAAATTCGTGGAATTAATGTCTTTGGGATCCTGTTGTCTTTCATGCTTGATAAGCAACCCAAATTATTACACGTGGAGAAAATCTTGAGAGCACACGAAAAACAGATACACTATGACATGTGGAGACATCTGCAGGCAAACATAAAAACTAAAACACACTAAGACATTTGACCAAATTCTGAGAATATTCTTTTTGAGCTGGAGAGAAATATTTTTCAGGTAGACACTCAAAAACCAATCCCAACCGAGGTAAGCATGAGAGCAATCATTGATCCAAATTTTAATGAAATCTGACAAAATTTAAAAAAAAAATAGCACAGAAATGAAACTAGATGTGTCGGAACGACACAAATGCCCCCGCCTGGGGCAAATTAGAAACATTTGTTAAATTTTGTAAAATTTTTTAAGTTCAGGAAGTATTGTATGGTCAAAAGTAGGTGAACAAGGGCAAAATGCAAACTCGATCTGTAAAGGGTCATTATCAAGCAACACACCAAAAATCAGGCCAGTATCTGCAGGCATTGTGAAAAAAAGTCCATATATGTGCATTTTTCATGAAAAATTCTGTCTTTCATGAAATTTTCTATGTTCAGGATCTGTCATATGGTGAAAAATAGGTTAACTGGGACAAAACACGAACTCAATCTGTAAGTGGTCATTATGTGCCCACAGACCAAACATTAGGCCAGTATCTGTAAGCATTGCATTGCGAAACTAGAATATTAGTAAAAGTTGATAATCATTTATAAATTTAAATTGGAGAGGAATATACTATGTTTCATAACAATCCACCAAATGCTTCCTGAGAAATAAGCTCCTAAGTTTTTTTCTATACTAAGCTCTGTGACCTTGAAAAGTAGGCTAAGATCACCCATCTTTGAACTTGACCAAGATTTTGTAAATATAATGCAATAGCACTGAAGAAATGAAGTTCCTGTGTTGAATACCTTTGGAGATTCTGCACAAAAGGCCAAAATTGAAAAAACCGATAAAATTTCATTAAAAAAATCAGAAATTGCAGGTGGCGCCACCAAAATTGTGCAGCACATACAGACCATCAGTCCCAATGATCATAGTAAGTTTTGTGAAAATCCACACAATGGTTCCTGAGATATAAACTTCTGAGTGTTTTTCTATAATCAGCTCTAAAATGTAGAAAAATGGGTCAAGGTCACCCATCTTCGAACTTGACCGAGATTTTATCGATATACATCTTCACTGATGAAATAAAATTCCAACGGTGAATCCTTTTAGAGATATCCCGCTCACAAGGTAAAAGTTAACAGACGCGGAACGGACGGACGGACAGACACCGGACAGACAGATGGACAGACGGACAGCTTGGGTGACGACAATAGCCCATCAGCCTATGAGCTGAGGGCTAAAAACGGCTGTACATGTGTATTTGTCATGAAAATTTCTATTTTTCATGAATTTTTCTAAGTTTAGGAGCCGTAAAACGGTCAAAAGTAGGTCAACCGGGACGAAGCGCGAACTCAATCTGTAACTGGTCATTATCTGCCCACACACCAAAAATCAGGCCAATATCTGCAGGCATTGCGAAAAAAAGTCCGTACATGTGTATTTGTCATGAAAATTTCTATTTTTCATGAAATTTTCTAAGTTTAGGAGCCGTAAAACGGTCAAAAGTAGGTCAACCGGGACGAAATGCGAACTCAATCTGTAACTGGTCATTATCTGCCACACACCAAAAATCAGGCCAATATCTGCAGGCATTGCGAAAAATAGTCCGTACATGTGTATTTGTCATGAAAATTTCTATTTTTAATGAAATTTTCTAAGTTTAGGAGCCGTAAAACGGTCAAAAGAAGGTCAACCGGGACAAAACGCGAACTCCATCTGTAACTTGTCATTATCTGCCACACATCAAAAATCAGGCCAATATCTGCAGGCATTGCAAAAAAAGTCCGTACATGTGTACTTGTCATGAAAATTTCTATTTTTCATGAAATTTTCTAAGTTTAGGAGCCGTAAAACCATCAAAAGTAGGTCAACCAAGACGAAATGCAAACTTGATCTGTAACTGGTCATTATCTGGCCACACACCAAAAATCAGGCCAATATCTGCAGGCATTGCGAAAAAAAGTACGTACATGTGTATTTGTCATAAAAATTTCTATTTTTCATGAAATTTTCTAAGTTTAGGAGCCGTCAAACGGTCAAAAGTAGGTCAACCGGGACGAAACGTGAACTCGATCTGTAACTGGTCATTATCTGCCAACACACCAAAAATCAGGCCAATATCTGCAGGCATTGCGAAAAAAAGTCCGTACAACTGTTTGATTTCGGAATGACGTAAGGACGGAAGGACGGACATGGGTAAAACTATATGCCCCGGCCACTTTGTGGCAGGGGCATAAAAACCTGATGGACGTACAGAGAGACAGACAAGCTGACAGACAAACCCAAAACATAACTATAACTACAGTGGAACCTATCCTTGATGGCATCTCTTTACTAAGGGCACCTCCTATTTACGGCCACTCATGGGCAGTCCCTTGAACTCGGATCCTGAAATCTATAACCTCCCTACTTGAGGCACCTCTCAATTGCTGGCAAAATATCGGGTCCCCATCACTCTTCATAATTCGGAGGTTCTACTGTATATCCTTACTCTCAGTTGTCATTAAAGACTGGTGTAGAAGTGCTTCTGTCTGTTTCTTCGATTACAAAACAATTGGGTATGGCTTTATATATTATCACACAGTCATCTATATACTTGTAGCTTACCTCTCTCGCCTGTAAGCTTATCTAGAATGGTTCCTTTTTCTCCCACGTCAGACTTCAGAGTTGCCTCCAGCTGTGCAATTTGCACCTTCAAACTGTTTTCTCTCTTCCGCCATTCTCTCTCTCGTTCCATATCAAAAGCACTGAAACAGAAAAATGACATAAATACATATATTATAATTTCAACAAAAGTCACTTAAGACATGGAAGACCAAGCTCTGTTGTTTATGCTTGAATAATTTTCAATGTTGAACATGTGGCACCAAAGCTTCGTGTGTCTGTAATAACTCTATGGGTAACATAAAAAAATTATATGAAGTGGAGAGAACATTAATATAACAGGCACTAACAATATTTATCCAAAATTCAGCTCATTTAAATTTAGCTATGTGTTCTTAGTATATGTTGTTATATGCAATTTAAATGTGTTGGAAATGATCCCAACTGCTAATTTTCTAACTCCACCAGTTAAGGTTTCTAACTTTAATTCCTAGCTATTTGTCATAAACATTTGTCTTTAACTACTTCTTAAGTCAATTATTCTACACACATATACTTCTTGAAATAAGAGTAAATGTACAACCTCTTACCTATTAACCAGCTTTTCATTTGCTTCTTTCAAGATATCCTTTTCTCTTTCCAGGTCAGCCACTTGCTCTTGCAGCTTTCAGTGAAAAAAAAATTGAAAAAAAAATCTACAAACTCAAGAAACTATGATAAAATAGTCTCAGGACCGTCTCAGGCCTAAGAGTATGTGGAAACATTGTTTCAGTTTTTCCTTGACATAACCCAAAACTATTGCCCTGGAACCACTTCACTTGTACATTAAAGTTCTTCACATTGTGGTTCATGAAATGTCTTTAAAACTACAGCATATAATAAATATTTCATTACCCACATTATTATTGAGGCCCCATGCTCATCATGTAGCGAAGAGGATTAATGATAACATTATTAAAGGTTAGTAAAATTCTCAACTCAGGGACTTACCCTGTACTTAGCTGTAGCTTTCAACTATATCTTATGATCATCATCAGCAGTCTAGCGCCATTGAAGACTCAGGTGTTGTCACAAGACCACGTTGATCATGTGACCACAAGTGGTTGTAGAACTGCAGGAACCCATGGTCATGTGACAACGCCTGAGTCATTGTCAGGGGCACTAGACTGCTAATGATGATCGTGAGATATGGTCAAAATCTACAGCTACATACAATGTAAGTCCCTGCGTTGAGAATTTTACTTACCTTTATGAAATCTCCAGGGACAGAATCCAACATACATAGTTTGATAACATTATTATTATTACAATTAATTTTTTTATAATTATCCATACAATTATTACTATTACTATTATTATTATCATTATATTTATTGCAAGTCTAATAATTCAATAACCTTCATCCTCTCCTTTTAAGTTATGGTTAAATGTTTCATCTAAATGTAAAATTAAACACAAAATCGATTTTTATTAAATCAAAATTCAAACTGATTTCATCATTCTGCTCTTGCAGAAAATATTTCTGAGTAATATGTTAAAGAAATGCAGTCAGTGAAATGGAAAAACCAGTTAATATACCTGCACAAGAGTGTGGTGAGTGGATGAGCCTGTTTTGAGCTGGTTCTGTAGAGACAAAACGTGGCTCTCTGACTGCTGTAGCTGTGAGTTTGCGTGTTCCAGCTCAGCAAGAACCTGGTCATGGCTACTCTTAACTGTGTGCATTTTCTGTAAGATAAACATTACAGTATATGAAACAAAACTTAAAAGTGGAGAAAATGTTACATATAATATATATCATTATATTAAATTTTTATGCTCATTTTGCACAGTGGCATACCAGATAAACTATTCCATTTCTTGTTTCCATCTGAATGTGTCACAACAACAACATGCAATATCCACATATTCCAATAGTGAAATGTTTTTTAACTTTTATGCTGATAAAAGAATGTAGGTGGCAGCATTGAAAATGACACAAAAGTGTCAAACCTATCTCCATCCCTCTCCTTTTTACATTTGCTTACCAACAGGTGCTCTTTTTGCTTAAAACATTTTGACATATTGCCAAAGAAGCAAGCCTGTCTACATAAGGGTTGTGGTGATACATGATATCATGATATAAAGTTTGGGCATCAGATCCTGTTTACCTGATTTAAGACGAAACACATTCCACCTAACATCATTTGTTTGAAGCTGAGTGACTATCACTTAATGTCAAGAATCTAATTTACTGGTGATCAAATACCTTCAGTGTACCAATACAGGGACATTTTACATTAACTAGACATTAGTATCATAGCCATAGTATCGCCAGACAAATGAGGTTTTGTGGTATTTTGTTGATATAATGTGATGTATTTGTATTTTAGTCACGGTCATGACCTCAAATCAATAAACTGCATTCCAAAATATCCAACATTTGAAAAAAAAAATTTAATTTAAAAAAAAATAATTTAAATTAAATTAAATTTTAAAATTAAATTTAAAATTAAATATACCTCATTCCATAAACTATGGAATCTATATACATGCATAACATGAAAGAAATCTGTCCATTACTGTTTGACTTATAATGCTCACAGTATATACTGTCAAGTGGCAATGATGGGGTATTCAAAGGCGCAAAAAACAAGAAAAGGACAACAGGTGGCGCCACCTATCTTCTGCAAAAGACAAAACTATCCAAGATCTTCCGTCAACTTTATTTTTTGGACCAATCCATGCATCCCTTTTTGAGATATTCATGATTGTATCCGCCAAAACAGAGTTTTGCGGATACTATGTTTTCAGCTGGCCGCCGCCGCCGCCGCCGCGTAGGTGTCCGGAGAACTCCTCCGTGACCGCTGGGCGGAATTTTCCGAAACTCGGGATTATGTTCGGGTCACAAGTGAACTGCTGCGCCCCGATTTTGTTTTGACCTCTGACCTTTCCTTTGCGCTCTGCATCCGTTTGTGCGTCTGTTTCCACACATAAACCCACATATCTCGGGAACCGTTTGACCGATCAGGAAAATTTTTTTGCACAAATGTAGCCCTCGGAGAGCTTTATAACATACACCAAAAATGGTTGCGCCACCTGCAACCATGTTTGCACAGTGTCCATCTGTTCGTCTGCCTTGGGTTAAAATCACTCATATCTCTGCAGTGACTTGACTAATTCACCTGAAATTGGGCATGCGTAAACATCCTGGATAGCTTTTCTGATTTTATGACAGGTGGCGCCACCTACATTCACGTTTACGCTGCAGACATCCAAGCTCATATCTCGGGAACCGTTTGACCGATCAGGAAAATTCTTTTGCACAAATGTAGCCCTTGGAGAGCTTTATAACATACACCAAAAATGGTGGCGCCACCTGCAACCATGTTTGCACAGTGTCCATCTGTTCATCTGCCTTGGGTTAAAATCACTCATATCTCTGCAGTGACTTGACTAATTCACCTGAAATTGGGCATGCGTATACATCCTGGATAGCTTTTCTGATTTTATGACAGGTGGCACCACCTACATTCACGTTTACACTGCAGACATCAAAGCTCATATCTCGGGAACCGTTTGACCGATTGGGCCAAAATTTTGCATGTGTATAAATCTCACATAGCTCTTTATCATACGCAAAACTGGTGGCGCCACCTGCAGCCATGTTTGCACAGCTCCCATCTGTTTGTCTGCCATGGGATAAAATCACTCATATCTCGGCAGTGGTTTGACATATCTGCCTAAAATTTTGCAAGTTTATACATCCCCGACAGCTCTCTTGATTTTATGACAGGTGGCGCCACCTGCATTCTAGTTTATGCAGCAGATATCCAAGCTCATATCTTGGGAACTGTTTGACTGATTGGGCCAAAGTTTTGCATGTGTATAGAGCTTTCTGGAGTTTTTTGGTAGGTAGCGCAACCTACATACACAATTTGGCTGCAGACATCCATGCTAATATGCAACACTTCACCCGTTCCACTCTGATTTAGGCGGATACAAGTAGTCGCTTGTCGACTACCCGTATTCTAGTTTTATGTGATTTTCACCATATATGGTAATATTCAAGGTCAAAGCCACTCTCAAAGGAAAGGTCATGACCCCAATTTTAATATACATCATCCCATAACCCATACCTATGTTCATGCATAATATTAAAGAAATCTGTCAATCAGTTTTTGACTTGTGATGCTAAAAGTACTGTCAAGTGGCAATGATGGGAGTATTAAACGGCACAAAAACAAGAAAAGGATACTAGGTGGCACCACCAGTTTCCGGTACATGACATCACTATCCAAGATCTTTGTCCAACTTGATTTTTGGATAAATCCATGAAAGATTTCTTGAGATATTTAAGAATTTGTGTGATTTTCCCCAAAAATGGATCTATTCAAGGTCAAGGTCACTCTCCTAGTTGAGGTCATGACCCCATTTTAAATAGGCTTCGTCCTCTCACCTATATCTATAAATATGTCAAGTTTGAAAAAGATCCTTGAAATATTTTTTGAGTTATTGTGTCCAAAAGAAATCTCTGCGGCGGCGGCGGCGCAACCGTGCCTAAACCATAGTATCTCCAGACTATGTCTGGCGATACAATGATGAAATATTTTACTTAGTACACATAATGTAATAGCGGATTAGTGCATCTTTACAGCTCCAATAGTAATAAATAGCACTGAGGTGGTACTGCTTTGGTGCCACCTTATTTACTAAGTTTTGCTTCAGTTTGTTAAACTTATGCCAATAATCAACAAAAGCACCATAAATGGTGCATAATACGCATGTCACATATCTTGTGACCTCTGTCATCATTAAATATGCATGAATTTTGCTAAAGAATACACTTCAGGTGATAAACTGTAGTGATCAATACTCATAATGAGTTTCATGAAAATCCATCAGATTTTCGTTAAGTAATCATGGTGCCACCAAAATCTGGTGACTTCTGACCTCATTAAATATTTGAACTCGGGTGAGATAATCTATTAGTATATAGTTATGGTGAGTTTTGTGAAAATCTTTCCAAACCCAGGTAAGTTATCGTAACAACATTATAAGTCAGACAGACAGATGGACCGTGGGTATACCATAATATGTTCCATCATAGACGGGCTCATAACAATAAAACATATGATCTTAAGAGCATTATATCCTTGGCAAATGGGCAACAGATAATGCAACAAATTCAAGAATGGGCTAAAAAAAAGGTGGTGAGAGTGATACTGACCTCCTCCAGGTTTGCATACTGTGCCTGTAGAGCGGTCAGTTTAGTGGATTTTTCCT
This sequence comes from Sipunculus nudus, assembly GCA_026874595.1. Taxonomy (NCBI): domain Eukaryota; kingdom Metazoa; phylum Annelida; class Sipuncula; order Golfingiida; family Sipunculidae; genus Sipunculus; species Sipunculus nudus. The sequence goes on along the minus strand of CM049316.1, from coordinate 64,819,458 downwards.
TCACCTCTCTCTGCAGGCGGATAATATCAATGTTCTCCTGGATGTTATTCCTGTGGTGAATTTAAATACAAGGTTTTCTTTATTTTATATTCATTGAAAATAAAACAAAAGTACTTTATCTAAACTAGGCTTAATCAGTCTACAGGTACAGGGATGTTATATAACCATGGAGATAGAATTAGATGGGGTGAGCAATCAATGCATTAGTTATTCAGAATTTGGAGCTTTTTATCAAATTTGTAATTATTTTTGGGGGAACTTACATGCCCCATAGCTTGGAGGATATAGGTTACAGTGACCTAATTTCAGGTTTCCAAGGAGATTTTTTATGGACCTCCATTGATTTTCAGATAGAAGTTTCTAGGTCCAGCAGTTCCTATTTGTGCCCTGTTAATGTACAGACATATGGACAGATGGATGGAAAGACGGATGGATAACAGATAAAGAGTGATCGCTTTAGCTCAGATCACTTTGTCAGCTGAGCTAAAAATTCACAGTATTGTCCAATATGACACAGACACCACGCACTGCTTCGAACTGGAAAAGCTGAGATTGAAAGCAGCAGGATTAAAAAATCACTCCTTGTGGCTACAGGTATATAAGTATTTGGTTGCTAGTGACTGCACATATGTGTCTTTTAATTAGAGATTGTACATGCATGATATTTTAATTTCTGCTTTCATAAAATTTCATTAAATTTATGTGAAACAGCACACCAATGCTTAAGTGTAGCTGCTGAAAGCAACATCAGATGCAGCACCTGTAGTGTCTGACTTTTACAAGGTTTTGCAATAACGATGGACCCTGAGTACAATGGGCATCCCTGCGAGTACAACAAACAGGAGCAATTAACCTTAGAGACTGGGATACTGGTCATTTTGATAATGGCGTTGATACCAGAGCTCACTCCACCTAATTCTATCTCCATGATATAACACATGGTTAAGAGGGAATAAGAGGTAACCCTTTACACACTGGCCTACTCAATGGTGATTGGCCCAACATTTTTTCCCATATAATTACACAGTAATTATCATTTTAATTGCTAAAATTCACCATTAAGCATCTGCGGAAACAATGTTAAGAGTCCTTTAGGAATTGCAGTAAAAAATTTTAAATAAGAATTAATGCTTATATGAGTAAGATCCTCAATGATTTGTTTCCTTAATTTGTTGTTTGTGATCTGAGTACTGATTTCCTGTAATTGAAAATCTTTAGAACACTTAAATTAACGCAATATAAACCATGATAACAATATAAACTATGCATACCAATGAATCAATCTGCTGTTTGTCAAACCCATTTATAATATGACAAAAGTATTTTTTCAACAAATGTACTAAGATGTGTACAATATTGTCTAAACTGAAATAAACCTGTAAGCACACCTTTAATTGATCTAACCAAAACGGTAAATATTAAATAAATGTATATATTTCTGGAGACATGCTTCCTAAAAAGAACAACCTTTGAAATTTCAGCTTATAATTGCAGTCAGTTCCACTCTGAGTTATTGTAAAAAAATACACAAGGAGATTTCATATAAATTATTTAGGATAATTTAAAATTTAAATTTGAAAATGCAAGTAAAAAAGTAACTCTAATCCATTCACCCAATCTCACTCACAAGCGTAACTCTGTCAACACTATAACAAGCAAATATATAATCACATATTTAGAACAGTATCCGAATTGAACACATTATTTCCCAATTCCTAGTCAGCAAGTAATATACATATATTATTCAAACATATCTCATTAATATGCAAATAAGATACACATTAAATTAACCACCCAAACAGCAAACGTGACACCCTTGTTCCCATGTGAACAGAGAAAAAGTTTGTCATCTTTTAGTATGCAATTCAGTTCATGAATATGCAAATGAGTTTGAAACCAAACACCCAATCAAACAGACGTGTTAGTATAGGACTGAAGCCTGGACTGTGAAAGCCGTTAGTTAATAGAACTTTGTGAAGATGACATGGGTGACATATTGTGTATTTACCCCAATGCAAGTGAAGTGGGAAAACTGTACGGTATTCACTAGATAGTGTTTGTGTGTATTCATAAGATCAAAACATATAGTTTCATGGATTTTGATGAAACTTTACACATAAGTTTGGAATATGATCATTTAGGAATGATGACATTGTTTAACTGATTCATGCAGTGATTATTAAAAGATGAGAGTTTTCAGAATTTGGCTGCTTTGTTTACAATGTACTCAAAAGAAAGCAGCATATTTATTGCATCCTAAATTCTGCCATCATAGAGGTATCATGCATTATGCCAAATGTAGCTTTTACATAATTTCTTTATTTTTTGCCAAACGAAAATCCGTAATAAATGCTGCAAATATAGTTTTATTTCACATGACTGTTTTGTATGTCAGACAATAAACATGTGCACAAAATGACTGTGCTTTTTTTTGGCTGTGTGGGTAGGCATGTCTTATCACATACCGGTAGTTAAGTCTTTTGTGACCATAAACTGGTGATAATATTATTTTTAAATGTTTACCTTACACCATCTGAACATTGACTTCCAAGATAATAAGGCAGCAATTAATGCATGACTGATATTCTTGTCTTACAGCCTCACGAGGATAGGCAAAAGAAACAAAGTAATGTAGCCAAGTCCACGCAATACAAGTCCGAGTGCAAGTCAGAGTCCAGGCTCCACAAGTCTGAGTCAAAATCAGTCTCTGAGGTTCGAGTCAAAGTCCACTTTCTTTGAGTCCAAGCCATCTAAAACCAAAGATGGAGTCTGCTTGATTTCTCGAGTCCTTACCTCTAAGTCTGACTGAGTCCAAGTCTGTGTCCCAACCAAAGGACTCAAGTCCGGACTCTGAGTCTAAGTCTGGACTTGAGTCATTCATCACTGCAAAAACATTTGAGCGCTGTCAGATTTGCTCCTTCTTCACTTGTTATGATCATAATGTTAGGATTACACCTACGATTTACATAATTATTATTGACAAGTATCAATGGATCAAACTTGTGACACCATTTTTTACAATAAATTTAGAGTGGGCCTTGCTTTAAGTGACCATCCTTTCTGCCAAAAGAAATGACTAAGATTCTGCATTCTTAAGTAAATACATGAGACATTTAATTATTACATCTCTCAGAATCACGCAAAATACACACATCCATGGTCACATGATGAAATGGTTTACAAAATTCGCTCACACGTGATCAAATAATAAAATAGCAAATCTAACACATGCACTCTTAGTCATATAATAAAGTACCATGTCAAATACATGCACTCATGGTCACATGATGAAATAACATGTCAAATACATGTACTCATGGTCACATGATCAAATAACATGTCAAAAACATGCACTCATGGTCACATGATCAAATAACATGTATAATACATGCACTCATGGTCACATGATCAAATAACGTATAAAAAATACACTCATGGGCACATGATGAAATAACATGTATAATACATGCACTCATGGTCACATGATGAAATAACATGTATAATACATGCACTCATGGTCACACGATGAATTAACATGTATAATACATGCACTCATGGTCACATGATGAAATAACATGTATAATACATGTACTCATGGTTACATGATGACATGACATGTATTATACATTTACTCATGGTCACATGAGTAAATGTATAATACATGTCATAATACATAATGCAGCATGAGTAATATGTACAATATATGCACTCAAAAGTCACATGATGAAATAATATGTATAATACATGCACTCATGGTCAAAGGTTAAATCATATGTAAAAAAAGTCATGGTCATATGATGAACTACCATGTAAAATTCATGCACTCATGGTTCCAGGATAAGATTACATGTCAATTCCAACACTTACGGTCACACAATAAATAAGACAAATATGTTTATTCTTAACCCACTGGTACAAATTTAAAACAACAAGAACACATCAAATCTTCAAGGACAAAACAAGGAAATCCCTTGATGTATGTTACCTGGTACAGGCTTGTGAGAGTCTTGCTCTGTATAAACTGAAAATTTCCATCTAATCTGTATATAACAAAGTCATTAGCAAAGTCATGAGCCACCTGGTTTCACTGATGTTTATAAAATGGCATAAATCTATCACAAAAAAAAACTAGAAAAGGACTCAGAGAGCGCAGGTCAACTTCCACTAAGGTAGCTCATTAACCCCATATAGCACTGTCAGAAATGCAGCATCTTTCTAAAAAAATATTCCTGGATCATGATGGTAATTAGGATCACCCCAATAATTTATTAAATTGTTCTATGTTTCATTGCTGAGATATCCTGAAAAAATCATAAAAATCTGTTAACAACTTTTTGAGTAATGTTGCTAACAGACAAATCAACACCAGAAAAAAACATAACCCTGCCCCTTGGTGGAGGTTACACTTAAACACAACCTAGTGTGGTACACTGTAACTAAACTACAGGTGTATCTACAGGTTAAAGGTTTAATCTTACCAATTGCTTATAAAATGTAATTTCAGAAGTGGATGGAGTAAGCACTATTGTCCAGTGCAATAACCTTCACCTCCAGTTTTTAGTCAACACGGTTCCCAAAATAGAACAGCCTCATTTTGGCTATGCCACAAGGAGGCTCCTCATCTAGTTCCTACCTTTACTGTTAGCAACGGAAAAGGCTCAGGCATAGTGACAGACAGCTGAGCCAACATGTCACCAAGATAGTGACACAGAAGAAAACTGATTACTGGCTTCTGTGGTCTTGGGGCAGGGAACAGGACTAAAAGCTGGGAGGTCATGAGTTCAAATCTCAGCCTAGGTGGTGAGATTTTCATGGTCTGCCCCTAACAAGGGTGAGGGCAATGCACGCTTAATATGAAGGCTGTGCCACATATTTGTGTATCACTCACAAATGAATGCATCCTTGGGGGTGATGGGGATGGTTTTGCACACCCAGGACCTGCAGGTGTCTTAAACACCAGGCCTGGGTGACACCAGGATACAAAAATAATATGATCGGAAGTGAGTTCCACGGCCCTGTCACTACGCTCTTTACACAGCTCTTTACATATAGGCCTACTACCTATCGTAAGCACAGTTTGTTTTGACCTCATATCCTGAATCTCTACACCAGAGGGGAGCACTGTAGTTTGGTCCAATCAGATGAGACCTTGTGCTGGAAGACAAAATGGTTTACCAGCCAAGTGAGGAATACACAGAGCTAATGTTGTTCATTTCATTTTGAGTGACAGCTCATTGCCCTGGCACACGTCTGAACAGGCCCCATGCTCAGAGAGAATGGCCCCACACATGGTTTCTGGGCGAAGCCTGATGCCTGTCGAGTGTTTGTTGGCTGGCATTTGGTTGGCTGCTAGTCACATCAGCAGTTTTTTCAGCAGACAGGCACACCACCTGGTGTTTAAGTGCATCATAAACGGTCAAAGCAGGCAGCAGGAAAATCAGTAGCTTCTTTAGAAACGCAAGATTTCCGCTGCCTCATACCCTGTCATATAGTCCCAAACCAAAATGGTACTCTGTATATGTACATATTTAATTAGAATTAGATAAGACAGCATAAAAAAAATGGAGGCAGTTTTCCTCCACAAAAAAAATCTTTCAAATGGTTTTGTTTATAAAGAAGAAAAAAAAGTAGGAAATTGATTCTCCTACAAAGGGAGTAACTGGATGAGGAGCCCATGGTGGCATTGTTGTTGTCTTTTTGTTCGCGAGGGGTTTCAAATTTGCAATTATTCGAAACGGGAAATTATCACAAACATAAAACCTTCATGAATAAGAAGTTCATTCATCAAAGGAAAGTCAAAAGGGAAAAGGTTGATGTTACAGGTAATAGATCTTGTGTGTAACCTATAAATCAAAGATTTTTATTATTATATCCTTTCTTATAAAATATTAAAACAATAAAATATTAATGTTGAAATTAATGTTTATCAACATTACCTTCAACATTAATTGAGACCTGGTCCAATTGATTTCTTTATGCGCATATTTTATTAATATTATTGATTCATATGATAATGGATATACTCTGTGTTGGTTATTTTAGGCTATTTTAAGATCGCAAAAAAAGGAACAATTGTGAAACAAAGAAGAATTTCAAATCACAAAATGTTAAACTTGTGATTATGAAGCCAACCAGTTATATAAATGAGGCTGTTCCATTTAGGGAACTGTATCACCTATAAACCTGAGGTGAAGGCTATAGTACTGGTCAGTTGTGACCTACATTAGTCCACGTAATGAAATTTAGTAATTTACTAATAAATCACTAGGTGGCAGCACATAGAATAGATCTAGGGCTGTAACAATACATAATCTCACAACAGGATACATATGTTGACATTTTGCTCTGGCAACTGCATATATGACATAAAACAATAAGTTTATTAAAGATTATATTCAAAGCCAATGTTCTTGCTTGTTAATTGGCAGATAGCCAAACTTTGTCTCAATTTTCAATACTAATGTATATATTTAATTACGACATATGACTTGTGACATCCATGTTTTAGTTTGTATGCAACCAGGCAGCCCCCATGAGCAGTTTCAAAATTTTGGATAGGTCATGGTTTGATATGGGTACAGAAATATGACAGGAAAGTAATATATCTGCAGAGAGTTTAGTGGCCATTAGAACTCGTATCTTCCAAGTAGAAGCTGGAGGAACACTCTGAGGATGACCCCACCCTCTTATGCAAATTATAGTAGGATATTAAAACAGAGACATCTGAAGTTACAAGTTCTATTTTTGACTTTGTTTCACAATGAAGCCATGTATTGTTACAGCCCAAGAAAGGTTATATGACACATTTATTGACTTAAAAAAAAGTTGGCAAAGCACAAGAATTTCCATAGTAAGTTACTTGATCATGATCAAATTTGAAATCTTGTTAACTTGGCCTTAGGTGCCAATTTTAACCATCTCATGAATATTTACAAAATATCTAATGAATATTAAGTACTCACCTTTGACCTTGGGTCATCTGTTGTTTAATTTTAAGAAGATCCTCTTCAAACTCTGCTTCACGGACCCTGCTCTGATAAACAAATGGTTCAATACAAAATCAGCAAAAATCAAACATATGTTTACAAGTATGAAATTAAATGAGCATCTTCATCATTTTAATTTGATTTCTGCTAGCATGTTTCAGATATGGATTTAAAAACAGTGTTAACTATCAACACAACATGGCCAGTGTGACAAATATTAATCCTTTAAGGTAGCATCCCTGGTAAAAACCCCTAAATTTAAAATCAAATATAAAGCTGTTTCAAATGCATATCAGACCCCATAAAGCATATATCATTTTAAGCCTGGTACAGAACTTATCTAATGGCATAAATATTTATGAAATTCACATTCAATTTCAAATAAAAAATTAACATTTTCAAAAATTTTAAATGGTACAGAATTGATATAAAATATGGGGCCTAATATGCATTTGAAACAGCCTTTGGATTCATTTTAAATTTAGATTATTTTGCCAGCAATGCTACCTTAGGCAGACCTTACACAGTGCTACTTTTTTCAACAATTTTCTTGATTTCCTATAATTTACTGTGACAGAAGTAAACAATCACAGTGAAGTCTTACCACCTCATGATTCCTACAATTTTTTTTTAAAACCAAAGTTTATTGCACTGGAACGTGACAGTTTATTCAATAATAAAGATTGTTTATTCCAACAACTGACCTAACCATGAACTCTATGTGACCTAAATCTCACATTCATTTAATGAACAATCATGAGCAGAGCCGTTTGCTAACAACCAATCAAGTTACCGTTGGCAATATAAACAGTCAATCACCTAACAAGCACAAAATCTGCATCATCTGGGTGACCCTCCCTAACAGAACACAGTCTCTACTAGTACTCCTGTCCACATGTTTTCCAGGATATTTTTTATACAAAGTATGCTTGGATAGTATAAACAGTTTTATGTCAAAATTTGCAGGAACATTTCCACAGACTGTCTAGTGGATACTAATGTCTTACCTTGCATTGACTTTGTATGAGACAAATAATAAAAATATGGCAAAACAGTTCACAATGATTGCCATGTTTTCATCACTGGAGAACAGAGATATAGCAAATTCCATCTGATGACGCAAATCAATGTGACGTCATATAAAACTGACCTTTGTGATGTCTTTCACATCCCCAAACCACAGACATGGAATGCCTTCTGTTTTTGGAGCTCATTAACATAATAAGGTCAAAGGGGCAGAGCATAATGGCTGTCGTGATTAGGTTATGAATATCATGTACATGTTGGGCTATTATAAAGGAATGTAATGTAATATGTGAGTAAATGATAAATGAAATTACCTGAATGATGGATTAATAGAGTCAAATAAAGTGGTTTATTTTTTATTTATTTAGGAGGGGTTGAAAATTGTGATATATTTGAGCAAATATGAATGCAATGACAGCAGTAATAAGCAGTAGTAGAATGATGATAAGGCTATTTGTTGAAGGATCTAAAGTGTATGGTAGTCTGCAAGCGTTCAATTTGACAGATATGATGTTATGATTAACTATGCTGATGAAGTGATTTATGAATATGTGACTGTATGACACAATATCTCTTTAGTCTTGACAAGGTACATTATTGTGATGCCCACTATGTCTACATATTACACAATAATGACATAATTTCTGGCATGTACATAGGTACCTATGAATATTAAAGTATGAATATATCTTATTCATCTTGTTCTTGCTTACTGAGGCTGACTTTGGGATGGGGTTCGGAGAAGGGAAAAGTGAGGGCAGCAGGAAGGTGGATGTAGAAATATTCTATTGTAATGTTTTTCATTTATATAAGAATATGAAAAGCTAAGAGGAAAGGGGCCCTCCTACTTGGTTATAGTAAAGTTCTAAATATATGATTGCAAACTAATACTCTGACAAGACTGTCATGAAGAAAAACAGTAAAAGTTTTGAGATACTGAGTTGCATACGAAAATTTACAGATGGACAGGCAAGTGGACAGAATGGACTCATACCTTTATTTCACTTTCAAGAGAATAATGCATTTAAGTTTATATATAATCCTATTTTTTTAAGCAGATCCACTTTTTCATTAAGAAGTTTTTATCTGAATCATTTTTTTATTTACAGGTTTATAAATTTTTAATTAAAAAACCTGAAAATATAAGTTAAAATATTAGAATTGTTGCAAAAGTTGCAATCATTATATATACAGAGTAAAAAACATTGGGTCATATTATGCATACACATATATTTTATTATTTTTATATCATAAATGTTTAAACTGATTTTAAAAGAAAATAATGCCACAACATGGCATCTACAAGAATATTCCTTGCATCACTATTAAAAAGTTTTGCACATTGGAGTTTTCAGGACATGCTTAATTTTATTCACCAAAATAAAATAAAAAGTAAATTTGATAAAATAAAAAATCTTTTCAAATAAAGTATACACACTGTTGGTTGAATGAGGGACAAACAATATCATTGTGCTAATTACTATCCCAGTTTTAATTAATTACTGGAATTAATAGTCAATTTCACACCTGGTGAAGTTTTTACTCTTCTGAAGTAAGGAATTACTTATCTCATGAACATCCACACTTTCACAGCAATAGACCACTTTGTGGACACAATTAAATGTACACTTTAATCATTGTAACCCTGGTGGTTCAATACAAAATCTAAAATATAGCATGTCCAAGAATAAAATAAAATACAGAAAAATTATAACATTCATCTAGTTTATGCACCAGGTGGGGGGGGGGGGGATGAGTGCAGTGCAGAGGGGAAGCCTGCTAGTAGTGGCCAAGCTGGGCCAAGGTAAGCTGCTTGGGGTGGGTTACATAATGCAAGTGAAGGCTGTACTACTAGGTGGGCTAGATGTAAACAACACTTGACATGGTGTATGAAAACATGAATAAAAGCTATTCATTCCAATTGATTTCTTTTGAAAGTTCAGATTTTAAAAGATTAAATCCTTATGCATGTATGCTGGGAAAATTAAATCAACAGTGCCAAAGTTGGACAAAATTTAAGGTATTGATTTTTTATTTATGCTAATAACTTGAAAAATTTGCAAAATTCAGATCTAATTTTGGGTAAACAATTGAATCTTGATTAAATAAAGTTATATTCCTGAAAAAAAGTCTCTAGGTTCAGCAATTCTCATGTTAGGTGAGTAAATATATTTCCTGATTTTTTAAAAAATTGCATTATGTTTTGGCCCATAACTTCAAAATAATACCAAAAACTGACCTTATTTTTGGTATGTTCATAGAAAATGTATAAAAGAATGTGAATACTATATACGATCAAAAACAGATCAGTGGTTTTGATATTAGTCAGCCTTGAAGTGTAACAATGGCTTTTTTTTATGGAAAACAGAGTTGTTTTTCCTTAATATCTCAAAGGAACAAAGTCCTAATGACCCAATTTTCGGTATGGTAGGAGATTTTGGGGACATCTAAAATTATGTCAACAGCCTGGGGAGCATAGAGATGTGCACTGAATGATCTACAGTCATCAAAGTGGACTGCTTGACAATGTAATGGAATACAACAAGAGCCTCCAAAAAAATTCAATAACTATCCTAATTTTACAGCTTTTATTTTCAAATTTCAGATTTTAACAGATTAAATCCTTATGTATACGTGGTGTGAAAATTAAATCGACAGTACTTACAGGAAAAAAACGTGCCACGGCCAAAGTTGGGCAAAATTTAAGGTACCTATTTTATATTTTTGCCAATATTTAAAAAAATTTAACAAATTTTGATCTAATTTTTGGTATACAATTAAATTTTGATTAATTAAAGTTGTATTACTGGAAAAAAGTCCCTTCCCTTTAACACTTTTGGTCTTAAGTGACCAAATATCTTCCTGATTTTTTTACAAAGTCCATTATGTTTGGGCCCATAACTTTTTTAAATTATATAATACTGACTTAATATCTGGCATGTACATAGGAACTACAAAAGGAATATTTATGGTAAATATGAAGAAAACCAGATGAGTGGTTTTGATATTAGGCAGTCCTGAAGTGTGAAAATAGATTTCTAATAAAAAATTTAGGTTTTTCCTTAATATCTCAAAGGAACGAAGTCCTATTGACCCAATTTTTGGCATGGTAGGAGATTATGGGGACATCTAACTGTATGCCGAAATTCAGATTCGTAGGTCCAACGGTGTCGAAACGTGCCAGTCTTACGGACGGACATCCAGACGGACGGACGGACGGACGGCACGACAGACGGACGGACGATGGACAATGGACCATGACTATAGCTCAAATGACTTATAGTCAGCTGAGCTAAAAATATTACAAAAAGATAAATCTTTTACAATTAAAATTGCCCATTACAAATGTTCAGGTTCTGTTTTTTTTTTTTTTGTTTCTGTCAATGAAATAAAATGGTGATTGTTTTGTATGAAAGTGTTATGAAACCACCAGGAAAAATTATACTTGATATTTAATCACAAACTAGTAAAAAGTAAACTAAAATGGATGCAATATGTCACACATAGTATAGATTATTATTATTATCATTAACTGATAACTTGTTTAAATAAAACGGGCACTATGTAACACTGTCAAATGAATAGGCTATCAGCTCAGTTTAAGCCAGCCAACATTTTGCATGAAACTCGGCTGACTGCTATAGGCAGCCATCCTTGTCCAAGCCAGCCACATTTCATTTTGTGGGGCTAACATAGCTCCGGGCTCTAAAATGGAAACAGGATGATGAAAAAAAAAACTTACAAATGTTATGAGTACCTGACAATGTCAGTTATAAACAAGACAATATCCTTACTTGTTCCTTCAGCATTTCTATGTCCTGTTCATAGATGTTGATCTGTTCATTTAGATGAGCAATTACATCCTCTCTGAAAAAATTCAACATTACAGTAAATACAAATAACATGCTATTTCTACAGTTTAATATATACAGAATGTAACATTTATGGCCAAGGCCTAGAATCTGCAAAATATGCTATTTTCAGTTTTATGTTTATAATATAATCTTATACACATAATGCATTTTATACTGATATAAGAACATTGAATGAATATTCATTGAATTAATAAAAAAAAAAAAAAAGAAGTCAATGCTCATATTTTCATAAAAAGCAAAGCTGGAACACATGTACCGGTGTATTACACATACTGAAGTGATATTAGGAGTATTTTCCTATAAAACCTGATACAACCTATTATATCATTATTTTTCTTGTAAATTAACAAGTACTGGTAATCTCATTTAGATAAATGAACAGATACAAATGTATATACCAACTTTATTCTACACTTTTACCAATGTGTCCACATATAACCAACAATATTTTAATACAGTATTTTGTTCTTTGACATCTGACCTATTTTGTTTCATAACCAAATTTCAGAAAATATCCTGAACTCCATGCACCTTCCAGCCTGGAAACATGATTTTTTCAAGGTTTTCCAGGTTTCCAGAATATAAAATACAATTCTTTGATAAAGTTAGGAACTGTAACATCTGTGTATCTGTAACCAATTAGAGATATATGGGAATGTACAAACAAGGTTGGTAGACATTTGTTTTCCTGATTACATACAACTTGCAACAAACAGTGTACTGTGGATGCCTTTTTTATTTGTGAGGGTTTCAAAATTGCAATATTTGCGAAAAAGGAAAATACAGCAAAAATTAAACCTTTGTGAATAAATAGTCCCATTGTTGGGAGACAAGTCAAAATTAAAAAGATTGCTGTTACCAATGATGTAAATTCTTTCAAATTATCTGCTAATAATGAAGAGTAATTTCTACTCGTTCCAAATTCACTTGGATTCCTACAATCATTATGATTTTGCACATATATTATGTAATATCATAAATCCATATAATAGGTGATATGCTCTGTTTTGTTTATTATATGGAGTGCTTGTGAAATTGGAACCCTCAAGAAATAATGAAACAAGAGCACTGCAAACGTGCATAATACGCCCGTCTTATGTCTTGTTACCTCTGACTTCATTAAATATGCATGAGTTTTGCTGAGAATTAAATTCATGTGAGAAATTGTATTGACTGATATTTATACTGAGTTTCATGAATATTCATAAGAAGTCATCATTGCACCACCAAAGTCTGATGACCTATGATCTCATTAAATATGCATGGATGTTGCCAGTAATCGAACTTACGCAAGATATTATATTGGATAATATTTCTGTTGAGTTTCATCAAATTTCTATTGCTGAGAATTAAATTCAGGTGAGAAATTGTATTGATTGATATTTATACAGAGTTTCATGAATATTTATATGAAGTCATCACTGCACTACCAAAGTCTGGTGACCTCTGATCTCATCAAATATGCATGGATGTTGCCAGTAATTGAACTTACCCAAGATATTATATTGGTTTATAATTCTGTTGAGTTTCATCAAAATCCATCATATTCCTGATAAGTTATTGCTGTGACACCACAAAGTAAAGCCTTGTGACATCTGACCTCATTTAATATGCGTGGATTTTGCCTATAATCAAACTCAGGCAAGATAATCTATTGGAAAATAGTTATGGTGAGTTTCATAAAAATCCATCTGTCTTGGTAAGTCATTGTGGCGGCACTTGAAGTCAACGGACAGACAGGCTGACAGACTGACAGACAGACAGTGGGAATACCATAATTTGTCCCATCATTGACAGGCTTATAAATATTAAAAAATTAAAAATTTTAACCTCACAAATATGAAGACAACCACAGTACCTATCCCCAAACATCAGGGCAGTAGGGCTGAATAAAAGCATGGTTTTATACTTACTGATGTCTGATCTCAGTGCGGGCGTCATCGAGCAGACTCTGTCCATATCGAGGGAGGCCGGGAGAGGTGATGCTTCTACAGGTACAGGCAGGAGGCGGGGTAAGGTAGGGTGTTTCTGCTAATCTATAATACTAGTATACTAACCTCAAAGGTGGCTACACAGATCCTGTCACCACTTGTGTACATGGCACAGTTTTCAAAATACTTTTCAGTCTTTGTAAAATCCTCAGCTAACCTGGTTCAATATACTTATTTTGTCAAATTACATTTATGTTTTAAGATAAATTACCAGAATCACACACAGCTCTGAAAGTTTTACAGGACTTATTTGAGGTCAGCTTTATCATGATGTAAACTACTGTATACACATAATGTGCAGGCATCATTATCATTTAGTAGGCAATTTCTGGCCGGTGACCAGATCTTTTGCAATTAGTATGTTGATGGTAATATATTTTCACATGGTACTTGCTATCAACAGATGCAAGGACAGTGTTTACTTTTTTGGTCTTTTGCCTGGTAAAAAAGAAGACCAATTATGCCAGAATGCCTCATTTAATCAACTCATCTTTTAACTACTTTCCTCAGTGGGGAGGGTGAGATACGAATACTGGTATCATCCTGTATTTTTTTTTTTGTAAACTTCAATCAAGAAAATGGGGGGGGGATTATTTATTGAATTATAACATTACTTTAAACTGATAGAACTTATTCTGTTACTGTGCAATATAACCTCAAAGTTACAAATTTTTTTTAAAATAAATATCTAACAGTAATCAAACAGCTCTTGTAAAGCACGGGTATACTACATTTACTATCATGTGTTTCTACTGTTCATGTTTTGCATCTCATTGGCAGTCTTCTTTCACCAGGAGTTAGAGGATTACAGTTATAAATTATTCAGATTTTTTCATCTATAATAACTAAATCATCAAGTATACTGTAAAAGGATCATGCTTATATACAATACGGCAGGCTGAAAATCACTGTCTGATAAAAATCAATGATTCTTCCATATAGTCATTCATATTACAGCTATTTCTATTGCAGAAATCATCTAATAATTGTAGATACCGTAATTGACGTAATGACCACCACCATCTTAATAAGCAACCCCCCACCTGGATTTTTTAGAGATATCTTTGAGAATACAGAAGGGATGAGCCATTCTTTCCTAAAAAACTTTGTACTTACAGCCACCATTATTTTGCGATCTCGCTTGACGATATTTGGTGTGAAATTATGTCAGGGTGTTCTAAGTCCAAAAATATTGGCTAACAAAAGAAATTTTTCATTAAATTAGCGACTAAAAATCCTCAAAAAAGATCACATTTTAGACTAAAACAGCATGGGAGTGCGCATTTTTGGGGTACAAAAAATATTCCATAAATTTCAATTTTGATAGTGCCTGTGGTGCTCTTAACGTCAAACATGGTATTATATTTTATGATGTATCTTATTAAAATCCACTGACCTTGATGACGGGGGAGGTCCTGTTACTCTCATCCCCTTCTGTATCCTTGGCTCTACGGTAGCCTTCTGTATACCCTGAAAATGAGATCCAGGGGTCTTGAAGCTCACTTGAGAACTGGCTGCATCTTTGTTCAATTCGTTTTTGTCAGTGTTTAAAAATGTATATTTATCCTTTCTGAAATTCTGTGATGTTAATGCAAAACTTGTATCTGTATATAACTGGAATAAATATAAGGTGCTTCGCTGATATTATCATTGCTTACTGTGACCAACTCTTAAGCTGCGTTATTGGGGGCGCCATGTGCGATATGTGGAGTGCGGCAGCAGAACGCGGTATGCGATGATATAAAATCGCATGGGGCATTTTCTTGGCGGGCAGTAATACACTGTGATATGGGCTCGATATGGGCTCCAATCCCACTAGGTCCCACTGCATGTGTAGTTCATGCATATGGTAACAGAGCTCATGGGCGCTACACTGCTCGCTGTATGGGGATCCAATTCTCTCCTGAGAATTCCATTTTCCAACGTGTCTGATGCCGTATACCACATGTCCAGTAAATGCTTTATGATAAAATAACTAGAGCGAAAAAAATTGATCACATACTGCGCACCCAGTAAATGCAGCTTAAGATACATATTTCAGTAGTACACACACATGTATGCACCTAAAAAATGGTCCTCTGGGCTCTATCTGATATTCACATGAAGTTCATCATATCCACATAAATAATTAACAAGCTGGAAGTCAATTACAGTGGGCCCTCCTGGAGCCAACTGACTTAATATTTAGTATCTTAAAAATATGTTTTGCTTGACTTATATCTCCACTGGGCATTTGAAATTTTACTTCAGGATTTCTGCATGAATTTTTTATATACATCAGAAATCCAGTTACTGATTAATTAAAGAATCTAGATTGTGGTTAAGTAGGTGCCAACATATTTTTGCTTCAAAACTGAAAATGACCTTTATATACTTGTATATCTTAATCACCATATATTTCTGCCAAAACATTGGGTGAAAAACACTTTTATGAAAACAACAACCTTTATTTCAATTATT
Organism: Sipunculus nudus; assembly: GCA_026874595.1. Lineage (NCBI taxonomy): Eukaryota > Metazoa > Annelida > Sipuncula > Golfingiida > Sipunculidae > Sipunculus > Sipunculus nudus. Next base: position 64,803,120 of record CM049316.1, on the reverse strand, counting down.
ATACAATTTTAGTAGTATATGGAAGATAGATAGACAACTAACAGTATCAATCCTGGATGGTACATGGGTGTATGGGGTGTTTCTCTTCCCCTGGCTGGTCAGCTGTTGTTTGTACACCATCAGCTGTTCAAAGAAAAAGACAATACAGATCATTAGGTTGTCTGAAGATTCCTTTTATTTTGATAACTCCCCGATACAAATACTGCGATCAGGTGTCTGATGGACAAGTGCCTTTTATGATGAATTAAGGGCTACATATTTACAACAAGAGCACCGCAAATGTTGCATAATACACTGTCACATATCTGGTGACCTCTGACCTAATTAAATATGCATTTTGCTAAGAATGTAATTCAGGTGAAAAACTCTGTTGGTAAATATTTATAATGAGTTACATGAAAATCCATAAAATTTTTGGTAAGTCACCTTTATCCTCATTAAATTCGCATGGATTTTGCTGCAAATCGAACTTTAATGAAATATAAAACTGATTAATATTTCTGTTGAGTTTTATCAAAATTCATAGAATTCCTCGTAGGTTATCGCGGTGACACCTCAATGCAGCCTAGTAACCTTTGACCTTATTAAATAAGCTTGGATTTTGCTCATAATCAAACTCAGGCCAGATAATATGTTGGTATGTAGTAAAAATGGTGAGTTTCGTGAAAATCCATCAAAGCCCTGGTAAGTGGTGAAACTAAAAGTAAACAGACCAAGGGTCAGACCATGGGTATACCATAATATGTTCTGTCATAGACGGGTGAATAAAGATGTATGATAAAAGCATACAAAGACCTTCTTTATTGTGTCCAGTAGTACTGTACTAACAATGTCCTCAAAGAAAGAGGATAATCTGGTGTGGCTCCACTGTAGCTACAGTATGCAGGGTTCTCCCCAGCCCTTTCTAGCGTATTGGTACCGATACGCTTTTATTTTTGCCGATACGCTTTTATTTTTGCCGATACGCTATTATTTTCACGTTTGTTTTGGCAGTTAGTCATGTAAGTTTATCTTTGTTAACACTGTCAGTTTTGGTCAGAAACTGGGGTTTCGTGAGGTTGAATGCCAAATCTGCAAGCAACCTTGGCCTGCAGAAAGTAAGTCCCGTCACTCGTGTACAACTAACGTCGCACTGGCGCAGGAAAACGATGTAACCAGGATCAGCTGTGAACAGGCCCTTTCAGCCTACTTACAACTGGCGTGCATAAAGGATGCTCTTATCTGAATGAAATAGTTCTACAGATCTTATATAAATAAAATAGTTATTTAGATGGACTGAATAAAGTGACGCATATTTTTAAATTATATTGGCAATTTCTTTATGATGCTCATGTTTTAGAGGAATGCCGCTCTCGCAAGGAAGTAGGGGCCACGGAAAGCAGGTCTTGTCACTTGTAAAGAACACGGCGCACCGGCGCAGAAATACGATGTTAGCAAAATTTTGTCCTTCAGGCGAATCACGACTGGCGTGTATAAATAATCGCAATAAAATAGTTCCAAAGTGTTTTTTTTATAACTGAATAAAGTGACATGTAATTTTCGACCATTTTGATTGCTGTACCCTCTTCTTAATGGAATGTTTTCTAGTTCATTGGTGGAGTTGGCATACACTGTATTTTATATTTAAAGAAACAAAACATAGACTTCACAATGGTAGAAGGGAACATACAAGTTGCCATAGCAACATTTGAAAGTTACATGGTGCAGCCAGGCCAACATCTTCAAGGGTTGGAGGAGTGGCTAACATCTGGATTAGGCAGCTGCAATATTGCCAGGACAAACATGAATGAGGAGTCTTTTCAGAGACAGGTATAATAAATGCTTATTGAAATGTTTATCAGAATGCAATTTCTTACAGTTTTTTTCAATTTCAATCCTTCATGGAACAACTTGTATTTTTAAGATGTCACTTGAATTGTAATGTTTTTTTTCTTTAAGGTAGCTGCACCATTCCTGACCAACCTGGTCACAAACTTGAAGGAAAGGTTCAAGGAATCTTGTATCCTCATGAGGTACACTTTCCTGGACCCTGAGCTGTTGGCTACTGAAGACGGGATGTTCTCAGATCAGGAACAGAAAGAAAACTTGAAGGTTTGTGTCTATAGTCTAATTAACATTTATTTCTATTTATGTCATTTTGAATAATAAAAAGTCAATTAAATGCTTTTTGGATCCTGAAATATATATCTAGTGGTATTGTTTTATAGCACTTATGCAGACACCTGGACCTGTCAGAGACAGCCACCACAAATGAATGGGAGCAGTTCAGGAAAAGGATGGCATCTGAGCTGAAAGATAAGACCCTGAGGCAAACATTGATGATGCTAACTGAGAAGTTTGGGGATTTATATCCAAATCTGGCTGCCATAGCAAACACTGCCCTGGTGTTGCCAGTGTCAACAGCAGGTAATTTCTAATTTACAAGGCTGGAAAAAGTTATTATTTACACATCAAATATCTCAATGACTGACTTTTCATCTAAGTTAATATTTGGATAGATTTCCAGATTATTATAATATATTATAATAAGAAATGATTGGACGATAAATGTTTTTCAGATTGTGAGAGGGGCTTTTCAGCTGTTAAGTGAATCAAGACCAGACTGTGCAGCAGGCTATCCCAGCAATCCATGAACATGTTGATGTTCATCTCTGTAGAGGGGCCATCCATAGCAGATTTCATATCTGAAAAGGCTGCCAAGCTGTGGTTGTCTCTAAAACCAAGAAGAATTTCTTTTTAAATTTGAGAGACTGACTAGAGTCACTGAGTCAAGAATAAAATGTTCAGATTTTATCAAACTGTTTTTCACATTTGGGGGCCTAGTCGGCCCCCAAACCCCCGACCATCATATAGTAGGGCTTTCTGTCAATCCTGGGGAGAACCCTGGTATGTACTTCTTGACCCACAAGGATGCAAGCGCTACATACTGAAACCAGTCTAGTTTATTGCTGAGGAAAAAACCAGTCTATTTTATTACTGAGGAGGAAACCAGTCTAGTTTATTGCTGAGGAGGAAACCAGTCTAGTTTATTATTGAGGAGGAATCCAATCTAGTATATTGTTGAGGAGGAAACAAGTCCACTCGGAACTCCTCGGCTGAATTCGGATTCTGACCCCAGATGTATCAAGGGTGCAGCCATGGAAGTAGTTCGGCGAAGGTCAAGGGTTAATTAAAATTCAAACCAACATTTAGAGACACGCTCTACATGTAATTGATATAATTGATTATTTGAAGGAATATACAGCAAGAGACTCTTAGATTATGTGCACTTAATATATGTTTTGCACTGCAATAGTTTTGCCTAGTTTTGCTGCATTAGGATAAAGTTGACGCCAGCTGGTACGCCAAATGGTACGCTTACTGGTGTGAACATTATTCTTGTGCTGTTTCCTTATTCGCCTTGTTGCATGACAAACATAAAGACGCCGTACGGCAATATGAAATACCTTATAATAAAGCTTATAAAAAGTATATTAACAATATTTGTAGATGTTCAACCGTTCTTCTTTAATTAATGCTTCGGGATGAAGTTTATTAGGGAGTATTTGGTTGTTGTTTGCCACTTCTGGCACAGAAAATACCCATGTCATGGGTATATCCTAGGGCCATAGATACATCTGAGCCTAATATCGAGTGTCTCGCAAGATATGGTGAGATGTTCCAAATGGAAACATGTCCAGTTTTTTAATAAGCAGGGCGCCAGTCTAGTTTATTGCTGAGGAAGAAACCAGTCTAGTTTTGGTTGGTTTACTGAGTTTTTATATCATGAGAAAATGAAGTGTACCTTCTCCTTCAATTGCTGGTTGTGTTTTTCCAGGTCCCTGATCTTGCCGTGCAGGTCTTCAAGCATCTCTTCCGTCTCAATATCCCGCACTTTCTTCACTGAAAGTCAATCATTATTGTTCCAGCTACATCACAGCTTTACATGGGTACAATAATAGGAAAATTGCAGAACTGTAGAGAAAATTATTTGTTGAATTCTGTTGCAGTTAAAACTTCATGAGACTTTTAAATTATCCATATTAAAAATTATGATTGAACTAGAGAAAGTTTTAAGCATTCTTACACCAAGGTTTCACACACACATATACACACTAGTGGTAGGAATCAATTATAAAATCATGATATTACATGACTGAAAGATAAATAATGATCAACAATTGATAATTAATCGATTATTTTACATACCATCTATATCACCATTAAATATGCTGTCTAGAATTATAACTAAAATTCTGACCGAGTGAATGCAGTTTGACTTGCACATCACACTGAACGGTCAAGAACTGTTGACACTTATTCATCACACAAGGTTAAGTTTTAATACTGTTAACTGTTTTGTGGCCTGTCTTTCTTATATCTCTGACAGAATAATAATATTTTATTGAGATAATACGACTACATAACCATATGCATAGCCAAAGTAGATTAAACACATGCAATTGATTTAACCCATTATGAAAGAAAATGACCAATCATTGATATAACTAATTAATCAGCGCTCTACAAATACACACACCAGCCTTTCTGTATATATCATGCAAAAAAATAAACTCTACAAGGCTTTATCTCATGAGCACACAAGAGTCATGGAAAGTAATTTAATTACAGGTTATAATGAACCAAGTTTGCTCAACTAAACAATGAAGTCAGATTCAAATAACTTAAGCACTGAATTGGTGTAGATATATTTAACAAGTAATGTATTAAATAAAAGGATTAAATTGTTTTGGATAAACTGACCACCATGATCTTGATCTGCTTTCTTCTTGTCACTCACAAGTCTTAGCAACTTGGTGGCCATCCTGTAAATAATAATATTAGATGTTATGTGGCTTGAATGATGACCTGTGATCTCTGTCTGTCACTGTTTATAATTAAATTTGAACCAAGGAGGTTACAGACTGGAGTATCAAGTGAGAGTCTGGCCGTGTCGAGTGTTGCTGACAGGGTCATAAAATTTGCTTCTATAAGGCACACTGAGATGCCACTGATACAGCGCGAGAGACCCCCCTCACCATGACTTCAGAACAGCTTGTTAGTTCCTGGAGACCCCCAGCTTTAGTAAGTTTCTCACCAAATTTATCTCCCGTAGTATTTAATGTAAACATTTGAACGATCATAAGTTTGAACACCATATTTTCATGTGTGTGAAACGTGTGTGAAGCTGTCGTTGCTAATGATGCCTAAGCTATAACTGGGCTGTGGTAAACATGGGCGATAATACAAGAACAAAGCCGTCAGTGACAGAGCGGGCAATGGCTCACTGTTTTTTATCAAAAAGAAAGTCATCCGGTCATAAGCGTCAAAATATTTAGTTATCGACGGAATACTAAAATACATGGCTAATTATTAATATATGTCAGAAGTGTGTGAACTGATGTAAATTTTTATAATTCCAAAGTTATTCAGGGAAAGTAAGGTTTACACTTAGCAGTCGTCTGTCATGAATCACGGCAGAAGTTGATGCAGAGTGATCGCTTCTATCCCAAAATGATCCAGTAATTCCTCAACACGAGACCTCTCTAGATATACGTGTTGCGCATAATTCTTGATAAAACAAACCATTTGCCCATTAATAATTCCAGTCAATGTTATTCCAGTGATTTACTGCTCAATTACTGGATATATCGCTCTCCGCTTCAGCGAGCTACAGTGTGGATCCAAGAAGTAACATCTAGCAGGCTGGCTTTATCAAAGGCTGTGCCGCCGCTTCGCCTGACAACCCAGCACAATAGGGTTAATGGGCTTATCATGTCTTAACTGCAATTAGCACACAACTGACTGAGATATGGAAGAGCTTCTGACAGTTGCTACTCCAGTCTGTAACCTCCTTCTTTGAACTGACTGTGATACTACAAACTGACATGGACACTATTTACTGGTAATCATTTCATAACTACACATTCAAACAGGGGACAGTCATTAAAAACCTGTATGATAATTGTCATGTGTCCATATCATCACTTTTTAAAGAAACCTTAAAATCTTAAATAGGAAAGAGCTGTACAAATGTATCAATATATACAAACATTAAAGGTGTGATTCAAAACTGTTTGCCAAATGCTGAATAAGAGCCACAACCATCTGAAATGCTTAACAAGGCCTAAAGGCCTAATGCGAACCTGTGCAAAGTTTGGGAGTATGAATGGAGGTTTATTTTTAAAATTTAATATTGATCCTCTTAAAGTCCTGCATATCTACCTTAGTCATTATGATTTCAGCAAAATGGAAGTTTCGGACCTGCAAGTTTCAGACTAGGACATTTTAAAACTAGAATATGTGTAGTCGACAAGCGACTATGTGTATCTGCAGAAATCAGAGTGGGACAGGTGAAGTGAGGCATGGATTAAGTGGCAAGGTGAATAGAGTGAGGTGTGTTGCATATTAGCATGAATGTCTGCAGCGTAAACATGAATGTAACAAGCAAAATTTTGGCCCAATCGGTCAAACGGTTCCTTAGATATGAGCTTGGATGTCGGCAGAGTAATCCTGAATGTAGGTGGCCACCCTGTCATAAAATAGAGAAAGCTGTCCAGGATGTATAAACCTGCAAAATTTCAGGTGGATAAGTCAAACCACTTCTGAGATAGGAGTGCTTTTATTCCAAGGCAGATGAACAGATGGACGCTGTGCATAAGTAGTTGCAGGCGGCCCCACAAGTTTTGCCTATGATGAAGAGCTATGCGAGATCTATAGGCATGCAAAAGTTTGGCCCAATCGGTCAAACGGTTCCCGAGATAAGAGCTTGGATGTCTGCAGAGTAAACCTGAATGTAGGTGGCGCCACCTGTCATAAAATAGAGAAAGCTTTCCAGGATGTATAAACCTGCAAAATTTCAGGTGGAAAAGTCAAACCACTGCTGAAATATGAGTGATTTTATCCCAAGGCAAATGAACAGATGGACGCTGTGAATAAGTGGTTGCAGGTGGCGCCACCATTTTTGCTTATGATGAAGAGCTATGTGAGATCTATTCACATGCAAAATTTTTTTCCCAATCAGTGGAACGGTTCCAGAGATATGAGCTTGGATGTCTGCAGAGTAAACCTGAATGAAGGTGGCGCCATCTATCATAAAATCAAGAGAGCTGTCCAGGATGTATAAACCTGCAAAATTTCAGGTGGAAAAGTCAAACCACTGCTGAGATATGAGTAATTTTTTCCCAAGGCAGATGAACAGATGGACTCTGTGCATAAGTGGTTGCAGGTGGAGCCACCAGTTTTGCCTATGATGAAGAGCTATGTGAGATCTAGAGGCAATCAAAATTTTGGCCCAATCGGTCAAACGGTTCCCGATATATGAGCTTGGATGTTTGCAGAGTAAACCTGAATGTAGGTGGCGCCACTCGTCATAAAATGGAGAAAGCTGTCCAGGATGTATAATCCTGCAAAATTTCAGGTGGAAAAGTCAAACCACTGCTGAGATATGAGTGATTTTATCCCAAGGCAGATGAACAGATGGACGCTGAGCAAAAATGGTTGCAGGTGGCGCCACCATTTTTAGTGTATGTTATAAAGCTATCAAAATTGCTACATTTGTGTAAAATTTTTAGCCTGATCAGTCAAACGGTTCCTGAGATATGTGGGTTTATGTGTGGAAACAGACGCACAAATGGACGCTGGGCAGAGAGGAAAGGTCAGAGGTCAACCAAAAATGAGGGCGCAGCAGTTCACATGTGACTGATCAAAATTCCGAATTTTAAAACATTCTGCCCAGTGATTATGGAGGAGTTCTCCAAAAACCTATGCAGCGATGGCGGCAGTGTCTGCGTCCGACTGAAAACATAGTATCCGCAAAACTCTGTTTTGGTGGATACAATGATTGTAGCTGGCACCACCAGTCTTATATACAAAGAAGAGATATATACATATGCCCAATGTCAGACTGATATGTCAAACCCCTCCTGTGAAATAAGCAGGGACATACACTGTGCAAAAATTATTGTAGGTGGCGCCACCAGTCTTGTACACTATAAAGCTACCCGATATGTATAAACATGCCCAATTTTAGGCTGATGTATCAAATTCCTCTGTAGAAATAAGCAGGCACATACACTGCAAAAGCAATGTAGCTGGCACCACCTGTCTTGTAAATGAGAATACCATCAAAGACGCATAGACAGGCCAAAATGTCAGTCCAATACATCAAACTTCCCTTGAGTTTGATGCACTGGGCTGACAAGTCTTAGGTGAGTAAGGCAGTTGCCCCCGATTGACCTGTGACAAATTGCTGCCTCAAGCTACTGCACTGAGTGAACTCTTGACCTGCACCTGGCTAGACTAAGTGAACTTTTGACTTGTACCTGGCTGCACTCAGTGAACTCTTGACCTGTTGCATAATCTGTCACAGTTGGCAGTCTGCCAAAGCTATAAATAGATTTAGGCTGAACTTTGGTGCCAAATATGATGCAGTGAGCAGTCTGCCAAAGCTATAAATAGAATGCAGCTACTGCACTGAGTGAAATCTTGACCTATATCTGGCTGCACTTCTTCCAATCCTGGCACTGTGCCAACATTATTTATAGAGCTGACATCATCTTGGCTAATGGCCAACATCAAGGCACTGGCAATCTGCCAATGGTAAACCAAGTGCTGCCATCTGTACACAAAAGTGGTCCCTACTTGAAATAACTTTGAAATTTATTTCCCCCATACAAAATGCTTTTCAGCTGACTTCTTTTATAAAAAAAGAAATCAGGAATATATGTAAAATTATTACGGACACATACTGAATGCAAAATTAAAATAACAGATATATCTCACTGATGGCAAATTCTTGAATTAAGTTGAGTAGGGATACCAATAATTTATAATCCACGTACAGTTGTTTTTATATAGCCACAGAGAGCTGAATATCCATGATTGTAACTTTGCCTGGTATGATGAATAACTAAAATCATAAGTCTAAATTTTTTAAAAGCCTTTAAAAAAACTATCTTTTCAATATTAACCAAAGATAACCTGAAATCTAAATGTCTAGTGGCATGATGTAATAGATGCTGACAAACTGGTGCCAGGCTAGATGTAACAGCATCACACAGCTAACATATATGATAAAATGACTCAATTCAATCTACATAATTCAGCCAAAAATCATTCATGTGGAACCATTAATGACAGTTATTATAAGAATTATTGTAGGGATTATTCTTGTAAAATATTTAACAAACTTGCTTCAGTGGCATCAGTGGAAAAACGTTTCGCAGGTTTATAACTCATATGGGAAAATACAGCAAAATGGCTAAGTTAAGCTTCTCATAACTCAGCCAAAAATCACTGAACCAAAACCATTTGAACAAACTTGAATTATCAACATCTAAGGATAGTTAATGTGTGAGATTTAAGAATTTGGCCCAGTGGTTTATGAGAAGAAGATCTTTGTAGCCCCTTAACTAAAATGGGATGTTATGGCATATGACTAAATTCAGCTTCCCATAACTCAGCCAAAAGTCAATGAACTGAGACCATTTGAACATATATCAGAAAGCACTAACCTAGGATCATTTCTGTGCGATATTTAACAATTTGGCTGTATGGTTTCAGAGAAGAAGTTTTTTGTAGCCCTCAGTATGATAGGGGCACTGATGACCCCTGTACAAAAAAGGTCGATGCAGGTGGTGCCACCAATACCTCAATTTCAGATATGACTCATGTGACCCACATTGGCATCAAATTTGGTAATGATAGCTCTGGCCGTTTCTAAGATTGTAATTTTATTATGCTTTTTTGGACAGATGACAAAGTTCAACTTCCTATAACTCGGCCAAAAATCAGCGAACTTAAACCATTCGAACAAACTTGAGATAGATTGTTTCTGGAATCATTTCTGTGAAATGACAATTTGGATCAACAGTTTTGGAGAAGAAGATTTTTAAAGCTTTTTTAGCTTTTTCCCAATAAAATCTAAGATAATGCAGTTAGCCAAATAATAAGCAAAATCCGATAGAGTTTTTTAGATGACTAATTTTTTGCATAAAATTTCGTGATGCTTACTCTTGCCGTTTTCAAGATAGTATGGGTTTACGTACAGACGACGGACGACGCCACACCATCGCATAAGCTCACAGGTTCGCTAAAAATAGATACCTTCATCACAGCTTACCTCCTCAGATTTTTTTTTCATTGGTATAAATTGTCAGTGACCAGTTGTTTTATCATGTGTGGTGAAAACTGGTATCTTAGAGATATTTATACAGCATTATTATTCTCACAATACATTTAACCCCAGTGAAAACATGTGATCCTACTATAATTTGAGGCTTTGGGTATGGTATAAAAACGTGTTATTCCAATATAAACTTTGCCACACCTCCTTGCCACAAAAATCTCTCCGCAGATAAATACTGGGCATTTTAGTATAAGTGCTGTTGTGTTGCATCCTCATTACCCTAATGAGCCCTGACAGGTTTATTTCTCCCAGTTTCTCAAAACTCCTCATGGGGGCTGCCATTTTGCATAGAGACTAAAAGTTGGATGTCACAGGTCACATAATGGGTATACCACTAGAGCATTTTAATAGCAATAACTTATCAGTCATGTTTACCGCTTTATCTTCTCCTCCTGTTTGCGAGCATGTTTTTTGAGTAGCAGATTTTCGTCGTACATGCGTAGATATTTGTCCTCCAGTTCCTCACGTTCCAATCTCCCCAAAGCCCTCTGCTTCTGGGTGAGCCCATCTGAAAATGACACAAACACACACAAAATTACATCAGCTTCTGTATTAACTAGACTGCTGAGTTATTATTTCAAAGCCAATTGACCTATCCAGCATAGCCCTTACGCTCCGCTCCTTTGATCTAATTATGCTAAAGAGCCCAAAAATGTCCCTACACAGAAGGCTTCCATGTCTATGGTTGTGAGAGCTGTTTATATGACAAAAGTAAAGTCACAATGACATCATAAAGGTCAGTCACACATGACACTGCATTGACTGATGTCATCAGCTGGAATTACTATATCTCTGTCCTCAAGGGATGAATATATCACAAACACTGTGATTTGTTTTGCTACATTTTGTATTATTTGTCTCTTACAAATGCAGTTTAAAGTAAAATATTTTTATTCACTTGGAAGAGGGTGGAATAGGTGATGAAGGCTTTGACCTTTTGAACTGTCTTTGTGTCAATAATATCCCAGTAAAACATACTGACACGGGTACTGGTACAGACAACCCCTGTTCTGTTAGAGAGAGTCACCCAAATTATGCATATTTTGCTCTTGTCAAGGGAATGACTGTTTACATTGCCAATGGTCACTTGATTGGTTGCTAGTAACTACTCTGTTCATGATTATTCATTGAATGAATATGTGATTAAGGTCACATAGAGTTCATGGTCTGGTCAATTCCTTGGTCAAATAGTACTGGTCTCAGAAGACTTGTAAGCCAGTGAAAGTTAAGACCGGGTATTTTGGGCTGATGCATTTACAGCTAAACATTAATACTAGAGTTGGGAGTCACTTCCCTGGTGATTATTGGTCACTTTTGGGGGCCAAAGGAGTATGAAATTTCTTATGAGATATAGATCTGCACATCCTCTCAACTGATATATAGGCCTGTATATTGATGAATATATCTAATAACTCTTTAGCTTAATAGTCACATAGTGTAAATAGTAAACTTAGGTATGAATCTATTAGTAAACACAGATTCATGGTCCTTAAGTTTGTATGCATAAATTTCATGAAAACATTCCTTCTGTCCTAACAAAGCCTAACCTTTGTGAAAAACTGTTATCTATTATGGAAATGCACAGTCCATCGACGGATGGTCTGCATCAGCTGACCAATCATCAATTAAAATCAATCACTGGTCCAAACACATTAATACAATTAAAAATTTCTACTTATAGAGATGCTTGTGCAGTGCACAAATTTAAAATATTTATTACAAACAGTTCAGATTCCAGCTATCAGTAACAAAATCACTAGATCCCTTACTCCTTTTTCAGTATGATCCTGTGTCTCTCAAGTTGTATAGAATCAGTTTTAAATATCTATTATATTTTATGGTCTTAAATGGGAGAGAAAATACCAGGAATAAACTAGAATGAGGTTGCTAAACAGATATGTGTCTCCCCTACCTATGGGCCACCCATCCCTAAAATTGAGGAGAAAACTACCAACTACTTCAAAAGTCACAGCATTCACAAATAAATTCTATTCCAGCTAATTTGACCTTGAAGATGAAGTCAAGGTCACATGTGTCTTAACACTTCCAAGATTTTTCAAGAAATATTTCACATATCAAATTTCATGAAAATATACAGAGTGTTTCAAAAGTTACAGCATTTACATTTAATTTCTGCTCCGGCTGATTAGACCTTGAAGATTTAGGTCAAAGTCATCAGTTCTTCAACTTGTCAAAGAACTTAGTTGAAGATATTAGTGTCTCAAATTTGAGGGGAAAATATGTGATACTTTAATAGTTAAGGGGTTAAAAAATTTTTTTCGGCCCATTTGAAATACTGGTTGAAACAAGCTACATTTTCAAATTTCATAAAAAAATGTTGAATCAGTCAAAAGTTATTGCGTTCACATGAAATGACACAGATGACGACAATGGATGGCGATGACAGACCAAACACTGGAAAATCAATGGAGCATTTTAACATCGTACTATCCATTTTATGCTATTCAGAAATCATCTCAAACTCTCTGCTGATTTTTGTACTATTTCTAAAGGTAGCTGCACTGTATTTAAGGGTAAATCCATATTTCTTGGATCTGGTCGATTCTTTTACAGTCTGTTGAGTTGCTTTTTGCTAAGAGGACACTGTTTCGGGATTATGGTTAGGTAAATGTGGTGATGTTATGTGCAGGGAGCACTGCATCCAGACCAGAGACTGGGCCCTGATGTTATTGACTGGTGCAAAGTGCAACGTCACAGGCATAATTTATAAATTACTGAAATCTAGCACATACATGGTTTTTATTCTTCCCATAAAAATCTTGTTTTTTCAATGTCAGAAATATTAAGCTTTTCATGAGATCTAGAATTTTTTGTCACAGGGGTTTTCCACAATGTAAACAACGACGTCACTGCCAAGTTGACAGTGCTCATAGATAAGCCAAAAGCTTTTCAACAAATCACACAACGTCATGGTTTTCATTGAAAAATAAATAGAAAAAATGTTCTTCCTCTAGGAATTGGCACCCCCTTGGATACGCCTCTGGTACAATACAAACTGCATATATTCTCAGTTTTCTCACCTGTCCTCCCTGCATCCCTGACGGGCATCTTATCTACATCCATATCCATCTTCAAGAACAGGTGTTAGCTGTTGAAACCAAAAAAAAAAATATAAAAAATAGAAGTTTTTATTCTGCACAAATGAACTCATCATGATGGCACAAGATGATAATTTGAGCCATTAAATTTGATTTAGAAGACACAATGACTCTCAAACAACACCACCATTTCATTAAATAACCCTTATTTTTCTAAAAGTATACATCTCGGCTATATTACATAATACTGCTTTTGTTTATAATTTGCATTAAAGATTGTAGGGAGCCACTATAGAACGCGGGCTTCGCTTCTAATGAGGAAAATATAAATAAAACTGTCTCCTCTCATTCCCTATTTTAACTCCTATTTTTCCCTGAAGATGTCCCTACACTCAACTTTTCTAACATTAACAACTATTAAGCATCAGAAGTTGCCTGCATTGGGAATCAAACCTACGATCTCTGGCCTAGGAGTCCTACATGCTACTAAGTGAGCCGTGAAGACGAGATACCAGCAGGAGTGAGTTTTGTTCAATTATATTGAAGCGCCATCTATCGCGAAAATTAGAAACCATTTACTATTTGAACAGGAAAATTAAGCTTTAGGTGGGGGCTTCACCCCCACACCCCCGTTCAGACGGGGAGCCCAGGTTCCCCGGACCCCTCCTCCTTTAATTTAATAAACTCCAGTTATGAGCAAAATTAAATACGGGAATTCTCAGGAAAATAATATGAATCGGCCTTTTTCAGGAAACAATTTATTATGCGACACCCGTTGAGCATAAGGTACCGGCGGTAGGCTGAAGCCCGGTTTCTATAGTTCTGCCAATTGTAGAATAGGCCACTGAAAAAAAACTTAAAAAGCACAATTACCGTTTTGTTCAAACCTTAATGAACAATTTATAATATGTATATATATATGAATCTGTCATAAGCCTGACATATCTTTGTTATTTCTTCAAAATGAACAGTATTATTAACACCGATTTAGCTTAAACATAAACAATATAAATATCACGGTTCCTGTAAGTGTACATTGTAAACATAACATTGCCATTTGGTTATGAGTCTCAGTCCTCACATTCAAACTTGCTTGGACATGCTTGACAACTGTAGTCGTAAAAACTTAAATGGTCGCCTTATACAAAAACAAAGCAGTGCCAGAATTATATGTGTCAAACACTAATAAAATTATGAGGAAAGCTTTCGTTATACGATACTCACTTCATGAAACAAAGACGTCAAATCTTAATTTAAAAACTGACATTTGGTGGAAAATCTGTCAGCCAGAAGTTTACATTCCACGCACATGCGCAGCGTCGTTAGCGATCGTTCTCCACGCAGAACAACTTAATATTACAACATGAATTGTGTTTTGCATTATAACCATAACTTTCATTACCAAGGGTTAAGCACTGCGCAGCCCCACAATCATATCTAATAATATTTCATACGACTGACACTTATCATCGCTTTAATATATAATTACAACATAAACTTCAAACAATCTTTTTTGGAAAATGTTTACGGTACCTTAGTCACCTGTGAAGGTCAAGGCTACATTACACTAAAATTTAGACGACTCTGCAGCTTTATTGGATATATAGATATCAGATAACAGTCACACACCAGTGCACATGCACCGTGTGCAGTGGATATATTAGTTATTGGTACCGAGATCACATGGAATGATTGAAAAGGAATAAATAGCACGATTTTATATGAATATTGGTCCTTATACGTAAGAATGGATGTACAAAATTTTACTTGCAGGACAGATTAATCCCTTAAGGGTTTCTTATATCAATCGATATATTTATATATATATAT
Source organism: Sipunculus nudus (assembly GCA_026874595.1). NCBI lineage: Eukaryota > Metazoa > Annelida > Sipuncula > Golfingiida > Sipunculidae > Sipunculus > Sipunculus nudus. The sequence goes on along the minus strand of CM049316.1, from coordinate 64,788,063 downwards.
ATATATATATATATATATATATATATATATGTATATATATAAATATATATATATATATATAGAGAGAGAGAGAGAGAGAGAGAGAGAGAAAGAGAGAGAGAGAGAGAGAGAGAAGGTAGAGTAACCCTCCGTTGTAAAGTGCTCTATGGCCTACAGACTAGGCCAGAGCGATATAACATTAGCCACATTCACCTGATGATCGGGTCGCATCCCGTGAAACAGACTGTTGTGAATTTACAGTGTTGTTTTTCTTCAGTGTTATATATATATATATATATATATATATATATATATATATATATGTATATGTGTGTGTGTGTGTGTGTGTTATTATAAAGATATAGTAATGTTTATTATTCATTATTTAATCAATTATATTTTACGACATTGACAATCAAATATATGAGTTCCTATTGTGTTATAATTTGACGTTTCTGAAAGTCCCTAGATAGATGATGAACGATAACGCATGCTGAATAGGTCAAACATATTTTTTTTGCACAATAATAAATTACTTATGAAGGTTTTTCTATCCTCACTAGACTAATTTTTTTCCTTAGCTATAGATTCACTAATTCATTTGAAATTAAGACCTAATCTTAAAACTTTATATATATTTTCACTGATATATGCTTATTTAATATTGACTTTATTTATTTAATTACCAACACTTTTATTTATATGCATCCATTCATATGTTAGTTTATGTCATTGAATTTAATTTCATCGTTCGTCATGTTATAATAATTCGTTCGATCATAAATTCATTCATTCATTCATTCATAAATTCATTCATTCATTCATTCATTCATTCATTCATTCATTCATTCATTCCTTCCTTCCTTCATTCATTCATTAATTCATTCATTCATTCATTCATTCATTCATTCATTCATTCATTCATCTATCCTTTTATCCATTCATCTAATCATTTATTTATTCGTCCATTTGATCAGTCTTTAAATAATGACTTTTTATACGTATAAATTTATCTTTTCGACCATTTAGTCGTTCGATCGTCGTTTAACATCCATTCACTAATTCACAGACTTGTTTGAAATACAGTAATATATTATTGTGATTAAAAGGTTATCAAACGGGACACAGGTGAAAAAGAGAGCGATTGATACAGATAAGGACTTGACGGCTGCTAGTAAATGAAGGTTTTGGTGAGCAATATATTGGTTATTTTTAATCAAACTCGTTGGTATATAGATGTGTCCATGCAACCAATCTCTTGGACACAGCAACCAATCTTTTTTGCTGAATTTTTAACTAATCTAGATTAGTTACATAATAACCAACTTGTTTTGGTCTGTTTTAACAATATCTTGGTGAATCTTTCATTAACAAATTGGTTAAATCAGAGGATTTTGGACTGTGGTTTAACAAAGAGAGCCAAGTATAAAATCACAGCGGCGTACAACATCAATAGTAGTCAATATAGTCAACTGTCAATAATAGCACATATATATGTTTTTGATTTTTTAAAATATTACTTTGACCTTTATAAAAATCAGTTTTTAGGTAAGATTAAAATCAATATTTAAAAACCATATCGCGATACCCAATATAATATTCACCGTATCGCGATATACCGATATATCGCGCAGCCCTATTAAATGAAAAACGAAACCATGTAAATGCGTACCGGGGAGAATACACTCAAAGAGAAATGAAGTTCTCAGATGACAGACGACAATGCAGCCAGACGACGGCGCATTAGTTCTTCTTTCATCTTGAACTTCTGAGTTACCGAAGTCCGCATTTGTCTTTCACGCCCGGTTCGTAAACATGATAAAATAATTTATATATAGTGCAGTGAGCTTTGGACCAGATGATATATATGTTCAAATCAGTCCCTTTTCGCAAGGTTCGCTGGCTTTGGTTAGGCCTATGGATTTTGTATACCTACGTTCTTTTGATCATTCGCTGTTACCATATAAAAAAACCCCACAAAATTCCGTAAGCCAAAAGCTTCTCATACTCAGTGTCATCAAAAGGGAGAAATTCACTACTACTCCCCTTTTTGGTTTTGTCATTTACAATTTGTTTCATGGCTTGGGAGGAAAAACAATTATCGTTATTGCATGAGATCCGTTGTTACTAAGACTGGATATCTGTCAGCCTATTCAGGTACAATACGTATTGCGATATAGTTTAAGCGATAACTGATACTTATTGACGATACGCTTCGTTATTATTTGTGTATTATTTCTGTGTAAAAGCTCTGTAGATAAAGTTTTTCTTGAACAACAATTAATGAAAAATCGCCTCACACTCGCCGGCTTGTCATAGAAGCACTGATATATGTATATACCTTCCCCATCAAGTCGATCAGGCAAGAATAAGAGATCTTATTCAAGTCTTTAAAGGTCAATATAACAAAATAAGAACTAGCTTATAAGCTTTATAAATAAGTTAAAATATATAACAATATTAATAATATAACAATATTATAAGATTATAGTTTAGGTTATAGAGATGCATGACATATCTATATTTGTGAGGAGTTTTTGTGTTTCATCGATACAAGCGTGCGTGCCGGTAACCGTATTGATGTGGCGTATCGGTCTGTATTGATATATCGGTATATTGATACAGCCCTAGTTGATACAGGTGGACATGTCCTATTAGAATAAAACGCTGGTCGGCTACTTAAAATTACGTTTCTCAAACCTAACCTTATTACAAATATATGCCCTGACGGAAGCATATGTTGTTACAAACTCGCAGAAAACGAATTTACTGTGGATGAAGATATTTGAAAATACTAAAGTTAAAATTATTGCTCCTAGTGGACAAGTAGTCCCGATGACCTTTCCGGTGGAGATATGTGTACGGTCCAACATCACCGTGACTGGTTATATAATCGATGACAAAGTGCACCCTGGGAGAGGGATGGTTCCATACAGATGATAACGGGATCATGAACGATTCCGGTGAGTTGTACATAATTGGTAGAATGTGTAACATCATTATAAGAGGACCATCAAACGTCCCACGTAATTGGACCAATAAACAGGGGCAGATTAAGGTTGCATAGGACCCCTGACTGTGCTTAAAGCAGGGGCCCTTGCATGCATTCTGAAATGTAAGCACCCCTTGATTTACATGGGGGGGGGGGGGGGGGGGGGTTATCGCAAAGGTATTGCATACATGGTCTTTCAGGAAAACTAAAGCCAGGTATCTGAGTATATAAGAAGGAAATGTAATATAGGTAAGGGGTTTTCCTTTGTTTTTGCGGACATGTATTACATGTATTATCTATAATCAACCTTAGAAGGAAGTATTTTGCACACCGTTACGTCAATTTAAAAAGTGTCCGATATGGGGACGCAAACCCTGCGCGGAAGACAGTGATATGGAATTTCAATTAAACCTATAATGGCACATAAATGTTACTACAGAACATTTTTTAAATCGTTTATAAAACATTTTTAAAACATTTTTCTTATAGGGCGCATAAATGGTTCCACAAAACTTTTTAAAGACAATTTTTAAACAAAGCAAGTTATAAAAACATCATGAAAACATTTTCAAAACATTTAGCAAAACGTTTTTAAAACATTTAAAAATATTGTTGTGCTATCTGGATCGCTTCGCGCAGGGTTAATAAGATTTCAGTACTTAAGTTTTAGTTATCATACACACGTATTGCTAAGAGTCGACATCCTCCGTCCTCATCAAAGCAATCTAGCAATGAAACTCGTATTACACTTTTTAAGTTTATTTTCTTTTCGGGGCTCCCTAAATATCGGGGGCCCCGGGCTGCAGTACCGTCAGCCACCCTCTTAATCCGCCAATACGTCTGCCAACGGATGTTATAATATTTAATATTTTTTTTAAATATAATTTTTCTTTGCCACTAATATTTTAGTGTTAATTCAATAATAAATGACTCAACATTGCGGCCACCCGTATGTTAAGAATTACTTGCACATTTCTCTTCCCAGTGCTACTGGAGTTCCGCTTGCGCAAAAGTGCTTTGATACAGTGGCCTCGCCCAATGTCATTGCAAACAATATACAGATAAAAGAAGGCAAAACCGCTCCATGATCAAGTATTTGCCCTGGACGGCAAAGGTATAGGTATTTTCCTTCGGTATTATTTGTAGCGGCAGCCTCCCATGCAGCCAAACCTCGATTTTGAATTAACTTAAGACGCGTTGAGGTGGCAGTACAAGCTATAGGGTTCGGATGAATGCTGGTATAGGTAGATGTGCACACCATTACTAACAGTACTTTTTCATGTTCATCTGCTTGCCGAACTGTCATTTTCCCGAGGTCAGACAAATAGTGACGTTATTCTGTTGGGAAACATAAATAAATATTACATTCATGGTTGACTTACGTGCATTCATGCAGCAGTTTTTAAAACAAGGCTGGTTTTACTCGGATAGTTTGTCTCTCCGGCCGTCACATGACGGCTTGACTACAGAAACCGCGGTAGCCGAAACTGCTCCAAACGCATGTTCTAGATCGCCGCCACGGTAGCCATCACATTTGTTTTTCTTCATTATTTAGCAAATAAAACACGACCATATGAAAACGTGAAGTCAAATACTACCACACAGCAAACATTTTGATCTGACCCTTGGAATGAGTGTTCTATGGGTATTATGACTCGCAGTAGCAGGTACCTCCAAGTCTTTACAACGTTTGTGTGTGTGTTAGTGTTATGTTGACATGGTTATATTTTTTGCTCAACTGAATGTTACGAAGGCCCAATATACGGGGGGGGGGGGGGGCGGGGGGGGGGGCGAGGGGTCACTATTTCTATTCATGACATAGTGTTCGATCCTCATTGGTGCAATTAACGATCTGGTTAATCCTAAATGTGTTCAAGCTTAATCAACTTGTCTCAGACTTTTGAGCATTCAACAAAATGTCTTTACAACGTTTGTGTGTGTGTGTGCAAACCACACTGTTTTATCTTACCAAAATGTTTGCTTTAAATTACGTATACATATATGTATGCACTGTATGAAGCCGTGCGTTCTGCTTTATAAAATGGTAGTTCTCTTGTTCCTTTTCATGTCTATTACGTCATTATTTTACATGCAAATAACTGATAATTGAACCGAATCGAAAACCCTTTAGCAATTCACAACCAATTAAGATCTATCTTGCGGGGTGAAAATACAAACCCGATAAGTAAGTGTATTTTATAACTGAGTATTTTAAATTATTATTATTATTATTATTATTATTATAATTTAATTAAAGTGTCACTTTTATTGATTTTATAATCACATCTGGAAAACAACGATAGCGCGCTTACAGATGAAACGATTCAGAATTGAGCACGTGTTCGGTTCATGTACAGCCTAGATACCTTAATTTATTCAACTTTATTTTCATTCTATTTTTACTTTAACAGTAGTAACGTACGTTATATGTACCAAACCATGCGAGCTATAACTGCATGAAGGTGGAAGATTTGTGGTACATAGGTGACCTTAAGATACCTTCATTAAGCACCTTAAACAGCAAGTCGGCAACATCAGCTGTACACGAAGTAACGTTACTTCAAGTCAATTATCAGTCCACCTGTACAGGTAAAGTCATCGCCGGCTGATCTTATCTGAGCACGTGGTGTTTGTTGATGTTTTGGTCAAATGCATTGTGGGAATAGTTTCGTCATCATGGGGTAAATTCCAAGATGGCGGGAGGATGAGCGCAAGATAGTCACACTAGACTTTCTTTTTCAACCAATTGCTCGTTGTTTTTCAATCCGTCCACTGATAGTGCCTTACTTTTTAAATAATCGTAAGTTTAATGTGTGAACGGACTTGTTCTTGTGAGTGTAGGGACGTGATGCTGTTGTTTATTTTTGAATGTGTGTGGGCGGTGATACGGGGTGCAGAGACGTTGTGTTTTGATGTTTGCTTTGTCGCACTGTGGTGACTGGAAAGTTACAAAGTTATATAACATATATGACAATGGATTACTGTCACAGTTAAAAAAATCAAATAATTGTTACCTGTTAATGCCTTGGGCAATAGAATGTACTGTGATCACCCAGCCCAGTAGCTTTTAAATATCTAGCTCTAGATCTAGACCCAGTGTCAAAAATATCATAAATAAATGTTCACTAAAACATAAGTTTAACGTGTCATAAGCGCATGCATACATTTCTGTATTGTATGCAAGGCACAATTAACTGCGTTAAATACGGCGATATTGAAACTGTCTCAGAATCTGAAACAATGAACCCCGTGACCTTTGCTCGCTGAGCCAACCACTGGCCCATTACCACTGGTTACACAGGCGTCTGCTGGTCAGCCCTGGCTTGGGAAAACCCAGAGCAGAGACTGTTTCTCACGTATCTCCATTTATTAGGACAATAAATATTCTTCTAATCAACATTTAAAGTGGACAAACACTGTCTAAGTGGTATGTTAAATGCATATTTGATAAGAATATCTTTATTTCATAGAGAATACAACATACATTTTCAGACGAAATATAAGAATTTAATTGTCATGTGGAATGTCTCCAGTTTCCTCAAATCATCTAGGGCTAATGCGTAGCGTAGTAAGTGAGCACAGGAGTCGGGGCTAGGCACAATTTACATGGCGAGATAAAAAACCTCATAAATAATGCTTTGGCATTACATGTACCATAAATAATGTATTTGACCAAAAAAAATTCATTCATTCATGGGAACAAACAAAATTTGTGCATGTTTCTTCAAATTACTCAAACAGCTGTTTTACATGTGCATTAAATTCAATATAAAGCCTTATTTTTACACAAGTATACATTTCCTCTCTTTTCTAGAATAAAGAAAAATTGTGGAAAAAAAGTGTTTAAGATTGTAAAATAACAACTTCTCTTCCTGCATTACATTCAGAAATTTTGAACATGTTGTAACTTTGTGTACACCTGTATGCATTGCATTTACAACCTATAAAAAAAACAGCATTTATATATGGAGTTCATATAATGCTAGGTTGGTGTTACGTAGATGATTTCAGCTTATGGCAAACGTAAAGCAGATGCATTGCAGGTGTAGCCGTACATTTACATCAGCTTTAAGGTAGATGTACACATAATGCCACATTTGTGATAAGTCTGCATTTACCTCCGCAGATGCAATGCCAGTGTAGGGATGTGTGTGTACACATAAAGTTTCAAATGAATGCATGTTTATAAACACATCCATAGTTTTTCTGTGATCTTTTTGGATTGCATCAAGATTTTTTTTTAACATTTTCTGACTTTAAATTCTGCATAATAACTTATGAAATTACATGTTACTTTTGTCAGCATTATGAATGTGATTTTCTTGTCATGCAAATATAAACAGTGGCACATATAGCGTTACATGTATAACCAGCTTGCTTTGGTGCAAGGAAAATTGTGACAGTTGCTCATTTTATTTATTTACTGGTTGAGAAATTACAGTAATGCATTGTTCTCATATATAATTATAACTATATAATTCAAGGTATGTGTATATATGCAAAACTCGCTAATAAATGTTTTCTCATATCCTAACCCTAGTATAATGAACACATTAAGGTAGCTATTCCAAATGCTGCTAACTTATTATGATGCTGATTGATCCTTGTAATGAACAAAAAAAAAAAAATAGGGCATTAATCTAGTTTTTTTTAATTTTTATTAAATGATTTAATGTTATATATGTTGTTTCAGGTGAAGTCTTCCTGTGTCAGGATGGAGTCTGTACAGCCGTTACTCACGGCCTGTGAGGAGGGCAATACAGATTTCCTGGAAACTGTATTAAATAAAGGTGTTTGTGTCAACTCTGTGGATGATAATGGCACAACTGCTCTGCAGGTGGCAGCAGCAAACGGTCACGAATGTATCACCAGGCTGCTGCTGATGAGGGGTGCGGCCCTGGACCAAGCAAACAACTTGGGCTGGACACCACTAATGCATGCAGCTCGGTATGGTCACAAAAACGTGCTTGCCTTACTCATGCAAAATAACGCTGATATCAATGCAAGGAACAGCTTAGGTGCATCTGCTTTGACACTAGCAGCCAGAGGAGGTCATTTACATATATGCAAATTACTAGTGGAATCTGGGATTGATTTGAGCCCAAGTACAGGGATTGGTGAATCAACTTGTGAGGTCACACCACTAATGGCCGCCGCACTCCACGGCCATGACAACATCGTAAGATATCTCCTAGATCGTGGGTTTGATGTTAATTATAGGACGCCATCAATGGGTATTAATGCATTAATGCTTGCTGCACTAAATGGTCACATGGCTACAGCACAGATATTGCTGGAGAGGGGCGCGGATCCAAACCACACAAACGTAAATGACCTCACCCCTCTTGAAGTGGCATCAGTGCGAGGTAAACGAGAAGTTAAAGGCTTCCTTGATAGGAAAACTACCAACAAGCCAAAAACTGGTGAGTTATTATTCCTTGCCATTGTGGTGTAATTTAACACAGACAATCATTGGTGAATGCTTTGCATCTCACATGAATCTTTCAGGAAAAACAATAAAAAAATCATTGTTCTGTACTGACCTATTTTATTAATATTGTTAATATTGGATTTTGCATTCCATACAATTTTTGTTTCAGAATAGTTTTTACACCCCCAACCATTTTCCTAAAGTTTAATGACCTTTTACAAGATTGCAGAACAAGATTTGTACATTGTTCACTGTTCGCGATTGATTAATTAAAATTAAAGTTTTATAATGTTTTCTGAAAGGTTCCAGTTTTGAAGAGCAAACATGTAATGGTATAATCAGTAGGTTTGCAGACAGTGAATTTGAGTGAACTGTGTTACCTATAACATGATTCAAAGGGAAGTAGTATTGTTCTTTTATTAATTATTACTTAAAGTATTAAAGTATTATTTGAAAACATATGTTAAACATGTCTTAGTCAGTAATGGTTGTGCATAACAGAATCTTTATTTCTTTCCACCTATAGTACCAGAAGATGTCAAACCTGATATTATTGAAGCAGCCAAAGCAGGTAAGTAGGCTGTTTTATAAATTTATGCTCTGGTTTGAGCATTCAGTTGATAAAGTATGTTTGCAGGACTCATCCTGACAATAAACCTTTTATTCTATAATTATGATGTGTGGGCTTAATTTTCAAAAGCAGAGCACACATATATGCATGTTTCCACCATGCAATGAAAATGTCCACACACAAGCTACTGCATAGGGTGTTTACTACTGTAAAAGCTGCTATTTAGAGGTTAAGTATGTTAAGATGAAATGATTACAGTGAAGACAAAACACAAGTGTTCTTCTCATTTTCAGTCATTAGGTTTTAAGGCGTAGAAGCCTCATTTATTCATGTATATCACATATACGTATATATATGTTAACATACAGAATAAAGCTCTCATAAGTAAGTTTTGAATATTTCATTAATTCCATTATTTATCTGGATACAAAAAAATTCATTGGAAGAGAGAATATCAATAACTTTAATCATGAAGTTAGATCATACTCATTGTGTCACATGTTGACAGGTGATGTTCAGCGCATGAGGGAGATCCTTGATGAAGATCCCTCACAGCGGGATGCTGTTTCGCCACAAGATGGCGCCACCCCTTTGATGTTTGCAGCCATGACAGGACGTCTTGACATGGTACAGCTTTTGGTTGAGAAGGGCTGTGCTGTTAATAAAAGAGACAGTGTTAGTGGATGGACAGCACTGATGCAGGCTACCTACCATGGGTAAGTTGAGCAAAATTATCAGTCCCTGCATATAAGTTGTTACGAAGACAAATTAAACAGGGGAAAAAACTGGGCCGATCCTGGATTCGAACCGATGTCGTTGGCGCACATGTCCGGCGTTCCAACCACTTCGCCAGCAAAGCATGTTTCAATAGTGAGACAGTTTGGTCCGCTTTTATGTCACCCCATAACACACACCCTCTTAAGAGTGTTCTGCTATCAGAACAAGACTAATTATCCCAGGAGTCACACTTTGGTGAGCTTATTCCCTGGGCCATAAAGTTTACCGTCATTCCTGACAAGCCCCCATTTTGTTACAAAGTCAAATTATTCAGGAGAAAATACTGGGCCGAACTGGGATTTGAACCCATGTCAGTGGGGCAAATGTCCAGCCTTCAAACCGCTTCGCTAGCAAAGCAGGCTTCACTAGCGATACAGTTCAGTCCACTTTTATGTCAAGCCCATAACAAATTGGATAATATCATGGACAAATTGTGAACTTGGAGGTGTGGCTTTAATGGAAAGCTCTTGAATTTTAAATTTTGAAATACTGAAAAAATCATGACTTTGAAGAAAATAAAGTTATGAAAATGTCATGAATTAAATGGTAATTAAGAGACTACCTATATCTTTCTCTCATCTGTTCCAGTAATTACCACTGATGTTCAAAATTGTTGCAACTTCAGTCCTAATCAAATTTCACCCAGACTTGCTCCTGCACATTTATTGTGAAGCTACATCTTAGCATAGAAATAATAATACTTTTAATGTATTAAATATTCACTCTTTTATGAAAATTCTGCATATCTAAATTATGATAGATGATCTTAATTGCCCATTGCATTCATACCATATCGAAGTCATTAGTAAAAGTTCATGAAAAGTTTGTTTACAGTCATCAAAAACAGAGAAAGTCATGAAAATTAGATCTGCTGAAAATGTTGGAACTGAGTAACCAAAAATCTTAATATAATTGAGATAATGTTGGTATTAGGCAAGCCAGATTTGTATCAGGTGCAAGGGTAGTAATGTCACTTAAGAAACTAAAAAGGAACATCTGTGTATTAAGCAGTGGTAGTCCCTCCTGAAGGAAGCCTTTGTGCCTGTGGTCAGGAAGTGTGAAAGGGTGGCCCATAAGAAAAAAGTAGTCCCCTCTCTGTTTTTTGACTGACATGGTTTTGTTGACTCGGCAGTTCTTGATTTATTGTAACATGATCTATCTTTTGCAGCAAGAAGCAAGTGGCCAAATACCTGATCAATGCTGGAGCTGATGTGCTTGTGGCTGCGAAGAATGGCTGTACAGCATTTGACATGGCTTCACTCATAGGTAAAAGCACTCTCTGTACATGTAATCAAGAAATACCATAAACTGTTTGTGTGTGTCAGGTCTGACTGGCCAAATTATAATTAAACATAATTAAATTTTTTGTGAATTTGATGTGGTGATTTTTACATTGGATGCTTTTATTAACAAAAAATACAATACACTGGCAAGCAAATGTAATGTAGAAATGTGAATTTGTAAGCTTGAAGTGTCTGACAAATTAAATTATGTCAAAAATCTTGACCAAAACAGAAATTGCAAGGTGAAAAAATAGCACCAGTAATTGAAATCAGCACTTATCATGTGTAATTAATTTCTACAAACTAATATTTCTTTTATACTTATAATTTATAGAGAGATATATTAGACAAATATATATCTACCTACCAATCCTATTTGTGCTAAGGGTAGTGCAGAAGGCCATAAGACTGTTATATACATCTATAATATTAATATAATTTTCATTTTAATTATATGTTTACTGTGTATACCTGTAGTACTTGAATGAACAAAGTTTAAACAAAATGTAGCTCATTGTCCCTTTGAAAATTGCATTGGCAGTTTGATTGTACTGGTGTCAGTGAAAAAAAAGGATTTTTAGTTACAGGTTTATGAATTTTCAAATATTTCAATGCAGATGATGTGGATACGGAGCTGTATCGATTACTTGCCGCAAGGGCCTTACAGGTCAGTCGTCCTGAGAAAGGCAAGAAAAGCTGGACGCTGAAACCCAACGGGACTCCACCATCTGCCATGGGACTTGAACATGGGTCAGTTTCTGCCAGCTGAATTGATTAAATAGTTGTAGGTCAATAATCTGATATAATAATATCAGGCCCTTCCTTCATACACACACTAAATTTTAACCCTTATATATTTACAGGTATGTTTGAGTCATAAAAGTAATGTGTTTGTTTTAGGCAGGTTTTGGTTAGAAGTTTCTCTTAAACAATTTATGAAGTTATATACTGGCCAAAGCCCACACCTATGCAGTTTACTTTAACTTGTTTGCAGCACTACAGAAAAGAAATTTTCTCACATTTCTTCCATTGGAAGAAAGCTTTATGCATTTAAGATGCTCGATACATATTCCATTTCATTGACAGATATAAACTGCCACTAGGAAATAAGACATGGTGGGCTAGTTAGCCCGGAAATAAAAAAAAGTATTCTTATATTTTAATTGACAAAACATTGATTAATGTTTCTTTTTTACAATTGTATTTGTCTAACATACTACTTCCATCCTACTAATCAGAGTTTAGTCAATGAATATGTTAACTGTATGATACACTTCTATTTTACAGGGTTGATGATCAGCCAAAGAATGCACTCAAGGTAGGAAACATATCTTTTATCAGTTGTATACTTTTATAAACCTGCATATACATCCACATACCTGAGACATCCATACAGGTGATTCAGTTTTGCTTTAATTTCATTCTCCCAATAAATAAATATATAAAATCCATAGGGATTGTTTGCAAGTTTTTTATAAGGTGTTGGGGGGGGGGGGGGGTTAGCTAGTTGGATTTTGTGTTACACCAGTCATTGTGCTTTGTTGACCAGACCTGACTGGAGAAGAATTGTAGCTTCAAAGAAGAAACTACTATTATTTTGGGCAATAATAAAGGGACAAATTTTAACTTATTAAAATTTATAATAAATATAAACTAAAATAATAAAATTTTACCTTTCTGTAAAAAATGATGTTAAAGAGAAATTGTACTGTTATTTCTGTGAAGAAAGGTCAGATTGATTTGTATCTTAAAGGTTGCTAATCTTTACTTTCTTTCACACAGGCATGGTGGAACAGAATGTCCAATCGCTTCCGTAACCTGAAACTTGGGAGCACATTCCGTCTCCCTCCCAACCGTTTAGCACCAATACCCTCACCAGATGAAGAGGGAAACAGTGTACGCAAGAAATCCAACATGAGTCCACGAGTAAGCAGAATAATGTTATCACCAGCTTTCCATTCCATTTTCAATTTGATGCTTGTAAACAATCATAAAATTATGTCAGAGACTTGTATCTACTTAAAAGTTTTTTACTAGATTATTCTAAAAATGAACATTTTGGTATACCAAAGCAGTTACAAGAAACAAGTGATATTTATATTTCTTGCCTATAATTGCATTAACATTTACTGAAGTATATATGGTTTACGTTCTTTGTTCAAATAACAGTGCATACTACATCGTGATATTATTTATCTGACCTTCAGCATTTGCTGGAGATTAAATATTAAAATCTATGAAAATGCCTGAAAAATTACTTAATGTAATAATTAATTATTTACTTGTTCTTGTTTAAAAAGTTGATTACAGGGTTTGTAATATTTTAAAATGTTCACCTAACCAATAAAAGGCATAAATGTATTTTTGTCTTTCCACAGGGAAACTTGTTTTTCTGCTATAGATCCATCCTACCATCATATCAATCTTTTTAATCTGTCTTTTCCATTTGACATTTATTTGGAACATTGAACCTGTGTTGTTATGGTGCATCATCTTAAGGGTGACACATGGCAGTCTTTTATGTAAGCAATAAAATATTGATTTGCAATATTTGTGTCAGTGAATTTACATATTTCACTAAATGCATGAAAACCTGGGTGCTCTCCTGTAGTTATAAGTAATATATATGGATGTAACCAATTTGTAATGTGTCATTACAATTTTATCACTTGATCACTGATGAATGCCATTTCCTGTAATTTGAATCCTGTACCTGATATGTTGTAATTATCTTACAGCTCTCAAAGCAGGAACTAAAGAAGAGTGTATCAGCTGATCCTTTAGGTGTGGATCCAGTCAGCACAAATGTGTCAATCAAAAGTTACGAGACCATGATGCTCGAGACCAGGAAAAGTGCCTCCGTCTATAGTCTGGTGAGAGAAACATTTCTGTAATATGATGCTTATTACATCTAAAAATGTGAGGTACACTTTACCTGGTTTCATTTTGTACACAAAAGTGTGTATCTGTTTGTGTACAGTCATCCCTACCTACCAGGTATTTGCAATTCACCTAATAGAAATTTTCATTAATTTGTAATAACACCTGAAATCCCAAACCATTTTATCTTTAAATACTACAGAAATATTCTGATATTATCAATACATCTAATTGCAATTATTTTAGTTGATTACCCCATATTCTCCAAAGTATAAAAGAAATTGGGTGGCTTAGCCAGTGGAATAACCATTCACATAGTAATGGACAAACAGCATATTGGCATTTATTTTTAACTTTGCTTAATAGAATTCTATTATTTGCAATTACGGTCCTGGCAAGTAGCAGTTGCTATTAGATTGAATCCTCAGTATTTGTGAATAAGTCAGAACTGCGCATTAACCTTCTCATTTGTGTTATTTTGTAAGAAGAAATATCAGAATATGACATATCTCAGGTCTCTGAGCTTTACAGAGAATTGAATTTTATCCTGTGGTCCTTATTCATGAATCATAAATTGCTATATGTTTACTGCTTTCCTGAATGATGCTGAATTTTTATGCAGCAGTCTTTAATTGTGATGAATTTTATAAACTCAGTCTTAAAAGATACATATCTTAATGATGCTGAGTTTTGTTGCAGGGGATAACTCCACAGATGACCAATAACAGCATCGCAGACTCCACACTGAAGCCCAGCATCCCTCCCTTCAAACCACTGCCCACCTTCCAGGCTGACAGACCAAAAATGCCCCCAAGCAGCACACGCCTGTCAATGCCGTCCCTGGATAGTAATACTTCTCTTATTGGCCAGAATAAGGTAGGTACAGACCTAAGGATAAATCCTACTGTAATTTGAGGATATGTGCGTGGTCCACAAAAAGCGCTATTCTGCTCTACAGTTCACAAATATGCTTGGCCCAAACTCTTTCCACAGATAGATTTTCACCTGGATGCTTTCCTCAGAGTAGTTTTGAGTTCGCATCCTTGTCTCCTTATCGAACCCTGACTGGTTTATTTCTCCCAATATCTCAAGACTATAAATGTGGCCATTTTCCATACACATTAAAACCTTGATGTCAGAGGTGGTATATCAAAATTATGGGTTTATGGCTAGTTAACATAAAGAATGCCTTAGGTGCCCATTCTTTTACTAGGTATTTTATCTAAACAACTGAAATACCCCTCCTGGAAATATTAGAGTGTCTGCCAAGAATTCAATCTACAACCATTTCTTTAATCCTGTACACAGCAGAAATAAATTTGCACTTGGTTTGATCAGTGGCATAAAAGAAAACATAAATATAGCATCCTGCACTAATATTATAAATCAGGATTGTGACTGCCAGTAAATAATCAACTGCCTCGAAAAAAAAATTAACCATATATTGAAGTACCATTGGTTGTCATAATTTCAAGGTTAAAATGTTTATACTATGGAAAATAATTATTAATATTTGTGAATATGTGGTACCCTCACAGACTCCCAGTCGATCTGTGGTCCACGCCATGAAATTCCTGCCGAACTACTCATCGAATCAGAATCTCCACGTATCATCCACAAGTCCCTCAGCATCCACCGCCTTCAAATACACTGACCGCAGCCCGTCCTCATCAGGGGGCGCCAGTGGTACCACCTGCCACAGTAAGGGCAAGTCTACATCGAGTGCAACAAGCAGTACACTTACACCTGGGAGTGATCACACGATCAGAACAGGTAAGAGTAACGCACATATTAAACCTATATTATAATTGATGATGGTGGCACCCACAACTTCACTTTAAAATCAATTATTGGTCATTTTCTTTCAAATCAATTAAATTGATTACATTTCTGCATAATGGATTAAAACCTTTATGCATGCATATGTAAAGAATCTAATTCTGTCAGAGATATACGAACACAAAGTAACAAATAGCATCAAAACTGAACCTTGCGCAGCCAACCATTCTCTGACAGCAGGTTGACCTTCGATGTGGATGGATTGATGGTTTCATTATGAATACTGATGTACATGTCGCAATATTTACTGGGGTCAAAATTTGGGTTACTAGTATACATCAAATTTCAATGTAATATGGAAAGTACATTTAATAATCAATTAATAATTTTTCATTGGTTGTTTTGATTTTTCAGTCATCAATTATGATTTGAAAACCAATTCCTATCACTAGTGACAACCCTTTGGAAGCGTAAATGTTTGGCCTTAAATGTTGGGAACAATGCCAAGTGTTGTAAGGGGGCGAGGTGGGGTCTTTATCCATATTTTCTTACAAACCCTGTGATTGAGTCATTATTCTGTGAAGGGGCTATCCCAGCACCAGTGAACTAGACTGTGAAGGGGCTATCACAGCACCAGTGTACCAGTGTATCTAGTGAACTTGCAGAGCCATCTGTTGTATTTGGAATGAAAATAAACTTGTTTTCAAGTAAAAAGGTTATATGCTAGAAGAAATATTATAGTAATGCCTTGTAAACAGATCCACATGTTGCTGTTGTGTTGGCTGTGATCAAAATTGTTTTAATGGGGCGTTATTACAGTTATGCAGTATGCTTAAATACCTACTACAGTTTTTACATAGCCTTAAGCTTCTGTTACAGGTTACACAGGTTGATTCCTAGAAAATCTTGAAAAGTTATTGTTAAATTTTATAAAATTTTGGAGCGAATGTCGAATCACTCACGCACCCCTGGTTAGCAAACAAGGTTAAGAGGGCGATATAGTTGATGGGGATAGAGAGAAAAAAGGGGTATAGTTTTTTGGAGAGATTTCAGTAAATATATATATCAACTATTTACTGACTCCTGTTTCACTCGTGATATTTGTTCATGTGACATCTTGAACTTTGCTGCGTGGAAGTACCTGGAAGAGATGAAATACATGAATTATTAGTACATTTGACATGACATGCAAAGACAGCGTGTTGGATCGGGTCTCGAACCACTGACCGGAGGCATACAAGTCCAATTGCATAACCACTATGCTACAGAGAACTCGTTGCAGAACCGAGGATAACGGGGGTATTTAAACCTGGATTTAAAAATGTGATCACGTGGTACACTGTGGGGTACTACTTCACCAGGAGTCATGATCATGTGATCAGCAAATCAACTTCGTACGAACACCAAATCGATCGCTTGGTGTAACTAGTTGAAAAATGAATCACGAGAGTAAAGGTAAAGATGAATGATTGTTTACTTTGGTAATTAGAATGAATATGAGTAAATATTGGGGGGAGACCCCCAAACCCTCCCAGGATATGAAAATCAACATGAGTAAATATATAAACATGAGTAATTAGAATGAATATGGCTAATTATTGGGGGGAGACCCCCCAAACCCCCCCAGGATATGACAATCAACATGAGTAATGATTGGGGGGAGACCCCCCAAACCCCCCTGTGGGTCCTAGAATTATCTAAAAACATCGTATCGAGATGTGATAAATCCGAGTTTGAGTAATGCGAGATTGTGAAGGTGTGAGTTATGCCAAAAGGTGGGGGTTTCCTGATGACGTATTAAAAAATAAAGTTGATCATGGCGGACGTAGAAAGATGTTGATACGACTACATGGAGATCTTATATAATAGATGTATTATGTCATTAACTGTGATTGAGTATAGGTAAGAAAGTGATATTTGAGTAGTATTATAGGCAGTTATATGTTAGAAAGCGTCCCTTGTTGTGTGACATGGCATAGTCGGCGCTGTATAGGTGCGTGAGTGATTCGACATTCGGGGCAAAATTTTAAAAGTAAACTGGTTTTCTCCAGAATGTTAGTGTGATAAGGCCAAGATGGGCCTCTTGTTTTATATATTGGCCTGGGCAGACAGAGGCCCAGACTTTATGGATGAGAATGTCGTGTGTTGCACCTGTGTGACAGTACCTGGATATCTTGTTTCAGTCAGTGAGGTAACTGATTAATCATCAGCTGTGAGGGCCTGATGCTGCGTTCATATCAAGTTGTGCAAACCGTATTTTCGAGTTTCCCAGTAGTAAAAAGCATTCCAATCACGTTCCAACTGGGAAATTCCCATTTGCCCAATGGAGAAGTTGAGGCACTTTTTCAGATTCGATTTGCACTACTTGAGAAAACATGGCCGCTGAATCTTCTTATTTTGTCAGCCATCTTTACTTGTGCGAGAGAATGGAACGCTTCATATTTGAGTACTCAGATCTTTCCCGGCTTCCCATTCCTGCGCAAGATTTGCACAACTTGTTTATAACGCAGCATTAATGTCAAGCAGTGAACATTGGCTAACTCCATCAAACAAGTGATCACACAAGTGCAGTGCAGCATGTGGACATACACTTATCAATATAGTTCATTAGTCATTAAGTTTGTGTCTCTGTTTACCCAAGTCAGTAAATAATACAAATACAAGCTTGGTCTTAGGAGCAATATGCTGTATACATTTGTTTAAGGCCTACCCACTCCACATCAAAATATTCTGTACTTATCTCTCATTCCTTGACATTATTGGTCATATATTCATTATTTCATACTTTGACAGTGGGGCGATACCGGTCTCTCCATGCACAAATTGACTCTGCCGGCTCAAGTCACATGACTCAATCAAGACACGGAATCATAACAGCAGGACATGGTCTCTCATACTCAAGGTCAGCTTACTTACTGGTTTATTTTATATTTTATATTTTATATTTTATATTTTATATTTTATGTTTGTCGCTATGACCTTTGTCTTTATATAGGACAGTGTCAGCAAAGTGTACATAAATTTCTGGCTTTTGCCTGTATACTGTAAACTCAAGATCAGCATTGTTTATGGTATCATCAGTGACCTTGAACCAAGTGTTACTTAAGGTCAACACGTTATTCTCATTGACCTTGACTTCAAGGCTGGTAAAAAAAAGGCTCTAATTCATTGTTTTAGAGATGTTATCTTGACCATCATGTTATAAGAAACAATTAAGTGTTTTAACTTTTAATTAATTTGATTTTATGTGGTTTAAATATTATTTTATTTGATTGTATTTATTTCAGGTATAGCTATATTATAAATGTTACAATGCCTTAGGGGAAGCATACCAGTGATATTTGTATTAATTTTTGCAAATTGAACTATATGTGTATGTATAAAAGTTTTAGATGAATTGAGAGTGTAATTTTTATTTTATTATGACATATTTACCAGTTTACCTTAATGAGATACTTTGACATACATTGTCATGGCAGGTTTATCAGATTAGCTGGAAACTTATTCTTCTTTATTGTATCAGGAATGTTACATTACCACGACAACGAACAAGTCACATCTCACCTAACAGTTCAACCAGTGAAACCTCTTCCCTTCCACGACGTAAAACTGCCAGGAGCGGGTCATCTCGGGATAGTACTGCCTCTACACTAACACCCTCTCCCTCCCCTACTCCTAAGGTAAAGTGCTCTTACGAAAATCATATTCTTTGGTCATATTTACTTTAAAGAAAATATCCCTCATATTAGACACCTTTAATGTATATTTCTTTTGTTCATCTGTATCTCTCTTTAAGCCCACATAAAAAAAATGCAACAAAAAAGGAAAATGGGGTGGGGGAGAAATGGAAGCCATAGCTTGCTTTTTATACCTCTGTCTATGATAGGACGTATCATGGTATGCCCACTGTCTGTCAGTCTATTAACTTAAAGTGTTTCCATGATAACTTACCAGGGCTTAGATGGATTTTCACGAAAACTCACGGTAATAGCTTACCACTAGATTATATCACCCAAGATTGATTATAGCCAAAATACATGCATATTTTATTAGGTCACAGGTTACAAGGCTACTTTGTGTTGTTGCTTTGAGAAACTTATCAGGAATATGATGGATTTTGATGAAACTCAACAGAAATAGTAACTAAAATAATATCTCACCTAAGTTTAGTTCCAGGCAAAGTCCATGCATATTAACTGAGGTCAGAGGTCAAAATTTGATCAGTGGATATTCATGAAACTCATTATAAATATTAACCAATACAGCTTCTCACCTTAATTTATTTCTCGTTGAAATTCACAGATATTAAATGAGGTCAGAGGTCACAAGACAAATGAGGGGCGTATAATGCATGTTTTCGATGCTCCATTTGATTCAGTTACCATATGATATATTTATAGATGTTTTCTCTTTGTATCTTAGTGTATAACTTGTGTCTACTTTTGTTACATATACTGATGCATGAACTCTTAATTATCTACAAATATCCCTCAGGCATAATATATTTTACAGATACAGAGAAGCAGTTGGAATAGATCTGCTGACAGAAATCACCAAGTATTTATAAAATGAAAAGATTTTATTTCATATTTATATGAAAAATGAATAGAATTGAAGGTGAAGAATCGACAGCTGAATCAATTTTTTAGGCCTCTCACAATTCCCAGTTATCACTTTTCCAATGCTGTCAATGAAAAATCCTTTTCACATTATGATATGTTATATTTACAGCCACCAGGTGTCTCCACTCTTAGTTCAAGTAGCCACTCCTCATCTTCCATGACAAAAAGTGCTAATAATGATGACGGTAAGTGTGGAGGTCTTATCTTTATGTAGTCTTTAACTACCACACTAATAATGATGACGGTTAATGTGGAGGTTTTAATCTCTAACTACAACACTGTTCATCACGCCCTATCAACATGTATGCAAATTTTAGATAGAACTGCTTCTCTGGTACATTATGTTTGGAGAGGTGCATCAGATATCTTCATCATAACCAATCATAGATAAGATGTAACATCATCTAAAGTCATTTGTTAGATATCTTTATCATAATAAATCATAGATCAGACATGCTCATCTGAAGTATTTTTTAGATATATTTATCATAACCAGTCACGTGTCAGACATTTATCATAACTATTCATATGTCAGATATCTTCATCTGAAGTTATTTATTAGCTATGTTTATCATAGTCATTCATATGTCAGATATTTTATCATAACCATACAAATGTAAGTTATCTTCATCTGAAGTAATTTGTTAGCTATATTTATCATAACCATTCAAATGTCAGATATCTGTATCGTTTAACCATTCATATGTAAGATATCTTCATCTGAAGAAATTTGTTAGCTATATTTATCATAACCATTCATATGTCAGATATCTGTATCATTTAACCATTCATATGTCCTATATCTTGATCTGAATTAATTTGTGAGATATTTTTATCATAACCATTCATATGTCTGATATCTATATAGTAACCATTCATATGTCAGATATCTGTATCATAACTATTCATATGTCAGATATATTTATCTCAACCATTCATATGTCAGATATCTTCATCAGAAGTATAATTTGTGAGATATATTTATCATAACCATTCATATGTCAGATATCTGTATCATAACTATTCATGTTTCAGATATCATCACCATGATCAATCATAGAGCCAATACTTTTGTCATAACCAAATGTGTCACCTGTCTATAAACTAACCAAGCACATGTCACATACAACATGATGTCTATGTCACATATCTCCATTATGACCCATCACATCATATATCTTTATCCAATAACATGTAAGATATTACAGTAATGTATCATGTATAATATAACCAATTACATGTAAGATATCATCTTCATAGCAAATATATTTTGAATGACAGATGAACTGGGAGGACTGCTGAAGAAACTTTCTCTGGAGAGGTACCAGCCAATCTTCGAGGAGCAAGAGGTAAGCTTTTCATGCTGAAGTTTAGTACCTACACGAAACACCAGGGTTGGGTTCAGATGAAAATAAATGCCTTTGAAAATGTTGCATTTACAATACATTTAATGCAGCGCTACCAGTAACTCTGTAATTACATTCAAAATTTTTCCGTTGGCATTTCAATACAGAGCTTTAACTCTGCATTTGCATTTATTTTTCAGCTGCAAGTGCTGTTCTTTTAGTACTATGTTATATAATAATAATATCGAAATGCCTTTATCAGTGTTCAGTCTGCTTGTCTGTAAATCATATAATATCTGTATTGTTAACAGTGTTCTGCATTTTCCTATATTTTCATAATTTATCTCATAAATCTTACATTTTCTACATTAGCACAGAAGTACAGTGTAAGATATTTGTTAAATTCTGTATTGTAAAAGTCTGAGAACTAAAAAAGCTTTTAATTGCTCCATTTTATGTAAAACCCATATGATAACAGTGAAAGAGATTCATTTTGTCTTGTGATGATACAGCTTTAAAAATGTGCACCTGAAGCGTTACTTTGTATATAACCATACTAAAAGTAACCTACCCAATTTTATACGCCCATCTATGACGGGACATATTATGGTATACTTATGCTACGTTCATCCATTAACTTTTAGTATTGCCGCGATAACTTACGAGGGGATTTGATGGATTTTCACAAAAATCACTGACCAATAGATTATATCACTCTAGTTCTATTAAAGGCAAAATCTATGCATATTTAATGAGGTCAGAGGTCACAAGGCTACTTTGTTGTGTTGCTGCGATAACTTTTCAGGAATACAATGGATTTTGATGAAACTAACAGAAATATTAACCAATACAATTTCTCACATGAATGTAATTCTAGGCAAAATTTATACATATTAAATGAGGTCAGAGGTCACAAGACATAAGACAGATATATAATGCAGGTTTGCAGTGCACTTTTTTACAGATAAATGTTTTTGACAAAAATGTGACTTGCAGAATTTAAGATGCCTAGCAATTACTTGTATTAACAGCACTTGTGGTTTTGACATATTTCCATAATTGTTCATTACAGATAATAATTACAAACATACACTTGAGACCCATATATAGAATTTTTTAATAATACTTGTTCCTGTATGGTATGATCATTTCATGATGTAATTGTTGATAAGAATTATTCATGAGAATAATCTATTCATGCTTTAATTTTGAGTGTCATGGTTAATACTCATGTTTTGTATACTAGGTTGATATGGAGGCATTTTTAACCTTGAGTGACAACGATTTAGAGGAGCTTGGTATCGGACACCCAGAACCTCGTAGACAAATCCTGGCAGCCATCACAGAACTCAATTCTGGCAAGGTGGGTAACAAATACATTTTCTCGGAGTCCAGCTTAGACTAGTTCGGTGTAAAATTCAGAAGTTATTAATGAATGATCCACTCTGATCCTCATTCTGATCATTCTTTTAAGCCATCTATTTTAATAAACTCAGCCATACATGCTTAAATCACAGCTTTCCCTAGTCACCTTATAGGTCATATGTTTCTCATAATTGATGTTATAACATTTTATTAGTCCGGCAGTCCTCAGGCTGCAAAACTGTGATCCTTCTGTATTATTACAGCTGACTTCATAATCTCACCTATATAATCATAACTGTTGGTCTGTCTGTCTGTATGTTTATTAACAGGGCACATTTCAGAACTATTGAATCTACAGACCTGAACTTTGCAACAAGTTTGGAAGGGGCAAATTTCTTACAAGGCCTGAACTTTTTTACTGTGACTTTGTGCCTTCAAGGTATAAGCGACTACCTGTGTTCTACATTGAAAACATTAATGTAGCCAGACAGGCCAATGTCATAACCATTGATGCTTTATTCCTCAAATACAGCATACAAGTTCTTCCTTTGCTCTATTAGAATTAAACATTTCTTATTTCAGTCATATTGAGACATGTTTGGTGTGTTTTCAGGGCCGTGAACGACAGCACTTCCATGAAACTATGTCTTCATTCAGAAGTACCATGACAAGAAATAGGTTCTCAGGTAAGGATTATGCAGGGGCTGCTGATAATTAGGTCATGGTGACCTATTTCTTGCTGATTAAGTAAAGTAGTGCTCTTGTCATGTGGTATTCAAGAAACTGCCCTTTCATTGGGTAATGAAAATAAGGTTCTCAGAAAAGACACCCAAAACAATGGTGTTTTGGGTATCTGTGATGAAACACCATGAAACACTAATTTAAATTCCAAGTTGAAGCAAAAAACTAGCATCAGTTGATAAATTATATTCTGTTGAAAATGTCAATGCAGTATTGTGCCAGTACTTTGTGACAAGTGCTCAACTTGGTGACCACTTAAATATCATAGCCTGTATAAACGGCTGCCGTGTCAGCCAGTGATTAGACTGCAACATAAAACACTCGTTTAACTTTATTTTATATTATTATGATACAAATTCCAAAAAAATATATCTGACAGATGATATTTTTATCAATTGTTGTTACAATACTTTGTGACTTCAAATTTGAGGTTAAGTGGGTGTTTGAGGTGTTTCGTCACAGATACTCAAAACACCAGTGTTTTGGGTGACCGCAGATGTTGCAATGATCAGCTAATTGTTGTAGAAATACCTCTTAGTCATTGTTTAATAAAAAGAAATATGCCTTCATGAAAAAAAATATATTCTTACTTTTTGTAATATCTTAATAATAAGAAGAAAATTATATGAATGCAGTGATCATTTATTAATAAATTTGTGGTTTTATTACGTAAACATAATTGTGAGCTGTTTCTGTATTAATGAGAATTTTCTCTGTTAAAGTTTATACGCCAGAGTAAGCCAACCGAAAATTTTCCCTTATTGGGCCTATTATCGCCCATCCCGCCTCGTTCACGTGTATCTAGGTCACACTTTCGTTACCCATAATCACATTTTCTTCTGGCGTTCGCCATGATGGACGTGTGATCCCGCTCTGCGAGATTCGTCCACTGTTGGGTTTGTACTAATGAGTTTGCCAACTGAACTGTAAGTTGTCTTCTTTTTCCCTTGCCCGCCCTGGAGTACCCCACTTATTGTGGCTCTTGTGGTTCTTAATCCCGGTTGGGACTCCCACCCCCCTTGTTTTCGTTGCCGCTCCAACAATGACTCCTGCCGTGTTCCGGCTTATCTTGTTTTCACTGCCAGACTTGGACGTCTGACCAGTGGGCCCTTTCTAGGATTGGGCTCATTCCCTGGTACTTGGGGGTTCCCCTCCTGTATTCCATTGTCTGGCCCTGTGGTTGTCTCCGCGGGGGTGGGGGGGGGGGGCCTACCCTGGTTGACCGCACCACGGCCGTGCTGCGTTCACCGTCCGTTCCCGCCGGTCCTGTCACCTCTCCAGTGGTTTAGCCAGTTAAATCGTTGAATTCTCATTCCCGGAAACGGACTTCTTTCCCCGATCCCGCGGCCTCCTGTTCTGCCAGCTTATCTGCCTATTCTATATTACCTTTATTGTCCAGGGTTTGTTACTCACTTATGTCGGATCTCGACGATTCGTCTAGAAGGGTTCCTTCATTATCCCCGGGGCCGGCTGGAGCCGTCCTGCTGGATCGCCCGGACCTTCCTGGTGTGCAGGTAAGTGTGTCGGTCCCTCCTGCCTCCATTTGGGGCTGCCGGCCTCGCCTCCAGTTCCTCCGTCTGCCGTCGTTACTTACCGGCCGGCCGGCTCTTTTTTCAGTTACCATCTGCTGTGCAGCCTGCGGCTCCGGTTCCTGTGCCTTCCCGGATGGTTCCTGCTGCTGCTCGTTCCCCGGCTTCCTGTTTCCAGCCTCCCGTGGCTCCGGCTCATTGGGTCTCTCTGGCTCCCCCTACACGGGGTTCTCCAGGGTCCCCGACTGCTCAGTCAGCCGATCCCGCCCTGGCATAAGACCAGTGGTCGGCGATCGCGCTACGCCGCCCGGCTTGGCGTCCCCGCAAATCTGCTCAGTCAGCCGATCCCGCCCTGGCACCAGCCCAGTGGTCGGCGATCGCGCTGCGCCGCCAGGCTTGGCGTCCGCGCGAATCTGTGCTTATGGACCTGGAGGCTACCTCCATTCAGGAGGCTAACCCTAGTGGTCCGAAGTTCCGTAGGTACAACCTCGGGCTTCCTAGGCGTCGGCGGCCGGTTCTTCTTTGAATCCTGGCCCCTTCATTTGCCCTCCACCGCGCCCGCCGTGTGTCTGGTATTACTGACCGCGCGGGGGATCTCTTCCGTGGGCGCCCCGCGATGGTCTCGGGGTCTCGCTCTACTGGGGCCCCACTTCCGCTGGGTTCGGATTCACCTTGGTACCCCGGTACCCTCGGGAGTTCCCTTGGGTACCGGGCTCCCGGGCTACCTGTTCGTTCGCTTGCTCCCTTCTCCTGAGCTCCCGGATGTTCAGTCTGCTCCGCTGCACCTCGTGTCCGGCCTGGCACAGCCGTTTGTGGACGGTCAGTCTTTATTTCCATCCTCTGTCCAGTTTTCCGATCGTCACCTGTTGGATCTGGAGGGGCTCGGCCGGCCAGCGGCCGGTATGGTTTCCGACTTGCAGGCTGTCACTTGCTTGCTCGCCGTTTCCGGACCCGCTCACTCTCCACGACATATGGCAGGCTTCTGCCCATACTGGCGCTGTGTTCAATTCAGGTCGTTGGCGCCCGGTTGTAAATTGCATCTTGTTACGCCGCCCGGCTTGCATATTGTCATTTATGCACTTACGGCCGCGGCTTCTCCGGCGGAGTTACCCAAGCTTTATTCTCCCCCTTTACCGATTCCCTGCTGTTAGGTCGCCAATAAGTCCTCTCTTTGACCGCGACTTGGCGCGCTCGGATCGTCAGGCCCGCCTCCGCTGGACCTCGCTTGCGCCTCGGCCTTCCTTCCGCGTTCCCCGCCTTCGGCCTCCGGTTGCGGCTTCCGCTCAGCCGCGTCGCGCATCTGCTACATCTTCACGTCCTTCAGGACGTTCCAGCCGTTCTCCGCCTTTTGTGGTCGCTCCTCCCAACCAGGTTCGACCGAGAAATGACTCTCTAGCTCCGGTCGGCGCTCGGCTCGGCGACCGTTTTCCCGCGTGAGCGGGTTTCACCTGCCAGCGGTTAATTCTCAGCACCCTACAGTTCGGGTTCTTTCTTACGTTTAGCACACTCTGCCTCCGTCCGATCCAGCAAAATGCCTCGCTTGGCGGAGGTCCTTCAATCTAGGTTAGACATTCGGGCATTAACGAGGTTTCCCCATCCACCGTGGGGTTTCCCTCTCGCCTTTTCTTGTTCCCGAACCGCACGGCCGTTGGCGCCCGATCATGGACCTGACGCGCCTCAATTCGTTCATCCGTCCGCCCACGTTTCGGATGTTCATTATCCATGCTGTACTCCGCATTGTTCGGCGGATGGATTAGGCGTTCAAAAAATAGACCTTACGGATGCCTAATTTCACGTTTCCATTCCGGGTCCATCCGTTTGGGATCCACGTGGCCCCCTGGAATTTACCATCCTTGTTCACGCGGTCCCAAGTTATCTCCGTTCACCGGGCATTTCTGTGCTCCCTTATCTGGACAATGGCTTGTCCATGCGGCTGCATCGCATCGCATCGCTCCCGGGTTCTCAACTTACTTCGGACCTTGGCTTCCTGGTCATTGCGGCGATATCTCTTCTCACTCCCACCCAGTCCCTCCTATTCTGGGTGTCACGCTCGCTTTGGCGTCCCGCACAGCGTCGCTCCCGCGCGATTTTACTCTCACGCTCCGCCCCCTGATTCGTTCCTTTCTCACGTGCAGCTTCTCTCCACGGTGCTCTCAACCGGGCCGCGTCTTTCATCCCGTTCGGCCGCCTGTACCTGCGTCCGATTCAGTCTCTCTTGCGCCGTCACGGCCTTCTCCGGTTAACCTCGGTTCGTCCTACGTTCCTCCCGTTTCGGCGCACCTGGCGGTCCCTTCGTCCCTGGATGGACCTTTCCTGTCTTCTGCACGGCATTCCTTTTCCAGGGATGTCGATTGCACCGTCTATACCGATGCGTCTCTCCTCGGTTGGGTGGCCCATCTCGCCGATCTTCGCGCTTCCGGGATATGGTCCCCGTCAGAACGTCTGCTCCATATCCATTTCCTCGACCTGCGTGCCGTCCGTCGCGCGGTCTCCCACTGGTCTCCCCGCTTGCTCGGACGTCATATTCTCGTCCTGCCCGACATTCCCACGGTTGTGGCATATATCAACAAGCAGGGCGGTACTCGGTCTCCCTCGCTCATGCAGGCGACTTACCTTTTGTTCGTTCTATGCCTCTCTCTCCGGGCATCAGTTCGTGCATCCCATCTTCCGGGTGTGTCGAACATCCTAGCGGACGCCCCTTCTGCATCCGGCATCTCTTCCTTCCCCGCCGCTCCTTCCGCTCCCGGTTATTCGGAGTGTTTTTTCGCTCGCCTGGGGTGGCCGGAATTCGATCTGTTTGATTTCCGTCCCCCCCCCCCCCCCGTTCTCGTGCCTTCCGAGACGCGTCTCCGTCCCCTCGCGACCGTCTCCCCGACACGCCCCCGTCCGGGTGGTCTCTCCGGTTTCTCTTGCGTTTCCGGCGCCTCCTCTCCTCCGCCGTGTCCTTCTCCGCTTGTCCCGCGCGGACCAGACTAACCTGCTTCTCATCCTTCCGTTTCAACCTGCGGCTCCATGGTTTCCTCTGTGGCGCTCGCTTCTCTCTCGCCCCCCGCTTATACTACCGCTCCACATCGCCCTCCCGTCGTTCTCTCGAACGCGTCGCCCGTTTCGGTCGTGCCCTCTTTGCGCATGCGTGCTCTCATCGGACACCTCAAGGATCAGGGCATTTCAAGTCGGGCTGCTCTCCTTGCCTCGGCTCCCCGTTGCCGTTCTTCGGACCGCATCTATGACTCCCGGTGGCGTCTCTTCACGGAGTGGACGTCTTCCCGCGGAATCTCCCCTTTAGATCCGTCGCTTGCGGCTGTTTTGGATTTTTTCGTGTTCTTACTGCCGGATAAACATTTATCCTATCCCTCTCTGCGTGGATATCGCGCCGCCCTGCTGTCGGTGCTCCGTCCGCTGGGTCACGATCGTGTCCTTCATCACCCATTGGTGTCGGACTTTCTCATGGGGGTTCAGGCCCGTGCGTCTCGTCCTCAGTATGTTGCGCCTTCCTGGCGCCTGGACGTCGTCTTACGTCACCTCCGGGAACCCCCTTATGCGCTGTTGCGTTTTGCCCATCTTCTACCTTTGTCTCGGACATCGGTTTTCCTCCTAGCTCTTGCCTCGGCAGGTCGCCGTTCTGAGCTTCATGCCCTCGTGGCTGATTCGAAATTCCCGCAAATTGCGGCCGCCGCTTCGTCGGCCACCCTACATTTTCCTCCGGACTTTTCTAGGAAATATCACAATTTCGATGACCCTCCATCTGCTTGGCCCGTTCCGGCACTCCCTACCGGTCCGTACCGTTCTGGGGATACCCCTTGCCTGGT
The DNA here is from genome assembly GCA_026874595.1 of Sipunculus nudus. Classification (NCBI taxonomy): domain Eukaryota; kingdom Metazoa; phylum Annelida; class Sipuncula; order Golfingiida; family Sipunculidae; genus Sipunculus; species Sipunculus nudus. The sequence continues at coordinate 64,758,959 of CM049316.1, read as the reverse complement.
TCATGCGTTGCGTTATTATCTACACGCTCCTCCTTCTTTACGGGGGGGGGGGGGGGGGGGGGGGGGCCAGAAGTTGTTTATTTCTACAAAAGTCACATCTTCCAATTAGGTGATTAGCCCTTTCACCATTAGTGCGTGACTCAACGCTACTATCGTCGCCGCATATGAATCGGCTTCTCATTCCACATTAGACCAACTTTACTTCAAGGCCCATGACATTCGAGCTAATTCGACTTCCTTGGCCCATTTCTCCGGGATCTCACCTAATCAGTTGGTCAAGATGGGATACTGGATATCCCCATCTCCGTTCACACGCTTCTATCTGAAATATGTTCAGCTCCAGGCTTCGGGCCTCAACTCCATGGGCCCTGTGATCGCGTCGGGTGAGGTCCTACAATTTTCCAGGCCTTCTTCTTCCTCTCCGTCGGTCCCGCCACCGACGTGGACTGCTGCTCCATCACCACACTGGGTTTCCTCTTTCCAGCGTTACAGGTAGGTGCCCCCTCCCCAAGGCATGTCTGTTTTTTTCTCATTAATACAGAAACAGCTCACAATTATGTTTACGTAATAAAACCCCCCCATTCCCTCCCTGTGAATGGTGGTTTTGTTAGTAAACTGTTGTGAGCTTTTCTGTATTACAAACATCGCTCCCTCCCAGTCCTCTTCCTTACGCCTTCGAAAATGTGATTATGGTTAACGGAAGTGTGACCTAGATACACGGGAACGAGGCGGGATGGGCGATAATAGGCCCAATAAGGGAAAATTTTCGGTTGGCTTACTCTGGCGTATAAACTTTAACAGAGAAAATTCTCATTTATACAGAAAAGCTCACAACAGTTTACTAACAAAACCACCATTCACAGGGAGGGAATGGGGGGGGTTTGATGTCTCCTTTATTGGGACCATGATTGTGAACAGTACCATTGGTAAAATCACATATTCATTTGTACTCTAAAGCCTGGCGTACATGTTACAAAAGTTTGATACGATATGATTTTGTAATATCCTATCGCAGTGTCTGATTGTAATACCTAAGTTTGTATCATTTTTAGCTCAGCTGACTAAAAGTCATCTGAGCTATAGTCGTGGTCCATTGTCCGTCGTCCGTCTGTCCGGATGTCCGTCCGTAAGACTGGCACGTTTCGACACCGTTGGACCTACGAATCTGAAATTCGGCATACAGTTAGATGTTCCCAAAATCTACTACCATGCCGAAAATTGGGTCAATAGGACTTCGTTCCTTCGAGATATTAAGGAAAAACCTCAATTTTTTATTAGAAATCTATTTTCACTTTTCAGGACTGCCTAATATCAAAACCACTCATCAGGTTTTCTTCATATTTACCATAAATATTCCTCTATATAGTTCCTATGTACATGCCAGATATTAAGTCAGTATTATATAATTTAAAAAAGTTATGGGCCCAAACATAATGGACTTTGTAAAAAAATCAGGAAGATATTTGGTCACTTAAGACCAAAAGTGTTAAAGGTAGGGACTTTTTTTCCAGTAATACAAATTAAATTAATCAAAATTTAATTGTTAACCAAAAATTAATTCAAAATCTGTTAAATTTTTTTAAATATTGGCAAAAATATAAAATTGGTACCTTAAATTTTGCCCAGCTTTGGCCACTGCACGTTTTTTTCCTGTAAGTACTGTGGATTTAATTTTCACAGCATGTATACATAATGATTTAATCTGTTAAAATCTGAAATTTGAAAATAAAAGCTGCAAAATTAGGCTAGTTATTGAATTTTTTTTTAGGCTCTTGTTGTATTCCCTTACATTGTCAAGCAGTCCACTTTGATGACTGTAGGTCATTCAGTGCACATCTCTATGCTCCCCAGGCTGTTGGCATAATTTTAGATGTCCCCAAAATCTCCTACCATACCGAAAATTGGGTCATTAGGACTTCGTTCCTTCGAGATATTAAGGAAAAAACTCTGTTTTCCATAAAAAAAGTCATTGTTACACTTCAAGGCTGCCTAATATCAAAACCACTGATCTGTTTTTGATCTTATTTAGTATTCACATTCTTTCATACATTTTCTATGAACATACCAAAAATTAGGTCAGTATTGGGTATTATTTTGAAGTTATGGGCCAAAACATAATGCAATTTTTTTAAAAATCAGGAAATATATATACTCACTTAACATGAGAATTGCTGAACCTAGAGACTTTTTTTCAGGAATATAACTTTATTTAATCAAGATTCAATTGTTTACCCAAAATTAGATCTGAATTTTGCAATTTTTTCAAGTTGATAGAATAAATAAAAAATCAATACCTTAAATTTTGTCCAACTTTGGCACTGTTGATTTAATTTTCACAGCATATATACATAAGGATTTAATCTTTTAAAATCTGAAATTTCAAAGAAATTGATTGGAAAGAATAGCTTTTATTCATGTTTTCATACACCATGTCAAGTGTTGGTTACATCTAGCCCACCTAGTAGTACAGCCTTCACTTGCATTATGTAACCCACCCAAGGCAGCTTGCCTTAGGTCAGCCTGGCCACTACCAGCAGGCTTCCCCTCTGCCCTGCACTCCCCCCCCCCCCCCCCCCAGATGGTGCATAAACTAGATGAATGTTATTATTTTCTGTATTTGATTCATTCTTATTCTAGGCTATGCTACATTTTAGATTTTGTATTGTACCACCAGGGTTACAATGATTAAAGTGTACATTTAATTGTGTCCACAAAGTGGTGTATTGCATTGAAAGTGTGGATGTTCATCAGATAAGTAATTCCTTACTTCAGAAGAGTAAAAACTTCACCAGGTGTGAAATTGACTATTAATTCCAGTAATAAATTAAAACTATGATAGTAATTAGCACAATGATATTGTTTGTCCCTCATTCAACCAACAGTGTGTATACTTTATTTGAAAAGATGTTTTATTTTATCAAATTTACTTTTATTTTATTTTGGTGGATAAAATTAAGCATGTACTGAAAACTCCAATGTGCAAAACTTTTTAATAGTGATTCAAGGAATATTCTTGTAGATGCCATGTTGTGGCATTATTGTATCCCCAGACAAAGTCGGGGGATACTATGTTTTCATACCGGTCCCGCCGCCGCCGCCACCGCCGCCGCCGCCGCCGCCACCACCGCCGCCGCCGCATATAAATCTTGTTGGCGCGATAACCCAAAAAATATTTCACGCAACTTTACCAAACTTGGTATATGTATAGATATGGGTGAGAGGACAACGCCTATTTAAAATGAGGTCATGACCTTTACTAAGAGAGCGTCCTTGACCTTGAATAGGTCCAATTTTGGGGAAAATCACACAAATTCTTTAATATCTCAAGAAATCTTGCATGGATTTATCCCAAAATCAAGTTGATGGAAGATCATGGAAAGGGTTGTCATGTTCCAGAAACTGGTGGCGCCACCTATTATTCTTTACTTGTTTTCTTGCCGTTTAATACCCCCGAAATTGCTACCTTACAGTACTGTGAGCATTGTAAGTCAAAAACTAATGGACAGATTTCTTTTATATTATGCATATACATAGGTATGGGTTATGGGATGATGTTTATTTAAATTGGGGTCATGACCTTTCCTATGATAGTGGCCTTGACCTTGAATATTGCCATATATGGTGAAAATCACACACCTCTTATGATATCTCCAGTGTTGATAGCCATATGGATTTCAAACATGACTTATGTATGGCCCACCACTAAAGTAAGAACCCTATAGGTTCTAGGGTCATGAGGTCAAAGGTCAAGGTCACAGGAGCTATCTGTCCAAAAATTAGTTTCTGGATGATAATTCCTGCTTTTATTGATGTATTGATTTCAAACTTGACTTATATATGGCCCATTGAAAAAGCAAGACTCCAATTGATTTTGGGATCATGAGGTCAAAGGTCAAGGTCACAGGACTGGCATTTTAAAAGATACTGTGGATGCATTTTAAGCCAAACATTTCATCTCAGACCTTTCATCTTGCACATGTAAGTCATCTGCCAATAGAGGAAGACCCCTATCAGTTGTGAGGTCACAAGGTCAAAGGTGAAGGTCACAGGAGCCATCTGTCCAAAAATTAGTTTCTGGATGATAATTCCTGCTTTTATTGATGTATGGATATCAAACTTGACTTGTATATGTTCTATTGGAAAAGCAAAACCCAAATTGATTTTGAGGTTATGAGGTCAAAGGTCAAGGTCACAGGACACATCTTTAAAAAGATGTGGATGCATTTTCAGCCAAACATTTCATCTCAGATCTTTCATCTTGCACATATAGTTCACCTGCCAAGAGAGGAAGAACCCTATCAATTTTGAGGTCACAAGGTCAAAGGTGAAGGTCACAGGAGCCATCTGTCCAAAAATTAGTTTCTGAATGATAATTCCTTCTTTTATTGATTTAGGATTTCAAACTTGACTTGAATTTGTCCCATTGGAAAAGCAAGACCTGAATTGATTTTGGGGTCATGAGGTCAAAGGTCAAGGTTACAGGAAACCTCTTTAAAAAGATTGTGGATGCATTTTCAGCCAAACAATTCATCTCAGATCTTTCATCTTGCACATATAGTTCACCTGCCAAGAGAGAAAGAACCCTATCAATTTCGAGGTCACAAGGTCAAAGGTGAAGGTCACAGGAGCCATCTGTCCAAAAATTAGTTTCTGGATGATAATTCCTGCTTTTATTGATGTATGGATTTCAAACTTGACTTGTATATGTCCCATAAGAAAAACCAGGCCCAAATTGATTTTGGGGTCATGAGGTCAAAGGTCAAGGTCACAGGACACATCTTTAAAAAGATGTGGATGCATTTTCAGCCAAACATTTCATCTCAGATCTTTCATCTTGCACATATAGTTCTCCTGCCAAGAGAGGAAGAACACTATCAAATTTGAGGTCACAAGGTCAAAGGTGAAGGTCACAGGAGCCATCTGTCCAAAAATTAGTTTCTGGGTGATAATTCCTGCTTTATTGATGTATAGTTTTCAAACTTAACTTGCATATGTCCCATTGGAAAAGCAAGACCAGAATTGATTTTGGGGTCATGAGGTCAAAGGTCAAGGTCACAGGACACATCTTTAAAAAGATCAAGGTCACAGGACCAACATCTTCAACAAGATTGTGGATTGTTAGATGGAAGAAACAATAAATATGCCAAGTGTCAGTATATGCTGCTAAAAATGGGGGTCTATTTATAAAGGGGGTGGGGGCCTACTATGTCTGGGGATACTCTGGCACCTGCGGTGCCAAGAAATGTCTAGTTAGCTCAGCTGACTATAAGTCATCTGAGCTATAGTCGTGGTCCATTGTCCGTCGTCCGTCCGTCCGTCCGTCCGTCCGTCCGTCCGTCCGTCCGTAGATGTGGCACGTTTTGAAACCGTAAGACCTAGGAATCCAAAATTCGGCATAATGTTAGATGTCCCCAAGATCTCCTACCAAGCCGAAAACTGGGTCTTTGCAACTTCGTTCCTTAGAGAAATTAAGGAAAAACCTCAATTTTTATTAAAAACCTATTTTCACACTTCAGGACTGCCTAATATCAAAACCACTCATCTGTTTTTCCTCATATTTACCATAAATATTCCTCTATATAGTTCCTATGTACATGCAAGAAATTATGTCTGTATTATTTAATTTAAAAAAGTTCTGGGCCCAAACATTATGCATTTTGTAAAAAATCAGGAAAGATATTTGATCACTTAACACAAAAAATGTTAAAGCTATTGACCTTTTTTCCAGTAATATAACTTTAATTAATCAAAATTAAATTGTATACCCAAAATTAGATGAAAATCTTTTAAATTTTCTAAAATATTAATAAAAATAAAAAATTGGTACCTTAAATTTAGCCCAACTTTGACCATGGCACGTTTTTTTCCTGTAAGTACTGTGGATTTAATTTTCACAGCATGTTTTTGTTAGCATTTCAACTGTTAACACCAAAAATTTGAAACCAGTTGATCAAAAACTGTAGATTTTAATAAGTTTTCAAGCACCATGTAACATATTGTTTACATTAAGCTAGTGTTATGCAGTTTGCAAGAGCTCAGCTCCCCAGCTTCAGCTCTTAGTTCCTTAAATTCGGCATACAGTTAGATGTCTCCAAAATCCCCTACCATGCCAAGAATTTGGTCACTAGGACTTAATACCTTCGAGATATTAATGAAAAACTTCATTTTCCATTAAAAACCCATTGTTACACTTCAAGACTGCCTAATATCAAAACCACTGATCTGACTTTAATCATAAATAATATACATATTTTTCATTCTCTATGCACATGCCAGAATGATGTCAGTATTGCGTAATTGTTTTAAGTTATGGGCCCAAACATAATGCACTTTGTAAAAAATCAAGAAATATATTTACTCCCTTAACAAGGGCATTGCTGAAGCTAGAGATTTTTTTGTCAGGGATGTAACATTTTTTAATCAAGATTCAATTGAATACCCAAAATTAGTTCTGAATTTTTCAAATTTTATAAGTTATTAGTATAAATATAAAATTAGTACCTTAAATTTTGCCCAACCGTGACCATGGCACGTTTGTGTCCTGTGAGCACTGTTGATATAATTTTCATATCATGCACACATTAGGATTTCAGCTTTTTAGTGTAGAAAGCTGAAAGAAATTGGCCAAAAATTGTAGCTTTTATTAATGTTTTTTATGAGACCCTGTCAGACTTTGGCTCTCTCCAGCCCCTCTTGAGTCACCTGTATGTTGACCTTGTTGACCTTTCATCAAATTATGCACGCTTGAGGCGAGGCATCCAGGCAGCTTATGGCCAGCCACAGTTGATCCAGGTGTCCAACCCAACTCATCTAGTAGTTTTAACCAACAACATAACAATAAACAATAAATTAATAAATTTTTATTGGTTTTTAATAACAAATTAAAGAAAAATAGAAAAGGAATTTGTTAGTTTATAATAACAGGAAATTAACTTGCAGTTACTGATGATATAAGAATCTTGTATCGATGGGTAAAATGTCACATATTCCAAATAACACCATGCAGTCACCTATGGCATTTTTCAGTTCAATTTTAATGATAAAGAAGTAAATCATATTATTCATTATTAATCATTAGGGATCATATGAAGGAAATTAATGATAGACAAAGATGCAGTTGATAATATTAATCTAGATTCCTACTATGTCTAGTGTGTACATTGATGTGAAATTAGTCCAAAATGAATTTTTTTACAGTTATTTTTTAATATAAATAAAAGCCATAAAACCAGGTACTTATGATCATTATTAAATGTGTGAATTTTGTATATTCTGGATTCTCAACATCATTGGTTGGTGAAACTGAATAAATACCAGACATGGTGCAAATACTTTGTAATTGTATTTAAATACGAATATGATTATGTACTCCATTATAAAATTTCTTGCATAAAGAATAGGAATTTAGGTAAAAATGAAAGTATATGAATACTCGTGCAAATACTTTCAAAATGTATTCATGAATGCATTCATGAATATATTCTTTAATATTATTTTAATAATCATATCAGTTATATTTCATTTAAAAAAATCATATGATTCTCTTATTATTTTTTATAAAAATTATATTTGGGACAATATTTGTAATTTTTTTTAATAAATAGTTAAACTCTTATATTATATGTTCTGCTTAAATAAGTTATATGGCCAAGTCAAAATCTGTGTGACAATAGTACTCCATTTGTTAATAAAACAAATGAAATCAATCCTCTTCCCTGTCTCCAAAGGTACTATCAAAATCATACATAAGCTAAACAACAACAACTCATAATACAGCTTATATTTATTACCACACAAAACCAGCATGTGCCTCATTTCTAAATAATATTTTTTTATCATATATAACAGCTGAGCGTCGTGACCCATAGGTCCCTTGTTTTCTTTTAAATTCAGTTTAAACATTTATGATTTAAAAATAATAAAATATATGTGTATGCATAATATGACCCAATATGAGCTACACTCTGGATATATGATGATTGCAACTTTTGCAACAATTCTAATATTTTAACTTATAGTTTCAGTTTTTTACTCTGTATATATAATGATTGCAACTTTTGCAACAATTCTAATATTTTAACTTATATTTTCAGGTTTTTTATTAAAAATTTATAAAACCTGTAAATAAAAAAATGATTCAGATAAAAACTTCTTAATGGAAAAAGTGGATATGCTTAAAAAAAATAGGATTATATATAAACTTAAATGCATTATTCCCTTGAAAGTGAAATAAAGGTATGAGTCCATTCTGTCCACTTGCCTGTCCATCTGTAAATTTTCATATGCATCACAGTATCTCAAAATTTTACTGTTTTTCTTCATGACAGTCTTGTCAGAGTATTAGTTTGCAATCATATATTTAGAACTTTACTATAACCAAGTAGGAGGGCCCCTTTCCTCTTAGCTTTTCATATTCTTATGTAAATGAAAAACATAACAATAGAATATTTCTACATCCACCTTCGTGCTGCCCTCACTTTTCCCTTCTCCGAACCCCATCCCAAAGTCAGCCTCAGTAAGCAAGAACAAGATGAATCAGATATATTCATACTTTAATATTTTGTATAACTATTCGTCCATTATGTCAATATTGTGTAATATGTAGACATAGTGGGCATCACAATAATGTACCTTGTCAAGACTAAAGAGATATTGTGTCATACAGTCACAAATTCATAAATCACTTCATCAGCATAGTTAATCATAACATCATATCTGTCAAATTGAAAGCTTGCAGACTACCATACACTTTAGATCCTTCAACAAATAGCCTTATCATCATTCTACTACTGCTTATTACTGCTGTCATAGCATTCATATTTGCTCAAATATATCACAGTTTTCAACCCCTCCTAAATAAATAAAAAATAAACCACTATATTTGACTCTATTAAGCCATCAGTCAGGTAATTTCATTCATCATTTACTCACATATTACATTACATACCTTTATAATAGCCCAACATGTCCATGATATTCATAAGCTTTATCGACTCGATATAGTATCACAGTGGAGAAACATTTATAGTCCAATCACGATCAGCTGAGCGCCGTGACCCATGGGTCCCTTGTTTCCTGTACATTATAAAATTCATGCAAAGGGGAATGGGATAAATAGACCAAATACTGATCAGTAACATGGCTGCCCGTGAAACAGTTTGTTTTATAAAGCGCAGAGAATAGGCTTTATGCGCTACATACAGGAAAATAATAGTATGGTACAACAAGAAAAAGGAGTAAGCTTCTTAGGTCCAGTGTACACATTATGAAATTTGGATACGATATGATATGGAGCCAGTCACTATATGAAAATTTTGAACATGCTTAAAAAATTTTATACGATACGAAGCAAGATCATAGGACTTTGTATTATAGTTCACGTGATAAGAAGCCAGGATTTTTTTAGGCTTTATAAGAAAGTGACATCAGCCCCTTGTTATTTCAGTGTGTGACTAGAAAATCTACAGGTGTTACAGTATACTACAGAATTAGATGCTCTTTTAACGATACACAATTTGCATGTTGGTGTTTTCAGACAGTGGCAGTGTGTCACTGTCCAAATGGGATCTGGCAGAGGATAACCAGCAATTGGGAGCGAGTCACAAGTCTAGAGCATCTTGATGACATCAGCAGATCATGAGAAAGAACAAGCCTATTTTGACTGCAAATTGAAGAATTCCCCAAAGATAAAACATAAGATAACTCAGAAACAAAATTAATGAGCCATTATTATATGGTTCACTGACAGAGTGTAGCTAAAATTGCATTTATTTCATGGATAGTTGTAAGTATGTGTTAGTCATATTACAATTACTGGCATGCCATAACAGATGCCTGCAGGATATATCATATATTATATGTGCATGGTCATAAAAATCACTGTAAACCAGGAGATACTTCCAGTTAAGGACATCAGACAGAAATATCAGCTTGGAGGATAAATAGGTTATTTTTACCAAATGGAAAGTCTTAATTTTAGTACTTAAGTTTCTCATTTCTGTGAAATGTATTTACTTGTCTATATATATTTTTATACACAGATGTACCGGTACTGTCTCTGCTTTCATAGAAGAAAGAAGTAGAAACCTAATTATATTTATATCATTTGAATGCAAATCTGCACCAGTAGAGAAACTGTATCATGTTATAACTATATAACTGCATATTTTATATGTTGAGGATAAAGTAAAGCTGTGTTTCCATGTGTGCGCCTTTGCTAAAAATTTTTATTTAAATATGGTGTTTCCATGTGTCTGTTAGCAAATATCGTATGTATAATTATATAAGAAAATCACTACAGGATAGGTTTTCATGCATAGGTCTGTGTGAATCTCAGTAAAGTAACTTTTTAAATGCATCTTTTTTAGATCTGCTAGATCCACCTTACCGCTGTAGACTTAACCAGTTCATGCATGAACACTTATTTATGCACATAGAAATACAGCAGTTTTTTCAAGCAAACACTTGGACGTGTAAACAGAGCTTCAGCTTATACATCATATGCCTTATTACAAAACAAGTTGATTGGCAGGATCACTGGCTGTTGTAATGCCGTTTTACAGATAAAAAATATTATTTAATTACAGAAAACTGAAGGTCAGAATGTTTATCATGAGTCATGATGGCTTGAATTGTGATTAGGATATCTCATCTTCAGACTATCAAGCATTTGTAGCTATATTTTTTAGAGACCTTGATTTATCGAGCCTTTAGCACTTTTTATGGTTGCAGGGCTTGTATACTCTGCTGGGAGTTGAGAAAAGCTACGAGGATTATAAGTCCTGATGTGCAGTCCAATTAGACTGATATTGTTGGTGATATCAAACTGGTGTGCACTTGTTCTATGCATGTCTGGTGTTATATGTGATCAAACATTAAGCATTGCTGGGAGGGCATCAAGAGTTTGCTGTCATATAATTCCATGTTAACCTTTCTGGTTTTCTGGTGTATGTGTACTTGTTAAGACAGTATACAGACAAAGTATTGTTTACAGTTGGTTCATTAGATTTGATTGGCAGTTATGGTTTGAACACTTGCAGGCTTGTTCATTATTCATGAAATAGACGCCAGAGTGGCTCGCTGAATCAAGGTCTCTGAAGACTTGGTAGTAAGATGAAATATCATCTAATCATTGATTATGACAGAATGTGAAAATGGATCAGAATGATTTTGTTCAATATTTTGTATGTGCAGTCCTCAGGTGGCTGCACCTGTAAATATCTCATGCTTATTGTGAACGGCCTGCAGATGAAATATATTGGTATAGTGAGATTATGCAAGCATTTTTTTCATATCACAGAAGCAGTGATTTTATATATATATATCTATACAACAAGGTGACTTGGAGGGGTAGTGGCAGCTTTGATAGTTTTATTTGATGCAGTGCAATAGGCATTTATTTTGGTAGTTCTTTTAAAGGTTGATTTATTGTTATAAAGTTTTAATAGAGAGTATTTATAGCAGAATTACACTGAGACAATTTATTGTTAAGTATATAAAGTCTGTGTTCATAGCAACAGTTAAAAATGAGACAACTGTATGTGAAGTGTTTCTTCAAGATCAGTATGGTTACATGTGTGTTCAGTTTTTGGCAGTATCATACTGATTAAAATTATTTTCATTTTGTGGTAAATATTGTGAGGGATACTCAAGTATGGACCATGACTCATCTTGACTCAATTGCACATTTAAGGTACTCTGACCTGGGACTCTGACTTGAAGGTTGTGGAGACAGGCTAAGTATTTGACTCAGATCTATAGGTAAGTATTAAAGAAATAAGGGCAAGTCCATGGTCAGGCCAGTAGAAAACTATACTATAAAGACTTGTACTCTGTGCAAACTACTGAAAGATGATAACAAAAAATAAAATCTATATATACCAAGCTTTAGCTCTGCTTGGGAGTTGAATGTAATTTAATATTCAAATAAAAAACCTGTGAAATATAACATAAAAATACACAGGATAATCTCATACTTCCATTTAAAATTTTTTCTCAGGTTCCAGGCAATGCGGACTTGAAAGTGGACTTTGACCTAAAATGCAGACTTGGGACTCTGACTTGAGTGGACTGGACTGAGACATTCACTCTGACACAAAAACTGTGGACTCTGCTACAACACTAGTTATATACATGTTGGACCAGCATACAAGGGACGCTACTACAACACTGTTTATAAACATGTTGGACCAGCATACAAGGGACGCTACTACAACACTGTTTATAGACATGTTGGACCAGCATACAAGGGACGCTACTACAACACTGTTTATAGACATGTTGGACCAGCATACGAGGAACTCTACTCCAACACTGTTTATAAACATGTTGGACCAGCATACAAGGGACTCTATTACAACACTGTTTATATACATGTTAAACCAGCATACAAGGGACTCTACTACAACAATGTTTATATACATATTGGACCAGCATACAAGGAACTCTACTACAACACTGTTTATAGACATGTTGGACCAGCATACAAGGGACTCTACTACAACACTGTTTATATACATGTTGGACCAGCATACAAGGGACTCTACTACAACACTGTTTATAAACATGTTGGACCAGCATACAAGGGACGCTACTACAACACTGTTTATAGACATGTTGGACCAGCATACAAGGGACGCTACTACAACACTGTTTATAGACATGTTGGACCAGCATACGAGGAACTCTACTACAACACTGTTTATAAACATGTTGGACCAGCATACAAGGGACTCTATTACAACACTGTTTATATACATGTTGGACCAGCATACAAGGGACTCTACTACAACAATGTTTATATACATATTGGACCAGCATACAAGGAACTCTACTACAACACTGTTTATAGACATGTTGGACCAGCATACAAGGAACTCTACTACAACACTGTTTATATACATGTTGGACCAGCATACAAGGGACTCTACTACAACACTGTTTATAAACATTTTGGACCAGCATACAAGGGACGCTACTACAACACTGTTTATAGACATGTTGGACCAGCATACAAGGGACGCTACTACAACACTGTTTATAGACATGTTGGACCAGCATACAAGGGACTCTATTACAACACTGTTTATATACATGTTGGACCAGCATACAAGGGACTCTACTACAACACTGTTTATATACATGTTGGACCAGCATACAAGGGACGCTACTACAACAATGTTTATATACATATTGGACCAGCATACAAGGAACTCTACTACAACACTGTTTATATACATGTTGGACCAGCATACAAGGAACTCTACTACAACACTGTTTATATACATGTTGGACCAGCATACAAGGGACTCTACTACAACACTGTTTATATACATATTGGACCAGCATACAAGGAACTCTACTACAACACTGTTTATATACATGTTGGACCAGCATACAAGGGACTCTACTACAACACTGTTTATATACATGTTGGACCAGCATACAAGGGACTCTACTACAACACTGTTTATACACATGTTGGACCAGCATACTAGAAACTCTACTACAACACTTTATATACATGTTGGACCAGCATACAAGGGACTCTACTTCAACACTGTTTATATACATGTTGGACCAGCATACAAGGGACTCTACTACAACAATGTTTATATACATATTGGACCAGCATACAAGGGACTCTACTACAACACTGTTTATAGACATGTTGGACCAGCATAAGAGGAACGCTACTACAACACTGTTTATATACATGTTGGACCAGCATACAAGGGATGCTACTACAACACTGTTTATATACATGTTGGACCAGCATACAAGGGATGCTACTACAACACTGTTTATAGACATGTTGGACCAGCATACGAGGAACGCTACTACAACACTGTTTATATACATGTTGGACCAGCATACAAGGGATGCTACTACATGTCATATCAAGTAATAGTTCATCTCCTCTTGTGGATAACTGAGAGAGTACATGCTGGTGCCAGATTCTTAGGCAGTTTTTTGGCCATTAAATCTGTATATTCTCAGTAGAAGCTGGAGGAACACTTTACAGATGAGCACACCCTCATCAAAAAGTTATTATTTTATACCCAGAAATAGTACCTAATTCATCCTTGTTAGCTCCATAAATTCACACTTGTGACTTTGTAACTGTATAGGCCATACCATTTGGGCAACTACACACATTGCTAAGAAAACAGAGGCCCTGGCCTTTAGGGGACTTGTATCATTTTCATGACACTGTGTATCTCACATAACACATAAGGTTCGCGGGGGGGGGGGGGGGGGGGGGGGGGGGTTAAATGGCATGACAGCAGAGGATGGTGGAAATGACAATGCCAGAATCATGATGTACTGAATTTATTCTAAACAATGGAGCATTTAATGGAATCTTGTGTCATGTACTGACAGGCTGTGTTATGCTACTTTTTTATGTTCTCGTGTTTACTGTTGTTTGGTCTTTATACTGTCGGTTCCGTATTTCAATTTTTATTTACGCTGACATGAACTTCTTGTTGCGCTATGGAGCTTAAGCCTACTCTGTTAAAGTAAAGTATGCAGAATTATTTTACCCTTTCATATTTTTACATCAATTGTTAGGTGACCATAGAAGTATGACTGAAAAGATAGTTGTTGATATGAGGTTTGGGTGTTTGTTTTCTTTTATGAAGCCTATCTATACAGCAGTACGCAAGTTATATTAACAGTTAAGTAATATATGTACAGATTTGTAATAAAAACTGTGCCATGTGATATCATTTATACAAATATACTCATATTTGTTTATCAGTCTCCTCATTTTATTGAGATGATTGGTGAGAAGGGAAACTGTCATTCTTTCTGTTTTCAAGATACTTATAGTCTGTTTCATCCCCTCCTGTCCACCTGTTTTTTGCTGTGAAAATTTTAATTTTTATATTTTAAGGGAAATAATTATTAATGTATGGTAGTAGATGAAAGGGCCTAATTTTACACAAAGTGAAGAACTATCTAGCTTTCACCTTATTGAAGAAACATATTCATTTAATAATATGAAAAAACAGAATACATTTTACAACATATCAGCCCCACTTTGGGCAGTTAAGGCCATTGGTCACATGCAAAAAAATAGCTTCAATTGACAGCTGCTGATTTGATGATGTCATATTAACACTTTAAACTTTGATCAGCTAAATTAAAGTTGGCTACTCATGCAGGTAGACCTGTCAGATCATTGTAAAGTATCCAAAAAATGTAAAATGCAATCTGGAGATTTTTGTGTTATTAATTGCTATGTTCAGCTGTCACTTCCGTATGCATGCAGCTTCCTCAGAAATTAATGCAAAATATAGTTTTGACCAAATTATCCCCAAAAAGCAGGTGGGCACAGTGTAATGGAGTGTAGTTCACATGAGAGTATTTTTACAATGAATGCAGTATGTGGAGTCTTCTGATAGAATGATTTAAAGTACGACTAAGAGAATCATATGGGAATACTATTACTTTAAAAAAGTGTTTGTGACAGCCCTTCCCATTAAAGTCTGCTTTATTGGCAATGTGGTAGAATCTCTCCATTGTGTGAAGGGGGTCACTGGTTTAATACCACAAATCAGCTGGGTGTGGCTTCCCCACGTTATGAGGGTTCAGCATTTTCCTGAGGCTAATAAAAATTTCTTTTGGGCGAGTGCACTGGTGTTTGAACATCAGTCCCCCCCCCCCCCCCGCCCCTTTTTTTCTATTCAGGCAATGCCAACAAAAATAAATTAAAAAAAAAATGCCTGTACTTAAAAATGACGCATTTGATACATTGGTTTGTTTCCATTCTGCACTATACCTGTCCAGGCAATATTTGCATCCCGGGACAAAGTCAGGATACTATGGTTTAAGCATGGTCGCCCCTCCGCCGCAGATTTTGTTTGGACGCAATAACTCAAAAAATATTTTACGGATCTTTACCAAACATGACATGTGCATAGATATGGGTGAGAAGGCAAAGCCTATTTAAAATGTGGTCATGACCTTTACTAGGAGTGTCATGTGATGTTGACCTTGAATAGGCCCATTTTTTTTTTGGAAAATCACACAAATTCTTAAATATCTCAAGAAATCTTTCATGGATTTATCCAAAAATCAAGTTGGACAAAGATCTTGGATAGTGATGTCATGTACCCCCATCATTGCCCCTTAACAGTACTGTGAGCATTATAAGTAAAAAATTTACATACAGATTTCTTTCATTATGTTAGGCATATACATGGACATGGGTTATGGGATGATGTATATTTAAATTGGGGTCATGATCTGTCCTATGAGTGGCCTTGACCTTGAATATTGACATATAAGGTGAAAATCACAAACCAAAATTTTTAATATCTCCATAAGGGATACATGGATTGGTCCAAAAATCAAGTTGACGGAAGATCTTGGATAGCTTTGTCATCTGTGGAAGACAGGTGGCACCACCTTCTGTCTTTCTCTTGTTTTCATGCCTTTTAATACCCCATCATTGCCACTTGACAGTACTGTGAGCATTATAAGTCTAAAACTAATGGACAGATTGGGCTGAAATTGTGCATGTTCATTGATCTTGGACTACTCCAACTTGTACTGCGCCATCTGCAATGGTTTTGGCGTGATGTCCATCTGTACATGTGCTTTGGGTGAAAATTGCTCATATCTCCGGAATGGTTCAAGGTATTTGTCTGAAATTTGGCAGGTCTATCCATCTTGGAAAATTTTCTTGTAAACCAGACAGGTGGCACCACCTACCTTCCTGTTTCCCTAAAAAAAAATTAATGCTCTTTTCTCAGGAGTGATTTGCCCGATTGGCCTGAAATAGATCTTGGACTCCTCCATCTTGTACTCAAGACTGGTGCCACCATCTGCAATCGTTTTGCCATCTGTGCATGTACTTTGGGTGAAAATTGCTCATATATCCAGAGTGGTTCAAGGTATTGGTCTGAAATTTGGCACGTCTATCCATCTTGAAAAATTTTCTAGACTAGACAGGTGGCGCCGCCTACCTTCCTGTTTCTGTAAAATAATATCATTCTGTTTCTCCTTCACTTTAACCAATGCTTCGGTTTGCAAGGTTTTCAGGCTTTCACCATCAGGCCTGGCACAGGGCCAAGATTTATATTCTGACCAAAATAAGCAGGGTAGTGCAATAGACCCAGTTGTTGCTCTGTTGTAAACACAGAGCCACAGGTCCCTGCCTTCATTTATCTAGCGCACAGGAGCGCATGCAGGTGACTATGATGTATCCATTTTAAGGACATTCAGCCTGTGGTTATAAGCCCCGGGTGATTGGCTGGCGATTGTTTCAGGCTAGCGCTGTGCACTGCACGTGTTACATCATCACTGCAAACTTACTGGCGCACCCAGCTGAAATGTGATACATGCGCCTGATCAGCTGAAACAATCAAGTGTGTTACCTTGGTAACAACGCTGCCTATGGCCAATGGTCGGTGTGTATGGAGTGGTTCAGTTACAGGACACTCACACCATGCACCAGTGATGATGTAACACATGCATGTACAATGACTCTTGAAACAATCAGCACACGGGGCACTGGGATAGGCACCCAACATCAGGTGTAGCCTATTCCCATCCGCTAGATAAATGAAGGCTGGGACCTGTGGCTCTTTGTTTACAACAGAGCCACAACTGGGTCTAGGTAGTGCAGGTTTAAATTTTGTTTAATGCACAAACTGAGGGAGATTGAGAATGATAGAAGTGTATCTAGGTGGTCAATAATAAATGGTCGTTAGGTTGAGGTTTACTGTACATTCATGTGGTTTAAACCATTGAAATGCATTGTCTATATATTAATCGTACTTATTGTATGTCTGGCGATACAATGGTTTAGGCACGGTTGCGCCGCCGCCGCCGCAGAGATTTCTTTTGGACACAATAACTAAAAAAATATTTCAAGGATCTTTATCAAACTTGACACATTTATAGATATAGGTGAGAGGACAAAGCCTATTTAAAATGGGGTCATGACCTCAACTAGGAGAGTGACCTTGACCTTGAATAGATCCATTTTTGGGGAAAATCACACAAATTCTTAAATATCTCAAGAAATCTTTCATGGATTTATCCAAAAATCAAGTTGGACAAAGATCTTGGATAGTGATGTCATGTACCGGAAACTGGTGGTGCCACCTAGTATCCTTTTCTTGTTTTTGTGCCGTTTAATACCCCCATCATTGCCACTTGACAGTACTTTTAGCATCACAAGTCAAAAACTGATTGACAGATTTCTTTAATATTATACATGTACATAGGTATGGGTTATGGGATGATGTATATTAAAATTGGGGTCATGACCTTTCCTTTGAGAGTGGCTTTGACCTTGAATATTACCATATATGGCGAAAATCACATAAAATCATGAATATCTTAAAAAGGGATGCATGGATTGGTCCAAAAATCAAGTTGACAGAAGATCTTGGATAGTTTTGTCTTTTGCAGAAGATAGGTGGCGCCACCTGTTGTCCTTTTCTTGTTTTTTGCGCCTTTGAATACCCCATCATTGCCACTGGACAGTATAAACTGTGAGCATTATAAGTCAAACAGTAATGGACAGATTTCTTTCATGTTATGCATGTATATAGATGTGGTTTATGGAATGAGGTATATTTAATTTTAAATTTAATTTTAAAATTTAATTTAATTTAAATTATTTTTTTTTTAATTTAATTTTTTTTTTCAAATGTTGGATATTTTGGAATGCAGTTTATTAATTTGGGGTCATGACCGTGACTATGAGAGTGACCTTGACCTTGAATATTCCCATATTTGGTGAAAAACATAAAATCATGAATATCTTTAAAAGGGCCACTTGACAGCACTGTGAGCATTATAAGTCAAAAACCCTTTGATCAATTTTCCTTCCCAATCCAAAATATTCCTATATTTTGTACAAATGTTTCTCACATTCATTGCTAAAATACAAATACATCACATTATATCAACAAAATACCACAAAACCTCATTTGTCTGGCGATACTGTGCCAAGAAATGTCTAGTTTTACATGGATTGTACAACTAGTTATAATAACTTATGCCCAGCAGTCTTTGTGGCTGAGACTGTGGCATTCAGTAGTATGTAGGGTACGAGGAAGACAGAGAACCTTGGATGGGCAACTACAACCAACTCTCAGAGCTAAGCCAGGGATTGAACCAGGGTCGCTAGAGGAGAGAGCACCAAATGGCTTACCGCTCTACTGTCCTGTATTGGCATGTATACTGTTTAAAATATTATATTTAATCAAGTTTATCAAACAAACTTGATCCAAAATCACCCTCAGACAAGAAAAAAAAATCTTATACTTTAAAATAATTTTATTTATGTGTATTTAATATCTATTTATATGATATAAAATGCTCATGGTTAGAGGATGTGAATGAATGTCTCAGTGAGAAATGTTCCTATCGAGAAGGACAGTTCTAGTTACTGCTGATATATCAGTATGTAATGTTGAACTCTGTACATTTTCTTCCTGTTCTGGAAATTTTTTTTACAAATTTTTATTTCAAGATTCTGTAAGCTCGTGCTGCAGCTATAAAGTAAATTGCATATCACATCTCCAAAGTTCTGAACAGCCGATTCCTGCAGCTGGGTCAATTTACTGCAAAATTTGCAATCCAGTTTTCTAAAGAGCATGTTTAAACAAATGTCTGGATATAATAATTCCCATGAATTAACGAATTAACCGACAAAGATGGTTAAATTTCAGCCCTGGATTGTATATAGTGTATTCATAGAGCTTGTGAATTTAACTTAATTTCACGGGTGATGACAATATAAAAAGGTACTGTCTAGTAAAATCCCATGATCTTTTTTATGGAGTTTCAGTAATGCAAGTCCGTGAATTCTTGCTACATTTTCTTCACATGAAAATGAAATCATCAAATGTCCTCGATTATTTCATCCTTGAGTCGCATGACTGATGATTGATCACATGACTGGCTTGGGCGTCTGTGTGAGTAGGATCCCGAAGCGTTTCTTGATGGTGACCCTATGTCGTGAGTACACGTCATCTGGTGAGAACCTGGCAGGATGTGCCGACTGTGTGGGCTTGTTTGACGGATCGGTTTTCTGGAAAAATACAAAACAACAAATATGATATAGCCACTGACTTAGATTCGTCATTGGAACTGAACTCATATGTAAATGTTGAGAAATATTTTCAGAAAAGTTATTAAAATATGAGCTTTTTAGCTCAGCTGACTATAAGTCATCTGAGCTATAGTCGTGGTCCATTGTCCGTCGTCCGTCCGTCTGTCCGTCCGTCCGTCCGTCCGTCCGTAGATGTGGCACGTTTTGAAACCGTAAGACCTAGGAATCCAAAATTTGGCATAATGTTAGATGTCCCCAAGATCTCCTACCAAGCCGAAAACTGGGTCTTTGCAACTTCGTTCCTTTGAGAAATTAAGGAAAAACCTCAATTTTTTATTAAAAACCTATTTTCACACTTCAGGACTGCCTAATATCAAAACCACTCATCTGTTTTTCCTCATATTTACCATAAATATTCCTCTATATAGTTCCTATGTACATGCAAGAAATTATGTCTGTATTATTTAATTTAAAAAAGTTCTGGGCCCAAACATTATGCATTTTGTAAAAAATCAGGAAAGATATTTGATCACTTAACACAAAAAATGTTAAAGCTATTGACCTTTTTTCCAGTAATATAACTTTAATTAATCAAAATTAAATTGTATACCCAAAATTAGATGAAAATCTTTTAAATTTTCTAAAATATTAATAAAAATAAAAAATTGGTACCTTAAATTTAGCCCAACTTTGACCATGGCACGTTTTTTTCCTGTAAGTACTGTGGATTTAATTTTCACAGCATGTTTTTGTTAGCATTTCAACTGTTAACACCAAAAATTTGAAACCAGTTGATCAAAAACTGTAGATTTTAATAAGTTTTCAAGCACCATGTAACATATTGTTTACATTAAGCTAGTGTTATGCAGTTTGCAAGAGCTCAGCTCCCCAGCTTCAGCTCTTAGTTCCTTAAATTCGGCATACAGTTAGATGTCTCCAAAATCCCCTACCATGCCAAGAATTTGGTCACTAGGACTTAATACCTTCGAGATATTAATGAAAAACTTCATTTTCCATTAAAAACCCATTGTTACACTTCAAGACTGCCTAATATCAAAACCACTGATCTGACTTTAATCATAAATAATATACATATTTTTCATTCTCTATGCACATGCCAGAATGATGTCAGTATTGCGTAATTGTTTTAAGTTATGGGCCCAAACATAATGCACTTTGTAAAAAATCAAGAAATATATTTACTCCCTTAACAAGGGCATTGCTGAAGCTAGAGATTTTTTTGTCAGGGATGTAACATTTTTTAATCAAGATTCAATTGAATACCCAAAATTAGTTCTGAATTTTTCAAATTTTATAAGTTATTAGTATAAATATAAAATTAGTACCTTAAATTTTGCCCAACCGTGACCATGGCACGTTTGTGTCCTGTGAGCACTGTTGATATAATTTTCATATCATGCACACATTAGGATTTCAGCTTTTTAGTGTAGAAAGCTGAAAGAAATTGGCCAAAAATTGTAGCTTTTATTAATGTTTTTTATGAGACCCTGTCAGACTTTGGCTCTCTCCAGCCCCTCTTGAGTCACCTGTATGTTGACCTTGTTGACCTTTCATCAAATTATGCACGCTTGAGGCGAGGCATCCAGGCAGCTTATGGCCAGCCACAGTTGATCCAGGTGTCCAACCCAACTCATCTAGTAGTTTTAACCAACAACATAACAATAAACAATAAATAAATAAATTTTTATTGGTTTTTAATAACAAATTAAAGAAAAATAGAAAAGGAATTTGTTAGTTTATAATAACAGGAAATTAACTTGCAGTTACTGATGATATAAGAATCTTGTATCGATGGGTAAAATGTCACATATTCCAAATAACACCATGCAGTCACCTATGGCATTTTTCAGTTCAATTTTAATGATAAAGAAGTAAATCATATTATTCATTATTAATCATTAGGGATCATATGAAGGAAATTAATGATAGACAAAGATGCAGTTGATAATATTAATCTAGATTCCTACTATGTCTAGTGTGTACATTGATGTGAAATTAGTCCAAAATGAATTTTTTTACAGTTATTTTTTAATATAAATAAAAGCCATAAAACCAGGTACTTATGATCATTATTAAATGTGTGAATTTTGTATATTCTGGATTCTCAACATCATTGGTTGGTGAAACTGAATAAATACCAGACATGGTGCAAATACTTTGTAATTGTATTTAAATACGAATATGATTATGTACTCCATTATAAAATTTCTTGCATAAAGAATAGGAATTTAGGTAAAAATGAAAGTATATGAATACTCGTGCAAATACTTTCAAAATGTATTCATGAATGCATTCATGAATATATTCTTTAATATTATTTTAATAATCATATCAGTTATATTTCATTTAAAAAAATCATATGATTCTCTTATTATTTTTTATAAAAATTATATTTGGGACAATATTTGTAATTTTTTTTAATAAATAGTTAAACTCTTATATTATATGTTCTGCTTAAATAAGTTATATGGCCAAGTCAAAATCTGTGTGACAATAGTACTCCATTTGTTAATAAAACAAATGAAATCAATCCTCTTCCCTGTCTCCAAAGGTACTATCAAAATCATACATAAGCTAACAACAACAACTCATAATACAGCTTATATTTATTACCACACAAAACCAGCATGTGCCTCATTTCTAAATAATATTTTTTTATCATATATAACAGCTGAGCGTCGTGACCCATAGGTCCCTTGTTTAAATTTAAAACTGAAGGCCAATAAGGGGGGGGGGGGGGGCAACAGAAGTTCTTTTTAATTAGCACTAGCAGTGCAAAATTTTGCTTATAGATAGTTAAAATCCATTCAGCCCAAGTAAAGAATCCTGTCTTCAATTCCAAGGTGGCTCTAAACTGACAGGACCGTCTCTTATCAGTAGTAATCAACATAAGCCATGACATGCCTGATTATATGACATCGACATGCCTCTTACTTTGCATTACATGAATCCTTAACATCATTACGTCCGTCCGTATACACCCATAACCTCGTCCATGTAGACCGGATTCTATACTCGCTCCATACATTCCGAACAATCATGTTTTATATCATTATAATCGTAATCACGTTTTGTTTGTTGTTACTTTGCATGGTTCTTGCGACGGTTACTTTTGCAAAGCCTGCAGATATTTAAATTCATTTATTATCGCCCAAAAGAGACAATTACAACAATCTATACATTTTCATCATGATGATGCATCAATTAACCAGGTGTCTCCGTATACTCCTCGTATTTACCTTAAGAGTGTAAACTCTGTTTCCATCGTCGTCAGTGTAATACATCAGAAACATCCTGAAATCTGGTTATTTTGGGTTACAACGGACAGCGATAACTGGCTCTTGGTCGCAATCGTACCACGTGGGAAAAAATGGGAAAATAAGCAGTCACCTGGCGCCATCTGCCAGCAGACACCGGAATCAAACCAGTTTCACGCTCGCTTTAAATGTAAAAAAAATTAATAAACAACAACAACAAAAAAATTGTTGAAATCCCAGGACTTGAAATAAATTATTGTTTGAAGAGTTTTTTTTTTAAAAAAAAAGGCTTATTTTTACTAAATTTTACTAATTATTTCCAAATTTGTATCATTCTATTATAAGGAGAAATATATAGCCTAGGCCGGCCTATATGTTTGTATAACAATAAGGTTAAAGAGTTTGCATGACAACCAATATATATGATAAGTAATAACAACTATGCTCAAATATAACTTGTACAATGCAACGTTTTATAGGCGGCGTCATCAACGTCATGCATAACGTTTTGGGGGAATATCAACATCTGAGCCGGTAAATTCGATTAAGAAAATATAGTAACTCTCAAACAACACTACCTTTCATGATACTAAACCATGAAATTATGTTTCTCAAAGTATACATCATCTTTATAATATGGAATATTAATTTCGTCTATAATATACGTTCAATATTGTACAAAAGGCAATTGAAAAAACTGTAAAATACATGATTACCAGTTTTTTTTATGGCATATAGTTCTAAGCCACTCCAACTGAACCGATATATAAACCATATTTAATCAGGATAATGTTAGTAGGCCTATTTTGAGTCTAAATAATTTCTTCCACATGTACAAGATTCCACCACCTCTCAGAGAGTGACCGATTTGTTAATTGTAACTAAATTATTGCCCTGTGTCGATTTGTTGTATTCATAATCAGTTAGCTGAAAATTTTATTTAAATAATCGTTAGTAACACTCAATCCGGCTGGTAGGGGCAATCATTTATAGCTAACCTACACTGATCTCATGTGTTACTTTTTTTAGAGTTATAGGGTCTTGAACACTAAAAAAAATCTATATTGAATCGACACACGTGAGATAAGTCTAAATTTAAAGCATTAATATTTTATATTTCAACATTTGACCCACGGATATGATTATTCTTTGTCAATTGTTTACATATGCGAGATCTGTCATATTAAGGTGTGGTACGTCCAACCTATACGATTATGAAACTCGGGACCCAAATAGCGAAGAATAGCTGGGCAAATAAAACACTTTAATAACAAACTTGTAGTTGATATTTAACTTGAAGAAGTATTTGTGGAACTGGGCCCTGATTTGTAGAACTATGTTCAAAATACTGGCAAATTGTTTGTGGAAAAAGGTAAATAGTTTTATAGCCTGGCCAGCAGATACTATAATGTCTTTTTCGACGTTGGTTATTAAGTTGGTTTGTCTGTAAACGACTTTACTGAAAAAGTTGTGAAGAACATTTCATGAAATTTATCAGAAGGTACGTAGGATAAAACAAAATAAAGAATGAATTATGGAGTTAATCTGGATAACAATAACTTTTTTTAAAAATTATTTTCGATTTGAGCCATAACATTTGGTTTATTTCGTTAAGGACCAGCCAGAGTTATTTACTGGCATTAGTTGCCGCCTTTGTTCAAGTCAGCAAAGCTCACCTGGGATCCATCCATGGAATTATATTATATCGTTATAGTAGGATCCTTTCATATATGTGGTCTCTCACACATTTTCTAGTTAAACTTGAACTTCTATTTTTTAATTCCTAATTAAGGGTTAAAATAGCACAATATATATCGACTCTACCTTATGATAAAAGCAAAAATATATGGCCTTATCCTTAAACTACATATAACAAATAGCACCATTTCTCTTTCGTGTGATTTCAGATAAAGGGAAAGGTCTAGTTTTGTGGTTATTTATTTATCTCTACCGAATGCCATTCTGTATTTTCTTTTTTGCCCTGAGACCTGAGTTGCATTGTATACTAATTAAGGAATGTGCCTCATAGATGCTGAAAGGCTGTAAATTGACAATTGAGCCAGGCACCGGTACCGGCCACGCTAAAACGTATAAAATCTTTGCACATTATAAAATCGATAAGACAGTGTCTTTGCTTCATACACCATGTGTGTGTATAAATGGGGACGGGAGCGAGTCGCGTTTTTGAGGTTTACTTTGAGTAAATAATCTTTGACGAAATAATGTATTATTATAGCGAACTATAAATATACTGAATGTCTCAGTATGAATACCATTCGAATAGTAGTGGCCGTGGACTTTCAAGTATAACCTTAATTAAACATTGGCCACGATGGGTACAGTCCGTAGGAGTACCGATGAGTTTATATGAAGGGGCGTCAAATACAAGGGGGGGGGGGGTGTATATATCCCCCACTCTTTGGCAGGAGGAGGATGGTCGATAATCTTCATCTCTCCCCGGTATTCAAAGAATGATATTTATATATTGCAAATGAAATATATTAAACATTAGAATTATAGGCTTTGGTTCCATTATTGTGTTTATAATGCAATATTATATCCAAACCTGGTTTAGAATTAACTTATACTGGAAACATAATACATGTTCCTTGTACTTGATTTTTATATATTTGAAATGTAATTAAGTATATATATTTGAATTGTATCATACAGACGCTATATATATTTTTTTAAAGAAGTGGGTCCTGTGACCTTTACCTTAGACCTCATGATCCCAAAATCATAAGGGTTCTTACACTATCGGTAGGTCATATATAAATCAAGTTTGAAACCAATATGTCAATCAAAATGTGAGTTATCATCTGGAACCAAATATGTCGACCCCTGTGACCTTGACCTTTGACCTTGTGACCCCAAAATCAATCAGGTTCTTCTCCTATTGACAGGTCAACTATATGTGCAAGATGTAAGGTTTGGGATGAAAAGTTTGGCTTAAAATTTATCCATGCACAATCTTCTGAATATGTGAATCCTTTGACCTCATGATTCCAAAATCAATGGAGTTTCTGTGTTAGAAGTGGGCCATATATAAAAGTCAAGTTTGAAATCCACATGTCAATTCAGACTTGAGTTATCATCAGGAAATTAATTTCATGGATATACAGAAAGACGAACAGACGTACGGACATGGTGATTAATATAGGGCATCCGCTTATTTTTAAGTGGGACACAAGGTATCAAGACACAGATGAAACCACAGTTGCAAATCTGATAGTAGCAATCAAATTGACAGTCTCAAAATTAAGTAAAAATGCATAAAAAATTTAAAAAAAATACAGGTGGAGCCACCAGTCTTCAGGAACTGAAGAAACCAATCATCATCAATAATCACACTGGGTTTAATTACACTGGATGAAACCATAGCTGAGAAATATACTGTAATTGCTGCCATTTAACGGTCTCAAACACAGAAAAAATCGTAAACATGATAAAAATACAGGTGGCGCCATAAGTTTTCGGGCACTGACAAAACTAGGCATGGTAAATATTAAAGGCAAGATTCATGGTAATCCATGCACTAATTATCAAGATACTGGAGGTTGTAATATGTATCAAAGTTTTAATTATTCTTGGGGGTACTTACAAGCCCCATAGTTCGGAGGATATAGGTCACCCGGACCTAATTTCAGGTTTCCGAGAATTTTTATTGACCTCCACAGATGTACACTGAGAAGTTTCTACGTTCAGCGGTTACGCTTTGTGCCCTGCAAACGACGACCGGACGCCACGACGGCTGGACAGCCGGACGGACGACGGACAAAGCGCCATACTTTCTGACTTTCAGTCAGCTGAGCTAAAAACTGCCAGCCTGCTGGTTTACAAAATTAGGTATATCTTTAATCTAAATGTAAAAAAAAAAATACAATGTATAGATGATAAATCTTCTGAGATATTTCCTGAGTACTTTTATATTATATGATGCATTTGGTGTGTGTTTGTGAAGGATTCCTGTTCTGGATCTGAAGTTAAAGGTGCCCATTCACCTGCCTTTTGAAAAAGAGTTTATGTGATTTCTTGCTTCCTCTGTGTATATACTAATGGTCTAAGGGTAATTTTAGTGAAAAGTTCTTCGTGAAGGATGGAGGAACTTGTTTATTAACAAAATGTTTGTATACACAGCAATGTTGACAAACGGGGAAAAACATGTAACCTAAGGACGAAGTTTGAATATATGCGGAGGTAGAAAGGTCACTTGTTGCAAAACGCTATTTCCAAAGCTCTGGCTTTTCTGAATTGCTGCGAGATGCCATTGTTGAAATTGTTTTGGTTATTCTGACAGGCCCCGCATATTATAAACACACTGATGTAAACAAATAAGCAGCCTCTGTCCGGTGATATCCATATTTTCTTGCCTATTTTTATGAAAGCTCCAAGGGATTACCTTAATTTGGTTTTTAAAGGTCAGTTAGGTGACTGGGCCCCTTTAACCTTGTCAAAAGTTTGTATACATGCATATCAAATGTTAACTTGAAAGTTACCTTGCCATAAACATCAAAGGATAAGCAGAGTACTTGGTCCAAGGTAATCAAGTGTTGATCTGAGGCTGCAGCTAATAGCATATCAGCTGCAGTGAAACATGAGGTGTTAAGTCAAATCTAAATAATAGCAGATTACTTGATTATAGGCAATCAGATGTGACCTTGTGACAGACAACAAATGAAGCATCTCAAACATCTTCACACCTCTTTATAAAGCCTATAGCAATGCTAGACCCATCTAAACTGCTGGCAAGGTAAATTTCTCCTGCCGGCAGTTTAGCCACTTCTTTGTATGAAAGCTACTTTGTAAGATCCGGCAACTCCTGTCTATCAAAGGCCGTGCCCCGGCTATGCCTGACACCCCGTTATTTGCGTCTTAATTGCACTTAGCGCTCGGCTGAATATCGATCGAGTGCTTAGATGGCTTCACTGAGATGGATCTCCATGCTGTGTATAAACTTCTTGGGAGTGTACAGAGAAAAGTCCCTCCCCGAAACAAGGACATCACCGTTTCTTCTGGACACCGAGAGGTATTTACACTGAAGAAATAAGTCCAAATTTATTTCTTCACCCCAACACATATTATGTCATGTATATTATGGGAATTTTGGTCACATGGAAGTTATTTTCTGCCCACTTTGAGCATTTCTTTTTTTCCTTCATAAGTTAAATCTCCCACTCACAAAAACTTAACAAGATCGTTAATCAATAAGACTGAATGAGGCAGTTGGTACTCCCCAACCCCAAATTAATATATGTATACAGTGAAACCTCGGGCTGCGGTTACTCCTCTGGGAGGGACACCCCTCGTAACGGACATTCTTTGGTCCGACCAAACGTCAAAAGATACTTTATCCTTCAGTCCTATAAAAGTAAGGGGGACAAGTCCTCTTGCACCCTTGAAACAAGGCGTATGGTGTAGTTGTAGTTTCGCCAGCGTGTAAGATCATTCCTTGAATTACAACGTCCCTTGTGAAAAAAAGGGCTTGCAGAAACGGATGGGGGGGGGGGGGTCCATGGGGTCAGGATCTCCCCCCAATTTCAGAGGCCACACCCTTTTTTATAATTTCAAATCATATTTTACGGCCTAGACCTGCCCCCACCCCCCCCCCCCCTCCGTTTCCTGGGGACTTTTCTATGTATTTTCATTAGTCCTTGTGGGTTGGACCTCTCCTTTTCCTTAATCTTGGATCCTTCCCCTGGCTTGACCATAAGAGCTCGTCTACTTCCTCCAACAATAAAGTTAGCGATCATGTTCCAACCATATGGAAAAGGAATTCGTAGAGACTTAGAAGGAATAGTTTGCAAATGCTGTGGTGTTTGCTCTCCAGGTAGCCGAGAAAAGCTAAAAGAATGGACATAGCGAAAAAAAAAAAAAAAAAAAAAAAACAGGGCGTAAATTAGGATAAAACTGTTGTCGTTATATCATATGCAATATCAACCGAGAGTCATCAGTTAACACAGACAGCACCAGAGCTCGCTCAGACGAGTGTATATATAATGAACAGGAAATGTAAAGGCGACTTTAGTGACAAAATATCTTAGGACTGATGATGGGTCGACTGTTTCATCGCCTGTAAAATACATTTGACCTGTTTACAATGAAAACATATTTTAACATTTCAATACACAGTATCTAATAATAATTGATTATATGTGCATCCTCAAATGAACTTGACATCTAATACGGCAAGTTTTTGAAGGAACTTTCATGAAAAAAAGAGCAAAGACAGGACCTATGCGATACAAGCCCATAAAAAACGATAATCTTGAATCAAACAGTAATCTAAGATGGCTTTAGCATCATTCGGCAAACTCCCAATATTATTCTTTAAGTGTGTAAGCGAGACGAAAAATCACATGCACGTTCTCAGACTCCGTCGACTATTCAGCTGTATTAGTGAAATGCTTCACTTTCTTTTTTTAACATTGTATTTATCCAGATGAATTTATTAAAAATTTATGTAACCCTTTTTTATATGTAAAGTTTGATCGAGAAAGTTTGAACGAAAATGTAGTTTTGACAGTGCTACTGACCTAGCAACTTTGATCCTCCCGCAGCAATAGAGTGACTCTTCTCCAACAATTAAAAGTATTAATTTTCTACATCAAATTGAAAAGTGTCATGTAGAATATTTTATCATACGAAAATTAGATTCCTTACACTTTCATATTGTTACGGGGTGACATAAAAGCGGACCGAACTGTCTCGCTAGTGAGGCTTGCTTTGCTAGCGAAGCGGTTGCTACGGGGTGACTTGTTCGCCACCAACACGGGTTCGAATCCTGGATCGGCCCAGTGTTTTCCCCTGAGCAGTTTGTCTTCGTAACAAAATGGGGGCTCGTCCAACGTGACGGTTAACTTTGTTGCCCAGGGAATAAGCTCACCAAAGTGTGACTCCTGGGATAATTAGTCTTGTTCTGATAGCAGAACGCTCTTAAGAGGGGGTATGTCACGGGGTGTCATAAAAGCGGACCGAACTGTCTCGCTAGTGAAGCTTGCTTTGCTAGCGAAGCGGTTGGTACGCCGGACTTGTCCGCCACCAACACGGGTTTGAATCCAGGATCGGCCCAGTGTTTTCCCCTGAGCAGTTTGTCTTCGTAACAATATATATTAATGTTATTAAATCTACCCAATTTCCTGTTTTCCTAACTTTTTTTATAGATGGGAATTATAGTTTTAAATTTGGAGGAAAATATGGACTTAATTTATAAAATTTTATGGTTTTATCGGGAAAAATAAACAATCGCATATAAAAACAAATTTTTGACGGAGGTAACCGCTTCCATCTTTAATGCTAGCTTAACTAAGTATATGTACATCTGCAGAATTCCTGTCTGGTTTCGGATTCCGTATCACACGCTTCCTCTCATTTTCTAATAATTTTGGTTGACCAGGCCCGGTGACCATTGCTGGGTCATACCACCAAGGAACCCCCAAAAGGCGCACTCATTTTTTTTTTAAAACTCGGTCGTTGGGCGGTCCTTCTGTTTAAGCCTACAGAGCGGCCACCTTGGGCTGAGGCTGACCATGAAAAAATTTCACCGCCTCGGACTCGAACTCACGGTCTCCGGCTTTTAGTTTTGTGCTCTAGCTACCCCTGATCGAGCAACAGAATCCGGTATAAATCCGCAGATTGTACCTGGAAGATCAAGGTGTAAGTCACTGGTGTATAAATTCGTACAAAAAATACATGGTAAAATCAAGGTAAAGGTCACCAGTTTTCAAACTTCTGTGAGAACTTGGTGGAAACAACTTGTGTGTGATATTTGAGAGAAAATCTTAGGAAGTTAAAAGTTATGGGGTCATATCGATTCTAGTTTCTGATTATTCGACTTTGAACACCTAGATATAGGTCAACAATTTTCAAACTCATTCAAATTGTTTGGTTGACACAAGCTTTCTTTCAAATTTTAAAGGGGAAAATATGCAGTGCATCAAATGTTATCGCATTCACAAGTTCAAAGTTCTGTGTGAACTTGGCGGAAACAACTTGTGTTAAATCTGAGGGAAAATCTACACATCTTCAAAAGTATATAAAAAATTACCTTGAAGTTTAAGGCCAAGACCATCAGTTTTCAAACTCCTTCAAGAATGTGATAAAAAGAAATTATGAGTCAAATATAAAGAACAGAATGTAGAGTACTTCAAAAATTTCGACCTCATCTGAGAACTTAGTTGAAACAACTTCTGTGTCAAAATTGAGGACAAAAATGCAGTACTTCAGACGTTAAATGGTAACAAAAATTTAAGCTATGGAAAATTTGACTTAAAGGTGGAGGTCATGGTCACCAGTTTTCCAACTCGGCCAAGAATATGGTAGAAATAGATGGTCATCAAAAGTTATCGCGAAATCCCACAGAAGACGATTCACGTCGATGCACCAACAAACGACTGGACTGAAAACAATTTGTGCCCCCGGGGGAGGTTATTAATAATAATAAATATGATAATAATAATAATAATAATAATAATAATATTAATTTTAATACAAATAACAATAATAATAATAATAATTATTATTATTATTATTATGATAATAATAACAACAATAAAAATAACAATAATATTAACAACAACAACAACAATATTAATGTAATAATAACAACAACAACAACAACAACAATAAAAAAAAAACACAGTTAAACAACTGATTAAACACATATTCAATTATGCCCGGAAAGAAGAAAACTCGTCTTTTCCTTTCAAGTCTCACGCCTTATACTTTTTTTCAGGAGTTGGGTTACTGTAAATTCAATTAGCTGAGAGGTGTCCATGTTAAAGCAGCGACAAGGAATCGACGTCAGGTATCTCCTCGGATGATTAAAGGATATGGCCCTTTGTGATGAGATCAGGTCTAACATTGACGAAACAAAGCTGTGATATCAAAGCTGAGACATTTTATACCCACAAGACCTTGATACTTTTAAAGACTGTAGTAAACACAAATTCATTTGAAGTTAAACCTCTCGACCATTCTCTCGATTAACTCAAGTTTTTATACCCCTTGTCAGGCTGTACAGAGATTTATAGGTATATATATATTTAGCCAGTATCGAAAAAAAATATGTGAAAGCATTAAAAAAAAATACTTCTCAACACTGAGTTTTGACAATCAATGTCATGTGACCGCCGGAATGCCCTTTGACCAATTATGCAGCGGTAATAGATTCATGGGCAGGCCAATGACGACGATTAGCTTCATTTAGTTGGAACAGCTCCGCTCTAGGCAAAGCAGACTTCAAACGACTTTGGACGACATATTAGTTCGATGTGACGTGACTTAGGTTTGGAGATCATAGAATGTATGATTAAAGTTTGTAATGTTCTCTATTCAAAACGTGACTAAAATCTATTAAAGATTAGAAAAAGACACTGTTTCTTCGAATGGATCTCTTATTACCTCCGCCAAGGGGTGGGGTTTGTGTTTGCCTGTGTTGGTTTGTCTGTTAGCAACATTACTCAACGTGTAACCAACGGATTTTTGATAAAATTTGCAGGAGGGCTCAATAATTATACAAGGAACAACTGATTTAAATTTTGGGGGATGATCCGGATCACCTTCTGGATCAAGGATTTTTTTAAAATGAAATATGCTACTGTTCTGACAACGCCATATGGGGGTATTGAGTTACCTTGGCGGAGGTCTGCGCTCTCTAAGTGCCCGTGTTCTAGTTTCTACTTAAAGCCTTTGTTTTACAACGTCCCGGTTTCCATTAATGATACCTATATAATTAAAGGGACATAATCAGGAGCAATATTTTACCTATTCCTTCATACTATCAGCTCAGTTTTGCTTTATAGAAAAGTTTTCCCAGCAAAACCATCCAAGCACAGAGTCTCAGTACCTCGCATACGTCTGTTTCACACCTTGTTATAACTGCGTGTTGAAAAAAAAAACGCAGCCGCCGGGTGTCTGTTAACCATGACAAGGTCGCATGACCGGGAGGTCCGAATGTAAGGCGCAACACGCGATGTTTCAGCCAGCGGGAACATGTTTAACATTTTCTGGGCAAAGTCAGTCTGGGCATCTCATGATTGACACGTGTTGTGGCCGACTGATACACGCGCTGTGTTTATGTTGCTCCCGGTCCACTGTTTTACAGTCGTTTTCAGGAATAAGCAAACGGTTACAGGGCAATATTATAGCATGTACAAATTTGTTTTAAAGAGAAGAAACTTTTTTTTCGTGCATTATACCAACATGCTTTATAGGTGATTGGGGGATTTAAATCTAACGTATCTTCATACTACAAAGTCCTTGACATAACCACGTACTCACAAACCTTGGTTCAGCGACCCTCTCAAACCAGTTCAATAGAATGTAAATAATACACTTTTCACACGCAGACTGAATAAGAACTAGTGACGTCAATTTTTCTTCCACGGTGGGGGGTGGGGGGTGGGGGTGGGGGTGGGGGGATGACTCGGCGACACACCCACACATATACATATACTATATATATATATACATTTTTTGTGCCTGTATGATATTTCAAATATATTTATATTTAATCACATTTCAAATATATTTCAATATAATATTTCACAGTAAACATATAAATGGGGCCTGTCTATATTCGATTCAAAACAATGTATATATATATATATATATATGGGGGATGATGACATTGACCATCCCCAACTTGTCAAAAGTGGGGGGATATATACCCCCCATCCCCCCCCCTATATTGACACCCCTGACAAGAACACAGGTACCAGAAACAGGACTGGTTGATTTGATTTGTTTCGATTCATTTTGCCTTTCCGGCAATGATAAACCTTTGATCAAAACATTTCACTAGACATCCGCGTATAACGAGTCCAGGCCAGTCATTTAATCGATTCCATTGCCTTATTCATTATTAAAGAAATAGATGCCAGAGATGTATAAAGACTTGGTTGTACGATGATGTAATTGTCGAACGTACGTGGTTTTCCTCGAATTACACCATGTCTTTCAATAAACTCTTGCCCACCCGCCACTAATATTTTGTTATGTCGAAATTTTTTCTCAAGGGAACTTATCATTATCAAACAATAAAGCCCTTTGATTGAAATATTGGTCACATACAAGTGGCGAGTTCAGGGGGTGAGGTCCGGACCCCCTGGACCCCATTTTGAGCAACAACCTTTTATTTATGGTTTACAGCCAAATTATGCGGCCTGGACCTCTTTCTGGAAGAAGACCTATTTATGAAGGTTTTCTTTTAATTTTTCTGGGCTAACCCTGCCTTTTAAAAAATCCTGGATATGCCTCTGCATACTCATATAATGAACCACTGTGATTTTTAGTCCTGTTCCTGGGCTACAGTTAAATCCAACCTTTGAGTAGTTTTTTTATATTTTTTTAAATCTTCATTCAGCGGGCACAGCGATTGTATATGCGCTTGGTTGACGTTTATAATAGATAAGTACGCATGCGCATCACACGAATTTTGAAAGTTGAACTTTGTGAACTTGATATAAGGCCTATATACTAGTCTATTAAGCCCGGTTTCTTCAAGCAAGAAAAAACCCCGAGCAACCCCAATCTGACAAGAAATAAAGAACATTTCTTCCGGAATATATACGGACGACTGGGTAGAATATTTACCAGCCCCACAATCATATTTAGGCCAAAAAAGGCACTTTAAACAATCAGTGAGGGCAATTTCTTCCTTTTTATAATAAATATTAAAAAAAAATTAAATGAAGGAGACTACATGATAATTAAAAATTGCTTCCCTGAACAGATATACATACAGGCAGGTCATATAAACATGCGTGTTCGCGTCCATGCAAGCATGTTAATAAAAACTTCACATTATCGCCCGCAAACAATAAGCGTCCGAGAGGCAGGAGCACAAATGAGTATATTATTTCTATTGAAAATCGAAATGAAAATTTTTGATACGGGGGGGGGGGGGGGTTAATTGACGTGGGCGGTGCCTGAGAAACAAACCTTATTTGGCCTATAGATTTTGTTTTATTTCTGTTCGTTTCATGTGTATTTGTTGCGCATTTCAACCATGGAGGACGTAGGCTACACATTTTGCCAATTAATCAAATGTCTATTTGTCATAAAATATTGTCAATCACCACTGAATTGAAAATGGATATCGATGAAAATGACAGTATACCGCAATATTCTGTAGCGGACTGACCTCTGGTGGAGATCGTTTTCATTTACATTAATTTAGTGACAAAAATATCAAGCAGTTTTAAAATATAAATTAAACTACACATTTTCATAGCAAAGATTGTATTTGATTTGTACATAATTTTATATGAAAAATAATTGGTAACATTAAACAGTCGCTTAAATTAACAATCGCATGCCAATTAATTTTTGCAGGCAAATTCCGATCTTCACGCCTTGTTAATTGAATAATCAATTCAGTGTGACATGATTTCTTATACAACTCTCCCTTCCCTTCCTCTCCCTCTGTCTATCTTTTTTTATCACACACACACACACATATATAATCATAACATACGGATTACAGAAAATCAGATTAGAAGACGTAGAAATGCTGAAATTGAACACTGGTCATGCAGATAAATAAGAAAGGTCCCAGAGTGTACCAAGAGGGAAAGAATACCAGAATTACTGTCAACGTAAGTGAAATAAAAAAGCTTCGTAATACTTACAGACGCATCAACACTGACAGACAGTATGGTTCTTTATGTTCTTGTGAGACGGAGGTCACGTGTTTCAGTGGGAATTGACAAGACTAACAAGAGAGAAAAAGTGTGCCCTCTGGCACCAGTGGCACAGTTAGTATGGGCGTGACAGCTGACTTCATGCCTCAAGCGGTAACCTTCTGCCATAAGCGAAACTGAGCTGTTTAGCAAATGGACATGTATCGACCTATACAGGTGGATTTACTGTACTGTATGCTTGCCATTTGCCCCTCAGGCACGTCGATTGACAACTTTCTCTCGGTAATGCATAACCTTTGCCACCCGATGGCCTTTTTATCAACAGATTCAAATAAAAGATTCAGTTAATGTTCCGGTTGAAATATGGTATACTTAATATCAGACCTGCGTGTCAACCCGGAGATGAAAAATCCATTAATTATCATAATTTACACAAAATATGATTAAATGTATTTGAAAAGTGAACATGAAATACAGATCATTAAGACTTATTAGTTGTATGTGTGTTACTGCAAGAGTTACAGTACATGTTCTAAAGCCGGTTTCCTATTGTGTTAATAAGCAGTCATATAAAATGTGGCATTGCTGATGTCTTTTTAATTAGAACCTCATTATACCTCATTAACGTATATTTTTTTATCCTATTTTTATGTAATATGTGAATATTTTTACAAGAGGTTTCTTCATTTTGTGCAGACAGGAATGAACATGATTAAGTTTAGAACCAGATATGAGGGTTTTTTTTCCCGGAAGTTTATTTTTTTTTCTTATTTTAGATGGAATAATTATATTTTCACAGGTTCTTTGTAAATGTATACAAATGTTAATGAGGAACTTCTGTTCTATTGAAAATTTTGCTTTCGCGAAACCAAACTTCGCTAATAGCCGTGGTCCAAGGTATTGGGAACATGTAATTAAATGTATAGCATGTTGTATCATTATAAAAAAAACAAAATAAAATATGCGACACCCGCTCTCATCCGAAATATCCGCTCTTTTTGGTCTGATTCTTGGCCCTGTGGAAAAAGCGGTGAAATCAGAACGACAAGTGCGGGTGTCGCATGTTTAAAATTTAGAGCTGATGCACAATGCCATACCACGCTCTCACTCTCTGATTACAATTCTTTGCTGTGTGCGCACCATGGTGTTCAGACCCGGAGAACCTTGCCATACAAAGCAGCGGTTAAAAAGAAAAGGAGACCTGGGACGTCTGCAGTTTATAACTGCTGCGTGAGAAGCGTAGTTAACAGTAGTTTTCTCCTCCCTGAGGTCATTTTAAGTTCGTTTCATCTTTATGGTGAGGGATATACCGAAAAGCGGCAGGGTTTGCTCCAGAGAGGGTAGATAAAGAGGGTATTTTGATTCATTAAAAAGTAAAGAAAAAAATATTGGCATAACAGAGGTCATGCGTGCTGAAAACAGTAAAAGGATTTTTTTTGGCATTTCTTCAATTCTCTTCAAACCCATTTTGTGCTATATTGGGAGAAATTACAGGGTAAGCTTACTTTACCGTATGAAGGTAGTGAGAATAAGAAAGACACCTTGCCGATCTCGCACGTTGGCCGCATAAGTATTCCTGCGGTTTCAAAAACCGAACGCATTACGTTTAAAAAACCGATCGCATTACGTTTACCGAATACCGCGCGTCCGGTTAACGTAGCTTAAAAAAATTCTTTCAATAATTCTTTCTCTCCCTCATTTTTTGTTTGAAAATTGTTTCTGGTTTTTATTATTTGTTTACCTGTATTTAAGTTATGTTGTAGAGAAATGAATGGTTTTCAACGAAACTTACTGATAGAAAGGTCAAATTTAATGTAAGTGCTTCAGGAACCAGGTCGGAATTCAGATACAGTTTGAACGTTAATAATTTTATTAATGATTGGCCACGAGCAATAGGTCAACGTTAGATTTGTGAGATCTGAACAATTTTTACACACCCGATCATTACTAGTTTACACACGTGATCATTACTAGTTATCTATTTGAAAACGATTTTCAATACTTCCCACACATTAAACAGGACTTTGGCACTATCAAGAAAAGCAGATTTTACCGCAAAGTGAATCTATATATTAATAGCGTAAGGCGATTTTTGTGATTTTCCGTATCTCCTCTGATACCGCCGTACGGATTGCCGTGATTTTCGACATACATATGTTCAGGATTTGTCCGAAGAGATTCCACCCACTTTTATTTGCAATATTTGCATATTACGTGCATAATTAATAATTTAATATTTGCTCCCCCGCGGGCGCCTCTTTTCTTTGTGTCTTCGGGCCTGGTAACACAATGGCCACAGAGTGTTTGATGGCGGGACAGAGTTTTTCTCCGGGGGTCCTATCTGGGCTTTTCTTAAATTTGCGGTGACCGGCCCGAAATAATCCCCATTGGTGATCCCTTCTCAAAAGGCAACCCTCCACGAAGCGAAAAGGTCTATTGTGCACAGGGAGATCTCGCGTGAGGAAAATGCTCAAAAGGGGGATCTTTCAAAGAATGAAAATTTTCCGAGCGGTAGAGA
Organism: Sipunculus nudus; assembly: GCA_026874595.1. Taxonomy (NCBI): domain Eukaryota; kingdom Metazoa; phylum Annelida; class Sipuncula; order Golfingiida; family Sipunculidae; genus Sipunculus; species Sipunculus nudus. The sequence goes on along the minus strand of CM049316.1, from coordinate 64,720,442 downwards.
ATGCAGGGTAGTGTGTAAAACCCGAACCCCACGGTCCACGGACCCCATAAACCTATTTCCTCATTTTCCATTATTTATACCAATAAAACACCACTATTGTTGATGTAAGGAAAGAGCAAAGTCCCTAAATGTTGTAAATGACCGATTCACTCAAAGATTTATAATTACAAAAATATTTCGATGAAGACTGACCTCATTTACTTGAATTTGCCGACTGTTCAATTTTGACGGACCCCAGTGACCACCGCTCATATTTTTATTTATGATTAAAGAGGACAAAAATAGCACTCATGTCACACACACTAATTATTTTATTTGTTATTTTAAATGAAAATATAATAGTGCGGACACAGTGGGGGAGATTTAATTTGAAGTGCACTAACAGTTGAGCGGACCTGAGACTGATATATCAGAGCACTTCCACATAACAACAGGTTTCGTGCTCCGTTCATAACAACCATCCAATTTTAAAGTTGGCAATAACATAAATACCGAAAGGAATTGTTGATTACTTGCATTTCAAGCAACTACAGGTTCCAAAATAATGATTTTGTAAATGTTTTAAATTATAATACTTTTTAAAACGCTACACAAATGAAATAGATAGCAAATATAAAATTATGAATAAAACTGAGACAGAAATGTTAAAATACAGATACAAACACAATAATAAATCACAAACGTGTCATGGCTAAACGTGATGTCAAATACATGTATGTACTAAAGAAATGGTAAAACAACGAGAAAACGGGATCCGTGTAAACCGTGAGTTCCGTGCCGCAGGGTCCGTAAGTGTTTTTTTTTTATCAAATTTTGTTGCAAAACAGACTATTTTTTATGTTTTAACCAAACATAATATAAAAAATGTCTTTAGATACGATTATGCTAAAATATCTGGACAAATTACCATGAGAGTTTAAGAATTACAAATTTTTCTTGGGTTCCGGGATCCGGAGTGGGATCCGGGTTTAACACACTGCCTGAACGCAGTGACTGTCTCACTAGAAAACATTGGCCCAGCTTTCAAACAGAAAGGAGTGCGTGATATTTAAAAATATATACAGCCATTAAATGTACCACATAATATAATGCTACCACGAACTTTTTGTGCAGCGGGATTGCCCGACCATGTGAGTGCTCAGTTTTTGTGCGTTATAACCGGAATGCAATTATCGAGATCACATCTCAGCGCTGTACTGTACTACCATGCAAGATAACAGGTTCCTTTACTGGCGGATTCACGGGCGCGGAGGGCAACTTTAAATGGCGATGTTCAGCATAATTTATATTTTCATATAAAAATGATTTTATTTAACAAATCAAATTCTTCGAAAATTCTCCGGCCAACCTCTCGGCTTCAATTAGAGTTTTATGCATAACACCATGCATATAATGGATCTATAAATTAATAGCGTAATGCGATTTGTGTGAATTTACATGTCTCCTCTGCCGTGATTTTTTACATACATATGCTCCGGGTTTGTCCGAAGACATTCCACCATTCGGACAAGAACGTATTCGTCCAGGTTATTCAGACTCCGACACAAGGTTAACTCAGAGACAGAACACTTATACCAAATGTTGGATTCAAAGAGACAGTAACATTGTACACCCAAGACATGAACTATGACAGACTATTTGACATCAGAACTAAATGCTCGCCCAAAACCGTGCGCAGCACGGATAATTGCTAGTTATGATAATATTTGGATAATACTCATATCTAGCTTTTGCGGAGGTATGGCTAAGTGAGTGTTGCAAATTTTCTTTTAGTTTTATATCTTTAATATTTTATGATGAGCGTATATGTATGGTGGCCCATAGGCCTCATTCTCGTGTCGCGCCTCGCGTGTCGCGGGTCGCATGTCGCGCCTCAGCGTTATCTTTCATATACTAGCCTCTGAATATCAATTGAAAATATAACTTTTTTATGTGTAAGGTATTATAACCGTAGAATCAAAATATCTCATCTGCGAAGTTGTCTCCTGCATAGAGTAAATATATGAAGGGATATATTTGAAATCATTTTCACTAGTCAAAAACTCCTTTCGTTCTTGGTAATAGGGATGATTAATGTTTCCACTGTAAATTTATCAGGTAAGTGTATACCATTATGAAGAGCTAGGGCCTTGGGGCAAGATGGCCACCAAGAAAGAAAATTATAGAAAGAAAAAAAAAAAAGAAGCATACCCGTTATATACAGAGACACAATTCTTTTTGTTCTTACATGGAAATTAAGTAATTTTGGGGTGGATATGGTGGAGGGGGGGGGGGGGTACCAATTTAAAGCGCCGCGCCCCCGCCCCCCCTCCACCAGCATCTCTTCCACCAGAATCTTCTCAATCTGAATATGCAGTAATTTGAAATTTTCTGTAGTGACATACACTTAGCTACATCAAAATATTGCATTCGGATGTGTAGCCATTTTTTAAACTTCATTTATTTGCTATCGTTACACGTCAGGTATTATATTAGATAACGTAAATATCCCCTAAGGATGCCTTTCTAATGTGAAAAGAACTATTGTTTTTAAATTGTCCATTCAGAAGATGTGCTGTCAAATTTAAAACTAAATATTCGTTTATTTCAGTTATTATTTTATAGTTTCAAGGTATTCACAATATGCTAGTATTATATATATTATAAAGATATATTTGTAAATAGTAGCTTTCTTGAAAACAGAGAGGGAAATAATATGTTATATATATATATATATATATATAATAAATATAATATATTTATTATATATATTTTTCATCATATAAATATTCATATTTTTATATTTGATAACAATTTTAGCCAGCCGGATAAAAAAATTCTGATAATGATGAAAAAAATTCAAAGCTGAAACAGGCATTTGCAGAAACTTTATATTTATTTTATTTTAAATGTCGAAATTACTCTATGCAAGAGACAACTTCGCAGTTGAGATAATTTGATTCTACGGTTAGAATACTTTACACATAATAAAGTAATATTTGCAATTGATACTCAAAGGTTAGAATATGAGAGATAGCGCCAATGCGCGAGGCGCGACATGCGAGGCGCGACACGCAAAGCGCGACGCGCGCCACGAGAATGAGACCTACGGACTACCATAAATATGTAAGTCTATTTTGTTATTCACAGGTTTAATTATTGACTATTTGGGCCCTAGGATATGACTCATACATTATTATTCTCATTTAGGTCCGACGTACAGAATTTAGTCCTGCAGATAAAGTTAATCACAAAATGGCAAACCATGTCCATGGTTAACGTGTGGCTCGGGCCCCTAACTCCTGACGCAAATGAAGCTATTGTTTCTCCTTGTAAACAGGTCACGTGGGATGTGATGCCCCGACTTATCAACACCAACAGCTCTAGTAGAGTCCTCAAGAGACGTCCAAGCGTGTTTCGCTGGTGAACCGTCAAGTCAACAGTCTCATATAACCTGCCAGTGTATGCTGGTGCTTGTCCGAAAGTCAGACGCCTCCGATCGTGTCAAGAGGAATCTGGCATCCATCAAAACGTGTTGTTATTCAAAGATCAAAAGGTGCCGTAATTATTCTCACCTTACCTGATCTAGGAGGTGTCTTACAATCCTACACCTATCAACAAGATTACTGTATCAGTAACTGTTTGACGGCTTTCGTAAAAATCAGTGATGTTGGACTCAGGCGCTTGAATCCCTGTTGGTACAAATATTGGATAAAACAGTTTTCAATCAACTATATTAACAATCCCCTACCATTAGCGCTAAACCAATATAAATAATGCATGTGAGTAACTTGATTATATAAATATACACAAGGCCGGCTTCTTCATTTGCAACTGCATTGTATCCATTAATCGGTACTTTCATGGTAGGCCCGCACATAATTTTTTGTCATCTTTTGATTGACTGTAGACAAGAAATATATAGACTGGTACCCAGCACAATTAAAAGAGCCTAATCAAAAGGTAGCAGGTAATTCGGTGCGGGCCTACCAAGAAAGGGACGTTTACTTTTATTGTTGTCTATATATCATTTTACACAGATACAATATAATTATATAATAATATAATATTGTAGTGTGCTTAAGTAAATCTAAATGCATTTATTATAGTATATTGCATTTTATCAAATTAGGTGAAATTGCACTCAATGTATTACGTTATATTATAATATATTTTATTATATATGATAGTGCATTACATTACATTGTATAATATTTTATCATTTATAACATAAAATATTGTATATTTTATTGAGTATCAGTTTGTATTGGTATAAAAAAAACCTTTTGAGCGTTTTGTTTTGTTTATATCACACGTCATGCAGCCACTGCATTGATTCCATAGAGTTCAAACTAACCGTTAGGACAGGCCCGCGCGATTTCTGATGGGTTTGTCCAGGAGGGGTTTTCATGGGTTGTTGTAAACTGCTTGATACAGCTATTATTGTACTATTGTACTGTCTGATAGGTGGGATAGACCTTTCGCGATATTTCCCAGATGATATAAAATTCCTAAGGATTAATATTAAAATATGGAAAATGATCCCGTAAGAATACATTTAGAGTAATTCCCGACACTTTGAGACCAAATGTGAACATTTCCTAAGCATGTGAGCCAAAAGAAGGAACATTTCTTGGGCATTTGAAAACAAAGAGGAATATTCCTTGGGCATTTCAGACCAAAAGAGAAACATTTCCGAGGCTGAAAGACCAAAAAGGAAACATTTCTGAGGCAGCTGAGACGAGAATGGAACATTTCCCAGGCAACTGAGACCAAAAAGAAACATTTCTGAGGCATTTGAGACAAAAATGGAACATATCCGAGGCGTGTGAGACCACAAAGGGTTATTTCGGAGGCGTCTTAGAACAAAAATGAAACATTTCCGAGGCATTTGAGACCATAAGGAACATTTCCTAGGCATTTGAGACAAAAAGGAAACATTTCCGCGGCATGTGAGACAAAAAAGAAACATTTATGAGGTATGTGAGACCAAAAAGAAACATTTCCTAGGTATGTGAGACCACAAAGGACATTTTAAGGCATGTGAGACCATAAGGGATATTCCCAAGGCATGTGAGACCAAAAGGAATATTTCCTAGGCATTTGAGACAAAAAGGAAACATTTCCGCGGCATGTGAGACCAAAAAGAAACATTTATGAGGTATGTGAGACCAAAAAGGAACATTTCCTAGGTATGTGAGACCACAAAGGACATTTTAAGGCATGTGAGACCATAAGGGATATTCCCAAGGCATGTGAGACCAAAAGGAATATTTCCTAGGCATTTGAGACAAACATGAAACATTTCCGATGCGTGTGAGACCAAAAAGGGAACGTTTCCGAGGCATATGAGACCAAAAGGCACATTTACGCGGCATATGAGACCAAAAAAGAGCATTCCCGAGGCATAAGAGACCCAAGATGAACATTTCCGAGTTGCGTCAATACAATTAAGTGTCACTCTCAAAATAAATATACATATATTTTTTTATATATAAAGTGAAACGTGAATTATCAGCTCGTTCTAAGAAGATACTTGGTAGGCCAAAGACTTGTTTAACTGTTGCTCAGAGAGAGTATGTATTACAAAATCTATACATTGAGAAGCACAGTAAACGAGAAAGGAATACTAGAATATTAATAACACCAAAGAGGTTGACAAAATGATGAAAAAAACGGCGCGGTGTCTCTGTAACTTAAAATTAGCTTTGTTTGGGGAAATCTGCAAAGTTTCGGGGACTTGGCGAGACAAAGTTTAATTCAAAGTATGTAGACCGCTAGATACCTGCGGTTTCTTGGGTCCCGACCGCTTCCCTCGAACAATATGTATAGCGCTAAAAAGAGACTAATGAGGCAGCGAGTCGAATATGTCAAATAAACGAGATCTGCTTGGAGACATCAAAACCCGCCGGGATATTCCTGCAGCCACCCGCTAATAAAAATCAATGGCGCTATTATAATGAAATAGGAGGAATAATTGAACAGATTTTTTCGTTTTAAAAACAAGTAAGTTGGCCCAGAGAACATTCAAAATTTAATTGATTACTCCTTGGGGATATTCCTTACCCTCCAACAATTTCTATAATTCATGTTGAGAATTTATTTGCGTAAATTTTCTGACAGACAAACCGCGGATAAATATTAATACTTCTCGCTCAGATATTAATATCAGCCTTAAAAATCAAGTTTAAGATCATAAGTTAGCGACAGATGAATACAGTTCCTAATTGGGGGCAAAATATCCACCTTATTTGAAAAAGATTGATCTTTGCAGTGTTAACGCCAAATTAACCTGCAATCCTGCAAGTTTCTTCAAACCAGCCGACATTTTCTTCAGTCAAGGGAAGCCATGGAAGCCGGTTTATGCATCAAAAAAATTAGTGGACTTTTTACAAAGCTAGGAACCATTGTGTGTTTAATATGGCTAAGGGGGCTATCCATGACGCGATAGAAACTGGCTGTGTTGTTCGAGCTGTTTTTATATTGGGAAATATAACATGAAACTTAACACTTACGTCACACGACAAAGTGGCCACGTGATCGGCTCTAAGGCCAAGGCCAAGGAGACAGTCAAATGAACACGCCAGGTGAGACACTGCGCAGACTCGGAATCACGAAAGTACGACTCTGCTGATTGGGAATTGTTGGAGTCAAAATCTAACCCCACAATGCACCAGGAGTTCTAAGTAAACCAGACTCGCACGTATAAATGTAGTGAAGAGCACAACGTAGTCCGTTCAGTTTTGTTGGATAAGAATTTTTTTCAAAGCAAATTATAGAATATTGGTGTTTCTGTGCTAATGCCTTTACGGAATAGGTAATATTTTGTAAGCATGCACGTGTGAAATGTAAACAGAAGGTGTTTCCTTGAAATGTAACATATTTTGATTTTATGTTTAACAGTTGAGACAAGTAGCCTTTCCCGTCCCACATTGCCAAAACAGAAGACGTTCATTACGATTAGAAACGACACATGGCGGAAGGGTGACGTCACACGACAAAGTGACCACGTGATCGTCTGCATGCATAAGATCAAGGCCACAATCAAATGAAACGCCAGGTTCCTGGGCACTCAAGACATCCTGTGTTGTCCACTGGAATGTATATTTAGAAGGTTAATAGGAAGACGGCATTGTTTGTGGTCGTTAAGACGTCAAAACCTCCTGCTGTGCGAGCTTACGCATTTTAAAGACACAAATACCATAATTGAATGTAACCTCAGCTTTTACTATTTTCAGAAGGGTTAAACATTTTCGTACTTGTTACAAATATGTTACATTAATGTAATGGTTTTTGAAAGTTTAATATTACGTTTCTCTCATATAAATGATATATGGCTTTCTGAATAAATATATTCCCATAAGCGATGGAACCAAAAGAATATAATAAAAAAACTTTGATTTAGGATTGTTCCAGGTTTTGAGACAGGAATGTCATGTGCGTGTTCCTAATTTATTTTCCTCCGAAAAGGTGTATTCCCCCCCCCCGTTCATGTGTGTGTGTCTGTGTTTGTTAACATCATCACACACGCAATCGTGAACGGAATCTCATGAAATTCAGGGCATTTCCGGAATTTGCCAATGAAGAATCGATCAATTATATTAGTGTCGATTTTTTTGTGTATCGCCATATGAGTCTGGTTTAAAACAAATGTTACAGTTTTACATAAAACAGTTTCTCATATTTCATTATAGCTAAAAACACAGACTCATAAAACTAAATCAGGTCATGGTCAACCTGGATAGATATCAACTGATTGTTGATTAAACCATGTAGTGGGTTTTTGTGCAATGTCAAGATTTGAGAAATGGTGGGCACAAGACAAAATCTAGTAAAGAGAAAGGCCTAAAGGAAATCGGAAGGTCACTGAACTTCCGGAAAACGCATGTGGTGGGCTAAGCATTAAAAATCTTATTACCACTGATCATCTTAAAAGCCAGAGGAATCTTAAAATATTGATATAAACTCATGACATTTGAAATAAATTGGTACAAATGATAAAGCTAGCTCTGAGGTAGACTGAAATATTGATCTTGAAACACTGATTGCTCCCCTTATTAAGTCCAGGAATGCCTGTAATTATTAGCTCAGCTGACTATAAGTCATCTGAGCTATAGTCGTGGTCCATTGTCCGTCGTCCGTCCGTCTGTCCGTCCGTCCGTCCGTAGATGTGGCACGTTTTGAAACCGTAAGACCTAGGAATCCAAAATTCAGCATAATGTTAGATGTCCCCAAGATCTCCTACCAAGCCGAAAACTGGGTCTTTGCGACTTCGTTCCTTTGAGAAATTAAGGAAAAACCTCAATTTTTTATTAAAAACCTATTTTCACACTTCAGGACTGCCTAATATCAAAACCACTCATCTGTTTTCCCTCATATTTACCATAAATATTCTTCTATATAGTTCCCATGTACATGCCAGAAATTATGTCTGTATTATATAATTTAAAAAAGTTATGGGCCCAAACATAATGCATTTTGTAAAAAATCAGGAAAGATATTTGATCACTTAACACAAAACTTGTTAAAGCTATGGACTTTTTTCCATTAATATAACTTTAATTTATCAAAATTAAATTGTATACCCAAAATTAGATCAAAATCTTTAAAATTTTTTAAAATATTTACAAAAATAAAAAATTGGTACCTTAAATTTTGCCCAACTTTGACCATGGCACGTTTTTTTACTGTAAGTACTGTGGATTTAATTTTTCTCAGCATGTTTTTGTTAGCATTTTGTCTGTTAACACCAAGAATTTGAAACCAGTTGATCAAAAACTGTAGATTTTATTCAAGTTTTCAAGCACCATGTAACAAATTGTTTACATCAAGCTAGTGTTATGCAGTTTGCAAGAGCTCAGCTCCCCAGCTTCAGCTCTCAGTTCCTAAAATTTGGCATACAATTAGATGTCTCCAAAATTCCCTACCATGTCAAGAATTTGGTCACTAGGACTTAATACCTTCGAGATATTAATGAAAAACTTCATTTTTCCATTAAAAACCCATTGTTACACTTCAAGACTGCCTAATAACAAAACCACTGATGTAACTTTAATCATATATAATATACATATTTTTCTATACATTCTCCATGCATATGCCAGAAATGATGTCAATATTGCGTAATTGTTTTAAGTTATGGGCCCAAACATAATGCACTATGTAAAAAATCAAGAAATATATTTACTCCCTTAACAAGGGGATTGCTGCAGCTAGAATTTTTTTGCCAGGGATGTAACATTATTTAATCAAAATCAATTGAATACCCCAAATTAGTCCTGAATTTTTCAAATTTTATATGTTATTAGTATAAATATAAAATAAGTACCTTAAATTTTGCCCAACTTTGACCATGGCACATTTGTTTCCTGTGAGCACAGTTGATATAATTTTCATATCATGCACACAAGGATTTCAGCTTTTTACTTTAGAAAGCTGAAAGAAATTGGCCAAAAATTGTAGCTTTTATTAATGTTTTTATGAGACCATGTCAGACCTTAACCCTCTCCAGCCCCTCTTGAGTCACCTGTATGTTGACCTTGTTGAACTTTCAGCAAATTATGCATGCTTGAGGCGAGCCATACACTGTTGCAGGTAGGCAGCTTATGGCCAGCCACAGTTGATCCAGGTGTCCAACCCAACTCATCTAGTAGTTTTAACCAACAACATAACAATTAACAATAAATTAATAATTTTTTATTGTTTTTTAATAACAAATTAAAGAAAAATAAAAAAGAATTTGTTAGTTTATAATAACAGGAAATCAACTTGCAGTTACTGATGATAAAAGAATCTTGTATCGATGGATAGAATGTCACGTACTCCAAATAACACCATGCAGTCACCTATGGTATTTTTCAGTTCAATTTTAATGATAATAAATCATATTATTCATTACTAATCATTAGGGATCATATGAAGGAAATTAATGATAGACAAAGATGCAGTTGATATTATTAATCTAGATTCCTACTGTGTCTAGTGTGTACATTGATGTGAAATTAGTCCAAAATGAATATATTACATTTTTTTTTAATATAAATAAAAGCCATAAAACCAGGTACTTTTGATCATAATTTAAATGTGTGAATTTTGTATATTCTGGATTCTCAACATAATTGTTTGGTGAAAACTAAATAAATGCCAGTAATGGTGGGAAAACTTTGCAATTGTATTTAAATACGAATATGAATATGTACTCCATTATAAAATGTCTTGCATAAAGAATTGGAATTCAGGTAAAAATGAAAGTATATGAATACCAGTGCAAATACTTTCAAAATGTATTCATGAATGCATTCATGAATATATTCTTTAATATTATTTTAATAATCATTTCAGTTATATTTCATTTTAAAAAATCATAAGATTCTCTTATTATTTTTAATAAAAATTATATTTGGGACAATATTTGTAATTTTTTTTAATAAATAGTTAAACTCTTATATCATATGTTCTGCTTATAAGTTATATGGCCAAGTCAAAATCTGTGTGACAATAGTACTCCATTTGTTAATAAAATAAATGAAATCAATCCTCTTCCCTGTCTCCAAAGATAATATCATAATCATACCAAAGCTAAACACCAACAACTCATAATAAAGCTTATATTTATTACCAGCATATGCCTCATTCCTAAATCATATTTTTTAATCATATATAACAGCTGAGCGCCGTGACCCATAGGTCCCTTGTTAATGAAGTTGTAGCTTTTCCTCTGCATGTTTTTAGGCAACACACACGTGTAAACGTAAAGGGAATATTAAGTTAGACCGCGCATTTAAACGGTTGTGATTTAATTTAGCTAGGAGGACCACTTTACACTCAAAACAAGACTATGCGATAACGAAGACCAGGATGTTCAAACCTTATTTTACTCCCTGATAGCGTGAAGTTCTAATTATAAGGACGGTTCCGAAATGGACGTGTTATCAGGTAGCTGTGACTACACGACTCAATAGGCACTTAAATTGAACTGGTAAACCTAACTTGAGCCATAACGGAAGCCATACTGAGGAATGCATCCCTGTGGTCTACAATCATGTTGCATTGATATCGAGGTAAACAGTCCATAATGTTAACATTAGGCTTTTAACGATAAATTAACTCAAAAGAATACATGTGAACTCAAACCGAACCTAGTGCCTGCGCTTATATAGTAACGAGTCATTTCCTGTATCGCCTACAAGTTGGATGCGTTCAGTAACCCGTGCAAGCCAAGCTTGTATTGACCCAGAAATTCAACAAACATCCAGAGGGATTTATGTTGAGTTAAAACGGAATTGTTCTTACTCATTGGTGGTATAGTTAGAAAATACTTTTTTACTACGGATTGGTCTGGATTAAGTTGATTGACTGCGTACTTTTAGCCTATGAGTCATTGTTGAAAATGACGAAAATATTTGCATCCTCATGGAGCTTTAAAGTGCTTTCCTCGTTGAGGATGTAACGGCACTCTGACGGCCAGTACGCTGGTGGTAGATTCTCTAATATCAATAGGCCGAAATGGCGCTAGTAATCAGGAAGCGGTCAATTTAAAAGTCACGCCATTCTGACTAACTGATTTAAATGAAGATTCTGGCACCGAACGCACCACGAGTCTAAATTCAATCCCGTGAGTGTCAGGGATTAATCTCTCTTGTTACTCCACATGCAAAGTTGTCACTCCTCAGGGGCGCAACATTCATTTGCAATGTTGACTTTAACACCCGCCCTCCCTCCCCTTTATATATAACGGGGTATATCACATCCCCCCAACCCCTCCTCCCGCTTTTCCTTCCGTATCGCTTCAGATACAGCAAGAAGTAAACATTTCCCCATAAAAGTTTCTATTAAAAAACCCCGCATTTTTTAATTAAGTGTTCAATGACCGAGTACCGCAGTGTCGTGGTAATGATTTCATATTATCAGTTAATATGCTATTTTATTCATTTCTTAACACTGAATTTCATTGATAGATAAGGAAATTTTGGACAATATGACACATTTTTGTGAACAACTTGTATTTTTTATTAATTGCAGCTACAGCTCCTATTTTATTACAAAACTATACTCATTAAACTAGCAAGAAAAATTAACATGTCCTGCCACCTCTGATTGATTAAGACACATCCCCCTTCCACCACTTATTTGCGCCCATGTATGTGACCCCTGATGAGGGACCGATCAACCCATGAAACCAATTGTTTTGATATGTTTTGTGTCTGTTATATTGTGCATACAAAATATGCAAATAATTATCGTTAGATAAAAATGAAATATTATGCAGATGTAGACCTGGCAGAGAGTCCGGACTCGAATTCACCTTTTCATGGACTCGGACTCAAAGGTGGATTCGGATTTGTTCTCGGACTCATTGGACAGGACTCGAGAATACAAGCCGGGTCCATCGCGAGTCCAGAGGTAAAAAACTGTGTCACGTAAGGCCTAAAATTGAGAAAAACCACCATAAAAACTTACATACGCGAATTAATGACGAGATATTAAAAAAAAAAAACAACTTAGTACAATGTAACAAACTCTGCTAATATCAAATTAAGTGACACTTTCTCAAACCGTTTTCGTTTATTCCTGTATCATACATGTTTCTCGTTATTAAAAAATAAATGAAACTTTAATTTTTATACATGAAAGAAACATGGTAGATGGAAAGGAAAATGGTTTTGAGATATTGTCATTTAGTTTGTTATTAGTCCACTAAAAATAGTGTTACTGGTTGCTTAAAATCGTGTACCATTAAAAAAAATTTAAATTTTCGAAATTGTTAAAATTGTATATGAAAAGGTATGTGAATTTCATAAAGACGTATACCAATAGAAAGAACATTTCACTAGGTTTAAAGTTATATACTTAATGGATTTAATATTGGTTTTCAAACAGCGTTTTGGTGATTTTTTTAAGGGCATTTGCCAGAAAAGCTTCCTTTATCAGTTAAAAGTAATTGGTTAGCTAACTGACGCAGTGCTGCTGCAAGCACCACTTTAAGTAGTCCAGAAAAAAAGTGGGTCAGTTCGCTGAATTCGAGAGTGGTTCCTAGACAAATTGAAAAAAGGTAAATTTCTCAGGCACTTTTTCATTAATCAGTGCTCGGGGTGGGCGTCTTTTTATCATATTTTGATATTATTTCCATATGATCATTGGACAACATGAAAATAACAGAATGTTTTACTAAACAGAAAAAAACCTAACAAAAGACACGTTTATTGAAATTATATAATTTTATTTTTTTAAAGAAATATCTGAGCTCAAAATTGGTAAATTTCTATTGAAATTTAGAATAAAAATCTTTCCCGCGGGGTGAGGGGATCAACTTTGATGTGAAGGGTGCCTGAAAAAAACCAACGTTTTAAATATTTTAGTCTTATTTTGATATGATATAAGTTTAAGAAAATACTTTATCTGTTTCTCGTGGGTCTTGGCAAACATCTTGCATTAGTGCCTGAATAAACAGTGGGTGCTTCTTAAGCACCATTACCTTCATGCGGAATATTTGCAGACCGTCACAGGCTATTAATGCTGTTTATTTTCAACACTTCTAAGACAGCTCAAGGGTCCAGTGCGTTTGAATACATGAACAGCATGATTGGAATTCTTCATATATTGTCATGTTGGCATTTATCACGTAGCTGGGAGATAAATATCGTTTCCAAACTAAATTTTACTTTGTGGATGAATTAAAAACTTGCATGTTCCGTATTTTTCTCAGTCGTAAACCAAGCATAATTGATTTACCACTATGACAGAAGGTTTCGTAGTTTTATCGCTATATCTGTTCTTGTATATATAAATAAATAAAAGAAATAGTTCCATGGAATAGAAGTTCAATTTGAATTAAATTATACATCAGCTACTATGTAAGGTTGCCAATTGGTTCTATTGCCGCGATGGACTTCAAAGAATTCATGAAAGTTTCTTAAAAATGGACCAAATTTGTGTTGTTTATATAAAATATTTTAAGAAATAAATTCTAGCGAACATCTTCCATAAGGGTCTTATATAATAACAAGAAAACGTCAGTGGTAACATCACATAAAAAGGGACATTAACTTTTATTATTGGTTATATACTTTTGAACTGATACAAGAATAATATCGTACTGTACTTCAGTGCACTTTTTAATTATGCCTAATGCATTTTATTGTAGTGTATTGCATTATTACAACTAATGAGAAATTTCACACAATGTATAACGTTATATTATATCATATTTTATTATATATGGTAGTATATTACATAACATTGTATAATATTATATTATATATAACATAAAATATTGTATATGGTATTAAGTATCAGTTTATATTATTATAAATAACCTTTTTAGAGTTTTGTTTATATCACACGTCAGCCACTGCATTGATTCCATACAGAGTTCCTATTAACTGTTTCAACAGGCCCGCGCGATATCGGCTTGGTTTGTCCAGGATCGGTCTTCATGGACCGATGTTACCCGCTGGATAAACTATTGTAGTGTCTGATAGGTGGGATAGACCTTTCGCGATAATTGCCAGATGATTCCTAAGGATTTACGGGGAAATATGGAAAATTATTCCGTTAGAATATATTTAGCCTAATCCAGACTCTTCGAGACCAAAAGTGAAAATTTCCTAGGCATATGAGCCAAAAAATGAACAAAGGCATTTGAAAATAAAAAAGGAATATTTCTGGGGCATTTCAGACCCAAAAAAATTTCGAGGCTGAGAGACCAAAAAGGAAACTATTCTGAGGTATTTGAAACATAAAAGGAACAATTCTGAGGCCTTTGAGACCAAAAAAGAAACATTTCTGAGGCATGCTAGACCAAAAAGGATCATTTCCGAGACATGTGAGACCAAAAAGGAGCGTTTCTTAAGCATGTGAGAACAAAATGGAACATTACCGAGGAATGTGAGACCAAAAGGGAACATTTCCGAGGCATGTGAGACCAAATAAACGGAACATTACCGAGGCGTGTGAGACCAAATAAACGGAACATTCCCGAGGCATGTGAGACCAAAGGGAACATTTCCGCGGCGTGTGAGATCAAATAAACGGAACATTCCCTAAGCATGTATGACCAAATAAACGAAACATTTCCGAGGCAAAGGAGACCAAATAAACGGAACATTCCCGAGGCATGTGAGACCAAAGGGATCATTTCCGCGGCGTGTGAGACCAAACAAACGGAACATTCCCGAGGCATGTATGACCAAATAAACGGAACATTTCCGAGGCAAAGGAGATCAAATAAACGGAACATTTCCGAGGCATGTGAGACCAAAGGGAACATTTCCGCGGCATGTGAGACCAATAAACGGAACATTCCCGAGGCATGTATGACCAAATAAACGGAACATTCCCGAGGCAAAGGAGACCAAATAAACGGAACATTTCCGAGGCAAAGGAGACCAAATAAACGGAACATTCCCGAGGCATGTGAGACCAAAGGGAACATTTCCGCGGCGTGTGAGACCAAAAGGGACCATTTCCAGGCAAAGGAGACCAAAGATGAACATGTCTGAGTTGTGTGACGCCGATAAAGTATAGCCCTCATATTAATATATATATATATATATATATATATATATATATATATATATATATATATATATATATATATATATATTAAAAGTGAACCGTGAATAATCAGCTCGTTCTTAAAAGATCCCTGGTAGGCGAAACAGTTTTTTTACTGTTGCTCAGGGATAAAATACATTACAATATATATATACATTGAGAAGCACAGTGAACGTGGAAGGAATACCAGAATTAACATAACATTGAAGAGGTTGACACAATGATGACAAATATGGCTGGTGTCCCTGTAACTTAAAATTAGCTTTGTTTTGAGAATTCTGCAAAGCCGCGCGGACTTGACGAGACAAAGTTTAATTTACAGGAGGTAGACTATTAGATACCTGCCGTTTCTTGGACCCCGACCGCTTCCCTCGAATTATGTATCGCGCTAAAAATGGACTAATGATGCAGCGAGTCGAACATGTCACATAAACAAGATCTTTTCGAAGACATCAAAACCCCCCCCCGGGATATTCCTGCAGCCACCCGCTAATAAAAATCAATAGCTCTATTTAATGAAATAGCAGGAACATTGGAACAGCTGCACCAAATGCACCAAAAAAGTTAGTGGAATTTTTTTTTAAAGCTAGGCACCATTGTGTGTTTAACATGGCTATGGGGGCTATTCAGGACGCGGTAAACACAGCATGGCTGTGCTGTCGGAGCGTTTTTTTAGCGGCAAATAAAAATGAAATCTAACACTTACGTCTAACGACATATGATCTCCCTTAGCAGAAGTCGCCAGGCGCGACACTGCACAGACTCGGAATCACAAGCGTAGGCTACGACTCTGCTGTTTAGGGATTGCTGGAGTCAAAATCTGAACCCCACAATGCACCTGGGATTTTAAATAAACCAGACGCCCAGGTATAAATTTATATGTAGTGAAGAGCACAATGTAGTCCCTTCAGTTGTGTTGGATAAGAATTTTTTTAAGCAAATTATATAAACATGGGCGTTTCAGTGGTAAGGACGTTACAGAATCAGTAATATTTTGTAAGCATGCACTTGTTGAAAGTAAACAGAAGGCGTTTCCCTTGAAATGTAACATATTTTGATATTTTGTTTTACATTTGAGACAAGTAGTCTCTCCCGTCCCACAGTGCCCAAACAGAAGACGTTCGTTTCAATTAGAAACGACGCATGGCAGGATGGTGACGTCACAAGACAAAGTGACCACGTGATCTTCTGCAAGCATAATGCTTCAAATGAAACGCCAGGTGCACGGGCACTACGAGACATCCTGTGTTGTCCACTGGAATGTATATTTAGAAGGTTAATAGGAAGACGGCATTGTTTGTGGTCGTTAAGACGTCAAAACCTCCTGCTGTGCGGGCTTACGCATTTAAAAGATACAAATACCACTTGAATGTAACCTCAGCTTTGAAAATATTTTAGAAAGGTGAACCTGTTTCGTACTTCTTACAAATATGTTACATTAATGTAATAGTTTGTGAAAGTTTAATATTATTATTACGTTCCTCTCGTATAAATGATATATGGCTTTCTGAACGAAAGTCCTGCTACTGGTCTGGGAGAAGAGAATGTACATGAATAAATATTCCCATGAGCGATGGAACCAAAACAATATAATACAAAAACTTTATCTGGGGATTGTTCCAGGTTTCGACACAGGAATGTCACGTGTTATAGAGCCTGATTTATTTTACTCTGCAAGGGGGAGGGGGTATGCCTTCCCAGTTCTTGTCTGTGTGTGTTTGTGTGTTTGTTCTCATCATCACTCACGCAAAAATGAACGGAATCTCATGAAATTCAGGCATGTCCGAAATTTGTCAATTTTAGATTTTGGTGTAGATCCGGCACATGATTCGGATTCAGGAAAGTCGTCAAAGAACGTTGTCTAATCTGTCACTTATGCACAAATGAAGCTTGGAATTCGAGCCAAATAAGTGAATGGCGGAGGATTGCATTCACTGAAAGGTCAATTTCCAGTTTAAATTATAGTTTTAATAGATTGTACATTTTGAGCAATTTACAATATCAATAACAGACAGTTATGACAGTGTTTGGTATTTCAGAACACTAGAGTATTTGAATGGTTAGGATTCTGAGAATAGGTTAGATCAGGTTAGTTTAGAAGGTAAGGGAAGGGGCTTCCTTTTCATAAACTGTGGAAACATTTTGAAACTTTACTCTGCAATGACGCAATTCGGGGTAATTCAAAGTGCAAAATGATGCGAAATCCTGCTGTGTTTTTCAGTACTTACCGTTCTAAAAATTTTGTATTTCCCTAACTGTGGTCCAGAACTGGACGCTGCCGGGTCTAATAAACACCGCCCCCCCCCCCCCTAAACGCCGCGGTCAGGCCGGGGGCTATTCGTAAGGCCCGTCAGCGTCCAGTTCTAGGCCAGTTTTTCCCAAGGTAGCTGGGGGGAGGGGGCTGATCAGAACAGCATATCTCGATTATTCTTTCGTTACCTCCAAAGAGTGATTTTAGCTATTAAAACAGAAATCATGGTAGTGGCGGGATGAGAGCTGACCTAATGTAAGTCACTGACTCCTCCATAACCACTGAGCGGAATTTTTTCGCAATTCGGAATTATGATCGGGTCACATGTGAACTGCTGCGCCCTCATTTTCGGGAACTGTTTGAACGATTGGGGCAATATTTTGCATGTATATAGATCTCACATAGCTCTTTATCATACGCAAAACTGGCGGCGCCACCTGCAACCATTTTTGCACAGCGTCCACATGTTCATCTGAATTGGGATAAAATAACTCATATCTTGGCAATGCATGGTTTGACTTATACACCTGAAATTTTGCAGGTTCATACATGCTGGACAGCTTTTTTGATTTTATGACAGGTGGCGCTACCTTCATTCACGTTTACGCTGCAGACATGCAAGCATATCTCGCTAACCGTTTGACCGATTAGGCCAAAATTTTGCATGTGTATAAATCTCACATAGCTCTTTATCATACGCAATACTGGTGGCGCCACCAGCAACCATTTTTGCACAGCGTCCGTCTGTTTGTCTGCCGTGGGATAAATCACTCATACCTCGGCAGTGGTTTGCCATATCTGCCTAAAATTTTGCATTTTCATATTTCTTGGATAGCTTTCTTGATTTTGTGGCAGGTGACGCCGCGTACATTTATTTTTACGTCGCAGACATTCAGGCCTATATCTCAGGACTGGTTTGACATATCCCCCTGAAATTTTGCATATGTATAGATCTCACATAGCTCTTAATCATACACAAAATTGCTGGCGCCACCTGCCACCATTTTTGCACCGTGTCCTTCTGTTTGTTTGCTGTGGGATAAAATCACTCATATACAAGTAGTGGTTTGACTTATCCTCCTAAAATTTTGCATACGTAAACAACTTGGACAGCTTTCTGGATTTTGTGGTAGGTGTCGCAACCTACATATACACATTTCGGCTGCAGACATCCATGCTTATATGCAACACACCTCACTTTATTTCCCCTTGCCACTCAATCCATGCCTCACTTCCCCATTGTGCACACTCTGATTTCGGCGGATACACGTAGTCGCTCGTCGACTACCCGTATTCTAGTTATAAAATGCATGCAGTATTTGACATTGCCGTTCTGTTAGTATTTATTTTAAATGTGAAGCCTTATAAAACTCTTCCATTCTGCTATAAAATTCAACAAGATTATATGCTTATTGCAGCCACCAACTCTGAGACTATCGTGCTTTTCTTTCTGACCAGTGTACAAATTCAGACCTGTGACATTGGTTTCACATAATTCCCCAGGCAAACTTGATGCATAAATAATTAGATATTTACTTGCGACGGAATTCAGTCCTCATTTGAGGACAGGATCCATGATTTCTTTGATTGGCTTATGATCTGTGAACAGGCAAACAAAACATGTTTAAAAGAAAACGTTTATCACAAATCTAGTAATTCAGTTGTAATATGGCCGGTGCTATACGCCCAATGCACTGGATTGCAAACACATAAAGGGAACTGAGCACGGAAAATATTTCAGTTTTTAATGAAGCAATTGCAAAACCCTTGGCGGCTCCTGCCTCTCGATCCTCCTCTAAACGAACCAAAGTATAGTCTTTTTCTGAGGTCAGCCAAAATCTCAACAACAATAACAGGAGATTTTCGGATAAAATATCAAAGGTTCATAAACGTTATTAGTTTTTCTGACTGAATAAAAAAGTGTCCCCACCTAAACCAGCACGCCTTACGGACTTACTCTTTCCAATTCTCCTGTTTAAAGCTTATTTACACGTTGATATGGTTTCTGTGTGGGAGTAAACATAGTTTCTGATTATCAAAGCAAGATCTTGCGCATGCGCGACAACCCCCAAATTAGGAGGAGACACATGAAAGAAGAAAAGGTTGGAAGCTTCAAAAATCTTGATTTGTTAAATTGCATGATATGGGTACCACTGTGCGTGCGCGAAAAGTTAAGAATTTTCAATGATGCAAGTCGGATTTCAGGGTTTTCGAACGAAATTTTTGGCAAAAGCCTCAATATTTTAAGAAGGAAATTCCATACTTCATATATACTAAACATGCATGGGTCCCTAAAAGCAGGTTTTGGATCGGTCGCCCATGCGCATAATCGGACATCCGGTCACGCTACCTTGTTATAGTAAACAGACACACTGACCGTGTTTATTTACACACAGAATCACAGGGTGCTAAACAGTTGAAAGGGAGCTACTGAGACCATGTGCTGGGATGGTTTAGCTGGGGAAACTTTCGTACAAAGCAAAACTGAACTGACATTGTGAAAAAAACCAGGCATAATATTGGTCTGATTATGTCCTTTAAGTTTGGTAAGGATGTGTATCGCCAAATATATATATATATATAAGTCTGGTTTCAAACAAATGTTACAGTATAACATAAAACAGTTTCCTCATATTTTTTTAAAGATTAAGAGAAAGATTCATAAAACTTATGAATCGCGGTCAGAACCTGGAAAGAAATCGACTGATAGTTGATTAAACCATATAGTGGGTTTTGTCAAGAACTTACTTATTTAACTTATAATGCAATGTCAAAGTTTAGAAGTAGTGTGCACACCACAACATCTATTAAAGAGAAAGGCCTAAAGGAAAGAGGAAGGTCACTGTACTTCCGGAAAAACGCAACTGGAGGGATAAGTTTTAAAAGTCTTATTACCACTGATCATCTTAAAAGTCCGAATAATGTTTAAATATTGATACAAACTCATGACAATTGAAATAAATTGTTACAAATGATAAGGCTAGCTCTGAGGTAGACTGAAATATTGATCATAAGACACTCCGTGCTCTACTTATTAAGTCCAGGAAAGCCATTAATTTTTAATTAATTTGTAGCTTTTTCTCTGCATGTGGTTAAGACAACACACCCGTATAAATGTAAAGGAAATTTTAAGCCAGACCGCGCCTTTAAACGGTTGTGATTTAATTTAGCTAAGACTGTCCTCCTGACCTGAGGGACCACTTTACACTCAAAACAACATTATCCCCTATGGAGCCCCCCCCCCCCCCGAAAAAAAATAATGTTATGGTTCTCAGGCACTGCCCACGTCAATTTTAACACCCCGCATCAAAAATTTAATTTTAATTGTTATCTTTGAAGAAGATAAATAATATAATTTATTTAGTGTTTTTACTTGTTTAGCCAAAAATTTGTTATTTTCATGCTTTTCCCTGATTATATATCCTTTTTATTGAAACATACAAAAAGGGGTCAAAAGTAAAATACCGACCGCCCGCACTGAATTCTGAAAAAGAGTGCCTGAGAACAATACCTTTTTTGGCCTAACGAAGACCAGAATTTTCCGTATCTTATCCCCTGATAGCGTGAAGTTCTAATTATAAAGACGGTTCCGGAATGGACGTGTATTCAGATAGCGACTGATCAGGTAATCACGAAGCAGTAGGCACTTAATTGGACTGGTAAACCTAACTTGAGACCTGATGCAAGCCATACCGAGGAATGCATCGCAGTGGTCTACAGTCATGTTGCATTGATATCCTGGTAAACAATACTTAATCTTAACATTAGGCTATGAATGATAAATTAATATTAAAGAATACATGTGAACTCAACCCAAACTGAAATACCGCCTGTATGGTAACAAGACATGGATCTATTACGGGAGAAATGTAAACGAATACGAACACAGCAGGGGTACACGAATACGAATACAAATACTCCAAAACAGAAATGTATTCGAATACGAATACGAATACAAATGTATACATATATCAATAAGAAAACAATTTACTGAAACAGAAGATACTATCAAGTATCATTCTTGTTTAATACAATTTACTGCAATATATATGTCATATATTCACACCTGCAAAATGTGTTATATTTTAAAATTTTAAATATTCATGCAAGTGTTTTAGGAGATTCGTATGTTTTTTTCAGTATTTGAAATCTGTGCAGCACAGTACTTGCATTTTGGTATATAAGATCCATTGGTGCAATCTTGCACGTCAAAATGATCATGAATCACTGACATCTTGGGAGCTGATGCCATACTGATTACATTTCTACAATATCTCTAACAGACAGCAGATCACAGTGTGAGTCAGAAACTGAAGTGATGTCTCTGACACATGTTAGAGTATTTGTAGGGGTAGTCAGGCAATGACGTGGATTAGCTCACCTGGACTGCTTAGACTTAATTAATTAATAGCACTGATAGCCAGAGTTAGTCACAGTACAAGAACTGTGTTAATGCATGAATTCCTTATATTGGCCCAGACGCTAGAGTGAACAGTAACCACACTTCAAGGTTCAGTAGATATGTTCAACAAGATGTGTTTTCTTGCAATGTCTTGTACATACTCATGACAGAATATGCACATTAATATTAATTTAATATGAATATATAAAAATGTCAAAATGTGTAAATAAGATTGTTACTGTGCATGTTTTAAGTGGGTCCAAATCAGTCACTATTGAAATAATGGCACAATTTTTCATATGGATAAAGGACAAAAGAACAAATGTATACTGCATGTATTCATGAATAGTATTCATGAATTTGAATACTTCTGCAATGTATTTGAAAACGAATACAAATACTTGTGTACGTTTTACCAATGTATTCGAATACGAATACTGAAAAAAACTGTATTCGAATACAATGAATACGAAAACTGAATACGAATAACCCATGTCTGATGGTAACAAGTCATTTCCTATATCGCCTACAAGTTGGATGCGTTCAGTAACCTGTGCAAGCAAAGCTGGTCAGAAATTCAACAAAATCCAGAGGGATTTAACAAAATGCTGAGTTAAAACTGAATTTTTCTCACTAATGGGAGGTACAGTTAGAAAATACTTAAAAACAAACTACGGATTGGTCTGGTTTAAGTCGATTGACAGCGTACTTTTAGGCCATGAGGCATTTTTGAAAATGACGAAAATATTTGCATCCTCATGGCTCCTTAAAATGCGTTCCTCGTTGCAGGATGTAACGGCACTCTGACAGCCAGTGCGCTGGTCGTAGATTCTATAATGTCAGAAGGCCGCATTGGCGCTAGTAATCAGGAAGCGGTCAATTTGAAGTCACGCCATTCTGACTAACTGATTTAATTGAAAATTCTGGCACCCAACGCACAACGAGTCTAAATTCAATCCCGCGAGGGTCAGAGAATTATCTCTCTTGTTACTCCACATGCAAAGTTTTCACCGGATTCATAAGGGACGCATAATTAATTTGTTGGGGGGGGGGAGGGGGGGGGGGGGGAGACTTCGACACCCGCCCGCCCTCCCCTCACACACATAGGTCTTTATAACGGGTTATACAACATCTAACCTCCTCCCCATTTTCTCAATATAGTGTATTAAGCATACGTTATTAGTTGTGGATCCAGAACACCTTTCTGTGGGGGGGGGGGAACCACATCTACCTCCCATTTTCTCTATATAATGTATTAATCATAATAATGTTATCAGTGGGGAACCCAGAATCCCGGTTTGGGGGGGGGGGGGGGGTTATCTGATAATCGCGACTGTCGAGTGTGTGCATTTAGAATTTTAACAAACATTTAAGCAATACTAAGGCAATTTGAAATTAAAATAACATAGAATAGTATTGCTTCAGAAACAGCAAAGTTTTTTCTTAAAAGTTTCTATCAATAAAACCTGCATTTTTTTTATAAAGTGTTTAATGGCCGAGTAATGCAGTGTCGTGGTAATCATTTCATATTATCAGTTATTTTGCTAATTTATTAATTTCTGAATACTTCATTTCATTGATATTTGAGGAAATTTGCGACACTGTGGCATGCTTTTGTTAACAACAAGTATTTTTAATTGATTGCAGCTACAGCTTCTATTTTATTACAAAACTATACTCATTAAATAAGCTAGAAAAATTACCATGTTTAGCCCCCTCTGATTGATAAAGATTTTCCCCCATCCATCACCTATTGGCGCCCATACATGTGAAACCTGATGATGGACGGATAGACACATGAACCATTGTTTTTATCTGTTTTGTGTCTAACATGTTGTGCATACACAACATGTTATAGTTATCGTTCGATAAAAATGAAATATTATGCAGATATAGACCTGGCCGGCAGAGAGACAATGCAATTTTGTCTTTAAGTACACCTGTTTCCTGTCAAGGCACTGTTAGAATTCTTGCTTTATATGTACCAATGGAACACGGTATCCGAAAAGAAGACGTGTGGTAGAGCTGAATTAAGTGATGCTATTCCATTTGGTATGTTCCGCAATTTGTACTATTAACTTTATATATGAAGAACCATGCTGTGTGTCACACCATATGGTCAACCCACTGGACAGTCACCCACAGTATGTGAGTTTGTTGGGCCATATTAATTCTTATATAAATTAGTATTATAGTGTCAGTATTATACATATATTATCTTTATATTTAGAACACTGCTAGATTCCTGTAAATTTAATTAACTCTGTTTTCATCCTTCCATCTTATTTTGTGGTCCTGCAATAATGGTTTAAGTGGATTTTCAGTGTCTGTTTAAGTACTAAACTTTGTAAGAACCTTTACAGTAAGTAATAGCTATATGTTAGTTTGATACCAATTCTACATTTATAATCTTTGGGTCACATTTCATGTGGATGTGAATTTTAATTTAATTTCATAAAGTAGATTTTGTATAATGTGTCATTAACATGAGTAAAGACAGATTTAAATTAATTGCTGAAATAGAATGTAAATTTTTGTATCTCAGCATGATCCTATCTGTGTGTTAACGAGCAGCCCATCAGTCTCCCCCTGGTAACGTCAGGGCAAAGTATGATGATGCTGCCGGATGTCTGGGTAAGTAGTAGAAATTTGAACTGACCTCTGAGCTGGACACACATGAAATGACCGGCATGCTTTGTACATGTGTTTACTGAATTAATACACCAAAGTCTCTACCACTTGGAACTTCTTGTGTTTTGCTGATTTCCCCAACGCAAAAGATCCCAGACGCTACAATTAATTTTATTCACTGGAGAGGATTACAAGAGGCCATTCCGCAAAAATGAACTGTTAAGGAACCAAAATACTTGCGATGAAACAGAGTTTAAAAACATTTTCTCTGGAGGTGAAAATTTAGATAATGCTGCAAATGTGAATTTCAAACAGGTCTACTCACGAATAATTCAGGACAAAGTTGAAGAACCAGTGAATAAAATAAATTTGCAAGGGAATCTTGTTTTGAATAATGTTTGTTGGAAAAGAGCTGTAAAAAATGTATATGAAACTACTTTGGATATGTACTTAAGACAGTTTCAATTCAAAATCATACATAATACATTAATCGTCAATGATAAATTATATACATAGATGTTCATACTGTTTTATGGATAAAGAATCAGTTGTCCATTTGTTCTGTGAATGTTTCATGGTTAAATCTCTTAACTTTCACCTTATAAATTGGGCGCATCGAGCTGGCATCTATATGCCACCATTAACACCTGAAACTGTGTATATGGGTTGCCCGGATAATACGCCGTTTAAACAGCTTGTTGATTTCTTGTTATTAATTTAAAAGTTTATCATATTCAGTCAACGTAAGCAGGGCAAGGTTCCTTCACTGTCAACATTCCTTGCGCATGTGAAGCAGTATGAAAAGATCGAACGTAAAACATCAGAAAATAATGAATTAGTAGATAAGCATCTTGAAAAATGGGGACAAATACTCGCCATTCTCAATAGTTCTTGATTATTGTGAAGCCACATGAAGTGTTTTTATTTCTACATCCTTTGTTTTATATACAACAATTGTCTTGTAATGTTTTTTTGTTACTGTAATGATGTCGATGATGAAAAAAAATAAATGCTTAAATGATAAGTCTGAGACATTATTACAGAGAAGAAAGAAAAAAAAAAACGCAAAAGATCCCGCGGCCGCTACAATAGACGAATCTCGAGGCAAAAGAAAAAAAAAGAAAATAAATTTCGGGTATGAAAATGATGAAATACAGCATTGGTTAGACCCAGGTTTGGCTTTGTCAGTGCAACAGACCTCTGACCTAATTTTTCTTACAGACAGAGCGCATGGTCTGCGCACCCCTTTTTCTGACAATGATTCCGTGACCGGACCACTGGTTACACACGTAATTGTTTCAGCGATGTGCATTAATTACATTTCAACTGGATGGACCATGATGTTAGCAGTGATGGTGTAACACATGCGCAAGATGGCTGAAACAATCGAGCCGGCTAACTAGGACAGGCATCCGACACATTTATAGGGTCACAACAAGTGCTGCACAGACAGTTGTTTGCTCTCCGTCAACTAGATAAATGACGGCAGAGCCCTGTGGGTTTTTATATAATACAGAGCCACATCTAGGTCTACCGCATTGATATCTGCGTTATATAAATGCAGCTTGTTTGCCGAGTGGGATTTTACTTTGCAATAGCGGTAGTTGTTTAGCGCCAGGTCCAAATATTCAAATTTGTCCAATGATCATGTAATCGGCTCTGAAAGTAGTCAAAATCAATCGTGATATTGCAGATGTCGAGAAAAAAAGATCTTGTTCTGCATCTGTCTGAATGCCGAATTACATATATCTACCCCTTAGGGTTACGCTGTTTCACTGCATGCGACCCGGGGCCCCACTATCAATGGATACTCGATCTCCTGAAAAAAAAGATAAAATTAATAAACATTCTGCCATTATCTTATATGAATTATTAGCATACATATACTTAAATATATCTTGACTAAAAACTAATGTATTGCCGCAAAATTTCAAAAATATATTTTTTGGGGCGGCAAACGCCATAATATGATACTGTTTTCTCTGAATTCGTAATCTGAGTATGTGCATTTTCAAATTTCGATTTTTGGGCTACGTGACAGGGTGGTAGCACTTCCTATCGTATTACTTTGAATCTTAGTGTCGCCCAGGCCCGGTGATTCCCCCACTGGGGGTTCATTGGTGTGTGCTCATTGTCATAACATCGAGGAACCCCCACAGACCCATTTGTTTGTGAGAGATACAGGGCTGTGGGGCTTCCCATTAAAGAGGTGTTTCCATGTGCGCGTCCATACGTTAATCCGTGAAAAATCGCACATAAGATTTTTGAACAAGGTTGTTTCCATGTGTTCGTCAGTGTATACGCATGTGCGGATATGCATGAAAATCGGCGAATTTTACGCACAGGTTCTGCGTGAAATTGTAAAATGACGTCACTTCCCCAACTTCTTGTGGAAGGCCTGCTCGATCTACCGTACAAATATATATACTTCTGCCAGTTCATGGATATTCGCATACACACTTGGAAACACACCTTGAGCCTCCAGAAACATATTGATAGGAGTACCGAATGCACGGATCCTCGATTTCACTATAATTGGTATAATTATACATACAAAGTAATCTATTCCATGCTTTTGTCAAAGTTATAAATTTATTAACAATTTTTTATCAATGCTACAATGTTCTACTGTCATTGAAGAGTAGAGAACGATTTATGCTTCAAATGATCAGGTGCTAATTCATTTGGGCCTCCCAGGATCTCTGAACCCAGGGCCTTCTGTATATCTTCAATCCGACACTCCGTGAGTTACATGACCAGATGGACGATGGACGTAAAATCATAACCAAAGCTAAGTAAACCGGGTATGAAATTGAATCAGGCCCGGGAACTAACGGAACAGGTGATTTAATTTACCACACATTGCCTCTACCAACGAATCACTGACCATGCGTTTACCCCTGCGACCAATATATTAATATAACATTGGCTCTACCATCATGATTTCACCATATATCGCCATTATAGGCTAAATGTATTAGTGGTAGGAATCGGTTGTAAAATCATATTCTATGATAGAAAGATAAAACACGACTGATAACCGATTATTAATGGATTATCTTTTTACGAACCATTTATATTATTACCATGAAATATAATTAAAAAAATATAATTGTATAGAATTATATGATAGCGACCGAGTATATACAGTTTAACTTGTAGGCATACGTTGAAGGGTCAAGGTAATGGCAGGGTTGTCAGCACTTTATTCATTGCACAAGGTTAAGTTTTAATGCTGTTCGCTGTTTTTGGCACGTCTTTCTTATATCATCTGACAGATTAAGAATATTTTATCGAGATAATATGACTTCTTAAAATACATAATCGCTGGTGATAAATTATGCAAAAATGCAATTGATTTAATCGATTATGAAAGAAAACGACCAATCATCTTATAATCGATTAATCAACACACCACGCACTAATATGTATTATATATAACCATAAAAATCGTGATCTCCTGTACAAGTGCAGAGTAAAACTACACACGCTGTTATAATGATATATTTGAGTTAGTTGATAAAATGACAGCGGCACCGGTTGGTTGTAATATTTTTTATGCCGGCCACCGTTTAGTTAATTGGTATATTTTCATGTCAGCTTTGCGGAAACCTGTCCGTTTGAATCTGTCATTTTAACTCTATTAATATATTACAAGCTGGCATTTTTTTCTTCAGAAATACCTCGAGCTATCATTTATTGAAAAGGAAATTCATATCTGGTCACAAGTAATAAAGACCCAGTGGAAGGATAAGCGTGACAACTTGATGTTTTTCCACGAATTATGCTTTTATTGACAGTTTTCTCTAATAACAGAACTACTTTCCTGTCACTTGTATCAAGTTCCTGAAAAGGGAGATATTATTTTCTTTAAGCAGGATGACGTCAGAGTCGGCAATATTAAAAATAATAATCAATTATGATTTGGAAATCTTGTTATTCAATGAGCTCCTTTGAGGTCATCAACATGGCGAGCTTCCTAAGTGCAATTTCCTAAATATGCGTGGCAGTAGCGTAAAGGAACCCATGATTTCCCCTTAAATACCAGAGGATGTAATGTTAGGGACTGTCATTAAGAAACTGAATTTCACTGGAAGTGTTAACTGGCTGACAAATGTAGGACTAATAACTGCAATTTTTATAAAGTTAATGAACGTAAAATACATCATCACTCTTAGAACAATTAAGTTAATCTAACAAATAGGTTACGTAAATGAAGGGATTTTCCCCTTGAATGATTATTGCTAATTATTGCATTTCTTTCAAATAGATACATCTTAAATTACGAATTGTTGGTAATCAGATAAAATCACATGACAAATACAAAACTATCAAAATATGAAAAAAAAAAACTTTAAAGAATTGTGCAAGGATAAATAAAATGTATTATATTTATGAGACATCCGGAATGATAACACGACCAACGTAGAATAAAAGCATATATATCCCTATCAACACAGAAACAACTGACCCATGGATAATGACGCTTAGCTGACAAGCACGAGCTATAACAATATGTCTCAAAATGTTTATAGTGACTGATAAAAACATGTATATAAGAAAAAAAACTTGAAAAAAAATGGTGCTGCACTCTCGAGGACGTATAAAAATCCACCCACCAAAAAATGACCCAAATGTTAATATAAAAATAAAGTCATCAACCCGAATCTATAGGCCTCCTCTCTTTACCCGGATAATCGATTAAAATTTAATGGAGGGCAATTCAATGCATCGATTCTTCAATACATTACACTCCTACTATATAATGGTATCGCTCCCGGCATCATGCTGCATTCGTTAGCTCTGCATGCGTAATATTTGGTAAATGCGAGTAGACAAGTAGAAATTAGCGTTCGATACGTGGTCCCACGTGGTATTTAGCACTATCAAATTTGCTGCTTGTTTGAGTAACCCCATTTATACGACTTGGCGACCTTCGCCTTTATCTATGGCAATGACGTCATCCATTGAGCAAACTATAAAAACAGAGATCAAACTAGTCAAAATAATAGTATTTGTTGTAAAATAAAATTGATAAAAAATGACATAAAACATATAATAAATTAACTGTTGTTTGATTACTTAAATAACCTAGACATCTGGCCAGTCAGTAAAAGGCAGACTTTGCGGACAATTTTCATTCGTAAAAAATAACATATGTAACATGTGTCACCGGTAACATATGAATTACAGCATTTAATTCTATACTGATCACTCTCTGTGTAAATGTTACTGTCGTTAAGCGCGGAACGGCAAAGGTTAACCGTCAATCCACCTGACGTTACGGCTCTTTGTCAAATAAATCCCACTCTTCCAGGTGTTTTGATGTAAAAGAAAAATACCACATGTCGCTGTCGCTAAATACCAGGTCAGCTTCTGCCTCCCGTTACGTCTCAAAACAAGGAAATTGGGGTCTTCTTTTCTTCTGTCTCCTGCATTTACATGAACAAGATCCTCAATTGATTCTCTTTACTCTCCATTATTAAAGCTAATAGGAAATTCATGCAGCTGATTGTTTCTTAGAGATGGAAAAACACTATTCGTATTCACCTTGTTGGAGGTTTGAAGACATGGCCATGCTGATGGTTACCTAGTTATTCACCCCCACGCAAATTCACTACTTGTTTTTCCTGACTGTTTTTCCCGCATGGACTCCGTTTCAAAAAAAGTTTTAATCAGTAAAGAAAGTTTTGTTTGCAGAAAAGTTGTACAGTTGTAAAGCCGCCGATATTTTTTATATATAAAAAGATCTTTATGTAAGGCCAAAAAAATGGAATGGTCCACAGGCACTTTTTAAAATTAGTGCGGGAGGCCTTTTTTTCCTTTTTTTTTGTATGTTTTTGATAAGTGAAAAGCATGATAATAACAGAGTTTGTTTGATAAACAGGTATAAGCACTACATAACAAAGGAAATCGAATCAAAATTTAATTATTTTATCTTCTTGAAAGATATTATTTCTTTATTTAAATTCATATATTCTGATAATACTAATTTGCAATAATCACATTTTTTAAACGGGGACATATAGCCTGATAAGTATTGTGTTGGTTAATAAAAAAATGCATATTGGTTTGAATAATTAAAATGAATCAAGATCAATAATTTGCAAAATATAACGGCATTATAATTAATACGATTGGGTGGGGGGTATATCTGTTGCGCGAAGTTGCGAAATCTTCTTCATACAAATTTAATCGAGTTTAATCTCAGCTCATTGTATGATGGTCTCAAAAAGGCCCCAGAAAAATTATACTACATAAGTCGTATTCGAAGAATGTTGCTATATATCCGAGACCTCAGGGCGGTGAAGATTAAGTCCTCGTTAACATAACTTATGACGTTTATGAAGAAATTTTTTCATTTAATTTTATAGAATTGTTTCTTAAAGTTTAAGCTTTGTCAGATATTAAATCTGGTAAAATTATTGTTTTTTTTTTCCTTTTTCAGGATGATGTGAGGGACATCAAGTCGAAAATATGAAGAAACGGTTCATGAAATACTTCTAAAATACTTCTGGGCGTGCGATTTTTTCCCAGGTTATTTAGATTGAAATATATGTTAACGTAATGCAATAAATCTCATAAATCTTATATAATTTTAGAATACAAAAAGTATAAAATCCTCAAGATGAAGAATGTATTTTTAATAATTACGAAGAAAATGAAACACTTTAGAGGTGGCATTCCTCACATTGAAAAATGTAAAGGTTTACTTCTCGGTGTTTATATTGTTTCAGGTAAATGTTTTATTCCATATTAAAATGAGATTGCCTCCAGTGAAATATTTAAAGAAGAATGGAATGTTTAATGTCTCCCACTTTTTAACGTAAGGGTATTTTCTAATAAACTAAACAGCACCCTTCAGCTTATAAAGTACCAATATATCCCTGGACATGATAAGTAAAAAATTCCATAAAACAGCCGTTTAAATAAGATATGTTTGCAATTCTTAAATGCCTGCTT
Source organism: Sipunculus nudus (assembly GCA_026874595.1). Classification (NCBI taxonomy): domain Eukaryota; kingdom Metazoa; phylum Annelida; class Sipuncula; order Golfingiida; family Sipunculidae; genus Sipunculus; species Sipunculus nudus. The sequence goes on along the minus strand of CM049316.1, from coordinate 64,688,661 downwards.
AACAGTTTTACGGAATATGGTCTGTCAACCATTATTTTAAAATCAATGTCTCAGAGGAGATACATATAAAATAGTAAAAGTAGTTCATATAATCTAATGCTCTACGCACGCGTTTACAAAATCAAAATTGGTCTTAAACTTTGAATAAATATCCGGTACATGTTATAGTTAAGCGAACCATCCTGCCTACCATGCTACCATTTATTTACCACATAAATTATTGAAATCATGAATTGTTGTCTTTTTTTTATATAAGCACTAAATAATGAGATGGTGAAACAAATGGTATGTTACAGCCATTGATTAATTTGGTGAGGGTCGCATATGTGTTCTTGTTGCCAATGACTATGAGTGCATATTATAACTTCACTTGAACGACGGAGCTAGGACGGCTATATATAGACAGGAGGTGGCGCAGGGGACCACGCAACTTATGCATTTGACCTAGCATGCAGCAGTGGGTATAGAGTTATCTCTAATTCCAGCCCTAAATGTCCGCTGGTGAATATTATAGAATGGAAACAGATTTTAAATCATTGAAAATAGGTCATGTTTGCATATGATTTCAAATGCTTCCTTTCATTTGTAACATTTACTTCTGATTTTTTCATGACATAATTGAAGATAATATTGGATACTTATGATTACTAAATTAACTTAAATTTTGATTGACACACAAATACGTTTTTATAAAAGAATATATATATATATATTTATATATATATATATATATGTAACAAACATATGTGTGTGTGTGTGGGGGTGGTAGTGTAAGAGTTTATGTATACGTGTGTCTGCAAATATATTAATTTGCACAGGGGGTATCCCAAAATCCCTTCACATCCCCTCATCTTAATTCTGGATACTCCCCTCGCCTTGGGCATCCTACCACCCATTTATGTTAGAGATGATTTATATATGTAAAAGTGTAAGTGCACTTTTTTATTGACAATGGATCTACTCGCCCGGAAAAGAGAAAAACAATTGGTGCATGCACACTGCATAATTTATTATTCTCTGACTACATACTTCATAATATTCCATCGGCTGATTGGTCTGGTTATTTTTTTTGTAAGGTATAGTTTTGAATACATCGCCTGTCTCAGCAGATGATGTTCTGTGATTTAGTGACTGATCCTCAAAAACCTTTCACGGACTTCTTATATGCGTAACCCAGTGGACCGTTACAAATAAATGGATATATTAAGCACATACTGGATGGCGTGATTATATCAAATAAAATATTTTCATGGATTTGATTCTCAAATGTGATTAAGTTTCACGATATAAATTGATTACTGTAACATTCTTACGATTCGATCGAAGATCCAATTTTATTTTAAAATGCGGAATTATTGTTTTTCTTCTTCAAAACAGCGGACCAAGTTTCAAGATGGCGCCTGTTTTTATTTTATGTTAAATTCCTTTTCATCCGGTGATCGGAAAATAGAAGAAATAGTTTTCTTTTAACCAAAAGCATTACGGTTGCACGGTGACTATCTGAGCCCTCTCAAAATCTTATTTTGACAGACTTGACGATTCAAATTATACATAATTTTACAGCTAAGAAAGTTTTGAATCACACGGCATGCGTTCAGTGAAACTGAAAGATCCTTAAAATATATTTGAGTGTTAAAATAAAACAAAGATCATATTTTTTTTAAACCTGAGTTATTTCAAGTCTCTCATGAAAGTAAGCAAGTTTTTCTCAAGCTATTTTTAATAATGTAGACATACAACACCTTTCACTTTTGTCTGTGTATCTATTTGTGTATCCGTCTCCATCGTGTAAAAAAAATTCCTTTTTTGTTAATAATATTTCGTGCATATATTATGTGATAAAATGAATTCACAAATGTATGTTTGCCAGTCAGGGTTGAACTTACCGCACTGATTAATGGTTAGTCAGGGGTAAATTCAGATGGACCCACGTGACCTTTTACACACGGGTCATTGGATAATTATACTTTTAGGACAAGTAGGAAGGCGTTTGATTGGCTATTACATTTGTACATGATAGATCACTTAATTACCTTATATATGGGTATTACATATGACCGATCACAGGACACGGCTGCTTACTATATCTAACTACTGAAAACAATCTTTCTTGTATCTACCTACATATCTAGCAAGGAATAAATACCCTGTGGGAGAGGCTTGTCTATAAAGTGTTTAAAGTACACTGCTGTACTTGAAACCTAATTTTGTATTGTGAGCTCGCGAAAATGGAACACTCGCGAAACATTGAAAAGGGGGAAAATCGCGAATTCTCCCCCCCCCCACCCCGACACACACACACAAATATGTTTTTAACTACAGTAATAGGAATACCGCACAACGACGATGGCTACAGGCTGTCTTGTAGGACAGCAGGGCCTTCCTGTAAAATCCCGTTTATTCATTCATGGAACTGAATTGGACACGCCATTGCCTGTTTCTGCTACCCATCATTACTTCATATCCGTTTGGGTCCCGTAATTTGTCCGTTTAAATCAGTAGCACAATTCTGTGCTGTTAAATTAAAGATCTCCAGCCTATATACATGGAGTGAGCAAAGCTTCCACTTTTTGATTAAAAATACCCGCTTTTTCACAAAAACGAAAAAATAAGAATAAAAAAGTTCAAAGTGGTAGAAAGAAATTTTTTGATTGTGGTTTTGCATTCTTGGGGACCTAAAAAAATCCACCCACAGAACATTACACTCAAACATTTTTTCAGAAAAAAAAAACCTTATAAAACAAGATAAACTGCACCTCCATACGTGCGGAGGCTTAATGAACTCGTTCCTTTAACATGACAAACATAATAGACAAACTTTTTAGGTAAACATACAAAGAAAAATGGATAGACAAAGAAGGTTAGACAAAATGGGTGACAATAGAACAACCCTTTACAAAGGCGGTGAAAGTTTATTAAATTATTCCGGTGGTTAATTTCTAGACGTCGAAAGTTACATGCCAGTGGACTATCAAAGCGACTCGAGAGCGTGAATGGCTTCCCGGTCATCGGCACCTATATATATATCTATCTAGCATCCTGGCGCCCCGCTTCTTTTGAAATGTTCTCTTTTTATTTATTTTTTGGTGTCAGCTGCAACACTGACAGGTCCCTTTGATTACCATAATGCGATAATCACAACAATGGGGCATTAACTAGCATATAGCTGTTCAGCATGATCAACAAACATAGGGCTTCCAAATGTAATACTCCTGACAGTCACAGGTCCATGAAAAAATAGACTAGGGCCTTGATACAAAATACTCCATTTCCGATATTCTTTTAAGTTTTCACAATGGCTCCTTATCACTTTCAAACAGACGACACAACCAACTAATTTTTTTTTTTCAAAGAAGTAAGGAAGATGGTTGATTTTATGAAGCCATCCACAGGTAATGGGTTTTATATAACGTCACACAAACAATATGTCTTTGGTGACACGTCTTCAAACTGGGGGACACTGGCATCGTCACTTTCTAGTTACTTAAAGCCCATTCCTCACCCTTACTAAAAAAAATCTCTTTTGCTTAGGTACTGTAGGACGGCCGCGACCACTTGTCGCAACTGTCTAACGTCAAAACGTACATTTCAAAGAAACACCTTCTATTTACATATTCCGTAATGTCCTTACCACGAAAACACTTTGTTTATGTACTTTCCTTTGAAGCAATTTTTATCCTGCACACTGGAACGGATTATATTGTCCTGTTCACTACATTTATAACCTCACCGCTGGTGTATTCAGAAGCCCCTGGTGCATTGTGGGTGTCAGATTTTGACTGCAAAAATTCCATTGACAGCAGATCCGAGTCTGCGCAGTGTGGCCTAATGCGCCATTTTCACGAGCATGCGCATCGCGGATAACGATCGTCTGCTATGGTTTTTTCAAGGGAGCCATTCTTGCGAGTTTTATTTATTAGTGAGATTAAATACAAGCCGACAGGAACATTGAGGAAATGCCTATGCCGTATGGGGTTTAAATAATCACTCTATATACATGCTCTCTCAGAAAATACCGATTGTTTTTCTTTTGTTTGTTTTCCAGGTTTCAATAAAAAATATAAATGTGACTTGAGTCAGTGATAAAGTTGGATTTTAATTTTATAATTTGGAAATTCGGAGAAAATATTAGCTTTCTAGGCAATAGTATGGACTCTAATGCTGAGCACAACAAACTATAATACATCTTCATCGTATTGGGTTCAAATTTTTTATCTGTATATCTTGAGTCACATTCTTGAGAACGTTGTCTTGGTCACAAGTTGACATTCCTTCCACAAGTAACATTCAAACAACGTCGTGGACGAGAGAACCAATGATTTATCTGCAGGCACTCGTGCAAACTAGGAACGGAATGACCGAAAGCAAGTTTTATTTCGTGACATAATACACACCAAGGGTCAAATATGGTTTTATTTAATATCATGATACACGCTGTTTGAGTGCGCACTTTAAACTCCCTTAAATCCTTCATCATTACAGGCCTTCACTTGAACGACACATATGCTTCTTTGTGGCCGCCATGTAATGGGGTTAAGATGTGATGCCTTATAAATGACAAGATAATACTCTATACATGTCTAATATTTAAGGGAATTATCATAAATACTGTATTATAAGAAGCTGTATTAAGCCAACATAATGTCATTTACTATTTGATGTTTCCATTGCAGTAAATTATCAAGCCTTAACAGTTCAGATTTGGTGTATTTTTCCTTTCATTATGCGCGATTGAGGGTCCCGCTGCAGATGATTCTCGTCTCATTCATTGCACAGGACAGGTCAGAACGGTCCTATCAGCGACCGAACGCGGTATAGGTAACATATCAACAGGAATCAGATATTTAAGGGTTTTTTTTAGCTACCGCAAAAAGGTTCTAAAAACGCTGGTTCTAACCCATGGAGCGGAAAACCTAAAACAAGTCGAATGACACTGGCTCGTTTCCCGTTGTTGCACAGGCAGTAACGAGAAAAAATATTACATATATAAATATTGATAATTTTTATACAATGTACTAAAGCTAACCTTAATTTACCTCAGAGGAAAATCAGATAAATGTGGTGATTTTCTAACAGCAAAATAATACTCTCATATGTTTGGATTCCATATAGTTAATTCAGAAAGAAATATGGCTGAACAGATCTACGCTCTTGCGACATATCAGTAATGAACTACGTTGGCGGTCTTAAACTTGATCCATTTGACGATTCGTAGTGATTCGTGTCAAGCAGAGAATTAACTCAATAAAAGGAACATTTGTGGGAGGCTAAAGGAAGAATAAGTCATCTAGTTTATAAATAGGATATAACTCACCGAAAGATACCTCTTGACGTGACGTACATACGCAGCGTGATAAGCCGACCTTGGATCACCTATACCTGATCTGTCACAATTTTTTTCGAAGCTCCGAAAGCATCCGATACATGCCTGGTCCAATATCTGAGATTATTCTGTTACGCTGGGTGACCAAAGTAGGCCAAGCTCTGGATCAAGACAACGCACGTTTGAGACGCTGGTTGAATGGTCTTGAAAATGTTCTTGATAACATTACCAGAAACCACAAGGGATCAATTCATGATGTCATGTCGCCTAGCAAAAAGACGATGGTGAAAAGAAAGCTCACGAAATAGAAATTTGGGCTTTGTGATGTACAACCTTATCAGAGAATCCTTACAATGTTTAGAAGTCTGACAAATTTATTTTTTAATCATCAAAATCGGCAGAATATGGAGGTAGCGTCTGATGGAATGGATAAAGTTATAACATGCGCTTATCACCAGCAGCGCATTCTTGACAAAGGGCTCTACAGGCCAGAAAACTAAGAGGTTGCAGCATTTGCTATTGACCCTCACCAAGCATATCTTTTTTTAAATAAAAAATGTAGTTTTTTTATCTACCTTCCGATGCACAGATATGATATACATTCATTCAAGCAATTAACAAAATGAGTGTAAATTTCAGATTGACTGAAAATCAATCGGTTTATATGACAGATTGAATGAAATGTAAAACAAAGAATGAAATACTATTGTTATAAGATAACAACGATTTAAATGGCATTTCATTTATTTACAAATTGATTAATTTTACACGTTTACTGTAACAAATGCTTCTTCTGACTAAACATACGTGTCTCGATAAAACAGTAATAAAAAACGAAGGCGGTTTGCATAAGAAATCCACTTCTTTTTGGTTTTCCTGGACAATGTATCAGAACTGTTTTTGACTTCTAAAAAGAGAAAATGAAGCCACTGTGTACGGTCCATGGAGAAAGAGTATCAGTCAATTTTATTCGAATCACGAATCTTTCAATAGTTTGCTTTATATTCATGGACATTGAACGCAATGGAGCCACGTGCCTGGGGTTGTTACAAAGCTTGCGTTGACCTCTTTTACAAACAAAATAAAACTGATGTTGCAGAGAAGAAAAGAGAGAATTTAAACGGCCTACTTGGTAAAATTAGCTTTATCTTGGAACAAATGAAACAAAACTCTATAACAATGAGATCTGAAATGCAGCCCCCGAGCCAAAGTTTTTGAGCGATTTCTGAAGAAGAAGTAAAACTAACGCTCATGTCTTGACTATCAAGCTCTCGTCAGTTTATACCATCGCCTGAGTATATAGAAAGAGATCCTGAGGGAGCGGGCAGGAGGTTCTGAACCCATCCCTTTTCAGCAGCCGCAATCTTTTTCTAAGAGGTTTAAAGTTTTTTTTTGCGGCCCAGGCAGCCGACCCGCTCCCAGGACCCAAAGACCTTCCTTGGTTGGACCCGACCTTTTCCAAATCCTGGATCAGCCACCGAGTAACTTGGCATGTCTATTTTCTCAACTTTATTAAACCTCCGACAGGTTGTGAGATTTGTTATGTTTTATCCTTGGTTCTTTTCTTTGTCTGTCATCAACTCCACGCGAAAATGTTCTGAACATACTTTGATCAAATTTTCTGGAGGGTCGGATATATTACACAAGGAACAATTCATTTAAGGAACATAATCAAGAGCAATATTATGCCTGTTCTTTCACACTGTCAGTTCATTTTTGCTTTATACGAATGTTTCCCAATAAAACCACCCCAGCACATGGTCTCAGTACCTCCCCTTCAGGTGGTTAACACCTTGTTATGATTCTGCGAATGTAAACATGGACACACGTGCAGGGTTATGAATCACTGTTTGAGAAAGAAAACAGGCAGCGTCCGCTCTATAATTATGATGGCGCAAGTGATCGCGCCCGGTCCACTTTTTAATCTTCGTGCACGGGAGTAAGACAACAGTTTCAGCACATAATTTTTTCGGGTCCAATTATATTTTAAAGAGAAAAGGCTATTTTTTCGTGTCAATTCAACATGCCTTGTACATGATTAGGTCCTACAAGTTTTGGCGTCTATCTGAATCACCTTAATAACTTTTTAATTCCAAGGATTTTATCCCACTGGGCAATGCGACTACTTCTTTTGAAGTGAGCTATTCATTGGTATTAGTGACGACCTTGACCTTCTGGTGACCCGGATTGAGGTTGTTTAACATGATTTATCCCACTGGGAAATGCGACTACTTCTTTTGAAGTGAGCTATTCATTGGTATTAGTGACGACCTTGACCTTCTGGTGACCCGGATTGAGGTTGTTCAACATGATTGCTGTGTACACAGTATGGTCTTATGAGAATCCTTGTGGAGGTTTTGGTCATCTCTGACTTCTTGAATTTAAAATGGTTCCTGTTATGTATCGTTAATATGTAATCCATTGTTGTTGAGAGACTGAATATATATATATATATATATATATATATATATATATATATATATATATCTTTGTATTTTGAATTATATTAGAGACTGGGGATTTGGTTTGAAGAACAGAAAAATTATTTAATTCGTGCATGTGCCTACAAAGATTTAAATTCCAATTAAATTCTAGAGACAACTTTACTCTAAATTTTTTTAAAGTAGTTAATAGGAAACAAACTAAGCGCGACAACTCCACATGTAAAATGCTATTTTAAATATGATGTTGTCATACTGTACATCTACTGTACTTTTATACTTATCAATTTATAGTTGTCGCTGATGAACAGTTGTACATTAACATGTTCATTAACCCGTTGGGCATTTGCGAATCCGTCGAACTTTTAATGATATTCGATAGTTCTAATGTATAGACTCAAACTCTGACTGGTTTAACGATGATACAGTTAAAATATATGCAGTCCCTCCTGTCCTGAAAAAAAAAAGATTCTTGTACGGTATGGGTCATTTAGTTTTACGTGTCTGGCATACACGACGTATTAATGTCTGTCCTTCAAGAAATTCTTCAGAAAATATGGTTAACAAACTTGTTAAAAGCAATCATTTGAATACTTATCCGGCGTTTTAGAGACTACTGTGGATCCATTATCCAAGGATCTTTCAAACAAATTAACTTGTCTCCCATTCAAACTACCCCTCGGCTGTGGCGTCTGGCAAAATAGACTGGCGCCTTACTCAGGAACTTAATCCGCGACAGTCATTAAGATTTCGTTCAAAGTAATTTCCAGTCGATGGTCTGAATCATCATATAACAGACGAGGCCTCCGTCATGTCTGGGATTTTATTTTTTCTATTTCAAAGGAGAATTGAATAAAAATTGCCCTGGTACAGCAATTTGTTCCCCAGTGTTTTCTTGTACTCTTAGCATATCGAGTTACAGCGTAATTTCACTTTGATGCAAATAATCTAATAATGACATCTGTTCCTGTGGATTTACTAGCCTGCATTCTGTGTCACTCCTGAGTAATTATTTTATCTGAAAGCACCCTTTGATAATTAGAATTAGCCATTTTCCAAAAATACAGGAACGTAAATTGTTAATCATCTCAAGGTTTCGGCCAGACACGCCTAATGAGCCTGTTCAAATCTGGTCATAGATATAGGCATGTAGGTTATATACGATACTGAACTTTGATTAAAGTTTGGTTTCACATATATTTTTTGCAAGAATGATCACGCGAAAAGACTTCAAATGTTATATCCTTATTTGTAATTTTGTTTTTTTTTCAGTTTCATTTTGTCTTTTAAGGCTTGCAATATTTTAAAGGCTCACAATCATTAGCAATGATATAAGTATTATCTCACAAAAACGTTGATTGAATACAAAAGTTTCCTGACAAATAAAAGCAAGTAAAAAAACTAGATGTTACTTGCCCTACTTGGCAAATACTTCAAACATTTAATGCCGAGCCCTGGGGAGAAAAGCAATAATTATTGTGATATGAGTTTTTATTCATGGATGCTTCACAGAGGACTGAGTTTTAAAGCTATATAAAATAAATAATGCATATATGAAAATTATATGGTTTTGCGCATGAGCGACCGATCCCAAACCAGAAGTATCCTAACATACACGTGCGTGGTTGTGAAACACCGGTTGTAAGCCTGGTCGGAAAGTGCAGGTGGCGTTCGCGTTGTGTTTATGTTGTCGCCAGTGATCGCGTCCGGTCCACTTTTTAAACACTCATGCACACAAGTAAGCAAACGATTTCAGTACATTATTTTGGCAGGTATCAATTAAAAAAGTACACGCTTTCTTCGTGTCAATTCAATATGCTTTGTACGTGATAAGGTCATTTTAACCCCTTGTCATTTGTGAATCCGTCGAACTTTAAAAGATTTTCGATAGTTCTCATTTGCAGAACCTAACCGGTTTAGGTGAAACGCGTACTGGTTCGACGACAATTTAGTAAGGAATAAATGCATTCCCTCTCCCCCCCCCCCCCCCCCCCACCCCGCCTTGTACAAACGAATTCTGGAACGGCAGATCATCATCCTTCAGGCACTACGAATTCATGTCTGTCCTTTTAGAAATTCTTAAAAAAAAATTGGATAATACACTGTTAAAAGCAATCCTTTGAATGCCTATCCGCCGTTTTAGCGACAACTTTTGACCCATAATCAAAGTATTTTCATTAAATTTCCATACATGTTAAGTGGCGTCTGGCAAAAATAGTCTGGCGCCTTACTCAGGAACTTAATTGGCGACAGTCATTCAGAAATCTCTAAAAGTAATATCCCGTCGGTGGCCTGAATTATCACATAACAGACGACGCCGCCATCATGTCTTGATTGTTCTTTATTCCGTTCAAAAGATAGAATAGTGAAAAATACCATGGTACCGTAATTGGTTTCTTACGTGTTTTTTATACTCTTAGCATATCGAGTTACAGCGTAATTTCAGCGTAGCTTTGATGAAAATTATCTAGTAACGACATTTGTTTCTGCGGATTTAGGTATCTCTTGTAAAATTAATTTACTAACCTGCATCCTGTGTCACTCTTGAGCATATTTTTTTAATCAGAAATCACGCTTGATTCATTTAGATGTTCCCGCTTTATCGGGCAGCTTCAGGTTGCTGTGGTCAAGACCCCAACCCTGTGCGCTCCCTCAGCGTAATTTTGAGAGTTTTTCTGAGCCGATAGACCTGATGATCCCAAGCTGGGAGCCGCGAGAGACCGCAACCGTTTTGTCCGTACCAGTGACCTGAGGAAAGCCACAGCACCCACAACCACAAAGGCAAAAGCAGCATGCATTCCCTCCACCGATCCCAGCAGTGGAGACCCAGCCATGCCAATCGAGAGCCGAACCCGATAAAAGAAACGACAGAGCTTTTAATCGAATGCCATTTTATACTTGCAGTTTATGCCATTTTGACAACGTTAGCAAGTTTTTTCTTCATAAGCCTTGAGCATTTTTTTATCAGTAATCACGCTTTGATGACTAGAATTAACCATTTTCCAACAACAACAAAAATTAACATAAATTGTTAGTTATCTCAACGTTTTGGCCAGACACGTCTAATGAGCCATTTCAAATCTGGTCATGGATACGCGTGTAAAAAAAACCTTTCAGCCATAACCTTTCGTGCGATAAAGAGGAAAGTTTCGTTCTCGACCCGTTTATACTCGCTTTATCTTCCTTTTATGCGTAATCCACATGATCGTTCAAAAAACTACGGGAGTTACAGAATCATTGGAGATATGATTAATTTATTATAAATAGGGATTCAAGCGCCTGTGGTTTTTTTGCTAAAACGGAGGAAAAGCCATGACCATTTTTAGATGAGTTTTTATTCATGAGCGCTACAAGGAAATGATTTTTTTTAATATAAAAGATATAATTTGTATATGAAATTATGGGATGGCTCGTTTTTTTCTGCATAGTAAGGAATATCAATATACTCTCTTCCTGTAAAAAGTACCCATCTTTTGTGTGGTAACTTTGATAATCATTTGTTTTGACTGGCCCAGTCACTGAAATTGCTCTTAATTGATGCCTCTGACAGAAAAATCAAACGTTTTCTCACTGTATTGCACTCAGTGTCGGTACTGCCACCTCTTGGATAGTTCTTTAACTAATTACCACTCTCTGATCCTCTTATTTCATCGACTGGTAAACTTGGGCCGTACCGGACAGTCAGCGGCATACATCGACGCCTCGCTGAACTAAGGTCTTTCCCAGTGACGTAGGGAGTAATTATAGTGGTCTTTCCCAGAATCTTTTTTTTCAAAACCAACATGATTAATCCAGTAACCGCCTATAATGGGCTTCTAGCTTGCTTTTTATATTCCCCATTAAATCAGTCCTAATAAGTTATGGTCCTCGGCTTTTCTGAGTACGGCAAGACTTTCAACATTAAAACACTCAGCCTCATTGAGTCAGTGTGTCAGTGTTTATTAGACAATCGCTTTTCAAAGCAGGCCGGTTTAAAAACGTATCTCTAGCTCAGCCATTCAGCGTGATCTATTCAGGACCACCCGCGACGAACGCAGTCAAACTGTAATTCATGTACCGGCTGGCTGAAACGATCACGGCGATCAGCTTGTTGGCAACTTTGCAGTGGCAAGACTTTCAAGTGTAACTTCAACACTAACAAATACGCAGGTCAAAATCGATGCGACAGTTAGTGTCTAAAATGCACTTACATTTGGCCCATGGACTGTAGGTTCGACAGCAGAGATATATCATAGGACATGAAAGTTCATGTGTGGACGTTCTGAAAAAATGATTTCAGTGTAAATGTTACCAAGCGGGTTGAGCTGTGAATTGCCGTTGTTGACCGCTGCTCGCGTCCTCGTAGCAACATTGCCATTCACAGGGGGCGTGACGGCATGATATGCAAATGCAAGGGAATCGTCAGAAGCCTTGTGCCGCCCTAATATGCAAATATCAGGGATTCACCATACGGACTTTACAGGGCATCAGTGATAAGAGCTGGTGCTAAGTAACGTCTATCGGTTATGAAAGCACGTTTATTTTAAGCATTTAGTAGTAAACGTAAATACACTAAAGCCCAGGCAGGGCTATCATTTGTTAATCATAATAGATTTATTTTATTTATTTTTTAAACATAAGTTATATGGGAGTTCATGTTCTAAAGGATCTATTTCCATACATAATAGACTTCCTTGACTTGGGACTTTTAATTGTACGAAAGAAACAAATTAAGAGCTCGTGCTGGTTGGTGTCGCTCGACAAGTTTACAATAAACCTTTTATTGCAACCTATACTCCTCGGGTAGCCAATGAAGTTCAATAAATATGGATAGGCGTTATGCGATCTCGCTTTTTTGTGAATTGTCGGGCAGCTGTATTTTGCATGCGCTTGAGCCCAATCTGTAACTGAGATTATCTTTTTATACTCTCTTTATTGAAGTTTCTTTGTAACGGCCCTAATTTACTTCATTATGATTTTTTGTATTTTTTTCAGAATTCGAGTTGGTTCTAGGATTTCCCTAAAAAGGTGATGCTGGGACTGATATAGGAAAAAAAAAACCACACTGTAAAAAGTCAAAGAACACGATATGATCAGTGAATATAATATACTTTTGATTCAAGATTTAGATATTTCAACTTTTATGGATATTAAACCATGTTTGCAGCATGTACTTAACTGATAAAGGGAAAATATTCTAGACTGCAACTTTCACGCTCATATTATACTAGAATACTGGGAGAGCTATGACGTCATCGACACTGTGATTGACAAGCTTTGTATTTCCTCTCGGAGTTTTTGCATGCTTATTTAGAGATTTATGAGCTATAGTTTTATTTTATTTTCCCCACACATCTTCATCCTGTAACTCAACAGTTCCCATTCAATGAACTCCAACGAGCTGTTATTGGAGTTGAGGCTTACTTCTCTTTGAAAGTGTTTTCTTTGAATCTTTAATAGATGTAGACTTCTATGGAAGCTTGTGGCAAAAAAATATATACGTGAGAGCAGATGCCTCCATGTGTCAGCTGCTGTGAGACAGTATTCTTTACATAAGAACGTCCTGGTATAGACCTTAATTTTGCTAATGGGCAGAAAGACGTCATCGCCGGGACTCGGGAAGAGGGCATTGAAAGAACACCAAGACACGAGCGTCAATCAACTCATATTTCAGTGCCATCAAGTTTCAAGTTACAAGGATAACACTGAATCCCTGTGGAGACAGGACTGACTTTGAAACACAACTCAAGGATTTTTAGGGGATTGCTTAATATTAAATAGATCCTCATGTTAACATAAGAGGCCGATTACAGTGAAAAACTTGAACATGAGGTATAACCAATTGTGATTGTACGGTTCAGATATAAAACACGATGAAATTGTTGAATTACTGTATTATTAATGTTTCAATCCGACAATAATTTAAGAGTTTGGGCGTGGCTCAAAAAAGCCTTACTCCGTTTACAACTTACCGATACATGTCACTTTGCCAGCAGACTTTCTTGGCAGTTATTTCTCGTCTGGAGGCTGTCCTCGAAATACTTTCGTGTAGCATCCAAGCGCCCTTGTCAAACCTTGACAGGCCATTTATTGTACATACTTAAAACCGGATGTCACAGGTCGCATGTCGAAATTTCATACCGTTTTTGAAGCATTTATTTGAGAAGAGTGGCTATAGGATAATGTTTGAAACGAGTGACCCCCAACTTCCGCACATATGCAGCCAACTATACCAGAAAACGTGTATATTACCACACATAGACACAACCTTTTTGAATATATCAACGTGTATATTAATAAAATATGTGGGGCCCGCCAAAATATAACAAATTCAACAAGGGCATCTGGCAGATGAGCCAGAGCTTTGCAAATGGCGTTTTGCAACAAGTGACCTTTCTACATCCGCATATAGGCAACCTACAACCTTAGGTTACATGTTCTTCCCAATGGTCATAATTGCTGTGTTTTACAAACATGTTGTTGATAAACAAGTTCATACATCCTTCACGGAGGCCTTACAAGAACTATGCACGACCAAACTTACCCTTACATCAATAATATGTACACAGAGGAAGCCAGACATCACAGAATTTTGTTTTCAGCAGGTAGGTGAATAGTCACCCTAACTAGAATAACCTACAGTTAATTAATATGTAAGCATGAAATTCTACCGAAAAAAATAGATGACTAGCTGACTTTAACATGGAATATCGATTCAAGTTCAGCAAAAAAAATATTTAGTGATTTTAAATATAACAATTTATATTAATGGCTACAATTTGGAAGCAATTTTAATATATATATATACATATATATATATATATATATACATATTTATATATGTATATATATGTGTGTGTGTGTGCCTGTGTGTGTGGAATGTCGGTTCAAGTTCATCAACAATTTAGATAATAATTCTAAATATATTTATACCTAAACCAGCTGGAGAGTTATTATATGTTTTCACCTTATTATTTTGTTTGTCTGTTTGCAATTATACGCAAAAAACTCTGAAAATGTTTGATGTAATTGTGTTGATGGATAGGATAACATCCTAGGAACGATCCTTTATAAATTAGAAGTAATCTTTTTCACTGATACACGTTTTAATTCATAGGATTGTATCCCAATGTCATACATACGACAATTTCATTCATTGGTATTACTACTGGCGGCTTTGTTCTAGAGGTAACCTTGAATGCGGTGTTGAACCGTGACGGTATTAACGTTCAAATTCAATATTGATGAAGGTATGTGGTTGCTATTTCTTGTTTTGTAAATAATACCAGTATGGACTGAACAAATTAAACAAAGTACAGACATCAGTCTGGATTTGAATAACATTAAAGCTGTAATTCTACTTTAATTGAGGATTTGGGCTTGATTAAAAAGTTATTCCGCTCTAAACTTAGCCGATACACGTCTTCTTGTTACCAAACTCTGTCCACAAATAGATAGTCGTCTGAACGCTGTTCCAGGAGCACTTGTGTGTGAGACATCCCCACGCCATTATCGAGCCCTTACATGTTTATGTCTCCCAGTTTCTCAAAACCGCTCATGGGGGCTGACATTTTACTTACACACTAAAACCCGCTTGTAAAAATTGGCTTTAAACATTTAAGTTGTAATGAGATGAAAACATTTAAATCACAATTAAAAAGACAAAAACCCTAAACAGCATCAGGCTACGTCGATAATGTCTCACGTCTTATGCACCGATCTGTAGAAAGGAAGTGGAAATACAACGTGACAGGTCTAATATTAAAGTTGATGTATTTGGCATCAGTGTCGAGCTGTCAAGCACGGAGACAACGCAGTGACAGACTTTGGGGAAATCTGTATCGGGGCCCCCACATGAAAGTTTTATTAATTTGTGTCCACCACAACAAGCACGGGCTGTCCGGGGACCCTAAATCAGATTTTAACCCTCTGTGACCAAATCCGTTAACTTGATATACAGAACTTTCGATTCTTGATGTCGGTTATTAATTATAGAAGCTTTACTTTAATCTCTATTTAATTGTGTCGTTCTGATGTTGTATGTTCTGAAATGTCACTCTTTGTGTATCGCCATACGGTCCACTGACATTACGACCAGCTGTCAGCAATGGCGGATCCAGATATTCTTGAACAGGGGGACTAGTATACAGGCTAATATACTGTCTTAGCGGTTGAAGCATGGGTATCAAGCAATATTATATTATATTATATATATATATATATATTACGTAGTATATTTTCATACTATGAAATATATAAATAATTTTACCTATATGAATGAAATCTAAAGCCATGTTCATTGTTATGACCCAGAGGAGAGTAATAACGGAAAGACTCGCTCGCTCAGAATAGAAACATTTAGATACTATCTTAGTCACAGGGCTGTTCATAAATATCCTCAACTTAGAAATTAGAATGTAATAAACTGTGAATAAATTCATAATTCAATTGCAAGGGAAACAAAAAAGATATAAAAAATTAAAATTAATTATGAATAACTGGGAAAAGAAAAAGATAAAATGAGAGATATTACATCTGGATCCGCCATTGGTCAGTGCAAGTAGGCTTACCAGCCAAATTATCATTGCCTACTTAGTCGGGTTGTCAAGGCTACTCTCTGAGTGGAGATGATAGTCAAGTGATGCTAATGGAAGCTGAATACTTCTACATTTCATTTCATGTATATCCGAAAGATACAATTGTTTACAAATACAAATAGTTCAAAAGTTTACAGCCTGGCAATATACTTAAACATTGCAGTTTTGATACTTTTCAGGAAATTGATATATTATATATATTATATATGTGCTAACCTATATATATATATCTACCTATTATGTTCAATGCTTTCTGCATTAAACAGTGTCAGAGTGAAAAATGACATGCTGTGAACAAATACTTTTCTGTAAGAGGTTTCATGGTGACAAATCTGTGTATCATTATTCTTTTCACACTAATTTTTTGCTGTGCAAATGTTGTCATAAATAAAAAAATATAGATGTTGAGACTTGACGACCCTATGTAACATTAAAATTTTGGTAAATATTGTAATTATAGCTTCAGACACTTTGAATGTGCAGTATGTCCTGGCGGTACACTTCGCACATGCAAGGTGCTTTTATTATAACTGAGTATATAGGGCTAAATGACAGTTGAAATTAGAATAAAGTTCTGTCGTAGAACAATCTCAATTTCAGAAAAGCAATGAAATTTGGCAAAAAAATTGTTTTTTTTTTAACGAATAATGACTAATCAAAAAGTTATTGTAAACATTAAAAGTTGACAGACGCTGGGTGTCCCTGGTTACTGAAATATCGGTTGAAGTATTAAAAAACAGCAAAGATGATCCGTGAATTTTATGACGAAACTAGACCGGGCGGCGGAACGCATGAGACTAAGTTAGTGAAAAGTTATTGTAAACATTAAAAGTTGACAGACGCTGGGTGTCCCTGGTTACTGAAATATCGGTTGAAGTATTAAAAAACAGCAAAGATGATCCGTGAATTTTATGACGAAACTAGACCGGGCGGCGGAACGCATGAGACTAAGTTAGTGAAAGAAATCTGCGAGGCTTTTCACGATTTATTACCGGGGTTTACGACATATCCATGTCACCGCTGTCCGTATTCCAGCCCGGCTTCCTGCTTGGTATATTTAGGAGGTTTCTGGTAGCTGTCGCTTGGAAACAGTGACATAGCAAGGCTCGAGGGAAAACTGCAAAGAGAAGCCTCCCAGGTGCAGAGACAACATAAATCAACTTTAGACTCGCTAGTTTTCCCCTCACTTTTTACAAAATCTAAATAATAAATGGGAAACTGCGTTTAAGCTCTCTCCTGACAAATAAAAACCCAGCCATGTTGTGTCCCCCGTGTCTGTGAAATAGGAGATAGAGTAAAGGGTCTGGTTGATGGGACAAACGTGTTTCGCGGTTGCACAAACAAAAAAATTTAGCATCTTTACTATTAAACATGTGTCAGCTTTCACAGACAGCTATTGATTGACACATGTAAAGCCTTTACTCCAATATGAAGTAGTTTAGGACCCCAGGACATAGAGTGCGCCAACAGATTCACATATATTCCTATAAAACGAAAATGTTGGGAGAAAGTGACGACATATTTCCCCAAATTACTGTCAATCGGTTTTGAGAACTTGTCAATTTTCTTTTATTGTTAAAAATACTAGAATAAGTATATACTCAGCACAAGACAAAAACAAGTGTATCCGGAACGAATGAATTGGGGATATATATATTTAATTTTTCTAACTTAAATATCATTTGGTTTATCGATTTGAAAAACGAAGAGACAAACTAGTTGTATATTTGAAGCTTGTAACAAACTACCGGACTAGTTTTCAAATTTTATAGGGGTATATGTCTCAGGTATATTAAATAAAGATAATTAATTGGGTCTTTTCTAAAATTAAGCCAAAATAGCGTCGATCCTACATCCCACAGGATATCCGTTATGTTTATATCCATGTGTTTGTAACTGGGGGGGGGGGGGGCGGAAACGGTCGCCGGTCATTACCTAAACACGTGCAACAAGGACATCAGAAGAACCAGATTTTAGCAAAAATCTTCATATATTCTCACAACTTAAAACAAATGATCTTTCAATTTCCGCACATGTTAGGTCAACCTTTTCTGATTACATGCGTTTTTGTTTGTAAATATGGATCAGTGTGCGTGTTTACTAACAACTTCGTTACAGGGGGGTTGAAAGAACGTTTAGTATCAGGAGTGATCTACATCTCATTAATATACCAGCAGTTTAAGCCATAAACCATATAATATCTACATATAAGGCAAGTGAATAACTGGCCTTAACAGTCAATGGACAATGACGCCCATTTTCCCGGTGCTGTAAAACCCGTTCAGTTGAAGTTCCGATGGACGTCTTACTACGTTATATTTTCTTTGCATTTCAACTTCAACAACACTGCGTCTTAATTAAAAAAAATTGAGGTAACCGCCTCCATTTTGTTAAATGCTAGCTAAACTATATATATATATATATATATATATATATATAAATATATTTTATATATATATATATATATATATATATATATATATATATATATATATACATCTACAGAATTCGGGTTTCGGACAATGTGACAGGGCAGTATCGCCGCTTCCTCTTATTCTATGTCCTGGTGTTAACCAGCCACGGTGACTCCTGCATCTGTCACACCACCAAGGAACCCCCGAAAGGCGCTCTCATTTGTGAGTGAGACACGGCCGTTGCGTCTTCCCATTAAGCCCGCAGAGCGCCCATCCCCCGAGTGGCAGACTGTGAAAATCTCACCGCCTCGGCTGAGATTCGAACTTACATCTCCCGGCTTTGAGTCCTGTCTCTACCCTTGAGCCTCAGAAGCCGGTGCGTTTGAAAAAAAAGCAGGCGTTATTCACATGTACAATAGACTTTACTCCTGCGCTGGAGCTTGAATAACCAGATTGCCAAGTTATATGCAGCGGTGGTAACCTCCACGCAATTTATGAAACACGCATAAATCACTGAAAATGATATGTACATTAAAAAGTTTTTATTCTAATACAAGGGAGGTCACTGCAGGAGCAAGAACTTTTAAATTAGCTTAGCACAGTGTCATATACAACGTGATTTAAGAGAAATTAAAGAAAAAAAGTGGACCAACTTTTCTTATAAATAAATATATGTATGAGAAACCAAAGCAAATTCTACAGCGGAACATATTTAGTTTCGTGCCACTATGCGGGCGGAAATCTTTTGACTTTCTTGCTTATAATTGATTTGGTTTTCACGAGTAGTAAGGTTTTCCCTGGTAATGGCCATTGTAATTTGAGCCGGATTATAACTGGTTTTATAAATTTCTGTTAGGCTTGAATTGTCGTGCTGGCCTGTCATTTAACAATGCTGAACTAAAGTAGCTGGTAACAGATTCAAATGGAACCTATAAGAGAGCAGAGGCGGATTGACCTACCGGAACACACGGAACTTAACGGTGGGCCGATGTAATAAAAATTATTGATGTCAATGGGTAGATGCTTTTGAGAAATCCGGGCCTTCTCAGAAAAAAAGATAGAATGAGAGAGAGAAAGAAAGGAAGATAAAGAGAAACGGAGGGAGAGAGAGACAGAGAGAGAGAGAGAGAGGGAGGGAGAGAGAGAGAGAGAGAGAGAGAGAGAGAGAGAGAGAGGGGGGGGGGGGGGTAGAGAGAGAGAAAGAAAGAAAATAAGAGAGAGAGAGAGAGAGACAGAGACAGAGACAGACAGACAGACTGAGAAAGTTATAGACAGACAGAGACACATGGGCAGACAGGCAGACAGCCAGACATATTAATGAAGACATTCTGTTGTGGTATTACTGAGACATTGTTATATTTCAAATGGACTCAGGACAATTTATGACATAGATTCAGAATAAATGGTCTGACCTATATTCCAGGACATCTTCTCAGTCAAACTGACATATACACAGAGGGATGCGAATCCTGTCGTAAAACTGAGTGACTGCAACTGTACAGGGTGGCCGTCTGGGACATGGACTGTCACTTTCTCCGTGTCAAAAAGAAAAACGACGCCATAGTCCAAGTATTTATACATGTAACATCCATCCATCCGGGGTAAAACAAGAAGAAGTCTAAACTATGTTTCCCATATAACATAAGAAAGTCAAACTAAGGTGGTTTATATATAGGACTATAGCTTGGATGTTTCACCAATATTGGTTTCAAGAGGGTAAGGAAACTGTTAAATAATAACATTATAGGTTATGATTAGAGGTCTACTTTTCATGCTCACAATGCATAGGCTTGAAATAATCCAGAAATCATTAACTTAGTAAGAACATAAGAGTTAATCTCTAAACGTTAGGTATACTTGTTTTTGCTACTTTTAGAATGTTTCTCAATGTGTGCTTCAATTAAATAAAAACATTATTTAATCCTTTTCGGGAAAGAATGGTATAGGTATAATCAATAGCCCCGCGAAATCACAAGATCAGTTACGACGATGCCGGAGGCGTTTATCTTAAGTATCTCATGATCACATCGATTATCTATTTTGCGTGGGAGGTAGCCGGTTTATCTTATAATTATCTTCATTCGCCTTGGGATATATGGATCAGCTTCATCCGTCTGTCTGCATGTCTGTGTGTAAAAACCTTCCTGTACTAAACATTTGCACTGTGTTTTTTTTTCTGTGGAGGTAACCGCCTCAATTTTCTAATGCTCTTTTATATGATTCCTAATATAAGTAAATACATCTGCAGAGTCCCATTTCGGTTTGGGACTAGGTAACAGGGCGGTAACACTCGCTTCCTATCATATTATTTTGTATCCTGGTGTCACCTAGGCCCAGTGTCTGCCGCACTAGCGGTTCCTGGCAGTGTAACCAACCCCATTGATGGGTCATTACCCCAAGGAACCCCCAAAAGACGCACTCGTTTGTGAGTGATACATTGCTGTGGGGCACAGCCTTCCCATTAAGCCTGCAGAGCGTTTACCCTGGTTGAGGGCAGACCGTGAAAATCTCACCGCTCCTCGGCTGAGATTTGAAATCACGACCTCCCGGATTTCAGTCCTGTGCTCTAGCCCTGAGCCACATAAGCCAGTAGTTTATGTAATGTAATGACATTTTCACTGCTACAAATATTCACTTCTGAATGAGGTGTAGCTTATAGTTTTTAGGACATTTCTCACATTCATTATCAGTCTTGGATTTGTTCCTCAGAGCAAAATACTTCTAACACAGTTTGGTCTTAATCTAGATCGAGTCCATTATCCATATTTCTAATTGCTTATCAAGGACTCCTTTATCCTAGCTAGTTGTCTCTCATAGCCCCGTCGTATTGATAAATGGAACCATTAGTTTTGCGGCCAGCTGTCCGGCTTCGTCACCGGACAGGGTCAGTTCTGACATAATCATATTTCTGCACCGCGGGATCAATGACACCACTTGGATGATGAGATTTAATGTGCACTGAAATTTAGAGGTTTACTCATAGCATGAGCGTTTCCAATGTCATTTGAACTCACGAATTCTACTACGACTGTTCTATTAGCTGTAGCTAATATAAAAAAAATTGATTAAGCTTGGAGACCTTTCCCTTGAGGAATAGGGAAATCAAATGCCCTTTCGTCAGAGTATGTGTGTGTGTGTGTGTGTGTGTGTGAGAGAGAGAGAGAGAGAGAGAGAGAGAGAGAGAGAGAGAGAGAGAGAGAGAGAGTGTGTTAACATTAACAGGCATCACCTGGTTTAACTAATTGCACGGAATTAACATTGCTCACTGCAACAATAAGTCTTACTTCAGAGCTACATGGGACGTGCTAATCATAGTTTAGTAACTAAATTTAGTCACCAGTTTCAAGCAGTGATTTAGTACTCGATTCTGGACTCGAGCCCACTTTTTATGGGCTCGGACTTGGACTCGAGGGTCATGGGCTCGGACTCTGAAGTAAGCCTAAGGACTCAAGAAATCAGGCCCACTCCATCTCGAGTCCTTCAAAGGCCTGACCACGACAACATGACATTCAGGCCTTTTTAAAATTAAATGATAGGGGCCTGCGAGTCATGATAAAAATCATAATAGAACTCTCATTCTAATCTAGGATCAAAACTTTTGCCTTGTGGTAGAATTTGACATCAGAGGCTTAAATGGTCATGATTTATTTGCTATATGATGAACAAAATATGATGTTACACAAAATCTGTGGTGGTAACCCTGGCGATGAGAACTGAAGTTCAAAGCTGTTTCGGCTACCGCGGTTTCCGCTTTCAAGCCGTCATGACGGTCGGAGAGACAAATTTTCCTAATAAAACAAGCCTCGTTATTAATAACTACTGCATGAATACACGTAAGTCAAACGTGGATATAATTTTTTTATTATTTTATTATTATGATGAACAAAATATGATGTTACACAAAATCTGTGGTGGTAACCCTGGCGATGAGAACTGAAGTTCAAAGCTGTTTCGGCTACCGCGGTTTCCGCTTTCAAGCCGTCATGACGGTCGGAGAGACAAATTTTCCTAATAAAACAAGCCTCGTTATTAATAACTACTGCATGAATACACGTAAGTCAAACGTGGATATAATTTTTTTATTATTTTCCCAACAGAATAAGGTCCCTTTTTGTCTTAGCTCGGGAAAATAAGAGTTCGACACGCAGATGAAAATTTAAAAGAAAGGGGTGCCCATCTTCTTGTACTAGAACTGATCCGAATCGTAAAGCTTGTGCTGCCACCTCAACATATTTAGTTAATTAAATATCATCGTTGGGTGGGGGGGGGGGGGCATAGGTTTAATTTTGTTTGTCAATATCGTACATCGTGTTTTCTTATATGTATATAGATAAAATAGCATTCTTCCTTCACTGTGGCGTTATAATAACTTTTCTAAGCAGGCATTAACTACAGTTCATTAATATTTACCGTATTTCCTTGAACAGACGCCGGACCTTAAATAGTCGCCTGCCTTATTAAGTCGCCGGGGCAAAACAATGTCCCAGAAAAATAAACGCCGGCCTTAAATAGACGCCGGTCTTGTTCACAGGCCTTGTGTCAGAGTAGTTTCAATGTTTGCCACCAAATGTCTTTTCCCTTCATTATAATTGGTGTATTTACCGGTCAAAGTGACGATAGATTGTTGTATGAATTTCGGTTTGTGTTGTATTGATAATATGTTTAATTCCTCTTACTCTATAAATCATTCTTTTATCTTACGTGAATGCTTGTTTCCATGAGGGACACCATATATTCCCGATTCGTTCAATAAGCGATACACAAATACGTCAGCAGTGAGAAGGCTAATACTATCACTGCTATCAAGCAATAGTAAATAGTACCGCTTGAAACAAGCAATAAAACGTGGTACGGTGAAAGTCTGTACCTCACGGATGGTGGAACAGAACTGTTCAAATACGTTTTGGCACACATTTCTTCTGTAGCATGCAGGCACCAAATGATGGTGTCGAGCGGTACAATTTGTAGCTACTGTCAAGCCAAATAACGCTCCTTGCTTTAATTTTTAGCGCTTTTAAATGGGTCCCCACTGTTACCAAAGCCACGCTTCTGATATAATTTTTAAAGTTAAAAATAGTATGTACTCTTGTCCACAACTATATATTCAGTAATATTCCCGGTAGTAAATGTCACATACCAGTATATACCAGGTCGGAAACGCTTGAATACGCTGTGTCAAGCTGTATCAGATAAAAAACGGGAGAAAAGTGTCATGAAATTGACCTACGCTTTGCCGTTATAAAGAACCAACCCCCTGTATTTTGATGGAATCAATATTACAAGTTATATGCGTTGAACAGTTTATGGAATTGCCACTCCGTGTTTAGTATATACAAGGCCAGAAACGCTTGATTTCGCTGTTTCGAGCTGAATCAGTTAAATATTTAACGAGAGGAAAGTGTCATGAAAATGAATTACGCTGTGCTGTTATAAGCTGATAAGTACCAAACCCCCGTATTTCGATGGAACAAATGCTACCAGTTGTACGTTGAGAACAGTAAATGGAAGAGCCACCCCGTATTCAGAGCGTAAAAATGTTACCAAGTTCACGCGGTGTAAAATAAATGGAACAGCCACGTAAAACACCTGGATACCTGGTTTCGTAGGGCCCGCGCGGACAGATTTTTGTGTACAACTGCAATCTCTCGCTGTGATTCTGCGTTAATTTCAGTTATGGTGCGTGATTGTGGAGATTGCGCGTGTCCCATATACCTATGGCATCTAAGGAAATTTCGTAAACACAATCCGTGTACCGGCGATGTTTTCAAATGTGTCAGTGATTAGTGACCGGCGGGTTCATTGTTTCGACGTGTTCTATTTTTAGTTTGTCTGACGAGCCTAATGACGTATTTTTTAATAAACGCCGGCCTTAAATAGAAGCCGGCCTTGTTTAGACGCCGGGTCAAAGCAG
The DNA here is from genome assembly GCA_026874595.1 of Sipunculus nudus. Classification (NCBI taxonomy): domain Eukaryota; kingdom Metazoa; phylum Annelida; class Sipuncula; order Golfingiida; family Sipunculidae; genus Sipunculus; species Sipunculus nudus. Next base: position 64,663,996 of record CM049316.1, on the reverse strand, counting down.
TGTCTGAAAAAAATAAACGCCCGGGCGTCTGTTCAAGGAAATACGGTACCCATTAAAATCCAGGAATCACATAAATTCTAGAGATATGACAGAAGAATTCCTGGATTCAAGAAATTCTGCCATAAAGCAATACTTATTGTGTGTGTTGCCCACAGACAACGCAAATTCTGCTCCGTTATACAATGTGAGATATCACTTTTAATCCACTCATTCATTCTTTCAATATCTCGACCACATGAAAAATAAATCTTAACGTCTGTCCCGTCTTCCTGTCTCTATTTCTGTAACTCTTTCTGACTCTCTATCTGTCTGTCTCTCTGTTTCTCTTTGTCTTCCCGCTCTCTATCTCCCTGTCTCTCTCTCCGTCCCTCTCTCTCTCTCTCTCTGCATCTCTCTGTCTTCGTGGGTTTCTTTCTCGATTTCTCTGTCTCCCACTCTGTCTCTCTTTCTCTTCTCTCTCTCTGTCTCTCTCTCAATCTACATCCCCGTTTTCTCTCTCTTTGTCCCTCTCTATCTATCTTTCTGTCTGTTTGTGCGTGTGTTTTAAGAACCTATGGTAGATGACCAAACTCAAGGACCTTTGAAAAGAAAACCAAAACCTGCACAAAAACATGTAACGAAAACCTCAGATGAAGGTGTTGTGAGGCGGTTCTTATGTGAGCACATGATACAGAGTTGGAACTACGACAAGATGGAATTCAATGTCCAGACAGTTTCTATATGTGAAGCGACACAAAAAAAAATAATAAAAGAAGCAATGACACTGTCAGGGACAACCGTCAGAGTTGATTTTTTTTCTATAGGTTTTTCTAGAGTTAATTTTACTAGAGGAATATATATATATATATATATATATATATATATATATGTATATATATATATATATATATATATATACATATATATATATATTTAATTAATATATTTATGATACCTTGTGTATGATAAAATATATTTATTACCATGCACAGATAAAAGTAAACACAAACGAAAAACAAACAATAAAGTCACTGATACGGATTACCCCCTATAGAACCATGAAGCAGGTCTATATATAAATTATATATATAAATAAATACATATATATATAAGTTACATCATGTACAAAAAAAAGTTAAAAAATAACAAAAAGAAAACCATGTGGGATTACTCAACAGTAAGTTAAATGAAGAAAATGTAAGAAAATTCATTAAATTGGCCATGTCGGTTTTGCTAGTTGTTATGTTCGCCAGGTCAAGGACAATACTTCCCCTACATTCTCCTTTTCAGAGACTAATGGAGTATTAACTTGGCAACAAAGTCCATTCAATCAAATAGAATAAATATCTTTGAATGAATATATTTTATTTTCCACACAGATGATCTAGATTGCTTTACCAACAAATCTAATCAAAACATATACCCATTTGTAAGATATAAAAGAAAGAAGTAAAATATTAGAAAACACCTACGTAATATACTTTCTAGGAATCTCTTTTCTACGCAATGGAACTTGCACAATGCACAAACAATGAAAGACTTCCAGTTACTGACAAAATAATGATTAAATGTGAATTTAAGGGCAATTCATAGACTGTACGTAATTTTCATTTGGATACCAGAAGGGTACACTTTATCAAACCGGACATTACTCCATTTCTGATGAAAGAAACAGGAAAGATGTGCCAAGAATATTGATGGACGGTCTGCGTGTAGCACAGCGTCAGATCTTACATGGCGCCTGCTACTTTTTTTAGGTAACGGCAACGACAACGACAACGACAATGTGTTTTGGGTGTACACATTAATCCGGCAAAATTGTTCATCGCGTAGACTCCAGGGCGAAGATAACCTTTAATCTAATTAGATTAAAATTGCCTTTGCCTTGTTAAGGGCTATACTAGGATCAATTTATTACTCAAAGACTCAGACAGAAAGGAACGTATTGGAATTTATTTTATACACCATATGAAAAGTAAGAGTAATTTAGATTATATTATCCTGTATCTAAGCAAAAGTTCTCTATCTTACTTTTCTACCCTCTTATCCTATATTTTGCCTTTTCCAATGAATTTTCATATAATTTATATTTTTTATTGTTGAAATATTAACGTTGCTGGGTTTTCGTTGCCGAAAAAAAAAATATTAAAAAGTATATTAAAAAAAAACGGTTGAGTGTGTCCATAGCTTTATATACCTAGTGCTTGTCTCCCATAGCAGAGATCAATCCACCAAAACCAAGGCTGTGGAAGAAATAAGACACTGACGACTGCTGTCGTTGGCTTGATATTCGCAGGGGTTTCAAATTCGCGATTTGAGCTCTAACTAGAAATTTGATAATGTAAAAGCGAAATTTTAAGTATTGTGCGCTCTGGCATTCGCTGGAGATGTTTCACTCATCCTGCAGCGGTTATACACTACAGTCTTTCTATATCGCTCTAATTTGTCTGATTACAATTCTTTGTTCAATGTCCGCCCTGGTGAATAAACCCCGCTTAAAAATTATATACAAAGCCGCGATTAAAGTGCAGGAGAACTGGAATTTCAAGAATATTAACAAGTAGAATAGCACTCAGAGAGCACAGACCTCCGCCAATGCAGCTCAGAAATGCCAGCAATCAATTTAAAAATTCCTGGATCCAGAGGATGATCTGAATCATCCCAAAAATTTAATCAATTGTTCCTTGCATCATTGCCTAGCTATCCTGAAAATTGGATCAAAATCCGTTAATACCTTTTTTGTGTAATGTTGCTGACAGAAAACATAAAGATACAAAGAAAAAACAGACAAACCAAAGCCGGCAACCGCCCCTTGGCGGAGATAATTACTAGAAGAAATCCACAGAATTTTGTTTTTACACCGATGTCTAAATCAAAGATTTTCTTCAAATCTGGTGGCGGAAAGGCTTGCCGTAGCTTGTGCAGTTAATTAGCCAACTTCAGGCGTAAGTTTATCACAAGTCAATCAAACCGATTAGTAGCCCACCCGTAGCATACAAATAAGGCATACTGATGTTTACAAACTTGTCTTCTAATTAATGTACAAAATAAACATAGTCCTCGTGTCTTCATTAGACTGTTTCAGGATTTTGCGGAATACTAGTACTGTGTTTACTAACAGCTTGCAGATAAACATGTAGCTTATAAATCGTTATATGAACCTTTCTGGACATAATTTATCTATAGTGCAATCATATGTACGCAGAGTACCAGTCAATAACCACATAAATTTTACAGTAATAGAACGTAAATAGTTGGTCTAAACGTGTCAATTCCGTGGCAAGTTGTAAGTAAACATAAGGGCCCATTGTTAATTTATTATGGGTTAATTAAAACTTTTATGAGAAGATTGATGCCTTGTGATCCCCCTTTATAAGGAAGCCTCAACAATATAGCGGTTTACGGTTTTTTTTTGCCAAACATGAATTTAAACTGTCTGGTTTCCATCGCGACATGTAATTGACATCTTTACCTTTAGTTAAATTTTCAGCTGCGCTAAGTGTACAAGGTTTTGTACCTCAAAATGACAAATGACAAGTGCACGACCCTCAAGGGCCATCCATTTTGAATAAGTAAAACACCTGAAAAAAACTCGTGTTAAGAAATGAAAAAAATATATTCTCTGATAGTTCAGTGTATAGCTAAATTGTTTTTCCAACTGAAGTAACATTTTTTTATCATAGCTTAAAGTGGAATGTTGAATCCTTTCATATTTATTTGATAGACTTTTATTTCTTCTGCAATGTTAAAACCCGAGGAGTGCAACACTCATTGATTTGCGAGTCTCTTCAGTGTTTTAAATCGTTTTTTTTTTTTTACATTTTATGCCAGGGTTATTGATGTTACTCGAATCCTAATGGTTTCCTCATTATTAAAAATCGAACGTTTTTCTTGCGTTCAATCTCTTTTATACATCCCAATACGTACCTGCATCAAATTTTTCTGATTTTCTTTAGAGTTGTGCGCAGGCAGTTTTATATAAAATTGATGTTACCTTCATATATATTAAGCAAACAAATTAAACATCCATCGTTAAAATATAACATGTCATAGTAAGGTAGGATATATAAATATAAAATATGGTAGTATATATATATATATATATATATATATATATATATATATATATATATATATAAGTGCATACAAACATTTTCTGTTCCTCTTAGGCTTATTATTAAGGATTTGTATTTAATGGCTTAACTTTAGAGAAACCTCTATTTAACCAGAAAGATTTAACTGAAAGTAAAGATTTTAGTGGAATTTAACCCTGGCAATTAAATTTAAACCAAACCAAAGGTATCTATGCAATTTAAGAAAAAATGCATGTAATCACATATCACTGAAATTTAAGAACAATATCGGTTAAATATATTGTCACTCCTTTAATCTTAACACGGACAACATTCCATTCCGACCAGCAATTTCTTTCTTCGTTTGTTATGGCCAATTCTTCGATATCATTTCATTTTAGCTGTTGGGACGATGCATTGACAACGAAATGTGTGGGTGGCATTGTTGGGAGCGATGTCAATTTAAGATAACTTGTATCGTTTCAAGGACTTTGATTTGCTGCCAAATATGAAAAGGGGAAAACAATTCAGGTGAATTATTTCTAACCTTTAATTGGATTTTATCGTGATGACGTCATTGCTCTTATAAAAATACACTACCATGATGAATACAGTCGTTTTCTGAATCGCGGCTGCTGAAGGATTAAATGCCGTCTGCTTTTTTATTAATTTTTCAAACAATATTCCAAAAGATTCCCATGAATTGAAATGAAATTTGTTAAGGGTTGATCAATGGGCAAAGAAAAAGTGTTTAATTTTTGGGGAAATGGACTGGAGGTGTTGCTAGTAATCTATTATACAGTCGACATAAAGGAAGAGACAAATTTGGCAGGACCAATCTCAGTGATGTAGGACCCGAGTCCGGGCCCTAGTCCACTTTTCGAGGGATTAACGTACTCGGACTTGGACTCGAGGGTTCTAGACTTGGACTTGGACTCGGAGTTAAGCAATCGAAAAATCAGGTCACATACTATAATCCTAGATTTATATTAATGTGCGATCTACTGACAGAATATATAAAAATTAGAAAAAATATGACTTTATAATTATTAGCTTAAGTTTTGCAACGGGAGCTTAATTTAATAAAAAAAATTAAGGAAGATGATGTGTAAACTAATAAACATGATTATCTCAAATTTCCATTTTAAATTTCTTTTGAAATATATATATATATATATATATATATATATATATATATATATATATATATATATATATATATATATATATATATTTGACACGGAATTCGACCAGGTTCCAAATGACTCAGACTCGAAGAAGACTCGAACCTCAAGGACTCGGACTTTGACTGGAACTCGACTTACCTGGACTCTGACTAGTACTCAGACTCGGATTCATTAAAATACATTGATAACATATTTAACACCGGATAAACAATCAAACATAGATTACAACAAACAATGCTGATCACACGAACCTAGGTTACCATTTTTTAAAGTTTTTTTTTGGTTAGAGGGTACCGCCTTCATTTTTATGCTGTATTTCTAATTCTTAAACTACGTTTTTACACCTGCAGAGTTCCATTTCGGTTTGGGACTTCGTAACATCCGTTTCCTATCACGTTTTTTTTTATCCTGGTGTCACCTAGGGGTCGTGTTTACCGCACCTACAGGTCGTGGGTGTGTAATCATCCCCATTGCTGGGTCATAACACCGAGGAACCTCATAAAGACGCACTCGTTTGTAAGTGATACACAATCGAGTGCCACACCCTTCCCATCACACCTGCAGAGCGCTCACCCTGGGTGGGGCCGACATTGAAGATCTCACCGCGCTGCGGCAGGGGTTCGAATTCACGACCTCCCGCTATTGAGTCTTGCGCTCTACCCCGAGAGCACAGACGCCTGATTCGTCACTTTCTTTAGCGGCGGTAATATATATTGTTCATGTAATTACGAAACGTTTAAGATGCGCGGGTTACCTACAGTGGAACTAACAGCTCTTGTTAAAACAATTTTTTTTATAAGGTTATATAAAATACTGCAGTTTCATTCGGTACAAAAATGTGTAATTACTGTATTATTATTTCAATGTATTTCAACACGATAGCTCATTCAGCAAGTGCTGTTTTTCAGTGAGTTGCTGCTACAATTTAAAACATGATATTCAACAAATACAAACGACATAACATCGCGAGTACAATAGGAAGGTAGGTGACATATTTGACAGTCCAGTTGTATTTCCACAAGGTTATTTAAGCTTAATCGAGTACACTAATAATGGAGACAATCAAATATATCTAATGACCATTTGGGTCTTCACTTATAGCTGAAATATAACATGGAAAAAGAGTATCTCTATATAAAAACTACACTTAGATTAATATCAGCTAAAACCATAGAAGGGGTGTAACAGGTTTTAAACCATGGTAGAATTTATTCTGCCGTTTCAACATTCTCATGAAAGACTGAATAGAATTGGCTTCATGGAGAGAAGTAGCAAGACTGTTCCGATGAAATACTCCTGAGTATGAAAATTAAGTTTTTATTATTTGGAACTTTTAAAATAAATCGATGATTTAACAATCAAAACGGCCGATAATCGATTATCAATCGATTATTCTATGTACTTTATATTATACCTTGAAATCTGCTGTATACAAATACCTACAATATTGACCTCAATAAATGGACTGGCTGACATGTACATCGGGATTCGTAATGAGACCATCAATCCTCCCACATCTATAAGGTCGACTTGCCGTCGGACGATTACCGGGTGAGCAAGGTCCCGTTTTTATGCTGTTCGTAACTTTGTGTTTTTTTATCCCTGACAGGCTTAGATTCTCTGCATGTGCCTACAGAATCGTTATAATCGATTTTACACAGACGCAATCGATTAAATCGATTTTGAAAGAATTCGATCAATCATCGATTTTATCGATTAATCGGCACACCACTACTTATAACCGTTGCTGCTACATCTTCCTTTTGTGACAAGCATTCTTAACAGCCAGAGTTGGTGTAACCTCCCTGCTTCAAAATGAAAGAATCTACACCAAACAACTCAGATACAATCATGTACATTGATTTAAGCAGGGTTCGTAGCCGTACCGTGGTAATTACGATGTTCATACTGCCAATTCGTGCTTCTTTTACTCGACCTGTTTTTTTTTATTTAAGGGCTTAAATTTAGAAGAACAACTATTAAACTAGAAAGTTTTACCTGCAAGTAAAGAGTTGAGTGGAATTTAACCCGGTAAATTAAGTTTAAACCCAATCCAAAAGTATCAATGCAATTTAAGAAAAAATACATTTACTCGCATAGCACTTAAATTTAAGAACAATACCTGTTTAATTTTTTTTGTCACTCCTTTAATGTTAACACGGACAACATTTTATTCCGACCAACAATTACTTTATTTAATTTTTATGGCCCATTCTTCGACATCATTTTTCATTGGAGCTGTTGGAACGATGCATTGACAACGAAATGTGTGGATGGCATCGCATCCTTTACTCAACTAGAGGAGTGCTAACAGACTAATCACCTTGACCAGAAGGCGTGAGATTAAAAATTGCACGTTGTCAGGAACAGACAGGACAGAATTACGCAGCCCTCGCAGCCTTAATCCTAAATTGGTCTACTTTGACATCTTGTCACGACAAAGAATGGTCTCCCTTACACGGTGGCGCCTTTGCATTTAATGATTCTAAGTCACATATCCAAAGTGCTAACATTTAGGTATGTTCCAGCATCATTAAAGTTATTTAAACTCCTAATTCACCATTTTGCATTAAACTTAGTAACGCTTTTGAATTCCAGTCGGACAAATTAGAAAGGCGATACGTAAATTCTTTTGCCATAAAAAAAACAAATTCTTTTTACTGGATAAATTACCAAACGTGTCATCGGTAAATTAGGAAAAACTAAACAGAATAAAAAAAAATGAATTTTTATTCGAATTTTCAATTCGCCGAAAGATTGATTTTTAACTAGCACTGGATTCAATTCATCTGGATGGAAAACCCCTTAATGGATAAAAACACTAGATTCTGACCACCACTGCAGCGTCAACCAAACGCTATCTCAGTGGGGAAAAATATCGTCAGTGCATGTATTTGGCGTGAATACATGAATCGGTAGGAATTTAATTTGGGATGGTAAGCCTATCATTAGTTGTGACGGAGAAATGCATTGCATCTTCAATCATGTTGCATTGATATCGTGGTAAACAGCACAAAATAGGCTACGAAAGGTGAATTAACACAAACGAATACACGGGAAATCACCACCTAAACTGAAAGTCTGTCTCTATGGTATCAAGACATTTTCTGTATCGCGTACAAATTGGCTGCCGTCCGGTAACCCGCGCGAGCTGTTGCCTATGTTCATGCTCCACAAACCTGCAGAGGTATTCATCAGTATGTTGGGTCAAAACGGATTTTCTCGCTCATAGGTGTTGTTAGAAATGATACTAAAAAAGCTAACGACTGGTTATAGGCCATGAGGCGTTGTCAAAAATGACAAAAATATTTGCCTCTTCAACGGGTCTTAAAGTGCGTTTCTCGCTGAAGGATGTAAAGGCACTCCGACAGTCAGTGCGCTTGTCATAGACGCTCTATTGTCAGAGGGCTTAAATGGCGCTAGTCAGCGTATAGACACATGATTCAACAGAATTCTTCATTAGCCCGTAGGTAGAGCTATTTGAGTGAACATTAGTTTCACGCTAATCGGCTCGTGTATCACACTTTTTCGTCTGCCGGAGGGAACATAACAATGTTTATGTGTGATATTCCGCAGCTTACGAGGTAGTTCATAACAGAATCTACAGCGGCACGAGTAACAGATGCCCGCTAACGACGGCTACTGGCTGTGGTTTCTGGGAAATCATCAGTACACCATACCGCCAAATCTGATAAGCAGACGACAACCTTTAATGAACCTATGGTCCAGCCGCCATATAACGGATTTTTATGGTTAGTGTATATGATATGGGGATGCGTTTTATGCCATCATTGCCGTAAAACTGGACAGAAAATGTAGTTTGGCAAGCCTCGTCCTAAATATTTCTTGAGCTGTACCTCACTAGCACTAGAAAGCGGATAAGAAGGTTCTGGTGTAAAAACCTCAGGTTGCCCGCCAGTACAGTGTACTGTCCAGTAATCTGAAATCGATTTCAGATTACCCGCATGGGTAGCCTGGACCTAATTTCAGATAACCCTCCTTGCTGACTGAATTATAAATGATAAATTTTTCGCTTTCATCTCATGGGATATTTTTAAATAAAACATTTGAAGATACTAAATATAGAAGCTAACCATCAATATATGAAAATTAATTTAACAACAAAATGTTAGTTATATTGTAAAAATTTTCTCCATTGACTCGTACATTTCAACAAAGCCCATGCCACGGTACATGCATACATAAGAAATTGAAGGATTTGACCTAATTCGAGAAATCAAGAGGAAGTAAACAATAAGGACTTTAGGTTAATAAACATAAAAAAAAACAACCATTCTGAAGGGGTTTAGAAAACAAGTGGGATGGGGTTATCTGAAATATATTAAAAGCTTCAAGTGACCTGGGTTTTATCTGAAATCGATTTCAGATTACCCCCGCTATCTTTAATCGCTAAACTATGTTTCAATTAAAAATCTTTTTCACACGCACATAATCACATGGCAATCTCTTCACTCCTAGAATGTAACATAAACTTACACTTTGCTAATTTAGTCCGCGATTTTCCCCAAGATGACTCCGGCTGAACATCAAGAGCAACATCGGAAGTGATCGGAAAATTTCAGTAGTAGATCAGGGAGGTGTGACAAGATCGCACATCAGGAAATTTTGAAAATGGTCAAATATTCTATCGATTCACGAAGTAAGAGTGATAACATCGTGAGTCGGAACACATCGATAAGCTTCATGAGACATCTTGTAACATCGAGAGTATATTGTGGCGATATCGGAGGACTAAACCCCATGACAATAATTTTCGCATGTTCAATTTAGAGATTACTGAAGCAAGCATTGTTTTTCTTTTGTTACATTATAGTCCATAAGTTTTAACGAAATGTATCTGGCGTATACACAAGATAGGACCGGCATGGATGATGCACATTTATAGTCATTCACGATTAAATTTATTATTTAGTTTATTTTTATCTAAGTATACCGAAGGACTCTGAAGAAGACAATAAAATAAAGGCATTAAGATAATATCATTAAAATGGTAAATAATAAATTTTATACTTTATACAGTGGTACATGTCTATAAAGTGCATGGGCATCTCTATATAGTGAGGCAAAACTCCGGACTAGAGTCCACTTTTTTGAGGACACGGAGGTACAGGCATCGGGCTTGTACTCGATGTAGGAGGCAAAGACTCGAGAAATCATACCGAGTCCATTTCGATTCCAGTAGAAAAAAGCTCTGTCCACACAGTAAAGACTTTTATACATGCACGAACTACCAAGGAAATATTCGGCATAAAAATGTAGACCATATTTACCAAAAACTAAGTTCAATATCAAAAGCTAAGATGATTAACATTCAAATAAAGAGTGTGTATATAATACAATACTTTTGATAATTTAAAAATATTTATTTTAAAATTTCTTTTAAAATGAAGATATGTATTGGACATTGACTTGTACTCGGCTTCGAAGGCTTGACTCAGGCTCGAAAAAGGTGGACTCAAACCTCAAGGACCGGACTTTGACTCGAGTGGCCTGGCCTCGGACTTGCACTCGGACTCGGATGTTGTGGACACGACTACAACACCGATAAGTTCCTTTGCCACCAAACTCTATCTGCAAATAAATTATTATCCTAGACGTCTGCCCTCTAGAGAAATTTTCTGTCGCATCCCCTCGGGCTCTTATCGTACTCTGACATTTTTATTTTTTCCTAGTTTTTTTTTCAAAATCGCTTACGGGAGCTGCAATTTTGCTTACATATTGAAGTCGCATGTCGAAATATTGTGCTATGCCGCTTGTGATATATAACATGTTTAAGGAAAATTGCTATCTAAGTGGATCATGTCATATCAGACATATCTGCCCTAATTTGTTTAATTATGGGTTATTTATTTTTTTTGGTTAGCTGTATCTTTGTATGTGCTGAACGTAGGCCAGAATCGCCGATCAGGGTCATTGTATCGTGAGAAAATAGGGTTACCGAGCGGTTACCGAGTGCGCCGCTATGAGGTATGCCATTGAAGTAGAGGAATTGTTCCCTACCCATTTAGTATTCAACGTTATTATAAATATAGATGGGCCTTGTAGGAAAGCAGTCCCAGAGTATGTATTAGACTTATGAATATAGATGAGCCTCCAGGGTAGAAGTGTATTCAAGAGGTTTGCATACTTAGTGTGGAGACAATCTTGACGTCTTCGGTGCAAGCAAGCCGCCAGTAGGAGTCCTATGTCGCCAGTCGGGGCCAGTACCGCTAATCGGGGTCCAGTGCCGCCAATCAGGGTCAAGTGACTCCAGTCGCGGTCCAGTGCCGCTAGTCGGGTTCCAGTGCCGCCAGTAGGCTTCCAGTGCTCTTATAAAAAACCAATGGAAAAGTCAATCGAGCACTGATAATTATAGAGGGATTACGTTGTTATCTAGTGTATATAAGCTGTTAGAGAAGGTCATATTAGCAAGGCTAGAAAATTATCTAAAATTTTGCAATATATCCTTTCCTGATGAAATGCAATGTGCTTTCCAAAAAGGGACCGGTGCAGTAAATGCGTCATTTCATTTGTCTGAATGTATAAATAACAACCTCGAAAGACAATCTAAAGTGTAAGTTTGCTATTTTGATAGTTCTAAAGCATTTGATTTTTAGGATGCTTGTTGGGATCTGAAATCCCGATGTTAGGAGAAGATGACTGTAAGGATTTCCTACGCGCTGCAGCTTACTTCTTTAAATCTGTAAAATATGTTATTGATGCACTCTGGCCGAAGGAGATTTATTAATATTATATTTTAGAAACTTTGTAATAGAGTGTTCATTTTGTTTCTCTCTGTAATTGGAATACTATAGTTTGATTTCTGTGTTTCGAATAACATATTGTATGTACTGATTATGCTCTTCGCTCAGCGGAGGAATAAAGAAATCAATCAATCAGTCTTCGGTGTGCAGGAGCCAGCAAGCCGCCAGTCGGAGTCATGTGTCGCCAGTCGGGGCCCAGTACCGCTCATCGGGGTCCAGTGCCGCCAGTCGCCGTCCAATGCCGCCAATCAGGGTCAAGTGCCTCCAGTCGCGGTCCAGTACCGCTAGTCGGGTTCCCGTGCCGCCAGTCGAGATCCAGTGCCGCCAGTCGCGGTCAAGCGTTGCTAGTTCAAGAGCTCTAAAGACTGTTTAACTGGACTCTGTTTTAACTAAATTTTTTTTGTGCCACCATTGTAATTCATGTAATGCATAACAGTCAGGAATCCCTATCTGGTAGTTGGTTTTGAATTCTGTAATTTACTTTTAATATAATCTTAATTGCTTAGCCACTGTCTTGTTTCTGTTGTTGTTGTTTACCTCAGTTCCGACACGATGAGTGCGCCATCAAAAAACAAACCAATTCTGCTTTACCATATAACCATTGGCAGCCCTGTCCGTCCGTCACTTAGTGAGTGCCGCTTTATTTTCTAGGGCACCGGTAAGGGTAAACTTTATCGGGTGACACGGGATGTTGTTTTACGAACACTTATTTTTGTCATATTTATGTCTATCCTTTACTGGTAAAAACTGGTGTTACTAAAAACAAAACATGTATTTCAGAATTTCATCGTTTACTCCTCTACCTGGGATTTATTGCAGTGTGGATATTGAATAGTTTACGGTACAGATCTAGAACAAGACCGCGGTATTAAAACTTTAGAACTGGTAAAGACATGGTTGCCTAAAGATAACATATAGCGCTATTAAAAAAATGTGGGCCCTCTGACATTACGACCAGTAATAGACCCCACGCGGGTTACTGGACAGCAGTCAACTTGTGCGATACAGAAAATGACTCATTACTATACAGACGGATTTTCAGTTTGAGTGGTTAGTTCACAGGTTTTCTTTTGTGTTACTTCACCATTCTTTGCAAATGTTAAGATTATATGCTGTACCACGATATGAATGCAACATGATGGAAGATTACTGCAATGCATTCCTCTGTATGGCTTGTATCACGACTAAAGTTAGGCTTACAAGCCAAATAATATAAGTGCCCACTGAGTCGTGTACCCACGGCTTAATTCGAGACCGCACGTTTCAATTTCAGATACATATAAAAGACGGTTTTATTGAAAGCCATACCAGGCAGCTGCAGTTTCAAGGTCTGATGTCAAATAACTGCATGTGCTGTTCCTTATAGCTCCAGACAGGTTTCTCTCTTGACATGTTTTTTCTCTGTTGTTTTTTTTTATCCATTTCTCAGTCCGGGCAAGGTATGTTTTAGTACAAAAGTACTGCTGTCGGGGTATATATATATATATATATATATATATATATATATAATTATATATATATGTCTGACTACTAGTAAAAATGTCTGACTACTAGTAAAAATGTCTGACAAAATTTGATTAATCTGTATTTATATGATTATAAATCCCTGGTGTCACATCATAGAGGAATCTAGCAGTTACTTATTGCAGGAAACCAATAGATTAATGTTTATTATTATTTATATATATATATATTCATATGTCATATATATATAGATATATTAAATATAAAATATATGTTTATCGCAATATTTCTAAGATAATGTTAAAATTATAGGGATGTTAGCTGTGGTTTAAGATCTTCAGTTCAGGCAGTGAACGGAATGGTAAGTGTTTACTTTTGTTGTACTTTACATTAAGTATGTTATACAAAATTTATGAGAGTAAAGCGGAACCACCACCCCCCCTGCGACAACCCTTTTAAACGCGACCACCCAACAATTACGAATCTTGGTCCCGAAAACATGATTCGGGTAACGTTCTTATCTGAAATTCACCACGTCCACGTGTTTCTGCTTTGCCCCTGGGGGAAAATTGTAATCTTTTAGTTCATTAATTTAACTCAGGAAAAATTCTAAACAGAGGCTGTGGAATGCAGTGTAGTGAATATGAGTATGTTGATAGTTTGTTTCAGGAACCAAGTATGTGAAAGGGCCTTTTCTGTTTCTCAGTATAAAATCATTTTAAAAGACCACCAGCTAGAATTCACGCTGCAAACCTTAAAAATCCTTTTGCTGAAGCTTTTTTGTTTTCTTTCTTGAAGACCACATCCTCAGGTGTGAAGTATAGATTTTTTAAGGCAGAAATAAGACACAAAAGTTGAACACGTCAACATGTCCGTCAACACGTCGCTACGAAAAGTCAAATTCAAAAGAGTCTTTTTTTACCTGAGCGGGCAGGTTTGATCAAAGGCTTCGCGTCTTTTATATATGCCCATTACACGCGTTATTTTCCATTTGAAACCTTTTTGTTTGTAAAACCACTCATATGAAGTTGTTAATTACATGGAACTTCGAACAGTAAAATTTGAAGATTAAAGTCGGTGGGGCTTGAAGAAGGCAACAAAGACCGTGTCATATTAAGATGCGGAACAAATTCTGTTCAATATAGCTTTTACGACAATGAAATTTGAAACAAGCATCTTCAAATTCCCGAAGGCTTTCTAAATCATCCTCTTGCAGAGCGGTGTTTGAATGTTCAAGGAAAGTTTGATTAAAAGCCGGGCCCATTTGAGGTGCTTTTGATTACCTGAGAAAGTCATTTGCACTCTTTGTGTCACAGTGGATGGGATTCGAGGGATTTCAGTATTTTTACCGAAGAAACTCTGTTCCCTCACGACTGGATTGTCAATGAACATACCGTGTTTGTGTCTTGACAATTGTACGACCACTTTTTTTTCCGACGAGGATCGTGATAGATGGGAAGTAGGCGGTGTTCATTACAGCGCTTTATTTGGAAATGTTGATATTATTCTGTATATTAATTCCCTGAAGAAAAAAACAGAGCTTCAATTTAGTAATGCCCATCCGCCAACCCCTTAACATAACATTGTAGTTTTCAAGGTCCCACCATAATTAATAAATTAAAAAAAAAATGAGTAGCCAAACCCAGCCCAATCTGAAAACTTAAGCAAAATCAAAATCGGTCAAGATATTAAGGAGAAGAAGAATTATTTTGTAATTAAAAAAAAAAAACAACAAAAATTTGCATAATTAATGAATTTCAAAATTCTGAGTAGACTTTCCCGTGCCAAAGTTTTGAGCAGCTGCTGTATTTCTGCTGTGATTGTACTCCGATTATGCTGACAAGGGGAGCGGCAGAGCAGCAGATGTTAATACCTTCTTGTCCATTCTGCTCTATCTCTGCTCCAAGAATCAGCAGTTTTACAGCATATGCTCTATTTCTGCTCCATCTCCGTATATTTGCAGCATATATACTGAAAATCTGCTCTCCCGAAATAACCGTCAAGGCAGACGCAACATTTCTGCTGTATCTCGATCTGCTGCCTCAAGGGCCTATTAGAATGAACCAGAGAGCAGATTTTAAGCAGATACTCACACTGCTGCTGCGAGACAGTACCCTGAGCGACATATAATATTTTCCTGAGCTTGGAGAGCAGATCTGGAGCATATACTGATTCACTGCTGTTTGGGTATAGGAAAATTATTGTGCAATTAAATAGGAATTCTTTACAAGTTGGGACAGCATATTAAGAGCAAACCAGTACACTGAAGGTTTGCTGAAATAAACCACGATAATTTCTTAGCCCCGTTCCCCCTAAGTCCCGACCACCTTTTTTAATCACCTTATTTTAGTATTTTAGTGAAGATAATGGCCGATTTTAAATGAAAATCAAAGCTTAAATCATTTATTATTTTGACTGACTCAGGGACACAGTCATCAGACCTTTATCTCGACTGCTGATTAAAGAGTGATAGATTGAAAACATTAACTTTACAGTTTGAGTCAGACTGTCAGACATTCTTGGGCAGATAAAAGTATTTATTTCTAAGAGCTCTCATAGGAAGGAGATCCAGTATTCGAGTGTAATTGTGCTGAGTAGAGGGGTCCACTGGTGCACACATTGTATCAAATGCCACTTGACTTCAACTAACGTGTTTGGATACATGATACACAGCAACACTGTGTATCAACACTGCCCGACCTCAAACTTGACGGACCTAACCCTAACTCTGACCCATGCTGTTTGAAACAAAGCACAAAGCTGGTAATCGTAACAGGAAATGAGGACATATTGTCTACGAAGGCACACAAAAAAACTAAGGTATCCACTTTCTTATCAATTCTGATAGTATCGAATTAAGGCAGATCTTTGATTGTAACTATTTTATTTCTGATTGGCTGGGTAACATGTACTGGAGATCTGTAAGACAGTAAATCATCGGTATTGCCGCACTCTTGAGTGGTGGTCTGCCTAGCCGCTTCTCCCGTGCATGTTCAAGTTGGACATTTGGAAATCGGGAACGGGGGGGGGGGGGGGGGGGGACAGAACATAGCGTTAATTAGGGAAAAGGAACGCAGGCGCTTAAGTTCCAAACATTATTTCACTTCAAGGTTTGATCAAAAGTCTCTGACCTGAATTTTACAATCTCCCAGTTTGATAACAATTCTTCATTCCTGTTTGCAAGGCACAAAAATCCTGGCTTAGGCTTGGGTCAGACATTTAATGGCACTTAGTTGTTCAGAGCAAAATGTAATTAAGGCAATTTTTTTTTCTAAATTGGTGTCCACCTACAAACAAGAAGGAAAATAATATCCTGTTTAAACAAATCTTTTTTTTTTGGAAATAAGTCATTTCACGCATATAATTTTTAAAACAGTGATTATGGCATACAATTTATACAATTTCTAACAAAATAAACAGTATTTAAAGCTTTTTAAAAACAATGTGTGCATAAAATTTGTCTATCAAAGACCTCATGAATTTACATGGTCGCAGGTTGATAGTTTGAACTGCTGTAATAATTTTTTTTTCTTTTCAGGCTTTCGTCTTATGCATGACAATGGAACACCTGGCTGGTGAAATGAAAATGTCATGATGTGGATCCTCACCTACCCAGGGGCAAGAAAAAGAATAAGCTTATATTAACTGTATATATTAAATAAGATTCTGTTATACACATTGAAAGGTATGTGTTTTTCTTATTTACTGAAATTGGTGTAAATGAGAATGCTGCTAAATGCGCCCTAAACAAAATACACTTTTAAGAAGATGGAGAACGCAATGTGATGTGAATATCTATAAACACGGGTCTGCTTATGGACAGCACTGCTCCAGTGGAGCACAAAGGTCTGCTCCAGGGGAGCACTGCTCCAGAAGACCACTGCTTCAGCAGAGCACACAGTTCTGCTCTAGAAGAGCACTACTGCAGGAGAGCACAGGTGACTGCTCCATGAGAGCACTGCCATAAGCAATGGCATTTTTTCACTCGACAGGCCGATTGGCCACGAACCACCACGATTTGAACATCGTGGCGATTTGGCGTCAAATTCATGGAAGTGGAACGGGGCTTAAATTAACTACTGAGCCAAAAGTATCAAAGAAAAAAATATTGTACAACTGAACAACATAGTAACTTGCACCTGAGGGTTCACCAGGTATAGAGATACAACCAGAAAGATTCAGCAAACTACTGAGCCTAAAATACCCCTTGACAGAACCTATCTATAAGGGAAATTTCCATGTAAATTAGTAATGTAAAATATCCGTAAACAGGGGTGCTAAGTACTGTATTTTCCGTTTTCAATGTCTGCTTAGGTCATTGGCCTGCCGACCGCTGACGATTTACTGTGACATTGGGCGTTCCGATAGAAATCACTGAATCTGAGACCGGTATCTGCATTTGGATCGCCTGTGACTGTCATACGGTTTCTCTGAAAATAATGCTGTTTGAATTGCGTGCTATTCTTGAGTTTATGGATAGTCTTTGGCCTAGAACTAAAATATTTGCCAAAATTTTAGCTTTTGAAAATCAACCATTTTTTTGAGTTATGGTGCAAACAAAATGGCAGAAGAAAGCAAAAATATTCAAAACAATTGAAATAGTTTTGCACAATCAATAAAATGTTTTACACATATATTGATATAGAAAAAAACTCATCAAGCCATATTATCCCCTATTATTATTGTTATTATATTATTGTTATCATTATTATTATTATTATTATTATTATTATTATTATATACAACATATCTAAGTTGCCCTATTCATATTCCAAAACATGCTCTAAGGCGCTGTACAATTCTTAAAATGTATCTGCTCAGAAAATAAAACACTACAAAAACATATACAATCAATTAAAATATCCTTGTTAAAAATAATATATTTAAAAGTTATTAAAACAGTAAAAAGGATGGTTCATCTCTGCTTTAACTTAGAGGTCCTTTCCAGAACACGGGAGCTGAAGTTCTAAAGGATCTGTTTGCATATGTAATCATCCTTGACTTTGGAACTTTTTAACTGTACACAAGAGGCTGATCTTAGAGCTCGTGCTGGTTGGTACCGCTCGACAAGTTCACCAGTTTAGGTTGGTGGAAGTACATGTAGTTATTTAAAAGTATATAATAAAACCTTATATTGCAAACTATATTCTACGGGTAGCCAATGAAGGTCAATTAGGACAGGCGTTATGCGATCTCGCCGTTGTTTTTTTTTGGTGAAAAGTCTGGCTGTTGTATTTTGCATTCGCTGAGGCTTGTCACGTAAAACGTTTGGTATTCCATATAACAGAATCATTGCATAATCAAGTGGAAAATTTACCATAGATTGAACTAAAGTTCTGCATGCTTCAGTCGTTATATATTGTCCTATCTTTCCAATTTTGATCATAATATGGTAACAGGGCCTTGTTATTGCATTAATCAGTTTCTTCATGGATAAGGAACTATCTTGAAGTACATCCAAATTTTAACATGAGAAGGAGGACGTTTTCTGTAGATTTGCTTCTGATGAAAGAATCCGTATTTCGGGTGTCAATTAAACATTTAATTTTTTTCTGATTTAGCATTAGCATATTGGAACTTGTCCAACTCTTTACATCTGAAACACAAAGAGCAA
Source organism: Sipunculus nudus (assembly GCA_026874595.1). Taxonomy (NCBI): domain Eukaryota; kingdom Metazoa; phylum Annelida; class Sipuncula; order Golfingiida; family Sipunculidae; genus Sipunculus; species Sipunculus nudus. The sequence continues at coordinate 64,644,915 of CM049316.1, read as the reverse complement.
GTTTGAATTCTGTAGAACCCCAGTCGACCTTTGGTTTGATGTTAAGATATGCATGGGCGTCATCAACGTAAATATTGTGGTGAATATCATGATTTTGGATTATATCTCCAACTAGCTTTGTGTACATACAGTATAACTTTGGCTCAAGCACTGATCCCTGAGGCACGCCAAATTGTAAGGCTGAGTCACTGGATCTAGTGTTACTGATGGACACATTGCCCTCTGTTTATCAAATATGATTGCAACCACTTCAAATCACTGGAATTTATGCCAAATGAGTATGGAAGACGCTGAAATCAGACACCATGAGGTCCAAATTATCAAATGCTTCTGTCAGGTCCAGTGATATCAGTGCACACATGGAACCCCATTCTAACTGCACAATTATATCTGTCTGAACTGTAAAAAGGATAGAACCGTCAAAGATGAATGGCTTCTCTTATTCTATATATATATATATATATATATATATTGTATGCTGACATATATTTATTATGGATGTCATTCTTGGTTAGGTTAACATCAAGGCGCTTATATAAGCATAACCCTTTCAAGGATTTTAGATATAAAGGGAAAGTTTGAAATAGGTCTATAATTTTTCAGTTTATCCCAAGATCAGCTTTTTAATTAAAAAGACTGCTTTCTTAAAGTTGACATTCTGATGTTACAAAGGACGTATTAATGATGGATGTGATGATCGGCAAGGGCTCATCTGCACTTTGTTTTAGAAGCCAGGTTGGGACACGATCAAGCTCACAATGCTTTGATGTAGCACCTGTCAAATCTTCTTGATCTCATCCTGGGTGGCTGGACTGAATGAAGTCAGCACATCGGCTTCAAAAGGGCAAATCAGTAACTCTGTCTTTGATATCCTGTCCAATAACATCCCGAGATTCAGCAATCTTAGATTATATATATATATATATATATATATATATATATATATATATATATATATATGGCCATGACGATATGTGAAAGAGACATATCTATGAGCAGACGACCTGTCATTGGTACAGTTCAGACTGCGTCAAGACCCAGACTTGTTATGACTGATGTAGTTTTTCAGTCATTTTACTTCAGGGAGTCGCTCAGACGTATAAGAACGTTACCCTCAAAGAGGTTAGACAGAGCCCACATTAACTTGTTGTTGTGACAGTGGTGAAGAACTCAGACGATCTTAACTGATCATCCTGCGTGCTTGGTGAGACTTTTGGAAAGATCGTCAGACGCAATCATAGAAGTTGTCTCCTATTTGTTATTAGCCGAGGAAAATATTTGCATGCCGTTAAAGAGGCTGCATGATCTAGCGTAAGATACTATAGACTGTTCCATCATGGTTCGTCCATGAAATTTTTTATTTATTTCTAATGTTATACGGGGTGACATAAAAGCGGACCGAACTGTCTCGCTAGGGAAGCTTGCTTTTCTAGCGAAGCGGTTGGTACGCCGGACTTGTGCGCCACCAACATGGGCTCGAAACCGGGATCGGCCCAATGTTTTCCCCTTAAAATTTGTCTTCATAACACTAATTAATTGCCAGAGCCGCAATTCCAAAAAGTAAGCTGTAATGCCAGACTTACCAGGATGTTACCAAAACCTTGCTTTGAAAACAATTAAAAAATCCAATTAATGAATATATCTAAGAAAATCGTTTCTTTTTTTTACAACGTCTCTATCCCATTGATGCATGTCAAGGTCACTATTTATTATCTAGACATGACATCATCCGATCAGCATTTGTCAACTGAAGTTGTTTTTGCGTGTGACCAATGACCTGACTCCTATAACTGGGTGTGATATCCTGTAAAATTAAGACTCATTTCTCATTTTTAAATAACTCTTGAATAAGGTGTAAGGTAAATATTAATTTACCTTGTATAAAGTCCTTTAATCTTTAACTTACATTAAATTTTTTACTCTCTGAAATGTAACCAATAAAATTTCATAGCAAAAACAGGTGGACACGAGCGGATGGAACGGACTATAGAAATTTTGTCCCTCTTCCACTTGATTGTTTTACTTTGAGTCAAAATTTAAAGCAAGCTATACTCCTAAGTTATCTGTAGAATATATTGGTTACTTTATGTAAATAAGAGGACAATTCTTGCCAAGAAATTAAGATCCTTATAATGCGTCTCTGACGGACGTATGACCCTGTTTATATACAACTCTTAGTAAACACGGTATATGTTGACCAACAGAATAAAAACGTAACTTAAGGTGACTGGTTGCAAATGTGACAATTTGAAAGGGCACAAGCTGCAAAACGATATTTAGAAAACGTGTATGCACAGAGCACAATTCAACTGACATTTCGACGTTTTGTCGATATTTGCAGACAGGTTCCTCTTAATTCCTGTACGTGTTACATATATCGGAATGCAATTAAGACGCGCTTTACAAGAATGGAAGATATTTCCTTTTGTTGCTGTGTGTGAATTTTCAGCAATATTACCTGTATATCGATGTAACAATGACCTCATTAACACCTTTATGTCTCCCCTCCCTAACGGGGCTTAATCAGTGATGCAGCACTCGAGTACGGACTTTTACTCGAGTCCGGATCCGAGTCAGCTTTTTAAGGAGGGTTTTAGACTCGAAGGTAAGGATTCGAGAAATCAGCCCGAGTCCATCTTGAGTCTAATTGAATAGAAAGCTCTAGCTGTCACATATTATATAAAGATTGTACACCGGGGTGAACTACTTGATAAATGAACTACTATTATAAAATTGACAACTCTGCAGCAGGGGCTAAACGTATTTAAACATTCAACTAAGGGCCACTTGTTAACTAACATAAAATTTGCCTTTTTATCACAAATATCTTTTTTTTTATTTCTTTTAATGAGAAGATAAGTATCTGACTTGGAATAAGACATTGTCTCGAGGTTCAAAGACTCGGACTGGATGAAGGCGGACTTAGACTTGAACCTCAAGGACCTGAACTTGGACTCTGACTCGAGTTGTCTTGACTCGGACTTGCGCTCGGACTATGATAGTGTAGAATCCACAACATCAGTGGGTTAAATCATCCGAAGGTATTAGCGTCCGAATTATCAAGGCTTCACTATTTTGGTCCACGAACTCCTCGGATAATTAAGATTTTACTGTATTGGCCAATGAACTGTTCGGATCTTCAAGTATTCACTATATTGGTCCAAGAGCTGTTCGGAAAATCAAGGCTTCACTGTATTGGAAAATTTCAAAACAACTCGCACACACCAGAGGCGCCTTTAGAAGAGTGGCAATTTCTCCAGGTGACAGAGCCCAATCTATAAGGCGTCTACCTACCACAGGTTCGATGGAGTCTAATCGCAGTCCAGACGAGCACTTGTTTATAGCTGATCTGGTTTTGCCAGTCGTCTCACCTCTGGGAGGCACTCAGACATATCAAGCTGTTATTCTGAAAGATGTGAGACTCTGGCCACGCTAACCTGTTGTTGTGACCGTAGTGAAGTACTCAGACAATTTAGACTAATCGCCCTGATGGGAAATTTGCCGGGGTTCCTCTGCAACCGGTGAAATATACAAACAAGAGAGGCTTTATCTTTTATGAGCTGAGGAAATACCCAGAAACCATTATAAAGGATTTTTAACATAAAATTCACAGGTTATAAAGAGATTCACAGACTATATTTTTATCATCTTAAGAAATACTCAGATATTCTTTGATGTTTCGCTTTTTCCGAAGATAAACGTTCCATTTATACCTTCCTTATTCAATGAGATATATCCACAAACCCACATGCGTGTTCATGTTTATCGTTATATGCTACACCAATGTTTCTATTACATCAAAAAGATAACAATTATTTATTTTAGATAGTTCCAATAGAGGGACCATAATACTGTAGAGAATGCTAATGTAAAGTACCATAAAAAGATTTTTTTTCTTTTGTTCCCTTTCTTGGCGTCTCAGACAGTAGGAACATTTATTATTTCTATTCATTTTCATCATCGACACCAAGAATAAGAAAGAACGTAAGGCAAATCCACAAAAATAATATACAACTGGTCTGAAGTGATCATGAAATTAGTCAACAAAAGGCGCTCTTCAGGTATTGCATTTGAAAATAACATAAAACCACGCATACCAATGTTACAGCCTTAAGAAGGGTAAGTTTCTCCAATAAGATCGGTATGCAATATCAGTATTACTTTGCCTTCGTATTTAGATTATATCTCCTAGTGCCATGTTCTACAAAACATGTAATATGTGAATAGTAACACAACATACAAAATTGTACAAAAAATAGTGTATCAAGTGTACAACTCTCGTAAAGTATCATGCAACCACTTCCAGTGATCAAAGTATGTATTTTCCTCGCCTCTTCGTCTCATTACATATATTTGTTTTTTAAATCTATTATAGTATGGTTTAGAAAATTACGAACAGATATTTCCGTATTTAAAAAAATTTGTCGAGGTATACAAAGTTTTCCTTGTATAATCAAATAATTAAAAAGCTCCCGGTACCGTCCTTTGATATTTTCGTCCTCACCGAAAATCTCTTGTCTAATTGTTATCGAGATCCGACTCTCACTAAAGCTATTAAGTGAGAGTTATTAAATCCACAACAAAACTGTGATGTATATCGACAGAAGAAGAATTTGTGCTCCAGAGAATCAATACTTCTATTACAATATTCACAGTCCGGACTATCTACTAGTTTCATTTTTAATTATAATTTCTCTCTGAATGGGATTATCCGGTTGAGAAACTTGAAGTGAAATTCCTGAGATTTTGTAGAATACAGGTATCTGTTGGGGTGACTAATATACATATTGAATTTTTCATTAGTTATATCATACCTATTTTGCCAATATGAAAGAGCAGTTGGTTCCTGATATTTTTAAAAAATTATTTGTATTATAAAGGACCTTACATTTACTCTGTAAAACAGTAGAACCAGTTTCAAATGACACCTCGCACAACTTTTTGCTTGATGTGAAAATTTCTATTTTTCTTTTCTTAGATTAACCCCCCCCCACCCCCATCCCCATTGTTTTGGTCAAACTATACACTTTGAGGAAGTTTGTATTTAAATTATATCTCTGTTTCAAGAAAAACCCGTGGTCATTGACAACGTCTTTTATCCTCTTTATACCATATTTATACCAGTGTTTGTAAAATAAACTTTTCTTAAGAATATTGATAAATGGATTGTGCGATATTATTTCCTGTTTTTCGTCCTCAATGTTTGTTGGCGGGATTCGAGATTTTAAATCTTCTATAGCATTAATAATGGCCCTATAGCACGGTACGATGCTGGGTGGGAGTATGAGGCTACATCGACTCAAAAATAAATCTTTTACATTCATGTAATAATTTCCAAGATATAAATTTATCAAATTTTCTATAACAGGCATTGAACCGTTACAAATTCTTTTTACCCAATAAAGTTTTAATGCCTTGTCTTGTGTTTCAATGTCTGGTAATTTTATACCTCCTTCGTTTATTGTTTCTATCATGACATTAAATTTGATTTTAGGCATCGAGTTTTTCCATAACATGCTTATATAAGTTTTTGGATTTCTTTTAAATATGTATAATTTTTATGGTAAAACGACATAAATTATTTGAGATAGTCGCAGAGTTTTTGTAATTCAAGTTCTTGCTCTGCATTGCCAGATATTAAACTTTATTTTCGGTTTTTCTATTTTTCTTTAACATTATGTTCTATACTTTCATACATAGTAATTCCTTGTGTTTTAAATTTCCCCTTAAACCATCTGACTGGGAGATCACCATCTTCCTTCCTGCTCTGCTCTTTACCAATATAGCCTCTGTCTTATCCATATTAACTTTTAGACCATAATACTTTTCAAAGGATGTTACTGTTTCGAGCATCATTTTCCCGGATTCTTCATCCGCCACAAAGCATGTCGTGTCTTCCGCAAATTGAGAAAGGTTAACCTGAAAATGTTCATAGAAATGCCCTTAATCATTCTATTGTTTCTGATGTTCATAGCTAACAATTCTACAGATAGAACAAATAAAATAGGCAAAAGTGGACATCCCTGCCGGACTCCACGTTATATCATAAAGCGTGGTGAAAAATACCCAATTTTTTTGTACGCAACTGCTCGTATCAGTGTATAGTATATTTATCCATCTGCATAATAGATCCGGTATATTATATTCATTTAGCGTGTTCCACGCTATCTATCAAAGGTATCAAAGCCTTTTCAAGGTCGATTGATATGAGAATATTAGAAGATTGTGTTAATGCTGATAGGTTGATAATGTCCTGTATGATTCTTATAGCGTCCCGGGACGAATCCTGTGTGTTTAGGATGTATTAATTTTGTTAAGTATGGTTTTAGTCTATTTGAAAGTGCCTTGGCTATAATCTTATAATCAACAGGAAGCAAGGATTTAGGCCACCATTATTTTAGTTGTTTCAAGTCTTTTTCTTTCTTGAGTAGTATTGATATTATTCCTCGTTTTTGTTCAATAGAGAGAGATCTTACATCATTAGAGTATTTTAAACACTGATAAAATATTTCCGAAATATCCCCCCCCCCCCCCAAAAAAAAATAGAACTCCTACGTAAAACCATCTGGACCCGGGTTAAATTGTTTTAGTGCTTTAAACAATTCTTGAAGGGTTAAAGGTTTATTTGTTTCGTTTATTTCAGATGAGTATAATTTCGGAGTTTTGGTTTGGTTGAAAATAGACAATCGTCTCTGTGTATTATTTTGTTACATTTAGATTTGTATAAATTGCGATAAGAGTCCTAACACTCCTGTAATATCTCTGATTGATCACTGAATATGAAGTTTTCTATTCTTCTCGAAATTGATTTTATAGTGTATTTCCTTTATTCTAAAGGAAAGAAAAACTTTGATTTTCCCCCATCCTCGTACCTCAGCTGTCTTGAACGGATCATATTACCTAATGTTTTTTATTCTAATATTTCGTCAAAACGTGCTTCACTTCAATCATTTTTGTCATCAAACTTTTTGTCATTATTGTTTCTTTTTAATTTTCTATTTAAATCATTTCCCATCTGTGTTATAACTCTCTTCCGTCTTTTTGAATACTGGGTTGTATATCCTTTGATTTCACTTTTCACAGTGTCTATAAAGGTATGATTATTTTCAAGTTCTTTATATTTAATTTTCAAGTCAGTCAAGTGTTTTTATTATATTAACATATTCTACATCATGAAGCATTTCATAATTTAATTTCCAGTATCCCGCCCCTCTTGGCTGATTATTGTCACTCTCTAATGAAATGATTATCATACTGTGATCAGAGGTAGTTGTTGCTTTCATAACCGATAATTTAAAATTGGGCATAATAGAGGATAAGACCAAGAAAAAGTCTAATTTAGATGCAATATGTGGATTATATTGTACTCTTGGATATCCCTTATTATTTGTATCAAGGAACCTCCAGGCATCGACTAAATAATAATCCTTCATTACACTTGGTAATTCGGAAGCCGACTGGCTTTATTTTTTTTCATGGCGGGCACCCGTTTTGTCAATTCTTGGATTAATGATGATACTGAAGTCACCTCCAATTATCACCGTTTTATCGATTTAACTGTTCTTGCAATGTTTGAACGAATTTTATTTGGTCTCTAAGGTGATTTCTGGTAGGAAAATAAACAGTAAAAATTCTGTACCTTCCATTTTGCAATTCATCAGAACGAGTCTGCCATTTTGATCTACAGTAGTATTTATGTCAGTTATATCGAGATTTACTGTCCGCAATATGGCTATCCCTTTAGTATTACTTGATCCATGGCAGTACAATATTTTGGATCCCCATTTATTAGACCATACATTTTCATCCTGAGGCTGGCTATGTGTGTCCTGAAGGAAAGTGATGCACGTTTTATAATCCCTTAATAAAGTAGATATTTTTTTTGTCTTTTGAGTTGATTCTGCATGCCTTTTACATTAAAACTGTTTATTTGGAATTTAAACGACATAAATAGATTTTGTAATTTATGGATGGTTGGAAAACAACATTCCGGTTCCTTTTCTTGGGGTAATTATTCTGTTAGAATAAAGGAAGTGTTTGTAAAGGTAGAGTGTGTTTGTTAAGTGTCTGTCTCGAAAGATCGGCGTGACGCTTCAGGAAACCTGTAAAGCAATGATTGGCATATTTAATAGGCTATATACGGTTTAAAGATAGATGAAAGGAACACCATTTCAACAAGTGTGAACAAAGAACGTTTAGGTATACAAAATAAAGAAGAAAAGTTCGGTTAACCCACTCCTTGGGATGTTAGTTAAACGACTTCAAAGAAGTTGGTTTGATGGGAACCGCTGAAAAAAATAACAATTTTATGTAATAATATTCCTGCTTTGTAAACAATCAGTATATAGCATATGTTTTCATTTTGAGTATGAATATAAAGATGAAAGCTTGCGTCTGATTTCTGCAAATATTTGATTTTAAAAATAACTGCTCGATGAGCTATTGTCAGACTCAACGATTTGTGAATACTGAAAGTGGGGGGATTCTCTTAACCCTTCAGTCCAGGTTATGAGGGCCTGGGGAGTACTGGAAGTACGCATTTTGTATTTAAAGTCCTTAATTCACTAAAACGTTGCCATCCGCTGTCCAACAGAGCGCATTTAATCCTTCTCGTTTCAGTTACCTAGTATCTCTGTACATGGATTGAAGTGTTTTGGTCAAGTCTTCATTTATGTAGACATTTCTAGCATTTTCCCCAGCGAATTTTAATTTGTTTCGAGCTCTGTATATACGGGCTTTATACCACAAAACAATATTTAGACACTCTTTAGGAAATAACAGATTTTCACTGCATGCGTAGGAAGGACAGAACCTACCGGCATCGCATCAGGGAGACAGTCGATTGGTTAAACGCTCGGGTCTCTCCGCTGGCAACCCGGGTTCGATCCATGAGCGTGGGTTGTAACAGTAGTAGTCCGTCCAAGGTCGGTGGTTTTCTCTGGGTTCTCTGGTGTTCGCCACCTCTTCAGACTATCAAACGCCACCACCTGAGGTATGGAGAGTGCCTCGTATTAGTTAATATAGCTGGTTGTACAATGCATGTAAAAAAATGTTTCTTTGTTGTTTATTAGCAGTATTATGGTACCCCTCGAAACTTTGTAGAGGGTTGTAAAAATGGACCAGATCAGATTAGATCTCCATAAGGCTTGGTGAGGTAAAAGGGTACTCTTGAAAAGCGTACTCCTATTAAATAATAGGTTTTATTACGCCCCAACATTATTTGCGCTTCATCGAAGCAGCGAGAAAATGTCGGAACATAATAATTAAAAGCAGCAGATTACGGGTCTTGTGATCTCTGATGATTGAATGTAACTCTGTTTTGGTGTTTATGTTGTCAAAATAGTGTATTATTTATTATAAATGCGGTATTTATTTGTAGCATCAACATGCAATCAAATTAATTAGAATTGCAGCAGAATACAGGTATTGTCTTATTAAAAAACGCCCCGCCTTTGTTTGCTCACTGCGGCGTTTTGTATTGGTTCGCTATAAAGTAGTATCCACCTTCATAAACCTTGATTAAACTGGAAAGAACCCCAGCAATGAATTTTTTACAAGATTTGGACTTGAATTTCTCTGATAAGGGGCTTGATAAATAAATAAATTCATCGCAAATAGACGCTGCAAACAAATTACTCTAGAAACCATTCTACAGAGGAACACACACTCAAGCTTTACAGTCAAATATTTTGGTGCCTCACGTACATGGATGTAATGATGCAACCTACACTGTAGAATCTCTCATGCTAGATTACCCTTTAAAAAGTTGCATCGGATAAAAAACTATTGGTTGCCCATGCATGTGATTCCATTAACGTTAATTCAAGTAATGCGTGTTAATGAGTGTAGGCGTGGCGCTAAATGAGGACATTGTATTATTAAATTAGGCTATAATCCAATCAATATTTACATTAAAAAAGTGTAGAAGTAGAAAAGCCATTACAGTTGAGTAGTTTCAATAGCATGCATTTGCAAATGAAATATTTTCCAGGAGCATAATTTGACCTGACCTACGAAATTAGTAAAAATTTGGCTATCAGCGATTGATTTAATTGTTAGAGACAACTAGACATTACTAGAATTCAACAACCTCTGCTCCTAAAGTCTATTCGACAGGGTGAAGATGAGACATGAGTTTTATTCTATATACGTAGAATGCCTAAATTAACAAAAATGGGTGTTGCAGGAAAATATGTGTTACAGGTGCCCTTTTTATTGTGTGCAGCAGTCTTGCATGTGTTTCTTTTGTTGTGCGCAGAGTTGCTCCATGCGTTGTTGACATTTGGTTCGTGAGCTACGCGTAGCATATGTTGTAGCGGCCTCGCCTGGCCGGATGTTGCAGACTCGGTTTAATCCGCATTGGTTGAACCCTGGCGTATAGATACACAGCGTTCTTTGTTCTAGTATGTTCTTTGAGCGTGTTTATTATGTTAGATTCTTTAGACTGTTCGAGAAATGGAAAATTCTCGGTTTGGTTATAAATAGGGGGCTGTGTTTTAAAGGAGAGAGGTGAGAGAATATTCCAGCGGACACAGAAGCGTGTATGTCAGTTTGTGGGACCTATTCCGATAAGTGCGGCAATTATAGATTTTCTTCAGATTTTCTTCTGGATTTGTGACGAATCTTATTTGGTCTTCAGTTTACTCTCGGGATTGTTACAAGAGCTTTACACTGGACTGTTATTCTAGTTAGAGAATTAGTGTGAACCGTTCGTCCGGCTTATACATTTTAAAGAACTTGTCGCTATGACAGGGGTGGTATTCAGGTACTGTGCACTTTGTTTATTAGGCTGTGTGATTATATTTATTTGCAGTTATACTGTTGATGTACTGTGTAATTGTAGTGATTTAGTATATTGTAAAGTTAAGGTTGTTTTAAGAATTAATTATAGTTATTTGTTAACAAAAAACCACTGACTTCTTTATTCATTCCCCTAGACATTTCACGCTACCTAGTGTTACAGAATCTGATTTTTTTTATCTCCATTACAGAATTTATGTTCATCACGCATACGTGATCTGGTGATATTAGGTTCCGTGACATATAATAAATATGTTACATGGCATACACTGATTAAATGATTTTTTGTAAGATAAACTGATAAAACTGTAATACAGAGTTACTCCATTTATCTAGCATTAGTTATAAATTTAGAAAATACATTTAACTAAAGTCTGCAGCGAAAACTAATTTATGGACACAAACTTGCCATAGAAAGTTGCCAATGATCCCTTATAAAATATTGAAAATATGAAAATTATAATATATATTGGAGAAAAATAAGTGCCGATCGTAACACCCAACCAGATAAGAAGGGGTACTGATCAGGCTGGAAGTGTGTTGAGGAAGGAAAGTGTACCTTCTTGCCTTCACTGTTAATTTAGGAATGTGTACCTGCTCTAACTGTAAAGGCAGGAAGGGCTGCCGAAAAAATACCAGGTGCAAACATGTCACCTGGGACTATACCTGTGACCAAAGGTCAGTTATAGAAAAACATCCGTATACGATATCCAGCGCAAATACGGACATATAAAAAAAAAAAACGCACCAAAAATAAAATTGACGATTGTTTTACGCTGTGGTTTTTAACCCCCCATTCAAAATCTGACCCTAAATTAACCTATATAGAAACTAGAATTCTCCATCCCAATGGATACATGCCTCCACCATATGTGAGTCCCTATTGTCGGATGCTCACTACCGATGTGTGCATCCACTCGCCTCAGAACTGAGAGCATATGTTAAATAACGCTCTGCGAACAAACTGGAAATCGTCACTCCGAGGTTCTGGGCGCTCGACTGTGACTTGAACAGGTGGCTACAGGCCACATTGCATGAGGCAAGACCTTGTGTGCATTCACTTATTAAAACATTATTCTCGACATGTAGTGAGAATTAAACAGAACTATCAAAGGTGTCTTATTTTATTTAACTCCCCTTGAAAACCATGCATCTGACATATATGTCTTGACTTTGAAACTTGTATGCTAAAAACGGAACCGGGTGAAAGACAGGATTATCGGCATTCTCCATAAACTTCGCAATTTTGACGGCTATTTCGTTATTTTCAAACTGGGTTACTACATGCTTTGGGAAAACAACAACAAACCGTGCAGGACATAACCGTAAATTAGGCAGGGAGATATGATGTCCCCATCGACCTTTCACGTGTCGTGAGTGCAGAACACTAAGTTTTATTCATGTTGCGAGTGCAACCTACTCGTGGGAGGCTCTTTAATTGCCCGTATTCCCAGCCTCATTCGTACATTTTTGAACGCTCCAGAAACCGGAGAAGAAATCCTTCCTTGGCCTTTCACGAAAAGCCCTTAAAATTTCTCGAGATTCCGTTCTTGATTGCGTTAGTTAGGTTGTGAACAACCACTAAAACACATACACGCATGCAAACACACACAAACACATGAACTTGAATAAACGCATTTCCTCCGGGTGGAGTTCAACAAACATTAAAGCCTCCCTCCCCATTTTTTTAAAATTTTTTTGGTGGAGGTAACCGCCTCCATTTTTAATGCCCACTTATCTAATTCTTAAACTAAGTATGTACATCTGCAGAGTTTCCATTTCGGTTCGGGACTACTTGACAGGGCGGTAGCACTCGCTTCCTATCATTTTTATTTTGTATCCTGGTATCACCCAGGCCCGGTGTCTACCGCACCTGCGGGTCCTGGGTGTGTAATCAGCCCCATTGCTGGATCAAAACACCGAGGAACCCCCCAAAGACGCACTCGTATGTGAGTGATACACCGCTTTGTGGCACAGCCTTCCCATTAAGCCTGCAGAGCGCTCACCCTGGGTGGGGGCCGACCGCGAAAAACCTTACCGCCTCGGCTGAGATTCGAACTCACGATCTCCCGGCTTTGAGACCTGCGCTCTACCCCTGAGCCACAGAAGCCTCCCCAATTGAAGAGGGTTAAATTATATCCATTATATGTAATGTGGCATTAAGTTGTTAACAGGTTACAGTTTAAAGACCAATATGAAACGCCGCGGACACAGACGTGTCATAGACAAACCTCATCGACGGTCTCTTTAACCGATGATTCTTTGAGTTGTTTCGGGAACTTTCGATCTTGTGTGTTAAAAATAGAACAGGTATGACAGGAACAAAGCACACAGGCATTTAATGGTCTAGCCAGTCGCCGGATGCAGACAGTTATCAATGAGACTGATGGGAACTTGCTCAACGAGGCACGCATGCTTTAATTCCCTCCTCTAAACAGACTTTTGTTTATCAGATGGTGCTCTCGAGTTTGTTCTTCTGGAACCAACCACGGATTTTCCTATTGCCCAGTTCTACGGCACTACTCTAATTATATTATAAATTTTGTATTCTCTTCACTTTATTAACCAGGGGTGGAAACAGAATTTTAGAATACGGGTTGCACGTGTCCAGGGGCGTCAATATACGAGAGATATGGGTATATATAAACCCCCCTCCTCTTTTTGGGAAATAATATTTATTTATTGCAAATTAAATTGATTAATAATAAGAGTTATAGACTTTGGTTCCATTAATGGGTTAACTATGAAATATCACATCTAAACCAGGTTTAGAATGAACTTACACTGGAAACAATACCTCATTTTCTAAAACCTTATACTTAATTGAAATATATTTGAAATGTGATCAAGTCAATATATTTCAAATGTGCCATACAGTACAGGCGCTAAAACGGTATATATATATATATATATATGTGTGTGTTTGTATGTGTGTGTCTACGAGTCACCCCCTCCTGTCTTGGAAGATAAATTGTCTTGGTGGTAAGGAGGTTGAACTTCGGAGGTGAAGGTCCCCTGTTCATTTCGCCTGTGGTACATTATTGATAAAATAGTTAAATATCGATAAAACCTCAGGGATTCACTTTAACGTCTTAACAACTGGTTATGACTTCTTGATTATTCCTAACCATCAAAGGTGACTATAATGTCAGATATATCTGATAGTACATTTTAGTCACCGCCCAAAATATGCACTTGGGGTGGGATGATAAGCCCCCAACGATTTGTATTTGTAAAAATGAGAAAATCCGTGATAATTTCGCGTATCTAATTTTATTTTATATAAATAAGTTAGTGCAAGCCCATTCGTTTATATATTCTTATATATATATATATATATATATATATATATATATATATATATATATATTAATATATGTATATGGGTGTAATAGCTTAATAATACAGAAATAGTCAAAAAGACATGTCGCTTTAAATAGGTTTTCACTGTTTATGTAATGGCGGCTGTGAACAATATGGCCCGTTTCTTCGTGGAACAAAACACTCAATAACTGAGGTGAAAAGCACTTCCTGGTGGCAAAACGCTTAACAGTTATGTTAAACATAAGATATTTTTATTTCAAAGGAACAATATTTTTAATGCCACAATATCCATAGAATTAATTACACTATATGACTGATCCCATTTACATGAAATACGACAGTATCGTGTACCAACACCAATATGGCGAGGCGACGAAACAGTCTTCCCACCTGAGGTCATAAGACGTTTCGTCGGTGAGGGCGGCTAGATTATTCCTACCAATGGATATAACTATTGAAGCCAGAAGCCTTAATAATAACACGTCATTCTATCGTATTGATACTTTGATCACTAACATGCAACATATCCCTTTCCTTTAAAATAGACGGTTCAAAATATCGAGGCAGCTGGGAAGGATGTACTCCAATTAAATTAAAGTTTAAGCTTCACTATGCTACGCTCTTAAGGAGTAACCGGAGTCGTTCAGGTGCGTAGAATTAGGAAGGATGTCAGAGGGCTATTTCGTCTCCTCCCACATGTAGAAGCATTTTGTTTATCAGCTGTGAAGGTCCGATATTGAGGCAGTTTCGCTTGAGTGATTTTCGACTTTCCCCGTTATTTTAGCTTTTTTAAATCATTACATGTTGACATGAAAACCCGTACAGCCCCCTTTTTTTATATTAATCTCTCCAGTGATGCATATATGTACAGATGCGGAACCATGCGGAGGGATCAGCCCCAGGGGACCTTTTCGGGTTTTATCATTAGTCCTCCTGAGTTGGACAACTCCTTTTCTTAAATCCTGGATCCGCCCCAGGGGTATACGTGTGGATGTCCAAATACATCTTAAGTAGCGTTTCCATGGATATTCCCCGAACGACACACACGGGTTGATAATGTGGACACGCAGGGGTGAAAAAATCTTGGTAACAATCCTTGCATAATAAATCTTTTATATTTTTCCATTTTTGTTTTTAACTTTAAAGGCGGCATTCAATCAATCTATTTTTCCGGCTGATTTTATTTCATCACACGCCGGACGGCGCATGCCCGTATACCTGGAGATTTGCGTGCAGATTACCAGATCATTCCGTTCATTTTAGTTAATTTTGTTTTCGTCTCTAGGATTGTTTTTGTCGTAAGGAATGATGAAATGAAGGAAAGGTGAGTTACAAATCGACTGCTTTTTATTCAGTTCCGTCTTCGTATCTACCGAATTTTCTAGGAATGTTGCAACTGATTTTTCTTGATGGAATTTTAAAAATTCCGGGAAGCAGAACCCTCCGAACTCTACCGATCCTATTATTCTTTTTTAAAATTGTTAGATGGAAGGCCAGCTTAAGCCGCGCCATCGCTGTTTGTTTATTCCTTGTCAGACGACACACAGGACATGGTCATACACTCAACGATCCACTCGGCAGACGGTCATGGAGGGCGGAATCAACATCATGGATCCGGCCGCCTGATGTAATCGCATGCACAGTCTTTCGCCATATGTCGTTTCTACTCAAAACAAATCTCTTCTGTTTTGGCACTGTTGGACGGCCTTGACTACTTGTCTCAACTGTCAAACTTTATAATCAACACTTGTTACATTTTAAGGAAACATCTTCCATGTATGTTTCACATGCGTATATGCTTACAAAAATTTGATTTATTCCGTGAAGTCCTTACCACAAATATTTATGTGATTTGCCTTGAAACAATTCTAATTAAACATATTTGAACGGAGTACATAACCACTTCATTTATATCTATAGCCGATGCTGGTATATTTAGAATCTCCGGTGCATTGTGGGTGTCATATTTTGACTCCAACAATCCCTAAACAACAGAGTCGTACTCAGTGGTGAATCACTCTCATTTTATTTATTTCTTTTCCAATATATTCGTGATTAATTTCTTTTAATTTTGCTGTTTATTCCCTAGGAGAGATTATAAGGTTATCATCAATTTATTACTTTCGAATTCATAAATTGTGAATATTTATGCACAGCTGTCTGAACTGCTTCATAAAGATAGCCTTTAATTCAAGGCCAACTTAATTTATTTTAAAAAGGCCAGCGAGTCATGTTTTTCATGTCTGGGGTTGGGGTCAACCGTGAAAAATCTCACGGCTCTTTGGCTGATATCCGAACTCACGATCTGTGCTCTGCTGTGTCTTGTGCGCTGCCTGTAAAACGCACACAAGATATATCAATCATTTTACCAGGAAGGTTACATTTAAAAGATGATATTTTGCACTTATGACTGTAGATTCGCATTTTCATCTCTGACATCAACATGCTACAATTTATATATACGTATTGCAGTTTATATTCTAAATCTAAGGAAATATAAATTTATATTAAACCTGGCCACACGTTAACCCCAACCCTCCTCAGGTTTGACTACATAATGCAATGACATTTTAGAGAATATGAAAACAAGAAAAAATCCTCATAATTTTTTTAAAGGTCCCCAAAAATGTCAATTTAACATTGCATATTAAAAATTTTCCCAGTACGGGATGGCGACATCCACTCCCCTAGAATAATAGATTATTCCGTCGGTACGTACTCCTACAGAAAATGGTAGATCTGGGCGTGGTCGCAGACAAGCGTTATTGCCTTCTAAAGTCGGTCGATACACGTCCCATTGTCACCAAACTCGCTCCACAAATACATTCCTTGTCGAGGCGATGTCCTCGGGGTATTTCGTGTCAAATCCCCGCGCCCTTATCGAACCCTCACTCCATTTTCAATACAAATTAACACCTGGATGTCGTTAGCCGGGTGACGGAGCTCAAAATCTCTAGACTATAACGCTCCGCTAGTGTATATTGTAAGGAGGTATTTTAAATTTACGGTCCAATTTGTAATTTTGTCTTATATTTACGAACGCTTTAAAATTGTGTTAAAATTTAAAAAAAATAGTCTCTTTTCAATGTCCAGTGATATATATAAAAATGAGACACTAATGCAGAATTATTTATACACATAATTCAATTTTGTAAATACGAAATATATTCATACATTCATTATTTTTTATTCTGCTGATTGAATATAACGAAACAGTTTTGAGCTTTTTTACTCTTTCTTTCATTTTTCTCCATTTTAGTCAAGGCAGGGGCAGGGAGAGCTCTGCAAGAAGTACTGCCATGCGCTGTCCTGCAAACGAATCTGAGACCGGCCCCGGTTATCTAGACCTGTTCCTCTAATTCTGATAAGAAAAATGACTGACCGAAACTTACCGTAAGTTGGTGGGATACCAACCAAATGTGTGGCAGAAATCAATCAAAATCGAACAAATCAAAATAAATTGTTTAACAGTCAACCTGTCGTTTTTTCAGAGTGCGTGAGCGTGAATACAAGACTGGGTTCCTGGCAGAAATCCGGTTTATTGCCGGCTTTTTGCCAGTAAGCTGAAATTCATTATGTGGGAAAACACATGGAAATAGGCAGGTCTGTACGGGCAATGGCCAGTGTATCAGTGCCATTGTATTTTTTTCTGGTCATGGCAGGGCTTCTAAAATTTAGGTTTAAAAATGTCAGGTTATACCCTTGGTCATCCAGTTTGGCCGTCAATGTCTGTCGTTTAACGTTGAAGATACTTAAGCAGACCTTATTGCAACCTTATGCAAGCATAGTCAGCGGTTCTTTGTCGTGGTTCATTAAGAACATTGATGAAGTTTTACTCTTTCTTTGATTCATATTTGCATTAATGTGATTTTTCTGATTTATTTATGCACTGGAGTAAACGCGGTAATCGTACAGTCAGAACACTTCTGGTATTTGTCTATATGCACGCATGATGGTCTTTTCCTTTTATTCGTATTTTCTTATTATATCTTACCATTGGTTGAGAGAGAGAGAGAGAGAGAGAGAGAGAGAGAGAGAGAGAGAGAGAGGCTGACATGGATAGGCATATAGCATTACTCTATCCTTTGTGAAGACGCATAGGTTTCTTTCCTAATGGTATATGATCCTGATTGGCGATGAAGTAAGATCTTAGTCCTCCCGAAATAAACGAGCAAGCGTAGCTCTAGATGTATAGCCTTATACCACATCAATGTACATTTGCAAATTACTTGAGGCCTAGCACCCTGGGTCCAATTGGAATAGTTTAGGGGCTGTTCCAGTAAAATATCTACCTCCTCAGGGGAAGCAATGGCCGCGTAAAATACCTACGAGATTGGCCGCTCATATTCTCCGAACACTCTGTCCATCACAAAGGATAGGCTACGCTCCACAAGCAGAGGTTATACACTGCAGTCGTCCAGGTCTGCTTTTTGTTTTACCTGCTGCTTTGCATTGCAAGGTTCTCTGGGCCTGAACACAAGGGTGGGTACAGAATTGTAATCAGAACAATGACAGCGTGGTAAAAGCATTGTGCATCAGGTCCACATTTTAAACATGAGAAACCCGCTCTAGTTTGTCCGATTCTTGGCCCGGTGCCAGAACCGGTGTACTCATTTGTACACCGATACACATCGAAACTCGAATGAATATACTTATTTGGAGACAGCAAAACATAATTCAATATTCAGTGGATACGCGTGTAGGATGGATTGCAAAATGTTACACATTACATGGACAAACAAAATATACACAATAAACATTTTTATTTACATAATACTCATTTACAAACGTATGGTCATTGGATTCGAATAATAAGCATATAACTGGTCTGTGTTTATGTATAATACCACCATATACTGAGTCAAAGCTTCACCCATGAACATAATCCCGTACTATTAACCGCGGTTTAGGAAGGGGTTATCAAAGCATATTTCTATACAAACCAGGCCTCTCGTATCATTTCGTTTGTCAACTGGTAGGCGGGCTTTAACTAAGAATAAGCGGTAATTCTTTTGTGCTAAATCACATATTTCTTTTAAAAATGTCCTCTTGTATATAACGAAAGAACACTTGATGGTACTTGCTAAGATCACCGTTCATTGCATTGTTCTGGAGAAGCTCGCTTCATTCTTTAATGTCATGTTTCTCCAAAATAAAATTTCCTCTTGTGTAACGATAAATAATAAATAATACTTTACAGATTAGTTTATTTAACCATTTAGTTCCAGGGCTTAAATAATCTCACTGCATAGTTCCCTATACATTGCTTGACCCCGAATGCCCTCGAAGAGTTACTGTCGTTGTTAGGGGGATTGAATTTTTCATGTCAAAAGAAGTTTGACGATTTAGACTCCTGCTCTTCCCAGACCGGCAGTCACTTGAACAGATTCCCTGAAGAGCCTTTCTGTACATCCGGTTGATCCCAAGATGCAACGCGAAATTCATCCCAAAGTTAGTAATCTGCAACAAGTTGACAATCTGTCGAACTCGCATGTATAGCCGGCCTGTGGAGTGACTCGTTTGTAAGGTGCCAAAGACGAACTCCAGTATCTCGGACGGAGTCATGAGCGCAAGAAACGCTATGATAATAGCCAGCAAGGTCGGTGTTATTTTGTTGCTGAGTCTCTTCCGGTTGGTGTC
Source organism: Sipunculus nudus (assembly GCA_026874595.1). NCBI lineage: Eukaryota > Metazoa > Annelida > Sipuncula > Golfingiida > Sipunculidae > Sipunculus > Sipunculus nudus. The sequence goes on along the minus strand of CM049316.1, from coordinate 64,625,151 downwards.
CACACCGGCCGACAGTTCTTCCCGCGCTTTTTCAGAGCGCCGCAGCGCTATGATAAGATACCCGTTACAGATAAGTAGTACAATGAACGGAATCAAATAACCAAAGACGATTCGTACCCAGTCGTGAATGGTCGTAATTTCCGAAGTCCAAAGGTCACGTGTTGCTACCATGTAGCATGAATGCTTGAACCCTGGCAGTGTTAACGTGCTTATCCGATACAGCAGGAGACTTGGGATATGAAACAAAAGTGCAAGTATTAATGACGTCATGCTGGTCACGACCGCCCACTTTGTGCTCACGTGAAACAGTCGTCGTCTGCTCAGTGGATCACAGACCGCCAGGCATCGACCAATAGCAAGCAGGACAGTGAGCCACGTGCTCCATAATATAAAAACACTTGTCAAGCCCGCACCAAATAGTTGGTAATACACAGAAAAGCCTATATTGTCGAATAAAATCTTGTTTTCTCGGATGAAAACTCTCGGAAGGCTAATTAAACAAATTATAGTGTCTGACAAAGCGAGGCAAATGAAACCGAAGTAGACGCCTTTGTCTCTGGCAAACCTCTGACGCACCACACGTTGGACCATCAACACTAAGTTTAAACCATTCCCAAACGTACCCGTAATGCAAACAATACCAGTGAGGACAATCACTGACGTCAAAGTGCTCCTTTGTGCCGTCAGGGGACTATGGTCACATCCGGTCAGGTTGTGTTCCGATGTCACGTTCGGCGCCATATTTTCTTATATACCGTAAGGAGACTGGCGCAGCACTTTTTTACGACAATTAAATAAGCAAACCGTATATGTACAAACTTGCTGAAGTCACTTTTCTTTCTAAGTTTTATCTGGTGCTTTCAGGAAATCGACGTATCACTCTTTAACGACATCAAAATCGTAAGATACCGATGTACGCACATTGCCCATAGTCAATGTTGAGATACTTGAAATAACTCCATAGACCAGTTTTAGCTTAGACTCCAAGAAAATCCAGATTCTCCCCATCTTCTTAGCCCCTCGGGTGTCGTCGAAATGGTATCCTGGAAAATAAATATTGTAAATTAATCATCTTGCACTTAACATTGATGTATATATTATCCCTTAGGGCCCCCTAACGTATCCTCTAGGCGGCTTCCTACTACAGGAGCTGGTACATCCTTTCTTAGCCAGGTAATTGGGTAATTCACTCCTCCGTTCTTAGTATATTGTTTGTCCTGACCCCAATGTCCTCGCAATGTTGATGTACCTCTTCCTGCACATGTTGATGATCTCATACATGTTCTTACAGAGGGGAAGTATGTATTTTATGTTACTTTCAAATTTATAACCTATAAAACAGCAAGAGCGGCATCCATTCATGCGTAATTGCTCTCTAATTTGTTTTCTGTATACACTTATATGTATACTGCATTACTAGCATGAAACAGAGTCTAGGGAACAATGGAAAAAGCAGTTGGGCGCAAAATTTGCGAGCGAACTATAAAATAATAATAATTATTATAATAAAAATAATAATATTAACAACAATATCGATATCATGATATATATATATATATATATATATATATATATATATATATATATATATATATATATTTGTGGAGTGATTGGTCTTTTTCTTTCAAAATCGATTAAATCAATCACATTTTTGCAGAATCGATTAAAAACGACTATGCATGCACATGCAAAAAAACTAATCCTGTCAGAGATATACGAACACAAAGTAATGAACATTATCAAAACGGTACCTTGCACGGTGAACAATCGTCCGACGGCAAGTCGACCTTAGATACAGGTTGATTGATAGTTTCATTATGAATACCGTTGTACATGTCAGACAGACTATTATCTGGGGTTAATAATTTGGTACAAGCATACATTCAAGCATTTATTCTCATACTAAATTCTTTGACATCATATACGACTGCAAAGAGACATGTTACATCATTGAAAGTTTTCTGAAGTTTCCTAGCTAAAGCATCTCCACACACGAACCACGAGCATGCTATCTCCGATTCAACTGTTTTATGCTTTGTTATGGTTCTGTGTGTGAGTAAACAAATTCCATGCGTGTCTGTTTACCTTAACAAGACTGCGTCACGAGAGGTCGGATCTTGCGCATGCGCTAAAACTCTCAAACAAGGAGACGAAAGATGGGAGATAAAAACACAGTTTTGATGCATAAGAAACGTTGATTTGTGAAGTTGCGCAGCACGGCTACTAAATGATGTGTGCGCTATGTTTATGTTTTGCACAGCTGGTCGCGCCCGATACAAGTTTTTTTTACAGGAGTATAAAAATAAAGATTTTTTTTGCAGATACTATATCATTTTAAGCAGATCACACTATATTGCAGGTAGATTTAACATTCTTGGTAGGTGAATAAGTCGCTTTAATAAACCTACACTGTCTTTTAAAAGTTTGTTGCATGGCATTTAGCTGTTCAATAAAATATCATGTGTAGACACTCACGTAACACTTCACGGCTGATTCGTTGCATTGACCTTTTTAAGCTCCGGCTGTGAAAGTGGATGATTTTTTTCTGATCAGCGTGATTCGTGTGTGTGTATTTCTGTTAATCCACGCGATATGTCACACCTTACATTTATTAATATTTGAATCAGAACTTGAAATATATATGAGATTTAATAACTGGAATCAATCTATGAAAATATTAAATTGTCCAAAAATGTTTATATTTTTGTAAATTATATTTCCATTGAGCCTTACACTTCCTCAAAGCGCATGACAAATTATATATGAACATATATATATGCACACTGTCGCGCTTGTCTTTTTGGACAAAATTACACGACAACAGAAGTAAAAGTAAAATGATGCATGAAGTCAGGTTCTAAATAAAGTGCTTATGCTTCGGGCCAATGTCACTACTTTGCTAACAAAGCTTCTATTTTAAGGAGAAAACGTTCACATCGCGGTATAATGCCACTTAATTAGCCATCATGACTGATTATGGGTCGACCGTTACGTCCCCTCACTTAATATTGACGATAAACTTCAAAGTGTACACATGAAAATGTTGGTCATGTTTACATCTAGATTATCAGTGTATATGTTAATTTGCCACAAGTTACAGGGGCGGATCCAGGATTTAGGAAAAGGAGGGGTCTAAAACAGGAGGACAAATTATAAAACCTAAAAACGGTCTCCTGACCGGGGGGGGGGGGCGGTCCAAGCCACAAAAAAAAAAATTTGAAACCTTTATAAAGGTTGGGGCGACTGAAAGAGGCGGGGGGAGATGGGAAAAAATCCATATTGTGAACCTTATTTTTTTTCATGAGATTAAATAAAATGAATCATGCATCTCAAACAAATAATTTCACAATATTAATTGACTCTTTTCGCTTATTATCTATTTTCGTTTATGCTATGGAAATTTATTTTCCTTTCGTTCAATATTAAAAATGTTTCATGAATATTGAATGTTTATGCAGATTCCGATCAGAATCTAATTTTTTTGGAGATAACCGCCTCGGATTTTTTATGCAAGCTTAACTAAGTATTTTTACATCGGCAGAATTCCATTCTGGTTTCAGACTACTAGACAGGGCAGTATCACGCGCTTCCTCTCATTTTATATCCTGGGGTTAACCAGGCACGGTGGCTACTGCACCTGCGGGCCCTGGGTGCAATCCTCCTCATTACTGGGTCATACCTCTGAGGAACCCCCGAAAAGCGCATTCGTTTGTGACTGAAATACGGCCGTTTGACCTTCCCTTAAAGCTTTAAGAGCTCTCATCCTGGGTGGGGACCGACCGTGAAAAATCTCACCGCCTCGGCTTAGATTCGAACTCACGATCTCCCGGCTTTGAGTCCTGTGAGTACTGTCTAATTTTTTCTTGAATTTAAACTCGACAGTCTCAAACCAATATGGAATATTACATAAACATCTCACTCTCTCTCTCTCTCTCTCTCTCTCTCTCTCTCTCTCTCTGTATATATATATATCAACAAATCCTGGCTACGCCCCTGATTTATTATCCTCTTTTCCGCCAATTCACAATTAATGCTCCATCCGTCAGGTTTTCTTTTTTAATCCCAAATGCGCCATATGCTCTCAACCAAATGTCAGTTGCGTGTTTCTCACTGCAGAAAAAAATTCAGAAATTGTTCCACAGCTCCGGTTTTTTTATTCACAAGGATCAGCGGTTTCACTTTGCACGAATAGTTCTGTACTGACAGCAGGGCAAAGCTTCAGTGCGTTCAGATTGACACCGTCTGGTTCGTGAAGCTTCCGATGATACAGCCTAAAGTTGTCGGCAGTCAGTTAATGGTCCCGCAGTGATATCAAACCTATATGTGTTTGGAATAAGTACTGAGAGTTCAGGGTATTGCCGGTTTGAATAATATGAGACGAAGCGAAAATCCACAATGTCTGGCCGTCAGAATACGCAGAAACCGATTTTGCAAACAGGGAGTCAGGGGCGTAGCCAGGATTTAGGAAAAGTGGGAACACACACGCGCACACACACATAATCATTTGTATGGAATGTAATGGCATATTTAAATAAACATATTTCCCAGTTTATCTCATGAAAAATTAAGAAATATGTCCTGGGAAAATATCTCTTTCTGTGTTGATACATATTGCAAATGAAAGAAAACAATACCATAATATAATATTTGATGTTAAACATGACCTATTTTTCATGTAATGAAAATTAATTAAATAAATAAAATAAAAGAGAAAACATCATCTGTGTTTCATCAGTCGTAGCGGGGGGGGGGGGGGGTGACACTGCGCAGAATCGGACTCGCAAGAGTACTACTCTGCAGGTGAAGGTTTGTGGGCTTTCAATCCTCCGACCCACAATGCACCGGGGCCTCTTAAGCCACGTGGTCCTATTTGTTTACATAACCTTGTGTTGGTAACCTAAAGGAGAGTAGTGAATGGTCTGGCTTTCTCTGGTTGGCTCTAGCCATCATGTGATGGAGCATCAAAAACACTCCATTGTTTTAATTTAAAGTATGTTAAGGCATAATGTCTTATAAAACTGACAGTATTGGTCATTTTTTTTTAATCTGTGGCCAATCAAACCCTTGTTGTCCAAATGCTTGTTTGGGACTGCTTGAAAGGGTATTTTGGGCTTCACAGCATTCGGGCCAGGGTGGTTCAAAAAAGGAGATACACAAGCTCCCATCTTATTTGTCTAGTTTGACTGAAGAAATAAATTCTCAGGTAAAAAAAAGTTTGATATCAGTATTTATTTTGAAAATTATTTAAAAGAGGCCCTAACCGCAGGTGTTTATAGATGTTATATAGGGAAAATAAATACAGTCACATGTCTGAAATACGCCAGCGGCGTTGGTATGAATGTTGTGAAGCGGCTAGCCCTAGCTCCCGTGCTCTATCCCTGCGCTACGCTGTCCAAGATACGTACGCCGCATATAATGCAGTTATGAATTAAGAAGGTAACGTAGGCCCTTCAAGTACGTTGGATTAAACTTGTTTAAAGACAAATAACATAAACATTATTGTTTATGTGGTAAGGACAGTATATGTAACATTATGTATAAGCATGCGAATAGTAAACAGATGTTTCCTTGATATTTCACAAATTTTAATTTTGTACTTTGAATGTCCAGACACATGGCCCCGACTGTTCCACAGTGCCTAACTGGAAGAGTTTCGATTTAATTAGAAACCACATTTGGCGGAAGGGCGCCACCTGGACACGGCCCTGCAAGTAAACTGAATGTATTAACTAGATTGACCGTGGTATGACCCCTAGAGTATGCGTGATGGTTTGAAATTTGGTGATGACCTTACACCTGCAGTCCCTAGATGCATGTATTCGTAAAGCCGCAGGCTGCAACTTGGTTAAATCACGACAAGGAGTCCCCGAGGGTTGTCATTAAAGAGGCACAAATCGCTGGCCAAAGCGTGCTCCAAATTTCCCAGCGCAAACCTCACTACAGCCGCGGTAACATACATGAATAATGTCCAGATATCCCGGGACTTACGACTCCAGGGTGACAGCGCGGCAAGACGAAGCACCCACACATACAAACGATAGCCGGCAGTGTCTGTCGCCTGGAATCAATGGCCCCGGGAACAGGGTACACATGACATGTTTTGTGCCAAAGATTCCTGAGAGAAATTTCGTTAAATTTTGGCAATGCGATAGGCTTTCAGCTTTTACTCACTCAAGTACTCTTTTTACAACATATAATATTTTACAATATTTCAATATTCTATTAATCGTGATTAGCATATGCATGAGAAATCTCATAAATATTCAAATTTATCCTGTTATATAAAGTATTAACAGATTGCGGTGTTACAAAAACAGAAGTTGATATTTGATTTCTTTTAATTTTTTCAAATATGTAAATATATATATATATCGGAAACGATGCCAAATGTGACCTAAGCGGGGTCATTTTCCATATTTTCCCTTATCCGTTATATAAGTTTTACATTTATTACTGATACATTATTTCGCGAAGGGATTATCGCCACGCAATCTCTCAAAAACTACTTGCATCCTTCAGATGAATTAATCCATGACAAACCTTTTTCCGGTGAACCTGGCAACATCGGAATGACCAAACGCAAGGACTCTTAATATGCCAGTAATAAAAAACGTTTATAAGCCATATTTATCGCATATGTTACATTGAAACAAGAATGCCATTTGTTTAAAAGCCCCCTAATAATAAATATATTTGTATAATCATATGTCATATATGTTGCTAAAGTAAAAGACAAGGAAGAAAAATCACCATTAAGGCTTTTTAAAATGCTACATCGTCATATGTGTGAATAGGTGAATCCAACCGTTTGGTGGATCCTCAGCTGTCCGTGAAGGAATGTATTTCCGACCTCCTAAAAAGTGTTAAGTAAGGACCTCCCTACAATTATTAATTCGTACCTATATAAGTGGTTCTGATCAACCTTGAAAAAAACTCATTTTCCGTGTAGGCGTATGTTTAGCTGCTGAATCAACCGAAGGGGAGTAACAAAACTTTGTCGCTTCGACAATGAGTCTCACAGATATCGCTCCAGACCTCGAACCGCCATCGAAAGGTCAGCACATCCCTCGTTAGCCGGGCAATAGTAAGGCACACGGGGAATTTGACGCAGTTGAGGTACACTCTGCGAACCTCAGAGCCACAGATTACTGTATAATGGGAAATTTGAAACCATAGGTATTCTTTTCATGACCCCACCAAGGAAAGATCTGCTGATGTTTGCCTGTGCCAAAGGCGATGCATAATGATCTCAAGCACAGGTCGGTAACACAAAAATACGCTGAAATGGTCGTTTCTATTCGGTACGATTTTCTTCAGTTTGGGCACCGTGGGGCATCCTGGACTACTTGTCTCAACTCAGGGGCGGATCCAGGTTTTAGGAAAAGGGGGGGTCCAACCCAGGAGGTCAAATGAAAACCCTAAAAAAAGGTCCTCAGGTCTGAAAAAGGGGGGGTCCAGGCGGCAAAATTTTGTCTGATGCCCTTAAAAAAACGTTGTTTCTGATGAAAAAAGGGGGGGGGGGACCCCCCCCCCCCTGGATCCGCTTCTGCAACTGTCAAACTTCAAAATCAAAATTTGTTAAATATCAAGAAAACACCATCTGTTTGCATTTTATTTACGCATGCTTACAAAATATTACTTATTCCGTGAAGTCCTTACCAAAAAGGACCCATATTTATGTAATTAGCCTTGAGACTATTCTTATCTAACACTTTTGAACGGACTTCAGTGTCCTCTTCATTACATTTATAAATACCCCGCTGGTGTATCTAGAAGCCCGCGGTGCACTGTGGGGGTCAGAATTTCACTCCAACAATCCCAAAACAGCAAAGTCGTACTCTTGTAAGTCCTAGTCTGTGCAGTGTGCTGAACGTCTGTTAAGGACCCGCCATTATGTACAAAATCTTGCCGAAAACAAAAAGTATATATTTTTTTCACGGAGGAAGTTTTGCTCTGTAAATACAGATTTGATAACTTTTAAATAATATCGATAGTAAGCATACAAATATGTACATGTAATTGGTGTTTATCCATATTAACGAAGAAATATGTTACGCATAGGGTCAAGTATCATTGTGATAGGGCAAATATTTACCTATCAGAGCAAAAGTAAAACCGGATGACGCAGTTTAAAGGACACATCAGGAACCTCCTAATTACAGCATTTTGTCGTTAGTGTTAAAATTTGCAACAAAGACTGCAGGTATAATTTTGGGTTCAATCGTAAGCATTTTTTAATTTTAACATCGACGGGCTATTTAGTTAGCAACATTTGAGGGTCAAAGCCATGGGGTCATGACAGGGTCAAATAGATAGAGTTCTTTGAGGAGATGTTAGCGCACATAGCAGATCGAACTGCATGTGGTGGTTATAGTGCGTATAGCGGTCAAATGTAGGCACTTATATTGGGCAGTTAAGGCTAACTTGACTCGTGATACAGGCCACACGGGGGAATGCATTGCAATGATCTTCCATCATGTTGTACTCATATCGTGATGAACGGCTCATAATCTTAACAAAAGGCTACGAATGATGAATTAACACAGAAAAATACATGTGAAATCAGAACCCAAACTAAAACTCCCTCTCTATGGTAATGACCCTGTATCGCGTACAAGTTGGCTGCCGTCCAGGAAACCCGTGCGAGCCATGTTTGCATTCATGCAGTCTGATATTCACGAGCATGGAGATACATTTTCCAATATGCTGAGTTAAATCTGATTTTTTTTCTCGTTCATTTAGGTGTTGTTAAAAAGTATACTAAAAGTCTGGTTTATGTCAAGTGACAACGTACTTGCAAGCCATGAGGCGCTGTCAGAAATGACGAAAATATTTTCTTCCTCACTGTCCCTCGCTGAAGGATGTGACGGCACTCTGACAGCAAGTGCGCTGGTCGTAGACACTCTAATATCAAAGAGCCGATATGGCGGTGGGGTTTTCGTAGGCGGTTGTTCTATAGTTTTGATAAAAAGAGGAGCATTTCTTTATCAAAGATATTTATCACTAATCAGATTCATAATGAAAAAAGAAAAAAATACAGGTAAAGTATTTTACTTATTTGTATGAAAGGGACCTTAATTACTACTTTCTGTCTCCAATTAACACGATCGCAAACTTTCAGATATCGAGGTATTCCATTGATATGACACAAAGATGTAATAAGTCATATAAAGCCTGCCGCAAAATCAGACACATCGTCATAGGCAGTAGTTGTAAAACTAAAAATATCTCAACATGAATATGCTTGATATTTCTCAATTCACAATGATGATTTGTGCCGATAAAGCTCTAGACCTATCAAATTACAGACGTGTCCGATTTCGAATACGGCCGCATGAGCACAAGAGGTATATTTCAGCATGAATATGATTGATCTTTTTCAAAGTATCAGGGATGATTGAAGATTATATAAGGGCTCCAGACCGAATCGAAATGCAGATTCACCCAAAAACCACTATGGCTACCACAAACGCAATCAATATTTTTTTTCTACGAAAATTTAACAGAATATTGACACCCATGACGATATGTGTGCTCTTAAATTTTAGACCCCTGATAAATCCAATATAGCTTCAAGGCAAACATTTTAAAAGCCTTTCAGGATCATGTCATGATTTTACATTGTTGGTGCTGAGAAATTTCAGATCAATCTGACATGCAGTATAGTCACAGGGCTGCTATTTTGAGGAATTGGCAATCGAGGAGCCCTAATTGAGGACCTTTAAGGTCCTAAAAATCCAATTATGATAGTATAATTAATTCAGGATCATGTTTAGATTATGGCTGCAGAGCCTGCTGTTACTTACGCTACCTAGTGTTTTTGCCAAAAATGGGATCACGAAATACTAGCTATCGAAGTCATGACATTTGAAGTTTGAAAGTATATACTCCTTTATCTATTAAGCGGCATATGTTCAACATGGGTTATATACTAAACTTGATATATTATATACGGGATAATTCAGTTTAGCCCATGTGCGTGTTAGCTTAAAAAACATGATTTTATCTAGATAAGTTGTTCAGAGCGTGTTTTCTCAATATCACAATTATAGATCCAGAGCTTATAATCCCAAGCAAGTGCATATATGAAAGTTAGTGATTTAAATGTATTTAAAAACTATCATTTACTCATCTATCTATCATCGTATAAAGGCGTACAAAAATACCTGATGTGACGTATTTGTCGGCTTTTGCGGCGTACCTTCTGTTGTTGAGTATACTAAACCGGAGGAGGAGGGGGTTAGATATAATATCTAACGTACGAAAATCCCTAAATTCGTATTTTCGTCGCGTACCTCCAGGTAGACCACTAGAGGAAACAGTGTGGCATACAATAGACGCACAATTTCCAAACGCGTGTCCGACCTTTAATACTCTACAATTCACAGAAAGTGCCATGGAGCATTGCACTTAAAATCAATATAGAAAATCGAGAAATATTATCTTAGGGATATGTATCCAACTAAAGTTAGTCTTTATAAGTTTTGGTATTCAATAACAAGTTTAAGCCGGAAATGAACAAATGAATTTGTGCATGTAAAATTATTTGTGTGTGTGAAAATGCTTCGATGCGCTCGCGTGTTCCACAATAGTCCATGAACAACCGCCTTCCAAGCGCCATGACCAAGACAGGCCATATACATAAGAAAAGTCAAGTACCTTTATATACAAACATAGCCTAACGGTCGGGCATGTTTAGGCCAGGCAGATTCTAGGCATATCGTGTTTTACATTAGATAAAGGAATGACGCTTTGTCTATAGCATGTCCGTGTATCCTAGAAGCCCACTGGGTCCGGCGGGACTATAGTAACCGTAATATATACACCAAATTACCATCAAGCGTCCTATATATATCGAAACTCTATCTCTTATCTCCCCAACAGGGATTTCTCTATGTCTTACATAGAGTATTTACTGCCTTAATTATCATCTGAACAGTACCTCGGAGGGTTATCTTTTACCCCTGAGAAGTATTAAATTACATCATTATTATATCATTAGTCCTGGGAGTATCAAGAAAAGACCATTCCAGACACCATATTCACATGTTTAGAATGAGAATTGTAACGTACAATTCGATATCCATCTAAAATCAGAATTAGCGATTCGTTTCATGATTTGATTAGAATCTCAGTTTCAGCCTGGTGGATTCGATTCATGTTTGAAATTGTTTTTTGAATATTCTATTTTAATATTCAACCTGTGAACAAACTATGAAAACTTTTCGAGTTAAAGGATCTGCAAATGCTTATTTCCTGCGAATGTTTAAACTTGTAGCATTGTTGCAAGTTTAATGAGTCCTAGATTTATTCCGTGTTTATAAAAAGGGTAGGGTTCATCATTTAATAGAAAACAAGTGGCCCATCGGCTATGACGCTCAGCTGAATTTGACAAACAGGTGACGCATGTATGAATGATGTTATGATCTGGTGAAAAAATATTTGTTGAGGAACCTTGAATAATGGACAGAATGACTTCAAGAGTGCTCAGAATCATGCGTCTTGCCCACAGGCCTGAGACAATGGGTTCCGGCGACCTTATTTGGGGTTCCCAAGATTTTAACAGAAACGCTTACAGTTTCTACGTTAAACTCCTTTGATTTGTGTCGATCTGACTTATAGCATACAACGATCGAGTTCTTTTACAGTGCTCGTAATTCTAGGTCACAGTGACATTATTTCTAGGTTTCAAGGCATTTTACAGGAACCCCCTGGGTCTTTATCAATTAAGAAATTTCTCTGTTCAATTAATTGTAACAAATCGGGCAGTCATGTCTTTCGCATATAATGCAGAATACTGACCACTGTTACCTTATTTCAGATGTCTAACGAGACATTACAATGGACCCAATTACATGAAGAAAGACGTTTCTGGATCTAACAGTTAAGATGTTTAAAGCTCACAGAGAAAAAGTCATGAATATTAGAAGTTCAGGATTCAAAGCAAACTTTACAAGGACCTCCCGTTGGATGTCACGCTAGAAGGTACTAGGTTCAATAATTATGTTTTTGTGCCCTGTCTGTGTGGCTGCTCCAAATCATTTTTGGTCAGTATCGCGCAGAATATATGACACTATGACATAATATCAGGTTTCCAATGATATTTGGCAAGAACCTCCCTTGATGTTTTGTCAGAAGTCTCTTGGTTTAACAGATACAATTTGTGCCCTGTCTGCATGTCTGATTACTCAGAATCCTGCTTTTGGCCGGTAGCTTGCAGGGATTTATTAAGGTTCCAAGGAGATTCGCCGAGGACCTCCCTCGATGTTGCAGTTGAAGATTCTAGACCTATTGGATACATTTTGTGCCCATCTGAATCAAATCATGTTTTTCTCTTATACCTCGCCGAATAAAGGTCATATATGCAATGAGCTAATTCTTGTTTTCATGGACATTTACCCAGGACTTCCCTGAATGTCATATTAGAAGAATACATGCCAAATTTATCTTGGGTGTACAAACAGGCCTAATAATATAGTTCACACTGACATTATTTCAGATGTCCAGGGAGATTTTTCAAGCATCTCTCTGGATGTAAAGTGAGAATATTCCAGGTCCAGCGGTTACGATTTTTGCCCTGTTAACGGACGGACAGGCAAATGGACAGACGTGACAAACGGACAAAGAGTGATCCCTATAGCTAAGATGACTTTCAGTCAGCCGTGCTTTAAATCTGGGGGTTGGGACTAGCACCCCTCACAGATCCAGCCCCACCCTGTTGCTACGCTCAACTTTCGGCCATTGAAAACCCCTGAAGTAGTTGCCATGAAATAGATTACTTAACGTTGTTGCTGAGTGCGTTAAATATTTATTGAACATTCGTAGCGGGGAATTCATATAACCCGCAGCTATTGTGTACAAGTTAGTACCGCAAAGGTAAAGTAAATTAACGGGTCAATGACACACAGTCGTCGGCATACCACTGAATACGATCATTCAATTGTTCTTACTCCCTTAATTCCTTTCCGATGTAGGTACAAATGGATCTGCATCACAAATGCCTCCCCTTTCCGCTTCGTGTGGTAATACTTGAATATATGTGCCCAGAATCCTGTCAGTATCAGGATATACCTGTTCTGGTCGTGATCCGTTCGCCTCACGTAGCACGACTATAAAATCGTGCCTTAAATACATGAATGTACAAATACGTTGTCCTTCCGCCTCATGTAGAACGACTGAAATACGTGCCTTAAATCGGTATCAGTAAAACTACGTTCTCTTTCCGTCTCATGTGGCACAACTTATATACGTGCCTTAAATACATGTTAGTAAAACTACGTTCTCCTTCAGCCTCATGTAGCTAGACTGAAATTCATGTCTTTAATCGGTATCAGTACAGCTACGTTCTCCTTCCGTCTCATGTAGCACGAATAAAATACGTGCCTTAAATACATGTTAGTACAACTACGTTCTCCTTCCGCCTCATGTAGCACGACTGAAATACGTGCCTTAAATAAGTATTAGTACAACTACGTTCTCTTTACGTCTCATGTGGCAAGACTGAAATACGTGCCTTAAATAGGTATTAGTACAACTACGTTCTCTTTACGTCTCATGTGGCAAGACTGAAATACGTGCCTTAAATACGTATTAGTACAACTACTTTCTCTTTCCGTCTCATGTGGCAAGACTGAAATACGTGCCTTAAATAGGTATTAGTACAACTACGTTCTCTTTACGTCTCATGTGGCAAAACTGAAATACGTGCCTTAAATAGGTATTAGTACAACTACGTTCTCTTTACGTCTCATGTGGCAAGACTGAAATACGTGCCTTAAATACGTATTAGTACAACTACGTTCTCTTTACGTCTCATGTGGCAAGACTGAAATACGTGCCTTAAATACATGTTAGTACAACTACGTTCTCTTTACGTCTCATGTGGCAAGACTGAAATACGTGCCTTAAATACGTATTAGTACAACTACGTTCTCTTTACGTCTCATGTGGCAAGACTGAAATACGTGCCTTAAATACGTATTAGTACAACTACGTTCTCTTTACTTCTCATGTGGCGAGACTGAAATACGTGCCTTAAATACGTATCAGTACAAATACGTTCTTCTTGCAGATAAGTTCTATTTCCGTTTAACATATCAGCATTGTAATGTAATCATTTCAATGCAGGCAGAGCCGTGACATAGTTTACTTCTTGATGTACCTCTTTAATGGAAAATATTTGTAAAACCAAACCTATTGAAAGATGGAATCTCCAAATTCTGTGGATTAATTGCCATCTCTGATGGCAGGAGTTACGCCATCTCCTATGTCAGGAAACTTCTCATGTCTCATCTGGTCAGCGCGCCTGAGATTCGGCGGATACACGTTGTCATTCAGTGAACCTGTCATACATGTTTCGGTCCACATCTTTCTAATATAGGCCCGGGATCGAGGATAAGTACTTTCACTGGCGCGTTATACATTTTACATAAGCACTGAAAGTTAGTACCCGGAAATCACTAAAATATTGAATTATATTGAGGTAGAGATACTGTAGTTAGGTACTGTGAATGCAGACACTGAAAAAGGCAGGCAGTTTCACGATTCCTATTCATTGTGCTCCACGTCCATAGAATCACTTTATATATAGGCAAAGAATGGTGTGATCAGGATTTGACGTAGCAGGGTAATTAATAGTATTGATCAAAAGCATTCTCTTATAAATAATTTTTAATTAAAAGTGTTCTTATATCTTAAATTAATAATTTTATTATTTTGTGTTTGCTTAATTATGTTATATTGTCTAAATATTTAAATACTTTAATGAAGTATAAAACGTCTACCATAATTATGTTTAATACTATAAAGTGTGTATTTTATAAGTATTATGTTTCAATGTAATATAATTCATATTTGAGATAATTAAACATTACTCATTACTCATGAAATTTGTAAAAAAAATGGATAGTAATACATTATTGCCTCCCCAAGGAGGGTATACGTTCATCCCTGTTTGTGTGTGTGTGTTTGTGTGTGCGTTTGTTTACAACATAACCCACGCAGTCATGGAGTCTCACAAATGTACAGTCACTTATGCACGAATGAACCTTGGAATATGGGCCGAATAAGTGAATGCAAACACGGTTTTAGGAGCACCGACAATAAGGAACCCCCCCCATGGCGGAGGCTTGCATTCCTTAGAATGTTTCAATAGCAAATATATATTCAGTTGGACCCAGAACCATATTGAAAATCAGCTAACAGCTTGAAAGGCCTCCCTAGGGAAACAGATTTGAGATAAATATAAGTGAATTTAAGTCTAAAGCTACGGATCACTAAGAAAAAATAATTAAAATTTTGTTATGATCAAACCGATTTTGTAGACATTTTGAGAACGGCTTCTTCTTTACCTTACAGCTGAATACGGTAAATTAATTAAATGACTGTTTTACAACCTAATTCGATTATCAAAATTTAATAAATCTTGACTCCTGCAGAATAATAACATTATTGGAAATTTCACATTAATATTTCATTCGGACTTCGAGACCTGATGTAATGACCCTAATATATCAAAGGCTGCACGAGAGAAATTGAATATAATTCATAGTCGAGGAAGATAGATGGAGGCAAATCGCCGGCCCATGAATCATTAAACGGTGCTTTTGTGGGGCACAGCATGCAACTCCATCAGAAATAGAATATTAGGTCCCTGTTGTATTGACATTGATGTTGACTTTTATACTACATTTTGTATGACCTGGAAACAGAGATTCGAGGTTATGCCTAGTCTCGATCTAGACTGCCGAATACCTGCTATAGAAAAATAGCCAGCCTGAAAGGGGAGGGGGATATATTAGGGCTGGGTATCGGTCAGCCAATTCAGGTACAATACGTATTGAGATAGAGTAAAAGTGATACATCATACGTATTGACGATATGCTTCGTTTTTCTTGCGAACCATTTCTGATTAAAAGCTCTGTGGATAAGTTTTTTTTTCGTAAAAAATAAAAACGACCGTATACTATATATTTATATATAATCTTCATATAATCGTGTGATAAGGACGTCTCACATGTATTAGGTCTACGTCAGCTGCGCTGTAAGATCTTGAACTGCTCTCTCTGTTATCCTGCCACATAGGGATATGCAAAGCCTTAACTAAAACCCTATTGACCCACATGAATCGGATTTTTAAAAACCCTATAATAACCGTAATTTTTATCTATAATAGCCAATTCATGCGCACGTAAAAATATAGTCTATATACTTTATAATTCCTGTATATAACACCGGGCAGGATAGATCTACCAGTTATATAGAAGTTTTCCTGGAAGATATTTTAATTAAACACGTTGAGTATCTACATTCAATGCACATGGTCTTTTTTTCATTTTACGCATCTCAAGCCGAACTTCTGCGTATTTTATGACGGGGTTGCAGTACCATCCATTGCTCTCCACTCAACTGCTTTCTGTAAGATCCGTTGATTGGTTTAACTTTTGAGATACCTTCTGTATAGTAGGCTTAAGATTTGGCTGTAATATCATCTTTTAATGATTGAGAGAAAATGCAGCTGATGAACGTGAACGATCATAACAATTGACTTAACCAGTGGAGTCAAATTATCGTCAAGGGCCGGGGGGGGGGGGGGGGGGATGCTGACGGGGTTATCAACTAATGTAAAACTAATATATATATATATATATATATATATATATATATATATATATATATAACTTTTATTGTCTGTGTGACACATTTCAAATATATTACAATTAAGTATGAGATTTAAAAAATAGGTATTATGTTTCCAGAATAATTTTATATATAAAATATTTCATAGTAAGCTTAGAAGTGGAAACAAAGTCTTTAATACTAATTATTGATATAAATTTGATTACTCTTTTATTAATAAATATTTCATTTCAAATTTATAAATATTATTCCCTGATTACCAGGGGGTGGTAACATTGTTCATCCGCCCTTGCTAAAAAGTGTGTGGGTGTTGGGGTATATACCCCATCCCACCCTATATTGACGCCCTTGTTTTCAACATTAGTAGGACACGTGGTCCCACTGAAAACACTGTCACGTTTCCGTATTTCATAATTCAAGGCTGCCGCCGATACACATTAGCAAACAACTGTAATCGTCGTAAGTGACCCTGTGAAAACTTGATAAGTCAAGGCATTATAAAAATGTATTGTAATCATACCCGTCAGGGTTGAGGCAGAATTTAGGGCGCGCAGTGAGCTCCTCCTTCTTCTACCTGTAATTGGGGAAATCGATTAACGCTTTATACCGAAATATACTCTTATTTAATAATGAGACGAATGTTGTCCCTCTGCAGCGTTCTTGCTGCATCGACCTTTTTATGAAATTTAACTATTTATCGCAGCCACGTATCCGTTGCAAGCAAAACGGATACCAGAACAGCGAGGACCACCCATAGCCAATGTTGTGTCGTTTTGCCTGACAGCCCACCGGCCCGGCAACCCACGTGAATAGGGGCCTTCCGCCGGCGGAGTGTCCGGCCTCAGTGCGCCCGTCTTAAAAGGTCGATGTTGAGGGCACCAAGAGTGAGCTAAATTTGACCTATAATTTAATAAGAGTAACCTAAAAGCAGCGTTGAATGTTGCGTATCGCGCCATTATCTACCGATGCGTGCCATCATATAGCAACTTAAATTAAAGGTTTCTCCACCATGCGCTCCGCAAATGTCCTAACACTCGGCGTTTCAAGCCTAAGCTACCTATTCAAACAATTAAGAGGCCGACTAAAAAAAGAAAAAGGATTCCGAGGTCATCCTGAAGGATGAAGGTCAAGGTCGGGTATAGTTGACAGGTTTTTGTTTCGATATTGATTGTTTCTTAACGGCCTTCCTTCTACATGTTTCTGGCATAATTTAAAATGTGTTTCCAGATAAAATGACTTTTTATTGGTGGTTGACCGATTAAATGCAAACAAATTAATTAATTGTGAAGAAACACTGAGTCATAGATATAATGGATTAATCGCCAGCACACTACACAGTCAAACTAACACTGGGGCAAATAGGAGTTTTTATACCTTTCTATAAAGTTCTCTAGTGGAGGCACGGTTTCCAGATGCCAAAATCCTCCAACCAACCTTAGTGCCTACAATAAATCTAATTCAGGAAAATGTGTTTCGCCGAAAATTTGGTCAAATACGTACGCGCGGCTAATCTTATTTTTTGGCTTCACAAGATTCAAAGCTTAAAATTTCATGGAATGAAAAGATATAAATAAAAATTCACATTTTTATATCAAATAGGGAACGAATTAAAAAAAATTATAATATAATAAAATTTTATTTCAATTAAGAGTTTGACGCTATCAGTTAAGAAATTTAATTATTCTTGATGAGACTGGAGTTAATTCTTTCGTGATTGATTCTGAATGGTTAAATGTCACTACTCGTACTTTAAATAATGTGAAAAACAGACGCTAAGACATACGACTGAGGGCTCGCAGGTGATTTTATCCTAAAGGTAAACGACGAGACAAATAAAGATTAAGTACGCCGTATTATTAGAATTCAGGCTCGAGCACCTTGCAATCAGTTAATTAATAGAGGATAATAGGACACGGCAATCAGTTAATTACAAATGTAACATACTTTGAAGCGTTAAGGATTAATTCAACTCTTTTAATGAAAAGTAATTCCAGCTTGCAAGATGTGACATTTGTAAGAATGCACCCCGTGAACCCTTGATGAGATTTTAGAACCTGCGGCGAACCAGGGTATTGTAGAAAAGATGATCTTATTGTAGTAATTTATCGTAGCTCTGGGTAATCCATCACGGTATAAATGCAGTTAATTTAAAAGCCAAAGGCAACTGATTTAATCTTCATGCAAAGTATTATGAAGCGTGTGATATAAATTATGGCTGGAAGCCTTCAGCGTATAACTAATGGATTACCTACTTTCATTGTTTATATATAAAGAAAAGAAATCACATCGAAATTTATCACTCAGATAATTAAGAAAGAAAAACTTTGTATAAGAAAGTTGCGATACTTTTATTATGTGCTTAAAACAAAGTGAATTCATCCAGTTTGGAAGTTAAGCAAGTGGGAACTGCCCTGGCTGATAGGCTGATATATCAAATGAATCCTGGGAAATAAACAGGGATACACACTTTACAAAAATTATTGTAGGTGGCACCACCAGGCTTGTGTAGAAGAAGCTACTCGAGACGAATAGGAATGCACAATTCCAGGCTGATACATGCCACTTCTCAGTCAGGTGTACTCTGATGACCAAGCTCAACTAAAGCAGGCGGTCGCCTCCAAGTGACCCTAAACTAATATGCAGGTGCAGATACTGCACTGCGTGAACTCTTGATCTGTTTCTGACTGCACCGACTCAACTCTTCATCTGTTGCCAAATATGAATTAGTTTGCAGTCTGCCAAGCTATTTATAAGTACAGACAAAATCTTGGCCTGTTGCCAGATATGTTAACACATATTGAAAGACTTTTTTTACAATGCGTTTTCCATACTGATATATTTATAAGATTTTTTTTATCAAAATACAGATATATTTTATTCATATATTTATCTTGCACATAAGTTTGATAGGGACAAAAAATATTAATGTTGCCTGTACAGCTCTGCTTATATACCCACAGAGCTCAGTCTGTTAATACGATAAATTTAGAAGCTTTGTTTATCTCAATGTCCGATAATTCAGCCAAAAATCATTTAAGTAAACCTGAACCTAAGAATAATTTTTGCGCAATGTTGCAGAATTTGAAACAACAGTTTTGCAGAGCAAGATTATTGCAGCCTTAGTTTGCTATAGGCTTACTTTGCCAGAAGACCTACTACTGCTTTCTATGACTCTACCAAAATCAATGAAATCGATCTGTTCTTATACAATTGAGAGAACCCTACCCTAGGATAATTCTTGTGAAATATTTAACCATTCGGTATGACAGTTTAATCATTTCATATGTTTTTAATGTAGAAGCTGAAAGGGGCTAAAATTACGAGGTTTTTGCCCATAAAAACATGCCGATGTAGGTGGTGCCACAAAAACTTTTCACAAAAAATTTCAAATATGACTCATGTGACCAACATTTGTACAAAACTTGGTGATGATAGCTCCTGTCGTTTCTGAGATTTAATGCTAGCATGCTTCCATGGCCAAATTACAAAGTTCAAATTCCTGTGACCCGGCCAAAATCCATCGGACCAAAACCATTTGAACAAACCTGAGAGAGCTTATCCCTGGAATCATTTATGTGAAATATTGGACAATATGGCTGAAGCATTTCGAAGGGAAAGATTTTTTAGCTATTTCCCCGTACAATGTAAGCTGATGCAGAAAAGCTCAATTACACTATATTTTATATGCGACTGCTTTTTGCATACATTTTGGGGATGCTACCTCCTGCTATTCTTGAGAAATTATGGGTTTATGTTCTGATGACCGTTGACCTCCGTACAAAAAAGGTCGATGCAAGTGGCGCCGCTCATACCGAAATTTCATATACGACTCATGTAACCAACATTTGTATAAAATTTGGTGGTGACAGCTCCATCCGTTTCTAAGATTGTAATTTTAGTCAGCTTTTTTTGACCAAATGACTTCATCTTCCTGTAACTCGGCCAAAAATTACCAAACTGGAACCATTCACACAAACCTGATAGAGATTGTTTAAGGGATTATATCTTTGAAATATTGAACAATTTGGCTTGACAGTTTCGGAGAAGAAGATTTTTAAAAAATTGTTCCACTATTATATCTAAAGTCAATGCAGATAGCAAAAAAAAAAAAAAAAATAAGCTCAGTTTGATAGTTTTTAGATGACTAATTGTTTTGCATAAAATTTGGTGATGCTAGCTCCTGCAGTTTTTTAGATAATATGGGTTAACGTACGGACGATGAACGACGGACGACCCCACACCATCGCAAAAGCTCACAGGTTCGTTAATTACGCCCCTGTGACGGATGTATGAGCTAGTATATCCCAACAACTAGTTATTAAACACGATACAACTGCCCGTGTTGACAAACAAAGAGAACAAATGACAAAAATCTGGTGCGTCTGACTTGCACGCAAATGTCGTTGTTGGACGTGTTTGGATTTCGCGACAGCTAATTGAACGGGCCCCTCACATCTTATATGCGTGTAAGACTTGACGTCTCATCACTCTTTTACGTCATTGACATTTTATTTCCATTTTCTCGAAAAGTTTTTAATTTTGAATTTATAAAATTCAGTACTAAAAAAGTCATGATTTTTTTTAAATTTCAAAACATCATAAAAACCTTATCTTCTGGAAGGGTTGGATCTGTCCGTTAGATTATCCCAACGGCACATACAGCGGGCTTTGAATTAATAAAAAGAAACTTCCGGTTAAGATAATGTGCGTATGGGTCCATTTTCATATTTTCATTTGCTTCAGCAAATTAGCCTGCCACTACTTCTCCCCGTGAAGCTAAGTCTGTTACGTCTTTCAAGAGATACGAAAACGCACGCCCCGACTAAACTGATTTTTTTTTATGTTTTAAAACCTTTTACATAATCTCTGCGGGTTTTTTTCTGACATTCGTCTTAAGGAAGTTTATATATAATGGTACTATTTTTCCATGTTTTTTTTGCGTTTAAAAAGACCCATGTGGTCATTGATATATTTGATTGTTTCCATATTTAGTGCACTCGATAACGCTTAAATAACCTTGTGGAAATACAACTGGACTGTCTGTTATCACCTACCCTCTTATTGTACTCGTGTTGTTATGTCATTTGTATTTGTTGTATCTCACGTTTTAAATTGTAGCAGGAC
This sequence comes from Sipunculus nudus, assembly GCA_026874595.1. NCBI lineage: Eukaryota > Metazoa > Annelida > Sipuncula > Golfingiida > Sipunculidae > Sipunculus > Sipunculus nudus. The sequence goes on along the minus strand of CM049316.1, from coordinate 64,603,389 downwards.
CTCCTCGAAAAAAATAACACTTGCTGAATAAGCTATCCTGTTGAAATGTATTAAAATAAATAAACAAGGGGAATCTTCGATTACCTTTAATTAGGTTCTTCGTGCGTTTTCAAAGAAAATTATCTAACCTTTGTGTTTCATTATAAACATGGTATTATTATCTTAAGTACCTTACTCGTGAACTTGGCGTCTATAAGTTGAATATAAAGGTGTTTGAAGAGAAAATATCAAATTTAGGATTAGTTTAAATGGCCAGTCAGGCATTATATTCCATCATGCCTTTAACCACAAATGTTATATAAATAAAAACTACGTGTTCAAATGAAATTCATCTGAATTTATTTAAGATTCCATGCTCTTTTAATAGAACATGCTTTTTCCTGTAAAATGAATGTCGAAATATGTGAAATAGTTAAAAAAACGTTAAGGCCGAGATATCGAATAATATATCATAGTGTATTGTCCAAGCATTGATGAATATATGGTCTTAAACTAAAGGAAAATAACAATATTAATAAAATGTCCTTTTCATGCTTTTGTATGTGTGTTAGTAAAACTTGCATTGTCAAATTATTTTCTACAAACACTACACGGAAGCATCCGTATTTAAGTTTTTGTTCAAGTTAAAAATGTTCAAACCAACTTACCGTAGAAGTGAGGATAAAATGAACTCCATGTCCTCGGGGCGTTTTTAGTCAAAATGGTTCCTTAGAATTTAAACCGAGCAGCACTGAAAGCGGACCTGTTACTGAAGGCTGATCCGAAGCAGAAGTGCCGGGACCAGTGCTCATTAACGCAAACTTGTAAGACCAGCCGAAGGCCAGTGACGACGTCTGCTGAGCGCGCCAACAGCCTTGAATGTGTTGGGGGTTGGAGCGCCTACACGCCTGCAAGATGGATCAATTCACCAATGATATCGCGCCTGTAACGGACGAACAGATACGCGAGCGGCTCACTGCTTAACGTATATTTGACGATACGGCACAGCACATAAAGGAGGGGTCACATTGAGGGAGAGGTCGTAAATATTTGGCGAATGCAACTGATATATATATATATATATATTCACAACAGTCTGTTTCACGGGATGCGACCCGATTATCAGGTGAAAGTGGTTAGATCCGGGAGGACAAGGAGTTCTGGATGCGACCAGAAGGGGGGGGGGGCGAGGCCCCCTGTTGCTCCCCCCTTGGCCACGCCCCAGGTATAAAATGTTAACTGCACAAAATTGTACATCAATGAAACGATGTGAACCTGACTGATATTTTATGTTTATAAGATTAATTTCATATTATAATTTTCTCAGCAGATATCTAGTTTTTGCAATGTTTTCCCTCAATACATGCAAAGTTAGATTGGGGGGGGGGGGGGGGGGGGAGCCATGGCCCCCTGCGGCACCATCCTGGCTGCGCTCCTGATATGAATAAATGTTACAGGCTGCCTGCGTAATTTAAGCCCTTATTACTTTACTCATACCTTATACAAATGATGTTGTCCTGTTAAAATTTATAATTTTTCAAATAATTTTGGTATATTTTCCTCATGGTTATTTCTATTATTCTTTCAGTGCTAATAGAGCAGACCTGTCTAACAAATTGCCCATGTTTGTCATCAATGATGGACTCACGCACCATAATCGAGGTCAATATATTTGTTCTGCTGAACACATTTACATATTTTTGAGATGGACAAACTATAATGATGCTACTAATGTAAATGGCACAGGCAAAGCACAATAGTAATTACAAATGTATTAGGGATGACGCTGAAAATAATTATACTTGTGATCAGTTACTTTGCTGAAAACACAAAACTTATTGTGATCCGTTATTTTTAAAGGGCCTATTAATCCGTTGAACCTTTTGTAAAATATGCCAAAAAATCGCCGATCCACACAGAATGATTCATACAGGTTGTTCGGTTTGATGACTTTCATGTGCTTATAACATCTGGGGGGCCCGCCAAAATAAACCAAACTTATTCAACAAAGACATCGGCAAGTCAGACGAATCAGGGTTTTCGAAAAGGCGTTTTGCAACTAGTGACCTTTCACCTTCAGCCCATATGCAGGTAACTAGCTAAGGTTACATGGTTTATCTGTTTGTTAACATTGGTACATGCACCATGTTCCCTGACAAGTTGTAGATAAATAAGCTCACACATCCGTCACAGAGGCATTGTTAGCACTTTACGAAACAGGAATCACCTACAGTTCATTAATATGTGAGCAGAGAAAGTCAGTTATCACATAGATTCTACAGAAAAGGTAGGCGAATAGCTGGCTTTAAATGAAATTTGCAATGGATCATTTTTTTTTTGTATTTAGACCTAGTTCTAATATAAATGAAGGCGGAGTTTCAAGGATTTTGGGAATGTCCTTGCGGTTTGCCTGAACAATCAGTCCTAACACCTTTCAGTATGGGGGATCATTCAGCCGCCAATAACGACACTTACACAGACAGGCAGAGACAGCTTTGGGCGCCAGAATGCGTCAGTAGTAATGACTAGGACAGGCGTGACGTCACGGCTACCAGATGGTTTTTCATGAACGGTTATTCTGAATTTTGCGCTAAGAGGCTTGTGTCACACCTACACTCCCACCTTCCGAGGTTGTCAACTGTAGGCGGCATTGTATATTGAAAAGGAAAGAGATAGTGAAAAAGATTAATGCGAACAGTTTAATGGTTATGGATTTCAAGCTGTGTGAATACGATACAAAAAAAGAACGTTTAATATGAGGCTTTGGCTTGGAAGATACGGGTCTGAAATGGCCTGTAAACTTTCTCCACAGGTTACTACCTTGAAATTCCCGTGAACTGACCTTGCAAAAATATCGAAACCAATCATGGGGGTTGTCACTTAGAGTACCCACTAAAACCCGGTTGTGACAATTCGCATGTCGAAGTTAAGGGTATAAAGCAAATAACAGTAGAGCTCTGAGATTTAGTTGCAGTTTTTGCTACCACAATAATTTTTTTCTCCGTTCTAAAATCAATGATCCGCGTCCGGCCCGGTAATGCGAGTCCTTGAAATTCTGGACAAAAGAAATATACTGGAACTACGGATACAACAATTGATAAAAACCGAAGAAGTATTTTGACATACTGTGTTAAATGATTTACAGCAAGTTATTTGTTCAGTTTACCATAGTGCGTTAATTTGCTCTACATAATTATCAACATGAATCAAATTGTACCTAACATTCTTAGAGGGAAGCCGGACAAAGAATAAAACTTTACATTGGAGAACTGCACAAGTGCAGAATTACAACTCCATATATTCCATTTAAAAATCCACGAACAAGGGTTAACTGCATTTACCCTTATTCTTACGATAAAACAGCGTGGTATGGACGGACACGTGTCTACCGTATACCACAACTTGGTCGTGATCGATGACGCTTTCACCATACCTGATTAGAAATCCCCCAACTCGTTGGCAAAACCGATTGGGTCTTGTTCCGGCTGTAGCACACCGTCACTTTAATGGAATGGACTACCACCAGACAAGGCCGATATGTTATGGGAAAGCCCGTGTTTCGAAAACAAGGCCAGAGTGATTATGTTTGGCGTTTGTCTGAATGCACCACAGACACCGAATTACCGTGGACAATACAGACAAATCTTTTCTATTCAATCCTTTTACCCACTCGTAAAATTGTTTTCGTCTGATATAAGTAAGGTGGGTACACTTGCACGCCCACCCTTTTAGCCACTGAACTGTTGTTTGCGTGTGTTTGTTACTGTTTCAAGGACAGCAGTCAAGTCAGCTCCGACGACTACGGAAGTCTCTTCTACCAATACTGAAAAACCTCGCCTGATTAGCCGGTCTCCCATCTACTGATATTTTGCCGGCTTTTTTTAAGCGTCCGGAAAATTCTACAAGTCTCATCAGCCGGCAAATCTCCGCACACCTACCGATTTTCCGTCCAGAACACTTTTTTTACAGTCATTTTGGTAACCTCTGATTTCGTCTCCAGGATTATTATTGGCGTCAGAATTGATTAAAATAAGGAAGGGTATTATGTTAATCAGCCGATTTGACATTGTCATGGACGTTTGCAGGTGTTTTATTCCGCTGGATCTTTTTTTTTAACTGGCAGGCATCAACCTCACATCTACCGATCCTACCAAATTTTCCTGCCTGCTTAACCCCGGGAACACGAAAACTAAGTTGTGACGACAGTTATTTTGGTCCTTACCGAAGAAAAGGGTAAGTGACTAAAGACCTCTTTCGGTTAACTGGGCCGAAAAATTAGGAGATAAAAAGTCAGGTATGCTAGAATCAACAAGCTTGGAAGAAACCTTACATAAAAGAAGACGCCTCGCGTTATCTCGCGAAGCCACGCATTATCCTACTCAGATTCACAATATCTCACCGAGTCTCACATTATCTCGCCGAGTCCCACATTATCTCGCTGAGTCAAACATTATCTCACTAAGTCCCAAAATATCTCGCTGAGTCCGGCTTATCTCACTGAGTCCTACATTATCTCGCTGAGGCCCACATTATCTCACTGAGATCCACAATATCTCACTGAATCCCACATTATCCCACAATATCTCGCTGAATCACACCTTTATCTCACTGAGTCCTACATTATCTCGCTGAGGCCCACATTATCTCACTGAGTTCCACATTATCTCACTGAATCCCACATTGTCCCACAATATCTCGCTGAATCACACAATATCTCACCGAGTCTCACATTATCTCGCTGAGTCCCACATTATCAAGCTGAGTCAAACATTATCTCACTAAGTCCCAAAATATCTCGCTGAGTCACACCTTATCTCACTGAGTCCTACATTATCTCGCTGAGGCCCACATTATCTCACTGAGTTCCACATTATCTCACTGAATCCCACATTATCCCACAATATCTCGCTGAATCACACCCTTATCTCACTGAGTCCTACATTATCTCGCTGAGGCCAACATTATCTCACTGAGTTCCACATTATCTCACTGAATCCCACATTGTCCCACAATATCTCGCTGAATCACACCTTATCTCACTGAGTCCCACATTATCTCGCTGAGGCCCACATTATCTCGCTGAGTCGCACATTGTCTCGCTGAGGCCCACGTTATCTCACTGAGTCCCACATTATCTCGCTGAGTCCCACAATATCTCACTGAGTTCCACATAATCTCACTACGTCCCACATTATCTCGTTGAGTCCCACATTTTCTCGCTGGGCCTCCCAATATCTCACTGAGCTTAAAATTATCCTATTTAGCCTCACATCATCTCATAGAACCTCATACTATCTCCCGGAGTTTTAAATCATATTCCTGAACCTTCCATTATCTCCATGGGTCTTACATTATCCCATTTAGCATAGATAACACAGAAACCAGATGACTATATAGGTGCTGAACTCTTCATGGAGGTGACCGATTTAACTGTGTATGATGATAAACACAAATGAATTACACACTCTCTATTCTTTGCTATATATTTGGGTGTTTGTATCAGAAACGAATTTGATGACATGAGTGAATAACACATTAAGCGGATACTCTTTTATAATTTTTTTAAACTTTCTCGCACATTTCAGGGGCCTCATCGACAAATTGCATATATCGACATCTGTTTAATGGATGCCAAACTCGGAACCTGAGGCACAAAAGTATATAATTAGTGCTTAAACGGAAGATTACGCACAGTCTACAAAATTCCCTACAATTTTAAATACAAATATTGTATTGTCAGTGGCCGGAAGTCTTCCGTTGCATGCAGATAGAGAAGAGATTTGTCAAAACGATATTATGTATGTGCAGTTCTAATCATTTTTTATAGGTTTCTTTATAACTCATGATATCATAAAACTATACTTTTTTTGTACCAATCTAGGTTATTTGTGTTGAAATCATAAAATTAATGTTCATGCTATTGAACTTTTTTTGCAAAGTAAAGTCTCAAGAATTCTCAAGAGAGGAGCAAGCTATACGATCCATCGCCCTTGATATGGTGAATTATTATTACTTTTATTATTATTATTATTATTATTATTATTATTATTATTATTATATACATCTATATTGCAACAGGCATAAGCATGTATGCTATATCAAGGTGCTGTACATATACTAAAACATAAAAATGAATAAAACAGATAAGAAAGCATATTTTGAATGTAACAGATGACATAACATACACTGCCAACTTAAACATAAGTTTCATTGACCTTTTCATTACTCAACTTATAGTTAAATGATCACTTTGTAAATAATAGTTGTTCTTTTTTGTTTAGTATTTCCTTTTTTCACATGATCTAACCTTTCTGTACGAAACAAAATACTATATAATTATGATTACAAAATGACAGGAAAAACGACGACCAGCATAGAAATTTTGACCATATTTAGCATCAAGTTATCTTGGATTAGAAATTCCGAGCATAAACTGAGATTCATGGTTCATTTAACGATTTATATAGCAGAGATTGACTGTAGAAAAAAAATCAGATTTTCTTTTACTGATGTACAAATGCTTTTATACATCCAAAAATACTTATTACTAAACTGATAATATCACTTTTCTGATGCAAATACTGCAAGATTAGCTTTATAAATCAACAACACGGGACTGACCACGATAAAAATAACTTTAAATAATAAAATTCTTTGGTTTTATAATTAATCAAATCCTTTTAGCACAACCAACAAATCTGCACGTGAGAGGGAAAAAATCGTCATGATTCAATAAAATCCTTAAAATTAATTCTGGACTGACAAGTGTATCTTCCATAAAGAGGAAACTAATGCTTTAACAAAGTTTACTCATTGAACGAGCCTGAGTTTAAATTACCCTGCTCAAATTATCTGTTTTGCAGTGAAATCACTAAATGTGTAATAATGAAAACGCGGCAGCTGCAACTTTTCTGTTTACCAACTAAATGTACTGAATTGCTTCCGTTCTTTTCCGCTAACTAGGCCTCAGTCCCACGTTTAGTACATGTTCATTTCCGTAATATTCATAAAAATTAAATCTTGGGAGAATATAATCGGTCTATTATGGTACACGGTCACTCCTGGGTAGTTGATTCTCCTGTCAGAGCTGAAGAGGTGTCGAGATTATTAGAGAGCGATAATTTAATCTTGTCACTTATCACGTGATGATGTCAATTATTCATGTATCTCATTAATATAAATCCTGGTTTGAGTCTTTTTCAGGGCTAGGTAATTCCCTGGAAGCTCGTATTCCTCATAAAGAGAATAAAAACGACAAGAAAAATGGCGGTTTATTTTCTAGTTCTATTAAGTATTTACCTCAGTATGTGCTTTGCCAGATGCGAAAGTACCACAGAATTTACCTATATGTCAAACTATTTTGAGTAAAATTGTTTGTCATGCATCATGCATTAATGGTTAAATATGCATTAAATGCTGCAGCGCCATAAGCTTTCAAAAGTATATAAGTCAAGCGTGGCCTTAGTTATTTTACATACATAATATTATAACAACAAAATTATTATGGTACATTGATAAAGGTATGTCTTAAAATAAGGGAATTCTTCCACGTATACATACCTGTGATAGAAAGGTAGCTTCAAACATGAAAAGGTGTTTCGAAATCATGCACTTACAGGGAATACACTTGCTTTTATCACCTTCCATATTCACTTCGTTTAACGTATATTATACAAAGGTTAATAGGTAGGATCTAGAATCGGATCAGAGGTTAAAGGTGATACAGAGTAACCGGAAGAGATCGAGATAATTGCACCATATGGAACTAATTTGTGAATAAACTGTAGCACTGTAACATGTCTAACTGAGCCATGTACCAGGATTCATGATACTGTAAGGATTGAATCGTGATCTTTTACTAAATGAAATCCTTAAAATGACTTCCTGGTTGACAGATGAATATTCAGTTTTCACCATACTAGTCAAAGTATAAATTACTTAGCCCAAAGCATCTGTTTATCAGAGAATATCACTGAGTGCTCGGTAACTGAAACGTGACACCTGCAACTTCACGACCTAATAGCTTAACGTACATAATTGCTTCTGTTTGTTTCTGCTGACAGTGCCTCTGTTAAAGCAATCCATTCCCGAACAAAGATATTACGTTTATTATGATTCCATGAAGGGTCACGCTCAATCCCGCATGGTTAATGATCCCGTTAAGGTTTGAGAGGGGTCGAGGTAAGAAGTAAGCGATAATTTAATCTCGACTCGTTACTGATCACCTGGTGATATTACTAATTCATCAATGTAATCAATACAAATTCCGAGTTGAAATGATTAATCATTTAATTTGGAGTTTAATCTATTCCTAGAGAAAAGTCATTCTTCATATAGAAAAAAATTCTTATATTCTAATTTTTCATGGTAATGTGATGTGAAAATGCCACGCCCATTCTCTAACCAAGTTTTCATTCCCAAGTCTCAAAACACGATGTGTTGACCTCATCCATAGTGAAATTATTTTTGTCAAGAACATGCATATTCATGCGTAAATATTTAATAGAGACAGCTTCTCTCATGTCTGCCGCCGTTAACCTTTGACGTAATTAAAAGTTGATCATTCATTTTATAGGAATACGATTACAGCAATATATAAAGAATACAAAATTAGAACAGTGTATAAATGAGTAAAAATAAATACGTAAGTTAAGGCAATTTATATGTAAAACATAGATACTTGATTTTTATATATATGTATGAATAAACAAAGTAACAGAATACATAGGCTATATATAAACTTGATAATTGGACGGAATCTAGACATATCGTGTATGGACACACAAATACCTTTGCTTTTATGTGACTACATTTCTTCGCTTTGGTACTCTTAGCTTTATTATGTTAAGCGAACAGTGTCAGGGGTCAGGTCAGGGGTCAAGGTTGATGAAGAGGCAATAGGAAGAGAGAAACGGCCCGCTACAGGACGGGGTCTCTCAGATTGTTTAACATGAGACCAATATGGGAATGTAACCCTGTAACTTGAATATATCAGCAAATGACGCACTCTTGATAGGTCTACGCTGTGGTTAATCTTGACATTCTTCATAGTATCTAGAGCAATCCCCAAGATGGCTCGTTGGTCAAACCTGATTTGTTGAAGGAATTCCTGAAGACAGTTTACGTGACCATTACTATAGTCCGTTCCACCACCCCTATCTACCTGTTTTTTCGCGACTAATTTTTGAAAGTCAAAGAACGCCATCACCTTTTGCCCCTTGGACAGAAAGAGGAAAATGCATTATTTTTTTGGATATAATACTTTTCCTGTAAACTTCCTGTAAAACCGTTTTATGAGAAACTGGTCTATTCTGCTGTGACATCTTACCACCATTCTGTGAATGGCTTGGCCTGGCAGGGAAGAGTGAGTATACGTTATACGCACAAAAGAGGCACACATATTCACGGGACCAATAATCAAGAGCTGTCGACCCCTGTTTGCAGTCAGGTTTGTTTTCCTCTCGTGCACGCGCTTCACTGTTACGTCACATAACTTAAAAACCATATACTATAGTATATCTGAAGGATAACAATGATCCCTTGTTAGGGGCGCCATGAACCACGGATATATATCTGAAACATGTCAACCAGGCCGTAAAGTGAATAATACTTATATCTTTACAAGTACGGTACAAAACAAAATTGGCAAGTTTGTCTTATCTGTAGAAAATGGCAGAAAGTCAGGTGGACGGGGTAATGGAACGGAGTATATAGGTAAACATAAAACAGCAGCCCGGGAACGTTTTCGAATGTCATGAATCAACTGTTTGGGATCTCAATATTCTCATCCTAATATTTTATTTAGGTGGTATATTCTATTTCTAATCGGCTGTCAGGAACACAGAATGAATAAGAGGGGTAAATATGCGGGAGACAGACTGAAACTCATTATCGGCTAATGTCAAATGGTTGATGAATTTAGTACCTTTCGCCATATACTCTTGTATAACTGTAAATGCGAACGAGTTGTGGCGAATACAGAATTTAGAGGTACCCGTGAACAAAACAAAAGGCCACCTTAGTTTCTATACCCTGAGTCCAGTGGCGTTACGAGTGCCAACTTCAATAGATTGAAGGCTATACATATACGCACATAGAAGAGAGAGAGAGAAAGAGAGAAAGAGAAATATTTTATTCGATATTAAGTAATCTATACATAAAAGTATATTCAAGATATCATATTTTTTTATTATGTCTGGAGACTATTGTTAAGGATTTAAATCCGCTGACACAACAGCCACCTGTGACACATGGAGAAATCGTACATAATATGGAGGTTACGTATTATGCATTTTATAAGATTTGAGATTATATGATTTAATGAGGATATTGGTAAGAAATTGAGAAGATTATAAACTTGAGTTACTAAAATAACAGTTTGTTATCTTATTTTAGGGGGTTTATCCTTTTTGGCCAAGACTAATTTTTTATACAGATGTAACACTTTGTCTTCATATGTTTTATAAAATGTTCTCTAGATTGGCAAACCAATCCTTAAAGACTATGAGTGAAGATTTTGTCAATAATAATTTGATCGGTCACATTTATGATTTTCGGTGTTATGTTTCTCAGACGGTTGTCTATCTTAGTTCCGATTTTATTTGTAACAAGGGTACCTTTTTGTCTAGTGTCATGTTCGTGTGTCATTGTCCTTGTTGAAAAATTAAATTTTTTTTTGGAAATGTTGTAGGGCTTCATGACTTTATTTATAGTAAAATTTTATTATATTTAGTCTGAAAATTTCATTTGTTTTTAGGGTTTTTAACGATTAAAAAATTGGTTTGGTGTGGGCATTGTATTTGCTAGTTGCTACATGTATATATGGACCCCCATTGGATCCGCTTCTAATATATATATATATATATATATATATATATATATATATATATATATATATATATATAAATCCGGACTCGAGTCCTACATCACTGGGTCTAACATAAACATCACTGTTTCCACGTGAACACTGCCCTTCTTGTTCTGTTTATAATATCAGGTTTGGGAGATACATAGTCATCACATCAGTTATCTTCATTATTTCCTGACTAATGACCCACAGGAACCTGACGTTTACGACTAAACATCCGACAGTATGGCGACAGTGCCGTGGCATCATGGGAATTACTGTCATATATAAATACTAAATGAAGCACGCACGGCTATTGCCTACAATTAGATAAACTACGAGACTTGTTAAGCCAAATAAGGGTTATGTTTAACTTCAAATGTGACCTTTTATTGTGAGTAATAAACTTTGGTCATAAATTCACCTTAATACCATACAACTAACCCAATGATTTGCTATCCGTCATAGACATATTGGCCTTTGTCTGAGATGATTGTAGACAGGGTCGGATCCAGAATTTAAGAAAAGGAGGTGTCCAAAGCTGGAAGACTAATGAAGAACCTAAAATTAGGTGCCAAGGGCCGCAAAAAGTAGGGTAAAGTTGGCATAAATATTGGTCTGAATCCCTTAAAAAGGTTACGGCGGCTGAAGAAAGTGCCTTGACCCTCCCCCCCCCCCTCCCCTGGATCCGCTCCTACAGACCAACGATTAATCAACTTCCACAGGTCACAGGTGTTTGATCGCGTGTAGCCAGGAGGAAATAAGATTGGACATCACCAGAACATCTCCAAAAATTCCTCTTCCTAGATGAATATTATCGTCAGACACAAGTGAATTCTGCAAGGGAAGACAAAACTCCGGTGTACAGTGTAGTTAACTCATTAACGAACCAGATTTTTTTTATATGTTGAGCCTATGGTGTTCTGTTTTATGGAAATATGGACGGAAAACGAAATTATGGTTCGAAAACGTAATAAGGATTCAAAAACAGAATTATATTTAATGCACGGAACACGGCGGAGAGTCGGATTTAGAGCAGATGTAAACTGCGAATAAAGAAATTCTCAGCCAATATCTAGTAAAAAAAAAAAAGTATTTCAAACTGCGCCAGCCATTTACATTACAAGCAAGGTCTGCCAATTTCGGCTTACAACCGTTACAGTAAGCACCAACCTTTGATGTTACGATTATTAACGGACATGCCAGAAACGCTGATACCGCCATTATGTGATGTACAATGATGTGGTGGTAATCAACTGAAACAAATCAGAATTATTTCATTTTGAATTCTTCGGTCCATTAAACAAACGTTTTCCAAGTGTAAAAAGACATGATTACGTACCAACGATGTGAAAATTGTTTGGGTGTGAGAGTTCCAGTCGTGGTCTCGCATAACCATATTAAAGAAGCAAACAGATCAAAATCTTCAAGCGGGAAAGCTCGCATGTCATAGCGTCTCTGAGGCGAAATAGCTTTAATATAATATTACCATACTTGTTTTTCAAATGTTTGAAACGAACGACGGTAAAACACAGACAGAGCAGGTGCTTACTGATTTGTTTACAGATGGAGACCAATTGCCTTGCCGGTTCACTGATCACAGGCGCTGGATTGCTTACGTGTAGGCCTGACGAAGAAATAATTTATGCGAAGGACCAAGTATAATTTTAAATATACATAAGTAACTATGGCATCAATCACAACAGTATTTGTTTGCAAAACATATCAAGAGCCTATTGAACACATAATCGATTTAATCATCCTGATTTTACAAGATTTAACTCTTAGAATATGTAGTATTTATATAACATAAAATATAAAGATAACATTGATTTTTATTAAAATGGAAAATAAGTATTTATAAAACCGAAAAAAGGGGGTCTAATATTACCATAAAACTGATCCAATCCATTCTGGGAACATTGACCGTCTTAGATGATTGTAGATAGGGGCGGATCCAGGATTCAGAAAAAGGATGTGTCCAACCCAAAAAGACTAATTAAAATCCTAAAAATAGGTGCAAAGGGCCGAAAAAGGGGGGGGGGGAAGGGATACAGGTGGCAAAAATATTGGTCTGAATCCCTTAAAAAGGTGACGGCGGCTGAAAAAATTGCCTGGACCCACTCACCCACCCCCTCCCTTGGATCCGATCCTACAGACTAACGATTTATCAACTTCCACAGGTCACAGGTGTTTGATCTGGTAAGGGTTCGCGTGTGACCAGCCGGAAAATGACTGGACATCACCAGAACATCTCCCAAAACCCCTCCTTATCCAGTTGAATAAAATCGTCAGACACAAGTGCATGCTGCAAGGGAATTTAGACGAAATTCCGGTGTACGGTGCAGTGAACACATTTACGCCTTTATTATCTGTGTAACACGTTTCAAGTTTATTACAATTAAGTACAAGATTTAAAGAGATGTAATGTATTACGTTTCAAGTATAGGTTAAATCTAAACCAGAAATACAATATATATATAATGTTTCAGGCTAAACTCAGAAATGGAACCAAAGTATATTATTCTAATTATCAATATGTGTGTATGTGTGTAGGAAGGGTAGTATATACCCCCATCCCCCTATATTGACGCCCTAACCCGAGTCGCATTGCCTTCATTTTATTGAAGGCTTTCCTAGTATATAAGCTCCATTATACCGTACAGTGGCACCCTTACTAAAGCAATCGAGTTCTGTGCTTTAAATTAAGGTTCCACTCACATATACACCAACGTGAGTTTCTCCTGATATGACCATTTTCGTTATAGACGTGTTTGGATTAGTGCAATTTTGGCCCTCACACACCAGACTACAACTAGCATACTCATCGTCACAGTGTTGTTCCATCTTTCACAATTGACAGCTCTATAAGGCGCTACGAGGATGCAAATATTTAGTTATTTTTGAAAAAATAAAATCATGGCTTACTGGAAAACAGTCATTAAACATGAACCAAACCAATCTTTAACATTAGTAGTACACTTTTTAACAACGCCTACCTTTTCCTATAACCATCCCGTTTGAAATCAGTATATTGGTAAATCCCTCTGCATCCCTAAATCATGGCTGGCATAGGTTACTGGACGCGAACAAACGTGTACGCGATACAGGATATGACTCGCTTCCATTGAGACGGAAATAGCAGTTTCGTTCGTAAGTCCACATTTGCATTTATTCTTTTGTGCTAATTCATCATTTGTAGCTCAATGTTAAGATTATATATGGCTGTTAACCACGATATCAATGCAACAGGATGGATGTCCTTGCAAAACTTTCATTGGTATGGCTTGTATCACAACTCCAGTAGGCATTATAAGCCAAATGTAAATACCTACTGAACCGTGTGTTAACGTCTAAGTTTGGATGCGGGTTTGAGCCAAATGGATGATAATTCATGTTTGCGTAAGATGTCTGAAAGGAATTGAGAATGCAGATCTATTTAGTGTAGCTTCCAAATTGAATGGCAAGGACTCGAATGGGCCATAAGCGAAAGTTGGTGACCCTTTTTACGACCATCATTGTCAGGTCTGGAGTGACAACAACCCATGGTTCATTTGAAAGCCACTCTTTTGGATGCTACTTGGCCACGTAGGTCGGATAAATTGTTTCCTTGACACATATATCAATATCCGTCCGAAAAATCCAGCAGGTTAGCAGATGCCCCTGGCCGTCATCCACTCAACGAAATGAAGAAAACATCGTTTGCTTAATGGTCTGAAATCTTTCCCATAACTGGTCCAAGTTTAGTTTCAGCTAGACGCAATATCCACATCTCTATACAGAGACGGAAAGCACGAAGGCTTTCTAGTGGTATCCTGCCTGAAAGTACAAAATGTTTCTCTTTTGACAACATAAGCAAACATAATAATAGTTAACAAGCTAAAAAAACCTTGGACAGTGCCTCGATTAGTTATTATAACTACTTGCATAATCCATGTAAAATAAATTTTTATAATTTAACATGTTGCTTGGGGTCAAGGTCTTGTTAAAAGTTCTTCTTCTAATTGCCTGTTCGGTTTCAGCACATTCATCATGGCATTCAAAGTAGTTAATTTAATGCCTGGTCCCTACAATGGTGCAATCTAGTGCCGTCAACATAACGTTCAGCCAAAATAACAACTGCAAGCAGGCTCTATGGTTATCCACCCACCTTGTTTTAAATTATTTCAAATGGTTTACACATCCATTCAAAGAGCCCATTTAGTTCATTATAAGGTAATTATATGATTTATTTAATAATCTATGTCCTCGCTCACCATTATTTTATATAGAGTGCTTGTGAGCCTAATTGGCAGGCTTACTGTACGTAGGCTAAGTTTCAGGAAGCGGAAATATAAATACTAGTGTGGATATTGTAATCTCGTCGCTGTTACGCCTGAGCATAGTGTGCGTAGTGTGCGTATAATGCTACGTTAGCGATTATCGCCGCGATATATATATATATATATAGATATATATATATATATATATATATATATATATATATATATATTGTTACAGATGTCTTTTTTATTGTGTGGCGCGGGTGTAACTCGTGTTGTAGCGGCCTCGCCTGGCCGGGTGTTGCACTCTCAGTTTAATCCGTACTGTTTGAACTCTCGTTGTCATGCTAGCTATGGGCTTTCTCGCCTGGCCGAGTCGGGCAGGCTGACGTGTGAGCCCTGATATGTAGAGACTCGGCATTCGTTTTGTTAGATGGTTCCTGTAACGCGTGTGTATTGTGTATCATGTTAGATTCTTTAAATTGTTCGAGAAATAGAAAGTTCTCGGCTTTGGATGAGAAGCTATAAATAGGGGCTGTGTTTTAAAGCCGAGAGGGAGGTGAGAAAATATTCCAGCGGACACAGAAGCGTGTATGTCAGTTTGTGGGACCTATTCCGATAAGTGCGGTAATTATATATTTTCTTCAGATTTTCTTCTGGATTTGTGACGAATCTTATTTGGTCTTCAGTTTACTTTCAGGATTGTTACAAGTGCTTTACATTGGACTGTTATTCTGCGAGAGAATTGGTGTGAACTGTTCGCCCGGCTTATACATTTTAAAGGACTTATCGCTGTGACAGTGGTGTTTCCTAGGTACTGTGCACTTGGATTATTTTACTGTGTGATTGTATTGATTTGTTGTTATACTGCTGTTATACTGTGTAATTGTATTGATTTAGTGTATTATAATGTTAAGGTTGTTTTAAGAATAAATTATAGTTTTTTGTTAACAAAAACCACTGACTTCTTTATTCATTCCCCTAGACATTTCACGCTGCCTAGTGTTACAGAATCTGATTTTTTCTCCATTACAAAATTTATGTTAATCACGCATACGTGATCTGTTGATATAAGGTTCCGTAACAATATATATATATATATATATATATATATATATATATATATATATATATATATAGAGTCATCATTGTTTGCAAAAACTGATGGCAGAGTGCTCAATGGGTGACCAGAGTATTTCTATGTTGTACAGAAAGTACTAAACTAGTTTTTCTGCAGGCATTTAATGACTGATTAGTTTCGTACCACACGCTCAGAGCGTTTGGCACTCTTCAGATGTTGAAGCCTAATAGAGCCAATAATAATAATAATATTTATATGCAATTCCATCGTTTTGAACAAGGAATGGTTGGTCATGCATACCAAACTACGCTCGCAAATTTTGCCTTTCCTTGCAGCATTTACTTGCCCTTTTGGTTTGTGTCTGTAGATTGTATGCAACTGGAACAGGAATGGAATTTGTTCTGGTGATGTCCAATCATTTTCCCGACTGGTCATACGCGATCCCTTACCAAACGAAACGCCTGTGATCCGCGGAAGTTGATAAATCATTGTTCTGCTGTTACATCTACAACCATATATATGGGTAGTCAATACAAAGGGGGATGGGGGTATATATCCCCCCTCCAACACACAATTTTTAGCAAGAGGGGGACGGTCAATGTAATCATCCAACCTACTACCCTGAGAATATTATTTATATATTGAAAATAAAATATATTTATAATTAGAATTATAGAATTTGGTTCCATTCATAGTTAACTGAGAAATATTATACAGTCTGACCTCTTTCAGTCGCCAACCTCGCCTACCGCCAACAAATGACGAAGTCCCGATTTCCTCACTATTAATTTACTTCGTTCATTTGCCATACTCGCTATCCGCCATCCGCCAGGTGTTTTTTTACCCCAATATACCACATGCCCTTGATCATATGCCAGCTTCCTGATTCCAACTTAAGACAGGCCATTAATATTTGATCAAGCCCGTGTGTTATCGCTCGGACTCAACTGACCTGGCCGCGTCTGTATTTACAACATGTCACACCTCAGTGCTTGTGGGTCAAGTACCCGATGCCACTAATTAAAGGTGCCTAATCGCCTATCTGGCCATTATAAATTTAAGGTAATCCCTTAAAGCTTTTATAAAAATAGGCGAGGAAACGTGGACATCAACGAACACAGGCTGCTTGTTTTGTTTATATCAACGTGTTTATAATAATCGAAACAATTCTACAAGGGCATCTGGGAACAAGTCAGATAAACGAGAATTTTACAATGGCGTTTTGCAAAAAAAATGATCTTTCTACCTCCTCATATATGCAACCTACCACCTTAGGTTACATGTTTTTCCATTGCTGTGTTAACATACATGTTGTTTATAAACAAGTTCATACATCCTTCACGAAGGCCTTCTAAGAACTTTTCATGACCAATATTACCCTTAGATCATTAATATATACACAGAGGAAGCCAAAAAAAAAAATGTAAATTCTTTTTCAAAAGGGCACCTTTAATTAATGACTTTAGGCCCTTGAGTTGTTTGGGGACAGCTGTCATCAGCGAGTGATCGGTGTTGATTTCACACCTAGAGTTGTTGGTTTAAGTGTCGTTGAATATGGAGACAAGGCAAGGGAGAAATGTTTTGCTCATAATAGACAACGCCCCTAGCCATATCATACCAGGCGATTGTCATCGGTGACGCAGTTGGCTGGACGAAGCGTGTCTGAGATTCCGTCAAAAGCGCTACCATCGGCAATTGTTCGACACACAGGCGTGACCCAGGGGTGACCAGCCAAATGAAACATCGGTAAGACGGTCCAGTATCCTTCCGCTTCGGCATCAAGTTACAAATAGCCTCGATCGGGATTGACCACAGTGCACGTATGTCTCCTCAGAAATTCTTCAATGTCGACCAGAACATCGGAACGGCACAGCCTTTGAGCAATCAAGAAATCGTGGAAACAGTGACAGGCAGCGATGATACAGCCAGTCCAACATGTGAACCTGAGGAAAAAGTTCCCCAACCTCCGCCCATGTACGCCGAAGTCCGCCAGGCCATGATGACCATCTTTCGATATTTCGAGAGCTCCAACTACAGGGAAAAGTCCGATATTTACGCGTTTTACAGGATGGACAAAAGAATAACAGCTCTTCAGTCACAAGCTGATAAACAACGCTCCATTACGGAATTCTTTCGGGGAAGACTCGGATGAAAGTGAAACGGTACAACTAGGACAATGGAGAATTTTATATTTCGACCGGATATTTTTTAAATGTATATCTTTTTAAATACATTTTACACACCATATTTTTCTGTAGATATTTGTAAATTTTCTTTCTATGTGAATCAAGTAATGAAATTAATACACAGATTTAAAATGTTTTTTATTAATATGACCAGCTAGACGAGCCTAATAAATGCATATATAAAGGTTGTCCCAACTTTGGTTACCCCTACGCCTGCGAGTCACCCCACCCCTGATGTTGAATTGACGCCACTGATCTCAGACTTAGGTCAATGTTTACAGGATGGATAGCCCATCAGTAAAACAGTTTGATGGTAGTAATGTGAATATATGACCTCAGTTTATTTTCCACAAGGGAACGGTCACACTAGGAGGTTAAACAGACCCCTAATTTGGCTGATCAAGTCTCGTAGTACGTCTTATTGCAGGCACTGGCCGTACGGTGCTTCATTTAGTATTTATATATGACATTAATCCACATGATGCCACAGCACTGTCGCCATACAGTCGGATGTTTAGTCGTAAACGTCAGTTTCCTTTGGGCCATTAGTCAGGAAATCGTGACGTTAACTGGTGGGATGACTATGTGTCGTCCCAACCTGAAAATATAAACAGAACAAGGAGGGCAGTGTTCACGTAGAAACGGTGCTGTAGGACTCGAGTCCACCAGGACTTGGACTCGGGGTCCTGAACTCGGACTTGTACCCGGACTTGGAGGTTAGGACTCGAGAAATCAGACCGAGTCCATCTTCCGAGTTCAGCATTAATAAAACCCTGTCATATATTGTAGAGTAATTTCATATAGCATTCGTGTGCAATCTGCTAACAGAATATTACAAAAGACTGTATATATACTACGTTGTATATAAAAAGACGTTATATGTATGTGTATATATATATATATATATATATATATATATATGTATATATATATATATATATATATACAAATATATATATACTTAGCTTTAGTTCTGTATATGCAACTTAAATGTAATTGAACATAAAAATAAAAATCACGTATAAGCTAATATAAAATATGTGTGATAATCACTAATTCCATTTTAATTTACTTTTAACAGGAGATTATCATTAGACTCGGCCTCGGACTTGGACTCAGACTCGATCGGACCGTGTTGACTCGGCTACATCACTCCGGTGAAAGTAAAACAAATCAGAAAATACTATGAACGGTCACATGACTGATTATTGCGTATTCGTGCAACTTTACAATTATCTGATTTCAGGGACTGGGCAAGATACATGATGCTTTATCGAATATCTCTAAAACCGTTGTTTCCATTAAACATGATTTACATCTATGCAAACACCCTTTGTAGGAAATTAGGTAAAAGCAGTTTTGGACCTTATGAGCAGTTTTCCTTGTATAATTAAATCCAGTGAATAAGTAAAAACAGAAAATTCAGGTTATTATTACCATAATTTGGAGGGTTATATTTTTTTTTCATTACGTTGCCACATATGAGACCTGATGCCGGTTGTATTATTGCTGCTAGCCGTTAATACACAACTTCTTATACTAGTATAAGCCTGCATGTACACTTGAGTCGTGAGACAAGACAAAGGTGAGGACGCACTGTAACAGTCTTCCATCCTGTTGCATCATTACTGTTGTAAACAGTTGGTTATCTAAACATCATAGGCTATGAGTGATGAAATTAACACAATTAAGTGTAAACCCATCTCTATAGTAACAGGTCCATTGCCTTGTGGCGTACAATTTTGTATGTTTCTGTTCATTAGGTCAGAAATTCAGCAAACATGCAGGGTGATTTATCACTCTCGCACATGTTAGGTGTTGTTAGAAAGTACAAACACATCTGACGACTAATCTGGTTTATTTTACTTGACATCGTACTTGTAGGTCACGAGGCGTTTATAAAAAAGGACGAATATATTGCCTCCCCATTGACCCTTGCAGTGCGGCTCTCCATACAAGATGTTAAGGCACTCTGATGCTGGTCGGTGGCTCATTAATTTTGGAGGGCAGAAATGGCGCTACATTGCTGCCCTAGAATAGCAAATTGAATAAAGATAACTTCAAATGAGTACATTTTATAGGTATTAAAGTACTTGGTCTGCGTATATATACTACTACATTATGTTTTATACTTGTCTGAGTTTAAAATATCAGTTTGTCGCCAGGTGGTGCTCCGTTTCTTAAACCCTACTACAAATTAACATGCTGAATACCAGAACTATCAGTAAAGATTCTGACTAAATGATTATTTCAAACCGAGTGAATATACAGCTTTAACATGCTGAACCATAATTTTCATATATGTTAAAAATAATAATTTAGAAATACCACCAGGGCATCAACACAGGGGTGGGGTATACATATATATATATATACCCCCTCCCCCTCCCTTTTAATCAAGGGGGATTTTCAATGTAATCAACCCCTAATTTTCAGATAATAATATTTATAAATTGTAAATAAAATATATTGATAATTTAATTTATAGACTTTCGTTTCAAATCTGAGTTTACTATGTAGTATGTGTCTAAATCTCTTTTGTAATTAACCTATATGCGAAACATAATACCTTATTTTTTAAGCTTTATCTTTTACTTAATTTTAATGTAAATTATATTTATATATATTAATATATTACTTATTGTGTTACCCAGACAATAAAAGACAATATATATATATATATATATATATATATATATATATATATATATATATACATATATATACATATACATTTTCCCAACTTTGATTATCCTCCCATGTCTACTAGTCAACCCACCCCCTCGTTTGAAGATGCATTGACGTCACTGAATACCACTGACTCTGCTTAGATATTACTTGAGTAATCCTTGCTAGGGAATGACGACAATTTTCTATACTGAAGACATAGGAAATTGACATATTGTTTAGACACCAGTAAGAACTAATGATACGTTTTCAATTAGAGGCATTTGGAATTGTTCTTCCGGAAGATTTAGTTATTTCATAACTTACCGAAAGATTTCTTATAAACCCCAATAGTATTATGTTACTAATGTGTTACCCTTAGTAATTTGATATTCTAAATCTGAGATTAAGTAAGCTACTATTGCTACGTAAGGAGTTACAGTGACAAACTACAATATCAGCAAACAGGTTATAGGTGCACATCCTCGTATGACAGGTTTTTTGCTGACTATTTATACTCCATATGACGTACGAAGCCTGATAGCGAGACGTTGGGCTTTTGTGCCCAAGGTCTCCCAATTGATTTCCTTTCAGCGCCTCAAAGGCAAAGCAGCGAAATCTCGATAGAGCTTGAGATGTCCACTCAAATGACTAACGAATACAACAAATATTTAGGACATCTCGATTATTCTAGACCCCGTGCATATGAAACGTGAGGTACAGAGAGCTTAATAATAGCGAAATTATTACTTCAAGGGTATCTTTATCTATATTCAAAAGTACATGTGATACAAAGGGAAGTGCTTCAAGAGATATTTGAAACTTTATTATAATGTATATGTTATGTTTGAAACTTGTAGAACTCAACTACTAAGTTGCTTTCTGTATACAGTATTGGAGGGAATCGGATTTAAAAGCATAATTGAAAGATAAAAGTGACCGATGATCGATTATTAATCGATTATTTTGTGTACCATCCGTATTACCCGTGAAATATTTCAAAGGATTATACCTAAAATATTTACTTAATGGATACGATCTGACTTGTCCATCACGCTGAAAGTTCATGGTTGTTGACACTAATTTGTAGCACAAGGTTAAGATGTCGAATTTGGCCTTTTTTGTGTGTCCCGTCTTTCTTATGTCTCTGACAAAATAACAATATTTTTATCGGAATAATATGACTCCTTAGGATGTGTTTACATAATAGTTTTTGATTAATTATACAAAAAATGCAATCGTTTTACTCGATTTGGAAAGAAAACGACCAATCATCGATTTAATGGATTAATTGACACACCACTGGTACTTAGAGGAACCTGAACGGAGAGATTCATAAAAAAATAACCTATAACATTTATCATGTCAAACCTTGTATATTTAGGGTTTTAGTTTGTCTCTTTGGCCTCCATTCTTTTTAACTGCATACACATCAAATACTTATAAAAGAAAATTGGTTCACTTTTGTCCTCAGTTGTTCTCTGAATCCCCGTTGGGTATGACACTGTGCTATACCTCATTTTAAAGGTTATTGTTCCCGCAGTGACCTCGCCGATATGAGAATAAACAATATTTTAATGTACACATCGTTTTGAGTGATTTTTGCGGGTTTTATAAATTGCGTGGAGGTTACCACCGAAAACAGCCGAACTGCCTTCGGCAAAGACCGGAATGACTGCACGTCGCTTGGTGTTCTGGTTACTCATCCTCCAGCGCATGATTTTGGTCCATTGTGCATTGCATGTGAATAAACCCTGCTGTCAGTGACGGATTTAAGCATGTTTGACCTGACATTTTATCCAGTCACTGACCCACTTGCATGGTAAGTTAATATGAAAAACAGATGACTCTCCGAGACAGGAGTCATAAATCACAGTTGAAGTACACGCATTATTAGCGTATTTCTCATAGTAAGGGCGATACTATAGTGGCTGTCTCTGTATACGTTTACATTTACGTAGATAGAGTGAGTCCATGCCATAGCATTTTTTAAGCAGTTCTCTGGTCGTGAGTCAGATTTATTTAGTAGTTGTGACATGTGCTTTTGGTGAAAATAAAAATAATATATGAAACCAGTCAAAGATTTTGACAAAACCTGAATGCCCGCGTGTCCCTTTCCGGTTCGCAAATGTAAACATCATCACTTGCATCGTCTTCAAGGTAACATACTGCCACGAGCACAGCGCCACATAATAAATGTAAACAATAGTTGTACATATCATATTGAGACAGTTGCTCACTGAAAATCAATAATTTAATTTAACTTTTAGAACAAAAACATTGAGCGATCATTCCTCGTCCCATTTAAAACACACCCAAGCCCGGTAAAAAGCTTGGTTACTGGGTTTATCAGCTAATGTAGAATAATTATATCACTATAAAAGTCCCATGTTTGTCCAGTATCAGTCTTCTTTTTTCGTCTTGATGGAGGACACCGGGGTTGACAAACTATAAATCTGCACCATAAGGAATGCATGCCCCCGCCATGGTTGGGGGATGGGGTCCATGCAGTGAGATGCTCCCAAAACCATATTTGCATTCACTTATTCCGCTCATAGTTCTAGATTCATTCGTGCATAACTGACTATACATCTGTGAAGGTTACTCCTTCATGACGTTCATGAATCCGGTTCATGTACCGGATCAACACCAAAATCTAATAGATTCTTCATTGGCCCGAAATGAGATGTTGTTAACAACGACACAAAACACACACGAACACACAAAACCTACACACACACACGAATGAGGATTAACGTTATTCTTAATCTCTAGTCGGGCTATTTGAGACTCAGGGAAGAGAGGGATTTTTGCTTGACTGTGTCCGGCTTTTTTATATCATGCAAAAATATCAGACCCTGAGCTCAAAAAATAAGATCAGAAGTTTAAGTTAAGGTTTCTAAAATGGGGCCCAAACATCAATTATCTTTATAGCTTATAAATTAGATATTACAATACAGCTTCTTGACGTTGACTAGAACAACCAGAAGAGCCTTCCTTTTTCCGGTGTTTTGAGGTACTAAGTTAAACGTCTCTCCTTGAAAATAACAGAAGCCACTTCTGTTAAATGACGTGTGTTGTGACCTTAATTGGTACTTTCCCAATGATATGTCATGCAATCACAGTAAAAATAGGTCCACCCATCCCCATAAAAATAAGGAGGTTAGTGCAGATCAAAAGTTCCACTTAATGTTCATGGTCCTTTGTTTCTGCCATTCAGAGTTCTCAAATTACCTCTGCAGTGAATGGATTTTATTTTTCTGTTTGGTTATAGGACAATGATTTCAAGTGGAATAGACTTATGCGTGTTTTTTCTTTGATCCTTTGTTCTATATTATCAAAACAAAATCGCTGGATTAAGAATATTTGAATGCTGTTCTCACACTTAAAATTAATCGGGGCCATATAATGAGGGATAAAAGGAGGGGTTCAATTTGCTCCTCCTTATATCCTTTGCTATTTAAGTTCTCAGAAAAATATCTTACATTATAATGCAGTCATTTTTTTCTTTAAAATAGACTTGAGCTCAAAGCGTTAATCGATTAAATATAGATAATGTGAACATAACCACTTGGCCTAACTGTCATGACAGGCCGGAAGAGCCTTATACATCCGGTGTCGGGGAAAATAGAGTCCTTTAAACCTTTTTACTTGCAAAATGACACGATAGTCATGGGAACAATATTCTAACATAAACATAATGTCATGGAGTTTAACATTTATCGCAGCTCAACTTGGAGGTGTTGAATGTAAATGTCAGTGCTTTGAAAGGGGAAAGCAAAAAAAGCTTCCGGTCTTTTTTCATCTGTAGAACTCTAAGCCAGATTATACTTTCACAAGAGGAACATAGATGTCGTATGTCGTAAAGATGTCGTAAAAGTTTTCATATGTTAAGTATATATTCTCATATACAGTAAATGTCAAGGAAACTGTTTGCGTGAAGGTAAATTTATATATGTATGTATATTTATATAAAGATCGTTGGGAAACCACCAATCAGAAAGATTGCTTAATAAACTTAAACCACATGCGATGACCATGCGCTAATTTATTTTGGGATTGGTTTTCAAATTAAAATATCCTACTCGTTGACCCCTTAAAATAGCTCACATCATTACTCAGCATATACCATTTTATGATTAAAAGTGTGGTACATATGACGCATAAAAACGTGCATGAATGAACGGGTAACGGCCTACAACTGGGTTACTTGGTGGCAGACCAAAAAATTTGTTTAATAAGACCGATATTTCCCTTTTGGTGTTCTCTATTGATAAAATAAATGCAATGTTGCAGAAGACGCGTCGTTAGTATAATCCGTCTGAATGAATTCAGATGGGAGATTAAAAATCCAGATTTAGCCACGTTCCCTTTCATGAAACATCGGCACATTTATTTTCTTCTTAAGCGTGGTAGCAGCCCTTACAAAAGCCGGTAAAAGAAACTGTGTAGGATTCATTTGAAAACAGGTCGTTTTCGTGATCAAAAACCTGATTGGTCGCGACTAGTCTGGTACTACTTCCGGTAGACTAGTCAACATGAGAGCCGACATGAAACGCAGATCAGACAGCAAAGGAAAGGCCCTAATAAAAAACAGGATATTCGTAAAACAAAATTTTTGCGGTAGAAAAAATCCTGCACAAAATATGTAAATCAAAAACTGCCCGTTTTAAAAGAATAAATGACATATCAATACCTCAATACTTAAATCTACATTTACATATGAAGTGAAATTTAGAGAATTTGTGTCATTTCTTTAGACAAGTTTATATGCGGCTTATGGCGATTTATTTAAAAAATAAACTAACCCCAAAACCCGTTTAATTAGGATTTCGAAGAATACATTTGAAAGTAAACACCAACTGAAAATATATTGTAGAATTACGAAAAAAGTGTGAAAAAAATCTGCCTTTTTCACTCTTTATCACTTTTTTATATTTTTAAAACACTTTTTAGCAATTTTCTCACAATTAACCATGTAATTACTCTACCATGTCGGACCTCACATTGTGACGCCATAGGTGTTTGAGCACTTCAACATAATACTGGCGCTTTCTTGGTTACCATTTGTTCACATAGCCAGCGCAAAAAAATTTACCATGTCGGTTTAAAATTAATAATTTGCCGTCGTGCATAATTCATGATATTGATTGCAGCACTGATTTCTTAATAAAGGCTCCATGTTATTCACTGAATAAAACTTTTCAGCAGCTGAAATGTATTAATTTTTTTTTCTGAGGAAATCGTGTTAGAAATTCTTCCACGATCAAGAGGCAGTTACTCCTGAAGTTTATTAAATGTACAACAGCCGAAAAAAAAAAAAATTTGGTGGTTGCACTCTCGGCTTCTACGCTTCAATTACACCATGTAACACATTGACTGGTCAATATACAAAGGGACGAATGACGTCTTGGGAAATGTACATGGCTTTATATTCGGTCGAGGGAGATACAAAGCTTAATATTTGGGTCGGAGTTGCAAGGCTTATATTCGGCAAACGTGAATACAAGGCTTAACATTCGGCCAATGTGGGTATACAGTACACTTTCGGCCGACGGAGAAGCAAGGCTAACTATTCGAACGACGGAGGAAAAAGGCTCAATATTCGACCGACGGAGGAACAAGTGTTAACATTTGGCCGATGGAGGTATAAGGCTTAACGTAGAACCGACGTGGGTAAAATGCTAAATATTCGGCCTAAGTGGTTACAAAACTAAATATTGGGCCGACGTGGGTATATGGCTTAACATTTGGCCAACGTTCTAGTGATACTACCTCCATTTAGGTCGTCATCACTCTAATCCCGTTGTGCCACTGGCCGAAATTTGGGGCAGTGAAAAGCATGCATTTTCCGAAATGCGGCTGGTCGGGATAGGAGCTAAACCAGTCCTGAATTTGTGGTCACTAGGCAAGGTCTACAAAACCTGGCAGCCTATACAAGGTGTGTTAAATGCTTTTGGAAGAAGCAAAGAAAGTTGAAGAAAGAATAGTTGTGGAAGGTCACACAATTTGGCTCATCATACAAAGAAAATTGGACAAAGTCTGTCGTTTCAGACTCTTCCGGTTTTCGTTGGTCTGAATTCCGGAGGAACCGATTCACCGACTTTCACCTGTCTGGCCGAAATTCGGTACAGGAAATTCGGCCAACTCAAGAGGCCGTGGGACCATGTCTAAAGTTTGATGTCGGATTGTGTTCAAATCATTCGCGCATCCGTCCTTGCACAACTTTGCACCTAAAGCTTTTAGCTGAGTGTCTGATTTTGATGTCGTTCATGAAAAGATCGTGTCACAGCAGGTTATATGGACATAATCAGGAGCAATATTATCCCTATTCTTTCACACTATCAGTTCAGTTTTGCTTATACGAAAGTATCCTAGCAAAACCAGCCCAGCAATCATCCTCAGTATATCGCATAGGATTGTTTAACGACTTGTTACGGCTCTACGTGTTGGTAAACACAGTCCACGGTGTGTTTACCATTACAAGGCCGTGTGACAGGAGGTCGGATTGTGAGCCGAAAAACACGGTGTTTCAGCCAACAGGAACAAGTATTATTTTTTTTGGGTCAAGTCAGTCAGGGCATCTCCTGATTGACACGTGATGTGGCTCCGCGATGCACATTGCCCTTCGCGTTGTATTTATGTTGACACCTCTGATCGCACCCGATCCACTTTTTTTAACACTCGAGTAAGCAAAGACAGGAGTAAGCAAACGGTTTCAAGGCATTTTTAAAGGGAAGCAACTATTTTTCATGTTTATTCAACATGATTTATAGGTGATTGGGCCCCTTTAAGTTATTTTTCCACCACAGATGTCTTTGTACATGTACTTTTGTTACCCTGCCCACTAACGGCGAACAATACTCAACTTTCTGCATGCATCCCTGGTTATATTTGTCCGCTTACATCAAAGTAACGTTTTTCATTGTTTCAGTGACGTTTTTCATTAACTGCACTGACATACAAGGCGATAAATTCAACGACAGCTGTCGGAAAGGGGAAAATAAATAGGGAGATAAGAATATCTGAAACGTTTGTAATGATCTGTTATCTGATACATATAATTTCATGGATTTTTTCCCACACTCATCCAAAAAGCTTGAAAATAATCATAAAAATGACAGTTCACTACATGTATATCATTTACACGCTTAATAATTTAGCCATCAATTGTGCAAAAGAAAAGGGTTTTTAACAAATATAACCGGCTGATCATAAATTATGCAGACCCCAATTATTCGACATCGTTACGGATATGGGCGTTTCTCTTAATTCATTGATCAGATTGCGCTGACTCATATCTACAGGACGCTTTAATATAACTATCGCAGGAAACGAATCTCCTGTTTTATACCATTATCCTGGCTTTCATAAATGACCACGACCTGCAATATTCATTCTCTATTGTTTACGAAAGATTTGATCAACACGACTTGTCTAATTAATAAACATTAATGGTCCAGCAGATTTATCACATCAATATATGCTTAATTTATGGCAAAACTACCAAACCTCTCATGGAGTGAATGTTGGTATGATCTGATAAAACTAATACACATGCATATTATTGATATCAAGTATTAAAAATGGTCAAAAAAGATTTCTCATGTAACTTATTCCAACTGGATGCCTCTTCCATTGTAGTCGCCATTCCATAATGAGTTTACGTGATCCGTTTTATTTATACTAAAGTATTTCCCCTAACTACTTGGGGAATAAACTTTCCCTTGAAGTAATCTGTGCCCTTTTGTCCTCAAGTTTGCCAAGATGTTTATACTTGTGTCATTCTAGTTATTTAGTATTTCTTCGAAGCTTTGGAGTAAGACTGGCAGAATGTTTTCGTCATAAATGAAACATAAGTAATCAGTTCATGTCGATATAAATTGGGAATACATTTGCAAGGCAATAATACAAAAACAAAAAAATGTTCTACAGACTCTGAAAACAAAAATTATACGGTGCGAGCGGGCTATGATTTTATTTTTAAATATTTTGTCAATATACGGGCCGACACAATACATGGAATTGTGTAAACGCGTAAGGAAATCTCGCTCCAGTTCTTGAAACGGTGCATATAATCAACATTAGAAGTGGTCGAATTTCCATACCTGTAAGGATGAAAGATTCAAGGCAAGAGAGCAAATCATTAATTTTACCGAAGGCCTCACCAGCTTCTGTCGCTCAAGGGTAGCGCACAGTATTCAAAGCCGGGAGATCATGAGTTCGAACCCGTGAGATTTTTCACGTTCAGACCCCTACCAGAGTGTGCGCTCTGCAGGCTTAAAGGGAAGGTCGTGCCCAAAGGCCGTGCTTCACTTTCATACGAGTACCCTTCGGGGCTTCCTGGGTGGTAGACCCAGCAATGGGGACGATTACACACCCAGGGCCCGCAGGTGCACTAGTCACCAGGCCTGGTTAACAGCAGGATAAAAAATTAGAAGGAGCGTGTGTTACTGCTCTGTCAAGTATTCCGAAACCGGAATGAACTTCTGCAGACGAATTCTCCATAATACGTCCCTTCAAAGGCGGGCGTATAAAAACATGATTATCTTGAATTTTCATTTTAAATTTCTTTAAATTAGGAGTTTTTTTTATAGAACTTGGACTCGGACTTGAACTCGGGTTTCAAATGACTCGGACTTGAAAAGAGTGGACTTGAAATTTTAGTACACGGACTCGAGTGGCCTGGACTCGGACTGCACTCAGACTCGAATGGTGTAAAGTCGACTACATTACTGAATTAGGAGCGAAGATCCGTAGAACAATAACTCTTACAGCGTGGCCGGATGACCTTCAGTGTTAAATTCTAGAGGCAAGATTGAACAAAGATGCATCGGGGAGACAGACATGGAACATGAACAACGGCTCTTTGTTGTCGTGGGAACCACCACACCACCGGAAAGACACGTAAATATTTAGACAGAGTGTCACGGATACGTCCCGACTAAATATATTTCTCTGACATTTGTTGATTACAGCTTGTTCACATGAGGGCAAATCAGTTTACAGCCGAATTCACGGAAAGATCTCATTCAGCTGCGCTTAAGCGATGTCCTATTAATAGGGAACATCGCTGTTTATGTCAATGAAGCGCAAATGTTTAGCAAGCATGATTTTCTTTGAGTTACACTTTGGAAGTATTAACCTTGATGTCGTTAAGACCGCATAAATTTTCCATTTTCGTCCTTGGGTTCTATTTACAAATTATTTATTACCCGTATCCACAAATAAACGCCATTGCTGCTTTGGTATATAGGTTTGCAATACAAAACTAGACGGAGCAGCCGAAGGCTATTTATAGGTAACATAAAGTCCCCTTTGATTGCGCTGGTATTGTGGATTCGAAAGTCTTGGCAGTTTCTGGGCCACAAAGTACGTAGGAGTTTTCCTGATAACTTTTGTGTCCGCGGGACTTTTCTCTGGATAATAAATGTTGAAAAGATGGCCGCTTGCCTCAAAAGGATTAAAACGGCCAAACGTGAAAGCGCATCAAACCATAAATCTTGTTTAACTGCTCTCCCGGAACGAAAAGCGGAGGAAGAAGTTACCTTCCGCCCCAATGATTGCAGCCCTTGTATCCAATAATCTTCAACTTTCCGAAGAGCCTGATGTATGGGAGCCAGGTATATTCATTAAGTATAAAGGGCCATGCGAGGTGGGACGTAGTCTCAATTTGCTTGATTAAATGCTAAATCAATCGGACTGGCGCCGATAGCTCATTTCGAGGTTTGGGACTTCTTACATCGAATATTTCTGCTTGAAATGAATGAATCCAGGTCTCTAGATTTCACTTTTTTAAGCGAGAGAATTTAATTAACTCTGAAGGACCAATTGTACCCTGCATGTTATATGAAGTAATTGCAAATTTAAGTAAAAGCATGTTTTGACTTTGAAACACGTAGTGTCATATGGATCAGTGACTGAAAGACTAAGCATGCTGGTAATTTTCTGATGAAAAAAAAAAACGTATTGCCCTCACTTTGTGATCAAGGCTAATGCCCTTATCCGAGTGCTTTGGTGCCACAAAGTCCATAAATATGTTATTCATATTTAGTGACCTAAACATTTTTGTTTTTCATTACTTTTTAAAGTAATCACTACCTGAGCATTTCTAGAAACATCTTCTCATTATAATCGTTATAAGCTTGACCATATACAGGGGCAAAATCTAGGAATTAGGAAATTGGGGGGGGGGGGGGGGGGGGTCATCCCAGGAGGACTAATGAAAACCCTAAAAAGGGTCCAGGTCTGGAAAGGAGGGGGGGGGGGGGTCCAGTCCGCAAAATTTGTCTAAAAAAACATTGTTTCTGATGAAAAAAGGGGGCAGCCCCCCCCCCCACCCCCCACCCTGATCCGCTTCTGATATATAATTTCATTTTAATTTAGTACGACTTATTATAAAATTAGTCCGATTTAGTACATTAAAATAAAGTACTTTAGCTGTAAGTGTTTTGGTAACCTTTAGTTTCTAACAGTGGGCTGTTATTCATTGTACACTTATATAATGGAAATATATTTTAACCATTAAGCAGGAACTGAGTGTAGCGACGTATTAGTTGTCATTGTTTCCTGCGATCAGAAATTGTTTTGAATCCAGTCCACGACATAGTCCATTTATTTTTCGCAAAGCTAACGCAGGGACCTAAACCAGAAAGTTGACTCGAGGATTCGATCTAAAAACCTTTGCTCTACCAGGATGTTCTTGATTCCAGAGATGAATTGTAATAGATTTTAATTATATTTTCCCCAGTAATGCAT
Organism: Sipunculus nudus; assembly: GCA_026874595.1. Classification (NCBI taxonomy): domain Eukaryota; kingdom Metazoa; phylum Annelida; class Sipuncula; order Golfingiida; family Sipunculidae; genus Sipunculus; species Sipunculus nudus. The sequence goes on along the minus strand of CM049316.1, from coordinate 64,571,610 downwards.
TTTGGACACATGATATCTTAAGTGACGTGGGAATATTGATTAATATATGTAATCGTTCATTAATTGCATAAGTTCCAGTATTTTTTTCTGGAGAAGGATAGTTCCTGGCACTTTTCTTTCTTTCATACATCAGAACGGGAGTTCGATTTGGTTTTACCTCGTCCGGCGTTCCAACCGCTTCGCTAGAAAAGTAGCTTTATTAGCGAGACAGTTCGGTCCGCTTTAATGATTGTGCACCCCGTAACACACCCCCTTTTAAGAGCGTTCTGCTATCCGAACAGGATTAATTATCCAAGGAGACACTTTTTTGGTGAACTAGGTGGCGGTAATTACCTAATAAGTTAAAACCAACCATTCCCCTGACCCCAACGTTGGGTATTATCCCGGACGACACCCCCCCCCCCCCTTAAGTCACGTTAACATTTTTGCTCAGGGGAAAATATTGGGCCGATCCAACCGTTTTGCTAGAATAGCAAGCTTCACTATCGAGACAGTTCGGTCAGCTTTTTATATGCACCTTGTAACAATATAAAATCGTTAATTTTAGTAAAGTAGCTAACAATGACTACTATAAGACCGGGTCTTTATATCGCTTATATCATTCTGCAACATAGATATTCCAAAGCCGAAACACTGGTTAAAGCAAGACGATTAGGAAAAAAATTCAATGCCCCCAGCTTGAAATGAAATGTCAAATATGATATAACAGTAACCTATGGACGGAACACCAGCGTGATTTCATAATTTAGTTTCGTAAATTATCTGTATTAGATTTGAGGCAGGGATTACCATTGTCTGGTCATTAATTTGAAGATCACCTCTGATGAAGCTATTCGATTCTACAGAATCAGGACACGTCGAGACAGAGGCTAATAAATCTGTCTCAGGCCATCAAGATGAGTTATTTGGTTCTTCCCCCTGAGATGGGTCAGCAAAGTGCTTATCTCCATAAAGTAAGCCACTTAAAGGAGGTACACCATCCCCCAGTGCTAAGAGGTTATGGCGAAAATTGAGCGTTTGTATAATGACAAGAACAAAGCAGTTTTACATCCGCAGGCCCGCAGGCCGCATGCTGAGGAAAATGCCCGATGTCAATTAGTGCAATACAAAACATTCTCTCATCGAATAATGTCTTTACAAGGGATGCCTGTTTTATTTTTTTTTTGTATACGGGATCCGCTTTCCGCTAATACTGGGGCATCATCAACTAAACTCCGGCTATTATTAATTAATTAACTGATCAACAACCAGAATACACTGTGAAGCAAAGTTTTAAAAAGACTTCTCACGTGTGAATGTTAAAAAGAGCGGGTCGAATAAGCCGTCTCATAAGTTAACTTTGCTTTTAGTATAACTACACGAATTATGAATCCTGATTCTATCAACGTTGTACAGGATTGTGTGCAACTGCACATATTCCTTTAAAAGCTTGAGAAACTGTTCACTATTATTTATGAAGCAATTTATCATACATTAATTTTTATCTGTGTGTACCAAATAAAATCGATGTTTGATTAATGCTTGTGTTTCTATCTTAAATTAACTTTTTTAAAGCGTGTTTAGCTTTTTATTGATGTACTGATGTACCATTTGGTCCCCTTGATGAAACGTTTGCCCACGCTTGCTTTACATGATTAAAAGCAGGAACATATCTCTATTAACTGAACCTAAGTACATCTCCAATGCAACTGAAAATATTTCTTTGAGCAAATGCTACTTTTCTCATGTTACAGTAATCGGCCCACGTTTGTCTTCCGTCTGTGCCGCCAGCCGTTAGAAGAGTCTGTTTCATGGACTTATGTTTCCATTCCATTCCGGATTATACGTTGAGATGTTGTTGCGGGAGAAATACGGATTTGGGCACTATTGTCGCTGAAGTTCATAGCCAAATGGTTAACAAAGATCGTGCCTGGACCAAGTGATATGAAAATATACATCATATACATGTCTTAGGCAACGTGTATACAGCATAATGAAATGTATAAAGGCTCCTCTAAACTGCCATTGATACAACTTCATGGCCTCCGCCTAGAAAATATGCGATCATCTTATAGTTCGTGTATGTGTATACCTCATAAAATAACATTGACATTTCGGGAATGATCTCATAGAAAATCAATTAGATTTTGGTGTTGATCCAGCAGATGATCAAGTTTCAGGAGCATATGCAAGAAGCTTTCACAAATGTACAGTCACTTATGCACGAATGGAATTATAAATACAACTGCAAGGCATTCTAAATGACACAGATTGTGACGCTCAGAAAGAGAACCCAGCGGAAACCACCGACCTTTGGTTGGCCACTACGACCAACTTATCTCATAACCACGCCTTGATTCGAATCCGGGTCGCCAGCGGAGAGTGCCGAGCGTATTTCCACTCGCCTTTCCAGACCATGTTAAACGGATTATTCACTTTATTTTGCTTGTGTCAAATTACAATGGAACTTGTCTGAAAGACTACCTGTCTCATAAGACCACCTGTCCATTAAGAACACCCTTGAGTGAACCAAAAGCATTTAAATTAGTCATAGCTGACCTGTCTAATAAGACCATATGTAATTAAGACCACTTTTGGTGATCTTATTACGCTGGCCGAATTTACTGTATGAGTGACTAGTATGTCAGCTGAGTATACCCTGACCCATGGGCCCCATGTCAGTTAATCAACTTCTCGATCCTGTTGTCATTTTTTTATTGAAGGTTAATCAGGTAAGATAATATAATTGCACAAAAAAATCTATAATCGCTCCATTTCTCATTAAAATCATCACTGAAGTGTAATGATCATGTTGATTGCATGCTTATCATGTTGAAACACAATAATTCTAATTCAGATATTTTGATCCATTTCAGAATCATCTTACTGATTTGAAGTGCGCCAGCCATGCAACGAGCCTTAAACTGTACATTCAACTATGCCAACTGAATATGTCTCTCTCTCTCTCTCTCCCTCTCCCCTAATACTGTGTCTTTCTGTCTATATATGTATATAATACAGTGACGGATAAAGAAAAGCGTTCAGAAACATGGACCCTCCCCATTTTGAGCAACCGCAACCTTTCTTAGAGGGTTTAACCCGATTTTTCGTGGCCTAGGCCATATGTTTCGTACCATGTGTCCTTTTTATGATTTATTTTAGTCTTACTGAGTTGGACCTCCTCCCCAACCAAAAACTCTGCACCCACCCCTGTAATAATTTCTAAAATTTACCGGTATATTTTAAAAAGATGTGGGGAGAGCTATGCCCTGAGGAATGCATAAGTAGAATAACATATATTCAAAGGTGATCAGTTTATGTACCTCTGTCTTGTTAGTAAGAACATCACTGGTGCTGACAAAACAGGAGAATCTATAACATACTTTTAAAGTGTTCATTTATTGCATTTAGGAAAAGAAATTATATATGTTTTGTTATTATACAGGAAATACGTATATGCGCATTGAATTTTTTTAAAATTTCAGACGTAATTACATAATTACTGAGAGTTAATATATATATATAAATAATTACGTAATTATTTGTCTAAAATATAAAAAATTAGAATGCGCATATATATATATATATATATATATATATATATATATATATATTAATTTTAAAGAAATTTAACATCCATATTCTCAGATTTATAAAAAAAATTGGTGATACACATGCATGTAACAACTGTCTCTTGATTCTACGTATATTTTTATATCTGACACTTCCACCAAAAATACAGTGGAGGCACAGGAGACTCACAGGGACACTTTGTTCCTTTTTCAGAAACACATTTTACCAGAAGAATTTTGAGTATGCAATGTCCTACAGACATTTTTATGGTACACGCGTCCAGTGTCGACTAATTTTACGAGCCAGTAAGCAAATATAGCCACAAAAACCATGGGGGAAAAGACCACAATCAAGTCTAACGATTGAGAGTTTGACCACGTTTAAACATGAGACAGCTCTGCAACGTGCTGTGTATTGAAGAACGATTTTCTATCAGTACTGCTCTCTGCTTCGGAGGACATTCTTCTTCATGCTTCATTTACTAGATTTAAGGAATTCCATGGGCAAAATACGAGACGCCCAAGTAGAGCTCAATGCCTGTGCAAGATGTGGGTTCAAGGCTATTTTACTTCGATTGATACAACTCAACGGTATTTCCATGAAGAATATTTTTTTTGTAGGAAGTGCGGTCTTCTATACCTTCGCTTTGATGGAAAAGGGTGTAAAACTAGACAGCGCTCGGAGCGGATACGGATTAAGGTAGCACAGGCCCTCCGCTGTAATTAACCAAGTATGCTTCCATAAAGTGATTACTAGTATTTTTTAACAGGAAGTGTGTATGTATTTTTAGCTAATACATTTCTATCTGTTAAGCTTCAATATGTCTTGATCTAGCTCATTTATAAGCCTACTATGATTAAAAAGAAAATCCCTTCAGATTCACAACATGTTTTGCCTACCCGTGGTAATAAACGCACCTGATTTTACACATTTTCATGTGAGTTATTACTTCTTTGCGGGGATAAAGTTATTGGGGTGCCTCAGCCCTTCACCAATTTAACACTCGCCTCAATCCACCATATGGTAATAGAAATCTTTCGACAGCGCCGCACCTTTGTAAAATTTTCTCACGACTCTACCCGGCCAGGCACACTGATTACGACTCACAAGAGTACGACTCTGACGGAAAGGGTTTGTGGGCATAAAAATCCTAGCCCCACAATGCATCAGGGTTTTTAAATACATTAAAATGTTTTGGATAAAAATTGTTTCATGGCAGCTTACATAAACATGGGTATTTTTGTGGCAAGGGCCTATATGTAATATTTTGTACGCATGCGCATGTGGAAGGTAAACAGAAGGTATTTGCAAGAAATTTGATTTTGAAGATTGACAGCTGAGACAAATAGTCCCGGCAAATCCCACAATTCCAAACTGGAAGATGTTCGTATTGAGCAGAAAAGACCTGGAAGGGTGAGCTGCAATGATCAAGCTTTTCTATCGTACCAATTCCAGCTGCAAGTGGAAACGTCCTTCTCAGAAAAATAGGTACAAACAGCCAATATAACCCCGCATTCACTTAAATTGCTCAGTCTCTCCCAAATTTCTTTCAGCTCCGTGCACCTTCAGTTGTTTGGTGTACCATTGTGTGGGTTCGTTATGATTACTCTTATTAAATAATAGGTTGAAATTTGCTTCCTCTGCGTTCCCACTTCGTCGACCTAATATGACATTAAGACTATTTTATCGTAGACATGTATCCGATGCCAGGAAAAAAAAAAACAAAAAACAGATACGGATACGGTTGTCGGTGCTGTCAGTCAAAACGAAATTACCAACATTGCCTCTGGGCACTCCTCGTCGGTATCCGTTTTTTCGAGCAAAATTCAACCTATAATTCAATATGGGTACTTTTTGAGTAGCCTCATTATATAAAGGTGCTGCGGCCACCAAAAGGAAAACTATTAATTTTATTTCCTTTTTGTAACGATATAAATCATGTGCTTTGCCCATCGGTGTAGTGTAAACACAAATTCAGGGACAAATTAAGGGGATTGCCGAACACAATTTCCCTATATGGTACTATATTACCAATTTAACACAGCAAATGCAAACCGGTTTCAAACGGTGTTGAAAGCGCATTAGAGCGTTCACACGGCAATATAAAGAGTTTTTAACCCATTTTAACCAAAGCGTTTTTGGGTCAAGCTCCGTATCGTGTGAACGCACAAGAACGGTTTGGACCCAGTTTTCACGCAAGAACTCAGTCGCAGCGCAAGCGTGAATTTTATGTCAGCATGTTGTCATGTTGATCCACAAGTGAAATGTACACATGATGCATTGTTGCTAGATGCCCGTGTGAACGCACAATACGGTTTGAAACCGATTTGACCAATCCACTTTCACTTTGAGCAAAACGTTTTAAAAGCGTTTTGCGTGTGAAAGGAGTATTGAATAATCTTTATTTTTTATGGCATACATTTTAAGGTTTTATATTTTCATTTAGTGGATATACACTTTCAATCTCAGTATGAAGTAGCTTTGCCCTGTAAGGCAACCAAATCTTTAATTATCTTTTCTTGTTTAGCGTTACAGACCCTAGGGAGGAGAGTTTACCCTTTAAATTTTTGTCAGATCTGACCAAAGTGGTTCTGACGTGAGGATATGCAACAACCCCTATATATTACGCATAATACAGTTGTGTAGAATCATTTGGGACATAAACTATAACTTAATGTTCAGTATGTTTGAAAATATTGACACTCACTCTCAAGAAAATCAGGTACTTGTTACTTCAGTCGGTAATTGTTTATAGCCTGGTAAGACATGCCATTCGAAAGGCTGTTCTTGAGAAAAGTCAAGGGAATCTGTTCGTGAACCACCATCTATCGTGTGTTGCATGAGATTCCCATTTGGGGTCGTGTTGAATTAAGAGGGGAAACCCTCCCCCGCAGGTGTTAGGACTCCTTATATGAATGGAGGCTGATTTGTCGGGCTTGGTATTAGGTTGTATTCAGCTGTTTGCCAGCCTCCCACCGTACCCTAACCTAGGGCCTCTCGTTTTTCTATATAGCACTTTACACAGATAAAATAACTGAAAGACGAACGGGAATACTGAAAAAAACTGTCACATTTGAAGAAGAGAGACGGAGGGAAGTTTCTTCATTTCTGGCAGTGATTGGCAATGACGTAGTTGGCTGCAACACATTCCGCAGGCCCCCCGGGGTACATATTACTGCAGCAAATATATAGACCTCAAATTAAATATTTATATTACTTATTGACATAAGCGGCCTGTCCTGGCACAAGGGGTTACCATGATTACAATACAGGGCTTTCATAACATGAATGCACTTTCTTAATTGACTACAAGAATGCTCTAGTGCACAAAACCGCTATTGGCACATGCTATACTGTTGGAGAATATAAAGGTCATGGCTGGTCCAATACTTATTAATTATGAATGATTAGAGTGGCCAATAACAGTGTTTATTATGCAACCCCCCCCCCCCCAGCACTGCAAAACCATCGAAGATAATTTTTTTTCTTTAATCGTTCCTTAACCGTGTTTTCAGCTGGATCACGAAAACGGCTGATTGACCAAAACTTAACTTTGGTAATAATTCATAGTAAAAGTCAGAAATGACAAAGAGATAAGGAATCTTGCATTCAAAACTAATGAAATTTGTTTGAAATAACTGATTTTTTTCATCCATTCGCAGTTTTCATTTATGGCGTGTGTATATCTGGTTTTCTTTTTTAGCATTAAAATTTTACAGTTACATTGGAATTCTAGCCTGCTTCATGGGAGATTTAAAATTTTTCTTTAAAATTTTCCTCGACTGTCTCACACAAACATACAATTTTATACACATACATATATATATTTATATATTATATATATATAATATGTGTGTATGTATGTATATAGGCGTGTGAACCATTTGCCCACAAGGTCTGCATGCAGCCACCCCAGAAATCCCTCCTCCAGTGAATCCTGGCTACGCCCGTGATCCTGATATTATTCATGTTTTAAATATTTTCAGGTCAGCTTTTCCTAGCTTAATTAAGATATGTCCCTGTAAATTAAATTCATATAAAGCACAGATTTTTTTTTAATTGGCTTAATAGCCGGCAGGCCTGTGCCGGCAGTTTAGTCCATGGCACAGGCTAAATAGCCGGCAGGGAAAATACACCTTTTCGGCAGGCTAACAGGCTAAACTGCCGGCACCTGAATGCTTGCTCTATTTAAGAGTTTCAGTGTGATACCCATTACTTTTCATTATTATTTTGACAATGAGATGACAATATAGTGCTGACTTACCAAATTACATATTTTGCTGGTCTATATGTAAGAATTACCAGTTCGTGTGGATATTTTTTGCACCATCTCACAACAAAATGGACTCAACAGATTTAATTGGGGGTGATGTAAGATTGTTTGATTACCCATGATCAATAATAGAGCATGAAATAGAACATGCATTTATTTGCCGGCAGTCTAGCCCACAGGCTTAACTGCCGGCAAGGTAATTCCCTGCCGGCTATTTATCCTGTGGACTGTTTAGCCACTTCCTTTTTTTATATTTGACAAATCGGTCCAATTGTTTAGGAGCAATTGTTTTACCTGTGAGTTACACAAAATATATTATATCATGGGTTAGTGGTTATGCAAGCTGTGTTTCTGGTATTACCTGATGGGCTAAATTTCCTGCATCACGGCTATTGGAAGTTAATGTGTCACTTTCAGAAAATTAAACTGCCTGTGCAACTCAACGTTATTGGGCACAATTTGATACTTCAGCACGCAGAAATCAATACCTTTAAGAAATCTATTCTATTTTGTTTATGAAATGTGTCCCATTGGTACTGGAGGAATCGACTGGTATGCACAGAAGAAATATTTGTAAAAGATAACCAATTATTCAAACCATTACCCGAATGCTGAGGGGAGAAGAATACTGAAAGACTGCGCCTGTTTCACGAGATTAGACATGGTGATCAATCATCCGGGTGCTTTGATATACGACTTGCCTCTTATGTTGTTAATAAAAAAGGCTATCAGCACTTGCGAGTGCTGTATTTCGTGTTGCGGTAAGCGGCCCGAGCTGTTCAACCGAAAAGCCGTGGGGACCATTATCATGCGATCGGCTAAGGAAACGACCATCGTGCGAGGGCGATATTTGTACATTGCCGAAGCCATGAAAGTCATGACTGCCGTGGGAAATCAGCCCCATTCTCCCTTAAATGCAACAGAAAATTCCATTTTACACCGGTCTGATGCTAGTAACAGGTCTAGCACGGTACGAGCCATGTTTCCGCGGCCTAATCACGAGTCAGCAATATATTGTTTCCGCTTCCGGCGGATATTTACCTCAGAATAACCTTTTTTTAGTGGACGAATCTGGTGAATTAATTAATTATTTATATATTATTATGATGTTTCGAAAACGCAGTGTTGCTTTTTTTTGGTCATATGCTTATGTTGGTCGACGTGTGCGTTATTTAGGGAATTCAGTAATATTTGTAGTTTTATCTAGATTTAGCACTTTTATCGCTCTATAGACCCTTTAATTTTCTGCCTGATTTTAAATTCACCCTGAACTACTCTTCATCCTTTAATTACGGGTGGTGGAGCATCAAGGAAGCGGTCGTCCTTTAATGAACTTAATTATGTAGATTTTAAAAACTCATTATAGCCATTATAGCCGCTTCGACACCAGTGGGTGATTTAAATTTGATGTACTTTTTCTTGTCAAACTTCCGATTTTATTATGAACTCCTTTTGCTGTAGTCGCTACAGGGGATGATCAATGATTACCGCATATTAAATATCAAGGAAATCAAGGAGGGGTTAGTTTTTATAAATTCTTGATGAGAAACCAGTTCAAACAGTGCATAACTCTCTCAGAAAACCTGCAATTCGATGAACCTTAATCAGGCATACACCGTACCTTTTAAACTGGTCAGCACCAGGCGCTGATGCTATTAGTAATGCAGTGATGTAGAAATTCAGGAAAGGGTAAAACATTTTCAAGAAAGAGCCTTGAAAAACTTTAATAAAATATTATGTTAATGTATAGATTTTATTTTAAATGTTGAAGCTTATTCAGTAGAAGTCATGAATAATCTTAGTTCTACGGATGGCATAATATAAAAAAAATGAATTTAGTTTCTTTCACAGACATACGATGGCGATCTTGAAACAATTATTGGGGAAGCTATCTTGGGGCAGTGGCGCCATAATTGCTAATGCAATGAAAAGTGCTGCACGGCAGAAAATTCCAGGCATAATATATCTGAGGTACTTAAATTGGTTTTAGCAGGAAGGTTGTAGGAAAAAATTATGAACAAAACTGGGAGTGTTGGCTTTTTTGTTAATACCGGAGGGAATTGATTCTATGTGCGTTTTTTATAAATTGCTTGACAACAACTGTTGCACTTTAGAAGCTGCCATACAGCGCAAAAATGAGATACACAACCACCTGTTTTCCTGTAGCGAAATGGAAGTTCAGGAGGTGAACCTTAGTTTTCTCTTTAACTTAATGTCCTGATCACATGGTGGCAAATACATTATGTGACGTTATATGAGGAAATATAGTCTAGAAAATGTCCCTCTAAAGCCTAGGTGTCATTTACCACGATCTCTCTAGGGTTACGTTTTGAAGGTCGTGAGGCCACTTGGTAGGACGTGGACTTTGCCGTAGGATACCTTGAATGAACGTGGGTTGTCGTGAGGGGTCCCCGTTCTTTGTGAAATGTTCAAAGATAACAGGACGTATGCATCTCCTAGTACCCTTGGATGTAACTGATTTGGGGGGTCAAACCTGGCAGCTTGGCCAAGCCAGGGAAATTCTAAAGTCGTCCCAGAACGTGGCCCGTTGAAGTGGCTGAACGGGGTAACTGTGACGTCGTGGTGTACGTGAACGTAGATGAGAGGTAATAACTTAACGAAAACGTAGCGAGTACTGGGAAGAACGGGGATTATCTACGTTTTTTTACGACAAGCAATTTTACGGTAGAAGAACTTGGCAATGCGGTTGCATAGGTGAACGTCAAATACCGTGTGGAGACCATGCCGTAAACACCACGAGGACAGGGTTTTCAAATCAATCACGTTCATTCCCAACAAGGCCACCTTCTGGCTTGCCGTGCCCGAACCGTGGGACATCATGGAAGGACGTGGCAAACTGTGTCCTAAGCTTAAACTTTGCAGACACACAACGGAAGGGGTTGATAATCGGATTATAAAGAAAACAATATTTTACGACATTAGTCCCTAATCGTTATTTTAATCGTTCAGTAAGGTTCATCAGATATTTTTAAGGTGGAGCTGTTAGGTTTCGGTTTTGCTTTGATGTTTTTTCTTAAGAGCATTCAATATAAATGAATGTCGTAGTTTGTGACGATAACGTCCCGAGTCCATGGAAGGGATGAAAATAAATAAGACATTCGACATTTCAATTGAAGCCCTGAGCAACTGGAGTTAGGGACGAAACCATATAAGGAAACCAAAATCTAGCGGGTGTTTTGAGGTAATTTGCATGTATCCCCTTGTTAATTTGCATATAAGATTCCCTTTTTTTGTTCGTACCGAATCACTGAGGTAACTCTCTCCCACAGACATTCGGACTCCATACCTATGAATGAAGGCTTTAGTTAATATTAGGTAAAAGGATTACTGCAATATACACTTCCTCCCTGCATGTTTTATCTCAACAGTGCATGGTTAAATGGACCTATTTACCAACCAGGTATGTTAAATACACACGAACTATAGTGTTTTCTCCCTGTAACATGAAAGTATCTACTACTTATTCGTTATAAAACCTTTTGCTTACTTCTTCATACAACTATACAGATAAACTTACTTCGGACGCGGTCAGCGCGCACGCCACCTGCTGGTCGTACCGTGCAACCCATCATATCCAAATTTTTTTATGTTTCCAACCTATGTGTCTTGTGTGTTTCTTCTCCCATTTTCTTCTTCTTTTAAGGGAGTTGTTGCGCATGCGCAAAATCAGACCTTTGGTCACGCAGTGTAGTTATGGTAAACAAACACGAGCACTGGGTTTACTAACATACAGAACCATTACAACGTTTAAAACAGGTGAATTTGAGATGGTTAGTCCTTGCGTACCAATTGGCTTGGAAACATTTGTTTTCAGCCAAAATGGACTAATAGTGTAAAATATTACAGCTATTTTTGCAAATGTTCATGCACCTTTGATGTTTAAGTAATGCTAAAGCTGAGCTATTATGTATTTAATGGAATAAGCCACTCGTTAATTTTGTATTGAGGAAAATATCTCAGAATTAAAAATTAATTCAGTAATGCTAATCAAATGAGGAAAATACCTCAGAATTAAAAATTGATTCTCACATGCAGTTTACATAAGACAATATTAATTATAATGTGAATGCCGTAGCAAACTACTAGTAATCAAGACTTTGTGCAAAATTGTGTCTGACGTTCAAAATTATTGTGGATATGTGTTCCTCACCGTTCGTGTGTGTGTACGTGTTTGTGTGGGTGTGTGTTTGTGTGGGTTTAGTCATGACATACTAATAACTCGCGTAATGATGAACGAAATCCTTTGGGAATGGGTAAATGTAAAATTGATCAGACATTGGTGTGGATCAGGCACACGGCCCGGATTCAGGAACGTCAAAAAAGGAATTTTTACAAATGTACAGCCACTTATGTCACATGGCGGAGGCATGCATTCCTTAGCACGCAGGTTTATAGTTTGTGATGGAATGAATAACATTGGTCATTTCCCTTTCCATTCTAAACACATTTTTATTTTTTTATATCAGTAGTAACTTTAATCTACGGTTGAATAACTATTCTTAATACTTACCAGCTAAAATTAGTCAGCTAAAAGAGTCGCCTAGTTCTTTCTTGTTTCGCACTTCTATATACTTTTCCGGTCAAAATCAATAAAATTTCCATTTTTATTTGCTTCCCGACCCTTTCAAATATATTCATTGTTTCTCTACATTTCTTCTGGTACATTCGATCAGCGGAATGCCAACCCATACCATGCCTTCCAAAACCAAACAAGGCAACATAAACTGATTTTTTTTTCAGTATATATCTCCATATATAGTGGAAAAGTTTACTTGGAAACTCGGCCTCCAAAGAAGGATTGTTTTGTCCCTTTATATTACAGCAGACGCTGCCTAGACGAAACATTATGGCTGACATTCAGTTCCGGCGACGGATTTCCGAAATACAATGAATTTTCCACTCTTAAATTAGCTTCTCTTTTGCAATTTTCAGGAGTAAGCCGATAGAAATATGCCGCATCGACATTCCATAAAGGATACAAACTAACTGACGACGGAGTGACAACTAAGCACACATATAAGATCTTACCTTGATGTTACAAAAGGACGTTACCCCTACATCCCATAATATCATAATATGGCACCATTTTACCTTAAAAACTTACTTTATCATACGGCGCCTTGTGGAAGGCTGAAGACGAATGCTAACATTTTAATCGAGAAATCTTTGCAGAAGTTTTAAAGTAGATCGCATATAAATATAAATATGAACTTTCATGTAACTTGATAATATGGATGTCTTAATGTTGAATATTTTCTCGGGTTTTAAAAGCCCTTTACAGACCAAGTTTCACACTGCAATTGCATATGCCAGAAAATTTAAACCAAAAATGTCTGTACATTTGGTATAATCCAAAGGATCGCATTTCCGACATATTTGTCCCTTTCTGTGTTTTCTGTGGTATTTATGGTAAATTTCCGAAATGGTCGCACATCAGAATCCTTGGAAACACATCTGTTCATTATATGTTAATTATCTAGAGGAAATACAAGCTTCATACGCTCCCGAGGTAGCGGAAATCTTGCGCTTCTAAAGAAGCAACTGATTTTCACGCTGCCAGCTTTGATCGTTTATGATATATTTAGACACCATGGCGGTTTGTTGTCCACTGAAATAAACGTGCGTACGATTTGACAAGCAGCCAATCAGATGCCAATAAACAAACACTCGACAGGCATCCTGGCTCCGCCCATTGCCGCACTTCAAGCGCCGTTTGATGAGTTTCCGGTCGAATTTAAATTGCTCCCTCTGCATTCTCGCATCATCGACCGATTCGATTATGACATTATGACTGTGTTAGCGTAGCCATGTATCTGTTGTCTGCAGAACTGAAACCAGCCAGCGAGGTGTGCACGCAGCCTTTGTTGTTACGTTTCGTTTGAATTACAGCTCACCGGCCGAGCATTCTATGTGCCCAAGGCCCTAAGCAAACCACGTCAGGGGCAATTCTCTCTGAGCCTGTGGCCTGTTTAGACGGTTACGCTGGGGGATGAGCTGTCACTCAAAAAGAAATGAATTTGATTGGCTCCGTGTATTCCTCGCTTGGCTTTGTCTTCCAGCACAAAGTTTCATCTGATTGGACAAAAACACAGTGCTCCCCTCTGGTGTTGCAAAGGAGGATACGAGGTCACAACAAACAGCGCCTTACGATATAGGAAGTAGCCCTATAGGTAAAGCGCTGTGTAAAGAGCGTACAAGCTTCATGGCAGGATTTAAAACCTTGGAGCATAGAGCGGTTAATGAATCTTTAATGAATCTTACCTTTTTGATAAGAAATCTTTGCGAGTAAGCTTATGGGACAGCCTCACCTTGCTTAAAGAAATAAGACAGGTGCTCCTTTAAAGAAGAATTCATGAAAGCGAATTTATCATGACAATTAACATGTGTTTATCTTTATATTCACACAGTTTACCACGTCAATGAAAATCAAAATAGTATAAATAATAGTATAAAAATTGATAATTGCTTGATGTTCCTGGGAGCACAATTAATATAATTGTTCCCTGATACATTAAAGGGGAAATAAAATTAATATTGCCCTTTGACGGGGTAGCGCTATTTGACGATATATGCTGGTCCTCAAAGGAAGTTAATTGCTGTACGTTTTGTTATTGCATTCCATGTTTTATATATGCCAAGTGTTTGAAGATTCAGCTGCAATCGGTAACGAGTTTGAGTCTGAAAATGTCACCATAAATAAATTATTAACAATACTTTTCCATCTTCTAAATATTCTGCTTTAAGATAAATAGAATACATTCAGTGCCGTAAGTTTATCTTCAAGGGTTGGTCGGGGGATTACTCACAGGCGCGTTAGCTGGGGTAATCATAGTTGGGACAATTACACAATGTTAGAACAGTCATGCATTTGACGTCACCTCGCTGATTACTATAAAAGTGTGCAAAACACATTGATGGGTCAGGGATCTGTAGTAGCGCAGACGACCGGCAACGAAAGGTCATGGGTTCGATTCGCATTGGCAATAAACCGACTGTTATATGTGTATTCATGTTTCATTTCTCTCTTTCTCTGTCTCTGTCTCTCTCTTCATATATATATATATATATATATATATATATATATATATATATATATATATATATATATATATATATTGTCTGTGTGACACATTCCAAGTATAATACAATAAAGTATAAGGTTTTTTTTTTTAGAAAATAAGGTATTATGTTTCCAGTATAGGTTGATTCTGAACTACGTTCATAGTAAACTAAGAAACAATGGAACCAAAGTATGAAATTCTAATTATTTATATATTTAATTTTCAAAATATAAATATTATTCTACAAAGAGCAGTGGAGATGATTAGATTAACCACTCCCTGACCCCCCCCCCCCCCCCCCTTTGCTAAAAAGTGGGGATATATACCACCACCACCCTATTCCTCCTCCGTTCACGCCCCTGATTATATTACATTGCTGTTAGTTCAGAGTCAAACATAACCCAAAATTTGTGTCCATGCTACATCAATGGGGCATTCAGGGTTGTATTCAAATGATATCCTGTGCCAATGTCAAACATATATGATTCCGATGCAAGGGCACTTGCACAGACATTTGCATTTGAACATGCCCTGCATTCTGTGTGTATATTACAATGAACAACGTAGTCTTTAGAACGCTTAAAACCGTTATTATCGAAAAAATATCGGGGCTCGTTTAAGGTAAATAAGTGTGCTGGTAGTGTTAGCAGACTTTATACATAACATTCGCAAGCAGAAGAGAGATGATCAGACGCAGAGCATAATCGGTTATTCTGATCCCACATTTATTAGGTCTAAGAAAGGGTATTTGGGAGTGCTCCCCTTGCGCCCCTCCAAATGCCACCTTAAAACGAAATAAAAAGATTTTATGTAAATAAATATGTGTAAATAATGTAAACAAAATGTAAAATATTCGGATCCATTGACTTCTGTTAATGGAACGGGTGATATTCAGAAGCGGATCCAGGGGGAAGGTCAAGGGAGTCCGGACTACCCCCCCCCCCCCCCTTTCAAGCCGCGGCAACCTTTTTTAGCGAACCTGTGAGCTTATGTGATGGCGCAGCGTCGTCCGTCCGCCGTCCACCGTCGTCCGTACGTATACCCATGCTGTCTCAGAAACCGTCAGAGCTAGCAGCTCCAAATTGCATTTAAGAATCCGTTACATGTCAAACCTCATCGGATTGAGCTTATTTTTTGGGTGTCTGCATTAACTTTGGAAAAAAGCTTAAAAACCTTTAAAAATCTTCTTCTCCAAAACTGTCAAGCCAAATTGTCCAATATTTCACAGAAATGATCCCTGGAACAATCTCTCTCAAGTTTGTTCGAATGGTTCCAGTTCGGAGATTTTTGGCCGAGTTACAGGAGCTTATACACTGTTTTATGATGAAACTGTACAGCTGATTGGTTTAGACTTCACAAGAATTATTCTATGGTAGGGTTCTGCCAGTTTTATAAGAATAGATTGGGTAAATGCAGCTTTAAAAAAGTAGTGTAGCCAATTGAAAAATGCTTTCTGTGTTTGAAAACAGATTTGACTACATGCCAAGTTTCAGCAGCCAAGTCAAGAGGTCACTCAGTTCAACCAGATGGGGTCCAGACATCACCATGGCAACTGACCTGGCTCTGTCTGGTGTTTAGATAATGTGTCTAGACGTCTAGACACTTCGTCTACACGCAGAATGCCCAGATTAGAACTATTGGAACTATATCTTTCCAATGTTTGAAAAAACTTGGTCTGCATTTTTAGCGAACCTGTGAGTTTTGGTGTGGCGTTATCCGTCGTGAGTCATAGCTGTCTCAAAAAGGGCATGAGCTAGCATCACCAATTTTTTTTTGCAAAAAATTAGTCATCTGAAAAATTTTATCAGGTTTTGCTTATTTCTTGGCTAACTGCATTTTCTTAGATTTTATAGGGAAGAAGCTAAAAAAATTTAAAATGTTCTTCTCCGAAACCATGCTGCCAAATTGTCCATTCATCTGTCCCAATCATCCTCCCTGGCAAAAAAAAAAAAAAAAAAAAAAAAAAACATATCTGAAATATCCTAAGTGATACATCCTAGTTTTAAATGTCCTAGAAACTTGCAGGTCGGACGTGTCCATTTTACTGCAATCATAATGACTAAGGTAGATATATGCAGGACATAAAAGGATCAATATTAAATTTTAAAAATAAACCTCCATTCATACTCCCAAACTTTGCACAGGTTCGCATTAGGCCTGTAGGCCTTGTTTAAAGGGTTTCAGACCAATTTTGCGGTCTGGACCTCCCCCCCCCCCCCCCCCGGGACATAAGGACATTTTTTAGTCCTACTGGGTTAATTGAACCCCTCCTTTTCTTAAATTATGGATCCGCCCCTGATATTTTTCATGGCTTGAATTAAAGTTTATAGACACATTCCTTTATTTTACTGATCACAGCTTTCGTGTCTCCAACATAAGACCGGCCTTTTGCTATCGTTAATTACAAGTTAAGTAAACATCATTAGTTGCAGAATATATAGCTGGCGTGAAAGCTCTGAAAAACAACACATCTTCACACACAACCCCGGATTTTCTTCTTCAGCTGTGCATGGAATTTCATAAAGGTATATTTTACGAAGAATTTTGTTCAAAGAATCGCATCTTCATCTTTCTATATCGCAAATAAATCTATATAAATACAATAGATTTATTTATTAATTATTAAAGGATAGATAAATGTGTTTTACTGTAATATTTTAAACCTTTGAACATGCAGTGATCAATGAATATACAAACGTTGATAAGAAATCAAAGTTAGCTTTCATGTTCGACTTATGTTGCATAAAATTCTTTCAGAATGAAATAACCCTTATGACTTATTTAAAGACACAAAAAGAGCGTTTTAAACAGATATCAATCTAAATAATAATGTTGTCTTTTCATTCGCACGCTAAGCGCTTACATCCGAAAATGCAATAAACTGAGTTTGACTGTTCCCTGTAAGAGTAAAGAAATATTCAATAAATATTACTCTTTGAAAGTACATTGCTTTGTGTCTACTTTATGATGATTCTCAAAAGTAGTTTATTGTTTGTATTATTGTTACTGCGTTCCACATTTCATATCAGCAAATGTTAGGTACACTTTGGGACAGGCGGTAGTATAAGGGATCATGAAAATGCCAATACTTTGAATATAAATAACCATTTAACATACCATCTTCGTTTTTCCTATAGATGCTTCTCCAAAGCCCGACTTGACTTTGTTTTCATTTAAGGCTGGTTGCCTGTAGAACCGGTTGTAAAGCTTTTACTTACATGATGCCGATAAAATATGAGAAGCTAAACTACTGTCTCGTCGTTCCCAAGTGTAGCTTAACAAAATTGTTTCTTATCCTACCGTGCTTTTTAACCACTCCAAGGAATAGAAGTAATCAGCGGCGTATGTCATAGAGACTGAGCCAAATAGTAAAACAAAATGTCATAACAATATAAAAGAAACACTAAAGCACCTTTTTCAAATTTAGCTTTCATGTTTGATTTATTTTGTAAAAAAATCTTGCAGAATGAAATAATCCATATACCTTATTTTAAATCGAAGAGAGAGCATTTACCTGATTTGACAATCTGAACAATTATGCTGTCTTTTCAATCACACGCTGAACGCAGACATTCGAAATAGCAATAAACTTAGTTTGATTGTTCCCTGCAAAAGTAAAAGAAATATACAATAAATATGACTCTTTGAAAGAATATTGCCATTTGTCTACTTCATGATGATTCTCAAAAGTAGTTTGTGTTTGTATTATTGTTACTGCGTTCCATATTTCATATCAGCAAAGGTTAGGTAGACTTCGGGGCAGGCGGCAGCATAATGTATCATGAAAATGTCACTACTGGGAATATAAATAACCATTTAACATACCAGCTTAGTTCTCCCTGTAGATGCTTCTCCTAAGCCCGACATGACTTTGTTTTCCTTTAAGGCTGGTTGTCTGTAGAAGCCTGTTGTACAGCTTTTACTTACATAACGCCGATAAAAAATGAGTAGCTGCACTACTGTCTTATCGTTCCGAAGTGTAGCTTAATACAAATTGTTTCTAATCCTGCCCTGTCTTTTAACCAATCCAAGCAATAGAGGTAAACAGCGGCGTATGTCAAGAAGACTGAGGCAAATATTAAAACATGTGTCATAATAATATAAAAGAAACACTAAAACATGTACTTTAACTTTTGATATTTGGTCTGATGAATGAAGCCAAAAAATACCGTAACAATTGTTGCAACCCTTTTTGCATAGAAAGATGATTTCACGATCTCTGAGAAAAATATGTATTTTCATAAGAAAATAGTTTTTGTATCTACAAAATAAAAAGAACATTTTGTCGAAAATTGTAAGGTCATATTCTTAAACATTTGACTTTTGAGAGACTCGACTTTATAAACTTGACATGAGCTTATTATACCATGAAAGGTTAACTGAAAGATAACACAGTAATGGCAATGCAGATGCATGAATCAATGATAGTTCTAACCCTTAATCAAATATAAATATCCGAAGCTTTACTTTTCATTTGGGCTTGACACGGGTATCAAATTTTAGACTCGAGCATTCAGGGCCTTGCAATGGCAACATTGTCAAGATATAGAGACATCCGTTTACCGATGCGTGTTCAACTTTCATTTGATGATGGTTTAAAATTTCCCAGCAAAGCAATAAATATTGAAAACCACTGTAAAACAATAGTATGAAATTATCTTCTATATGATTATTTTGATGGAACTCAGAAATATTTACCAATATAATTTCTTTTCTAAGTTTGACTCCCCGACAAATTCATGCTCTTTATTTTCTGAATGCACCGTACTGGCAGGCTCCTCTGTTCTCAACGACTTGTTGTGCAAATCGTAACTTCACTTCAGCCCTTCTATATCATTGACAATTAATGGAAATGGCAGCAAAACAACAAGGGACTCCGGTAGAAAGTCTGTCCAGCCCATTCATTCAATACAGCTGCATGTGCAATGAGCAAAAAACAACTAGCGCCTCAGTGGAAAGTCTGTCCAGCCAATTCATTCAATACAGCTGCATGTGCAATGAGCAAAGCGCTTTTAATTGCAAATTATCCTGATGTTTAATATGGTCTTGTCCTCAAAGTCTGTTGTTGCATGACATGTTGCAGTAGAACTTTATCTTGTATTAACGGACTCGCATAATAATTCAGAGCAAAGCTACACTGTGTTTCATGACGATTAACGTCATATTTTGCAAGTTTCATTTAATCTTCCTTGCTTCATACTACCAATTATTCGCAGCCTCATATTTGTTTAATGATCACATTAATAGCATTCGTAATAGTTCATAGTGTATTTAAGCTGATTTTGTGGTAAAGATCAGACAGTGCTGATGATCACCTGGCTGAATCAAGCTGGGCTTCCGAACGTTCCAGCCACTGATTTTTCTCCTACATTTACTTGAGAAACGGCAAAGGCGATATCCCGTATCGTGAAGAGGTTGAATTTATGACTTAAAATACTCTCCTCTGGCTAGCTTCTCAGTATCATATGTTATTGATTAATACATATAGATTCTATAAATTTCATTACAATGACTTACTTAATTTGATTACACGTTTCATAGTATATTGAAATTAAAATGTTTAATGTCACATAAGAACCCGAATAATATGTGCGTGAGAGAGAGAGATAGAGATTTAAGTTGACATAAAAGAGATTCATTCTTAAATATATATTGCTCAGTTTTTTTATGTCAGGAAACATAAAGAAAATTAACCCGCTTATGGAAGATAAGGTAAGCAAATTAATCCGTTGACACAATAGCCATCTGTGACACATGGAGTAATCATACTATAGTATGGAGGTACAGAGTTTGACATTTTTATCAGTATTGAGATTATTTGATAAATTAAGGAAGTTGAGAAGAAATTTAGAAGATGATTGATTGAAACAGAGAAGAGAGTGAAAAGGAATGTATGAATATCTCTCTGAAGATCATCAACGTTTCCTGAGGCTTCTACGACAAAGCTGTCAATCAATTGACCTAATCACCACAGCTCTTACGCTCCGCCTCTTAAACCAGGTTATGCTGATGAGCCAGAAATAAACAGCTTCTTCACAGAAGACTTTCCATGTCTATGGTTCCGAGAGCTGTTAATGAGACAACAGTGACGTCACAAAAACGTGATACAGGTCGTTCGTGAATGACGTGGCATTGAGTGACGTCTTCAGCTTGAATTGCTATATCTCTGTTCTGCAGTGATGAATATATCGCAATCATTGTGAAGTGTCTTGCCATAATTTGGATTGTTTTTCTCATTTAAATCCAGTGCAAGGTAAAGCATTGTTATTCTCTCGGCAGTCGGCGGAATAGTTCCTGCAGTCTTTGGCCTGGTATCTTTTATGCGTCTCCTTTGTATAAAAAGTATCAGGGAAAAACATGCGGACAGGGGTAATGGTAGTCCATCCCTGTCCTATGCTAAACCTGACTGACGGACACGTACTTGGGTAATGGTACAGAATACATATATGTTCTCTTTGGGAGGATCGCCCAAATTATGCAGATTGTGCGCTTGTCAGGTGATTGACTGTTTACATTGCTAACGCTAACTTGATTGGTTGCTCTGAATATGCGATTAAGGTCACATAGAGTCCATGGTTAGGTCAATTAACCAGTGGGACATTTATTGTAGGCGAGCAGACATTTCAACAAACATACACAGAGTTTGATCTTTTCGCGTGTGGTGGGTTTCGTTAGAAATTAAATAAACATATACTTATAGGTTTGTTCAGGGTTTCTTTCGAAGGTGAAGAATGCGTAAAATACGTGATGGAGGTGTTGTCTCAAATAAGCGCAAAAATGATTTGCCATCGAATATATATACCCGCACATTTCAACATGACTCGCCCTGCCTCTCTGAGATGGGCTACTTTATCCCCAGTAGAACAAAACTATTGAAACCGCTTATTTTGATGACCGACGCTACGTTTATTTTTTACAATTAATGTGTAAATTGGAAGGACAACTTTTGGACCAATTGTATTAGGCTGAACTGGAATCTACAAGAGGCAACAGGTTTCAGTTTTAACTAGATATTTCTTGGCACCGCAGGTGCAATAGTATCGCCAAACAATTACCCCCCCCCCCCTTTAAGAATAGTCCCCCCATATTTAGCAGCATGTACTGGCACTTGGCAAAATGGAACATCTATCAACTTGAGAAACAATATTTTTCACCAAATAAGGGGGCCAATACAGAGAATCACTCTTATGAAAAGGGGATAAATTAAAACTATAAAAATCGTAAGGTAGGTGGCACTACCTGTCTGGTTGACGAGAAACTCTCCAAGATGGATGTACAAGCCAAATTGGAGACCAACACATTAAAGGACTCCTCAGATATGAGCAATTTTCATCTATAACCAATGAACAGATGGACACCACACAAAAAAATGGCAGATGGCGCCACCAGTCCTGCATATAAGATGGAGGAGGCCAAGATCTATGGTTAATGCAAAGTTTCAGACCAATACAGCCCACCACTCCTAAGAAAAGAGATTTGATATATTCTACAAAAAAAGGAAGATAGTTTGCGCCACCTGTTTGGTCTACGAGAAAATTTTCCACAATTAATGGACTTGACAAATTTAAGGCCAATACCTTGAACTACTCTGGAGATATGGGCAATTTTCACCGAAAGCACATGTACAGATGGACACCATGGCAAAACGATTGCAGATGGCGCCACATGTCTTGCGTATAAGATGAAGGAGTTTAAGATCTATGAATATGCACAATTCCAGGCCAATAGGCCAAATCACTCCTGAGAAAAGGGCATTAATTTATTCTACAAAAACAGGAAGGTAGGTGGCGCCACCTGTTTGGTTTACGAGAAAAACTTTCAAAGATGGATGGACATGCCAACTTTAAGACAAATACCTTGAACCACTCCGGAGTTATAGGCAATTTTCACCAAAAGCACATGTACAGATGGGCGCCACGGCAAAAAGATTGCAGATGGCACCACCAGTCTTTAGTTAAAGATGGAGGAGTGAACGATCTATGGATATGCACGATTTCAGGCCAATAGGGCAAATCATTCCTCAGAAAAGGGCATTAATTTATTCTACATAAACGGAAAGGGAGGTGGCGCCACCTGTCTGGATTACGAGAAAACTTTCCAAGATGGATGGACATGTCAAATTTTAAACCAATACCTTGAAGCACTCCGGAGATATGAGCAACTTTTACCAAAAGCACATGTACAGATGGACGCCACGGCAAACGATTGCAGATGGCGCCACCAGTCTTGAATACAAGATGGAGGTATTCAAGATCAATGTGCTATATAAATTAGACTGTGACCCTTCTCCAAAACATGGTATGCAAATGAATGGTATGCAAACTTGAAATATAAACATGAACTAAACAACTATGCAGGATATATAGCCAGTACAAAAATAACGATTTCAAGTCTCAAGTTGGAATGTTTTGGAGAAGGGTAACCGTCTAATTTATTTAGCACAAGGGCGCCCCCTAGTTGCTGATGTCATGCAAAGCAGCCATGTTTAACCAGACGACAGGCTGTCTCTGAGTAGTCAGTTTGTTTCAGCCCCTCAAACAAAAAAGTATAATAATTAAGCCAACTAATTTTAATGTAAACCTGCTGTGGATAAATCAACCAAACAGACTAAATAGACTTTTTATGCTGACATCATCCACATAAAAGGTGAGAAGCTGTCAGTTTAAAAGTTAGTTCTAACTTTTTTGTTTGGGTATCGGAGTGTATGGATCTGTATACCACTACAAGGAACGTCAGCTTGTAGGGTATGTATACCGCTACCTCGAACGGGGATGAACGCATATTCTCCTGCGGAGGGAATAAATGTTGAACTGACAGTCTACTGCAGTAAAAACTTGAGAACTTCAAACACATCAAAGAATTACATTAAAGAACGTTATATATTACACATGCCATTGCTTAGTTTAATTCTAAGGTAATTTGAGTATTGCGTGGCTCACGCACTCTCGTTACAACTTCAATCCTTCCACCCTTTCATGTTCCACTTTGTGTAAAAAGCCAGAGCTGTGCTTCATTAACCCGCTTTAGTTTCGTATGCAATATAAAATGCTGGACATGTTTTTGAGTTCAACAGATCTCACATTATGTTTCATTCAGACAAATCTTTGGCTAAATGCCAGATCTGTGCATCATTAACCTTCATTATTTTCAGATTACATTTAATCGCCGAATATGTTTTTAAAAAGCCTATAAATAGTGCTTCATTAACCTGCTTTAGTTTCCTTTACGATTTAATTGCATATACCGTTTTGTAATTTAACAGATCTAACATTTTGCTTCATTCAAACAAATCTAAAAACCAGACCTGTGCATCATTAACTTTACTTAGTTTCGTATACAATTTAATTGCAGCATATCATTTTAAAAAGCCAGAAATGTGCTTCATTAACCTCATATAGTTTCATATACAATATGTTTTTGAATTCAATATTTCTCCCATTAAGCTTCTGGCAAGCAACTCTTCTCTTTGATGAGAATAGATATTCAACAAGATAAATTAAAAATAAACTTGAAAGGGATGTAGAAAACAGCATGATATAATGAACTTTCCTTTCCTTGCCAAATGAACGTTGTATATTTTAATTCACTTTTTTACAGTAAAACCTTGTCTAACAACCATCTCAGTTTAGCGACCGCCTCAAATTAACGACCACTTTTTCATTATTATTATTATTATTATTATTATTATTATTATTTTTATTATTATTATTATTACTTTTATTATCATTATTATTATTTTCATTATTTTTATTTTAATCATAACTGTGATCTTAATAATGTTACGGAACCTAATATCAACAGATCATGTAGTCGTGACGAGCATAAATTTTGTTACGGAGATAAATAAAAATTAGATTCTGTAACACTAGGCATCGTTAAATGTCCAGGGGAATGAATAAAGAAGTCAGAGGTTTTTGTAAACAAATAATTATAATTTATTCTTAAAACAACCCTTTCATGTACTAAATCAGTACAATTACATAGTATAACAACAGTACAACAGCAAAGCAATACAATTACACAGTATAATACATAAAGTGTACATTACCTGGATACCACCACTGTCACAGCGACAACAAGTCCTTTAAAACCAATAATCCACGTCAACAGTTCAAATAGTCCAAAGTAAAGCTCTTGAAATAATCCCGAAAGCAAACTGGAGACAGGCCGCACTATAGAGTTCGTAAAATCCGTTACACTACTCCAATTATCGGACAGGTCAAAAACTAACTCACACTCGTCCGTGTCCGCTGGAATATATATCTCTCTCTCTCCCTCTCGGCTCTAAACACAGCCCTTTATTTATAACTTTTCACCTCAAGCCGAGAACTTTCCATTTCACTAACAAAACAAAACAACCCAACAATACATAATACACACGCCAAAAGAACATACTAGAACAAAGAACGCTGTGTTTCTACACACCAGACCCCACACGCGGGCCTGGCCAGCTCGCGCGTCTCCCATGGGAACGGACAATGCGCTACACAGACACATGTAAGACTGCTGCACACAATAAAAGAGACGCCTGTAACAATAATAATAATAATAATAATAATAATAATAATAATAACTGAGAAGGACCTGTCTCACAAATTGAGGTTTTTAAAGACGATTTAAGTTTTCAAGACCTGCTGACAGGTGCTTCACCAGGCATACAGTTTTACAATTTTATCCATCATCGTTAAAAGGCGGAAAACACAGGGACAGTTTACATGACACCCGTAAGGCACAGTACATACAAATATATTGTGTACAGGTCGGTATGTGTCAACAATCTAAATGACAGATCGTCGTCTGGCAGTCCGGGCTATACGAGTTCTTCATGAAATTATCAGCCCATCCTGCTGTCTGTGCCCCCATTCTTCCCGGCTCGATCACTCTCTCCGCCAGATTGGTCCACGCGCGCTCCGACAGTATTGTTATTTCCTAGTGTCAAGACCGGATGTAATTGCGTTTCCGTTCTCATTTTAACACTGTCATTCATTTTTGAAAGATTAGCCATGAGCTATAGTTGGTGGGGAACATTGAATGACGTTGAATTACATAACTGGTGAGGGATTATATACTTAGAAAGTTTACGTACGCGATTCGAAGTCATAAATAGAAAAAAATTATAACGAAACAACTTTCAATCATGGATTGTCCCATCAAGTTTTTTTTTTAAAGATATGTCCATGATGGCCTCCGTTGGACGTTCTAGCAAATAAGGAGATATTGTCGGTTAAGCCTGTGGGTTTTAGATTATTATATAAACATACATGGAGCTAGGAATACTGTGTATGAATCTTTGTTCAGGAGGATTCAAATTTCGCGATATTCGCGAAATTGATTTTATCGCGAAATTAAAAGCCTCGTGAATAAGACGCTCAATCTACACATATGAAATCATTTATACTACCGCTTTACTGCCATATCATGTACGTTATCCATGCCTCCATGTAACGCCAATCATCGAAAGCAAAAAAAAGTTGATAGTATAAATATTTATAAATCATTTATGTTCGTACATTAAATATTGATATGGAAAATAATATCAGATCTTTAATCCATTTAAAAACGAATAAGAACTGCCATGCAATTCTTCGTTGCTCCCCTGGTATTTTCTTCGTCAAATTGTTAAAATATTGTGCGCATATTAAATAAATCATATATTGATGCATATACTCTTGGCAGGTGACTACCGTGATATTTGTGGGGTTAAAATTGCGATTTTCACTGTTTTCATTGTTTGGCGAGGGGTCCATTTTCGCGATGTCACAATACAAAATACCCATACACATTGTATTACCGTAATTAAGTGAATTAACTTTATCAAATATTGTGTGCACAAAAGCTTATCAACAAAAATATTGTTTGTTAATGGCAAACAATAGGAAAAATCTGATATGATTTAAAATAGCAATATTTCAGCATATATGATCATTTTTTATTCATAGTATCAACCTTTTAATTTTCAATTTTGCCTTCGATTTTGCCTTTTCAATTTTACCTCTTACTCACGAAGGTTTCATTTTTCGCGATAATTCTCCTATCGCGAATATCGCGAAAAATAAAAAAAAACCTCACAAACAAAAAGGCAACCACAGTATTTTATGAGCTCGGATAAATGGAACCCTCGCGAAATACTGTAAAATGAAATTTTAATCCCGAGAATATGCCGCAAGCGTCTTTACTTCCAGAGCCAATAACTGTTCTTGAGACAGTAGGACAGATCTCAAGGCTCTCCCGTAATTGCCCCATTTATCGCGGGAGCAAACGGGGGTTCATAAGATTCGTAAAACTGATTCAGCTGCAATACTACAGTTACAACTTTTCAACTTTTATTAACAGGTCCTTTCTGTAAGAACGTATTATGTAAAATAAGTGAATTAATATTAATATATCAAAAAGGCAAACAGAAGCGTGAGGTCTGCAATCTGACTGTGAGATGGGGCCGGAGAGTCACAACCGTTGAAACCGTGATCTGAGACTATTACTGTTACCCAAGGCAAGCTTTTTGAATCAGTATTGATGGAGGTGCGAACACGAAAAGACAGAAAAAAATCTTGTCGACGGTTTTGCATTCCTGAAGACCTTAGAGATCCCTCTTACATATCCCCCCTTCCCCTCCCCCGCCTCCGCTTGCCCCGCCCTCCCCCCCCCCCCCAAAAAAAAAAATCTGTACCAAAATATCGATAAAGAAAAAAAAAAAACCTCATCAACCCCTATCAGCGGGGGGGGGGGGGGGGTGTTAATCATCTCATGTATAAAGGAAACTCAATTTCAACAAACTTCAATATTCCCCCCCCCCCATCCCACCATATTTGTCTTGCAATTTTGTCATAAGATTTAAGGGCTAAATGGCTGATAGTTGATTTTAAATCAGTAACGTAATTTGTAATAAAATTTAAATTAAATTACTTTAACTAAATTTTTAAAACTGTTATGTCAATTTTTTTAAGTGAAAACAATAAGGTGTCATGTGTGACTCTTTTTTCTCTTTGATATAATTTGAATAAATTAATGAATGATTATTTTTTTCTTAAATAAATCAGAATAACTGACAAATGCCTCTCTCCTTTTACTGTGGAAACACACATACATGCCAGCTGGTGTACTTTAAAGTCAAGACATCAAAATATGTCTTTTGACCGTTCAAATGTAATTAAATTTTAGGCAAGTATTTGCAAACGTAAAATTATGGATTTTTAACAGTTAGTCTCTTTAAGTGAAAAGAATAAAATATCGATTTAAAAAAGTTTCAACACATCTATATTATATAAAAACGATAAACCTGCAAGGTATATTTTAAATTAAAATAAGTAAAATATATTGATTCGATGAATATATATATAAACGGCAATTCGTTATTAGAACTTTAGTGGCTGGTGATTAACTGACATGGGCGTTTACTCTGGTGATGTCATCTAGTGGCATATCATATGACTAATTCATTGGGTTGAAACTGGACACGTACACTGGCATTATTACCATTAGATGTTAGAAAATGTTACCTGCATGACCTGTACGCAAATGAGCACATTTAGTATCATTTACCTGAACATCCTTACCAAAATGACTGGTGACGCCATCTCGTGTTAGAGATTAACACTAGATTTAACTGTCGACAAAACAAAACAAAATTTCATAAATTGTCAAATATCTGCGTCTGACGTTTACATTTCATAAAAGAATCACTGGATATCGTGGACTCTCGAGATATTAAATGAATGGGTAAACCCCTATAAAATAATATTCATATTAAGCTCCGGAAAATAGGTGAAACAATACATGTAAAGAACGGAACAAGTATAACACAGAAGAAAATTAACACTCTTAAATATCCAAATACGCCTTAAATCCTGGCTGCAGATGATTAAACTAGTAAATAAAAGAGGTTCTTTCTGTGGCTCCATTATTTGTGTAATGTTTGTCTTTTATTTGATTTATTAGTTGTTTATTAGTTGTTTATTAGTATGTCATATATAGATAAACATAATAAACTTCCCTCTTTTCTCTTACCTTCAGTTTTCTAATTCCGAAATGACTTCCAGTTTATTTTCTCTTATTTCGTTTCTCCAGCAATTTTCTTTTGTAAATATTTTAATGAGTCATTATGATGTCCCCCCTCCCCTGTCTCTGTCTCTCTCTCTCACACACACAAAAAAAAAAAAAAAGTAAAGTTTAAATGGTTAAAATTAAATACTCTTTAAATGGGTAATAATAAAATATTATTTAAAATCACAATTTAGCCTCTGCAGGAGCCCTCCCCCCATTTTCAGCATCCTCAACCGTTCTAAAGGGTAATTTTTTTGTTTGTTTGTTTTTGTGGACTAGACCCTCCCCTTTTTTGAGGACCTGAAAATCATTTTTAAAGTGTCCTAATTAGTCTTCCTGGGTCCCCCCCCCCCCCTGAAGAAAAATCCTTTGTCCCTCCCTGCTCCCAAGTGTAAGATTCCTGCATTCATAAATTAGGGCCTAATTGTCTGGGACAATGAGTCTGATATTTACAGTTCTGTCTGTTGCTTCATACTAAAAGTGCTTGAAATTATATTAATTGGGTATTTTATTGTATAGGAACATTTATTTACGTTTTAATATGTATATGTATGAATATATAGGGGTATTCTTCAGTACACCAAGACCCAGGGAGGTTTAGTGATTTCAGCAGGAGCCAAATATTCATGAAAAGTACAGGCCCCTTTACATATATACTATGAGAAGTGAATCAAAATGCTTAATTTACAGTCCAGATTCCGTATTAATTTTGGAGGAGGCAAAATACCCCTCACATGGAACATATTTCCTTTTATAACCATTTCCCATATTAACACTTTCCCCATGTTCAAACTGTGTCACGTGATAGGGTTACCATATTTGGGAGTTTGAACACAGTGGCGGATCCAGGATTTTGCTCTACAGGGGGCACAAGTGTAAAGCCGGGCTCACACTACGTGCAGTCTTCATCCAGAAATCTGCTTGTGTGAACGGGTCAAAGACATAAGTTGGACATGTAACTGATACTTTCCCTGATGTCGGGGAGGAACAGAGCATGGTCCTATTCTCAACGACACATCTGGTGAAACATATAAGACCTTAATGAGGTATTAATGGGTTACAAGGCACAGATCCACTGTGTATACAGCCAAAGAGGGAAGATAAGGGGCATAATTGTGAAATTAGAGGTAATATTAAGACCAACAGTTTGTATTTTCAAAGTCTTTTGCATTACTATATTAATCATTGATATTTGATATTGTTTCCTATTTATTCAGGATAAGATTTAAGAATGAATAAAACTGAGTTTATTAAAGTGAGATCCATGATGAATAAAAATTTAGAGGAACAGTATTAAATTGAGATCCTTGATGAATAAAAATTTAGAGGAACAGTTATGGACTATCACTGACAAAAATAAATTTTTAAGCGATACACTTTATTGTTTTCTATGAGAAATAATGTATATACATAGAGAAATATATGGTTAATAAATATTTCAGCTGAATCTTCATTTACTGCTGTATAAAAATTCCATTTATTTTGAAAATCCTGGTCAACATTATTGGATACAGGTCTGTTTAAAAAAGTGAAATTCTCATCAACCCAGTATTCCATTACACTGTGAATATTTTTTTAAATGAGTGATTATAAATATAAATTTCCTATATAAAATTATCTCCATACCATTTCACCGTTTCAGATCATTGTACTGCCATTCGCACTCTAAGTAGGCCTAATTTTGAAATAATTTGACAAGATGAATTTATATATTTTATCCGTTGTATTTACTTCATCTATTTTAGCTCATACCAAAACAAATATATATATGCATGTCCACTGACACAAATCTGCAGTCTGAACACTCTGTCAGCAGACTCCAAGTGACCACTGGCCAGTGTCTGCCAGCACATGTCTGTAGTGTGAACCCGGCTTAAGACAATACTTTAACCCTTACTTCTATCAGCATTTCTGTTGCCCATATCCTAAATAATGTCACTTGAAAATGCTACTTGACGTACGAAAATTAATAGTTTTTTTTGGGCCAAAACGAGACTAAATAATGCCAATTACATAAAAAAAATATTGTAATATAAACTGTAACATAAGTTTGTGAAACAGATGCGAGTTGCGTCTGACAGTCCATTAACCAAGAGGTATTTATACGTTTACAGCCACAGGAGAAGTTTATTGGAGAAATGGTTAGAAAGGGGCTTAACTTGATATAGGCCTAAAATCTCTGATGGCATTGATAGATACAATACTATTTGATTGAAAAGGACGATATGCAAGGCAGCAAAGAAAAGAATTAATGGAAATTAAGCTAAAGGTGGTGGTGGGGGGGGGGGGGTCGGCCTTGTGCCCCCCTCTGGATCCGCCTATGGGACAACCCAATGTTTACAGTGTAATGTCAGGTCTGGTTTAAAAAAATGATATCGTCATTTTAGGCATAATGTGATGCCAAAGAAGGCTAACACGTGATAGCACCCGAAAGCATGCATTTGATTCTATATGCCAACATGTTTTATCATAGTAGAGATATATACGTTTGAAGCCAAATAGTGACTAATGATCATGAATATGCTTTTCTTTACTTTTTTCCTGAAGTATGCATAAGTTAACACTTATAAAATACGTATTTTAAAACGAAGAACATATTTGCAAGTTACCGTAGGTGTTTGCTGGTCACGATTACATACACACGTTTATAAATGAATATCAGTCTTAGTGAAATCTGCTTTCTTTACCGAAAAAATTGATACGGCGTTTTGCCCAGTCTGAGCACTCGAGTAAAATGTCCTAAATTGATGTCCCTTTAAACTAGCGTGAAAGCAGCTTGAGTAATACACACAGTGTTATTCATGAGTTGGCATGCACTTTTATATACATAACCATGCCCAAAACCTCAGGAACCATGCAGCGCAGTGACTTGACAGGCAGTTAAAACCAGTTGGAACCCTGTGTACAGATTCATGTACATGAACATGATAAAATGATATATACATATTGCGTGACTTCATGGCATGAAAACCATATAGGTATATGTATCACTGCCAGGTAAGCAAATTATTCTTGGGTCTGTTGCAACAAGGTTTGTGAATTTAGCCTAAGGCAATGTTCGTCACTATGGTAACCATTATGACGTCACAATGTTATTTAGGGCTGAAATCTGGCAATTAGTAAAATTTTACTGCATCAAACCCCCGACTCGAAACTGTCATTGGTGGTACACGTTGCGAGTACGGATCCGGGGAGGGAGGGGCACACTCGGCTGTTGGGCTGATATTTCCTGAGCCGGGATCTATATCATTTTCCATGTTAGGTCTGCAGTACGTACGTAGGCAGGTTAAATATAAATATATACACTGCATGTATTAGGAATTAATATATAATTTTTTTTTAACAATAACTTGTCCACTTAAATGAATATATATAAGATATTAATGAACCAATAAA
Source organism: Sipunculus nudus (assembly GCA_026874595.1). Lineage (NCBI taxonomy): Eukaryota > Metazoa > Annelida > Sipuncula > Golfingiida > Sipunculidae > Sipunculus > Sipunculus nudus. The sequence continues at coordinate 64,539,267 of CM049316.1, read as the reverse complement.
TAATTAACTGATTCATGCCTTCGGAATTTTTGTAAAATTGTTTTAGTTTTACCAAATGGCACCTGTTCATGCCCGTGGCCTGGGATTATACATTTGAACCTGTTGATCTTCCGTCTCAACGTAATGATTAGTAATGATCATGTGATCCAGTTGGATGGCAAGTTCACGTGACTACTACGTCCTGGTTGGAAGGCAATGTATCACAGCTCCAGGTTTTCACCAGTGCTCTCCGTGTTTTAGCGTGATCCCCCCCCCCCCCCATATCACATGACATCAGGCTGACTGTTATTGCAGAAGACGGAATTTCTATCGATTTCTCCAAGTTTGACTCAATCTGTCATCGTGAGGAAAATCCATTAACCATGAAGAAAAAGGTAATGGTTGTTCTTGCTGCGTAGACTGACTGTAATTTCTGTTATGGTTTTGTATGGTAGCAACAGGATATATTGTAGTCAGTGAGCGATAATGGGGGATATGAAGAAACTGAAGGTAATGACTTTTGTCAGTACCCCAGTCCACATGTTTTTTCGCCATAATTTTTTCGTTAATCAAAGAACGCCAAAACTTTTTGAACTTAGGACAGAAAGAGAAAAAAAGCGTAATTTCCTATTATGGAAATAATAAATAGCCTACCTTATGTCATTTCCCTGTAAACAATTAAAAACCATTTTATGAGTGACTAGTCCTTTTTATAGGGACATCTTTTCAAATATGAAACAATTTAACAGTACTCACATACAAAGTATTTGAAAGCAGAGCTTTCGTCTGGTCTCTGCCAGACTTGTTCTTTGAACGGCGTGAACAAGGCCAGGGGAAATCCTTAGTTTGTTGTTGACATGTTGCCATAGGCCGTGAGGCACGAACGGTCATGTGTCAACAACAAGGCGTTGTAGGTCCTTGGGAGAGGGTGGCGCCTTTGGTCCTGGTTGAGAGTGGGCTGTAGTTTTCGAATCTGCATCTTGCCACTTACCTGTGAAATGGGCATATCAGGGAATAGTGATGACGTCATTATAGACATGACATACTAAAGGGGGCACCAACATTCACAGGACCAATTAACAAGAGCCGGCAACCTCTGTTTACAGCAAGACTTGTATTCTTAGCATGCACCCGCTTCACTGTTATGTCACATTACTTTATATTCGACTAGACTTTTTACAGGAAATGACCCTATATTACCGAAACTGACTGAAACTGACTTGGAATCACCGGAACTGACCGAAACTGACTTGAGTGAACTCATGAGTGAAATATCAGAAAAATAGTTTTTGAAACCGCAGATTTAGTTGGGGATTTCAACAGAGAAGAAAACATGAAATCAAAGGACACCAAACAAATCAGAAATAGGCAGTACAAAGAAAAGAAGAAAGAACAAAATAAGCAGCAGAACACATATCACAACAATTTGCAGACAATGTTTTACGAGTGGAGAATCAGGTGCACACTCACCCATTTGTGCACTGCGTGCTTCATAACAAAGGAACTGTTCCTACAGTTGTTTGTTATACAAATGAGCAGATCTTGGATTTTGAAAAGATTTTGTGGTGAAGGACACAGTGTCCTTGGTTTTGACAAGACATTTTATATGGGGAATCTTTTTGTGACAGCCAGTGCATTTAAAAACAAGGCAGTGATCAATAGTGAAACAGGTAACCTGATTTTTCTTGGCCCAGTTATGTTGCAACGGTGATACTTCAATGAAGTCCTATAAGTTCTTTTTCGGTCAAATTTGTGATGCAGTGAAGGAACCAACAAAATTACAAACAAGATAGTGTTAGGCACAGATTATGAATTAGCAATGAGAAGAGCAATAAGTGCTGTATTCCCATATGCAACATAGGTGTTATGCACTCGCCACCTTTGCCAGAATGTAGAGAGATATAAATAAAATTGGCATTCAAATCAAATAAAGGAGAAACATTTTGTCAAAACTTTTCGAAGAAAAAGGTCTATCGTCATCAGAGGATGACTTGGTCTTTGAAGAGAGGAGACAACAACTGAAGGAGTTTGTACAAGAAAAGGCACCAGCATTCTTGAAGAACCTGGAAGACAGATTATTACCATTGCTAGAAAATTATGTGTCAAGCCAGTACAGAGAGGTGCAGTATAACACAATTGGACCAACAACAACTGCGAATCGATGAACTATGTACTGAAAAATGTTCAACTAAACGAAAACAGCAAAACTTCACGACCTCGTTATAAAAATATTCTCTGTGGTTCAGAGACAGTACACAGACTTAGAAAGATTTCTCATTGGAAAAGGGAACTACAGTAGAAAAAAATTCCAGAATAAAATGGTGTAAAAGATCGTCTGATCGCTAGATCAGCGGTGATACATATTGCCGACTAATTAGTGCACCCGAGCGTAGGCACAGTGAAAACACCGCCTCGCTAGCCTGGGTTGTCCTAGGCTTGATTTGATTAGAATGCCCAAGCCGGGATAATTTACCTGTGCAAACAAAACGTTACAACAGACCATTACTGAGTAGCTGACAGCAGGTTGTAGGTGTGATAGACACAACCCCGCCGGACCATGCAGTCCTTGGTTCAGCTTTAATCTTGGTACGCTTCCGAGGCAGCGGAAATCATGCGCTTCTAAAGAAGCAACTGATTTTCACGCTGCCAGCTTTGACCGTTTATGATATATTTAGACACCAGATGGCGGTACGTTTGTCCGTTGAAATAAATGTGCATATGATGTGACAAGCAGCCAATCAGATGCCAATAAACAAACACTCGACAGGCATCCTGGCTCTGCCCATTGCTGCGCTTCAAGGGCCACTTGATGAGTTTCCAGTCGAATTTAAATTGCTCCCTCTGCATTCTTGCATCATCGACCGATTCGATTATGACATTATGACTGTGTTAGCGTAGCCATGTATCTGTTGTCTGCAGAACTGAAACTAGCCAGCATAGTGTGCACGCGTCCTTTGTTGTTACGTTTCATTTAAATTACAGCTCACCGGCCGAGCATCCTATGTGCCCAAGGCCCTAAGCAAACACGTCAGGGGCAATTCTCTCTGAACCTGTGGCCTGTTCAGACGATTACGCGAGGCGATGAGCTGTCACTCAAAATGAAATAAACATGATTGGCTCCGTGTATTCCTCGCTTGGCTTTGTCTTCCAGCACAAGGTCTCATCTGATTGGACAAAAATACAGTGCTCCCCTCTGGTGTAGCAATTCAGGATACGAGGTCATAGCAAACAGCGCCTTACGATATAGGTAGTAGCCCTATAGGTAAAGCGCTGTGAAAAGAGCGTATAATCTCGGTGGATTTAAAGGATAACTTTGATCTTCGTTCCGGTAGTCACCCAGGCCTCGAGTACTGCAGTGAGTAGATGTTGAGTTTATGTGCGCCTCCGATATTTACTGTGTATAAAACTGTGTACATAAACTTGTTTACTTGTGCATTCAACCGATCCTCTCGCTTGTAATTTCAATAAAAAAATACAGTACATGTAAAAAGGTTCCCTTACTTTAACTATCTGCCGAGACATGGCAGCACTTTCAAGGTCATGGCAGGTCATTTCAGTTATCATGGCAGCCACGTGTGACATGATGTAGGTATGATATCGATTGTTTCAAGCACAGGGCTGTTCACATTATTATATTACATGTATTATATGATAATGTTTTCAGTTTAATACAAATTAAATCAGTCAAAAATGTTACAATATATTGTCAGACGTGTATCATGGGCCAGCTCAATCAGTTTAGGTCAGTCAGTAACCGGTAATGTCCCAAACTCAGCGGTAATCACCATGATTCCAAGACAAATTTGATCCGAACAATCGTTCATCTGAACAAAAAGCTTGTCCACCAAGGCTTTGGGATATTCAGCGTTCTACTGTACCATCTTGCAAAACCATACAGACACCGCTCAATGGCCCCTGGTGTGTGGTCTACCAAATCGACTGAAGGAAGAAAAAGTTTCTTCAAGAAATTTCTCAAAGAAAAAATCAAACCAAGAAATTTGTAAACTCAACAGATGGTAGCACACAAGTGCCAACACCAACAGGAGGCAAAAAACCAGGACAACGTAAACGAAAAGCCAGTGAAAGAACACGAACAACGAAAAGACAAAGACTATTCCCATAGACTGGTCAGGCCTATACTTATATTACCTATATATATATATATATATATATATATATATATATATATATATATATATATATATTTATACATACATATATACATACATAATCAATATAATACATCAAGGTTCAATACCTTACAGTGAAAGTGCTCTACCGCACAGGGGAGCATTTATAATATTATACTATTGTATAGTTAGCTTGATTTCATAATGTACTACAGCACTGTATCATGTATTCAGCTAACCAGCCAGCCCACTCCTCAGGTACAAAGTGATATGATCATGTGTGAATTAAGTCCGTTTAATTAGCTGGATTAAGCTTGGGTTAATGGGTTTGTTGTATATAATACATATTGCTTGAATATATTTGTATATTTGGTGGGACAATTGTGTTCCACATTAATTGTTCAATCAGTTAATCCTGGGTTGTGCTTATATTTCTGCCTACAGTTCTGTTGTGCTTATTTCTACTTTCATTTTTTTTCTGTAGCTTTTAGTTTTTACATATGCATAAAGATACATCATGTACATCATGCTGAAATATCAAGGTATTGGCCAAATAGCTGAGACTTGTTTGCCGCACAAGTTTCAATTAGAATAAGAATGTTTGTCTAGTTATTATGACTTATTCAGTATCAAGTAATATATATTTGATCAGTTCTGCAAAAATACCACCAATTTATTCCTGTGTTATGCTTATTTCTGCTTACAGTTCTTTTGTGCTTAGTTCTAGCTCTCAATCTTTCTGTAGTTTTTGTATATGATAAAGATAGATATTCTCTATATATCTTGCCAATAACATATGTATATTTTTCTTCCCTAGGCAGATATTCTGATGTGTTTATAGTTCTGTTGTGTAGTTTGTATATAGATAGATATTCTCCAAGAAAGTTGTACAAGTATTCAAAATATTAATATATATATATATATATAATATCTTTAATGTATATACAATATATACATATGTCTACATATGTTTATTTTCATAGTTTACACTTAATTAGTTTTTTATTCAAATTTATTTCATTCAAAAATTGAAATAAAGGCGATATTCAATTCTTCTGTTGTTTATCATATTTGTTTATATACTTAACTGAGCAAGGAAAGGGCAGAGGTTAATTATATCCAAGGGAGAAGAATGGTAACATGCAGTGGTGAAGTTATTAATCAAGTTCCACTACCATTTTTTACAAAAACATGCAAGATTTTGGTATTCATATAAAATTAATAATTATTATGCCTCACATGTTATATTATCATGATATATGTATTAAAATGTTGAAATATTCTTAATTTTCGTGAAATTCTGATATAATCCTGTTAGTTTTGGTCAGTTCCGGTATATTCCAGTCAGTTCCTGTAAAAAGTCGAGCCCCTTTATATCCATATCCAAGGAGGATAAACAATGGCCACTTTCTTTGGGATGCTATGAACCATGGATATATATGAGACATGTCAACCAGGCCATGAAGTAAATAATATTTATATCATGATTAGGTAAGGTACCAAAAATTACGCTTTTGCCTCTTTATGCCATTGGTGCAAATTTTGTTTGGCAAGTTTGGTTTATGTAGAGGTAATTGCAAAAAATCAGGTGGACAGGGCGTGTGGAACAGACTATAATGTTGTCATATCATGATAACCTGTTAACACTACACTTCATTGTAAGTTTTTCTCAGTAAACTGCTGAGTACCAGCTTTGAACGAATATAGAATAGGTGCCCACGGGAAATGATTTTAGTCAATGAAAAAATTCTTGGTGTCTATTTTTTTTAGTAGGCATATCAGTACCTGCGTGTTATAATGTGGTATATGTATCCATTCCATGGATACCCCGCCGTATAAAAAGCTTCAGTTAAATTGGAGAATGTAAATCCTGTACCGGACAAAAATTCCTATAAAATCAAAACTGTGTGTATAACAGGGAAACTTATTCAATCGGGGCAGAAAATGTTAATGTATTCGCTAACTGCATTTAATGCGGTGATATCCAGGATTCTGGATACCGCCGCTTAAAAAGCTTCAGATTAAACTGGAGAACTTAAAACCCTTGTCGGGAAAATAATTGTGTAAAATCTAATATTGCGTTTATGACAAGGAAACTTTAAGTTAAGATATAGTACTTTATTCGAATGACCAAGAAATTCAGCTAAATATTATGTTTTGTATGTAAACAAGACACTTTTAAAATTTTGTAACCCTGGCACCTCAAACTGTCTCAGAATCTAAAACAATGAACTGCAGGACCTTTGCTCGCTGAGCCAATACGGAACTTTACCACTGGTTACACAGGCGGCTGCCGGCCAGCCGTGGCATGGGGAAAACCCAGAGCAGACATCGTTCCCCGCGTATCATTGTTTATCAGTTTATAAGGACAATATATTCTTCTGATCAACATTTAAAGTGGACGAGCACTGTCTAAGTGGTATGTTATATGTGCTTTTGATAAGAATCTGTTTGGGGCTAACATTTTGTCAAAAATGTGTCATCAGGTAATGTCAGAGGGGAGAATTGTTTTAAGCAGGCAGGTTCTGAAATATACCTTACCTTGATAAACCAGAAGTAAGCATATATTGGGGGAGGGGGTTTCCTTAGATAACATATGTAGTATGTATAAATCTTATGCATGCTGATAAAGTAGATGCTGGTGTTTATGTTTTATAGAATTAAAAAAAAGCATTCTAAAACATGCCGCAGCAGCCGCCCCAACTTGTACCAGCAAGTTGGATAGATCAAAGCTTCCTCTCCTTTGCCTTCAAAATTTTTGAAAGGGCTGAAATTAGACTAACTGTATTTGTTTTTTTTTTCTATTAAATTATAAATAAAGTTAATTTTATAGACCAACAAATTTCAATTTTTTGCCTTTTAATATCTGTCAGTGTGGATTTTTGTTGTGGCTCCTTGAAAGGTTGTCTCAATTTAAGATACATGTTAACAAATTAACCTCTGTTTAAAAAAAATCAAACATTTGATGACGTTTATTGAAATTGTTGTACAAATCTTTAACAACCTTCCCCCCCCCCCCCCCCCTGATTTGTTATTTGAAATTGTATGTTACAAAGTCACTGGAAAATAATGATTGGCTGGTGATGTCAGTGGTTTGCATTTTATTTACATAAAACTTGAAAGCGGCTTGTCTGTTCCAAAACTCGAGAAAACTGGTACCGGTAATCCTAATATGGTACTTTTTTTTGGTACTTTTTTTTGATATTTTTGGTACTTTTCAAGATTGTAAACATGTTTTAATCATGTCTGAAAATTGTAGTCAAGTTTATTATTAAAAAGTTTTGATAAATCATATTGACCATGGTGTATATGTAATGCAATATGTTGAAAGATCATTCATTTGATGTCACTTCTTTGGTGGTGCCATCCTTTTCCTGTTTTCAGGCCTTTTGTTACCCCCATCATTGCCACTTGACAGTACTATGCGCATTATAAGTAAAAAAAAAATAAAATAATAGACAGATTTCTTTCATATTACGGTATGTATAAACATAGATATGGGATGAGATATATTAAAATTGGTGCCATGAACTTTACTATAGAGTGGCCTTGACATTGAATATTTCCATATTAGGTGAAAACCAAATAAAAACATTGTTTCTGAAGTGGAAAGATGTATCTATTTGATAATCAAAATTAAAGATGTCAGATGATAAGTTGTGAAAGGTTTTGAAAACCTGTGACCTTGACCTTCACCTTTAATGTAAAATCTGCCAATATATGGGAATTTTATGAACCCAAAACTTTTGAAGTACCCTAAATTTTTCTTCAAATGTGACACACAGATTGTTTCCACCAAGATCTCTGACATGTTTGAAGACTGGTAACCTTGACCCTTCTTTTCAATGTCAAAACTGCAGAGACATGATTTTTATTATGGCTGATGGCCATGGCCTTGTCAAGTATTAATATATGCTTCAGAAGAAGGGGGCCTATTTGAGAGGGGTTATGCCTTAATTTTCTGCAGGGTTGGTTTTCTGCTAGGCAGAAAGGTGTCCGGGGGGGGGGGGGGGGATACAACAGCATCTCTGGTGCCACAATTGATGCGATAAGCAGATATAACTTGTTTATAGATTTACTATTTCAGAGGCTCAGTTTTTGATTGGCTCAAAAACTTCCATATTATACCTGGTTGATTAATTTTGCACTGTAGTTATAATAAGCAGACTAATGTGCATTTATTGTTTCATGCAGGTGCTACTGATGGGGAAGAATGGGTCTGGCAAGACCAGCATGCGATCCATCATCTTCGCCAACTATATTGCCAGAGACACAAGGCGGCTTGGTCCCACATGTATGTACCATACACCTTATCATCTACATTTATGGACTTCATCTGTTAAAATACTTGAAATGGATTTAATTTGTTTTTCACTACAATCATTGTTGCAAAATAATAATCCAAAGATTTTAATGTAATTTATATAAAAAACAATTGCACAGATTTACAGAGCAATTGTACCTTCTCAATTTGGGGTTTCTATGTTTCATAATGTACAGATAGGGTCATGTACATATTAGAGAAAAAGAGACACTACTAATAACATCAGTTAATGTTAAGACATGTTATCAAATGAAGTTTTCTTTAACTGTAAACTGTATGTTTATATAATTTCAGTGGATGTTGAGCATTCTCATGTCCGATTCCTGAATCTGAAGTTGAACCTGTGGGACTGTGGAGGGTAGGTGGCTAATATATAATTTAGTACTATGTCACCAAATTGACCTATCTACCACAGCCCAAATGCTATGCCCTTTTAACTTATTATTATAATGAGCCCCAAAAAACGCTTCTACACATATGGACTTCCATGCCCATGGAAGCGAGAGCTCATTATAACATAATAAAGACGTCACAAAGGGCGATGGCGCATGACGTCGTATTGACTGACGTCATCAACTGGTATCACCTGACAGTTGTTTACTATATCACAGTCATATATGAACTGTGTTGCAATATATATTGGATTATTTGTCTCATACGAATTATGTGCCCGGTAAAACATTATTATTCACCAGGTAGTTTGGAGGAATGGCTCCCGCAACCTATAGTCTAAAAACTTTTTATACTGTCTCCTTCGTATAATAAAATATCCTGAAAACATGACGACATGGGTACTGGAAGTGTTTACAGACTACACATGTTCTGTTTGACAGAGCTCTATCAAATTATGCAAAATTATGTTTTTGTCAGATGATTGACGCTTTACAATGTTTAGGGTCACCTGATTGGTTGCTTCTTAGTCCCATGCTTATGTTTATTCATTGAATTAATATGCGATTAAGGTCGCATAGAGTTCATGGATAGGTCAATAGCAGGGCCATTTTGTCTTATCTTTTCAAATGCTAACATATATAAAAAACAAAAACAATAGAAATAAGTATATTTGCATTTGCTTAAATTTTACAAATTCAGCTGAGCATCGTGACCCATGGGTCCCTTTTTTTAATTACAGACAGGAAGCATTCATGGAGAACTACTTTGCGAGTCAGAGAGACAACATATTCCGTAACGTGGAGGTTCTAATATATGTGTTTGATGTTGAGAGTCGAGAGCTTGAGAAGGACATGCATTATTATCAGGACTGCCTGGAGGCTATACTACAAAACTCCCCGGAGGCTAGAATCTTCTGTCTTATACACAAAATGGACCTGGTGCAAGAGGACCAGCGCGAACTGGTGGGTCGTCACATCTGGTTTCCTGTTTCTGTTTATGATCCTTTCCACCATCCATGTTTTTTTTTAGGACAAGAACTTTTGGATATAAATAATGCTGTCTGTAATTTATTAGTTGCTTTGGCAGTGATCTCTTTCCTTATTTACTGAAAAATAAGAAAGTCATAATTTACAGGTAATGTTAGAAAATCAGTTAATGATCTATATAAAAATGATGCTGGCAGGGTTTTCAGATATGAGACCGGTAAGTGCTGCCATCTGTTAGCAGTTTACAAAAAATAAAATCTTGCTCTGATTAAACCCCAGATGTTTGTATTGCTCATCCTAAGATGCAGGTCATTATTGCATGTAGAGAAGAGCAGACATATGTTTGAACTTGAAATGCATCAGTAAAATATTGAATGTTTTCCTTTTATTTGAAAATAATAAAGCTGCAAACATCCAAACATATTTACATCGTCCCAAAACCGTCTCATTCATGTAAGGTTTAATTTCAGTTCCTGTCAAAGCTGATGTTATGAACTGTGAATTGAATTAGATCTCCGAAGAATAGAATATAAAGGTCAATCAGTATTTATTATTAAAATATTGTGTCATAGTGTCACAATTAATTGTGATTTGAAAAATATTTAATACCATAACAGGGTCTCTTTTTCTGCACCCTTTTGTAGCATAATTAAGAAAAAATATTTTATAGTTTTGTCTAAATACCTGAATTTTTTCTAAATAATGTATTTTAATTTTGCATTCAGATTTTCCATGAGAGGGAAGAGGACCTGAAGAGATTGTCCAAGCCACTTGAATGTACATGTTTTGCCACATCTATTTGGGATGAAACTTTGTATAAGGTAAATCCCCAATGGTACTTTTGCTATGGATATTCACACTGATTGCCTCACATTTTATCTTCACAGGGATCAGAATATCCTTAAGGCAAAAAATTCAAAGGAATGGTTCTCAGGCATCGCACCCATCAATTTTAACCACCCGGCATCAATAATTTTGATTTTGATTTTCAAAAGAAACTTACCAATTTTGAGCTCCAGCTGCTTGGACATTTATTTCAAGAAAATAAATTAATACAATTTTGATAAGATTTCCTCTATTGTGTAGTGCTTTAACTTTTTAACTAAAAAAATATGTTATTTTCATGCTTTTCCCTGATCACATGACATTTTTATAGAAACATACAAAAAAAAACAGGTAAAATAAAATTTCCCCTACCCGCACTGATTTGTGAAAAAAAGTGCCTGAAGAACCATACTTTTTTTTGGCCTTACACCCATTTAATAAAGGTGAATTTCCAGTATCATGTATGCCCTCAGCTCAGGCATTTTGATACTGCGTGAATGACATAAATTCAGAGTTAACCCTGCACAATTGTAAACATCAGGCCTTGAATGAATCTATCTTAAAAATGTTTTGTTTGGAGATCATCCCATTGAATTATTATATTTTCATTTTCTTTCAGGCATGGTCATCCATAGTGTACCAGCTGATTCCTAATGTTCAACAGTTAGAGACAAATTTAGCGAACTTTGCTAACATTATTGAAGCTGACGAGGTGCTATTGTTTGAGAGAGCCACATTCCTGGTAAATAAATTTTCTGTTACACATGGACACAACCTATATTTTTAGCTATTTGCAAAATGTTGTACATACCGCTCAGCCATGAGATAAAAAAAAAAAACAAGTCTCAAATCAGACAACTAGATCCTGTCAAATCCTTCATTGCTTTTTTTTTTTTTGCATATTAAGCTTTATATCCTTTGGATGATCGTCGCGGGACTTTTGTTACAGTATAAATTATTAAAACTTACCAAAAAGTACAGGAAAAATACTTTGAGACAAATTTTAAAAAAATTCTATTAAGATTTTATTACTTTTTATAATTTTTGTAGTTCTCTCTGAAGTTTTGTCGTTCTCTCCAGGCCCTCCTGTTTACTCCACCCCTACACACTACTGAAAGCTACCATCCGAGCCATGGAGAGTGCCTCATATTAGTTATTATAGTTAGTTGTACAATCCATTTAAAGGTACATAAAATTTATAGTAAGTGTATCATCAGTTGAATCATTAGCATTGACTTAAGAAGTATATTAAACCAAGAATTGTTAATGCCTGATTAAGAACTTTCTGTCCTTTGATACAGGTAATATCATACCACCAAAGGAAACAACACCAGGACGTGCATCGTTTTGAGAAGATCAGTAACATCATCAAGCAGTTTAAGCTGAGCTGTGGCAAACTGGCAGCCTCCTTCCAGAGCATGGAGGTCAGGAACTCCAACTTCGCAGCTTTCATCGACATTTTCACCTCAAACACCTACGTCATGGTCATAATGTCAGATCCAACCATACGTAAGTCACAAACTATTCTTGTTATTTATTATTATTTTCCTGTCTGTGTATATATAATATTTCTTGACCTCCAAGTATGAGTGTTGTCAAATGCTGTGATCTCATTTATGTGATGAAAAGATGTCAAATTGCTTCTGATGAGAATGAAATAATATTCTTATGTTTGTTTAATATACTTAAAGAAGAAAAACTATAAACATACCTCAATCATTTTAGTAAATTTTACTTTACTCTAAGAACATGGAAGTTTTTATGGCACTCCATGACAAAAGACACACACTTCAAGATACAGTACACATAAATATACTTACTTTATTTAATAAACAACTTGAGAATTATCTTACCTAATTTTACAGGTAGTTTCTTCATGATTACTTAAACACTGATGGGACAAATGTAAAACTTTGCAATTTCTGGTTAAAGCTGGTAAAAGGTCAGATTTTTCTGTAATAATGGCTGCATAGATTGTCCTGAATTTGTTTCAGTGTTTCTAGTGCTTGTATGTAATGGAATATATTGCCTTTAAAGTAGTTTATGTAAATTAAAACCTGGTTGTGATGATTTCTTTATCAGCATCTGCAGCAACACTCATCAATATTAAAAATGCGAGGAAACATTTTGAAAAGCTGGAGAGAATAGATCAGCCCCATCATTATCCTATTGGAACGAGGTAGAAGCTCAAGAAGAGAGACGAATCCAGGCCAGAGGAGGCTGAGGAGAGGGAAGGGTTCAGGGATGTACATAGATAAAGAAATGAAGAAAATATGATTACAAAATATAGAAAGCAGCCAGATAAACATAATATTATGTATATAAACATATTCATATATCTATTTAAATACAAATGCCAGCTAGCTATTATTTGGTGCATAACGTACAAGTAGTACAGATAGCTCAAATTGTGGTTTCAGTAAATTGGAGTAAAATTCAGTTATTTATTTCTTTATATATATACACACACACACACACACACACACACATATATACAGGGCTTTCAACAGGAAGAAAATATTAAGAGTCTGGGATGCTTACGCAAAAATTTTGTGGAGTCCTATCTGTGTGTAGAGCATCCTAAGGGGAGACGATATGTGTCCAATTTTGAAGAGTTCTGTAATATTCTTTTTCGAATTTTATGTAATTATCATATCATTATATGATTAGAATTCATGTCATTATATGAATATTTACTTATGGCGAAATGTAAGCCTCAGTTATCATCTCAGTGTTTACACCATTGACATGTTCATTTGAGGCAGCATGCAGCCAGTAATGTGGTCTTTTACTGATACAAGATCCTTAAGCCAGAAATTAACGTCCCACTGGTCGCTTGAACTTCAAAATCAAGCATCCATAAGAGATTCCGAGCGTCAGAGATGACTGCCCCATGTTCCTGAAAGCCCTGTATATATATATATATATATATATATATATATATATATATATATATATATATATATATATATATATATATATATATATATATATATGATATAAACTATTTTTTCACCTGCTTGTGGTTTGCTTGCAAAACATCATGTATAAATTCTTACTAATTTTGTTATTACCATACTATTGTGTTATTTTACTATTATATTGTTATGGTATTGTTTTTCTCAAAAAACCTTGCTAACTGATGAAGTCTTTCTTCATGTTAACTTGAAAAAATATGATACCATTAATAATAAATTGTATTATTATTGTTATTTAAGAAGTCTGACATCTGAGAAAAGTGCAGTTGTTTATGCAAATTACTTTTAAGGCACAATGTTCAATTAAATAATTATAATGAAAAAACCTTATAAAAGTTAATTTTATGTAATACCAAGGTTAGTAGCATTTTCTGTTATGATATTGAACTTTACTTGAGACCTGCAGAGGAAAGAGGTTTTGGTTAATATGTGATTAAACTGGTAGAGGAAAAAATACAGTTTTAAGAAAGTCATGTCATTGTATGTACTGGTAATCTCTTGGTTATCTGTTATATAACTATATTAATCCAAAAACTGTGACACAGACACGGTGGAATGTTGAAATGAAGTGCAATTCAGATATCATTAGCCGACTGCCATTTAATGAATGAAGTGCTATAGTATTAAAACTGTATATATCTAAAATGTTATCTTTTTTCTTGTGAAAAATGAACTGTGTTGTCTCAACTTCTTTAGTAAATTCTCTGTCACCTTGCCAGTAATTACAACAATGAGAATATTAAGTGTATGTGAACCTGGTTCCCTGAATCGAAGGCAGTCCCCCTCTTAGACTACCTTGTAGAAGAAGAAATACTCTTTTTCTGGAATACTTGAAAAGGCCATAGTTCCAAATGTATGAAAATTTAAAATTTATTCATTAATAAATATAACAAACATGTAATGTCATTACTAAAAAGTTGTTATAACAGCATAATACAAACCTACCGTACCGTAAATACATTTGCCACTTTAGTTTATAAAGTAAATATTAATCTCCTGCTTATTTAGTATTATATAGACGTGATGAACTTCTGTACTGGTATAAATTAGTTACATGTTTTGCCGCCAGGTGAAAGGCCCTAACACTGTCAAGTCTAGTGTTAGATGCTGCCGGGACCAGTCTCTACCATTATATAATATTTAATAACTCCAGCAAGTCATAATATTTAGACGTAAAAAAAGGAGGGAATATTAACATTAGAACCACCTCAACTGGGAGTGGTAGCGTTAACACCCACAATGCATTATTGCTGCTGCCCGGAGGCTCTGCTTTCATCCACGTTCGTGTGTGTTTCTGTGTGTTTGTTCACAACATAACTTCGAAACGGAGTCTTATGATGTTTTCAAGGAATTTTGAGAATGGGCTAATGGAGAATCGATTAGATTTTGGTTTGGATCTGGCACATGATCCGGATTCAGGAATGTCATCAAGGGACAGTTTTAAGCCACTGATGGACGTTTTCCACTGCATTGTCTGGTCTTTCCCAACAAACCGTGACCTTAACCAAGTTCCCCAGGGCGATTTTACAGTCCTTGGGTATAGCGCTGTCATGGGATGTATGAAACTTCCTTTCAATTCAGGTAAATTTTTGGTACTTGGCTAAAGGCTTGGATTCGCAAAACGACCCTACCAGCAAGACTTTTGCGCTTGAATTCACAAAACGACCCTAGGAGCGGGACATCCTCGTTCATAGTAAAATACCGACCCCCCTAAATCCAGATCGTGCTGGTAAGGAAGTACCATTTGTCATTTTATGTGACTTTTCATTTTAAAGATTTTTCAGACATTAATATATTTCTTCCACTGGAATAAAATCAAATTCTTTACTGAATATCACGTGTCAATAATCGACATTATCTTATATTCCGACACTCCTATTTTTAGCTCAGCTGATTATAAGTCATCTGAGCTATAGTTATGATCCACTGTCCGTCGTCAGTCCGTCTGAAATTTGAAAATAAAAGCTCAAAAACGAGGCTAATTATTGTTTAAGGCTGTTTTGTATTCACATGCATTGTCAAGCTCCAGATTAGCAATGCATCACTGGGGATCACCCCTGCTGTCACATGTGTACAGATATTCTCATATCACTCCCCCATGCATCACCCCCCCCCCCCCCCCACACACACACACACTTCAGTATACACCAGTCGTAATGCAATAATTATTATTGTTTGAACTGTATTTCCTGAATTGAAAAATTGGTTCCACTACAATGTACAAAGCTTTTTTTTTAAATTTGTCCTTTAGTCCAGAAAATGCCATGTGGTTTTAATGTAACATTAAAGAAAATAAATGAATCAACTTATATATTATAATGTATATGTTATATTGCAAATATATAACATGTATAAACTTGGGGGGGGGGAATTAATAAAAAGAAATCATATAAAGTTATATATTATAAAGTGATCAGGTTTGTTTGTCCTTCTAAGTTTAATGATTCTGAATCAACTGTCATTTCCTGTAAGCACTATTGCACTACATTTCATACCCTGTATGTATATGCCTATGTGTGGTAACTCCCACTATTCTCAGCCCCACTCCGCCATTGAATCCTTGCACTGTGCACTGGTGATGTTAGTTTTATTGCAACTGTATAACATTTAAAAAAAAATTGAAAATAAATTTGTTTAATAAAAAAAGTAAGATCTTATTTAAATGTATTATATGCCTGCCTCAGCAGAATGGGACATAAATTTATCAGCTTTGTTGAGCGTGAGGGCGTATTGGTTAGAGCGCTGGACTCGTGACCGCAAGGTTGTGGGTAAGCGTCCCGGTCTGACAGCTTTCAAGGCAACACTCCTAACCAAAGTCTTCACCACAAGGGTGCGCTCTCTTCGCCCAGGAATGAATGGGTACTGGTCAAACATTGGTGTCGGGCAAATGTAGAATGAACAACCTTCTAGCCCCGTGTGTGGCTGCTTGATGTATGCTCCCCAGGGAGCCGAGAAAAGCTACAAATATGAACAGGCCCGAAAGACCAGGAAGGCAAAGTGTAAAGTCGGATAAGACTCACTGACATCGTCGGTGGTATCAGACCATAAACACCTTCTACCCCTCTGTCTGGCTCTCTGTTTGTCATTAAATATATAATAAATATGAATCTTAAGGCTTTCCTATATTAAGCACTTGAATTGATTTTCATTTGCTGTATGTATATGGTTTTAAGCTATTAAAGTCTGAAATTTGAAAGCAACTTATAAATTCAGATATGTGTTAAAATGCAAATGTTTAAAATTTATAAACTTGAAATCAAATGATATAGGCCGAATAAAATGAGTACATAATGCAAATATTTGTTATTATTTTTTCTGCATCAGCAGAACAGAAATAAAGTGATCAGCTTTGTCTAGCTGTCTGTCTATTTTGAAATATTGAATAATTATAAAACAACTTTTCTGTGACTACTGTTGAATTAAATTTTATATCCTGTTTGTATATGCAGACCTGTATGTATATATGCAGAAATGGTGTACGACATAGATTCCGTTCCGTTTAAAATTTGCCTGAAAGTTTTGTAATATGAGTAAACTATTTCTTTATTAAATTTCGTTCACTGCATTGCAGATCGAGCAAAACTGCTCGAGCTTCCTGTGTCCCCATGGTTAAGGCTGCCTTTCCACGCATGCGGAATGTCGTCCATGCGAGACCAGCATGCAGATATCCCATTTATTGCAGTAAACGCATGCACTAAAAATCATAATTTCTTATTTTTTTTAGTTAATGTTTTAATTCAGTATTCAGTTTATACATTTCTACGGGTGAGGCAAGATTTAAGCGGACTAATAACAAATTTCACTAGCCAGGCTTACACCATCGAGGTATGGAAAGGGGACAATGATTATACACCGGTTGGATTCTCCACCGCGCGTCCGGGACCTGCATACAGGAGCGGATTTAGGCCCCCCCCCCCCTTTTTCGGCCTAACCAAAAAATCTGGGGAAAAAACTTATAGTACACCGTCAGTACATAATGAAATTGAAGACCTACGCTCTTTACACAGCGCTTAACCTATAGGGCTACTACCTATATTGTAAGGCGCTGTTTGTTATGACCTTGTATCCTGAATTGCAACACCAGAGGGGAGCACTGTATTTTTGTCCAATCAGATGAGACCTTGTGCTGGAAGACAAAGCCAAGCGAGGAATACACGGAGCCAATCATATTCATTCCTTTTTGAGTGACAGCTCATCCCCCAGCGTAACCGTCTGAACAGGCCACAGGCTCAGAGAGAATTGCCCCTGACGTGGTTTGCTTAGGGCCTTGGGGACATAGAATGCTCGGCCGGTGAGCTGTAATTCAAACGAAACGTAACAACAAAGGCTGCGTGCACACCTCGCTGGCTGGTTTCAGTTCTGCAGACAACAGATACATGGCTACGCTAACACAGTCATACTGTCATAATCGAATCGGTCGATGATGCGAGCATGCAGAGGGAGCAATTTAAATTCAACCGGAAACTCACCAAACGGCGCTTAAAGCGCAGCAATGGGCGGAGCCAGGATGCCTGTCGAGTGTTTGTTTATTGGCATCTGATTGGCTGCTTGTCACATCATACGCACGTTTATTTCAGTGGACAACAAACCGCCATCTGGTGTCTAAATATATCATAAACGGTCAAAGCTGGCAGCGTGAAAATCAGTTGCTTCTTTAGAAGCGCAAGATTTCCGCTGCCTCGGGAGCGTATTGAAGACCAAGTGTAAAGAACAGTTACAATGTATGTCTTGTTTTATAATGCATTTAAGCTACCCCAGATTGTACGATTACAACCTAAATTTTCAAAAACAATTCTACACCTTGGAGAGGGGTACCCCCTCCCCCCATCGGCGCTACGCGCGTCGGCTCACCCGCTCCGCACCCTCGCTATGTGAGCCCCCTATTTTAAATTCCTGTATCAGCACCTGGCATTTATTGAAAAGCACCCTTTGGCATAAGTTAATTTTTCTGACTCTGCATTTGAAGTGGACTGTGAAAAGTGTGTATATGGAATGAGTAACCAAACTGTTCATTTTGTCTTACACGTTTCACAATTGAAAGTTGCAGTCATGCATTGAAAGCGCAAAGGCCTATTTAGATCCACCAAGGCGCAGTCCCAAATAAACAACCGACATGTTTCATACGGACACCACTATCATTATCTTGAGAAATGAGTATTATATGACGTCACAAGTTTCAGTGAGCGCTTTCCGAGTGTTTTAATTAAGTTTGCGTCATTTATCAGATGCATGGCTCATACATTGACTAGTTCATGCTCAGACATATCATGCCCCGACACGCTTCGACAAAAACTCCAACTTTTACAATGTTCAGGCGTATATATTTATCTACCAACAGCGCAAGTAGTGACGTCATCGTCACAATTTCTTTTTCCGGTACAAGTTATTCTGATCTAATTATACCATTACAACATTACTATATGACAAACTGCCAACTCTGAGGTTTAATCCCACGGCTGCGCCCAGCCAAGTCTCATTGTATTTATGTTTCCTTTCAGCATCCGTGGTATCTTTTTTAAACTTTGCAGTTAGACACAAAGTCAGGTCGTTAAGATGCATATTTTATTGTGTCCTGGCGTGTTTTCTCCTTAAAAGAGATTTCTTTGGGCTCCGCGACCGTATATCATGCTCTTGTGTCTATTTCTTGCAAAGGTTCCTTATTATAAAATATTCTGACTTCAGTCTGGCATATTAACTGATCCTTTTCCGTACTCGAGATCATCCAAAATATATTCCATTTGATATCGAATTAACAATATTTTGGCGTTTTTACATTGTAGTTTTGTCTTTTGAGTACAAACCGAACATAAGAAAATTTGATATATTTCTGGCAATTAAGAAACAATTTAAGATCAATGAATGAATTACGTCGCAAATGTAATTATTTATGAGTCCATATATGGGCATGTTCCATATAAATGACAGAGACCAGTCGACCATTGTCGCTTGATTTATTCGAGTGGTTATGTTAATGGAAATTCCTTTCGCTGTATTGCTTCCGGAATCTCTGACCATGGAGGATGGGTCTGTTTAACGAAATGAAATGCACAAGTTGGCCTACATCTGTATCACTGAACTTTGACACAGCAACACATCAAACCCAGCTGTGACACGGAAACCTACAAAACACTTGTTAATTTCAGGTGCCTGGACACACCTGTATGCACTCACAAACAGGGTCAAGGTCTCCTGGTGACCCTACCTCAATGTGCTGGACCTCGAGAATATTTTATAAAATATCAAGGCTTAGTTATTGATAAATTCCAAAATAGTGGATTTCAGACTGGAAAGTCATATCATAACTGCCATTTGTATATAACCATATATAGGGCCTACGTATACGTACATATATGTTGATCAAACAATATTTAAATTAACGTACTCAACCAGAGCTTGGTTTAACAAGTTTATAGTGTCATTTATAGTCATGTAATAAGGTGTCGGCGGTTGGTTACATGTTTATATACTTTATTTTGTCCTCTAAATATATGTATATATCATCGCCACGCATCAATATCACGTGTGCAGACGCGGATCCAGGATTTTTTTGCAGGAAGGGGTCAACGGGTGTCATGCATAAAAAATGTCTAAAAAAACGTCGTTGGTTGGGTGGGGCGGTCTCGACTCCAAACCCCCCCGTCATGCATAAGATTTGTCTAAAAAAAGATCGTTGGTTAAGAGTGGGGGGGGGGGGGGGGGGGTCTGGACCTCCAACTCCCCCTCCCCCCGGATCCGCGCCAGGTGTATCTAGCTGCAGTGGCGTGCCTAAGGGGGGGGGGGGGGGGACTGGGGGCTACAAACGTTAGGGGCGGTATTTCGCTGAATTAGTATTATAAAGTTGCATAAGCAGTTCTTAAAAAAAAGTGCAGATTAAAAAGTACAAATTAACTTTTTTTAAATATTGGTGGGAAAATTTAAATGTTTGGTGCTTTTGCTGTGTTCCCCCATTTCAGTTATTTCAAAAATTTTGATTTGGGCATTGGAACCAATCAAATGATTCGCGAACGTTTCTGTAGACAAGTTACGTAAGAAGAAATGCAAATTTCTGTCTGTTATTCTTTATTAGCTCAGCGCTCTTGTAAAGCCAGCCGCCGTAAAAAATCTGACCAGTCATGCAAAGGCATGCAGATGACAACATGACTTATTTTTGAAATAACCCCCCCCCCCCCCCCCGGCCAATATGCCACACGTACACGTTCAATCTAGGCCCCTACCTACGTATCAAATGTTACCTTTTAGAGTTCAAAACTGAAATAAAGATATCTTTGGCTGTACTTATATTAATCCTTAATTTAACTGCATGATCCATTATACTTTACTGTATGTTGTGTCAAATCATTTCAAGTAAATTACTCAATATATATTTCTATTGTATATATTTAATATGATTGTATCCCCAGACAAAGTCGGGGGATACTATGTTTTCATACCAGTCCCATGCCGCCGCCGCATTTAAATCTTGTTGGCGCGATAACTCAAAAAATATTTCACGGATCATTACCAAACTTAGTATATGTATAGATATGGATGAGAGGACGACGCCTATTTAAAATGAGGTCATGACCTTTACTAGGAGATCGTCCTTGACCTTGAATATGTCCAGTTTTGGGGAAAATCACACAAATTCTTAAATATCTCAAGAAATCTTGCATGGATTGATCCCAAAATCAAGTTGATCGAAGATCATGGATATGGTTGTCATGTTCCAGAAACTGGTGGCGCCACCTATTATTCTTTACTTGCTTTCGTGCCTTTTAGTACCCCATCATTGCCTCTTAACAGTACAGTGAGCATTATAAGTCAAAAACAAACGGACAGATTTCTTTAATATTATGCATATACATAGAAATGGATTATGGGATGATGTATATATAAATTGGGGCCATGACCTTTCCTATTAGAGTGGCCTTGACCTTGAATATTGCCAAATATGGTGAAAATTACACAAAATCATTAAAATCTCAATAAGGGATGCATAGATGGGTCCAAAAATGAACTTGATCGAAGATCTTGGATAGTACTGTCATGTACCTGAAACAGGTGGCGCCACCTATTATTCTTTTACTTGTTTTCGTGCCGTTTAATACCCTTATCATCGCCACTTAACAGTACTGTGAACATTATAAGTCAAAAACTAATGGACTGATTTCTTTTATATCATGCATATACATAGACATGGGTTATGGGATGATGTATATATAAACTGGGGTCATGACCTTTTCTATGAGAGTGACCTTTTCTATGAGTGTGGTCTGATATTAATTGTTGCTGAAGATTGGGGGCCTATTCCTAAAGGAAGGGGGTGGGGGGGGGGGGGATTAATTGTCTGGGGATACTGGCAACTGCTGTGCCAAGAAATATCTAGTTATATAATATATATTTATTTGAAATTAAAGGAAATAATATATTGAATTACAAATAATCATTATTTCAAAAATAAATCTGTGCAGAAAAAATGCAGAAACATAATAATTTATTCTTAAATGATATTGATGTAGCCTTGAATTAAAGCATGATTTTACTTTGAGAATATTGTAATTGTAAATCACAGTTCATCCAAACATTTGATCTTTTATCTGAAAACATTCAACATGTCCTGCACAGATATAGCTTATGAAAAAACCTACCGCGTTTCTAGTATAGACAACGTATGAGTACCGTGCTTCTTGCTGCACTGTTGCAACCACTGTTGCAACCACTATTGTAATAACGTTCACTATTGTAATAATTATTACAAAAGTGGTTGGTAAGAGCCAGTTTTTGCCAACCACTATTATAATAACGGTCACTATTGTAATAATTATTACAATAGTGGTTGCAAATGCAACCACTATTGTAATAATTTTTTATTACAATAATGGTTGATGTTGCAGGCGGAAAATATTCCAATTATGGAATTATTACAATAGTGGTTTCTTAACACGGTCACTAATGTAATAAAGTTCATTAGTGTAATAACATATAAAATACAAACTGATGAATTTTGGGGGATACTGAGTATGAATTTTGTGGGGTTTTTTTTTTGGGGGGGGGGGGGGTGTCATTTGTTTGGAAGAATCTCGACGAATCTGGGAAAAATTTCCACCTGCAACATCAACCACTATTGTAATAAAAAATTATTACAATACTATTGTTAACAGTTATTACAATAGTGACTGTTATTACAACAGTGGTTGGCAAAAACTGGCCCTTAAATTACCAACAATTTTTGTAATAATTATTACAATAGTGAACATGAATACAATAGTGGTTGCAACACAGCACCATGCATATCACAGAGCTCTATGAGGTAAAGCTGCTGCCATACGCGATAACAAGAGGTGGAATTATAAAAGTGACAAGGTATTTATATGTGTTGAGAAATTAATTACACTCACTGAAATAAATTTTACCACGTTGAGTTTAAGCTATATGTAATCTTGAATCGTGTGTACATGAACAATTAAGTTACAACATTATATTCGTATCCTGCGGTGTATTTTTTTCTATTTATATAATTTCTGTTTTGTGCTCTTCATAATGAATGTCAGAGCGATCATTCGTTTTCTGTTATAAAAGCTATGTCTTTCTTTGGAATGCGTGGCGAAAAATTTCTATGTTTATGAATATGTCGCTTTAATTGCGATTTTTTCAACTAAAAACAAAGAAATTTGACATGATAATGTTTCCATATATTGATGACTTTTGTAATGTTTTGATAGAGGGGCGGCAATTTCTACAACGGGCGGCAAAAAGGCCAAGCACGTCGATCATTGCATCCCCCTCTGCTCGGTTCCTGTCCAGGGAGCGGTTTCTGGGAAATGGTTCCGGGATTAAGATTAAGAATCGACTTTGGAATTAAAGTGGCTATGGCTTCGCATGCAAATGAGATATAAAGGATGTTAGATCTTCTCAGATTAAATCATGTCATTCAAAGCTTCCTCTCCTGGTTTCCGGGTCCACGTTGTCTTCGTTTTATTGGCACAGGCCCAGGCAACCTTCTGAGGATAGCTTTCATTCCTTCTAAACAGCAGAAGTTTCTTATTCCGTAACATTGTCAATCACCATCTGTCAATCAGGTGTTATCTACAAGAAAAGGACATTCCATAATTTTTCTTTTTACAAGCGTCTAGAACGTATTACATATTTAATTTGTGAAAACATTTTTATCCATTATTCATTGTGTTGAAAATTGCAGAGATAACGGAGATGTCACTAATTTTTATATTTAAACTCTTTTTTTATTTCCAAATTATGCTTTCCTTTTTGGAACGCTTATCGGTCATTTACTTTTGGCAGGCCTATATAGTGTCCAAAAAACCAAATACTACATATTCAAATGCACAAATTAAAATTTCTCTGATCTCTTGCATGGAAAATGTATTTAAAAAAAAAGATTTCATTTTCAGCATGATTATTGGTGACTTTTGATTGCATGATGTTAAAGTTAGTATAACTGGCGAAAACAAGTACCGGTAATGGAAGGAAGCAAACTTAGTAAATGTTAGCAAAGTAAATGCTTTTAATATAGCTGTATAAACGTATCTTCGCTATACCATAATGAGCAACATACTGTAAATAATTAAGGATCCGCAAGGAAAATCATAATGCATCGATTCTAAACACACAGGAAACTTGGCTATCCATTGAAATCCATTGTGTAAGCACGGAATTTGGAGCGAAGACTCTAATTCAGTCATATTCTAGACTAAAATAAATAAAATGGCAGTTAAGATGAAGTTTGTCAGATAGACGAAATATATGAAGGCCTAAGATATGCAGAACATCGGGTAGAAATAGCGCCGTTGCTGATCAAATTAAATGATAAAACCTCTGCATATGAGAAAGCCCCATATTGCGAATTAATACCTCAACAAGTCACATAAAATGGAATTTTAAACTCATGCATGCACGTTGAGGACTTTTGAAAGATATTGCGACTTTTTTGGGGGGGGATTATGCAAAAGGGCATCTGAGGACAAGCATAATTACTAGGTAGGGAGTTCCTTTTAATGATTAATTGAATGAATATTTCATATTTTATTTTAATTTTTTTCCTCAAAACCTCCCAGAGGCACCCATGAAACTTGGTCTGTTTGAACCCCGTAATCGGCTTGTTCTCCAATGCTCTTTGGCCTGGCAATAAATTAACCTTCAAATTAGCAGGAAAAGGAAACAACGGTAGCTCTACAGGAAAGATGACATTTCTTGAGCGTTCAGGCCATTAGTTCCAACACCGACTCCTGTATAAGTAGCTGATACCTGTGCTAAATAACGTATAAATGCAGTGGCGTCAATTTAACTTCAAGGGTGAGGGGATGACTAGGAGTGGGAGGGTAATCAAAGCTGGGAAATCTTTTTTTTATAACTATATATAAAAAATATGCGTATATATATATATATATTATTTTCTGTGTAACACATTTCAAATAAATAAGAATTAAGTACATGTACATGTATAAGGTTTTAGAAAACAAGGCATTATAATATGTTTAGTGTATAGTTTACTTCTAAACCATGCAGGGTATAATAATTATAATAAAAATTAAGAAATGAAATCAATGTCTGTAATTCTAAATATTAACATTTTTCAATTCCAATATATAAATATTATTTTCTGTATAGCCGGGGGACGATTACATTGACCATATGATATAACCCCCCCCCCCCCCCACTCCCCGAACACTTGTTTTGACGGTCCTGATTACATGTGATCACATAGGGTCCAGTCAGGGTCATTAATTACCTGCAAAACATTTGACACCTGCCGAATGAATGTCGTAATGTAAAACCTGGTTTTGTAATGTAATGTAAAAACATTTTTTTTGCCGATACCAAAATGGCCACTTATTCAATCACAAACAAGTTGACAAGCATAAACTTATATTTTAATCAATAATATTCTGTCATGTGAGATTTTCTAGGGTTTTAATAATATAAAATAATGAAAGACTTGAGGAACATTTTCCTGATCCACGGGTGGACACATGCAACACAGGTGGACACAAGCTGAGTATAATATTGTAACGCATACTATTCCCTATAGTTAACAGGATAAAATCAGGAGCAATATTTTGCCTATATTTTCATACTATCAGTTCAGTTTTTCTTTGTACAAATGTTTCCTCAGCAATACAATTCCCGCACACAGTCTCAGTATCTCACATACGGCTGTTTAACTCCTTGTTATGGCTCTGCGTGCTAGTAAACACAGTCCACGTGTATCTGTTTACCAAAACAAGGCCGCGTGATCGGAAGACCGATTGTTGGCCGAGACACGCGATGTTTTAGCCAGCGGGAACATATATTACATTTTATGGGCCAAATAAGTCAGGATATCTCCGATTGACATGTATTGTGGCCCGGGACCGGGCACACAGCCCCGCGTGCTGTATTACCGATGATACCTGTGATCGCGCCAGAACCATGCACTGTTTTAAACATTCGCTTACAGGAGTAAGCAAACGGTTACAGGGCAATATTTTGGCAGGAATAAATTAAGTTTAAAGAGAAGAAGTAATTTTCGGTGTTAATTCAACATGGTTCATAGGTGATTAGGCCCCTTTAAGGCAAGACACCACAGAGTAATGGATTGTAGATAAAAAAAAACCGTCGTGACGGGAGTGTTAAAGGAACCATACCTAGCAGGAACTGCCTACAATTCATTAATATGTATACGCAGAATTAGCCTGAAATCAGATAAATTGTTCAAGTAAAGTGGATGGATATCTAGTTTTAATGATATTAAAGCGGCGACTGCAGGTGGTATCAGCTCTGCTTGACTTTTACAAAACTTGCCCACAAGACATAACAAGATATTGCCGTTTCTACATGAAGGTTTTGAGTAGGCCTACCAGTCGAATATACAAGAATAGATCAGCTATTTTTCTTCCCAGTACAGTGATGTGTTACTTAACAAAATTGCATTATTAATTAGTTTTTGCTGATCTTCGATAAAATTGTAATGAAAGTAATCGGTTTACTCTTGCTTCCATATGTCCTCTATCAACAGTATTCCAGTTGGTGCTTATGACAACCACGGCTTATTTCTGTCCATGCAGGGACCTGTTTGTCGGAAATTGTTCAGGGATTATGAAATATATTTGATCATGGCATCACAGGGCCATAACAGCGCAGATCTATGCGGATTAAATGGCCCTAAATCTTCTCAGATTAAAACATGTCATTCAAAGCTTCCTCTACTAATTTCCTGTCTCAAATGACATCCTTTGTTTTAAAGGCTCAGACCGAGACTGGTCTCAGAGGGCATTTGACATTTTTTTCAGACATCTGTGGAAGTTACTTGTTTCGTAATTCTGTGACTTTATAGTGTCATTCAATAAAGTGTTGAAAACAAGTCTACTGCTACAAAAAACAAACACACGAAAGAATATTCTTTTTATTGGCAAAGAAGTTGAATTCCACCATTATCTATTTCTCAAATTTTCATTTGTCATTAATCAAATGGCATTTTAATAACCTTGAAATCAGTGTTTGATTCCAGAGGAATGTTTGATTATACATGGCCGTGTACTTTGCGAGGTA
This sequence comes from Sipunculus nudus, assembly GCA_026874595.1. Classification (NCBI taxonomy): domain Eukaryota; kingdom Metazoa; phylum Annelida; class Sipuncula; order Golfingiida; family Sipunculidae; genus Sipunculus; species Sipunculus nudus. The sequence continues at coordinate 64,512,128 of CM049316.1, read as the reverse complement.
AGCGAACTTAGTAGCCGACAACAAAGGAAATATTTTTAATACAGCGATATAAAAAATTTCGTTACATCATGTAGCATCAGCAATGTTTAAATATTTTTAAATAATCTAAGCCATCAACAACAAAAATGTTCGAATAATGTGTTGGTTCCAGCCCAAAAGAAAAATAAAAACAGACAGACACTAATGAAATAATGTATTGTAAGAACCCGAATGGGGGGGGGGGGAGAACATATTTTCAGGAAAGCGCGATTGTCGAGGGTGTATCGGTCTTGGGGCATGGGTGTGAAAGTGTTACCCCTTGCCGGAAATGAATTTATTTTTGCGATATTCCTTCGTGATGTAAGCAATTTGGAAAGCAATATGGGTGAGACACAAAAAAAGGTGAGGATATGGTCACTGAAGAGACAGCAAGAATATAAATTATCTGAATGACAATTGTCAAGAACGGATTTACAGGGGGACCTATACCGACCTAAAAAATCTTTGAAATAGAACAATACACGTTTAAAACAACGCCCGGTTTTACTTTGTCTACCTTTTTATTTCATACCTCTGCATGCGAGAGTTTTGTAAAATAACTTCTTACTGACATTCCTGGCAACCTTGACCAGGGTGTACATAATTACCCCCCACCCCCTACCCCGCCACCATACAAAAACCCAGGGTCTTTCCTGCAGTTACTGCTGTTGTTCTTTCTTCTGCTGTTTATTATTATTATAAGCATTCAGAGAGAGAGAGAGAGAGAGAGCGAGAGAGCGAGAGAGCGCAAAGAATATCATACGGATTAAGCCGTGAGTGGTGGCAGTGTCTACACATAAACGGGTTGGATATTGTTCAGGATCGTGCCTGGGCATTCCTTCCACTGATTAACATCGTGCTTTTATCGAGATTAAGCAAAGTCATCACGCACTGTTGGGCAAGCACTTGTTTTTCATTCAAGTTTAGAGGATGCTTAACGGATTGGCAAGGGTGTTAAATATTTGATTGACTGATCAAGGAATAAGCTCTTTGTGGGAATGTGATAAATCAATGTTGGCTTTGATGATTTTGCTCTGCTTAACTCATTAATTCTCTTACTTTTCTGATGTTGCTCCCACTGTGCCTCTTACGGTGTTATGTGGAGATGCCTCCCGCGGTGAGCCGGAAATTAATCGCTCGCTCTTAAATCCAGCCAAGCATGTAATAAACTGACATGTCATTTATAATGGTTAATTCAGTAAAAGTTTCTTTCACTTGTTATAAAGATATATTGACTATATCTTTCGTCACCATTAAGACTAACAATGTAATATTTGTTTCAAATTTATTATATTATACACATAATCCAAAAGACATCTTACGACACTTGGTTATCTTTCAAAAAAATGAAATTCGACATTTAGTTTCTGGATAATTAAAATGTCCTGATATATATATATATATATATATATATATATATATATATATATATATATATATATATATATATTATATATATATATATATATATATATATATATATATATATATATCAGGAGAACTCTCCATTTTCGGTTGCCTATTAAAGGAAGGAAATTTAACGATTAATTTCTTAATCATCGAAAGGTTTTATTCCGTTAAGTACGCTCCGAGGCATATACGCTTCTATACAACTTAAGCTATAAATTGTGGACAGAGGTAGGATTATAGGTAGAGCGCTGTGTAAAAAGCGTATCTCTGAAGGTGGCATCATTATTTTTATGGATAATCTTAAAATTGACCAAAATAAATGAACAAAAAATATTTCTTGTGCCTATATTATTGGCGTCAATGGGTCGACCTATGTACTTAATAAACATGTATGAAGTAATCTCGAAAAGTGACTTCACCTTTATGTTTTAAAATCACTAATTAGTAATCAGAGCTTAGTTTAATGTCGCATTGGTATTGCTAAATTGATAAGAATTATGATTTACTAAGTAATGTTCGCTAGCTAAAAGGGGATAGACGGTACCCTAAGTGTACTGTTGACACGGCCGGCTCCCTGAGCAATGTAAACGAGGACAGGAGCGTCAATACAGAAGAGGATTGAGGATATATATCCCAAACTCTTTAGCAAGGGGATAGTTAATGTGATCACATGTCTGCAATTCAGAATAATATTTCTATATTGGAAATGAAATATATTAATAATTAGAATTATTGGTTTCATCTCTTAGTTTACTATGAAATATTATATATATAACTTATATATAGTAACTTATATACAGGAAACATAATACGTTATTAAGAATCAATATTAACACCCCCCCCCCCCCCAATCTGCACCCTTGGAGATAAACTGACGCCTCTGAAAGTGGATAGTTTTAGGTTTATTGTGAAAAATTAAGAGGAGATATTCTGAGATGATAGAGGTTAGATAGCTTAAGCTTTTATTTTGGAAGATGCCACACCAAGCCCAGCGCAAATATATGTAAGCGAAACGATCCCGGGAGCTCCAGTCCCCGGAACATGATGCAACACGAGAACTCACGCGAGCAAGCAGAGCAGCAGCGACCACGCCCACTTTTTTGAACGCGCGGACACCTCTATCACCAACATGCAGATAGTTTCGCGCTTGTCTAGAATAAATACAAAAAATGACTGAGGGCGGTCTTAGTTTTCTTTATTAGCTTAATTTATGTTATTAAATTTTTAATTGTTCCCCATTTTCTGGATTGAGCTGAGTTCGCATGGCGCACTCAAAGGCCTTCTTTGGTATATATATTCAGTGGATTAACCTCAAATGAAGAGCTAGATTTATTTGCACTCCTGCCATTGAATTTGCACTAACTGACATAGATAAAAATGATTTCAATCAAAATTCTGAAGATGGCAGGTCGTTTCAGATGCGGATCCGGAAATTGGGGGGGGGGGGGGGGTCCATGGGGTCCCCCATTTTCCGGACCTAGGAAACTTTTTTAGGCTTTGTAATAAGTCATCTTGGGCTTTCTTTTCCTAAATTCTGGATCCGCCCCTGTGGTTTGTTGAAAGTGTACCAACCTTTTGATCTCTCATCCAAAATGGATTGCACACTGCAAAAAAAAATTGATGAACTTCCTATCAACATTCAAGCAATCCCCCCCCCCCCCACCCTCTCTCTTTTTCTCTCTTGTGTGTCAGTGTCAGTGTAAGGGATAATATCGAGAAAATAAAACATCGTGAATAAGGTCCCACCTGTACACATGGAAACAGTCTACATGTATATAGCCTCACTGATATTTCGTGTATAACTTCCATGCATTATGCGTCGAAAGCCAATGGAAAAAATAACGATATTATAATTAATAACTGATATTTAATATGACATGTATCTTAAAATCAAAGATTGATATAATGAATACTATAAAATCTTTGATATTATTTGCCAATAATGATCAAGAATTCCCTCTCTTTCAATGGCCTTTTTTGTCTTATAGTCAAATTAAGATAATTCTCGAATATAAATAATTTATATAATGGATGTATCATGTGTACATTACTGTTTGGAGAGATCGTGAACATGGAACCCTCGCAAAACCCTGTAAATGTGAAAATCGGGAAAACTTAACCCATTGACTATGACGCCCAACACAATATTCGGTTTGATTTTCTTGTGAGTTGATTGTCAAATAAATATATCCAGAATCTAGGAATGGTATTTAATTGGTTGTTTGACTCGGGGGGGGGGGACAGCAAACATCCACGCTCATTACTGGTAAATGTAAGACGCCATGCATACAGCATAGTTTAACAATTATTTAGAAGTAAGTTGTCTCATTAACGAATGAGTGAAGGTCTCAGGGGAATCGTTACACCTCAGCAGGCTCTACATTATTTACCTCAAGAAAATCTATATTTTTAAAGCTAATTTTAGCTCGGCAATTTATTTTTATTTTCTAATTAAACCTGTCTTGCACACAGCCTGTACTAAAGGATGGATATATAGTTAATTGAGAGGTAGCGGGTCTCTTTATATATCATATCAATTATTCACAAATAATGAATAAAAGTCTGTGCGTGTGTTGCATGTTGGGATACTGAAATAATTGAGTCTTCTCCGCTAATAGGCAACAGTCCTTTCATCGGTAGATTTGTTTATCAGAGAAACAACTCGTTGCCATGGCGCCTGGAGACCAGTGTATATTTCAGTATGAATGGCAGAGGCGAGTGGTGCTTAAACTTATAAATAATAAATAAAACCTATGAAAATATCAGCATCAGTAAGGTTGACTGCTTCGGGTTCATTGACTGAAAATGGGATGGTCTCCGTTTACAAACAAACCTTCTGCCGACAGCATAGTAGTTAGAAGTAAAGCCGGCCTCCCATCTGCCGATTTTTTCGGCCGAATTTTGCCGGCAGGAAAAATCGGAAGGATTGGTAGATGTGAGAGTGGTGTCGGCCGGATTTAAAAAAAAATCCGGAAGGTAAAATCGGCTGGAAAAATCCTTGACCGTGTCAAGGTTTCATTATTTATTGCGGTGACATATCAAAGGTTTTCCGGCTGATTTTCATCTGGCCAAAAAATTCGGTAGATGTGCACATGACGGAATCGAAAGATTTACAACCAATATTTTACTCTTTTTATCATTCATTTTATTCTTTTTATTATTCCTGACGCCACTTAAAATCCTGGATACGATATCAGAATTGCGCAAAATAACCTGAAAAATCTAATAGCCTCTACGGAAGTTCGGTAGGTGTGCGGGCCACCGCCAGCCGGTGAGACTTGTAGAATTTTCCGGCCGTTGAAGAAAATTCGGCAGGCAAACAAAAATCGTAATTAAGTAATTAAGTACTCAAATAAAAAGCATGTTTAAACATAAATAAAAATACTTATGGCAATCACAAATTTCAATTAGAATTTCTTTGAATGAGGATATTTTTGTTGCACTCGGACTCTGAATTCATATATTTTATTTTTCTGGTGTAATACCATCATAATAGAACATTACTTTATTCTAACAGCTCAAGAAAGATTTGAGTAGAAATAATCATTCGGATGAATAATCACCAGAAAACATACAAATCGACGACAATTTAAAAGCATATGTAAATACGATTATGGATAACCGGTGTTTAAATAGCAATATAGTTTGTATTAATTACGGGTCGGTTAATTGATGAGTATATCAGTTCTCATGTACGCGATGAATAAGAAACATGTAAAAATATTGACTTAATTGCCAAAGCCCACGATTACTCCATCTGCATGGCAATTAAGCATACTAATACAATGATATTACAAACAATCCACGACAAACTGTAATGGCAGCAAATCAACGTATATATAAAAAGGATGTATTTTAGAGGATTATATTACACAGACGTTATTAAAATGTAAATAGTAAAAAATTTTTGCAACATCGATTCTTTAGGACTGCTGGACTCGAGATGGATTTGGCCAAAAAAAATGGACTCGAGTCCTCAATCACTGGATCACTTTTTCATTACCTGCAGCTAAGTGGCTAACATTGGAGAATCACATATAGTTTGATGTTTCCTTTTAATCGCATGACCCTTGGCTCCTACACGTGCTAATGCCTAGATGAACATGCTAAACTCCGGTATGCAGTTTCAAAATTTGTAACCTTTGGGAAGCTGCCGACAAGGCTTTTTAAAAGTGATTCGTTTTGAAAGGTAGACACATAAACTGTGTTCTATGATAAATTATCTAAATCTGAGTTTAACACATTACGTCCAGCATTTGAAGTGAATTAATTAAGTAAGGCCCCACGGGTACGACGAAGGTAGCTATTACTAAAATATCATTATATTTATGGATCGATAGCAAGAACGATAGTTACACTGGATAAACATTTCACACGGTCCCTGTTAAATACAAACGGGACTCGTGTCAAATGTACTGTCCTCTCATCGCGCCATTAGCTGATTAAAATTACTGGCGCAAATAGGCCTCGAAGGCCATTCGTATTTTTAACAATAAAATATTAAAACCACACATAAAATACGCTCTTGACACTGTGATTCTGGTAGATTCGTTCTGCTCTAGTCCTGAATAATTTTTCAACTTGCAAAATTTGCCTTTGCTGAATACGACCTCCAGTGGTGCCGTCATTAATGGCGGCTTGCAAAGGTACAATCAGCGGAACATTCACTCCACAGCCCAATTTACGAGCAATGTATATATATATATATATGTAGTCGGTTGATATTTGGTAGATGATAATACACCCTATGTATACTGGCCTTACGGATTCGTAGCATATAGAATAAAAAAAAATAGATGAAACACATTTAATTAACACAGACCTGTCTTAATAATGAGAAAGTCAACGGTCATCTTTTGATTTTTTTTCTTTATTGTCAAACTCGTGTACTCTAGACAGGCGACGGTAACAAGGAATCCCTTTGGGCTGCCAAAATTGTCATTAACGGTCAATGAGAATTAATAAGAGAAAACCTGGCGATAATCTTTAACAACTCTCAATCAACTGAAATATTCTTGACCCGGTGCCAGTGCTCTGGAAGTGCTGTATACAGAAAAGGCAACTTGAAAGGCGGAAGTGTAATACTTTATAAAGAAAGCAATGTGCACTAAACATAGGTCTCATTGAATCAACTCTGTCCAATGGGTGAATATGTGCATGTAAGTTTGTTATACGCAGTTATTAAAGAAAGATGAAAAATCATTCGCATACAAGATCATTCGATAAGGGAAGGGGCTAATCCATTGGTTGTATATCATATTCCTAATGTAAAAAAAGTTGACCTTTTTCTAGTCGAAGGATTCCTAAAATTCCATCTGTACGTGAAAGAAGCTTTAACCTGAACAAGAACATTTCAGTCCCAAGATATGTATCAAGTAGGCTTATTTTTCAAGAAGCTTATTCTGACAATGTTCCAAATTTGGAGACAATCTGCTTAATGATCACTAACTATACTAATTAAAATCCATTGTCTTGTTCCAAAGTAATACTCGGATCCACAGTCAAGAATGTTTCGATATATATTGTTTGACCTTAGCATTCTGTGCATGAAAAGGACAAGTTGTAAGAAACAGATTTCAAGAAAATCAGCGAAGAATATCCATTAAATGCCAGAGAGAAACATTCATTACCTGAAATGAATTAAAGGCAGGGGCATATCTATGAACAATCTGTTTCAACGCCTCTATTAATAATACAATACTACTTTTACATTTGACAAATGTCTCCTTCAGTGCATTAATTTCTTAGCTCTTCCACTCTCATTACTGATATAAATACTTCGTTTTTTCTTATGGTCAGAGGGGTCCACCCTGGGGATCGTGGCCTAAATCCGACATCGGTTGTTGTCCTAGAGGTTGTTGTTGCTGGTTAGCCGGCTACTCAACAACTAACTTATTTTGAATTAAGGATTTATAAACAACGACAGGCACAGTGTCCAAGCTATATTAATTAGATGATCTAAAACCAGTTATTGCTTAATTCATTTTTTTGGGTGGCAATACATTAATCTGCTCACATTTTTTCACCATCCTGTTGTAGGTCCGGCTGAGTTAATACCCTATGACGGTGACACAGACAGTTAGTAGCCACTCAATTTACCCAATCCCTGGTAAACACAGTCCCTCATATATCAACAGTGATCCTTCCTTCTCGCCACCAGCTGATTGCAATCACGGTCGGATGACGAAGGTTTATTGACTGGTGTAAATTGCCTTTGTACACTTCCTTGTAGAACCATCCACCGTAGCCTTCAAGTCATCGGTGCCGCTCCCTTGCAGACTGCTCGGTTCGCCATGTAAGACTAAATCCTTGTGCCCCCCCACCTCACTACACACACACACACACACACACACACATTGCCCAAAGACTAAATAATTGTCTCCTCCTACACTCACAATTTTTTTTACTCACTCGAAAATTTAAAATTTGTAAAAAAATGATGCAGGTTCCCAGTTTGTCACCAAGGGAGACTAAAATGTTAGACATATCCGATAGTACATTTTAGGGACCACCCTACCATTGCACTTGGGTGGTATTATAAGCTCCAAACGATATGAATCTGAAAAGAGTCTACCTATCACAGGTGAGACGTTCCGTCGCTGAAGGCGGCTAGCTTCCAGTTAAAGGACCGTGCAGCTCTACTCTGAAGTTTGCGTCCCGGGAGGCAGTCAAAAGATGGTCTAATGCTGACGCCGGCCCGTCTTTCATTTTTCGGAGTCGTCGCAATACTTCCACCTTAACTCTCATTTCACAGTGGAAAAGAAAATGTGAAAGGCAAGAATATTTGGCTCGTTGTTTTAGAAATCAATCAACCACGTCTTATGAAATACTACCACAAGACTGGAAGAATGCCAAACAAAACCAGATGTATGCAGTGGCAGAGTGGTCATTGAAAGCGATAATTTCGCCAATACTGTGCGAAGTATTCTTTTTAGAGATTGGTATTCATTATGTGTGGCAGGAGTCTCATAATAAAGTGTCTCTTGATGGAAAGCTGATGCGTTTCTTATTACTTTTACAAAAAAAAGGCTATGATTTTTTTAGACACACCCAATTACATAAAGAAAACAAGTTAAGTGATGTCATGGTTAAAATATGGTTAGATCTAATGACAAACGGTTAATTTCCATGCCTTTCAGGAAACAATGAAGAACATTTGTACTGTTTATAAATCAATTGCAAATTGTTTTGACATTCTTAAAATTTACCATCAGACAAGCTGCAATAAGTCTAATACAGAAAAAATTGATAAAAGAACGTATATCCAACATGTTTCCTTGTCAAAATACGGGCAACATATAATTTCATAAATGAAAAATTAGGTTATGTAATAATTACTTAAGGTTATGTTTTGGGCTGAATCTTCAAAAGGGAAAATAATTCTTGGTCGCTGGTCCCGAACAGGCACACATATTTTTATTAACTTGCTAGCCCCAGGATATTCATAATGTCCACGATTGCTCATATAGGAAAAAACTAAATGAAACCAATGCTAATTTTGTAAAAACAAATTTATTAAATTAGAAACTTGATAAATGAGAATTCGTAGCAATGGTATCAAATGCCGGCACTCCAAATACTGTTCAAATCAGCAAAATGCAAGTCTAGACTTGGTTGACGGATGAATGAAGATTTTAATCAAGAACACATGGTGAGCTAATATTTGTGCCAAATACAGATAGTGCTTGAATGGCTTAGGTAAATTTAACAAACTTACGGTGGATTCCCACAATCGATTATACAGCGTAGTACATGTATTTCATCATCAATCACTCTAGAAAATCCAAGATGGGGTCACACAAAATTAACAGTAGAATAAGAAATACTTGAAAGATGGGGGAAAAACCTCTCACCGGAGGGGACAATTAGTGGTGTCAGTCAGTTGGAATCATTAATTTAATTTATTGATGTAGACTCCCGAAAATGGCTCCCAAAAGACTACACCAAGTGAAACCATACCCTAGGTGGCCAGTCATTATCATTTCTCATAGGGTCTTGTTTACGATGCCTTGTCGGTACGCGTGTTATGGTCAAATCTAGATCAATACCACGCCAGATTTGATGGTTCAACAACCATGGCGCATTAATATTTCATGATGAACGGAGCTCGGTAAAGAAAAGAAGGGCAGGCGAAGCCCTGTGAGGAACTACTTTCCCGCAGAAGTAGAGTCGAGTTACACACGAACATGTTGCGAAACCCCTGCGGAGCTCACGCGGTGCTCGTCCGCCACTCGTTGCAATCAGAACAATACTCCTCGGCGCATTGCCAGCTGGGTAAATTAGGGCCATCTTTTATTTCTGTATGCTATAATAAAAACTGTAAATAGAGTTTGAAGTTTCAGGTCAATGATTTATCAAGCATTATTTAGATTCTCTAAAGGTGATAGACATTTGATAGTGGTCCTCGAAATGTTAATAAAACTCTTTTCTTCATTTATTTTCTTCCATGATAAAACTCATTTATTTTCTATTTCTCAAGTCGTAATATTCGATTTAATACAAAGAAATATATAATAAGGTTATTTGTGAAAATGGATAAACGGTTTTTAATCCTTTGACCATTAACATTATCTTTTTATCAAAGTTACTTTTTGTAGGATTTAGTATATGAGCATTGCATAATAAAATTGCATATCATATACCTACATTATCTTGAACGGTCAATCATCAAAATATATGAGACATGTTAGATATAAATATATAGGCCAGCTAGATCCCTTCGGTCAGAAAAATGTTTAACATTGGCAAAACCAAAACTTCAACGTAATGTCAACATTTACATTTGGTACTTCAGGATGATTAAAATGGTTTATGCCTCGTAAAGATCACTATAAGTTCAGTTAAGGAGTAGAAATATATCGTTATAAAATTGAAAAGGATATGTTAATATAATGAGAGACAGTGCGGGACAGGAAACAGGGAAGACAGGGAATAATATCTGAACTTGTAATGAAGAACTCGAGTCCGGACTTGGACTCGAAAGTTCTGGACTCGGACTTTCACTCGAAGGAAAGGACGTGAGAAATCAGACCGAGTCCATCTTAAGTCCTGCAGAAAAAAAAGTTCTGTCCATTCTGTAAATAAAGACTTACAGACATGAGCTAACTACAGACAGAATATTACAGGCATACAAAACTAGACTATACTTACCAAACTTTAGTTCGGGAGCTAAAGGTAATTCAACATTCAAGTAAAAACCATGTATAAATAACTTAAAATACACTTGATAATCAAAAGTATGTATTTGAAGTTTCGTTTGAAAAGGAGATGTGTATTGGACTCGAACTTGTACTTGTCTTCCAAGTGACTGGACTCGAAGGTGGACTTGGACTCTATTCTCATGGACTCAGAATTTGTCTCCGACTCGAGAGGTCTGGACTCAGAGACTTGCACTCGGGCTCAGATTTTGTGGACTTGACAACATCATTGATGTTAACGATATTCGTAATGGTATTAAATCAGGAGAAATGGTTCATTAATATGTTATAACAATGTCAATTCAGAGAAAAGTGTAAGATAAGATTTACACTGCGCTGCGAAAAATATGAATCAATAACTTAACCATCTGACTGGCAAGTTCATATACATTTATAAAACACCAGGTAATGACTTGAAGTGTTATTTAGTCTTGGTTTATTGATAGACTTTTGCATCGCCAGTATTTGCGTTGTGTTTATGTTCTATTGCACAATGGTATGATGCATCCTTCAGATAACCAGGCTGTATACATTAGAAATTCAAATTCAGCACAAGTGAAGCCTCTAGACTAATGTTTGTTGTTCCTCCTCGGTAATATATAACATTATCAAATTCATTGATCCAGTGCATCATATAAAGAAAGATTATGGACTATTCAAATTCCAATCAACACATCTTATGCAACTAAGCATTGCCAGAGGGAAAATTTTGCCTAAGGTAAGTAAAACTGTCTGTTTGGCGAGCCTGGCCGTTCGCTATACACGTCACACAAGTACTATCAAACTGTAAACTGACGAGGCTAGAGACCTAAGGACGTTGGGAAGCTCAAATATTACTGTAGCTTAACAACGTCTTCGTGTGACGCATAATTCCAGTGCTGCCACTTTGGGTTTAAATGAAAAGTATAAAATCTTACAAGAAAAAGTAAAAAATTGTCTGAATAAAGTATGAAAAAAAGTAAAAGATAATAGAGCATTTGTGTACAATTTTACAGACCGCGATACTTCTAAACAAGCTTCTTGTATGAAAGTATATATATATATATATATATATATATATATATATATATATATATATATATATATATATATTCCAGTAATATATATATATCCAGTGATTTTGTAAAATATTGTAAGATCGCTAAAAAAATCGTTAATAAAATACCTATACTTTGAAATATTGACAGAGCATGTCTTCTGCACACAATTGGTTTTGATCAACAGCCTATAACTCCACGTGAAGATGATGATTTAAGATATAAAAAAAGTATAAAAAGCTGAAAAAGTTCGAAAACATGTATAAAAAAAGAAGTCTGTCAGAATGTATGTACAGTTAAAAAGGTAATACATTAACAGCACTGTTATTCACACCACGGGCATAAGTTAGGGCTGAACCATCAGTCATGTCGGGCCTAATTTTTATCTAGGTCTAACCCAGGAAGACTGAGGAGAGCCCATTTACCCCCTCCCAAAAACTCGCCAAAAGCAGTGGGGGGTGGGGGTGGGGGGAGGGGGGATTCTAGGCGCCAAGATTAGTTTGAATGCCTCAAAAAAGGGGGGCGGGGTCAGACCCTTTCGCCCACCCTTTAAGTCCGCTTCTGAAATTTGAATCAAAATTAAAGATGCTATTTATGAATAAGGTGCATAAAAAGTCTACTGATTACTGAAAAATTAAATATTTGGGATATTTGTTTACTCAAAAACAAAAAAAAATTATGGTGGTATTTTGCAATAGTTGAGAAGCAAAATTATGCAAACTTGATGTCCCGGAAATATATTTGAATGATGTATATAATCGCATTCTTTATCATTTATGTAAATGTAGGATTTTTGGGCTAAACTTTGAGATGAGAGGTATCTGACACCTTTTCTTTACTTGCGTAAAAACGTAAAAATTACAGGTGGTGCCACCAGTACCCCATAATAACAGAAAGGATCAAATTCCAGTTCGATCTATACATCTTGGTATAATCTGATCTTATGCATGTAAACTACAATTAAAGGAGCTATATAGTCAACATAAAATTATTCTGTTTGGAAAGACACAAATCTTGACTCTTGGAAAACAAGTAGAGATGAATATGAATGACACCTAATTTTTATACTTTGAAATTTAAAGAAGTACGGACTGTGTCTTCTCTTCATTGGAACTAACGTTGAGCGTGTTAATGAAATTGAATATTTCAGGGATACAAATGGACTCTCAGCTGAAGTTTACTGATCAAATAGCAGCAAAGCGTAAGAAGAGTGTGACCGCACTTCGCAAATTGAAATTTAAATATATATTAGTTAACGTATGTAAAATGTGGCTTTTGGATGGTGTTAATGTGGATAAATTAATCAAATGCTAAACTTTATGGATAACGTGAAAAAAGAATTGCAAAGAATACTAATACTGCCAAACTAATCTCTGGTATAGACATAAGCTTGACAGTGTTACAAATATAGTGTTGTACCACTTAACTGCATGTTTGCCTGTCCGACTGAGCATTAATTTTCAATCATACATTTGTGTACTAAAGGGCTACATGGTGAGGCACAAGATTGTTTGAAATGAAAGACAAATTAATTGAAAAGGCTTTAGATCTGTTTAAATTGATTGATTTTGTTGGAGAATGCAAGGTATTATGGGAAATCATGCATGTTTTAGTTTTATTGTATTTGTACCATTCTCTGTGCTAATTGGACACATCAATTTAGACATGCAGTCATTTTTAAATATTTTAGCAGCATATATCATTTTAATGCATGACTCCTATTTGATTCTGACCAGATTTTTTATTTTTTTATGCTGCGGACATCTTATTTAATTGGTTTCATCGTGCGGTTTGTGAAGGACTGCACTATATATCAAAGGCTGTAACCTTGATCTTATAGGCTTATTGTAATTTATGGTTATCTTCACTCGAATAAAATAGATATTTTACTTGTTTAAAATAGATATTTTACTTGTTTAAAATAGATACTTCACTCGTATAAAATAGATACTTCACTCGTATAAAATAGATACTTCACTCGTGTAAAATAGATATTTCACCCGTATAAAACATATTTTTCACTCATATGAAACAGATATTTCACTGGTGTGAAATATATATTTCACCCATATTAAATAGATATTTCAGCCTAAGTTTTCACCGTTAGTTTTTTTTTTTTTTTTTGCAATTCCATAATTGGTGCTTCCAGGGAGAATTCATCAGGACCCAAACCGGATGTTAACTTTCTGGGTTTATCGGTTACAAAATGTGTCCTGCCAACGGAGGGAAGTCCGGCCTGACAAAGTCTAGAGACCCATCGCCATAGATCAGAATGATGGAAAGTCAACTGAGCCATAAAAGCTTTATGTATTGCTGTGTTGGTCCGTTGATTAATGGCGTTATACCCAAATACAGACAGATAACTGACGATGCAGAGCCGGGTTACAGATATAGAACTATCAATGTTTTCACAGCTTTCTTATCCACATTTAAGGGATCACAGTACAAAAACATTGGCAGAGGAAATACATCTTTCATTTTCAGACTTTCCTTCATCCTGCACATTATATAGAACTTTATTGCCGCCCACGGGCTAAATATTATCTATGTCGCTTCGTGGCATTGTGCCTTATCTGCCTTTCACAGATACATGGGCGACTTGGCAGACAATGGAATAAGGGTTAACAAACGTATCAGACTTGGCATTAAATTGTCATTGAACTGTTTGTAAAGACTTGTGGAGGATTTACATGTGCACTATAAGCAAGGACTAGGCGAGTGATCATACAATATTGCAGTTTTGATTTGCAGGGATCTTAATTTACACTTCGAAATTTTCACTTTCCAACGGTAAGGTTGTAATATAGGTTTGCCTTTTCAGTAAGATGCATCTTATCATCATATCAAACTTTCTGTCACACTTCCCTCAGTGTAAACCTGATTTTACCATCTTACATGCCATCCTACATGCACACTTGCAAAAAGAAGTGAATGTTTTCAATAGTAACACTGCTATTTCAGAAACACGATTGTGCAGCCAAAAAGGAAAATATAGGAGATGAGGGCCTAAATTTCGGAAAGTATAAGAAATTATAGACCATGTTTATAGCAAATACAGGAGTCAATGGAAGACCACCTGTAAAATATTTCGCTTTTGTGCCATGTTTGTTACTACTTATCAGCTACAAATGTGGAAAATATCTAGGTATTGATCTTTCCAATGATTGTTTTAATATGAAAAAAAAATACACCTGATTGCCTGCCATTTGGAAAGGCGTTATTTCGTTATTTAATAGATTACTGTTGATGAAGGAACATTCATGGTGAACGAGGCTTTGTATAGTGGATGCAAGAATGATTAATTTAAAGCCAGCTATTCACCTGTAACTTTTCTATAGAATTTATGTGATTTCTGGTTTATTATGCGTACACATCACTGAACTGCAGGTAATTCCTTAAAACTCTTTTTAAAGTCGTCTGAATGGGTGTATGAGTTTATTTATCTCCAAACTGTTATCAAACACAAGATTTGCGCAATTTTTGATAAACAGAAAACCAATGTAATTGAGGCGGCTGTTTGCACATGTGCGGAAATTAAACGACCACTAGTTGCAAAACGACTTTTACAATAACGCCTTTTCAATGCATCTATTTTGCATCTATTTTAATCAGTTTTGGACAAAAAATATGTAAAACTTTTTATATTTTTTTGTGGCAATGTCTATTATGGTATCCACATGATGAGAATGATATGCTATCATTTAGCCTTCTGGATTTCAGGTTTTATATGCACAGGGTTAGGTATAATCCAGTGTTTTACATCTTTACCGGCCTCTTCTTGCTAAAAAAATATGGCGGATGTTGGCATTTTACCTAAGCAATCTTTCAAAAATGGTTGGACGATCTGACAGACAATGGAGTGAGAGTTAATAAACATATCGGACATGGCTTAAAAGCTGTCACTACACATTAACTGCAAGCAGTGTACAGAGAGGTAATTGAATGAATAGCCATGAACGAGTTTATTGTTACTGAAGAATTAGTCATGGCTCTTAGAAGCCTTGAAAATGACACAGAAGATAGTGACTTTTGGAGTCCTGATCGTTTTTGAATAAGAGAAACAATATATAATATGAGATCAATGTAGGAAGAAAAACGCATTATAATTAATTAAAATGAACTTACCCAAATGCAACTGCATGACTCACTTTTTAGACTAGAGCTGATTTCTAAATCGCAAATGCTAATTTAAATATTACCAGCCTCCATATGGAGCTTACACTAAATTACTGATAAAATAGAAATGTTAAAAATGATATTAATAAAAATGATAATAATAATTATGATAATAATAATATTAATAATCCATCTTTACTGGCGCCTTCGCGCTCATAAAATTAATATCTATGGCAGACTCTGGTATTGTATCTTATCGGTCATTCACAGATGGCTGGACGACTTGACGGACAATTAAGAGAATAAGATTTTACAAACATCGGATGATTCTGTTGTCGGATCAGATATGTTTTTTTTCTGTGTAGAAGGGTAATCGAATGAACCGACGTAAAATAGATAATTGTTGATGAAGATGCGTCCATTGTGTTTAAGAGCTTTGAAGCGGATATGATAGAGCAGAGAGATGACTTTGGTCTGAGTCCTTAAAGCTACCTTTTTTGATTAAGTAAAATATCAGACAATTGATTTAATTCAAAACCAAAATGTGTTGTTTCAAATTAACTTTTAATTAATCGGAACTATTTTACATCGTGTGACTGATATATCATCTGATTATGCATCTTGATCTGTAGTGCTCCATCTACTGAAATTTATTCTTCACATGTTAACTGGGCTTTCAGTGACTGTGAAGATATTTATTACTTTGAATAAGGAAATAATTCAATTATAACTCTTAGTTAATGTGTTATTTGATTAGAACCAATTTAACGTACGGATAAATTTCATCACAGCGATAAATGACTCTGCGCCGTTTAAATTTAGTCCTTTGTGCTTGTTCTACGTTTATATTAATTTCTTGATATAAATATTTACAAGATCACCAAAATATTAATTTACATGGAATAACAGAGATGACCCTTTTAACGCCTGGACAAGCATAGATACCACAAAGCGATTTAACGCAAGATTGGGCGCAGTTAGGGTATTAAACGCAGAAATGTGCAGACGACAACTAAGTTCGTGGGGAAAACAAGTGGGGACTTAGGAGGGCGACTCGTCAGGGTCCGTCAGCAGTTTCTCTTGAGACAGGAATTCTGGTCTTTCCATTTTTTGTGTGGCGAACAGGAGGAATTTCTTTTTGTAAAATATCATTACCACTGATGATGAAACAGCGAGAAATTCATATCACGCGCATTTAGCTAAACGTTGTTTCTTTTGATGTATGACAACTAAATGTTAACGCAGCGAAAGAAATTGGCTTTTATGGATACCTTTTTTTTATTACTCTTTGTCCAGGGCTTTAATCGTGTATGTCTATCCAATTTATCTCCAGTACCTTGATAAAATCTTTCATTGTAGCCAATAACAAGGACGTCAATGCAGAAGGGTTCGGGGTATATATCCCCCGCGTTTTTAGCAAGGGGGGTGATCAACGTAATCACCCTCTGATATTCAGAGAATAATATTGATATATTGGATATCAAATATATATATAATTAGAATTATAGTCTTTGATTCAATTACTGAAGTTACTATGAAATACAATATATGTAAATCTGGTTTAGAATTAACCTATACTGGAAATATAACACCTGATTTTTTTAAACCTTAAAATGTTATTTTTTAAATATGTCACACAGACAATGATATATATATATATATATATATATATATATATATATATATATATATTTATATATATATATATTTGAACATAAATTGACACCACTGGTCCATAAAACTACAAACAACCTCCTTCTGTTTTGGACTCATCTGGCTGCTGGTCTAATGGCCGGTCGGTTAGCAGGGATTCCAACTACTCCCTTACAAATTGTTAAAAAGTAAAATAATTCATATCTCAAGGACAATATTGTGGGCTTGGCATTATCCGTAAATAAGCGGATAGTTCCCGACAACAGTACTTGGTTAAACCTTCACTTTTCAAATTATACCGGAAATGGTTGGCATGCAAACACTCTTTTGAATGACAAAGAATACCGTCCGGCACATAAGCTTCATTAAAGACATAATGGCGCCATTTATCAATGAGTACTAATAGCCAGATAGAGTCCGCTGTTTGTTTTTTTTAATAGCGATATACATTATTTACTTATGTGTATCCTACTAGACCCATTACATTTTTTGAGAGCCAAACACTACTAAAAGGTAGCTTTAACACTCAAGCGACAAAGATCCGTACAATAAAGCCAAAAGGCGCATCCAAGTCTGAAAAAAACAATGTTGCAAAGTAAGACTGTTGTTTTCTTGTGTGTAAAAAGACTACAAATTAGGAAAGGTTCAATGGTCTCATGCTAAATAAAGATGGAAATTAAAGCAAACCAGGAAATTTTCAAGTGAAAACGACTATAAAAATGAAGTGGAAAACTCAAAATCCATACCATGGCAACATGGCAAAACATGATTTTCTAGACCTATTTTAATTTACCTTTAAACGCTTATGCTTTTATCCATTTTATGTGTTTAACGAATAAATCTACAAAAGATAGACAAAAGAAAGATAGATATGAGACTGATATTTCCTTTGACACTTTTCGAATTATACTTTTAAAATATGACTGCCCGGTTTATTAAAAATGTTGTATCTTCTATGTTTCATCGAAATATATATATATATATATATAGTTTTATTTTCACAGCTATCGCCAAAGACTCTAACCGTTATGTAATATGGATTTAAACTGTCATTACGTAACTGTAGATGCTAACACTGCCTCCGATGTCTGAACAATATTCTTCAAGAGTTTAATATTTCAATAAACTTTCCTTAGGAGGCCTTCATTGTTCCCATAGTGGCTCGCGTCTGTGGATGGATTGCCAATATAAGCCAGTGTCTTTGGTAAAATCAGGTTGGACGGGCCTGTCCATACATTAAGTTGAAAACTGCCACTTGGGGAGAAATATTCCAGATATCACCTATTACCTGGTTATATAAGAGGAGGTTGGTTTTGCATTATACGTGGCGTCCTTCACAACTTTAAGTGGACACCATCGGTGTCAGAGTCAGTTATTTAGTCGAGTCCACACAGTCCTAGTGCAAGTCCTATAGTCCTTGTTGAGGTTCGAGTCCAAGTCCGAGTCCAATACAAATCTTGTCATTAAAGGAAATTTAAATTTGAGGTTAACATGCACATTTTATGTTAGTTTACAAGTGCCATTAACTTGAATGTTTAATGACGTTTAGCCCCTGATACAGAGCCAAAACTTGGTATGTATAGTCTTATTATTAGCAAAATTATGTTAGCAGTTCATCCATGAGCACAATCTTTATATCGTATGTGACAGAGTTTTCTATTCTACTGAGACTCGAGATGGACTCGGCAGGATTTCTCGAGTCCTTACCTCCGAGTCCAGGACCCTCGAGTTAAAGTCCACGTCCTATTCCTTCAAAAAGTGGACTCTTGAGTCCGGACTCGAGCCCTACACCACTGGGCATGACATTAATGTCACAGAGCAAATGATACATTTTCTAAGACCTTATAACCGTTGGTGAAATGCATCCTCCTCATCTTTTAAACGGATAATGAAGCCAACCACCAAGAGCAAGGGTTCCGGAGTTTGGTGAGTAATGCTAAGTCTCAAGCTGGACTTGTCTCAGCAAAGTGGGTTCGCGTCATGTTAAGACTGGTAAATGCGCTAACCTATGACCAATTAAGGTCTTTTTCACAATAGTGCCCCTTTTCACGCAAAAATAAATGGGTACTAGCCATTAGTATTGACCCTGCGTGGATGGACAATTCGTATATCCCGAGAGATGAGGGAAAGATACATGATAAAAGATACAGCGCCGAGAGACCTGGAATGAGACTGAAATCGTCTATGATAGCAGACTGTAAACCCTTATCTTCATCTTTGTGATCAGTCTATATATAAACTCACAATATTTACCTTTACCTGCTACAAAATCACCATGATATCAAAGTGGTAGATCTTCGTTCTCTCTACAAACACTCGGCGACTTCAAGAGTCCGACCATATCGAGTCAGTTCACATCGGGTGTTAATAAAGCTTTGATTTGGCAAAAATGTGAGAACCATACAACAGTTTATGAAAATGCATCTTTCACATCAAAGAGTGTTATTAAATTGAGCTATATCACACCATGTGAAAGGAAGTGTCTACAAAAACCAATAAAAAACTGTTTTCAGGTGTCATTAAAGTTAATGAAATCAAATTTCCTCCTGAAAGAATAATGATGTCTTGATCTGTGCTTATAACGGATATTTAGTTCCCGGTGGCAGAAGATTTTCAGCATATAAAGGAAACTGTAAACCTCGCTGTGTAATATCCCATGTGCACTGTAAAACCGGTGTCTCTGGTTCTGTGGCGCGCCTCCAATTCTAATCAATATCATAAATCGACAAAGGCTGTTGCTGAAATATAGGCAAGTACTGGCTGGCCCAGGACTGTATTGGTTCATCAACAGCGACCGGGGAAGCACACGTGTAGCAGAGATGGCCGGTTTGGAATTTACCAAGGACCAAATCCAAGCATACCGATATTATTTCAGTATGTTTGACCTTGATGGTAATGGGCTTATCAGTGCCAAGGAGCTGAAAGAGGTGTCACGCCGGCTTGGCTACAGACTCACCAGCCAACAGGTGAACGTGAGTATACCTTATTTTGATAAAATGTACAGCTCAGGTTCAATGCCAATGGCGAAATAACTGGGTTTATTCATGTAAAAAATGCCAATCAGTTTTCATGCGGTTTCAAGGAGTTGAATTAAAAATGGGTTCATAACATATTACAACGTAGTATTAGTTAACAGGGGCGGATGTATCGAGGGCGCGCACCCTCTTTAGCGCCCGTAAAATTCTGGGAAATACTACAACTTGTACGTGTAATATCGAAAAGCTGCGCCTGATTTCGCGTTATGTGTAGTTTTCTCCCCAATACTTCTGCATATGTGAGTTATGAATATAGTCTATTAGCACTCCTGGTATACCTGTTAGCCTGTGTCAGGTGTTGACACCCCCCCCCCTTTTTTTTTTCTTAGGTTGTGTATCCTCTCCTGCATAATTCTCAAAAGCTGGATGTCCAATTCAACATAACTAAGAAACAGTGTCGAGTCTATTAGGAGAGGTTATGAGCAAGCAAGTTTTAGTATGTTCAGTTATTAGTCTTTGAAATCACAATAAAGTTATGAAGCTCCTAGCCATTGTCGTCTAACACAATTAAGCACTACAAACCCTTGCGGCAGCATTGGCATATAAATGTGCTTTCATATTTTAGGGTAGTGTATAAACTGGGCGGTGCACAGCCAGGGGTAGAGTGGGCAACTTAGCACGATGGACAGTTCAGCTCATTAAAAGTCTGAACCCCTCGTGATATGTATTGTTCCATTGATTTTATATCGTGGGGAAAACGGGGCGTGGAAAAAGAACTGAAGAAGTCTGTTACGATCCGTGTCCTGCTAAGGGAGAGATGTATGTATGGCTGCCATGGATAGAAAAACAACAGATAAGTTGCGATCGCTATACTCCGCACGACTATTTAAAAGTAAGCTGAGCAACAAATGAGTTATCGCATATTTTCCCGTCCTCGAACAAATTAATGACAGCCGAAGTATATTTTACTGTTACTACAGTTAAACTTTCTCACAGTCGCATGATGTATAAATAAAGCAAGCGAAGAATTATAAAACATAACATAAATTCGTTGTGTTCTGATCTTAAAGCCTTTGTATAATGTTAGGACAGTATATAATGTACCTTTCCTCAGGAAGAGGAAAATGATAGCCATTGTAGGTGGAAGATGTGTTTTCATACAGGAATAAAGAGAATAAAGGTGACAGTAACAGCCGATGTCATATTATAATTTATATTATCTACTTTCAAAGAACCAATACTGTAAAGTCCCGGTATTACCGGTTAAAAGCAAGCATTTACTTAACGTGTACCGTCAAAAAAACCTGTACGGCTTATAAACCGTACACCTGGATCACTTAGTAAATATAAAGAATTTTTCCTAGATGGCATTCCCAAAAGTTCCAACTTCTACCACTATAGGCATCATTAGCAATGGCAACAACTTTTAATAATTTGTATCGTTCAGGCAATATGAAACTGCAACCAAATCTTGATGCGAGTCAACTATAAAAATTAAAACACCTTGCCTGATGGGCTTATATATAGACTACCTAAGGCATTACCTTTTAAACTTTTCTCATATACCAAATTAAGACGCATGGGTGTATATTATTATATTACTGTACAAAAGACCATGTTACATCGTGTAACGATAGGTGAGCTGTACTACCCAGCTATCATCCAGCCTTGTGTCAACATTGTACATTGATTAATTGGCTTTCGGTCAGTAGGAACTACATATTGTTACAGGCACACATTGTATGACTGTAAAAATCTACAATAACAGACTACAATGGGAGAGTCATGTACCATCTGTTTCATCGATCAGCCTCATGTTACACCGGGTGCTGCGGCACTAAGGGACCTCCGAGATCAGGGATGTGGGGCGTGGTACCACTCCGACATCGATAAGGATACAAAAAGCCGTAATTAGAGCTGTTTATGAGAGTATATCAAATCACTACACCAGGTCCTTATGATTATACCACGACTCCCCTTGATAAACTGCGGATGGTTTTTTGTTCGCGATGCTTTCAAATTCGCGTTTTCTGTGGATCAGACACCATTGCGAACATAAAACCATCCAGGTAAAAGTCGTTATCAAATACTGTAACCTCATTGTTACATGATCTTTGTTATCCATATCAACTAAAAGATTGAAAGGCAGAAGTTTGAGGATATAAATAATAACATACATTTTATGTTACCCGTAAATCAAATGTAGAATACTATCTGCTAATATTTGATAAGATTTTCAACTCCTTTAGTTTTATTCAATGTTCTCGTCAAGTTGTTAAGATTTTGATAAAAATAATACAAATAATTATGGATATAACCTGTGAGTATTATTGTCTAGTGAGAGCGCGAAAATGAAACCCTCGCGAAACACTAAAAACGTGAACATCGCGAAAATTCGCATAAGCGATAATGTAAGCCTACCACAGTATAAGTTCAAGATGTAACCTGATCAGATTTTTTCTCAACATGTGTTGGCAGATAAGTAATGATAACTTCTTTTGAGCCGATTAAATTTATTATTCGCAAGTGCTTTCGTAGGTCGATGGCTTCATCGTCAGTTTGCAAGTGGAAATTAAGAGAGATTAAGGTGCGTATTTATATAAAGGGGGAAAAGAATGGAATGTAATAAGGTTATGATGGGAAAACACTTTTGGTACATTTCGATTGGATATTTATTAAAATTAATATTAACTGTGCTTCAACCGGTAGATTTACATCGGTGTGCGTGTGTTACATCACACACACAGCGGACATATATTTTCCCGGGAATTTTCACGCAAAATCCATAATATTCGACTGAAGTCCAGGGTTTCAGGAAACGTGTTAATTCCAATCACGACACAGAATTCGCCATCTGTTGACTGGTTCCAGTCTCACAAAACAGTTTTTCAATGATAAAAAGTTCTCGGGCTTTCGCCTGCCAATACCTGGCTCTAATTTCACCGATATAATTCTTCAACAAACAAAGTATTCCTATGCCCTACTCGGCTAAACATAAACCATCTCAAGGACAGTTTATCGTCCTAACGTGGAACTTGACAAACCACCTGGTGCGAATCTACATCTCACGACACATCCTGTCGCAAAACGAATCTAGACTGCCTATCACGAGACGGCAGTGCGCCTCGCTTATATATCAGCGCTACAAAGAAAGTTCTAATAACGAGTGTTCTCAAACTCTCTCTACTAGAAATTGCCAGCCAGGCCTCCTAGAAGTATCTGGATCATCTAGAATCTTCTGTCAGCTAATAATAACAAACCCTAGTCTAGTTAGTTCAATTACTTAACAATTTACAAACCCTGCAAAATATCTAACGATCAACACAACCAATTATAACATTTTCTTAAAAAAAAAACTTTATCATCTTAAAAATATCCGTTTCATTCATAAAAAGTCATCTTTGCAACAACAAAAAGCAAAAATTGGATAATTTTTTCTATTTTTTTTGTTGTTTTTGGCCTATAATGGATTTGGGCAGTTCTCCCAATAACCCGCCCAAGCCTCTGGCCTATAACTCATCATGTCACCGCTTGGCACCCTGTGTTCACGTAACTTGGCATGTGTGTTCAACATTAATTATACACTATCTTGTCTGTACCTCGTATGGTATGGTACATCAATAAACTAGGACCCCATGGTAGAACGTGACGCCCGGGAGTCATTTCACCTTGTTGCACTTCAGTCGTGGACAATAATTACTGTACGGAAGGATCGACAGGCTGATGTTTCTACTTACGTACATGTCAGTCATTCGAGAGAATGCAACGAGAGCGAAGTCGAGTATGGAATTTCTGCAAAACTTACGTTAAACAAAATGAGAAAGTGATATTTCATAACCTTTATTCCGTATAAAGGACAACCTCATGGTGAAAGTGACATATCACTATAATCAGAAATTTGAAGGTGAACATTACTTGTATTGTCTAAAATTAGAATTAATCAGAACTAGAATCCCCGTGATCCTCTCAATGATGAAAAAATATGACACGTAGCATATTTATAACTACAGAATAACATGCATTTGGAACCCACATAACTGCCTCCCGAAAAGGTATGCGTTCATCCCTGTTTGTGTGTGTGATGGTGTGTGTTTGTTCACAACATAAATCACGCAGTCATGAACGGATTCTCGTGATATTTCCAGGCCATTAAGGGAATGGGCCAATAAAAAAAAAGATTAGATTTCGATGTTATCCGGCACATGATCCGGATTCAGTAACGTAATCGAAGAATATTCATTAATGTACTGTTGCTTATGCACGAATGAAACTTGGAATATGGGCTAAGTAAGTGTATGCAAAAACCGTTTTGGGAGCGCCCAACAATAAGGACCTATATTCAAAATTTTAGTAAAAATATCATATAATATGATGAGATGTTAAAAGAACCTATTCACATATAAGATATGAAAAGGGATATACATATGATATTTCTTCTTAGAATATTATGGTATCGCCCAGTACATTTTTTGAAATCAGTTTTCTTCCCGTGCTCATGTAAAAAGCTTGCACTAGATGCGATCAGTGGCGCAAAACAAAAAAAACATAGCACCTGCTACCGCGCAACTTCCCAAATGAAGATTTTAAAGCTTCCAACCTGTGTTTCTTCTGTTTTCTTCTTTCATGTTTTTTTTATCTTGTTTGCGAGTTGTCGCGCATGGGCGCGTGCGAACCTATTGTTGCGCAGTCTTTTAATGATAAACAGACACAGGTGGAATGTGTTTATTCGCACACAGAACCGTAACAACGTATCAGACAGATGAACTGGAGAGTGTAAGTCTGTGAACCGGGGATAGTTTTGCAGAGATTTTATTTTTAGTAATTAACCAAAATGAACTAATAGCCTTACCATATTGTTGCAATTGTTTATGTGGCTCTAACTACATGACTCACGAGCCAGTTAAACCAAGTAGTTCACGTGGACATTGTCAATGCGCTAAGGCCAAAAATAAAGTTATGGTTATTTTTTTTCAGAGACCAGTGCAGGCGGGCGATATTTTATTTTTTACCCTTTTTTGTATATATCGATAAAAATGTCACATGATCAGGGAAAAGTATGAAAATAACAAACTGTTTTGCTAAACAGGTAAAAGCACTTATCTTCTTTAAAGATGAAAATGATAATAAAAACGTTTGATGTGGGGGGTGCCTGAGAACTATACCTTTTATTATTTTTGGCATATATATATACAAAGCAAATAAACTAGAAATCTGCAGTCCGATGATTGCAAGTCTGCTCCATGTGGGGGGTTCCTTTTGTGGGATGCTCCCAAGTCCGTGTCTGCATTCACTTATTGAGCCCATATTACCCATGTTCAATCGTGCATATGTTCCTATACAATTGTTAATATTGCTAGACGTCCTTCCTAGATTCGGATCATTAGCCAGACCCACACCAAAATCTAATTGATTCTTCAAGAATAGCCGTAAAATTTCATGAGATTCCGTTCATGAATGCGTATGTTATGTTATGAAGAAACACACACACACGAACGGGGATGATTGCATACCCTCCTGAAGGAGATAACAATTATATTCCGTGTGAAATATATACATATGTGAATAGACCTAGAATTTCTCTTGTATAGCTCACACTGATCAATACACGCACCGCTATGAACTTGTCAACCAGTTTTCAATACATGTCACTATGAGAACAGAAGCGGATATCGGGTTTTAGAAAGGGAGTGTGTGTGTAGGGGGGGGGGGGGGATTTGGCTCAGCATTTTTTGCGGTCTAGACCCCCCATCCCCTCCCCCGCCTTCCCGGACCAAAGACCTATATTTACTATCAGTCATAAGTCCTCCTGGGTTGAACCCCTCCTTTTCTTAAATCTTCTATGCGCCCCTGGTGGTGACTGACTGATTGAAAGAAGGCGCTGGAGCCAGTCACAGGTCTCCGGAAAATCAAGCCCGCACTGGCTCCCTCAGAAACGACAAAGTTCGACAAATAGAGTCGGTATATAGTTAGTTATTTAAGGCGAAAATAGAAGATACTGATAGAGATGAAGATGGTAGTGAGAGAGGTGGAGGAAGCCGGAGAACCCGGAGAGAACCACCGACCTTGGAAGGGCCACTACAACCCACTCTCATGGAAGCACCTGGGATCGAACGCGGGCGTTTTATCGCGCAGTGCCTGGTCTTATAACGCAGGGCCTGGAAATTTAGGAACTGCACAAACCTAGATGATATGTATGTTTTTACGGAAGTATACATATTATACTACCGTTATGATTATTATTTAGATAAATATTAAGCAAAAGGGAAATATTTTTGTGTTAAATGTGTTTTGTAAGTATGTACTCATATGTGTAATTATTCATGTTGATATATGAAAGAAATGAGTTTGCGTACAGTTGATTCATATGTTTTTATCTTAAACTCGCGCCGACTCGTCCCTCCGCTATCTGAAAGAGCAGTACTTTATCTTAATATCTTAAGTTCTAATTCACGTCAAGCCGGGCGTGCTGGCATGGTCTTTCGAGACATTGTACCGATACCGTCGAGATTTTTAGACTGAAGGGTCATATAAGCAGTGACATATAGGTAACAAGCAAATCTCTAAGGGAGTAAACAGATCGTGCAAGGGGAATACAAGGTAACTGGACCTGCTGTCTGGCTCGCCGTTAGCGACCAGTAAGGTCTGACTCCCTAATTCAGTATAAGTCAGTCTATACAATTGACCATGTGCCTCACCACTCTATGTTTTATTGAAATCGTGTGACAGCGAGGCTGTGGTTAGAATTTGAACTCTGAAAGAAGACACAATTGGCCGGAGATGGCTACTGCTACAACATGGGTGTGAACCATAAAACGCACATTTCCAACATACAGGAGAAGTATTTTCTGTGCCGCTGATAGGAGAGAACGGTGTAAATTTAAGCCGATGTTCAACAGAAGACGGCAGCTTAATTAAAGGCCACGCAAAAAAACTTTTGTTCTTCGGATTCAGGGTTCAAAATATTTCTTATTTTAAAATTTACCGGTCGAAACGAAATAGGTGGAACTTGGTCATCTGACATTGACGATATAATTAAATGCAATAATTCTAGGAACGTTACAGATGAACCACACAAAATTAAATCCATTTTATATGACCCCTTTATGAATATACGTTTATGAATTGTAAATAAACACAATGATTGCGACAAGAGCACAATGAGTAACAGTTCTCCCGACAAGATAGTGCTCATTCGACCCAACCGCAACCCTTTTAAAAAAAGATCCGTGATTTATTTTCTTAGTGTAGCCTTAGTGTAAAACCTGAGGCACTGGAGACATCAACCTATGCTTGTCAACCCATATGTTTATCATTGCTAACCCCTTTTTGAGAGGTCATTGATCTTGCTTAGTGTAGTACTTAAATCTGTTGGAATTAATTGTAATTTAATAAGTCTTTCATGGTCGTTACAGCTGGCCTTGAAGTATTTATGGCTGGGCACCCTTCTGTCTCGGCAGACAATATTAGCGGCATGGCTGGTCTATATGTTTCAACTGAGTCGACTGAGAAATTCCACTCGAGCATGGCTTTTCTGCCACATTTGTTGCAGTGAAATCTGAGTATTGTCTTGTGGTCGGCTGGCTCTCCTGTCTCTGGTGGTTCTCTTATCCTCGCTCGTCCTCCTTCACATCCTTTCTGACAGCACTTCCACCTACTCCCAGTGGTGCGTATGAATGTGTAGCCCTAACATTCAGCCTCCATCCAGGAATAGAGTCCGAACACCTGTGGGAAAGACTTTCCCTTCTGATTCACACTACCCCAAATGGGAATCTCGTGCAAATAAAATGGGGGATCTATGCAAATCACCTAAAATACCCGATAGATGGTGGTTCCCTGATAAATCTCCCCATGGCGTGGCCCAAGAATGGACCCTTCTAAGCCTTCCCAGCATTCCTTGCCAGGCTGTAAATAAGAGCAGATGGAGGTAACAATTATCTAGTTTTCTCGAGTGCAAGTGCCAACATTTTCATACACACTGGACATTAAGTTACAGTTTATATTTTAAATGAATCAACACAACTGTATTATGCGTTATATGTAGGGGTCGCTGCATATCCTCACGCTGAACGCCGATTATCGTGATCTGAACCACTTTTGTCCGATCTGACCAAAATTT
The DNA here is from genome assembly GCA_026874595.1 of Sipunculus nudus. Classification (NCBI taxonomy): domain Eukaryota; kingdom Metazoa; phylum Annelida; class Sipuncula; order Golfingiida; family Sipunculidae; genus Sipunculus; species Sipunculus nudus. Next base: position 64,483,606 of record CM049316.1, on the reverse strand, counting down.
AAAGGATAAACTCTCCACTTTATATTGGCTGTAACGCAAACAAGAAATAACAAACAAATAAGATTTTTTTATGGTACAGGCCTGTAGCTTATAAATGTCTGAAAGCTTCACATATCGTATGCAGACATCCTTGAAATGCACGATCGGGATCATTGAGCCTGACAGCCATAGAGCAAATCGTATTTGTGGTCTTTGGGTATTTACATAAATATTTAATTGCTAGTCGGCTGTGCATTTAAAGTCAGCTTTTCATCTACATCCTTTATAGAATTCATCTACTTTCTGACTTAAATTGCATATATTTTTATTAAGGATCTGTAAGGAACTGATGTTAAGAAAAAATTTATTTTGTTTTTTAACTTACAATAAGATAAAATAATACAATTTTGATAAGATTTCCTTTGTTGTGAAGTGCTTTTTCCTGTCTAGCAAAACAAATTTTATAATGCTCACGCATTTCCTGATCACGTGACATTTTTATCGAAACATATTCTTTAAGCTATGGGGCCCAGAATAATGAAAAATGTGATACAAAGCTCAAATATCTGAACAACTAATGCATTGATCACCATGATTTTTTGCATGGATATTGATCATGGAAAGTTTCATCAGTTTCTGCAGACTGGTGGAGCCATCTGTATTTTTTAACGATTTTTTTCTCTATTTCTGAGACCTCAAAAGATGCCGTCATCTGTTAACAAGGCACAAATCGTAACCGCTGGACCTGGAATCGTCTCAATGTACATCCAGAAGGTCCATGAAAATTCTTCTTGGAAACCTGGAATTAGGGCTCTGTTACCCATATTCTTCCAGCTATGGGGCTCCGAGGAACCCCAAAGAATAATGAAAAATTTAATACAAAAGCTCAAGTATCTGAACAACTAATGCATTGATCACCATGAATCTTTGCATGGATATTAATCATGGTGTGTTTCATAAGTTTTTGCAGACTGGTGGCGTCACCTGTTTTTTTTTTCGATACTTTTTACGAATTTTTTTCTCTATTTTGAGACCTTAAATGATGCTGTCATCTGTCAACAGGCAACAAATTGTAACCGCTGGACCTGGAATCTTCTCACTTTGCATCCAGAGAGGTCCATGAAAATCTTCTTGGAAACCTGGAATTAGGTCTCTGTTACCCATATTGTCCCAGCTATGGGGCTCTGAAGTACCCCCCCCCCCCCCCAGAATAATTGAAAATTTGATACCAAAGTAGGGCACAAGTCGTTACCATGGGGCCCAGAACCTTTTAACTTGACATCCTGAGACTTCCTCAAAAGTTCTCCCCAGAAACCTGTCATTGGGTCACAGTGACCTATATTCTCAGAGTTTGTGGGTATGTTTGAGCACCCCAGAAATAATGCAAAATACACACAAATTGCCGGATTCCTCATGAAAGGCTGGTTTAATTGTTATCAAATTTGTTGTGCTTATGGGTCTTGATGAACTTATGTTAATATGCTTGAACAATGATGCCACCTATATTAATTAGTTGTCTGTGCAAGTAAATATTACCAACATGTCAGTCGGCTGTTTTTTTACCTATTGCCTCTGCGATGAATGTATGAGCTTATCTGTCTAAATGCTGTTAGTAAACACGGTGCATGCGCAAGTGCTGACAAGCAGAAAAAACCATGCAACCTAAGATGGTTGGTTGTATATATGCAGAAGCTGTAAGGTCACTAGTGATAAAACGCTATTGCAAAACTCTGGTTCATCTGACTTGCCACCAGATGTCCTTGTGGAATGAGTTTGGATTATTTTGGCGAAGCTCCCCCACATGTTATAAACATATGGATATAAACGATACAAACAGCCAGTTTGCAGCTGGATCAGTGTTCTCTGGTCTATTTTTATAAAACGTTCAAGGGATAATCTTTAGTTCATAGACGTCAGATAACTGAATAGGTCCCTATATAACACATATGACATTTTGTGACATGTTCAAGATAAAACTCACGGTTGGTTAAATCTCTATTTACTCTTTGCCTAGCAACGAAAAGAATCCTATCGGTGAAGCCATTGCTGAGGGTCTGGCTGAGTCAGAAATTAGGACCCTCAAGAGCCGTTTTTCCCTTCTTTAGACTATATGCATGGGGATTATTAAGAAATAATAACTTTCAGTTAATATTACTCTGAAAATCTAAGGTTCCAACATGTAAAAAAGGTAAATTTGAGATACCAACTCCGTGTCCGGGGGGTTTTCCTGGGAAATTTATACATTAACCCAAAATGAACTGATAGCGTGAGATAAAAAAATATTATTATTGCAAATGTTTATGCACCTTACCCACTGGGCTAATTAAGTCTTGCCATACATCTGGGATACGCGCAATTCATTCCAGTTTGTATGGAGAGACTGTCCCAAGACATACATTCAAATGGCCGATTAATACATGATATACAATATGTGTTCTATCGGGGAAATCATAGAAAAATTTCTTTAAGATTTTCAATTCATATCATTCGTACACCTGATGCCTCTTGGCATTTCATTAACTCGAATAGGAAAATCAAAGTCTCTACCGTAAGTTCTGAAGGCTTGGGATTTTGGCGCGGTTTTGCTATTTGCCCAAAGTTTTAAAATATGTATAAATCCACCCTATATTTGACAGGAAAAGCACAGACGTATGATGTTGTGGGATAAAAAAGGAAGCAAGGAATATTAGTGTGTCTGGGGCTTAATGTTGTGCGTGTAACCGTAGTTTCAAGTTATATATTATATGAGGATGACAGACAATTTCGTACCATTTTTCATCAGAATTATTCTCTAGAGCGTGTTATTGGTATTTTAATATCGCTTGGCGTGATTGGAAGCAACCTCGCCACCTGTGTCTAAGACGTCATCTCACAGCAACAGTTACTTCAAACAGTTGTCCCCCGACACTCAATGTTTTTTTAATGAATAATGGAGAATTTTTATACGCGGTTCTACGCGGGAAGATTGCAAGTGAACCCTTTAATAACCAGTAGACATGTATGGTATATATGAGTCTACATCAATATATATATAATATATATATATATATATATATATATATATATATATATATATATATTGTTACGGAACCTTTTATAAACAGATCACGTATGCGTGATGAAAACAAATTTTGTAATGAAGATTTAAAAAAATCAGATTCTGTAACACTAGGCAGCGTGAAATGTCTAGGGGAATGAATAAAGAAGTCAATGTTTTTTTGTTAACAAAAAACCATAATTTATTCTTAAAACAACCCCAACATTACAATACACTAAATCAATACAATTATACAGTAAAACAGCGGTATAACAACAAATCAATACAATCACACAGTAAAATACACAAAGTGCACAGCACCTGGATACCACCACCGTCACAACGATAAGTTCTTTAAATGTATACTCTCGGAGAATGACAGTCCAGTGTAAAGCTCTTGTAACAATCCAGAAAGTAAACTGAAGTCCAAAAGAAAATCTATACTCGTCGGATAAGGTCCCAGAAACTGACACACGCTTCTGCGTCCGCTAGAAATTTTCTTTGCTGCCCTCCCGGCTCTAAAACACAGCCCCTTACCCTTCACCCCAAGCCGAGAACTTTCCACTTCTCAAACAGTCCAAAAGATCTTACACAACACAGTTAACACGCGTTACAGGAATCATCTAGAAAAACATCGCCGTGCGTGCCTCTAAATACAAGGGGCCACGTTGTAGTGATTATAACCTGGTCCAGGATGCATTGGTGACAAACTTACAAGTCTCTGAGTTGATGTAAAAGATTCTTTATTTTAACTATACAGGAGAGGGTATGCCAGCTCATGTTCAGGGCTTGGCCCCCAGTTTGTAACTGACTCTCCCCCCTCAACATATCTTCAATCCAGATTCATAAAACCATTTGTAAACCAATCAGAGATTTACCTGACGTGTCACAACACATGCAATTAAAGAACGGTGTGCACAGAAGCTGAATGAAAGTGCAATTAGACTGAATAGAGTTGCCATGTAATCAAGCCTAAGCAATTACAGTCATTATGTAAATACCTGGCAACTCAGCTCTGAGATTTGAATACACAAAGTCCCAATTAACTTTAAAACCTGCAACTTACATAATATATAATCATGATGAAATACAGAAAGTGAGAATTGTGGAAATAGACTGGCCTTAGTACATTACAACGTGACCTCGGCCAGGCGTGAAAGCCACAAGCTAGCATGACAACAAGAGTTCAACCTGTAACAATATATATATATATATATATATATATATATATATATATATATATATTTATATATATATATATATGTATATATATATATATATATATATATATATATATATATATATAACCAAGCAACACTGACAACTCAAACATACAATAATCAATTTTACTGCTAGGCACCTGGCTTTTTCATGGTATATGGTCGAAAGACTCTACATTATGACTATGAATAAGATGCGTTTGAACTTTTTTATGGATATTTCGAAATTGTCTGTAAATAAAATTTGTCTGTTAGCAACATTATTCAAAAAGTTAATAACGGATTTTAATAAATTTTGGGGATGGTCCGGATAACCATCTGGATTCAAGAGTTTTTTTAAAGGAAAAATGCTGCATTTCTGCAGTGCCATATGGGGATAATGTGCTGCCTTGGCGGAGATCTGCGCTCTCTTAGTGCTTTCTAGTTTTATCTGGCATACAAAGAAAATCCAACCCCTTTTAGATTGGAGGGGCATTGGATACATGTCTGTTGGTGCGTGTGCGTCTCTTTAACTCTAAAAATTTAATAATGAAATTTATATATTTGAATTTTAACCACCAGTTACTGTAAAAATTCCCTACATTCCTTTTATCTCCCTCAAAATATACATAAACTTGTGTTCTCATTTCTTGCACGGATTTATTGTTGAACCATTATTTACCATTTCCGTACACATCGCAGTTTATGCTTTACAAATGACACCTGCAAATTAGCTCGCAGGTCACTAGGGAAGCTCTTAGATTTTGTTATTGGATATATACTGCCCACATCCCTGACTCGGGGATTATCAAACTGCCATACACAAGGCGGGAAGCGATCTTCTACGCTCATTATATAAAACCATCACGTGTTTTCGGGTCTGATTTCGTCTTATCGTCTGCTGCGAGAACTGTCGATTTCTTCACCTGCCAATCTGCCACCCCACGTGAAGTTAGTGAAATCTACACCCGCCGCGTTGTGCACGTGACTTTGATGATATAATTTCCCGCGCACAAAATTATCATCTGATTCAACACCTTGTAGATATCAGGCTTTCAGAATTTCTTTCGGGAAATTATAACAGCAAAACTTCCTTAAGATATTATATTTTCTTATTATGCTGCAATATACACCAGGACTGACCACAAATCCACATGGTCAACCGACATTTCCTTTGTAATATTAAAAAAAGCGTAAATTGATAGCCTTTAATTCATTAATTCATTTATTTATTACAAATATATTTTATCAGAAAAGCCCATTCAGATTAATGCTTCTTTTCTGCGGGGTCCTGTTACAATTGCAAAAACATTATTTAATACAATAGAAGTATATCATATAGAATATATGAATATGCAATGAGATGAATTAGAACTACAATGTGTATACTAAGAAATAAATAAAATATTAAAATCCTACATGATACTATAAACGGATTTCGGCGAAACATGATAAGTAGAAGGTCCAGAATAGGCAAATGATGATATGTAATGTTCAGACTTGGGTTACGGTAAAGGCAAATTATTTTTAGATGTCCAGACTTGGGTTTGGGTAAAGGCGAATTATTTTTAGAGGTCCACCCTTGTATTGTATCCATGGGTTCCTTTAAATTAAACAAAAAAAAATTAAAGAGTTTGGTGCTTGGCCTGTAAAACATTTAAAAACTAAAACTAATAAAAGGTAGCGGTAACTTTTATCAACGGTCATCCAGTTCATTTTTCTGATAAGATCTGCTGAAGGTACAGATTTATCGAAGGTTTTTGTTACTCTACCATCTGCTTGGTACTGAATAATTTGTAGGTGCGAAATACTTCCAGTGTCACAGTTTCCCCATACCTATACGCAGTAGTCAATGTGACATGACCGGCTGCGGTAAATATTTGCTTACTTGATATAAAAGTCCAACTCTAGGTTTTTAATTTTTTTTATAAACATGACACATGAGATCTCCACTTTATATCGGTTTCTAAATTCACACCAAGAAGCTTAACGCTTTTTTTAAAGATATCTCCTGTTTACATATTTTAAGACGATTAATTTCATTTTTATCTGGTCATTAGTCTCTTTTAGTGCACCATTCATTGGCTTTGTCCAAGCTCGGCTGAAGACCTTGAATAGCTTTATAATCGAGCTTGAACTAAAATATAATGTGGTATCATCCGCATACATTATGCATTTGCAATCGATTGATTCAAGATAATCGTAAACGTATATAAGAAATATGACCGAACCAAGGACAGTTCCCTGCGGAGCACCTATTTTTACAGTTTTCGTTTTGGATAACCCCTTACTGCCTCTCACAACTTGAATTCTCTCGTTTAGATAGAAATTAAACAAAGAAAATTCATTTTATACGTAGACCATAACTTATAATATAATATTTTTAAAGAAAAATTATATGATTAAGGCAATCAAAAGCTTTCTTAACATCAAAGCCCTTATGAGACGTTGGCAATTTTTACGAGGAAACAATTCTGAAACTAGCACAGTTACGGGTTTAGATTAAAATCAAATAGGTGTACCACATTTTGTCCATGTATATTTTTTGCTGATATTATTATTGATAATATAGGAACACCATAAAACTTACACACTGGCAGCTATATATGCCACCTGAGCCTACGACCCACAGCCAATCAAAGCTGCCCAAACTATACGGTCCGAGACTTATCTTCCGCTAATGATATGCATACGACCTTAAAAATTATGTTGTTATATGTTGTTACCAACCGCCGTGAAACAACACCCATGCATTTACCAAATACCACATAATCAGTGCACAATTACGTCGTCAATCTACACCTTAACTTTGCACAATGTAGTTGAGTCCACACCATCCGAGTCCAAGTCCAAGTTCTTGAGGTTCGGGTCCTAGTCCATCTTCTTCGAGTCCGAGTCACTTGAAACCCGAGTACAAGTCCAAGTTCCATACAATTATCCTTATTAAAATAAATTTTAAAAATATTTGAGATACTCGTGCATATGTGATGTTAGTTTACAAGTGCCCTTTATACTTGAATGTTGAATTAAGTGCAGCCCCTGACGCAGAACTAAAATTGTGTATGTACAGTCTTATTTGTTGTTATATTCGGTCAGTAGTTAACCCATGTGTAACATCGTTATGTAGTATGTGACAGTTTTCTTTTCTACTGGACTAGAGATGGACTCGGCCTGAATTCTTGAGTCCTTACCTCCGAGGGCAGGTACAAGCCTGTGTCCAAGGCCCTCGAGTCCAATTTTGAGACTGTGTCCTAAGGAAAGTAGACTCGAGTCCGGACTGGTCCCACATCACTGATTAAAACAGCCTGAGCCTTCCTTTCTCTAAAACCTTAAAGAAAGAACTCGTGTCTCTGCTAAAAAATGTAGTTCTTGGTAGACATTTGTTAATTCTGTAACCAAGGATAGTTGTATTGGAGAGGGAAAAAACTTTAAACAAATGAAATAGTTTTGCGAAAGTAACCCACATCTTTTTTAGTCCTCGCTATAGACTCGCATCCATTTTATTAATATTAGTTTAATTTAAAACAAGAAAATGGCACAGTAATTCCCTGATCTAGGACGTATTTTGTTTCAAGAAAATAACAAGCATGGAAAAGAAGAGCTGAAAGTTTAATGTTGTATTTATAATTTATCAATATTTACATTTTCTGAGACTCTAGAGTCAGAAAATGCAAAATATTCGGTTGTTTCTAGAGCATCAAGAAACACGTATTGATTCTGTTAATGAAATATGTGGTAAGTAGGTTTGAACTGAACTTTGTCTTATCAACTGCTTAAAAATTTACAAATTTTTTTTAGGCATTCTATTGCAATATATTGCTATATTGCTGGAACAAAATGTACACCTGTCACGGGTGTGTCATTGTGTTATCTGTTAATATATAAATAGTTTAGGCGTTTAGCCAGTCTTCATTTTATTCTGTCGTGTTTGGGATAAACTAATCTTAACGTGAAAAATAATGAATAGGTAGGTTAGACTTGTATTAGTAATAAACAAGTCACTACGCAATTTTAGGAATTCCGACTGTAAAAGTAAACACAACTGTTGGAACGCATGTTTCAACATGGCTTCATTCTGGAGTGTAAGTAGATCTACAGCATTACTAAACTGCCTGCGAAGTCGTTAAATCACGCCTAACCCACACTAGGGCTTGCGCTTGAAAAGGCTATGCAAAATTTAACAAATTTACTGCTGATGTGTGACTTTGTTGGATAATGGGGACTTGACTAGGGATTTATGCATTGAACTAGTGAACTGAAGGTCTCTAATTTAATGCAAGTTACTGCCATGGAGATCGTAACCTTGGTCACAGAGACTCACTAACATATATATATTTCACTCCACTAACAAAGTATCCCTATCCATTTGTTCTTTCGTGTTTTTTAAACCACAATGTTTAGAAGCCTAAAGCAACTGTAGTAGAGAAAAATGCCCTTTTGGCACTTCTGAATTGAAATTGAAAGAATATTTACTTAATGAGCCTTTTTTTGTAATTATACCGTCCATGGTGTCCTGTAAAGGCAATTCTTTATGTTGTCTAGTTTGTGTTTGAGTGACGATCCAGTAATTCTGCTGGGATTCTTTATGAATTATGGTGCACAAGTGCAAAATATAAAAGTTTTACGAATATTTTTTTTTTCATAAAGCTACAGGAAGATAAACATACTTGATCTTTTTTTAACATTTTCTTAATTTATTAAGATTAATCAAGAAAATGTTTGGAAAGTGGTGATGAAACTGAATATGAATAAGTGCAATATGACTGTTTACCTATTACTTTTGTACCGAATATTCTGTGAAAATCATCATAATTCTTGGCCTTACTTCATAAAGGAGTGATAAGTACAACTTGGTCTGTAAGGGCACACTTAATTAGTTGTACAACGATCCCGCAAGCTCTCTCTCTCTCTCTCTCTCATTATTCAAGATCGCAAGTCTATGAATGGAAGAAAAGGTTATATTTGAATTCCTTTTAATGTATAAATAAAGATCATTCTTTTAATCCAGCAGGCTGAAGCCACACAAAACTCATAAAAACCTTCGACATTTCTTTTCTATCTGAAAGCCCACTGGATTCGGTAGAGCTAACCGGAACACTCTTCCCTCCTCCGCTGCCTCGATACAGTCAGATCAATATAAACCTCGTTTCTACCCTGGCTTCCTAATGAAGCGGGGTCATCTAACCGACGATCAAGGAAAACAAAAATTGACGTTTCTACTCGGTCATTTCCCGGTATTTTGTAACTCCTGTTATCGGCTGAATGCTATTCATTTCCTGGTACACCTGAAACCGGATTGTTTGTACATACAGGCATGTCGTACGTCCACCCATGTAATTTTACTATCCAATTTTTTATATGCAATTACATTAATTAAAAGTCCATTAAGATCAATGGGAACCTTGATGAGTGTTTATGTGCCTCAAGGAAATACATTAATTCCTGTGCCTATGCGCAACTATTTATGTTAGAGTTTATATCCTCAGGAAATTAAACTCATGTTATCAGGGGCTTATTTTTTACTCTCTCTCTCTCTCTCTCTCTCTCTCTCTCTCTCTCATTGGTTCTCCGTCAATGACCTCTGAGTGTGCTTTTTATTTCAAAATCATCCCGGCGCACGGCTGACTATCTCAATTCATCTGCTTTTTATACGCCCCTGTAAGATTATGGTATTATGGTTAACCCACGGTCCTTCGTGCCGTCCGTCTGTCCGCCTGTACCTTATACTTTTGATGGCGCCGCCATAACTTACTGGAGCTTCAATTGATTTTCACGAAACTCAACTAACTACTAACCAATGTAATATCTCGTCACGATCGATTCCCGGCAAAATCCATGTATTTAATTATGTTAGAGGTCACAAGACTTCGGTGGCGATGTGATGATTTACAAAAAATCTGATGGATATATTCATGAAACTCAATTTGAATATTATCAATACAGTTTCTCACTTGAGTTTAATTCTTGGCAAATTTATGCACATTTAATAAGGTCAGAGGTCACGCGACATAAGCTTGATGTATTATGCACGTGTGCGGTGCTCTTGTAATGGTTGTGTGTGTGAATAAACACAGTAGTATATCTGTTTGCCATAATATATCTGCATGACCAGAGGTCCGATCTTGACACCTCCACTGAAACGTGGAAAAGAAACATGAAAGAAGAAACACCGCATAGACGCTTGAATAATCTTAATTTGTGATATTGTTCATTACGGCCACGAGGTGGCGGTGGTGTTTTGTTTGTTTTGCAAAACTGATCGTGCCGGGTGCAAGATTTACAGCACTTGTGTGCCAGATGTAAGCAAACGGCTTAAGAACATGATTTTAGCAGATACCATAATATTTCAAGGAGAGGAGAAAACACCTTATTTTATGTGATTTTAACATAAATTGTGAATAGGTCCCTTAAATCAGCAGTGCCGAATTAATAAATAAGCAGAATGTCAAGACATACATACTACGGGACCTGTATTTTTGCCCCCCCCCCACACACACACACACTCAGCATTTTAGTCTTGTTCAGAATATTGTTCATTGATAGGACCATTTGTTTTATGGCCATCTAATATAATGTACTATGAGTAAAAACATAACAAACATACCTAATTTTGCTTTAAAAGACCGACCATTCAACTAACACTAATATATACTCACATGCTAAGTCTAGTTAATATAAATATTTTTTACCTTTGACATTTTAAGCAATATTATTAGTACAGTGTTTGAAATAAATCAGTGGTAATATCTGGCTATATTGGAAAAAAGAGGGTACTTTTATAAAGCAGTACATAATTGACGTTTAAATATATATTTTAAGTCCCCTTTATTAATATTGAAAAAAGCCCCTCAGAAGGTTGAACCCGGCCTTGTTTATCGACTTCGTTTTATCTATATCTTTTTTATCCTTTGCATGAATAAAATAGACATGGACAAAGTGGATTAAACACGAACAGTAAAAGTCCATCAAAGAAACCATTTATGTTGATTTAACGAAACGTGAAATTCATTTCTAGACAGCAAGTACATGTAATAATGACGGCTGTAGTTTCGATTTTGTAATCAAATATTTTATTTGAATGAATGATCAAAAAGCGATGATACTATAATCCCCGAAACAGCGACGACTAGAGCACGATTTTGATACATGAATCAGGTGGTCATTTGGTGCTAAACGCGTCAGTTAGTGCATATACCTCCGAGCGCTTCATGTAGTAGGGTCTGAGACCCATTCACAGCACGGACGCTCTACAGGCATGACATTTGAATTGAAGTTGAAGACGAAGATGCCAGCCAGCCAAGCAGGAAGTAGTTCCAACCACCAGCGGGGGGGGGGGGGGGGGCAAGTAGAGATATCCTAGGAGTCCAGAATACAACAGCATCCACAGGCACAAATATGGAAGCCGCGCATCCGTCAACCGGATAAGTGCTCCAGTTAAAAATTCAGTTGTTGCTAGCAGTAGCTCGCTTATAATCTGCGGGTGAATAAGTTTTTACTTTGCAATTAATTCATAGGAGATAGTGAACGCAAATATATCCCAATATAGTTTGTATTGTTACGACATGTTCAAGTGTTGTGATATGTAAAATAAACTTAAATAAAGTTTTAAAATATTATATTTTACACTTCGTTTGACAAAATGCTATGGTAAAATATCTGACGTTCTGTTTTGACTGAAACCGAAACAGATATTCGAAGTTGATTAGAAAAAAAAGCAATAAATGTCTTACATGCCGCTAGTATGCATGATAAAATTCATTCTACATCATCTGACGAAAGCTCCCCACGACGGTACTGTTTAGCTATTCTGGAAAGTCGCCAATTACTGACAAACATCATGCCCTCTAATGATTTGCGAAACATATGCTTTAACTACATATATATAAATGTATTTAATCTCGGCAGAGCATTTACAAGGCTGAGCCATAAATTTATCTATCAAAACATTCTTTAAAATTTCATGGAAATATCATGCGGACACGGGTAGTGGGACGGACCTTTGACTCAATATGATTCTCCTTATTACCACCTGCTGCAAAATATATCAAATCCGAAAGTTTCCCCATTAAAGTATTCACGGTTAGTTAAACAAAAATCATGGTGAGTGCCAGGAAATCTAGGAAAACCCATGGGCCTTAAAGTGTATTCACCTTGCCTCTAATCTTCGCCGCAAGGGGCTATCGACTTAGTAGCTTTATGGTTCATTAAAATGTTATGTACACAGAGCCCGGAAGTCAGCTTGAATAAATAATATGACTACTATCACATTAGAGATTTTTTTTTCTGTTGGTACAAGTTGTAGTATATAAGTTATATATAAGGTATAGTACTTTGAGCATTGCACATTGGCACCGAAGATCCAAAGTATGAACCATACAAAATAACTGTATAGATGACTGTGGGTGCTGGATTTTTCATAAACTTACAGATGGATAACCTGCATTTCCGATGACTTAATCAGAATATACTATTGATTTATACTTATATACCATATATATATATATATATATATATATATATATAATATAATATAATATACTTATAGATACAGAATCAGTCCTTCTTCTCCAATGAATGATAAATGTAGAATTATAATTCTGGAGTCTGCTAAGCCGAAAAGATCGATTTGATTTCACAGTAACCATGGCACGTCTAAAAAGTAAATTATTCTTAGGTTTTATGAATCACAGATATGGAGTGAGCAGGCAAAATATTTTCTTCGTCTCCTTCTTTTTGTTCTTATTTAAATCTTTAAATTTAAAATTTAACGGTGGACTCAAACAACTGCAGTTGTACGCCAAATTTTGTCACATTGCAACAATTCTTGGACTACTGAGCATGAACAACACAAAGTTTAAAACATTTTCTAATTAATATACGTAAATATTGACCAGGAAAAAAAAGGAGCGGCAGTTCCGTAGAAAAAAAAAATTGTTGCGGTATAACAGGATAACTTATCACCTGTATAATGTTTACTTGCTGCTGACTTAGAAATCAGTACAGCACGACAGGGGGTGATGATTTATCGTCTAATGAGAGCTTCCAAAGTGTTTGCCTTAATTGCTTTAAATAATTAATCAGTGAGTCTGTGAGCTGCTACCGTTTTATAGCCATAATACGTCAGCTCATTAACCCGGGGCAAGTAGGTTTTTCTCTCAACATGGCCACTCCAAGGCCATGACGTAATAAACCCTTGGGGGGAAATTGAGTCCAATGAACCAGCTTCAGTTTTGGGTACAGCGGCCAAGTAGGCTTGATGGATATCATGCATGCTAAGATAAATTGTGTAAAACCTTGATTGGGCACGACATACAGCCGTATGGGGACTATTTCATTTTCCACTTAGTTCCTATGGTTCTCAGTTTTATTGTGTTTCATTAAGTACCGGTATTATCTATTGGTCTGTTGAGTCTGCTTATCATACAAAATATCGCATGTCCACAGTCATTATCCTCAAAATTGTTATGTTACATTTGCCAGAAACGTGGATATTTTCCGAGTGTAGACTGGATGGATGCATTAGACAACATCTTGTTGCTAATACGTTTAAGCATGACATGTACCACTAACATTATTCTTTTTTTTTTCTCATGTTTTCCCCCCTCATATTTTAATCGACTGTTCTTTATTTAAATCAACCTAAAGCCAAAACCCCCCCAAAAAAAGAATTTCCCTAACTGTGGCATGTCAGAAGTTAAAAAAGTATATATATATATATATATTTATATATATATATATATATATATATATATATATATCAATGTGAACACAACGGAACCTAGAAGAAAGTATAATAAAACATTACTGAAGTACCAGTATTATTATTTAAAAAATAAAACCACCTGTTTACAACAAAAATCATTTATTGTTCATATATCTAAGTTGTTCTACATATTCTACATATAACTACAACTTTACAAAAACGTTTCAGTTTTGTATACATTTTTGTATACAGATTTTCTGCCTTTCGATTAAAATTTCCAAGCCTGATTCTCAAAGAAACACGTCATTTGCGTCCCAGGCCTCAACCAGTGGCCACAGCTGAATGAAGCTTGTTTGTCACTGCACCCTTTTGCTTGATGACACCCTGTTTTCAACCAAGACTACTGGACAACACACTGTGCAAACTCAGACTCTCAAGAGTACGACTCTGCTGTTTAGAGATTGTTGAAGTCACAATCTGCTCCCCTCCCAATTTAAAATGCACTGGGGCTTCTAAATACATTGAAGAGTACAATGTTGTTCGTTCAAGTGTGTTAGATAAGTATTGTTTCAAGAACATGGGTGTTACATGAACATGGGTGATTTGTGGTGAGGACTTCACAGAATAAGTAATATTTTGTAAGCATGCGCATGTGGAATGTAAGCAGAAGGTATAGCCTTGAATTGTAGCAAATTTTGATATTTAAGTTTGACTGTTGAGACAAGTAGTCCCGGGTGTCCCACAATGCCCAATAGAAGAAAACAAACGACCTCTGGCAGGAAGGGTGTGCTGGATAAGGCACATGGTTGATTGTTCAACGTCAGGGTTCCATGAAATGTTCAAGCCAAGCCGGTTCCCAGCTTCCCATCTCAGTATGGAGGGAACACCCGCCCTCAGGCACCTGATGTCGTATGGCTCAGCTCCAGCAAGTAAGAGGGTGATGTCTAATTCAGTATCAGAATCCATGCTTGTAATGTCTGTTTCCTGTCGACCTGGTTGGTTGGCATACGCTTCCATCGGTCCCAAAAATGTTTGGAGCAAGAAATGACTAATCATCAGGAGCTTGAATGCTATGTTTTTCATCCATTTTTTTAAATGTTGATTCTGAAAGGTTTTTATTTCATCCAGGACGTCAATCCATATACCTACAACTTCAGCAATCAGACTTCAGCTTTTTGAAAACTCCTGCGACCGCATAAAAAATTAGTTTAATAATGCCCTTTCCTTCAGTTGGATGGGGTTGCATGGACATTCCGTGGTCCCAAAGTATTTTAGTATTGTGATGATTTTGTTGATAACTGAGGACTGTTCTTTGTGTTTATCTTTAGACAAGAGGTTCAGGAGTTGTAATTGACAGCCATAAGTAAGGATGTCCCTTTTGCGCAGATACAGATTTACCTCTCCTTGATGTCAGGTTTGCAGCCCCATCAGTCACAACACTTCAGACCAGAACTGAAAAATAATGTCTGTGACTTCTCAGTAGCTGCAGCTGTTACACCGGTCAGGAAGTGAGCAATGTGTGGCTCAAAAGCTACATCAATGGTTTCAAGTCGAAAACACCCATCACCCACTGTTAATGAAACACCAATAACTGGATCATTTGTGATATTTGACCATCCATCAAATGTAAGCCTTGCGGTGGCTCCATGCATTGTTGCTTTTATCTTGTTCAATTCTTGCTCTCAGACTGTGTCCGGTAAGGGGCTTTCTACTTGATGTCTCCCTGCTAACTTTATTCCAGGTCGCAGCCTTACAGAAAACTTTCTAAATTCCTCATTGTCTACAAGAGCGGAGGCTGAGCTGGTTGAAGCTATGGCTGATACGGCTGATGCATCCGATGTTCATTAGTCTTGCCACGGTTTCCTATCTGAGGGCTCAAACTGTGCCACATCATTAATTTCTTATGATGCACGCTTCAAAGGATTTGACGAGAGATTTTCGTTGGAATGTTTTTTCCGAAGGTTCCAATTTGTTTTCTCATTTTTTGCGACTCTTTTGCGTTCGTTATATTGATGGACCGTGAATGGCGTCTTCCCGGCACTGCTTGACAGTACATTCCTCCATGGTACACTTTCCATGTCTATGGTTGCATGTTGTGTTTGTTAGACAACAGTGACGTCACAAAGACGTCACAATGGTCTTTCGTGTATGACCTTCAATTGACCGAAGTTATCAGCTTGCCTTGCTTTTTAATGATCAGTTCTCCGGCGATGGGATTATTTGTCTCATACTAATATGTCTCAAATAAAAACGGGGTAAAGCATCATTTCTTTACCCAAGCAGTTCGCGGAATAGCTCCTGCAACCTTTGGACTAGAAATGTTTATACTGCGTCACTTGTATAATAAAAATTATCCCGGAAAAACATGCGGACATGGGTACTGGGGCGACTATTATATGTTTATATGTTGTTATATCACACACTGGCCCAACAACTAAGATCAAACACACTGTAATTATGACTTTGCATGGTGCATGCATGCAGCCAAGACTGAACTGACTCAGGTGGGACTCTGTGGCAGGCCACTGGATTGAACCCAACATACGTGGCTTCTGGAAACACACTTTTTACCAGTGGGCCAAACAGTGGATCCAGATGGGTGGCCAGGATCAACTCAAGACTACATAAATTTTGCCACATAACTGTTACCCTCTAAATCGGGTCAAGTGTCATTATCCATAAATTGATATATTAAGCCAACAAAAAGGTATGGTTCTCAGACACTTTTTTTCAAAAATCAGTGTTTACCTTTTTTGTATGTTTTGATAAAAATGTCATATGATCAGAGAAAAGCATGATAATAACAGAATGTTTTTGCTAAACAGATAAAAGTACTACATAACAAAGGAAATCTTATCACAATTTCATTATTTTATCTATCGAAAGATTAAAATCAAAATCAAAATTTTTGATGCGAAGGTTAAAAATGACGCAGGCGGTGCCTATGAACCATACCTTTTTTAAATCCTTTAATGTGCCAGAGACATGTCTATTTGCTACGCGTGCAGATTGGGTCAGGAATAGCTGATTGCTTCCAAATTTATGTATGATATGTATTCATAAATGAAGTTCGATTGCTTTGCCGTTGTCATTTTCTTCGTAATATGATAATGCTATAACTACATTTACCCCTTCGGATCCAGCAGTCCTGTGTATAACTGTCAAGTTATAGAATAGAAATAGAATTTGATACCCCTTTACGTATTAACATTCTATAACAGCCGGTGTTCTGATGACGTAATTCACATGTAAAGTCGAATGCTTATAGAAATGAGCTACCAGCAATGGTTTAATAAAAAATATAGGCAATTTGAATATATTTCAGATTTTTTCCTAGTACCATTATGCACATATGCCACAGAATCATGTGTATACATGAGCATGTGTGCGCGTGTTGGTAATTTCGTGCTGTTCTTCAAGGAAATAAAATTATTTCCAAAGTATTTAGAAAATAATATTATAAAGTAAATGATATGTTAGAAGATCTTATAAGACAAAGTGGCTAAACAGCATAAACACAAGAGAAAAAATGCCAAAAAACTTGCCAAAGCAACGCGTGATAACCCTCTTTTCTGCAATAAACCGTTACTGGTTTCATGCACAGTATACAAAAAAAAAGCCGGATTTATGTTAGACATGTCCAAGATGATATCTAGAGAAATTATAGGAAGCATCGCTCGGGCACAACATATTGCCGCATGGGGACTATTTAATTTTCCAATCAGTTCCTTTGTTATAAGCTTTATTGTGTTTCATTAAGTATTTGCATTATATATGGTATGCTGAGTTTGATTATCATACATGATGTTGCATGTCTAGTGTCGTTATCAACACGGTGGTCACAGCACGTTTGTGAGAGATAAGATAATTTGTTATATGGCAAGATTTGATGCGGAATAGTCGTTCGTCTCTATTTCGCATAGTATTGTTTTTATCTCCTCCCTGCAGTTTCATGGTTTCCGTCCTTTTCCTTTAAAATGGTAAACATGTTATTTTTATCATGATATGCACTCTATCAGCATATGAATTTTAATCTATGCTGATAAGCGTTGTTCAGTTACAGTTCATTCTCCAGCCTGTATCTTTGCTGTCTTGGAAGTTTGGATTAAGGATCACAAGTACACGCTTCGATTATTAAAGACTGCAGCCCTGCAGTGGCTGCTTCTGCATCCGATGGGCCTTCATCCTCATCAAGTTAATCCACATGTTGCCATGGACAATTGATCCGTCCATTGACCACCAAGCTGAAGACAACTCAGTTACTCTTTACTGCAGGGGGAAGTCAAAGTCGGAATTCCTTCCATCCCGTCGACTCTCCGCAAGACAAACCTACTAATGCTTAAGTCGCAGTCGACCCCATCAGGAAACCCTTGCTTAAATGTTCTTTGATGATCCCGCTTTGTCACCATTAATGGAAAATCCCATCTCCGGCCTTTTAACACCAACCCCTATGCTACGATTGTGTACCGAAACATCCGTCGCAGGGATGCTAGTAGAGGTTCCAATTATAAGTGCTGCTTCGATCAGGCAAGATTAGATCAAGCCGAGGTCAAGTGGTGAGCCAATAGATCAGGTTCGGCCAGTTTATGTTATCAGCAAACTGATCTTGATGTGATTTACTTCCTTGTCTCTGAAGTTCCTGTGATAAGATTCCTGTTCTCGTCCTCGTCTTTCGCGAGAGTTCATACAGAAAAATTTCTCCCTGGTTTCTTTCAGGGTTTTACTTTAACTAACAAAAAAAAATATAATTATTTAAACAATTCTGACCAAAATCCGGTCTCCTGGCATCCTACAATACTTTGAGGATTTAGGCGTGGTCCAACAAAACGTTATTCCGCTCGTATCTACTAAGCTTTGCCGAAACACGTCACCTTGCCACCAAACCTCTGCGCAGATAGATTTAACCCAGGACACTGTCCACTGATTATTTTTGTGTGTCATCTTTGCGCTCTTTGCGAACTCCGATTTACGCGCATGTCGTGTTGCGCACACACTAAAATCCGAAAGTCACAAGTCGCATGTCGAAATCAGGGCTATACCGCTAGTTCTGTCAGATCCCAGACGCCTGTATTTATTTTAAATCAAAAAGAGTTTGAACCAGCATTTCCCTTATGCACGTTCGTTACACCACTGCCCTAGTTTAACCTCTGTCCTTCATATCTATTTATTCGCCATCTCATATGGATTCATCCTTGTAGTCAGAAGGAAACCCTTCCTCGCTGCATGATTGACCCTCTTAATCCTGTTCATTTAAGACTATACGTCGTCACTTGCCGCTATGTTTAGGCCTATTATCTGTCGCTATCAGTCTATTTTGCATGTATACAAACGTCTCCACAGTGAAACCAACCTGGCTTGCAGGCTCAGTGCCTCTTTGTCACCTGTTTTACATATGTTTTGGTTATATGTGTTGATAAATGTTATCCAGGCTTGTCTGTAGACCATTACTACAGCAAGCCCTACAAGCCAAAGGTATGATAATGAGCATGCGCGAAAACTTATATTCCAGGAAGAAAAAAGTAATTGTATTGGATCACAGAGATTTCATATACTTTACTGCTGGTCGCCATATTTATACCATATAGTAGTGTAGGGCTGAATGTTAAAATATATATGTAGGTATAAGTGTGCTTTTACACAGTGTAAAAATGATATAACACATACGTGATATGGTATTAAACGCATATTCATCAGTACATTTAGTGTTTCAACTTACTTTCAGAAACAGTCTTCATAACTTAATATTATAAATGTACCGTGTGAAAACAGGTTTTTCATGTTATTAACATTTTGTAATCAAACGTATTATATCCTGTCAATTGGCAAATTTTGAACCAAATCAGTACCTCAAAATATTTCTCCATTATTAATTACGGCAAATGTCTAATGTATCTCAGCGCCATTTTGTGTTCATTTAGTGAAACACATAAAATTTTGGTAAGACATTAAAATTGGATAATTCCTTGGCAACAAGAACACCTAATGATCCATTGCATTGAACTAAATTATACTAACGTTTTCACAAAAAGGCAGAAAATTTGAAATTCTAAATCATTAAACAATTATAAACTAGATGGCGCTGAGATGCAAAAGCGGTAGTTACCGTAAATAACAACAATCTTGTTCAAAGGGCTCACACGGTGCATGGGGCAACCATCATATACAAGATCAACATAACAGCGATTTTCCACAAGGAAGATCGAATTTTCGATTAACTCAGTATTTCCCTCGAGAAGAGGTTTGTCTGGTTTGGTAATATCTGAGGATGTTCTCATGGATTTTTACGACTCCCTAAAGATCGAGATGATTGTGTCACGTCAATACTAATCAGACCAGAACGGTAAACAATGAATGGACATTTCCGTAATATCCGAGGCTTCACTACACTTTTTAAACGACACGTCTTGGTTCAGACAGTCGCCTAGTTGTGTATCCCGCGAATTATGTACCATATATATTATATATTGCTTTCAGTTTGTCTTTCTAGGCGTACATTTCTCAAAAACATGCATTCTTTATTTGATCTGAACATAAAAACCGAGTTATGACATAACTATGTATCGTTGGTGTATCACTGGTTGTACAAACTATTTTTTCCCACTTGCTTCAATCATAAATCATGATTTTTTATGAGACGTTCTCCAGTTCAAAGGTCTCACCACAGAATCACATCTTTTAAAGGTGCATAGTACATATATTACACATTGAGGTGCTCAGTCTTGGGCGGAAGGCGAAAGATGCAACCATGTAATTACTAATCAGCATGGCAATAGACATAATTATCCATGGTTGTAGCACGTGCCTCGAACGATTGTCAAACTTAATTTACAGTTCCAGTCATCATGGGTGAATTCGGGCGACAGCTCACTGTATAGGAATTGCGTACAATTTGATTACAGTTCCGAGGAAGTAAAGATTTCCGTGACAGCTGAATGATGTAGGCCACCCACGGGGACAATCATAATTTCTTTATATATGTTAAATAATAATTGATCCTAACGTGAATGAGGACTTGGAAATCTAATTATTTTCAGTTAATGATTATCATAGGTTCAGTGACCATAAATTATATTGAATTGCAGTTGCTTCTTTATCCAACTTGATATAGAGCGATTATTAAAGCCTTCATCCTTAAATAAGGAAGGCTTATATGGGGTTTACAATTTTATTTCTATATCAACATTTGGGTTAGGTTTATTTCATTTTGCGCGTTGACTTTTTTAGGTCCGGCTTCGATTGCAAAACTATCGATTACTATTTTTGTTCCTTTTTTCTGTATTTTCTTTCTTCTGCCGGCGCATGCGCTAAGACTCTTATGTGTCTAATTTTCAAAACTGGCCTTTAGGCAAAGTAATATTCATATGTGACAGATTCATATGGGGATATCACTTATTATTCATGTGTGGCAGATATGTACCCGATATCTAACTAAAACCTTGAACTAATTTCCAAGGTCGTACGACCCATATCAGATTCTCAATTATCGTCAATTTCGGATGCCGGGGAGACTTGAAATTGAGCGCTCTGCGTCATTAAGCCCTTCTCCATACACACCTTTCCATCTACGTATTGGTTACTGATGAATGCGTTTCTTCATGTAATTACAATATACCGCTCTTTAGCCTCTTTTTATGTTTTAAGAATTTATTATTTTTATTCTATTGCAAATTGGCACGGATCCGGGAAATACCCAATTTCAATTTGGTGCGAAACCGGGAAAAATCCATTACAATTTTTTTAGCGGTTCCAGGAAAGACCCATTACAATTTGGTGCGGATCCGGGTAAGACCCCATTACAGTTTGGTGCAGATCCGGGGAGAATTGCCCATTACAATTTACGTCCCTCCTCCTTGCATCTCTGGAAATAGATCCATTGATTCTATGCCGACAGATGATATACTGTTATAAACAATGGCAAATCACCGTTGACATTTCCGTCTCAACGTTCTGCGTAAACCCCATTTTATTTAAACATTACTTTATTCTCTAACATATACAGATAGATTGTTAGGTTTTACCATTGAAACAAACGGAACGGTCGGGTTGGTATACTTAAACTAACGGTGAGAGTCTTCTGTCATCTGTACCAAAACAATTAATAACATCAAATCCCCTCAGAGAGTTATTGTGATTCTTACTAAATGTAAATGTTTTATTACCATTGACTTTGCATGAAAACTTATTATTCTATATTTATTGAATCTGTGAACAGGGAATTATAACCTATCTATGCATGACCAGCTGTTACAGCAAAGCTACATAAGTTACTTAATTCTTATGTGCGATATAATCTTATAAATACTGAAAGCATTTAATTATTTTCCAGAATCATAACTGCACCTTTTGGTAAAAATTAATCCTGAGGGTTCGGATCGTTTACGTCTTTTACCTAGTTGACCTCGAAATATTAAGTTTACCTTTTCTCAAATTGTAAAAGTTGTACAAATCTCTCTTTTTGGTCATACTGTTGTTTAATATATTGGAAAGACTGAATAAAATAAGTCCCTTGAGGTTAAAGCCTACTTTATTCAAACACGCATATTTAGTGTGTTTATTGATCGACAAAGAACTGTTTCCCCTTAAAGTAAAGAAACAACCAGTCAGTTGATATAGTGGACTTCGACTGGATATATAAAGTCTGAGCACGGAATATCATGCTTAGTGGCTTGAGTAATTATCTAAGGATCTCCTGTAGCAGCAATTTTGATATGGACTTAAATTTAAAAAAGCGGCAAGGTTACATCTTATTTGGGGTAGCAGAAATGGCGCTTGCTTAAACTCAATTGTTCTGGCTAAGCTTGGTGAAACGTTTAACTACTAAAAGACCAGTTGAACAATTATCTGCACAAGGCAGAAATACCCAACACCTTCAAGAATTGATTCATTTATTGTTTATATGTTTACACGGGGTGGCCCATTCAGGCAAGATTGTTTGATCTGCCACAGAGCAGTGTTGGCAATACATTTTATATAATGTATAATCTTGTAATTCACGATGAAAAAATGATAAAAGTGATTAACGGCAAAATTATACGAAAAGATTAAAAAAATAAATAAAAATATATAACATGCAACGTGATATACAGTGCACTCTAGACAATGGGAGAACTATGTGTAATATTGTAGTACAGGACACCGGGAGTAGAGAAAAGACACACAGGATGTTTCAACCAATTACATGATCTTTGTTTTAAATACTTTTAAGGAGGAACAATATCTCTGATTGTCACCTGTTGTGTTGAATAAAATGGGGCCTCGGCACAAAAAGGTTACTATAAGTAGTCTGTGCAAGGTTATGGCACATACCATTTATGGGACTGGCTCTTCTGTGCGTCATGTTAGTGGACTTTTGAAAAGAAATTAAACCGATCGGTCATATATGATAGACTTTTAAACATAAGATATTCATTTCTGTGTTCAACTTATTTGATTCAAAGGGATTGACGTATATCGCTAATTCTATAGTTATGGTTGTTATGCGACTTATTATACAGAAATCTTAGTACGATTGTTTGACATGAGGAAGACGCATTTTTCCAAAAATGGGAGGCCATATTCAATGTGTGGCTGAACCAGGCCATTGCACATTTTCAAAGTGGTGTCTCGGGGAATGTATTGACTGCACGTAAACAGGTCACCTACCGTAGAGGAGAGCTTCTTGAATATTTGTTCTACGTGATCTGTCCGTGATAGGTTTTGATTAGGCAATAGCCCCAAGGGCGGGTTAAATGCTGATTTAATGATATTTAGATCAAACGGCTCCATGTAATGTGAATAAAGTGAATGGTTGACGTTTTCACGATACTGATAGAAAGCTTATTATCATAATAACACTTTGATAAAGCACTGACGCCGTATTCTGTCTAAACTTTTTAGAATCTTCACTTGTAAAATAAATAATGGTATCATCGGCGTAAAGATTACAATGACATTTGCTAGTATTCCGGTAATATCATTTACATATATTATGATATAATTATAATATGGGCCCTATTAAAGAATATTTTGGTACTCTATTCAAAGGATAATTTGAACATCATTTGGTAGTTTTTTAAACATCTGAAAGACAATTCTTTATCATTTAATGTGATTTACCATGAAACCGTAATGCTTTATTAATTTATTTACGAGAGTGTCACCTGTTTCTGTTAATTCATCTCTTGCTGTCAAGGAAGCAAGTCCCTGAGTGACGTATAGTATATATTGCTTGCAGCCAGTTGTCTACAACTTAACATAAAATTATTGAAATAGAATGATTAAAAAAAGATTGATCATAAGTTATATTGTCACGCCCGTTTAAGTGGTGTAAAACCTAACCATAGAAAACCTTTTTGAATATTCATGAGATATGATTATGAGGAGGAACAGGAAAAGGTCGATAGTTTGTAATATTTTCTGTGGGCCCTCGGCATTTGTATATGGGAGGGATTCGTACGGAATTCCACTTTCGGACTCTTAGTCACTGGGAAAGGTAGCCTCAATGAGACACTGATAATAATAAGGCAGCTAAACTGTCGCATAATATATGCAAGGCTGTTCTCAACAGTTTAGAAAATATACCGTGAGCATCCATTTTACTTGGAGCAGGCTTGGCAGTAACGTTTTTACGTTTATACGAGGAACTTATGTACTTCTTGACGAATCAATCAAACATATGTTAAAATTTTCTTCATTACATTCCACAAGATTACTGTATGTCAAGAGAATTCTCTTAACTTCTTACATGTTCATCGTAATAAGCTGGGTAGTTTCCACATGGCCTAATTATTATGTGGCTCGGCAAGTTTCCAGTTTATAGATTCAAGACCAGCCAGACAACGCCGTTACACTTGTTATGTACATAGTTACAAAATCTGTCGAAGCTACCATGCCTGTCAGAATTATAATTTTTACAGGTAGTCTCAGAAAGGACATGCCCGGGTAACCAGTGGAGGACCGCCAGCGATACATTTTCCCTTGAGTATTTTCTGTCCATGCAAGGAACCAACGATATGAGCCTCCAGGTTAAAGGCTAAAAAATACGTTCTTATGCGCTCTTTTCATAAATCAGTGCGCTTTTTTACCGTTTATTATTATTTATAATATAAAAAGTTCACATTTAAAAAAATTTATTTAATCAGGGGTCATGGCCAAGAAAATTCATCTTAGTAGACGTTAATGAAACAATGTGTCTAAACTGGGGCCGGGCAACACTTCAGTTTTCTATTAGAGGTATCTAATTACTGGTATCGGGGGAATTTTCTTTTAGATTTAAACCTATTAGTTCATCTCATTCTTGCAATTTATGGGCTTTGACATCCTCAGTTTATGCACTAAGTCTTGCAAACGTGAACCAGATGCTCTTTTCATAATGTACTAAATTGGGAGTGCGATCGCTGAGGTAAAGTTTCATGTCATTGTTTATGCCATAAACAAGCAACCAGACAAGTGTGGAAATATACTGGTTGGATTTTAATGAACGTATCCTCTTGCTGCTAAAGTAAATGGTATACATTTTAAAATTTGAGACCTGTATAATTTTACCGATCCACAACTATGGGAAACCGTTGTATTTTTCTGCGTAGTAGTTATGCAGGAAGGTAGAAAATAAAACAACATAAAATCGTGAAACAGTTAAAACCATTGCAAGCTCTGTTTAAACGCTAATACCACCACGGATATAAATTTCTTCAGATCACTTTGGTTGTGCGAGTATTATTAATAAGGCAACGGTGTGAAAGTTGAGTTTTCAATTACAAAAACATCACTTCCAGCCCGACTGTAGTAGGATGTTATTATGCAGACAAAATACCCAATGGTTAAAAGCCCCTTTTTAACTAGATAATTTGCCAAATACCACTTCTATTTTCTAGATTTATATGAGCAAGCTATGTGTGGGCGGCAAGGCCATAGCTCTACAATGGAGATGTATAGGGACATTTTAAGTACTGTCAGCCAAAGACTCGTAGACATACAGATGCAAAAATGACATTACTTTATTGTAAAACAATAAATACTAGAGAATATTTATGTAACTCTCTGAGTTATATATGTTGTAAGCTATTCTTTGATTCTCGGCCTCTGAGAGAGGTTAAAAATTTAGTTCAGGGGTCTGCATATAGTTTATTCGGAGAAAAACTACTGAATTGTTCTGGCTTTAAGTACATTTCAAAGGCCTGTAAAGCGAGGTTTGCTGTGTTAAATGTCATGCGCAGTGGTTTAATATCCTATTATATGGCTTATAAGAGTCACCAAATATTCTTGGACCAATGTTAAAAGGTAGTAATATACCAATTATCATCTGAATCCATCGATACACCGTGATATATATACTGTGATGAAAATCTCTCAACTCTAAATTGGATTTACCGTGTATGAACATAAAATTAGGTTGACATTGACATCCTGAGGAAGCGTACACTGGCAATAATAAATGACGCCCGTGTTAAAATAAATGATTGCAGGTACTTAATCATATTTGCAAATATCCCTTGGCTGCTAAGCGACACACGGTAATGAAAACAGCACTCTAGGCGTCATTTACTTCTTTCCTATGCTTTCCGACTTATTTATGTAAAAATAATTCCACCACATCAAAATCAATAGCCTCATTCCGATAATAATTTGAATTATCTTTACTGCAATATCAACACAAATAAAGCCGTTTATATTGAAATGATCTCGTTTAAAAGGATGCATCTACGGGGCAACGCCATGACATAATACAAGATATTCAGCAAGATAAAACTAACCGCTGATGTTTTCTGTCTACCCAATATAAAACTGTTTTCCCTACAGCGAGGACAATGCAGAGCTTTTGGAGTTGCATAACATCGTCTCATTATATAGAATAACAAATAAATGAATCACTAATAAAATATGATTTTTCTGTTGGCAACAATATTAATAAATGATACTAGTGCAGGACCGTATGGTTGCGTTTTCTGTCCCCTACCCATCGCGCCTGATGCAAGTTTATTTCTACTTTATACCCTTCTTTTCATTGGTTTCAGGACGAAATTTTACCAGATACTACTCCACATGTATTTTCAGGAGAACCCTGTTTGGATGTATAATTTGCCTGGTAAGAAAAGGGGTATGTCTTCAATTATCAGCCGACCGACACAGTGACATATTTCAATGAATATAAACTTTTGCTGTTTGAGTAAATAGCACATTTCCGATGTGTTGCCGAAACATTTATACTTGTATGGATCTACAGAGTATTTTCAAAACATCAGAAAACCATTAAAACGTTTTGGGTTTCATGCAGAGAGGCCACAAAATTTACTATGCATGACTGAAAAAGAACATAAAACGCAGACACAATTTTAGAATAACTGTATACCGTCTCTTTAAACGTCAATACCACCCAGGAAATAACTTTTTCGGGTCCCTCGGGTCCCTCTGGCTGTGCGAAACACTTTCGGGTGTAAATTTGCATGTATCGATTTGGGAATATGAATGTCATCCTCACTTCAGCCGTATATATATATATATATATATATATATATATATATATATATATATTTATATATATATATATATATATGTGTGTGTATTTGTGTGTGTGTGTGTGTGTATATATAATATACGGTCACACAAACAAAATACTTGAAACCTTCACAGTTTCTTTTCACTTCACAATATGCCAATAAGAACTTCTCATCGTGATGATGAGTGAAAGAGTGATACAATGACATTATATAACTTAATAAATTAGAAAACACGTGAGAAATATATTAAATGAAAAGTCATCAACAAAGAAAGGAAAACGGAATATACATTTCTTAATGTATGATAGATTTCTAAGTAAAAAAATTTCCTTTATTTTACCTGCTGGATTGCACAACTAGTTGCTCGGATGGTGGTAGTCCTTACAGGAGGGCATACACTAATTACATTTACTTAGTGGTGTGATCAGCAGAATATAACTTAATTTTTTAGTTGATTAAAAAAATGAGATCTATATATGTTATAGAATGCCCAACACAACCATTTCCTGTTTAGTTAAATGGTAATGAACTAGAATAAAGCAAATGTAACTTCCAAAATATAACAAATGCATAAAATAAAGCACAAATAACAAACTAAGTAATATTTGTATCCCATGAATTTAATATATGCTGTATTAGAATGAATACTATCAAACCAACATCAGTTTCTGTGAAGTTGTTAACTTGTATTTTTGAATGACATTGTTAACGTTTAGTCTAATATGTTCTTGATTGGACTGATGAAAGAATTGATGCTGGTGTCATGTTCTATGCTTATGTAAAGTAAATTACTTGAAGGTAGTTTGAATGCCTCTTTTTAATCCTGAATATATATGACTCTAGACTATTCTATCAACAGATATCCAATTAAGACTTCAAGTTCCGAATAAATACGATAAATTTCCACTTACAAGTTCTACTTTCGACACGTGATGTAATCTTAACACTGCTCTCATTCTTATGTTGATTTATGAATATAGTATTCCAGTTGAATAATGCGTAGGCAGCTGTTCTTCATAACAATAGATAATGGATGGAAATTCGTGACTAATATTATAACTTTGGTATCGATAAGGCCCGAGTCAATACAAGAGAAAGTCTGGATAGCACAAGGAAATTATTGAGTTGGACGTTTAAAGTGTAGGGTAAATATACGTTAGGAGCAGTGACACAGTGAGACAAATACAATAAACCCTGTTTATTACGACTGACATTTCGCTCCCAAACACATGATAAGAATACTTTAGGTAGTAATGTAAAGTGACATGAAACAGAGAAAGACCAGTTATTTATACTTATTTCACTGTTTGTACTGCTTTCACGATTTATACTGTGAATATTTATGGCTCAGACCATTGGAAGTATTCCTTCTATTGCTAAACAGAATTGAAAAAAATGTAGACCTTCTATGGATCAAATGATGGAATGTCCAAATTACATGGCCATGGTTATTTAGGATATAGATTGTTTGACCTAATGGACTCATGTTCATGGTGTTAGGCAGCACATTCCATAGGGAGGCCTGGACAGATGAGTGGTAAAACGCTCGGTGTTCTCCACTGGCGAGTTCGATTCCCGGCGTTGTTATGAGAGTGGGTTATAGTTGCCCGTCCAAGACCGGTGGTTTTCTCAGGTCCTCCGGTTTCCTCGACCCATAAGAACTTCCGAGCGTCAACATCCGGGCCCTGGAGAGTGCCTCGTATTAGTTATTATAACTAGTTGTTAAATCCATGTAAAATAAATTAAGTTTATATTTATAGGAAGTAGAATTAAGCCACAAAGGAGGATTCAGCCAATAACATGATCATTGTTTTAAAGACTTTAAAGAAGGAACAATTTTTCTGATTGCCATTTGCTGTGTTCTACAATATCCGGCCTCTGCAAATAATAAAAAATAAATAAATAAATTTCTCCAGGTCCCTTTAGTCGTGCGAGTATTGTTAAATTAGTAACGGTGTGAAACTGCATTTGCCAATTACCAAAACCTAGCTTTCAGTCCGACTGCAGTAATATGCAGTTATGCAGATAAAATACCAAATTGGTTAAAAGCCCTTTTTAACTAGATGAATTACCATATACATCATCTGTTTCCTAGATTTGTATGAACATGCTATGTGTGGGCGGCAAGGTCATGGCTCCATTATGGCGATGTAGGGATATTTAAGTACTGCCAGACAAAGACTTATATATAGAGTTGCAAAAATGACATTACTTTATGTTAAGCAATTAATACCAGAGAATATTTGTGTAACTCTATGAGTTATGGATGATAAATGCAACTCCAGGGTTCGCAACCTATGTATTATGTTAGTTCAGAGGTTTGGATATAGTTTATTCGAAGAAAAACTACTTAATTGTTCTTGCTTTAAATACACCTCAAAGGCTTGTTAATCGAGCTTTGCTGTGTTAAATGGCATGGGCAGGGGTTTCATATTAACCGTAGAAATATATGAACAGGACCTTATTTTATGGCATATAACAGTCACCAAAAAAGTCTTAGACCAAAATTTAAATGTCGTAATATACCATTCATTAAAGGAGTTCAGAGATATATCGTGATATATACTGTGATAAAAATCACTCAACTCTAAATCGATAAACGCTATATATAAAAATAACAATAGGTTGACATTGACATCCTGAGGCATCGTAAGTCGGCAACGATATGATAAACGTTCCTTTCGTTTCATGGCCCTCGGCAAGCTTTTGGTCATTAATATATTTTTTCCGTTGTTTTTATTAAGCCAGTTAGAATGAATAATCACGCGAGAGAAGGTGAGAAAGAAAGTGGGCTTAACAAGAAGCACAGGGAGTAGGCTTCCGTGAAATTGTACTTTGTGACTGGATATTGGTGTGTGTGTGCGTGAGGAGGTATGTGTGTGTGTATTGCACTGTGAGACTGATTAATCGGAAAATTGTTGCTATATAAATACTATCTATTATTTTATTATTAATAATAAATGACGCCTGTGTTAAAATAAATGTTTGTACGTGCAAAAGCAAATTTGCAAATATCCCTTGGCTGCTTAGCGACACACGGTAATGAATACAGCATGCTAGGTGTCATCTTATTCTCATTACCCTATGCCACCAGACGTATTCATGTAAAATTAATCTAACTAAATCAAAATTAATAGCCTTAATCCGATATAAATTTAAATTATCTTCACTGCAATATCAACACAAAAAAAATTGGTTATATTGAAATGATCTCCACGGGGCATTACCATGACGTAACACAAAAAGTCATCAATCAGCCATGATATCGTAGATGTTTTCCGTCTTCCCACTAAAGAGCTGTTTGCCATACAGCGAGGACAGCGCAAGACTGATCGGGTTGCATTACAGGGTCTTATAATCTAGAGGCACTTGGGGCATCTAACTAAACTTTAAAACAAAAATATAAATTTTACTAGTTTTGTGAACATGTAAAATAAAATTACAATATCGACAAGTTTGCTTCAATAAAATGTTGTTTCTATGTTTATATTATAAGTAAAATATCTTCTTCGTTAACGTCTCATTTCCAAACTTTTGTTAACTTTATAAATCGATTCTCTTTTACTAAATAGAAAATGAAAGAACATGCTTTCGGTTTCTGAATTCTCATAAAAAGATGAAAGTAACATACAAAACTATGATTGTTTTGCAGATATTTACAAATTTCTAATTCCCTTAGAATTTAAATAAATATGATAGGGCCATAAGTATTGTTTAACTCCCTTTGATTAAACCATAATTATAATGTTATATTTAAAATTTCCATGACCAAGGCAACACAATCTCCATATTCTTTCTAAATCACCCAGTCATCGATTTGACAAGCAGCAATTACTTCTATTAGTTCAAATATTATTCATTTCAGAAGCCATTTTAAAAAACAGCAACCCTTATAACGCGCTGAAGTTCGACTCTCGTATAACATTTTGGTCCATATATCTTAATAAACCAGAATCAAGTCTGGAATATCACCTTTCAGATTTTGAACCATTTGATTAAACCACACACCAAGTTACCCGTCATGCATATTCATGATTATCTTTCAATCTACATTATACCTGCTTTCGAGTCCTAAGAGGATAGAAGTATATTGTCACAACGTGTATTATATTCCACGATGAGTTTAACTGTATACAGAAGTTTACTATCGCAACCATCTCGGCTTACAGAACGAGTCTCTCATTTTCACCTGTTTACATATTATTTTAGTTGTGCTTAGATAAATTCAATCCAAGTGTGTCCGGTATACTATTCAAACACCTGAGCCAAGATATTATTTGTCCCTGCGGGAAAACGTGGGGATGTGTTTGTTATGAGCCACATATACATTTAGTTTTTAATGGTAATCACAATCTTGATTTAAGATATTAGTCCTGAACACCAGGTTAACGTTTTCTTCCCGTCAGCTGATCGCACCAGATTATTTCTACCGAATTTGCGTTTACGCTAATGGTTTTAATACTAGGCAGAAACTATTTTACATATATTTTCAGGAAAAAAACATTGCATTGCATCGATACCTAATTTGCCTGGTAAAAAAATGGGCATCTTTAGATTTCAAGTCATTATGATTAATCTCAAGTTATTTAAATTCGACCGAATTGTGGTTTGCAAAACCGAAAAAGAGATCAATATTCATTCATTTGGCAACACACATTTTAATGACCTCTTGCTGCTGGCGTTAATGGTACATTTCGATGAGCTACTAAAGCCTGTATACTTTTATGGATCTCAAAGTAGATTCCAAACATCAGACAACCGCCCAGGAAATAACTCTTTCGGGTCCCTCGGGTCACACTCGCTGTGTGAAACACTTTCCGGTATAAAACTGCGTATATCGATTCGGCAATATAAAATATCAACATCCCTACAGTCATATATACGGTCACGCAAACAAAATACTGGAACGCTTCACAGTTGATTTTCATTTTACAATATGCCAACTAGAACTTCTAATCGTGAAAATTTATGGAAAATTATATTTGCTAATATATACGAACAGGTTTTCTTATGGAGGGCAAAGTGTTTTATATTAGTAAACACTGGAGAATATTAGTCTATCAGTCTCTAAAATGAACCATTAACATTCATTGGCTAAACATAGATGACCCAATCATAGATTAGCAATTTTAAAAAGTCGTCATTCTGAAGTAAGAAGATTTAATATACTTTTTTCAATTTGGAATTAAGTCCGTTTGAAATTTATGAGGTTGTGCTTTGTAGAATTGTTTTTTGTTTAAGAATGTATCAAAATCTAGATAAAGATATGGGTCATACTTATATATTTTTTTATTTCCCAATGTAGGAGTCATTCCCAAAGTTATTGCTAATACAAACACAGGGACATGAGACAGAGGATGAGACTCGTTTATGTTAGTGTACCCAATGTACTACTGATCTGTTCTGTCAATAGATTTCCAATTGAAACTTCAATTTCCGAACAGGCACTGATTACCTTCCACTTAAAAGTTTTACTTTTGACATGTAGTGTAATGTTAACACTAGTATCCTTCTCTGTGGATGTATGGATATTTTGTTCACGGAAAGCTGTACTTCATAAAAGCAGTTTATTAATTGGAATGCGTTATAACGGATGACAAATAAATTTGGTGTCGAGAAGGCCCGGGTAAATACAATTGTGAAATTGTATTTAACACAGGGCGATTATTAAGTCGGACGTTTAAAGTGTAGGGTAAATATACGGCGTTGTTATGAGCAGTAAAACAGTTAGCCATATACAATAAACTTTGTATTTAACGACGGACATTTCCCTCCGAAACACCTGATAAGAATACTCTAGGTCATGAATTAAGATACACGAACAGATAAAGGCCAGTTATTATATGAGTTATGAGTTCACTGTTGTTTTTTTTTACAATTTATAATGTGCATTTTATGGCTCAGACCATTAAAAGTATACCTTCCATGGCTAAATAGAATATAAAAAAATTAGACTTTCTATGGATCAAATAATGGAATGTCCTCATTCCATGGCCAAGGTCATAGGATATTGATTACTTCATTGAACGTGGCCTGATTGACTCATGTTCAGGAAAAATCTAAGCATTAATTCAGCATATGTCAGCAGATACGTGTATGTGCAATGGTTAGGGTCTGTTTTTGTTGTTAATTATGATGAATTCATTACTTGTTAAACATCCTTCCAGTTATACATTAAGAATAAAGGTGGTGCAGGGGCTGACAGGAAGATAAACACATGCAATAATAGGTGTATTATCTCAAGCTATTTATTTTGGCTTAAAACAAATATTTCCCAGCAAAACCATCCTTGTAAACGAATATTCTATCTCTAATTCCAAAGTTTAACACGTCATGATGGTTCTGTGTGCGGGTAAACACAGTTTACTTTTGTCTGTTTATTATAACACTACTGCTTGATCAGAGGTCTGATCTTGTGCATGCGGGACTCCATGACAAGGCGAAGACCCACGAGAGAAAATATGACATAGAAAAACACTGATTCCCTATAAATTCAATACAATGAAAAAATCGCAATACGTATCGCAATACGCCACCACATATCGCAATATATTGCGGTACGAAATTTTAGGCTATATCCAGCCCGAATATTCAACTTGGTATTTGAATAAGTTCCTTTCAAACAACACTACAGGTATGGATGAGCAGTCTCTTTGTTAGTAGCAGATAACACTGTCTGACAGCCAATGCGATAAAATAACACATTTTCACAGGGATTCCCCCTTAATTAGAATCTACCGCCACAGTAAAACTATTTATTGTGCCGAAAATGTGTCTGGATTTACGGTGTAGTCACAGTTTCGAAGAATTTATACCTAGATATGATATAAAATTTACTTATCTTGCACAACTACTGTCATTTGACTGCAAAGCAATGCAAGGGGAATACACTGATACATATAGTTCCAGAAGGATGAATAACCGAAATAATCAAAATATATCTGGAAGAATATGTCCAATGTGCCTTTAAAATGATCCACTGGTATTCGGGGTTATCCATTTTAATGACGTTGGATAGCTATATCATGTAGATGACGATATATATATTTTGTATTTGCGTATTTCTTATTTCCTACGTTACACTTTTAACAGCTTGAATAATCTTCAAAGTAGAAAAATGCACAAATAAAACAAATAATCAGAATCCATCACAGGTTAGAGTTAAATATTTTACCATTTCCTATTGGTCAAGAGTTAACTTAGGTTAATAAATGTAATATTTAAATTGCATTTATATGATGACTGAGGTTTGCGTCTCTATTGATCAATTTTGAAACTAAAATCTGATAAAAGACTTTCTATTTGCGACTTTTTTTAATTTTTATTGGCGGAGGTAACGACCTCCATTTTCTTAAATGCTTCTTACACTACCTTACACTATAAATCGTTCGTTTTTTTTCGAGCTCCCTTTCAGGATGTGCCAGTCTGGCGCCTTCCTGTCAGGTGCGCGGGAACTTCATTCATATAATGAGCCCCGCGCTATCTCAGGTGTGAACCCAAGCCAGCCAGCAGCTTGTTTAAACACACTTGATAGCCATCAGATCTTCCCGAAGAGACTGCCCGTACTTGTCGCACAAATAAGTCGTCTTCGGTCCCCAAAAGACGTATCCACCCACGGCCCCAATAAGGCTGGGGCCAGCCCGATATCAGGAAGCCGAGCTCCCCGGTATCTTCCCAAAATTTTTAAGACCCTGGGTGAAAGTCCGACATGGGACTCTTTGCGACTTTGTCCTCTTTTTAAAAGACAACAAGGGCAAGCAAATGTAGGCTTGGATCATCCCTTCCTTTTCATCAGTCACAAACGTGAGTTTGGACATTATGTCTTTGTTGTTTATGTTATTTTATTTTCATTATTTATTTATTACAACATCTTCCAGGGTAGCCTTTATATCAGAATAAAATTCTGTGCACAGAAGGGCCCTTTAATACATAGAGAATTCACAATAAAATACAATGTTCAATAGGTCCATTAAACTTAAATGACATCAAACAGGGTTTCAAGCAAAAACGCAGTCACGTAAGTACAGCTAAAATATAAGTACACATTTATAGTAGAGTTACGTAGTGAAACGTATGCAACGGAGTTCCTAAATACATAAAATGTGGCTTGGTTAAAAACACAGATAAAACACCATCAAGTACAACTGTAACGAAACTTTTCTGTAGAAGTCTAGATAAATGCACATCAGTACGGTAATGAAAAAAAATGAGATGAAGCTCATATATTATTATTATTTAACCATTCAAGTAGAAAATATATGGAATGTATTCTACATTTGCAGTATATGCAAGAAAATATGAGAGATATGTAAAATATTTATCTGTTTGGCCAGATATAAAAATATACGGTATAAAGCAGCATTGTCAGTTACAGTCCCTATTATGCTAAACACGTATTGAGTACTTCTATGTAAACACTTAGGCCATGGGCTAGTGGGGGTCATAGTGCACCCCCCTTGTGATTTACTTTAATAGGTATTTTCATGTAGCCCTAGGTCTAACAATTCAGAAAATTGATGTTGCCAGCAAAAAAACTGGGATGGAAGATGCCTCCCATGGACTTTTTAATAACGCCTACTTTTACAGCATGAGGCAGATAATAAGGGGTATGGAAAATCCAAACAACCCTAACTTTGCAACTCTTGGCCAAAATATTTCAAATGACCACTTAACATGTTCGCCTTGTCAAGATCTACCAGTTCATGCAAATGATATGCAAATTTATTTCGTGAAAAGGTCACTAGAGGTCAAAAGGTCTCAAACTTTGACCTTTCCCTATAATTTCTCGTATTATCAGGTCTAATTTATCGCCAAGACCATATGAAGTTTTTTTTAATTGAAAATTTTTTAATACTTGGAGTCAAAATGTTTGAAAAGAAGTAGTGATTACCCCGCGGTTTGTAAGATATTTCTGCACTTTTACATACTTTTTGTACGTATTGCCGAATGTGCCGAATAGGAGTAAGGCAAAATCTAACAATGGTACTTTGAAATCTTTCATTGAATCTTTGCAAATGACCACCAAAGATTATATTTGTGTGTTTCTATAAAATGAAACATAAATTATGCAAATATTTTCATTGAAGCGTTTGTTGCAGTCAAAAGTAAACAAAGGTTGACCTCACCAACACCATAGCTGTTTGTTACACATATTCGTTATGAAGCGTGCCATGAAATTTTAATATTAAAACAAATGTATGTTACTTTCTTTCTTTCAATTAACATAGGCCATGGGCTAGTGGGGGTCATAGTGCATCCCCTTGTGATTTACTTTAATGGGTATTTTCATGTAGCCCTAGGTCTAACAATTCAGAAAATTGATGTTGCCAGCAAAAAAAAACTGGGATGGAAGATACCACCCATGGACTTTTTAATAACGCCTACTTTTACAGCTGGAGGCAGATAATTAGGGGTATGGAAAATCCAAACAAACCTAACTTTGCAACTCTTGACCAAAATATTTCAAATGACCACTTGCCTTGTCAAGATATACCAGTTCATGCAAATGATATGCAAATTTATTTTGTGAAAAGGTCACTAGAGGTCAAAAGGTCACAAACAAAAAGTTTGAAAAGAAGTAGTGATTACCCCGCGGTTTCTAAGATATTTCTGCACTTTTAGATACTTTTTGTACGTATTGCTGGATGTGCCGAATAGGAGTAAGGCAAATCTAACAAGTGGTACTTTGAAATCGTTCATTGAACCTTTGCAAATGACCACGAAAGATTATATTTGTGTGTTTCTATAAAATGAAACAAAAATCATGCAAATATTTTCATCGAAGCGTTTGTTGGAGTCAAAAGTAAACAAAGGTTGACCTCACCAACACCATAGCTGTTTGTTACACATATTCGTTATGAAGCGTGCCATGAAATTTTAATATTGAAACAAATGTATATTTCTTTCTATCTTTCAATTAACACATTTCCAGTTAACATTTATCCTAATTCTTACCGGTTTGTATCATATATCATGACAGTTATATGTTCTTAGATATTTGTCACTGGTTCATTGATCTCTGCTATCAGCAAAACCCTTAATTTGACTAGTAACAGCCAAAATATTATTGGGGGGGGGGGGGGGGGATAAATACGCTTATATCACATATATCCATTTCTATCACTAGTATACAATATATGTTATTATATTTCATATTATAATTGATAATTAAATCTCTCATTAATTACATATGATTAATATTATATCTCACCTGGATTTATTACTGAGTTCGTCATAGTATAATAATTGTGATAATTGCAGTTTTATTAATGAAGCGATCTTTTATACTTATACATTAATGGCCTGCCTCCGTACATTTTGGCGGACTTTGGTAGTCTAGTTTATTTTATATATGGACCTCTGTCAGTCATTTGGTTTAACTTATGACTGTCTGTAAGTCTATTCGTTGGCTTGTCATGTCTATTGTCTATCATCTTGAACGAAAAAACTCTCTGACAGGCTGGCTCACTATCTAACCGGTACACCTGTTTCTCATTTTGACTCTGATCAAATGACTCTCTCTCCAGCGGTACATCATACTTTCTGTTTGATTTAATGTCTATCTCTCTGACTAAATATCTGACTGACAGACAGTTTGTGTTTTTAGTATTCGAACAACTGCATAGTCCATAAAAATACAGAAACACTGCCATTTGGATTGGCAGTAAGTCAGATTAATACACATAGTCAGTAGATAGTCAGATACGACAGTCAGACCAGCTATCGACAGTCAGACCAGCTATATCTCTGGGAGGATATTTGCCTGATAGTCAGATTGATGACTATAGCTCTAGCGGTGTTCAGTCTGTTTGATTAATTAGCTAACACTCTGGTAGTCCAGCTGTCTTTATACCAATGTTTCTGGTCGACAGGTGGTCAGTTATTTTCTGACTACCAGACTGGTAATCCACAAGACGGCGTCCCCTTTGTTCAACGATACATAAATGCAAGAGCCAGAGCTTTAATCATCAATCTGACTATCAGGTATATATCGTTCCAGAGAACTAGCTAACTAATCGTCTAGGAGACAACACACCAGATAAATAATAAATATATCAAACAGGCTGGCCTTTAGAGAGCAAGTGAGTCAGAAAGACCATGACAGATGAACAGCTACAGTCATAACCAGGTGTTGGAAAAATTGTTTGCCACCAGAGCTAGTCAAAATCAAATCAGATATCAGTGACTGCCTGAGAAGCTTTGTGAAGGTCTATCTGACTGTCCCTTCTGCCTATCTACTGACTGTCTGTGGTAGTCTGACTGACTGGCAACCCCACTGGCAGTGTTTCTGTATTTATCAATGGAATATGCAGTTGCTCGAATACTGTTACGAAGACAAATTTTCAGGGGATAATTCTGGGCCGATCCGGGATTCGAACCCATGTCGGTGGCGCACATGCCCAGCGTTCCAATCGTTTCGCTAGAAAAGCAAGCTTCACTAGTGAGACAGTTCGGTCGGCTTTTATGTAAACCCGTAACACACCCCCTCTTAAGAGCGTTCAGCTATCAGAATAAGATTAATTGTCCAAGGAGTCACACTTTTGTGAGCTTATTCCCTGGGCCATAAATATAAAGATCGCTTCATTTCTAAAATTGCAATTTTAATCAATTATCACAATTATCATACTATCGTCATCGTCTGTGTCATATTTTGTTAGCGTGATAACATTGGAACGATTCATCAATTTTTCATGAAATTTAAAATTTAAATTGTTTCTACCAAAATCTTGGAGGAGTTCGAAAACCGGTGACCTTATCTTTCATTATCCCCCATAAATTTTAAGTATTGTATATTTTTTTCCTCATA
Organism: Sipunculus nudus; assembly: GCA_026874595.1. Taxonomy (NCBI): domain Eukaryota; kingdom Metazoa; phylum Annelida; class Sipuncula; order Golfingiida; family Sipunculidae; genus Sipunculus; species Sipunculus nudus. The sequence continues at coordinate 64,444,407 of CM049316.1, read as the reverse complement.
TTTGAAACGCTTATTGTTTAAATCAAGTTCCTTAAGGAGATTGAAACCTGGTGACCTTGACCTGGATCTTCAAGGTCAAATCAGTCAGAATAGAAAGTATTTGTGAACATTATTACTTTTGAACCACCCAATATATTTTCATTGAATTTGACTTGTGAAATGTCTCTGCCAACATCTCGGACAAGTTCGAAAACTGGTGACCTTGACCTTCAACATCATGGTAAATTGGCTAAAACAATTATTTGTGAACCCGATAACTTTAGAAATAGCCCATATTTTCCCCTCAAATTTGAAACACCAATGTTTTAATTAATTCCCTTGAGGAGCTTGATAACTGGTGACCTTGATCTGGATATTCAAGGTCAAATCAGCAAGAATAGAAATTATTTTGAACGCTATAACTTTTGAATCACTTGATATATTTTTATGAAATTCAACTTCTGAAATGTCTCTACCTGTATCTCGGACCAGTTAAAAATCTGGTGACCTTGACCATCATCAAGGTTATATTGGATGAAAAAAAAAAAATTTGAATCCGATACCTTTTGAAGTGTCACATATTTTCCCTCAAATTTGAAACACTATTTATTAATAGAGTTTCTTGAGGAGCTCGATAACTGGTGACCTTGACCTGAATCTTCAAGGTTAAATCAATCAGAATAAAAAATAAAATCTCAGATCAGATCATAACTTGGTAAACTTGATCATCATCATACAAGGTAAAATCTTTAGAAATGCAGGATTTAAGTTAACACCAAACTTTTGAAGGGGTCCATTTGTTCCCTCAAATTTGGGAAAGTTAGGCTCGTAGTGAGGGGAGACATATAATTGATTTGTGTCACAAAAACAGATCCTATATTTATTCAGAGAATTAATTATCAATTATTACATGAATTATAATAACTAATATATTATCAACTAGTAATAGAAATTGATATATGTGATATAAGAGTACATGTATTTATGCAACAAATAATAGATTGGCTGTTACTAGTCAAATTTAAATTAGGGATTTGCTGTTAACAGAGATCAATAAACCAGTGACAACTATCTAAGAACATATGTTACTGTCATAAAATAAGATACAAACTGGTAAAAATTAGGATGAATGTTAACTGGAAATGTGTTAATTGAAAGAAAGAAAGTAACATACATTTGTTTTAATATTAAAGTTTCGTGGCACGCTTCATAACGAATATGTGTAACAAACAGCTATGGTGTTGGTGAGGTCAACCTTTGTTTACTTTTGACTGCAACAAACACTTCGATGAAAATATTTGCATAATTTATGTTTCATTTTATAGAAACACACAAATATAATCTTTGGTGGTCATTTGCAAAGATTCAATGAAAGATTTCAAAGTACCATTGTTAGATTTTGCCTTACTCCTATTCAGCACATTCGGCAATACGTACAAAAAGTATGTAAAAGTGCAGAAATATCTTACAAACCGCGGGGTAATCACTACTTCTTTTCAAACGTTTTGACTCCAAGTTTTAAAAAGCACATGTAAACCTTCATTTTAATTAATTTTCAATTAAAAAAAACTTCATATGGTCTTGGCGATAAATTAGACCTGATAATACGAGAAATAATAGGGAAAGGTCAAAGTTTGTGACCTTTTGACCTCTAGTGACCTTTTCACAAAATAAATTTGCATATCATTTGCATGAACTGGTAGATCTTGACAAGGCGAACATTTTAAGTGGTCATTTGAAATATTTTGGCCAAGAGTTGCAAAGTGAGGGTTGTTTGGATTTTCCATACCCCTAATTATCTGCCTCCAGCTGTAAAAGTAGGCGTTATTAAAAAGTCCATGGGAGGTATCTTCCATCCCAGTTTTTTTGCTGGCAACATCAATTTTCTGAATTGTTAGACCTAGGGCTACATGAAAATACCTATTAAAGTAAATCACAAGGGGGTGCACTATGACCCCCACTAGCCCATGGCCTAACTGAGCGTCGCACAAATCGTAGCAAAGCTCTCCAAATGTATTACTGCTCTACAAATTTTCCTTTCCCATGAATATTAAAGGACCCTGTGACCTTAGGTCACGTTCCGTGGCCCACAAATTTTCTACAGGCATATTTGAACAGATTAAGTGGGTATTTTATTACCCGTCTAAGTCTTAGGAAAACGTCGTGAATTGTCGTCATGTTATATAGCTGTAATAGTCATTAACAGTTAAGAGAGCAGATCATGCCCGTTACTTGTGACAAAGACAGTACAAAGCCTTCCTTGGCTTAGCTCAGCTGAAATCATGTTACTCTTATAATACTCAAAATATCATTGAAATTTTATTTCATATACCACTAACATAATTTATACCTAGGCCCCACACACAAGAATTATGAGAAGCAAAAATTAAAGTAATACACAATTCTCATGTATGGTCTGTTTTTTTCACATTCAGCTGACAGTTCCACCAACATACTATATGGATCTATTATTTTAAAACAATGAACAAGATATTCATTAGCATTAGCAATCATTGACCAAAGTTATAAACCCTTGAGATTTGAAACTCATAAAATACGAGTCGACCACGGAAATCAATGAATAAGCAAGATTGTGTTTGACATAAGGGTAGTGTGAAAACTTTCGAAATCGATTGTCAAAGAATCGATGGAAATTGGTAAGCGACCGCCATGACGACCAACGATGAAAATACGGATATGTCTGTTACTGTGTTACAGCAATTTTAGACAGCAATTTTAGTAATTTCTCGAGGTTTTAAGCCCCTTGTGAAAATTAAACCTTCGAGTATGGAAACTTATTGTATTTTAATTGAAGTCTCCTCTGAAAATTATTCCAAAAAGAGGGTTTCATTAGTCCCCATTTACATATGTATAGTTTAATATTAAGTGAAATATCAGGTTGGACTTAAAATCAATCAATTTTCAGATTACCAAGCATTCTCGAAAGCAGACAACTCTGTCACGCGACCTGTTTGTTTTCCTCTACCGCCATTCCCAAATGGGTTCTATTGATTAAATTGTCAAATCATGACGGACAATTATTTCCGTTTTAAAGGAATGAGCTTTTTAGATCGAAACCAAATACTTGATTTGACAGTTCCCTGTTAATTCCACTTGGCAGATTAAACTGGCACGTAAAGCTGATCAATGGATTTAACCAAAGCTTGAAGCACAAAATTACAGTTCTTCAAGCAGACTTCATAAATAAAATCCGTATTTTTAATGTTTCATCCCTTAGCACTTCAAACGGTTATTTTCATACTCAAGATCACAAGATCACACACCATTGTTCCATACCGTGCATTGCAGCCGGAAGTAAAAGAGGAATATACATTGAAGGGCCCTCTTAAATATCGTTTAATGAGGAGGTCCTCGCATTCAGATTTTGAGGAGCCCTGTACCGTTCTTTAAATGGCACTGTAAATAGTTCTTCCTATCGTCAATCTTAATTTTGTTCACATAGCAAAATATTTCATTATATGCATATTGAACTCTTATTTTCTTGCATGTTCGGTAATATTCCCGGGCTCAAATCGGATCTAAATGAACCTGAAAAATGCTTTATTTCCGCCATCAAAGAGTAGACGTAAAAATTCGACATATCATGAATCCATCCGGCAGGGTTTCTCTGTTCTCAGTCAATATCTTTTCGTGATCTCATGGATCTTTGTGAGCTATCCTGCAATCTTCTGTGAGGAATCATATTTAATTATATTTTTTTCCCTGTCTAGCCAGGATGCTTTGGAAATTAATGTTTTGCTCAACCACTTCTACAATCCCATCTGTAGACATTCAGTCCTTGTTTGAACCAAACATTTTATCAGGAAAAAGAAAAAAAAGATGAAATTCAAATTGAATTTGAAATACAATTTATAAATACAAGCAGATTTTGCATTGGGATAGGTCCCCCACGGTTTTTTTTTCCGTCGTCTAGGAAAGTTTCTCATGGGCTGAATCCTTCCGTTGGATATTTTTTTTTCTGATAGATAGCGCTGCAATAGATCCTTTGCAGAAATTTCGTATATGATGTTAAATTAACAAGGGTTATTAAGGGAACTGGGAAAATGAAACACAGAGCATAGTCCCTTTCAGTTTAAGATAAAAAAAAAGAAAACACGGGAATTTTACGAGCGTGGCCAGGGAGGAGTTACGTGACAACGTTATAGTGACACTGTCAATTTTAGTACAGACTGAGTGTGTGTATATATATCAAGTGCGGTCAAGGTCTTTAGGTAAAGAAGCCCAGGAGGGAATGAATACCAGTCTTTTTCGTTTTTGAGCCTGTGAAGCGGGTACCTCCCCGGTAACTATGATGACTGCATCCCGGGGAACCAAGACTTTTAAAAAAAAGTGAAAATTCTTTGACCCTGACATCGTTGAAATTTCTTTTCGTATAAAAACACCTATATATATATATATATATATATATATATATATATATATGTATATATGTATATATGTATGAAATGTTATGCATCACGTAAGGTTTTGAAAGCCGTGGATCATGATTGGCACAAATTGACACACGACAAGTGAAACTTTACGTGATGCACAACATTTCAAAGGTCATTTCTATCTTCTGTCTTGTTGTAAAACTCCCACTCATAACCGAGCTCTAGCTTGGTCTAGCTTTTGTGTAACTGCATATATGTGGCGTAGGATTCTTGATACCGTGGTATAAAAAGATTAGGGAAAAACTCCAGAACATACATCGCTTGCCTGGAACAATATCGTATAAAATCAATTTTTTATGGAAACTTCAATAATTTGGCGCCTCAAATAGTGATATACATGAAAGATTAAGCAATTTACCTAAATATTCTGTTTATAAATGAAACCGAACTCTGCAACCTCAAAAGACTTTGCAACCACGGTGCTTGAAACATTCTTGTAATCCGAAATGTTCAATGATTTGTGTGGCCTTTGCTCACAGAGCTGAACCGCTGGCAGTTGATATATTGTAACATGTTTATCCCAGAGGCTGCTGGCTCGAATTGGCTTCCCGAGAACACAGGGAAGATATTTTTTTCCTCTCATCACTGATCAATGCTTATCAAACGATACATTAGATGAATAACAGTGCCTATGTGCATTTCGCACAAGCTTTCGCAAAAAAAAAATCTTTGACCTATGATGAATACGAAACATTTAAGGGGTACATATTATAATGTTATCGTGAAGTAGAATGTCTCTTGGTTTCTGAAAGGATCTTCCAGAGGTCTCGCACAGCGTATGGTTAACCATGATTTTCCAAGTTCTCCAGGTATGACAAGTCGGATGGAATCACTATATGCTAACCAAAACAAACCGTGTGTGCTCCTCATATGAAAACTGTCTTGCAAGTTGACTTTGACCACAGCCAGCTGTAATGCAAGTAGAGTGGAGCGTACAATTAGAACAAATGAAATACACGCATTCCACATTTATTATTGTAGACAAGTACTAATAATACAGAATATAAAAAATAGTTCATGAAGTTCATGAAATTTAATGGAGAAAGATATAGTGTATTACTGTAATAAACACAAAGGGTATAATGTAATTTAAAAGAAGCATTATTATGCTCTTAATATTTTTTTATTTATGTGTTATTTTTTTTTATCCGTATATAAAATTATGCTGTTATTATCATTTAATGTCCCTGCGCTGATGAGTTATATTTTCTTTTAATAAAGCACACTCTTATAATATGGTTTATAAAATAGATCAGAATTGAGATCTGTAGATCAGTTCTTTACCTCTTCTGATCAGTCCTACAAACACCGCACATTCCTGACATAATCAGTGCAAATAGCATGTTCGTTTTTATATGTAAATATACTTGGGAAACTTTCATCGTATATAACTAGCGAACCTTACCTGTGTGTGTTTTTTTTTAAATAGCTCTACTTTGGCCCCGTCATCCGTCTTTTGACACCCGAATTTTAGCCTGTATGGATAGTGGCTGGGCCTGGTTGCGGCCATGTAGAATATAAAATAAAAGTTTGGTAAGGGTTCAAGGATACGACACGAAAGTATTTCGAGGATATCGTCCAAGTTATATTAATGTACTGATCTACGGATAGAGTAGTGGTGGCAGTGGGACGTGTTTCGGGTCCCTCTGAGCTATCGCTTTGTTGCGACCACGCACAAATCCACAAAAATTATTATAGTAGTATCCTATTCTGAAACATTAAGCGATGATGATGGTTATTTTTAACATCATAAGTAGTAGTAGTACTAGTACTAGCAGTGAGAGTAGTAGTAGTAGTGGTGGTGGTTGTAGTAGTAGTATAAAAGTAGTAAGAGTAGCAGTAGTAATGCCAGTTTTAGTGTTTGTATTTATACGTTACATATAAAAAACTATGTTGATAAAGTGATCACTTCTTATAATAACACCCTTACAAGCTGGGCGATGCAAACTATATTTGTGTGATTGTTTTACATGTCAGATGTCGTTAACATAAACATATCTTTACAGGAGATAATGAACGCGCGGGATTTGGATGAAAATGGTGCCCTATCGTTTGACGAGTTCCTATTGGCCATGCCAGCAAATATGATACATATTCCGAAAGAAGAACACGAGTAAGTATTTCTTTGCCAAAAAGTCAAAACCAACATGCAGGTTATTGAGAATTGTAGTTTCGATTTACAGGATTTTAGACTGGTACCATGCGCTTTCACCGTCATCTTAGCTTCACTTAATTTTGCTCAGGTTAGATTTAACCAGGCATAGATTTAGCCGCGAGTACACGACCTAGCAGACATTTATATTGGGCTGCATGGTAAGCCTAACATGAGTCGTGATGCAAGCCATATCGAGGAATGCATCGCAATGGTAAAAAATTATGTTGCATTGATATCTTGGTAAACAGCCCATAATCATTCCATTATGCTACAGATGATGAATTAACACAAAAGAATACACGTGAACTCACAACCCAAACTGAAACTCCGTCTCTATGGTAACGGGTCATTTCCTGTATCGCGTATAAGATTGCTGCGGTCCAGTAACCCTATACCGAGCCGTCCTTATATTCATGCGGTTAGAAATTCAAAAATCACGCAGAGGGATTTACCAATATTCTGAGCTAAATGGAACTTTTCTCGCACATATTAGGTATTGTTAAAAAGTATACTAAAAACGTAACGTTTACTCTGAATTAGTCAAGATACAGCATACTTGTATGCCATCAGGAATTATAAAAAATGTCGAAATATTTGCATCTTTATTGATCCTTTAAGTGTGTTACTTGTTGAAGGATGTAACGGCACTCTGATGACCCCAGTACGCTGGTCGTATATTTTCTGATGTCAGAGGCTCGAATTGGCGCTAGCATAGATGACAACTGTGTGTTATCTAATGTCAATGTGAACCCCGCTTCCCGTATCATCACAAACGATGGTACATGCCGTTGCCAGGAACTGTGTCGGTTGAAGCATGACAGCCGTACATTTTATTTTAAGAGACTGCATCCAGTTAATAATGCAATGAGGACGATTGATTTACTAGTCCCCGTAAATATCACGCATTGGGATACGGATCAACCAATATGAAAACTGACCCCTCGGTATTCCAACTAGCAATATTTCACGCAGGACGGAGCCATGAATTTGAAAGTTTAGAAGGTAGCGCCAAAAACGCGCAAAGCGCCTCCAATGCCTCTTCATCACCTCTTTGATCTGCTATGTATATTTCATCCGAAACATGAAATACAGAAATTTAGTGATAACAATATTCATACCATATGGTTTTATGAACTGTACCCCCGAAACCAAACATAGAAAAGTACAAAAATTCATTGCAATACTCAGTCAGAAGCTCTTCACTAGAACAGTCTTGCTACCCCTCTCCGTGAAGCCAAAATTTTTTAAAATAAATGGTTCCCTTAGTTGCTAAAACCTTTCATGCTATGGTCTGCTTTCTTCCTTAATTTTGTTTGGCAAAATGATTATAAGCATGGTAGGCTAAAAGCTCCTTACACCATTGTTAACAACCCTGCTAAGTAGATTTAATTTCTCAAAAATAATACCCCCAATCTGCGCAGTAAGACTTTTATCAGGGCACAGTAATATTTCATCAACACTGTGAAACCCACTGGGTACCCTTCGTGTACTCGAAACAGTGGTATATCTTACGCAGTATACAGCAAACACGGCCTTTGTAAAAGGTTACAAAATCATATCTAAAGTCTTAAAAAGTTAAAACATATGTACACCAACAGAAAGAACACTGTAACACTTTAACACTGTAAATATTGGTCTTACACATTTAAGCGTGTCAGCCGTACATTATATTTTGAGAGCGTACATTTAGTTAATAATGCAATGAGGACGATTGATTTTCTAATGCTGCAAATACCGTGAACTGAGTTAGGAATGACCCGGGATGAAAACTGGCCCAGGAGTATTGTGCCTAGATGTTAATGATAGTGAAAGTAGACTTAAGTAAACCCGACAAAAGATCCTCTAAACGTGACGTCATTTCATTTGAGATTCCCAGCCCTGCAGCGTTCGTGGCAATATGGTGGCTAAATGAAAAGCACTTTTTTGTTAAATCGAATTTCTCTACTGGAAACCCAATGTAGTATAGTGCTTCTCGCTGTCAGTCTCTATCACTTGGCACTGACTTACTACAGGGTCCATGCATTTCGTCTTTTCCGATATACCATCCCTCTTCCTCTGTTTGTATCACACATGTACCACAACATGATACGCCGATGTCTGTCTTAAACTTTTGTGAAAAGTTAAGAAGCAACTTGGTCTAGTTTTTCGCGATTACCAGTAACTAGCTGACTGCATTTTTATCTCATCCTTGACTATTAGGAGAAGAAAGTTTATATAAACACGGATATTTATTTACACCTGCGAAATTTTTTTTTCAGCTGTAGCCTTAATCAATAAGCGCGCCCATGAACACCATAGATAGATGTAAGTTACGTCAATTTCAGCAGGGGCGTAGCCAGGATTGAGGAAGGGAAGGGGGCCGAAATATTGGACAATATAAGGCAATTGAAGATATATATATATATATATATATATATATATATATATATATATATATATCATATTTGCAGGATCAGTGTAGAATAATTAATAAACAATACATTAATTACTATATGTGCAATGATTAATATTGTAATAAGTTCTGAATCTGCGGATAACAGTGACAGAAATTTCATTATTGTGTTTAGAATATTAAAAATCAGAAAATTTAAGTGAAATTCTGGGTTGACCGGGAGTACTTGATGCGGGGGGGGGGAGCAATGGCCCCCGGCGGCCCCCCTTGGATATCCCTTGTTCATTCCAGTTGCTCCTGAATTAATCTGAAGACCAATTAGTCAAGACTAAGAGTGACACATATATTTAACGCCACCTGCTTTTACAAGAAAACAGAAGTACATACAGTGAAACCTCGTAATTACGACCACCAATGGGACATCGATACAGTGGTCGTTATTTCGGGGGTGTTGCTAAACCGAGGTGGTCGCCGTTAGGCGTTTTTAGTATATATATATATATATATATATATATATATATATATATATATATATATATATATATATAAAAATCTTAATTGAAAAAAAAAGAATATGGATTCTTTTGGAGGGAGGGCAACAATATTGGAGGTTAAAAATCGAAAGTGTATAGCGCAATATTTACAAAAGCCCCTGGGTAGATGCAGCACGGGAGTAATTATACAGTCGTTCGCCCGAGCGAAGGGAATGATGAAATATTTGCCTCATGGCAAGAATGTACATTTCCTCTGTCTATATACATGAAGAAAAGATACAGCTACTTTTATTATAGTGCTTTTACAGCTTTAATCCCCAAGCTATGGGCTCTCTTTTTCTGGATGCAGGTCTATTTTTATGCTTACGTTGGAGACTGAATGGACGGTGGACAGCAGGCTGGAAAGATATTATTATTAACCGTGTTATTTCTGTTCTTCAAAGAATCATGGGATTGATCCGCGGTCGTCACGGAGGAGATTGAACCAGAGAAGGTCATGTGGGATAAAAACGACGAAAAAAAGGGCGGCTTATATATAATCATACCCGGAGCCGCATTTACAGTTCATGAAACGCGTGAAAACCACACCAATCCCTCATTACCCACGAGACGGTAATATACACCATGGACAACGCTATGAATGTTATCGGACTCGGCCAAGAACTGAAGCTCTATTGTATGTCTGTTGTATAATTCCGCAGCGGCTGGATTAATGCATCGACGGCGTAATCTTTCAGCTGGTCTCGATAAAACACGGTAGAGGCCGTCAAAAACTTTAGTTTTTTTTTCTGTCGCCCCGGCAGCGTTGAAATCAATCATATTGTCCACTTGGGACAAACCGGCCCGTCAATTTTGCTGGCGATCATCACCTTTTTTTTAAACCGTGAGCTACCGTTTACTTGTAACACGTGCCATTGAAAAATGACGCTGATTGCTTTGTAGTCATTTTTGTGAACAGTGGAGTTCGTATTATTTGACTTAAAGTATGGGTGATGACGTCAAACAGCAATATGAAGGACATGTAGTCAAGCATATTTTGACACAGAGAAGGCGAAATGAGCCTTAAAAGAAAGACAAATGACCTTGAATTCCTAGTCGTCATATTTGATGGAAAAAGAAATTCACATACTTCTTCAAACTTGACACAAGATCAGGGAAAATTGGTCAAATCAAAGCACATTTGCTCTCTGATGATTTGCGTCCCAGCGGCGTTGTGCCTTCACTCATATGACAGTTCACAGTGTTGCTGCGCCCGAAGGAGGATGTGATTTGCATGGCGTTTAATCAGGAAAAGCTAAAAAAAAATACTCCCTCTTTGCGTCCACCATGAGGGTATGCATTCATCCCCTTTTGTGTGTGTGTGTGTATGTTTACATCATAACTCACGTAATCATAAAAGAATCTCATGAAATATTTAGGGCATTTCGGGAATGGGCCGATGAAGAATCGAGTAAATGAAAATATGGTTTTTGGAGCATCCCTGATAGGACCCCAACATGGCGGAGGCTTGCATTCCTTTGAATGCTAATACCTAGTTTTTGTATTTTATATTGTTTAACGCCAGTGTTACTTGTTCTACCATTTTCCCCGGGTTCTATCATTTATACATAAAGAGACTACAATAAATACTCTCGTATAACCCACTATTTATATCCTCACAAATAATGCATATATACATATAGTATAGTTTATAACTATAAATTATAAGAATATTGCTAATACATTATTCTATTGTTTCTGCTAACTGAAGGAAAATATTAGCTTAACAATTAAAATTGGTTCGTAGTAAAGGTTCAGTGGCCAATGTTGATAGTCCTGCTTGTGTTGGAGCTAATTACTTTACAGTCCATGAATCCAGGTCAGGGGTCGTAATACTTTGAAATTTTCACCTTTCCAAAGAAAACATTAATACACTTTTGCCTTTCCTACCACCATATCAAACTTCCAGTCACACTTCGCTCAGTGTAAATCTGATTCTGCAAACTTACGTGCTCACTTGCATGCGAAAAAAAAACTGAATGTTTTCAACAGTAACACTATTATATCAGACACTCAATTTTGCAATGAAAAAAAAAAACACACGGAACAATAAAGGATATAAGGGTCTAAATGCCAGCAAGTATAAGAATTTGTAGACCATTTTTATAAGTTTTATGGAACACCACTTCTAATTTTTTTCGTTTTGTATCATGTTTGGTACTACTTATCCAGCTACTAATGTAGAAAACATACAGTTGTTAACTTTTCCAAAGCATTGGTAGCAAATGAAAAATTAATGTCACGTGTTTGCCTGTATGAGACAAGCCAAAAGGCGTTATTTCGACCCTCCATGTAAAGCACCGTTAAGTTCGCTATAGCCTAGAGGTACCTTTTAGAAAAGGTGTATATCGTGCCTGATTCCGAAATTGTATCGCTTTTACTTGAAAACCCAGGTTGCTAGGCGTAAATGCAGGTTTTTTTTGGTGGTTGACATTTTAAAAATGAATGGCCACAGCTCTGTTGTATCCGTCTGTTCCTGAATAATTGAGCAAGAACGGAGCTGCTACTGTATACGCAAAATGAAACCATCCTTTTTTAATTGAATTAATGCGATCCAGATTGGTCCCTTCATCCCAAGCATGTTTTGGCATGGTGCGACTGAAATTTCAAATCATTTTTTTTTTATCATTAGCTCAGCTGACTGTAAGTAATCTGAGCTATAGCGATCACTCTTTGTCCGTCGTCCGTCCGGTCGTCCGGCCATCCGGCCGTCTGTCCGTTAACAAGGCACAAATCGTAACTACTGGACCTGGAATCTTCTTACTTTACATCCAGAAAGGTTCATGAAAAATCTCCATGGAAACCTGGAATTAGGTCTCTGTTACTCATATCCTTCGTGCTATGGGGCCCCAAAGTACCCCCCAAGAATAGTCAAAAATTTCATACAAAAATTTCAATATCTCATTAACTACATCACTGATGGTCATGATTTTTGGCATACATATTGATCATGAGATGTTCCATCAGTTCCTGCAGACTAGTGGCGGCACCTTTATTTTTTTATTTTTTACGAATTTTTTTCTCTATTTTTGAGACCTTTAAAAATGTGGACATTTGTTAACAGGGCACAAATCGTAAAGACTGGACCTAGAATCTTCATTCTTAACATTCTGAGAGACCTATGAAAAGTCTCCATGGAAACCAGAAATAAGGTCTCTGTTACCCATATTCTTTGAGCTATGGGGCCCCAAAGTACCCCCCAGAATAGTCAAAAATTTCATTTAAAAAACTTCAATATCTGATTAACTACATCACTGATGGTCATAATTTTTGGCATACATATTGATCATGAGATGTTTCATCAGTTTCTGCAGACTGGTGGCGCCACCTGTATTTTTCAAATTTTTACAATTTTTATCTCTATTTTTGAGACCTTTATGGATGTAGTTATCTGTCAACAGGGTTCAAATTGGACCTAGAATCTTCATCCTTGACACACAGGGTGACCCATGAAAAGTCTCCATGGAAACCTGAAATTAGGTCTCTGTTACCCATATCCTTTGAGCTATAGTACTCCAAAGTACAGCTCAGAATAATGGAAAATTTGATACAATAGCTGAAGTATCTTAACAACTAATGCAGAGATCACCATAGTTGTTTGTATGGATATTGATCATGGAGTGTTTCATCAATTTCTGCGGCCTGGTGGCACCACATATATTTGTTCGGGCTTTTTTTCGAAGTTTTTTCTCTATTTTTGAGACCTTTAAAGATATGAACATCTGTTAACCTTGCACAAATCATAACAACTGGACCTAGAATTTTCATTCTTTACACTCGGGGAGACCCATGAAAAATCTCCATGGAAACCTGAAATTAGGTCTCTGTTACCCATATCCATTAAGCTGTATGGTTCCAAAATACCCCCCCCCCCCAGAATAATGAAAAATTTGATACAGCTCAGAATAATGGAAAATTTGATACAAAAGCTGAAGTATCTGAACAACTAATCCAGAGACCACCATGCTTCTTTGACCATTAAGTGTTTTTATTAGTTTCTGCAGCCACCTGTATTTTTTTTAAAGTTTACTCATTTTTTCTCCATTTTTGAGATATATTAATACAGACACAATCTCAGCCTGTTGGTTAATCTGTTTGATGCTTCAGTTCAATGGTTATATACTACCATTCAGATGATAAAATTTCCTTTTACAAATCTCTTCCCAGTCAGCTGAGCGTCTTGACCCATGGGTCACTTGTTTTCAATTTGCAGCAACCTTATTGTCCTATTCAAATATTGTTCGTGTCTTTTTTGTGATTATCTTTTCAAAACCCTGCATTATATGTTTTTATGAGCTGCTTACATAATGTATGCCCGCAAGAGGAACTATATATAGGGATTTTTAATGGGCTGTAGATACGGCGCTTAATATGCTAATTATATATGATAATTTTCCCTGTCATGTAATGAAGGTACATTTCTACACAGTGTATATTGAATGGAATGTGACGTGTAAGTCCACATTTTTTACTATGCTGCATTATTGTTCATTATGTTAAACCGTCTTCGGTGGTCTGGAGGTAGCGCACAGGGTTCAGAGCTTGAGTTCGTATCTCAGCCGTGAGATCTTTTACGGTCAGCCTCCGCCAAAGGTTGAGCCCCCGCAAGCTTAATGGGGAGACTGTGGCTAACAGTCCTGTTTCACTCACAAACTGGTGCGCCTTCTGGGGTTTCCTTGGTGTTATGAACCTGCGGAAGGTATGACACATATACCTAGGACTTGTAAGAGCGGTACAGCCTGGTTGTAGCGTGTGAACCCCTGTCACCTAGTCAGAAACCTGAATGGAATTCTTCAAATGTTCATAGTTATTAGTTAAGGAAATATATAAAAAATGTACGGTGTTACCTCCACCAATATTAAAAAAAAACATATAATTAATGTCTTGGGACAACTCAGTTGAAAGAAAAGCATAGACGTAGAGGTTATTGTAAAATGAACGTGAAATAACGATAGTTTATATGGGTTCTGTGGCTCATGTTGTAGGGGTAGAGCGCAGGACTCAAAGCCGGGAGGTCATGAGATTTTTACGATCGGACCCAACCCAGGCTGAGGGCTCTGCAAGCTTAATGGTACGGCTGTATCCGACAGCCGTGTACCACTCACAAGTGCGTCTTTGGGAGGTTCCTCGGTTTTATGTCCCAGATAAAGGGGAGATAACAACAAGGAATTGCAGGTGCGGTAGACACCGAGTCTGGGTGACACCAGGATATGAAATAAAACAGGATATGACAGGAAGTGAGTGCTACCGCCCTGTCACGTAGCCCAAACCGAAATGGAACTCTGCAGATGTAAATACGTAGCGTAAGAATAAGACAAGTAAGCATTAAAAAGTGGTGGCGTTTACCTCCAACAAAAAAAGATAGCTTCATGGAAAATACGATTAACATATGATTTATTTTCCCCGCAAGAATTGTCTACTTTGCACTGAGATCATTACGAAAACCGGAGTCTGTTTTAGAAGTATGCGCTGGTTGACCCGCGGGCACGCTCTGTATTGGGGTATACGGGGACGTCCAGTCCCAGAGGTCGCTAAATGAGCATAAGCACTTCATCAAAGGTTCACAGATTTAGCTGGACGCGACATAAGCAGGGATCTAATTTCAATTATATTGCCTTGCTTATGACTGTAAAATCACCCAGTGAAAACCGCTGCTCGTGGTTTTGCTGACATATATGTTAGGATACGTTGATTTGCTTATATATAAACTACACTTTATATAATACAAATTTGGATAGTTTTTTTTCTAACTTCTAAAAGCAATAATATTCATTATATAAAATATGTCTATATTTCCCCAATATATGTAAAACCTAGAGTCATTGCTTGTGATCGAAAATGGCCGGGAGTTAAACATTGTAAAAACAAATACTGAGTAGGGTTGATGATTGTTCATAAAATTGCCCTTGAAAGTTCACTGGGTAGATAACATTTTTTTATTTTGCCGAGATGGAACCCACTGCCCAAATTTTAGGCCAACGGCCTGCGCATCTGATAAAAAAACGTGCAGGAACCACCATCCCCACCCCCAACCTCACTTGCCACCCGGGGTCTGTTTTCGGTATTATTTGAAGAATCTTAGTTATAGACCACAACCGTGTAAATGATATATTGGAAATATATGTACGCCCAAGTGATACATATATGCTTCACATTACCACCTTTCTTAATTCAATGCGCACGGTAAAAATCCTAATGGCATGGGCTGAGTACCTGCATGGAAAGGTCTTAGACTTTAGATCAATTAACGGGGAATCGCATTTTCTTGTCTTGGAGAAAACGTCCAAGCAGTAGCAGCGGCGGGGCACTTGTGTTGCCATGGAGAAATATATACAGACCCAGAAGAATAGGCTTAGATTAGATCCTTAATCCGTAATGTCCTCTTTTTTGGCCTCCGCCGGGAGTGTATCCGTTAATCCCTGTCCGTGCGTGTGTTTGTGTGTGTCTGTACACAACATAACTCGGCCAGTTATAAACGTTATCTCATGCAAATCTGAAGGTATTTTTTTAAATGGACCATTGAAGAATTGAATAAACTTTGGTGTGGATCCGGTACATGAACCGGACTCAGGAACGCCATCAAGGAATATTCACAAATGTGGATTCCCTGTCAAAGGCATATTGGTTGATATTAATAAATTTATATACAACATTACAATGTACACGCACACATTTGATCCCTGTCAGCTATGTATCTGAGAATTTTTTTTATATATACATTTCTATACTAAGTTTCATCTGCTGGTGTGGACAGGCAGAGCAGAATATTTACAGGACCAAACCCATGAATTTTTCATTCAAAATTAGCGTGATACCCGTAAGAGGGCAACCTTGATCAGACTGCATGCCAGGAAATTCTGGTGGTCTTGTGCTAAATTTTGGTCGTGTATGTAAACATGAAATAAAGCGTATATACATGTAAAATTTTTATGTCTTTTTGTGCCTCTTCTTACTCCCGTTATGGGCGCAATTCCGTGAAGACAGTGGGGATGGGAGGACTTTGCCACAAGGGGGGACATGTCATTCTGTCAATTAATTCAATGTAAATTTTTGATAAAATACACTCAGATTCTTATTCTTAACAATATTGGTTATTAACAATAATGTGATAGAGTTCCTCAGAAACTGTTACATTTCGTAAGAGGGATGATATTTCAGCTCAGTGGCAGGTAGCATTCATGTCTGCACGTTTAAATTCCATAATTGCCTCAGTGCGCTCAAGGTGCGTATTTGTGTTTGTGTGTGTGGTTTGGTCTGTTTAGATGCGTGTGTTTGTGTGTTTGTTCACAAAATAACTCCTGCAATCTTGAACGGAATCAAACGAAATGTTAGGGTATTTTAGAAATGAACCAATGAAGGAATCATACGATTTTGGTGTGGATCCGTCTTATGATCCGGTTCCAAGAAGGACATGAATATTCATAAATGTACAGTCACTTTGAACTAGTGAACCTGGGAATATGGGCCGAAAAGGAGTATGCAAACATATTTTGTTGAACATTTAAGACCGTCAGCGTGGTTGAGGCCTGCATTCCTGAGAATGCAAATTTCTAGTTTTAATTGTTCTTTTCATACCATTGTCTTCATTCTCCTGACTGTTTGTCAAACTCCTCTTCGAATAAATTGGCTGTAGCCTAAATGGGGTACTTTGAAATACGATTATCTTTATTTAGGGCAATACGCCACACTTTTAAGAGTACGCCTTCCTGGTTAGCGTTTGTGGACTTCAAAATCAAGGCCCACAATGCATCGGGGCTTCTACATACGTACTAGCGGTGTAGGTAGATTTCGAAGTATTAAATATTCCTCATTACATTACACTTTTTGATACTGCAGTATATTATAGCATGGTAAAACGCCTTCAATCCATCCTGTTGTATGAAGAAACTCAATTTATAAACATCTGTCGCACAGGTGATGTGTTTCACAGGTTGAACACTAGATGTCGCTAACATGCCGAACTGGTCTTACCATAATTGCATTTGCAGTATCCCGTTGTTACCTCCACTAAGGGGCGGGGTCATTTCTTTGCTGGCGTTCCTTTGATTGTCTGTTTATAAACTGACTTTGATGACGGCTCGGCAATGATACAAAGAACAATTTTTTAAATTTTGGGGCTGATATGGATCACCATTTAGATCCTGGATTTTTTAAATTTTTTAACGAAAAATGCTGCATTTCTGACAATGCCACATGGGGGCAATGAGCTGCTTTGTTTGTTGCCACTAGATAGCGCTCAGTATCAGTATGCTATAACGTTCAGTGATTGTCCTGCTTTGGCGAAGGTCTGCGCTCTGTGAAGGCTTTTATAGTTTTATTTACTGTGTTATTTTTCATTGTGTAGGAAAGCGGAAGTGCGCCGGAAGTTCACGGATTTCGACAAGGACGGAAACGGCTCTGTGACGGCGGAGGAAGCGCATGAAATTCTGAAATCTGAGCTGGGTTTCACGCCGAAACAGTCACAAGAGCTCATAAAACGTTACGATAAGAATGGCGACGGCCAGCTCTCCTATGAGGAGTTTGTCAAGTTCTACACAAAAGTCAAATCAAAGTAAGAGATGCAAATTTATCCTTTTATACTCTGTTTCACCAACCTGTGTCAACCTGTTTTTTTTTGTCAGTGTCTACGATGGATGACTGCACTGATGATAAGATTTCATTATGTGATGGAATTTTGAACTTTAGACATGTGTGTGTTAGTAAGGCTTATAGGGGCTTCTCAGCTTATTTCTACATCAATGTTTGGATCAATAGTTTTATTGTTTGACAATGCAAACCAATTGATTAAAACTTTTTTTTCCTGGTCTAGATTGCGCTAGAACTCAAAAAGGCTGATTTAAAAAAAGGACCTTTGGGCACAATATAAGTCATAGGTCGCATATTGGTACCTAATATTTATTTTTGACCTTGACCTATTTTCCAAAGTCGTTCACACTATAGGCGATACCCTAATATCGCTCAGTTGCGGGCAAGGGAGTTTACTCCAAGTGATCGCTTTGCGATTGCAAACGTTAAGTTTTACTAGATAATAAAAACAATAAATGCAACATGTATACTTCAAACGGGTATTCTTTTCTTTTCAACAGAGCCAAACAAATTCAAGAGCTTTTCCGGGAATTTGACACTGACGGGAGTGGCACGGTGTCAGTAGAAGAGGCTAAAGAAATGCTGAGTCGGTTAGACATTCCTGAGAACCAAATAGAGACGCTGGTGGAAATGTACGACACAAACCACGACGGCCAACTACAGTACGACGAATTTGTACGCTTCCTGCTTCACAAGTGACGTCACTTCCGGGAGTCTGACGTCATATCCGAAACGAAACTTTTTTATTCTTAGAATTCACACTATTTTACTCTAGTACTTGTCGTATGGTCTTACTATTTTGCAGATGCATATGTAACCACGAATGTAATAGATAGTATTCATTAAAATAATAATTTTTCAATACTGTACCAACTGACATCTGGTGGATGGTAAGTCCGCAAGGACACCTTGGGCGTTCGATTGACTGAATCGTTTGACTATAAAAAAAATTAGACGGAGGTTTCCACAAAATCCATTGGTCACGGTTGTGCAGGAGTTTCACGCATTTATATCCCCAACGTTTACCGAAGTACTGGGCCCAGTTTCACTAAGAGTGCATATGGTTTAAGTCAAATTTTACCGAAACGCCTCCCAAGTCGGCTAACGTAAGCATGCGAGATAAGTCCGTTTCACTAAACGCGATTTAGCCAAGCCGGTCTGGACCTTGGAAATCCCCTTTTCAACGCCATCTATTAATGAAATGATATATTAAAAACGTCCGGTATGGGGACGCAAACACTGCGCGGAAGATAGTGACGTGGAATTTTTATTAATCCTGTGTTATTCCTTGGAACTTTATAAATGTTAAATAGTTAAAATAAAAACGTGTCTGGACATCGTGGTATTGCTGTGCTTGACTTACAAAACAAACATCAACCCCCATGATATGTATTCGTTGGTTTACGGACACCTTTCAGGGAAACAGCACGTGGGGTGACGTCAATATCGCCTGTGACGTACCGTACCACGCTCGACAGGTGGCCGTATGGTCACATACAACGAATGCAAGTGATATAATGTGTTATAAACCCGTAAAAACAGAGTTAAGCCTCCTCGGTGCAGGCTTACTATTTCAGCCCGCCATTTGACTTGAGTCACTAAATTTTTTTTTAATGAAACTGACTTAAAGCTCAACAAAAGTGACTTAAGTCGGTTTAATGAAACTGGGCCCTGATAATATAACGGGGGAGACCTCTGAGCTGTTCTATTTTAGATCCAGATTTTTCCCAACCATACCCCTGTGAAAAAGAATTAAAATATTCCTAAATACGACGAATAGAAGATTATATAAAGTATTCCCAGCTTCCTGAACTTCTGTAACATATCTAACAAATTATACCCACAACATTAACTTTAATGGAATACGAGGGGTTTTATATATGCGTATATGGTATACTTTGATTCAAAAAGTGTCTTGATTGCACAGGTTGTGAAAATTTAATGATTACCAATTTTACCTTTGTATATAAAACTATACAGCTTAATATCTAATATGTAGATAACTATTGTCGTGCTAATTATAAATGCCATTATACAAATGCTCCCAGATGTAGGATATCTCATTTTAGAGTCATGTTATCTAATGAAATAGAAATACAGTCATATACGTGATAAGCCGTGAAGACACGACTCAGAAGTTATTTAATTTCGACTGATAAACAACTTGAGTCTTGACACAAGTCATGCTGTGAAATACCCTGGAACGGCAGTCCATCCTATTACATCAACATTGTGGTAAACAGCTTATAATCTTAACATTAGGCTACGACTAACAAATTAACATAAAAGAATGCATGTGAACCAAAGGTTAAGTCCATCTCTGTGGTAACAAGCTATTGCCTGTGTCGAGTACAAGTTAAGGGCATAAGTGGCGCTATACTATAGTACGTAATTGAAACATAATTTATAATAGGAGACCGTCTTACCACGACGTTGGAGTTGCGATGAGCTATACATTTTAATTATTTGAAAATAATAATGTATTAAAGCAATAAAAATCGTAAAAAAGTAATATACCTTATACCTTGACAAGGAACAGATCATTAGAATTGGTGCTGTCACCCTGTATAACCAATATTTAATTTAATTGTGCAAATCTTTCTGGCGCTTATTTTGTTTTGCACATACAGCAAATGCACCCGAACTTCTAATATTACAAAACAATCGATGGATCTTTGAAACTGTATCCTTAAATAAAGGAAGAGTTTTGTGCAAATAGAAAGCAATGTCACTAGAATTATACCTCCTTTTTGTCTTTATATACATAATAAAATAAAATGCGTAATCACAAAGCCTCTCATTTCTATCTCAGTGTTGAAAATCAGGTGTACATGCATGTATGGGAGTGGTGTATATGTGTTTGGGCCCTTCGTCGCCATATCGAAGCAGCTAAGAGTCAAGCCGAGTCGGTCGTCGTCATGATGTCATTAAGCTCAACTGTGCAACCTCATCTGGTCTGAGCAAATAATGTGATCACAGTGAGATAAATGGGCTAATATATGCGATGAAATGTCAGTTTAAGTCTGTTTCATAGTGGGGCGCCCATTGAAATTTGTTAATCTTTTCTTAAACTTACACAGCAGAACCAAAAAGAAAGTTGCGTTGGAGGAATGAGACATAGACCTAATTAACTAAAATGAAACCAAAACCATACCTTGTAAAATATTTTTGTAATTCATTCAAATCATATATGAGTAATCAGTCTATTATTACAACATCTCAATCCACTGATACAAGCCAAGGTCACTAGTCACATGTTCAAACAGCTACATTTAAAAGATGCCGATTGGTTGTTAAATGTCATTAATATTCTTTAAAAGAATGTTATTGTCAAAGTGAGGCTGCCATATAACCAATGACAGAGGCCATGTCAATGAGCCAAAAGATTCAGACGAAACAAAATATAAGTTGCAAAATATAAGTGTTGGTTTTTGTTATGACCTTTTACATCTCATTAATCTTTAGATAGTAGGCCTTTGTTCCTTCATCAGAGTCGAATTCAGTGATAATAATTAAGAGTATAATCGCCAACTTTTAATGGGCCCTTCTGGTGGAACAGGCTTTAGTTAACAGAACTGGCCTAGATTAAGCGATGTGATTTTAATTAGCCCACAGAACTACCCAAAAGAGCAACTCTATTAATAAAGTACTAGTTATACACGTGACATGTTATACTTAAAATAGATAACCGACTTTCTTTAAATGAAAGAAGTACTCTGTAACACCACCGTATGAACGAGAACTCCTTTAAGCCATATGCGGCCACTTGACTTGTACCACGACGATGGACGAAGTCGGCTGACTACGATAATCCTGCGCAGTCAGGTTTTGTCCAAGTCCACCACAACATGGTTTGTAACATTGATGAAGTAGAGTCCACAACATACGAATCCGAGTGCAAGTCCATGGACGCTCGAGTCCAAGTCCGAGTCCTTGAGGTTCGAGTCCAAGTCAATATTCTTTGAGTCCGAGACACCTGGAGTCCAATACACATCTTCTTGATGAGAAATTTTAAATAGAAATTTTAGATAATAATGGGTATTATTAAGTTTGTTTATACATGTTCTTTACTTGAATGTTAAGTTATGTTAATTAATATATTTTTTTAAATTTTATTTGCCTTTTATTCCGATGGTAGTTCGCGCATGTATATAAGCCTTTATATTATGTGACAGAGCTTTTTCCTCTTTGACTCGAGATGGAACCCGTCTGATTTCTCAATTCCATACCTACAAGTCCGACTTCATGTCCGAGTCGAGTACCTCCAAATCCGAGTTCCTAGAACAGTTGACTCGAGTCCGGACTCGAGTTCTACATCACCGGTATGTAAACTTGGACATATTATAATGAACTAAATAGAGGATATACCAGTTGCAAAAACTGGTGATCTCAAGACTCAACCTGGAAAGTAAAGGAGAAGAGTCAGAGTCTAACTTATAAAGCACAAAGGTGTCCCTAGTGGTAGATATTTGATCAAACGACATGCTATTTCTGAGAATTCTAGTGGTTTCAGACCAATAAATGAAAAAAAAAATTAAAACATTTTAGACAAATAATTATTGTATAAACTTGCTGTGGATATACCAATCAAATAGATAAAGTGCTTTTTAATGCAGACATCGTCCAAATAAAACTTGAAAAATTATCAGTTTAAAAGTTAGAACTTACTTTTTTTTAACTGCACACTGACGTTACCACTTCAAGCATTATAAATTAATCTTGTATGCTATATATTTACCGCCAGCTCCTGACTCGTGCATGCGTGAGAGGGTGAGAAAGAGAGAGAAAGAAAATAGAGGCATATTTAAATAGTATGTTCTTAGACTGGCCTGCGACGAAGGTGGTTAGATATACCATGCATTTATGAGTATCTGATTAGATTCATGAAAGTAAATCATATAAAACTGAATATAAATCTGTATTAACATCAAATTACTCGGACTCGAAGAAGGTGGACTTTGACTCGAACCTCAAGGACTCGGACTTGGACTTGGTCTTGGTCTCAGACCTTGCACTCGGACTCGGACAGTGTGGACTTGACTCCATATACTGGTTTCTTTAAATCTGCAATTTGTTCTATCCTCCTATTGAGTGTATAGTAAATATAAATTCTATGAATAAGCCCACAGACATGGTCCCCTGTACTGACTACATACAGGTGCAGAAAGGCGAAATCTGACAGGATCTTGTAAGTTTCAGTGTCACAGCTGGTGTTGATCAGTCAGCTCGTGAATGCTGACCCAGCGATGTCAATTTCACTTCACATGACCTTTGTTTAAGGTCATTCGACTTTAGCCACACATTATATGTATGCGTGGCGCTAATATATAGTTTGCGGACAAAGTCAAGTATATAAACATGTAACGTACCACCGACACCTTTTTTTATATTACACGACCATAATTGAGACCATAAACGTGTCAAACTAATCTCAGGTCTGAGTTCGTTAATTTTATATATTGTTTGATTAACCTATGTACGTGTACGTATACATGGTTCAATACAAATGATTTTGGTTCTACGATATGACTTGCCGCTCTAAAATAATGATTAAACCCTGATTTTATAAGATATCCTTGGAGTCTAGCACATTCATTTGTGTTCACCGGAAAACCTTGACCTTGTTTGTATATAAGTGCATACAGGTGTGTCGAGGCACCTGAAATAAACAAGTGTTTTGTAAGTTTCAGTGTCACAACTGGGTTTGATGTGTCGCTATGTCAAAGTCCGGTGATACTGCTGTAGTTCACCTTGTACGTTTCATGTTTGAAAAGGCTTAGTTCAGGGATTACTTTTAACCATATAATGATTGCGACAAATACTGTGCATCTTATCAATATAATTATGTGTGTTTATATTTTGTAAGACCAAATAAATAAGAAATAGACGTAATTTTAGAAGTAGTTATGGAAGTAATAATGACACTTATACTAATACTAAAACTACTACTACTGCTACTACTACTAATTATTATAATTATCATTTTATAATTTTTATATTTTAATTTTTTTGAATTATTGAATATAATTAAATTAGTCTATGAAATATTATCGATGCTTGACCTAACAAAACATAATACGTAATAATATACAATGGTATATATCGTAATATATAATTATATAGTCTTTGTGGATTCTCCGACTCTTTGCACCTTGCACCCTGTATATACATAAAATGTTTAAATAAATAAATACCTCACGGCATTAAGCTGTGTAAACTGATCATAGAATATTTACAGGGTGAATGAGCATGGCTGGCTTACACTCTTGGTAGCCAAAATAACATTTATTAATTAGTTAGCACAGGAGCATCCAATCCGGGCTAATGGCTGATTTGAGCCAGACATCTCAAGGCCTTGAGTCAAGTAGACCATAATCATAGTTATGCAGTAATTCACTAATACACCGCCATTTTGTGCTTTAAACAATATTAAAAACAACTGAATATATATATATATATATATATATATATATATATATAGTAATCTTCCACTTATAGAATATCCCAAATTTTCTTTCTATAACATCTGTTGAAAATGAAAAAAAAAAGCAGATAAAAATGAAAAACGGTACCTTTTGAAACGGCGTGATTATCTACTTATACTAGAAATGATCCGAACATCATAGCTTGTACTGCCACCTCAACGTCTTCAGGTCATTAAAATCGACGTTTGCATTGGTGGCAGGCTGCCGCTACCCTCTACCTAGCCGCCGACGTCGACGCAACAGGTTTCAGGTTTCTGTTGCGTCGCCGGCCCACCAAAGGGCTAACTGAGGTTATAGCACGATACGATCTGTTACTCTTAGAAAGGAAATTGAATAAAAATATTTCCTGTGGTTTTAGCAAACCAATGTTCACATAATGTTGTATGTCGAAAGGCCTGTAATAAAAAATAACCATTCTGGAAAGCATGAAGCACCTGTAACTTTAACAACTGATAGTGTTTGTCCAGAGAGAATTGAAGCATTAACAGCCCCGGTAGACATCTTGCATTTGGTGGCAGTCCTGTATAAGGCTTTAGGCCTATGTACAATTATGTTCATATTTTAACTTCCTTGGTGCAAAATAGGGCTGAGAAGAGAACAGTAATGTTTTCTAGTGGTCAAATATACAATAAACATAGATGTACTGAACAATAATCAATGGATATATGTTAAATCTTACAGTTGTGTATGGAGTGTTATAATCACAGTTAACTGCAGGTGCAATCTATGGACTCCACAATGCGTCAGTCACTGAAAAAAAAGCAATTGAGGAGTTCATTCTTATGGGCTACCCTCTGCCCTGCGTCAAAAATGTATACAATGCCTCACAGTAAGATATCGTCTCGACCACTGGGGACGAAGGTATAGGCGACAACATTCGTAACCTAATTGATAAGTGTTAACGCGTTCAAAGATAACCAGGTAGTGAAGAAAAAGATTGCTCTGTCGTCATTCGTTGTAAAAGTCGTTGACAAGCGCCAAACTATCTGCATGCTGGTTGCCGGGGTGATCAAGCGGTCGTCGCTGAGTTGGCGTGGTACTGCTGCTTTGCTGGTTTGTCCAACTTCTCTTCTTAACATCGGTATCGAATGGTCTGGAGCTAACCTGGAATGGCGTCTTGGATACCTTTTCGTTTCAATTATACATGTACATTCAAATACTTCGCTTCATTCTCTCCATACAGTATGTGGAGGCCAATAAGTGGAATCTTAACTTGTCAGAGCTTTCGTCATTGGTGAAGAGGCTGATGCGGGTCTCGTCTTTCTGGAGTCAGCGTGATCAGCTCGAACCCCGAGTTCACATTTTCGTTCTTTTTCTCGTTCATAGACAACGAACAATCGGAAGAAGATCTTCAACACTTTATATACAATTTTCTTCTCTATGTTTCACAATTCATTTTTTAAATTTCAGTTATTGCAAGGCTTAGTTTATCAACGATCCTAATCGAAATTAATATATGTTAATAATAACAAAAGAGTCAACTGGTGACGAGTTTTGTCGATATGTTCACAAAGTAAATTTTTGAAAGAATATATATCTTATTTGTTTTCAGTTACTTCGCCTTCCACAACTTATGTTATAGTGGTTGTTCTGTCGGAAGCACTATAACGTCGTGCACCTGTTGATTAAATGAGAAGTAAGGTGATTAAGATAAAGAATGAACATATTTATATCAAGCATAAACAAAAATACATATAAAAATACTGGTCGCTTCATTTAGCTTAAATGATTTCATGGAATAGAATAACGGTTTATGTACCTTTATTAAAATGTACTCATGAACAATGAACATAAACAGATTTGTTTAATGATACATATTCTTTTATTTGGCATAGATATACATGAAATATAGTGTTCTGTCTTGGAAATATCGCAGTAAATGTCAAGATCCGTTTCTGAATGCCTGTAAACAGCAGAATTAAACTTGCACCGAGAGCGATCAGAGGCAAAAAGGGATACACAAACAAATTACGACATACTGTCATAAATGAATATGATGACTAACAATTATTATCAGAAATCGAACTGTAACCGTGTTCGATAAATTGCACGAATATTTTTCATACATCATTATCGGCGCAATGGGCACCCGATACTTGATTGATATAAATTGCCCTCAGTCCTACCTGAACATGCGGGGGCGCAGTTAACACGTACTCCACGGAATCTGCAATGTCCTTGGCTTCCAGTGGCTGAAAAGGGATCCGATCGATAATTTTCTTATAATTCAAGTGGAATTATTAATTGTTGATTAATCGGGACATTTACATATTTTTCTCAAACGAACAAACAGGACGAAAGGATATCAATACAAGCCAAATATAATCATTCAATAACTGATAACGAAAAAAAATTATGCAGTGCTTCAGCTGTTTCCCTATTTCATTATAAGTTGCGTCATAAACGGGGGTCCCAACCGGCAGGTATAAACGATATATAACTTACGCCTTTACATTGTATGATTAAGACAACGATATTTACTTATTTGTTTATTATATGATCTATTTATTATAAACAGTTATAACGAGTTATTATAACCTCGAGGGCCCGCTGCACACCCTTTTGAAATCTTTGGCGTGTTTTTTTAAGGCGGGGGGGGGGGGGGGCGAGTTGTTTGGCGACCCTCACAGCTAGGTGGAAAACGATGTATAAACTTAAGGGGGGGGGGGGGAGATTTTTGGCGACCCTCACAGCTAGGTAGAAAACGATTCATAAACTTAAGGCGGGGCGGGGGCACTCTTACAGTTAGGTAGAAAACGATGTTTAAACTTAAGGCGGGGCGGGGGCGACCCTCACAGCTAGGTAGAAAACGATGTATAAACCTAAGGGGGGTGGGGGTGGGGCGGGGGGGGGGGGGGGGGAGTCTGTACCAAGAATAAATAAAATGTGTACATGTCACCTTAAAACTGCTGTAGATCTTCTTGCCTTCCTCTGGTCCCCTCGCTCTATAAGCAAACTCTGTCTCCACCCGACCCGGGCTGATTTGCTGATATATATATATATATATATATATATATATATATATATATATATATATAATTAGCATTTTTATGTATTTTTTCGCCAAAACGGGCACATACGAAAAGACGGGGAATAAGATACACGTCATATACATTATACAAATGCAAAATATCCTTATTTTAATAGTTATATACTCATTAAATTACTTTTATGTAACAACAGATGGAATTTATATCCACATAAACTAGTCCAGAGTATATGCTACCCTGACTGCATTTTGAAAAACATAAAATATAAGTACAATTAATATCCAATAATGATGTACGTTAAATCTGACTGAAACAAGAAAAAAAACTTAAAGGGAAAACCTGCGATAACTGACGTCCATTATCACTCGAGCCTTTAAAAAATAGACCAGAAAACATCAATAACACCTTACACAGTCTATTAGTTTTGTTTGTAATCATGTGTTTATAACATTGGGGGCGCAAAAACAGCCAACGACATTCAACAAGGATATCTGGTGGAACGTCAGGTGAATCACAGTTGTGCAAGGCATTTTGCCACTAGTTACTTTTCCATTTCTGCATATAACCACCTCTCTAATACGTGTTAGGCTTTTTTTTATATCTTTCCTGCTATTAAAATTCAAGAAGAAGGTATTTTATGTTTATATTTCTAGACAGTTATTCAGTGGTCTACAGTAACATCAGCAGATGGCGTCACCCATCGCTTCGCTCTAAACTGTTTAACAAATTGCCCAATTTTTATTATTCATTTTTTGAATTGCTATGGGTGTCATGCACATTTTGGCCAAAGGGGAATTTTTACAACTTACGCTGACTCTTATGCGGGAGTTCATCACTACGAGTTCGTTTCTCAGTCCCTCCGCCATGGCCGACACCGCCCTCTTGGTGGCTGAGTAGAAGGGAATGAAATGGGCTCCCAGCTGCTTACCGGCTATGCTGTGATTGATAGTGAAGATGATGAGAATGTTTATTTAGGGCTACTATAAAGTTTACCGTATGCAATTACTTCCAAGACTACTGGATGTGGCTGTATGTGTATGTGCTTCCATTTATATATATTTATATATATATGTATATAAAGTGTATAAATAAATATATATATATATATATATATATATATATATATATATAAACAGAGGTCTACAGTAAAAATCAGAATACTATATATACTATATACTTCCCTGAGAGAGAGAGAGAGAGAAAGAGAGAGAGAGAGAGAAAGCTACAATATCTTGATGATGATTCCATCTGAATGATAACACCGGTTTAGAAGATTGAACTTGCCTGTTGATTTGTATCACGTGACCGTCATTAACGCCCCATTCTTTCATAGACTTGACCGCCTCTCTGGTGCACACAGCCAGTCCGAGAACATTTACCTGAAACGAATGTAGAAGAGAAAGGTGGAAAAGAAATTAAAGAGAAAACATGCTGACCGCTTATTTGACGTTTTCTTTTGAGTTTCTGATTCGTATTTACTTAAGGTAGAATAAATGGCAGAGACCCCTTCCTCAAAAATTCAATTAAAAAGTTGTTTTGATATCTCAATACACTTCATAAAGTATTCATTATTTTAAACCTATAGTACAGTGTTTATTTCGGAAGTTACATATAATTTTGACCTTTTCATTGACCGTCACTTGATATTTTAATATTATGAAAAATTCTAAATTCTCAAAAGGTACCCTATTTTAGTAAACTAATTTTAAACTACAAGACAATGTTTCATTTAGTCTTTGTTTCTCCTCTAACATGCTTTTATCTACCTAAAAAAGGGAAATTATTTGGCCAATAAAATATTAAGATTTTATTATTTAACATGAAAAACTCACTCTCATCAGTTCACGTCTGGATATGGTCACTTCTGAATTATCATGAGTCATTTGTGGAAACTACAGTGATTTCTGAACCCTGCAATGAATGAACTAATTCTTATTTATATTAGAAATAATGTGTGGTACTACAATCCAAGTAGAATAAAGAAACCTGTCGCGAAGGACATTTTGTTCACTCAAAATTTAGGCCGTATATCCGGGCTTGGTTCACATCTGAATTGGATTACACTAAACCGCTTTACTTGAGTCTCGAAGAATGTTTTTCTACCATATGAAATACAACTTTTGGCAGTAGAGTACACCTGTTTAACAAGCAAGTTCGGTCAGCAAACTCACTTTTACTTGAATAAACCGATTCAGGGAGCTGCAATGTTAGATTCAGCGTTCTACTTCGAGACCAAAATAAACCAGTTTAACATGAACCGATTTAGATGCGACCCAAGTGCGGATACGGGCTAAGAATATTATCTTGTGATTTTTTAACAAGAAAAATGGACTGAGAAAATGGAACAAACTTTCATCGAAAATTTGGAAGAAACTGTTCTTCTTTTATTACATTTAACTTTTAGCTTAAGACTTATCTTTTACGAGTAGCTTTTTCAGATGAAACATATTTTTCAGTTTAAATTTTGTCATCATTGGTTAAATTTATATATATTTAGTATAGCTTGTAACTCATATAAATATTCATTAGTGGTATGACAATTAATCGATTCTTGGTCGATTACATAATCAATAAAAATTAAAGATGTCATATTATCCCGATAAAATAGTCCATCTTTTATCAGGGACATAAAAAAGACGGGGCACAAAACAGCATGCAGCGTTATAACTTATCCTTGTGCAACGAATAATAATCAACAACCTGGTCATAACCTTGACCTTTCATCGGACTGAATTTACTCGATTATATATTTTGTTTTGTTCAACATTTTGACGGTAATATAAATGGTTCATAAAGTAACTGATTTTAAGAAAAGGTCATCACTCGTTTTCAGCTTTAAATCATCGAATCTGATTTTCCAACCGACTCTTACCATTAATATTTATTAATTCACATTGTCATGCCAGTGTTTTCTTATCTGTAGGATTATTATTACTTCTGACAATTTTTAAAAATTTTGAAGAATTTTAATTAAAATGAAATTCCATTTAGTTTTACACCAGATGGATATGTTATAATGAGAAGTGAAAGTGTATACTAACATTCAACATATTGGCCCAGTCTTTGGTTTCACCCGACACAAGTGGCGCCACATGAGCCACCCCAGCACTGTTGACACACACGTCCACGCCGCCATGTTGATTCCGGATCTCGTCAAACATGGCCAGCACCTCGTTCTCATTGGTGACGTCACATTTTACAGGAAACAACTGTCCCTTCTCCCCTGTCAGTTTGTCCGCTTGATCCTTAACAAATTTAACGCTTATATGTTAATGGAAAATAAATGTATAATAAAAGGGCTTAATATTTCAATTAGAGCAGACTCAGTAGAGCACGTACATCCGCCAAAGGAGACCAATCTTACAGGACTCGCATTTCTTTTCGGATTCTTACCGAAATTAGAGTTGAGTTTTCCTTGCCTTATGTCAAATTCATGAGGATATGAAAACAGAGCTCTGCCTTTCATAATTTCTTCTCATATACACAAAATATAAAAAATTAATAAACAGTCAGAACACAAGCATTTTTGCACTTACGTACATGTGTGTACCTTAACACTGATAATACCTTGCACTTTATTCTCTTTCATAAACTAAATTCGCATAATATATACCTACTAACGTCTGCACACATAATATGGACACGTGTGTACGTATCGACATAAATTCTGTGTGCTGTATGAATGTTGACAACAAAAAAAATGTGCAGTGACACGTAAAGTTGTAGCGCATGTCTGATCACCTGTGTGCCCTCAGTATACATACACATTTCCTTACATTACAAACAAGATTAGTAGCAGTTCCTGTGCATGCAAAAAGTTACTTGTCGGTTGGTTTAGCATGAAGGCCAAAGGCCCAGACTGTAGGTTACAACACCCATGATTCAGTCGGAATACACAACAACCCGGGAGTGATTTCACTCTTTGTCAAGGTCTTGTGTAAACACTGGCTAGGGTTCCTTTTATTTAAGTGCCACATTAAAATGAAGGTTCATTTGTATATGGAGCCTATATAAAGTGAACTTTCGGATAGTCATTCATAGATCACAACAACCGGAGCTCAAGATTCCTATTCTTATATATATATATATATCATTATATATTACAAACATATTTATTAAATCTTTTCAGAAGACCTTAAATATAAATTATAAGTTTCAAATTAAACGTACATTTAATTTAAATAACAGTGTTAACACAACAACTCTAATCAGGACAACTCACTAATAGGGACAAAATCCTCCAGTCCTTTGAGTGTCCCACTTGGAGGAGTTTTATTGTATATATATATATATATATATATATATGTGTGTGTGTGTCCTCAATCGTACCTTTATTCTGTCGACATTCCTGGCACAGCCAACCACCTTCATACCATGCTTCACCAGCCTCTCAGTAACAGCAGCACCGATACCGGAGGACGCTCCGGTTACCAGGGCGACGCGACCGACCCAGCGCTCCATCATTAATGAATTGGACTCAAGCCAACCTGCAAACACACACTGCGCATCGACCTATTAAAGAAAGTGGCCTGCAAACGGTTCACGTGTAGACTGGTGCTCCGCTCATGTAAAGCACGTTTAAACAGAAGCTTCCAAACCCGTCCTCTGTGGCCAGAGTTCGTGCAAATGAGAAGTATACACATAACCAGTTACATTAGCAAAGTCTTATTTGCCCTAGGGTATTAAACCATAGCTCAAGGACCAGATTCAGCACACATAAGCATACCATATATCAACGACTGACGAGTATATCACAGATATAGCGGGCGGAACCTATGAGTATATCGAATAAGGCCAATGCAGGTCATTGATTTATGGCTTTTTCTATGAAAGAGCGGTACATCGGTGCCTGTACTTAGATAACACATGCGTATATACATTTTGTAAAAGATTTGCAAATGTTTTATATACAATTCAATCACAACAAGCACATTCGTGGAATTTATGTCCTCCGCTTCCTCCTCTTTTTATTTTAGCCTCCCGTGAACTAATATTTTATGTTTTATTTTCCCCTGAAGATGTCTCCATATGTTATAGTGGCCGTGTTTTAGTCCTCATTCTCCCCTGAAAATATCTCCACGTCATAATTTTTGTTGTGAATTTTGAACAGAGGGAGGAATCTTTTGTTTGTTTTGGAGCTGGTGATAATAAATTTTCAGACATACACTCCCTAACCAATTGTATCCAAGGTATGCATGAGAGCAATAACTGACCCAAATTTGAATGAAATCGGATAATATAAGGAAAGTCATCGCACGAGAACGAAGTCATGACGGACGGACGGACAGACAGACAGATGGACAGATAGACAGAAAAAAAATAAGCAAATCATTGTCCCCCGTTTCTTGGAAGCAGGGAACAACAAAACTTAAAAGTCGTAAAAAAGGCAGCTCTGAGCTACCAATGCCGCTTTTTTCGCTTTTTAACATTTAAAAAATGATCGAAAATATCATCTCTGTAATGTCTTTTACCGGATTTTTATTTCCTATACTCATATAAATAAGGTTTTGATTTTTTTTCTGGGGATGAAAATGAATAATCATTTGTGCTTACATGAATAATTATATGTCAACATGAAAATTAATGCCTCACTCAGACAAAATTGTATTTCCCAATTTTAATTTTTTTTTCTATTTAAAACCAATAATTTATGTTATATAATACGTTTTATGCCATAGAGAGAAAATTGGTAATTCTATAAACATAGGCATAAACACGGGAGGGGGGGGGGGGGAGGAGGGGGGCTCTCTAGGATGCCCTCAGACACTTTTCAGACACAATACATCGTTTAAGCATCGGACGAAAAATTTCATGTTAACAGGTGCCGGGGTTTTCTCTGCCTCATAAATGTTAATGTAAAAACAAAGAAACGATAAAGCTGGGTTGAAATATTTCGAGATGTTGCTAAAGTACGAGTAACATTGCCTGAAATTTCGTTATGGACGTTAATCAGAGGAAAATCACAAAGAGAATATATAGGTTATGGTAAATAAGCTCATATATGTAACCTTTCGCAAAAAAATGAAATCCTATTTTATATCAATCTGAACGCAAATCTGACCATAGACATAGAGGCCTGTGCATGGATTTTTTCTTTTCTTGATTTGTCATCAGTCTATTTATTGTCATCAAAGATTCCAAGAAGTTTTACAAAATAAAAAAAGGCATGTTAGTGCGTAGGACTTTATTTTATCCACGTTTTATTCTAAATTAAATGCAAACCTTCATTAAAACTTGAGATCCGTGATGTAGTCGAGTCCACACCATCTGGCTGACTACGAGTCCGAGTCAAGGCTACTCGAGTCCGAGTCCAAGTCCGAGTACTTGAGACCAGATTTCGAGTTACTTTGTATCTGTGTCAGACTCCGCTTCCGATACAAATCTCTAATATATTAAAGAAATATACAATGAAAATTTGATATTATCATGTGTATTAAACGTGCGTTTTAAGTATGCATGTGCTTTTCACTTATATATGTTTGATTATATTTAGCTCCCCTATGCACAGCTTAAAGCATGATGCATATATAGTTTTTTAGTACTCTGGTAGTGTTCTGCACATGCATGAAAAGTATGCAAATATGTGATAGGTTTTTACTTGGTTCGAGATGGATTCAGTCAAACCTCCAAGTCCAAGTACAAGTCAGAGGTCAGGACCCTCGAGTCCAAGTCCGATTCCCTAAAAAGTGAACTCGAGTCCAAAACCGAGTCCCTAAAAAGTGGACTCGAGTCCAAGTCCGAGTCCCTAAAAAGTAAACTCGAGTCCAATTTCGAGTCCCTAAAAAGTGCACTTGAGTCCAAGTCCGAGTCCCTAAAAAGTGAACTCGAGACCAAGTCCGAGTCCCTAAAAAGTGAACTCGAGTCCAAGTCCGAGTCCCTAAAAAGTGAACTCGAGTCCATGTCCAAGTCCCTAAAAAGTGAACTCGAGTCCAAGTCCGAGTCCCTAAAAAGTGAACTCGAGTCCACGTCCGGACTGAAGTCCTACGTACGTCACTGCTTGAAGTGGATGATTGTCATGTAGGAAACTGTGAACGCTCATCTTATTTACTACTATTTGGTAGCAACATTAATACGGAGAAGCGCCAAGGAAGTTTTTTTTTGTGTAGACGGAGAAAGAAAGCCCGTTTGTGCAGGCAAGTTTGTGCGACAAATTCAAGGAAACTTACAAAATTTAACTTTTATTTATGAATGACAAATCCTAAGTAACCTTCATCAATAACGTCCTACCAGGCAGTTGATCAAAGATCAAATCCTAATACAATCTGTGCCAAATGCTGCAATTAATCATGTCATTTCATCTTTCTGAAATATATATATTTTTTTTCAAAACCGCATAAAAAATATAATAAATGATTAATATCAGGATGATCGGCAATTAAAACAGTATGTCCAGTGCACAAACAGCTCTGTTGAATGTATGGGCCGGTCAGACACAAAGTTAGAGGGCACTAGTTGTTTGCCAGCAGTTTTTCAGGCAGGCAGCCATTTGCTGAATCCACACACGAGAGTATCGGTATTAGCGACATCCCGTATTTTCATCCATTACATGTCACATTTTTTTGGGTTATGATACCCGCCTTGCTTCCTCTTGTACAACAGTATTTTTTTATTCAGTGGTCGATCCGCGTTATTTTGATTACTACTGGCATGTTATTTAATTGAATTTAAGTTGCTGCCAAGTCTGCATACCCCTCTTTCATAGTGTTTTGAATCCCTTTGTTTATTGTGTTTCAGTGTAATAAAGCTTAGTTGTAAAATGCAAAGGACAAAAATGGCCTGGAAATGAACCATGTTGTGTTTGTAAAAAGTGCCTAAATTATATCTAATCAATTAAAATTTTTACATAGGTTCCCCATTTACTCAATACTTTGGTATACGGTGAGGAAGTTTTATGTTAAAATATTTTCAACATATTTATATTTTAAAAGATTTATACAATTTTAAGGGTTTTTTTTTAACCGGAAATAATTAATTAATTTACTTTAAGTTGGTGATTTTATTAATTTTATTTTGTGTTCTTCTTTTTTTATTTTTAGCATTTTTTTATTTAGTCTTATGTAAACAAGGGCAAAATTATGCTTCTAATACATATGAGGTATGACAATATCATCTGCATTTTATTTCCAATTTACAGCAAATTTTACACTTAATATATCCCTTAGTGCCGTCAATATGTTGCTTAACACATAAAGATATACTTGTGACAAGATAACTGTGGGTTTCTTTTAGACAGATTTTAACGTCATCTTTGCCTCAGAGCCCTGAGCATGAAATGGATTATACTGAATAGTTTGGTCGGCTCTAGCTGCTATACTAGAAGGCATAGACTAGTCTAGAGCTTGTATTATAGTCCTGAGACTGATACGGTACGAAAGAACTAAGTCCTTTGCGCCGATCGCTTCTTTAGACTGTACTTTGAAAATATAAAGTCCATTCAAAAGTTGAAATATTGAGAAATATGTTCTGCCTTGGTGCTGACGTCGAAATGCCATGGTATTTAAGTCGCTGTGTTGTTTTACAATTTAAGTCGGAATAAAGTTCCTTTTTTTTTATTAAAATCTTGGCTTGCTCGTGTTTAATTTTGCTTAGATCAGTCGTGAAATTTTAAGTTAATCTTCATCCATGTGGTCATCAGATGCGTTCTCAGAATCTTCTTCAGATTCATCTTCTTCATATTCATCTTCTTCATCTGCAGTTTCCACATAGAATATCGAGGAAAGGTCATTGTTCCTTTGGGCTTCGTCTTGTATTCTGCGTTAAACTTCTTGTAATTTAGCTCTATTCTGGATAAAATTCTTGTCTGGTATTAAAGTGCATGCACGGCTGCCATTTTGATAGTGTAGTGCTGGCGTGGTCAAAGGCTTTGTTTTTGTATGACATTTTAAAGAATGCAGCAAGGGTGATGACAATTTCATGGAGCTTGTCTTTGGTATTCTCATCCCAATCCTGTGACATGAAACAGGCAATAATCAAAGTGAAAATTTGATAGGGAGTGTAAGTTTTTGTATAAGTCTCTTTTGAAATCTTGGCAGGTTTTTCCTCTTTCGTTGTTTTTACTTTCCTGGTTTTGGTCGGTTTCTTCACAGGTTCAGTCAAGGTGGACTTTGTTCTTGAAGTTCTGTTTGTAAATTTTTTTCTTCAGTTTGACGGGTTGATCAAAACATCAGTACTGTTCCTTGTGTAAAAATGAGGAGACCGTGTTACACATTTTTATGACTATGGTTTGAAAAACTTTTTGGCGTGAT
This sequence comes from Sipunculus nudus, assembly GCA_026874595.1. Taxonomy (NCBI): domain Eukaryota; kingdom Metazoa; phylum Annelida; class Sipuncula; order Golfingiida; family Sipunculidae; genus Sipunculus; species Sipunculus nudus. Next base: position 64,407,588 of record CM049316.1, on the reverse strand, counting down.
GTATGTAAGCGGTTAAATAATTTGGATCTTCGAAACCCCCTTTCACATACAGTGTTACTTTTTAATGTAAGCACAGATCATTTGCTAGATAAAAATTATATTGCTTGTAAAGTATTATATATATATATATATATATATAATTAATTAATATATATATATGTATATATATTACAAATGCAAAGATCAATCGTTGTCAATTAACAGTGCCATTAAACTGATTAGGTGGTAATATCAAAACGAAAACTTTCAAAACATTAAACCATCTGGACCAGACTGAAGATTACTGTGGGTTCTGCAAATAAATATTTCTTTCGAGTTTTGCGTGTGAACTGACCATTGTGGACAGATTTTAGGTTTTCTATAGATGAACACCTCTTTTCAGGTACACAGGTTTCTTTTTTATTGATGTCTGTCATATGTTACATACGTACTGACACATTTTTGACTCGATGTACTTAATATCATCCATTTTTCTTTATATTACAAGTTTGTTAAAAATTCGTTACATTGTGCTGACAGATTTTCAATATGTTTGTAAATGTTCATGTCACCTTGTTATAAATTGTCTTTTTGTATGTTTTGTTGCATATATGTACGATATGTGTTCTTTTTATAATAAAGAAGTTGGCATTTAGATCAAGTCTCAAGGGCGCCTTCATTATTGAGGTTCGACTGTATATGCTTAACAGTGATATACAAAAGTTGATATTTATTTTTTTCAGTTTAAAAAGCGGTTATTATCAAATACATTTATTGGACACTAATGATGATGATAATAATATTACTAGTAGTAGGAGTAATAATAAGTTATATTATTGTTAATGATAATATAAATAATATAAGTATTAATAATAATAATAATAATAATAATAGTAATGACAACAACATATTTAGATGGTGTTATTTGCATAAAAGATACACTAGAATAGAGTTAACGAAAGATAAGGGACGGCAGCACTAAAATATGAACAGGTGAGTGTGTGTGTGTGTGTGTGTGTGTGTGTGTGTGTGAGCTGCCTTGTGATACATCGCTTTTAACTGTGTCATGGTCCGTGGCAATGATAACACTGAACATTCACGAGACAGTGTGGAACTTTAATACGGATATTGCAAAAACTTCACACAAACTCTTCTGTTAAAGGAGTGACCGCCGTTTCGACAACATCGTCCAGGAAAATAATGGTAGGCCGTCCGTCATATAACCCTATCAAGCGTTCAGGCCTTGAAAAAAATGGTGGACGAAACAATGATTCCAGGTCCTAAGCCTGACAAAATAAAACGATTTTGCGCAGCTATATCTGTATACGTGTCTGTTCCTGTCAAATATCAATGTGACGAAGATCAGCGAGACGGTACTCATTCCGAAGTTAAATTTGCTGTTTGTAGCTTTCTCTGTGATTTACAAAGCTTTACCTCGACCGCTGTTGTCGATCCAGGAATAGTGAATATATAATGGCTTTGAAACCGTCACACATCTCCTTATAATAACTAACAAAGAAGCGGATCCGGGGAGGGGGACGGGGTTCCAGGGGTCCGGACCACCCCTTTTTCCTCCAAAGCAACCTTTTCTTAAGGGTTTCAGACAAAGGTTTGCGGCCTGGACCCCCCCCCCCCTTTTCCGGACCTTGGGATTTTTTTAGGTTTTTATTAGTCTTCCTGGGTGGGACCCCCCCCCCCTTGTTTTTGTTTCCTAAACTCTGGATCCTCCCAGTAACTTTCAGATAAAATGTAAGGGCAAATGCTTTGATGGTCCTCTAAGCCTGGCGGTCATATGAATTTTGCCAGGTCTGAAATTCAATAACGCCTGTGCCCAAGCCTGGCAATTGGATTATGACAGGTTTGAAATCTGATCAAAAACATCCCATTTTAAGGACCAATTGTTAGATCGAATTCAACAGCAATATCTGGAACAGTCTTTTTTAAGATAATGCACACAACAGGGATCAATGGAATGTTTTCGCCTCATAGCTCGGCAAACACAGTCCTATATAAAAATATGCATGCTAGTGGTGTTAAAGGTGTAAATTGGAAAGATTTTTTTTGTCAGGGTAAAAAATTATTTTTAAATCAACACAGACCAATCTGACTTGAAAAGTGATCAGGATGAGGATTTTGCTCGGTCTCTCACAGAACACAGGTCACTGTGACCTACCCCCCCCCCCCCCCTTCGGTAATATCGTTTGAAGCTGTAGCTCGCCTAGATCCATTTGTTGCTCTGTAAAACATATTACAGAGCTACAACAGGCCCCGTAACGCTCGGTCTCTTTATAGCCACGGCAAACGTCTGAACATTTTTTGTGGGTTTTTTTTTTTATTTGTGGGTTATCAACCATATCTCGTTCAGGGGCGGATCCAGGATTTAGGAAAAGGGGGGGTCCAACCCAGGAGGACAAATGAAAACCCTAAAAAAAAGGTCCTCAGGTCTGAAAAAGGGGGGGTCCAGGCGGCAAAATTTTGTCTGAAGCCCTTAAAAAAACGTTTTTTCTGATGAAAAAGGGGGGGTCCGGACCCCCTGGACCCGCCCCCCCCCCCCCCCCCCCCCCCGTGGATCCGCTTCTGTCGTTTGTACTCGAGCAGTTCGTAGGCTTTGCCTTGTAAATCAGGCCAAACAACGGAGCAACAGTAAGCAGTTTCGGCTACCGCATTTTCTGCTGTCAAGCCGCCATGACGACGGAGAGACAAAATAAACAAGTAAAACAAGCCCCGTTATTAATAACTGCTGCATAAATACACGCAACTCATCTGTGAAGGTAATTTATTGATGATTTTCCCCCAAAGAATAACGCACTTTTTTGTCTTACCTCGAGAAAAAGACTGTTCGACACGCAGATGAATATGAAAAATGGTACCTTTTGAAACGGCGTGAACATCTACTTATACTAGAATTGTCCCGAACCCAGTAGCTGGTACTGCCACATCAACGCCTTCAGCTCATTAAAATCGACGTTTGCATGGGTGGGAGGCTGCCGCTACCCTCGACCGTGCGTCAAGGAATGTATTCAATGCCTCGCAGTAAGATATCGTCGAGTTGTCTTGGGGAAAAGTATAGGCGACAACATTCGTAATCTAAATGTTTAGTGTTAACGTTCAAAGATTACCAGGCTATACCAGAAGATAAAGATTGCTCTGTCGTCATTCGTTGTAAAGGTCCTTGACTAACGCCAAACTGTCTGCATGCGTCGTTGTCGCTGAGTGGGCGTGGTTTCTGCTGCTTTGCCGGCTTGTCCAACTACTCTTCTTGACATCGGTATCGGCTTGTTTGGAGATAACCTGGGAATACGTCTTGGATACCGTTGCGCTTCAATAATTAATATGCATGTAAATTCAAATACTTTGCCTCATTCTCTCCTTACAATATGTGGAGGCCAATAAGTGGAATCAAACTTTCAGATCTTATATCATTGGTGAGGAGGCTGAAGCGGGTCTCGGCTTGCTTGAGTCAACATGATCAGCTCGAACACCGACTTCACATTTTCGTTTCTCTTTTCCGTTCATGGACAACGAACAATAAGAAAAATAACTTCTTCAGCACATGTATACAATTTATTTTGTTTTTAAATTTCAATCATTGCAAGGCTTAGTTTATCAACGATCCTAATCGAAATTAATATATGCTTATAACAAAGGAGTCAACTAGTGACGGAGTTTTGTCGATTTTTTTCGCAAAGTTAATTTTTGAAAGAATATGTATCTTATTTGTTTTCAGTTACTTCGACTTCCTCATCTTCAGTTATAGTGGTTGTTCTATCGGAAGCACTATAACGTCGTGCACCTGTTGATTAAATAAGAAGTAAGGTAGATTAATGGATTAAGACAATGAATTAATATATTATTTATATCAAGCATAAACAAAAATACATATAAAAATACTGGTCGCTACATTAAGCTTAAATTCTGTCAAAGAATGGAGTAACGGTTTATGTACCTTTATTTAAATGTACTCATGAACAATTAACCAAAAAACATTTGTTTAATGATAAATATTCTTTAATTGGACATGTTAGGTATACAGATTAGGTGTTCTCTCTTGGAAATATCATAGTAATGTCAAGATCCATTTTTAATGCCTGTAAACAGCAGAATTAAACTTCCCCCGGGAGCAATCAAAGGACAAAAAAAGAAAAACACAACACGGCATTACGATCATAAATGAATATGGTGACTAACAACTATTATAAGAAATCTAAGCTTAACCGTGTTAGATAAATAGCACGAATATTTTTCATACATCATTATCGGCTCAATAGGCACCCAGTACTTAACTGATAAAAATTGCCATCAGTCCTACCTGAACATGCGGGGGCGCAGTCAACACGTACTCCACGGAATCTGCAATGTCCTTGGCTTCCAGTGGCTGAAAAGGGATCCAATAGATTATTTTCTTATAATTTAATTGGAATTATTAATTGTTGATTATTCGGAACATTTACATATTTTTCTAAAACGAACAATCAAGGCGAAAGGATATTAGTTCAAGCCCAAGATAAGCATTCGATATTCGATAATGTAAAAATAAAAATCTGCAGTGTTTCAGCTGTTTCCCCATTTCATTATAAGTTGCGTCATGCTCGGAGGTCCCACTTACGCAGACTTACGCGTTTTTGTTGTACGATCAAAACTACGGTATATACTTGTTTGTTTATTAAATGGTCTATTTATTATACACAGTTATTACCAGTTATTATAACTTAGAGGGCCCGCAGCAAATCCTTTTGAATTATTTGGCGTGTTTTTGTTTGTTTGTTTGTTCTTTTTTTTTGGGGGGGGGGGGGGGTGTTGTTTGGCGACCCTCGCAGCTAGGTGGAAAACGATGTATAAACGAAAGGGGGGGGGGGGCTGTAAAAAGGATAATAAAATGTGCTCATGTCACCTTAAACCTGCAGTATCTCTTCTTGCCTTCCTCTGGTCCCCTAACTCTATAAGCGAACTCTGTCTCCACCAGACCCTGGGCTGATTTGCTGATATATATATATGTATATATATATATATATATATATATATATATATAATACACGTCAAATACATTAAATAAATGCAAAATATCCTAATTTATAATAGTTATATATACATTTAAGTAATTTTTTATATAACTACAGATGGAATATATGACAACATAATTTAGTTCAGAGTACATGCTACCGAGGCTACATTTTAAAAAAAAGTAAATACAATTTATATTCGATAAAAATGCAAGTTAATTATATATATCTGACTGAACTAAAAGAAACATGAAGTGAAATAATGCGATATCTGACGTCTATTATGCCTCGAACCTTTTCATAAAAATACACCAGAAAAAATCTATATCACCTTAAAAAGACCATTAGTTTGTTTATAACCATGTGTTTATAACATGGGGGGGGGGGCAAAATCAGCCAAAGGCATTCGACAAGGATATCCGATAGAACATTTGATGATCCCAGTTGTGCAAGGCATTTTGCCACAAGTGACTTTTCCGTTTCTGCACATATTCACCTCTCTAATACGTGTTAAGCTGTATTTTTTATACTTTTTATACTTTTCCTTTTATTAAAAATTCAAGAATTCAAGATATGTATATATATCTTGGCAGTTATTCAGTGGTCTACAGTAACATCAGCAGATGCCGTCACCCTTCACTCTAAACTGTTTAACAAATGACCCAATTTTTATTATTTAGTTTTTTAATTGCTATGGGTGTCATGCATATTTTGGCAAAAGGGGAATTTTTACAACTTACGCTGACTCTGACGCGGGAGTTCATCGCTACGAGTTCGTTTCTCAGTCCCTCCGCCATGGCCGACACCGCCCTCTTGGTGGCCGAGTAGAAGGGAATGTCATGGACTCCCAGTTGCTTACCCGCTATGCTATGTTTGATGGTGAAGATGACGATAATGTTTATTTAGGTTTGCCATAAAGTTTATCGTATGCAATTAATTTCAAGACTAATAGATATGGCTATATATGTATGTGCTTCCATTTACATAAACATATATATATATATATATATATATATATATATATATATATATATATATATTCAGAGAGAGAGAAAGAAAGAGAACAACATCATCTTGCAATGATTACATCCGAATGATAACACCGGTTTAGAAGATGGAACTTGCCTGTTGATTTGTATCACGTGACCGTCATCAACGCCCCGTTCTTTCATAGACTTGACCGCCTCTCGGGTGCACATGGCCAATCCGAGAACATTTACCTGAAACGAGTGTAGAAGCTAAAAGTGGAAAGAAAATTAAAGAGAAAACATGCTGACCTCTTATTGGACGTTTTCTTTTGAGTTTCTGATTTGTATTTACTAAAGGTAGAACAATTCGCAGAGACCCTATCTCAAAAATTAATTTAAAAGTTGTTTTGAATTCTTAATACTACTCATAAAGTATACATTATTTTCAGCCTATTACAATTCTTTGTTTTAAAAGGCGCAAAAAATATTTTAATTTTTCATTGACATCACACGATATTTTAACAATTTTTAGAAATTCTCAATTCTTAAAGGGTACCAAATTTTAGTGGACTAATAATTAACTACAAGACAATGTCGCATTTTGTTTTTGTTTCTCCTTTAACATGATTTTATCTACCTTGAAAAGAAAAGGTTATTTTTTTGGCCAAAAAAAAATTAAATTTTCATATTCACCATGAAAAACTCACTCTTATCAGTTCACGTCTCGATATGGGCAGTTCCGAATTATCATGAGTCATTTGGGGAAACTACAATGATTTCAGAACCCTTCAATGAATGAAATAATTCTTATTTTTATTAGAAATAATTTTCGGTACTACAAACCAAGTAGAATAATGACACCTGCCACGAAGGATATTTTGTTCAATCGAAATTTAGGCCGTATCTGGGCTTGCTTCGAATCTCAACTGGATTACACTAAACCGTATTACTTGAGTCTCGAAGAAAATTTTCTACCATATAAAATATAACTTTTTGCAGTAGAGAAAACCTGATTAACAACCACGTGCGGACAGCAAACTCACATTACTGGAAAAAAAAAACGATTTAGGTTGCTGTAAAGGAAACTACAGTGCGGACTCGGCGTTCTACTTCGAGACCCAAATAAAACCGGTTTAGCAAGAACCGATTTGGATGCGAACCAAGTGCAGATACAGGCTAAGAATAAAATCTTGTGATTTTTGGACAAGAAAATTGGACCAATAAAATAGAACAAACGTCCACTGGAAATTTCAAAGAAGCTTTTCTCATTTGATTTATTAACAAATTCAGCTTAAGACTTATCTTTTAAGAGTAGATTTTTAGTTGTAAAATATCTGTCACTTTAAATTTTGTCATCATTTGTTTAATTTTTAATTTATATATTTAGTATTGCTTGTAACTCATATGAACATTCATTAGTGGTGTGCCAATTAATCGATTCTTGGTCAATTTCATAATCAATTGAAATTAAAGATGTCATATTATACCGATAAAATATTCTAATCTTTTATCAGAGACATAAAAAAAGATGGGGCACAACACAGCAAACAGCGAATATAACTTAACCTTGAGCAACGAATAATTTTCAACAACCGTGTCATAACCTTAATCTTACATCTATATATTAATAGCGTGAGGCGATTTTTGTGATTTTCCGTATCTCCTCTGATACCACCGTACGGATTGCCGTGATTTTCGACATGCATATGCTCCGGGTTTGTCCGAAGAGATTCCACCCACTTTTATTTACAATATTTGCGTTTTACGTGCATAATTAAAAATGTTATTTTTTGCTCCCCCGCGGGTGCCTCTTTTCTTTGTGTCTTCGGGCCAGGTAACACAATGGCCATAGAGTGTGTGATGGCGGGACAGAGTTTTACTCGAGGGGCCCTATCTGGGGTTTTCTTACATTTCACGGTGACCGGCCCGAAATAATCCCCACCGGCGATTCCTTCTCAAAAGGGGGATCTTTGAAAGTATTGTTTTTCAGGAGCCCTCTTCGTGACCTGATATGCTTGAGTGCACATCTACCGGGTCGAAAGAAATCGTGATGGATAGGCCAAAAAAAAAAAGATATGGTTCTCTGGCACTTAATTTCAGAAACCTGTGAGGCCGGGCGATATTTTACCTTTCTTTTGTTTGTTTCGATAAAAAGTTCATATGATCAGGGAATGTATGAAAAATAACAGAATTGTTTTGTTATACACGCAAAAGCACTACATAACAAAGGAAATCTTATCAAAATTGTATCAATTTATCTTCTTGAAAGATGAATATCAAAATAATTTTTTAATGCGGGAGGGGGAAGGGGGGGATACAATTGACGCGGGCGGTGCCTGAGAACCATACCTTTTATTTATTTATTTTTTTTTTTTTTTGTCTTATACAGTCGCACTTTGTCGCACGAAGTCCAGGGCCTTGCATGCGATTGAGGTCCTCGACAAATATTCACCAACACGTGTAGGCCAACTATGGAACAGATGTAAGGAAAATGTTAACCAAATTTAAGTCGTGGTTGGTACAGTGTGATGTGTCCATGTGTGGAGTGGCACCACCAAAGTTGTAAAGACATAATATTGACGTATAATATTTTGAAAATCAAGATTTTTTTCTCATTACTGCAGTTACAAATGTATAACTCCTGTAAAAATGTATATTTGATACGTTTGTACTGGTATTTGTTTCTTTTACATGCATGTGCCATCTCATTTTTAATAATGTTCATCTAATACTCTTTGTTTTTAAAGGCTTTAAATTCTTTCATTCAGTATGTGTACTTATTGCGAATAAGTCATGGCCATCATTTATACTATTTTCACAAATAAAACCGGTATTTTTGCATTTTCTTTTTAGGTCTATTCCGTGGACGGTTTCTTTTGTATTTATATGTAATCCTTTGACCACTCCCTCATGTCACATGGTGCATGTGTAGGTGACTATTTGTCAATGACCCCGCCCACATATTAAGCACTGGCTTCGGGGGACCGTGTGCGACTGTACGCTGTTCCGAAACATGTTCCGAACGCTGTTCCGAAAGATATTCATCCACAACACCATACATATAATGGATCTATATATTAATATCGTAACGCGATTTGTGTGATTTTCCGTATCTCCGGATTTTCTGTGGATTTCCGATACCATCGTACAGATTGTGCCGTCCCAAACCGTGCGTAGCACGGGTATTTGCTAGTCGTGATGTAAAAGTCAGACTTTCAAGTCAGTATTTCAAGTTTTTGTTCAACATTTTTTTTACAGAAATATAGATAGTCCATAAAATATTTGATTTTAAAAAATCATCATTCGTTTAAATCTATAAATCATCGAATCTGAATTTGAAACCGATTCTTTCCATGAATATTCGTTCATTCACATTGCAATGCCAGTGTTTTCTTAACTGTAAGATTATTATTACTTCTGACAATTTTTTAAAAAGTTTGAAGAATTTTAATTAAAATAAAAATCCATTTAGTTTTATACCGGATAGATATGTTATAATGAGAATTGTAAGTCTATACTAACATTCAACATATTGGCCCAGTCTTTGGTATCACCCGACACAAGAGGCGCCACATGAGCCACCCCAGCACTGTTGACACACACGTCCACGCTGCCATGTTGACTCCGGATTTCGTCAAACATGGCCAGCACCTCGTTCTCATTGATGACGTCACATTTTACAGGAAACAGCTGTCCCTTCTCCCCTGTTAGTCTGTCGGCATGATCCTTAAAAATGTAACGCTTAATATGCAAATGGATGATAAGAGAAAAATGAAACGGCTTAATACTTCAATTAGAGGGGACTCAGGAGAGCATGTACATCCGCAAAGGGAGACCAAATGCATGCAAAAATTTACATGTCGTTTGGTTTAGCATGAAGGCCAAAGGCGCAGACTGTAGGTTACAATACCCACGATTCAGTCGCCGTTTTTCATTTGTTTTATTTAGTTCAGTCGGAATACACAACGGCACAGAGTGATTTCTCTCTTTTTCAAGGTCTTGTGTGAACACTGGCTAGGGTTCCGTTTGCTTATTAAGACCCTTTTTAATGCCTAAGAGCATTAAACAGAGTCCCGAAAAGGGTTTAAACTCGTCAACTTAATCAATGTGTTTTGTGTGGAATTTGTACTTCCTGTTAAATAACAAAGTACACGGACTTACTGAAGACTGGGACAAGCAACTGCAGAGGTGTATATAGCCCTATCTAGGTTTGCGCGAACAGGATTATGAACAGACTTCACAATCATTATCTAATTAGGATAGGCCAATCACCCAAACAAAAATGGCTGGAGGGTCTCATACCGCTTTAAATTCAACAACACCACAACCAAAGACTGCCGTTCGTGCTTTGTGATCAGCTTCATGCTCAGGTAGCATTAATTAATTCGCGACAATTTGCACTTTGTTGCGGTGAATGTGTGGTGAGGTGTTACTCACATTATTCACTTGAAATGCTACATTTAAATGAAGGTTCATTTGTATATGGAGCCTATATAAAGTGAACTATCGGATAATAATCCATTGTATGCTTCATGATCACAACGACCAAAGCTCAAGATTTATATTCTTCAAATTTTTATAAATATATATAATTATATATTACAAATATATATTGAATATATTCAGAAGACCTTAAATATTATTTATAAGTTTCAAATTAAGCGTACAATCAATTAAAACACCGGTATTAATAAATGACGAATTAACGCAACTCCTCTAATCAGGACAAATCACTTATAAGGACAAAATCCTCCAGTCCCTCGAGTGTCCGACTTAGATGACTTTATATTAGAGGATTATATATATATATATATATATATATATATATATATATATATATATATATATATATATATATATATAGGTCCTCAAGCGTACCTTTATTCTGTCGACATTCCTGGCACAGCCCACCACCTTCATACCATGCTTCACCAGCCTCTCAGCGACAGCAGCACCGATACCGGAGGACGCTCCGGTTACCAGGGCGAGGCGACCGATCCAGCGCTCTATTATGAATGAATTGGACCCAAACCAACCTGCAACACACACTGCGCAACGACCGTTTGCCTGCAAACAGTTCTTGTGTATACTGGTTCCCCGCTCATGGAAAGCACGTTTTAAACAGAAGCTTCCAGACTCAATTTTTAAACCAGTCCTCTGTGGCCAGAGTTCGTGCAAATGAGAATGTATACACATAACCTCATCTGCTGAACAGTTACATTAGCAAAGTCAAATGTGCCCTAGGGTATTAAACCAAAGCTCAAAGACTAGACTCAGCAAACATTAGCATACCATATATCAACGAATGACCTGTATATTACAGATATAGCGGGCGGAACCTATGAATATATCGAATAAGGCCTATTCAGGTCATGGATTTATGGCTTATTCTTTGAAAAAGCGGTACATCGGTGTCTATACTCAGATAACACATGCGTATATACCTTGTGTTAATGATTTGCCAATGTTTTATATACAATCACAACAAGCACATTCGTAGAATTTATGTCCTCCGCTTCCGCTTCTTATTCTTTTAGCTTCCTGTGAACTAATGTTTTATGTTTTTTCCCCCTTAAGATGTCTCCATATGTTAAAGTGGCTGTTTTAGTCCTCATTCTCCCCTGAAGATATCTCCATATGTCATAATTTTAGTTGTGAATTTCGAACAGAGGGCGGAATCTGTTGGATTTTTTGGAGCTGGTGATAATAAATTTTCAGACATACACTCCCTAACCAATTGCAACCAAGGTATGCATGAGAGCAATCACTGACCCAAATTCTAATGAAATCGGATAATATTTAGAAAATTATCGCACGAGAACGAAGTCATGACGGACGGACGGACAGACAGACAGACGGACAGATAGACAGACTAAACAAAATTAAAATCATTGTCCCCTGTTTCTTGGAAGCGAGAACAACAAAACTCAAAAGTCGTAAAAAGAGCTACCAATGCCGCTTTTTTTCGCTTTTGACCATTTGAAAATGATCGAAAATATCATTTTTTTAATTTCCCTTAACCAAATTTTTATTTCCCATACTCGAATAAATAAGGTTTTAATTTTTTTTCTTTGTGCTTACATGAATAATTATATGTCAACATGAAAATTTAGGCTTTACTCAGACAAAAGTGTATTTCCCCAATTTATTTTTTTTTCTTTTTAAAACCAATAATTTATGTTATATATACTACGTTTTATGCCATAAAGTGAAAATTGATAATTATATAAATATCGGCATAAATACGGGAGGGGGGCATTCTAGGGTGCCAATTGACACGTTTCAGATACAACGCATCATTTAAGCATCGGACGAAAAATTTCAAGTTAACAGGTGCCGGGGTTTTCTCTGCCTCATTCATGTTATATTAATAACAAAGAAACGATAAAGCTGGGTTGAAATAGTTCGAGATGTTGCTACAGTACGAGTACAATTGCCTGAAATTTCGGTATGGATGTTAATCAGAGGAAATCACAAAGAGAATATATAGGTTATGGTAAATAAGCTCATAATTGTAACCTTTCGTAAAAAATTAATCCTAATTTATATCAATCTGAACGCAAATCTGACCCAACCATAGACATATAGGTCTGTGCATGGATTTTTTTTTTCTTAATTTGTCATCATTCTATTTATTGTCATCAAAGATTCCAAGAAGTTTTACAAAATAAAAAAAGGCATGTTAGTGCGTAGGACTTTAATTTTTCCACGTTTTATTCTAAATTAAATGCAAACCTTCATTAAAACTTGAGATCCGTGATGTAGTCGAGTCCACACCATCTGCACCTGAGTACGAGTCCGAGTCAAGGCTACTCGAGTCCGAATCCAAGTCCGAGTACTTGAGACCAGATTTCCAGTTACTTTGTACTTGAGTCCGACTCCGCTTCCGATACAAATCTCCTTATTAAAAGAAATATGAAATGAAAATTTGATATTATCATGTGTATTTTACGCGAGTTTCAAGTTTGCATGTGCTTTTCACTTAATGTTTGATTGTATTTAGCTCCCTGTGCAGAGCTTAAGCTTGATCCATATATAGTCTCTTTATAGTATTCTGGTAGTATTCCGCACATGCATTAAATATATGCAAATATGTGAAAGAGGTTTTCACTTGACTCGAGATGGACTCAGTCATAGCCTCTCAAGTCCTAGTCCAGGACCCTCGAGTCCAAGTTCGAGTCCCTATAAAGTGGACCCGAGTCTAAGTCCGGACTCGAGTTCTTCATACATCACTGTTTGACTTCACAATGTGCCCATGACAAAGAGCATAAGGTCTTGCTTTACATATTTTTCCTTTGTACAACATGTATCAGACTTTCGCCCACTTCTGGCCTGAATGCAGTGAAGCAAACATTACCTCTCTAATCAATCTTAAAAAGCAGTTGGATACCAATTCTCTGACTGGTAAAAGATGAAATAAATAATATACCAATGTCTTCTGGTGTAGCAGCTAGAACCGCCGAACTATTCTTTATGATCTATTTCATTCTCAAGGCTCTGTTGTCCTGGGTGTAGAGGGAGAATCCTTAAATGATGTCGTTGAAATCTTTCTAACGGAAACCTTCAGCCATCTTGTCTCAAGTATATCTGTAGATCTCAAACATCATATTGACCCGACTAGCGGATATATTGAGTGTAAAAGTTGCTGTAAATTAGAACTTTAATGCATGTGAAATTGTCACACCTCATCAGTATTAGTAGCATATGTTTGCCGCTGTTAATACCATGCAGACTAAATAAAAAATGCAAAAGATAAAACAAGAAAAACCAAAAAATGAATAAAGTCTCCAACTTTGAGTAAATTCATTGATTATTTTCAGTTAATAAAACCTTAAAATTGTATAGTTCTTTTTTAATATAAATATGTTGAAAATATTTTAATCACAACACTTCCTCACCATACACCAAAATGTTACCTTAGTATTGGGTGAATGGGATACCTATTTGAAAATTTTAATTGATTAGATATATCTAAGGCACTTTTCACAAACGCAACAACTGGTTCTTTATCCATTTTTTATTTTGTCGTTTACATTTTTCTTATATGGCAACGTTATCCGACGAAGCTTAATCACATTGAAACACAGTAATAGAGGGATTCCAAATACTATATGAAAGAGGAATATGCAGACTTGGTAGCAACTTACATTCAATTAAGTAACATGTCAGTACTAATTGAAATAAAGCGGATCGACTAAAGAATAAAATAAAATACCGCTGTATAATATGAAGCAAGGTGAGGGTCATTAACCAAATATTATTTATTAAATTGTTATAATGAATGGATCAAATTACGGGACATCGCTAATACCGATACTCTCGTGTGTGGAGGCAGTAAATGACTGTGCTTGAAAAAAAAAACTGCAGGCAAACAACTAGTGCCCTAAGTTCATGTCTGGTCAGCCCATTCATTCAACAGAGCTGTTTGTGCACTGGACATAGTTTTTTTAGCTCAGCTGACTGAAAGTCATCTGAGCTATAGCGATCACTCTTTGTCCGTCGCCCGTCCGGCCGTCCGGCCGTCCGTTAACAGGGCACAAATCGTAACCGCTGGACCTGGAATCTTCTAACTTGGCATCCTGGGAGGTCCATAAAAAATCTCCTTTGAAACCTGAAATTAGGTGTCTGTTACCCATATTCTTCGAGCTATGGGGCTCCGAAGTATTTTTTCCAATTTTTACGAATTCTTTTCTCTCTTTTTTTCAGACCTGCAGTGAAACTGTCATCTGTTAACAGGGCACAAATCGTAACCACTGGACCTGGAATCTTCAAACTTTAATGTAAAATTTGATACAAAAGCTCAAGTATCTGAATAACTATTGCGTTGATCACCATGATTCTTTGCATGAATATTGATCATGGGACGTTCCATCACTTCCTGCAGACTGGTGGTACCACCTGTATTTTTTCCAATTTTTACGAATTCTTTTCTCTCTTTTTTTAAGACCTGCAATGAAACTGTCATCTGTTAACAGGGCACAAATCGTAACCACTAGACCTGGATTCTTCAAACTTTATGTCCAGGGAGGTCCATGAAAAATCTTGAAAACCTGAAATTAGGTCTCTGTTACCCATATCCTTTGAGCTATGGGGCTCCAAAGTACCCCCAAGAATAATGTAAAATTTGATACAAAAGCTCAAGTATCTGAATAACTACTGCGTTGATCACCACGATTCTTTGCATGAATATTGATCATGGGATGTTCCGTCACTTCCTGCATACTGGTAGCACCACCTGTATTTTTTCCAATTTTTACGAATTCTTTTCTCTCTTTTTTTCAGACCTGCAGTGAAACCGTCATCTGTTAACAGGGCACAAATCGTAACCACTGGACCTGGAATCTTTAAACTTAATATCCAGGGAGGTCCATGAAAAATCTCCTTGAAAACCTGAAATTAGGTCTCTGTTACCCATATCCTTTGAGCTATGGGGCTCCGAAGTACCCCCAGAATAATGCAAAATTTGATACAAAAGCTCAAGTATCTGAAAACTACTGCATTGATCACCATGATTCTTTGTATGAATATTGATCATGGGATGTACATCACTTCCTGCAGACTGGTGGCGCCACTTGTATTTTTTCCAATTTTTACGATTGTTTTTTCTCTTTTTTTCAGACCTGCAATGAAACTGTCATCTGTTAACAGGGCACTAATGGTAACCACTGGACCTGGGTTCTTCAAACTTTACATCAAGGAAAGTCAACGAAAGTCTCTGTGAAAAACATGAAATTAGGTCTCTGTTACCCATATCCTTCATAGTAAGTACCCCTCAGAATAATTAAAAATTTGATACAAAAGCTCCAGTATCTGAATAACTAATGCATTTAACACCATTGAATCTTTGCAGGCATATTGATCATGGAGTGTTTCATCAGTTCCTGCAGACTGGTGGCGCCACCTATATATATATATTTTTAATTTGTACGCATTTTTTTCTCTTTTTGAGACTTTCAAATAAAGCCTTATCTGTTAACAGGATAAAAATCTTAACTGCTAGACCTGGAATCTTCTTACTTGACATCAAGGAAGGTCCATGAAAAGTCTCTGTGGATACCTGAAATTAGAACTCTGTTACCCATATCCTCCCAGCAATGGGGCTCGCAAGTACCCCTAAAAATAATTAAAAATGTGATACAAAAGCTGCAGTATCTGAATAACTAATGAACTGGTGGCCATGATTTTTTGAATGCATATTGATCATGGAGGGTTTCATCAGTTCCTGCAGACTGGTGGCGCCACCTATATTTTTTTAATTTGTACGCATTTTTTTCTCTTTTTGTGATTTTCAAATAAAGCCTCATCTTGTAACAGGCCACAAATCGTAACCACTTGACCTAGAATCTTCATACTTGACATCTAGGGAGGTCCATAAAAAGTATTCATGTAAATCTGAAATTAGGTCTCTGTTACCCATATCCTCTGAGCTATAGGGCTCGTAAATACCCCCAAGAATAATTAAAAATTTGATACAAACAAAAGTTTCAGTATCTGAATAACTAATGCCTTGATAGCCATGATTCTTGGAATATATATTGATAATGGAGTGTTTCATCAGTTCCTGCAGACTGGTGATACTACCTGTATTTTTATGCATTTTTCTTTCTATTTATGAGACCTTCAAATGAAGCTGTCATCTGTCCAAAAGCCCAAAGAAACCCATTTCTTAGGACTCTTCACAAAATGTATGATTTGTTTGCACTCTGGCAGTCATTTTGCTCATTGTTCAACATTCCTTGAATTCAGCTGAGCGTCATGGCCCATGGGCCACTTGTTTAATTACCGATCATCCTGATATTTATCATATTTATTATGCGGTTGTGAAAAAAAAGATATATATATATATATATATATATATATATATATATATATATATTTCAAAAACATCAATAACATGATTAATTGCTGCATTTGGCGCAGATTGTAATAGGATTTGATCTTGGATCAACTGCCTCGCAGAATGTTATTTGGGAAGTTACTCAGGGTTTTTCACTAATGTAATAACGTAAAATTGTTTCTATGAGTTTGTCATATATTCGTATTTAATTTTTAAAAAAAGCATACTAATTAAATATAGTTCATAGCGTATATAAGCCACCATAGATAGGAAAGTCAGTATCGTCAGTGCTGAAGGATATCCAGCTTTATCACGCTTGCCTATCAAACGGACTTTACTCCTTCGTCTACACGAAAAACTACCTTTGAGATATCCCGTTTTAATTTTGCTACCAAATAGTATAGTAAATGAGAAGAGCGTTCACAGTTTCCTACATGACAATCATCCACTTCAAGCAGTGATGTACGAAGTCCGGTCTTTGACTCGGGTCCACCTTTTAGGGACTCGGACTTGGACTCGAGTGTCCTTACCTCGGACTTGTACTCAGACTTGGAGGTAATGACCGAGTCCATCTCGAGTCAAGTAAAAACCTGTTCACATATTTGCAAACTGTTTATGCATGTGCGGAATACTACTCTAGTACTATAAAACGACTATATGTGGCCAAACTTTTAGCTCTGTATCCGGAGCTAAATATAATAAAACATGTGAAAAGCACATGCGAAATTGAAACGTTCGTAAAATCCACATGATTAACTCAAATTTTCATTTTATATTTCTTCTATAAGGAGATATATTTTGGAATTAGACTCGGGTTCAAAATGACTCGAACTCGAGTGTCAAGTGCTCGGACTTGGACTCGGGATTTGTGGAACCCGACAACATCACGGATCTGTACTTTAAATGAAGAAGTACATTTAATATAGAATAAAAGGTGTATGCAATATGTGTAATTTCACAATGGAACTTACTTACATGCCTTATTATATTTTGTGAGACTGCTTGGAATCTTTGATAATACTAATTTCAATCATGACAAACCAAGAAGTATTTCTGCATAGGCCTATATGTCTGTGGCTGACAGACTTGCGTTCGGATTTATATTAATTAGGATTTCATTTTTGCGAAAGGTTACATATATGAGCTTATTTACCGTAAACTATACTTTCTCTTTGTGATATCCTCTGATTATCGTCCATACTGTACATTTCAGGCAATGTTACTTATACATATAGAAATATAATTGCACAAATAATTGTACGTTTTCCTCTACCGAAACAGAAAATTAAAACCGGATTTATTTGATTAAGAAATTTAGCTCCGATGACAGACATAACAGAAATGACGTTTTCACCAGTTTCACCCTTGAGCTTTGGTTTATTACCCTTGGGGCCTAAGGCAAATATAAATTTACTCATGTAAGGGTTTTCAGCAGAAGGAATTACGTTTATACACTCTCATTTGCCTGAACTCTGGCAGCAGAGGACTGGTTTTAAAAACTGAGTCTGGAAAATTCTGTTTAAAACGTGTTTTTTATGAGCTTAGAACCAGTCTACACGTGCACTGCGTGCAGGCGACCTTCCTCTAGAGGTCGTCGCTCAGTGTGTGTTTACAGCTTGTTTGCGTCCACTTCATTCATGATGGAGCGCTGGGTCGGTCGTGTCGCCCTGGTGACCGGAGCGTCCTCCGGTATCGGTGCTGCTGTTGCTGAGAGGTTTGTGAAGCATGGTATGAAGGTGGTGGGCTGTGCAAGGAATGTCGACAGAATAAAGGTATGATGATTGAGGACCTATATATATATATATATATATATATATATATATATATATATATATATATATATATATATATATATATATATATTTATATATATATACACATATATATATACGTATATATATGTATATATATATATATTTATTTATTTATTTATATATATACATATTATATATATACACACACATATATATATATATATATATATATATATATATATATATATATATGTATATATATATACAGCGAAATATCTATATATTGTAATCAGAATCTTTTAACGAAGATATGGACACAAAGAAAAACAAGAAATAAGCCTCTGTTACATATCTGGTTGGCCCTAGCTTCGTTTTACTGCGCTGGTGGTAGAGCCTTAGTAAAAAGGGGTAGAAAACTGGTGATATTCCCAGTGGACAATAGAGTATATAATATCTCGGCTAAAAAGTGTCAGATATAAGAATAGAAACATATCTGAGTCACATGGAAATGTATCATACATTTGTGCTCCTTTAAAATCGTTATATCCCTTAAACATTTAAATCCGGTAGGTCTCGATCTCAGGCGGTTAAAACAAACATGTCCGGAAGGGATTCCCCCCCCCCCCCCCCCCCGCCCCCTCCCCCCCCCCCCCCCCCCCACACACACATAAAAGCTCTAACTATCATCAACCTCCACCGCAAAGTCAAGATCCATTGTGTTTATCTTTGATATTCAAGATAAATCTTCTGTATCGAGAATGATGCATCATGCGCGCCACCTGGTGATTGTCCCAACTTTTGGAACAACTGTCTGTTCCAGGGAAGCTGAACTTTAAAAGTGAGTACGGTTTAGGCAGGTATTTTCAGCCCCCGAATGCATACGTTTCCCTGTCTTACACATATTATTAAATTGTATACGATTTTATTCGACGGGGGCAGGGGACAAAAAGTGCAGTGCGTGGGAGTATTTGTAAGAAACCGGATGGACGCAATTGCAATTACGTAATGGCGCATGGTTAGCGATCTGATTTGTAGTAATACTTGGACCCCTTGGACCTATTGCGCATGATCATGCGAATTGTAAGAACATGCTAGACGCAGTAAGAAACTGGCAGGGACTAACAGGGGGGTCATTATATGGGGGGGGGGCAATGTTAATATATGGTCAATATATCCCCTCTCCCCACTTTTCAGACAATATTATCTATGTATTGCAAATGAAATATATTAATAAATAGAATTGTAGACTTTGGTTCCTTTCATGAGTTTTATATTTATATATATGTGTGTGTGTGTGTGTGTGTGTGTCTGTCTGCTTATTTTCCCCCACCCCCACCCTGGAAGATATATTGACACCCATATGGACGTAGTACATGTAGATATACAGTGGGGACTTGAAAACCACACATTTTCCCATTATGACCACGCTCCAGCTGATTCCAACAAATTTTCAGGAAGCAGTGTAGTCTTAATGCATGGTTTTCACCTGAGTGTGGAGGGGACATTTCAGACTTTGCCGCTATGTACATATAAATAGTATTAATCATTATAATTGCATGTTACCTAGCCACTATTGTGCGGGAAAATCGAGCAGTCGAGATAAATACATGTGTGTTATATGTTGTTTACAGTTTTGTCTCGAACTTAGTGTAATTTTGTTAAGAGAGCCCCCTGCATTGCTTGAGTAAGGAGCCATAGCATATGTTTCTTTTGTGTTTTCGACCTCTACATAGGGGGGGGGGGGCACATTCTAGAAAGACTTCGAGGATACTTTCTAGTAAGACTTCGGGGATACAATCAAGAAAGACTAAGGGGATACATTCTAGTAAGACTTAGGGAATACATTCTAGTAAGACTGCGGGGATACATTCTAGAAAGACCTCAGGAATACATTCTTATAAGACTGCGGAGATACAGGACATATTTGTCAACTCTATTTGTTCTTTGAGTTACTGTCCATCCATTCCAGAAATGGCAAGACTTTGGGGATACATTCTACTAAGGCTTCGGGGGTTACAACCAATTCATTCTAGAAAGGCCTAGGGATACATTCTAGGAAGACTTCGGGGACACAATCCAGTAAGGCTTCGGGGATATATTCTAATAAGATTCGGGGATACATGGCAAAATAAAGTACACATAAGTTGGTGATGATCCAGGGTGGTTGAAAACCCCGAACTCCACAACACAGGGTTCATATCAGTACTAAAAATGGTTATCTATTTTTACTTTTTTATTCACTATACTGTATTATACTCAGTTTACTATATGAAGTACAACTTCCATATTTCTGATGGGAATACACATCTAAAAATATACATAAAATTCTGTTCGCTCAAACCTAGACTGGGCTATACACATAATCTGTAGTTGTGTGTCCCATGTATAAGTTAATGTAAAACCGACTCAGCTAGTGTCAGTACCCTCTGTGAAAAATGTTGTGAAAACATACAACTGAGACTTGTACACATGCACATGGCACGTTAACACAGAGCGCAGCACTCAGTGCACGTGCACGCACCCGTCACGCGCAGATGGTCAGTGTGCGCCCTTGTCCAAGCTGGCTGTCGCGCTGCCAGGGAGTTCCTCAGGCCTGACACTTCACGAAGGGTCAAAATGTACTCGCCTGGGGCGGTTCAATGCTGTGTTATGGCAACCATAGCCCGGCTTTTCACCCTCCGAATCCCCGTTGGGGTGTCATAATTGGGAGATTCGACAGCCCTTCGTTTTCAGTGCAGTCTTCAGTAAGTCCGGGTACTTCGTTTGTTTAACAACACACAAAGATTTCACACACCACATTGATTAAGTTGACGAGTTTAAAGTCTTTTCGGGACTCTATGTCAAGCTCTAGGCCAGTGTTCACACAAGACCTAGACAAAGAGTGAAATCACTGCCGTGGCGCTGTGTACTCCGACTGAACTAAATCCAAAATGTAAAAGGCAGGCTGAATCATGGATATTGAATACCTGCGCCTTTGGCCTTCATGCTAAAACAACAAACATATAAATTTTGCATGCACAGGATTTCAGAACTACTACGGAGCCCGGGAGACGACATGGTGAAAAATATTTATTAATTCGTGCGCACGAATTACTAATCCGTGTGCACGAATTACTAGGTGTAAAAAAATATATTTCCAAGGTGGAAAAAAAATATTTATTAATTCGTGCGCACGAATTACTAATCCGTGCGCACGAATTACTAATTCGTGGCTACGAATTAGTGACCAATGAGAACAGCTCTCTTATGTTGCTGGCTCAATGCTCATTGGCTACTTATTCGTGCGCTCGAATTACTAGCCAATGAGAAGCAAGCACACATCGACTCAGTCTAGGCACAGGCTGGCAGTTTCAGCGGGCACACACGGTTGTCAAAATGAAGCCCATGCAGCGCCTTCCGACAGTTCCGTGACTTCCTACCTTGGAAAATTCGGAACTCTGTATATTGAAATTAAAAAGGGCTTTAAGCGATACTTAAAGAATATAAATATAAAACTCACAGATCCAGTTGCCGTGCATAGTGGAAAATTTCATCGTTCGGGCATAATGGGAACATTATTATAGACAAAGCCGATCAGGCTGAAATTTTTAACAGTTATTTTGCTTCACAAAGTAACTCCAGTTACAGTTCTCAACCGCCATTTGACAGTGATGCTAAATTGCAAATTACGCATAAACTAGGTGAAATGAACCTCACAGAACTTCTCATGTCATATTTGGGATTCGCTTTCCTGACAGGAACACATAAACAAGATATGTTTGAAAGCCAATAAGCGTTTGGAAATTTTGAAAAAATTATAAATTCCAATTCTCTATGAAAGTTTTAGATCGTATGTAAAAATCATTAATGCATCTAGTACTGGAGTATGGTGTTTTAATATTAAACAATTGTTCTGTCAGACAGTCATACCAACTTGAGAGTATACAATGTTTAACATGTACCGGAGCGCTCTCGACTTCCAACACTGGAGCTATGGTAAAAGAGCTATAATGGTCAAGTATAAAAATAAGAAGAGAGTTGGCTATACAATCAACATTTTATGAAATGATTAACGGACTAGCACCAGATTATCTGCTTATATATTAACTCAAACTCTGTCTCATGCTTCGCCCTATACAGTCCGCGCATAACGCATTTGCTAAAGATGCTGAGGTTCAAACGGAAAGACTGTCGCTTTTCTTTCCTTCCAATTTTCTTTTCTTTCCTTTCAATAGCCTGCAAACTTTGGAACAGTGTCATATATTTAAGTCTACTTCAATCGATTCCTTTAAGGAAAATGTTCGTGACTGTTTAAACCCTGCCTCTCGAGAAATATACAGTTATTATTGCGACAATCATCGTCAACATGAAATTATCCATACTCGGTTACGACTAGGTGCCAGTTACTTAAATCAATACCTATTTTCAATAGGAAAAACTGATGTTTTTAATCTAATTGATATGCTCGATATGGACTGAGACGTACGCCTACCAGTAATAATATATGTATAAAAATCAGTGTATGTGGAATGTCAATCTGTATAAACGTATATTAAGTCTCTCTCTCTCTCTCTCTCTCTCTCTCTCTCTCTCTCTCTCTCTATATATATATATATATATATATATATATATATATATATATATATATATATATATATATTATCGTGTGTGAATATATGTACACTTTTCCAATCTGATCATTTAAATATACATATATGCATTCATGTTAATTTTTCACTTTCTTTTAATTTATATATGCAGGAGAGCAGTTGCATTAGCGTAAACGGCTACTTTGTTATCCTATTGAAATAAATATTTTTCCACCTTGGAAATATATTTTTCACACCTAGTAATTCGTGCGCACGGATTAGTAATTCGTGGCCACGAATTAGTGATTCGTGCGCACGGATTAGTAATTCGTGTGCACGAATTAATAAATATTTTTTCCACCTTGGAAATTTATTTTTTCACACCGAGTAATTCGTGCGCACGAATTATTAATTCGTGGCCACGGATTAGTAATTCGTGGCCACGAATTAGTAATTCATGCGCACGGATTAGTAATTCGTGCGCACGAATTAATAAATATTTTTCACCATGTCGTCTCCCGGACTCCGTACAGAACTGCTGCTTATCATTTTGGTAATGTTACGCCTACCAGTAATAATATATGTATAAAAATCAGTGTATGTGGAATGTCAATCTGTATAAACGTATATTAAGTCTCTCTCTCTCTCTCTCTCTCTCTCTCTCTCTATATATATATATATATATATATATATATATATATATATATATATATATATATATATTATCGTGTGTGAATATATGTACACTTTTCCAATCTGATCATTTAAATATACATATATGCATTCATGTTAATTTTTCACTTTCTTTTAATTTATATATGCAGGAGAGCAGTTGCATTAGCGTAAACGGCTACTTTGTTATCCTATTGAAATAAATATTTTTCCACCTTGGAAATATATTTTTCACACCTAGTAATTCGTGCGCACGGATTAGTAATTCGTGGCCACGAATTAGTGATTCGTGCGCACGGATTAGTAATTCGTGTGCACGAATTAATAAATATTTTTTCCACCTTGGAAATTTATTTTTTCACACCGAGTAATTCGTGCGCACGAATTATTAATTCGTGGCCACGGATTAGTAATTCGTGGCCACGAATTAGTAATACATGCGCACGGATTAGTAATTCGTGCGCACGAATTAATAAATATTTTTCACCATGTCGTCTCCCGGACTCCGTACAGAACTGCTGCTTATCATTTTGGTAATGTTAGGAAATGTGTGTTTATTGAGGGCACTCTGATGATAAGATGTCAGATGTCACTAAAAATTTTCTTCCAATATTCAGACAGCTCGCTGAATTTTTGTCGATACGTGCATACGTGTCAATATTATGTGTGCAGACGTAAGTAGGTATATATTATGCATATTTAGTTCATGAAAGAGGATAAAGTGAATGGTATTATCAGTGTTCAGGTACACATGTGTAGATACGTGCAAATATACTTGCTTTCTTACTATTTAATTTTATATGTTATGTGTATCAGAGGAAAATTAATGTAGGGAAGAGCCTTGTTTTCAAATCCTCATGAGTCTGATATCGGCCAGGAAAACTCAACTTAAATTTAGGTACGAATCCGTCAAAGAGATGCGAGTCCTGTAAGATTTGTTTCCCTGGCGGATGTATGCGCTCTCCTGAGTCCGTTCTAATTGAAGTATTAAGCCGTTTTCTTATTCTCTTATCTTCCATTTACATATTAAGCTTTACATTTGTTAAGGATCATGCCGAAAAACTAACAGGGGAGAAGGGACAGTTGTTTCCTGTAAAATGTGACGTCATCAATGAGAACGAGGTGCTGGCCATGTTTGACGAGATCCGGAGTCAACATGGCGGCGTGGACGTGTGTGTCAACAGTGCTGGGGTGGTTCATGTGGCGCCTCTTGTGTCGGGTGATACCAAAGATTGGGCCAATATGTTGAATGTTAGTATAGCCTTACATTTCTCATAATAACACATTTATCCGGTGTAAAACTAAATGGATTTTTATTTTAATTAAAATTCTTCAAACCTTTCAAAAATTGTCGGAAGTAATAATAATTACAGTTAAGAAAATACCGGCATAATAATGTGAACAAATGAATATTAATGGTAAGAATCGGTTGCAAAATCAGATTCGATGATTCAAACATAAAAACGTATGATTTTCTTTAAATCAATCATTTAATGAACCATAGATTTTACCGTTCAATCTGCTATACAGAATTTAACTTGAAATACTGACCAAGTAGGTCCATTCTGACTTGTACATCACATTATATCTCAGATAATTAATAAGAATATTTTATCGGGATAATATGACATCTTTGATTTTAATTGATTATGAAATCGACCAAGCATATACATAATCGATTAATTGACACACCACTAATGAATATTCATATGTGTTACAAGCAATACTAGATGTATAAGTTAAAAATTTAATCTTGATGACAAAATTGAAACTGACAGATATTTTTCACCACAAAAAGCTACACTTAAAAGATAAGTCTTAAGCTGAAACTTTAAGTTAATAAGCTTTAATGTGCTGCAAAAGTTATATTTCATATGGTAGAAACACTTTTTTCGAGACTCAAGTAAACCGGTTTAGGTAATCCAGTTTGGATGCGAACCAAACCCGGCTACGGCCCAAATTTCGGTTGAAAAAAAATATCCTTTGCAGCTGGTCTCATTATTCTACTTGGTTTGTAATATAGCTAAATATAAAAATGGAACTAGTTCATTCAGTGCATAGTTCTGAACTCAATGTAAAATGTCCTAAATAACTCAGATGATAATGCAGAACTGCCCATATGCGGTATGTACTGGGGAGAGCTTAAGTGAGTCTACCATGTTGAAAAATGAAATTTTAATTTTTTTTGCACAAAAACTTAAAATTTCCTTTTTAGGGCAGATAGAAACATGAAAAATGAAAAAGAAAAACAACGGGACATTGTCCTTTAGTTTATTATTAGGATAAATGAGTATTGTAATATGGTACATAGAAGCGATTGCAAAGGGATATATGTTAATGGTAATCTTTCCAAAATAATGACTTTATTATTTGCAGATGATATGGTAAATTGTGCAGATACTGTAGGTAGACTTCAGCGACAAATTAATTTCTTGCAAAATTTTTGCGAAAAATATGGTTATAAAATTAACACAGATAAAACCAAAATTATGGTTTTTAGAGGAGGTGGTCCTTTACGAAAAGTTGAAAGAGGTATTTAAATGGTGAACAGTTAGAAGTGGTTCCATACTATAAATATCTTGGTATTACTTTCTCAACAAAAGTATCCTGGTCAAAAACACAACAACAGCAAGCTTTGCAGGCAAACAAAGCTGTATGTATGATTAAAAAATTCAAGAAAAATTGTAAATATGTTAGTATTAAACATCTCTTTTATATCTTTTTTTTTATCTCTTTTTAATCAAATGGTAGTACCAGTATTGATATATTGATATATTGATGCGAATTTTGGGGTTTTAAGAAATCAGAAACTATAGAGAGAGTGCAGTACACAATTTGCAAATACATTTTAAATGTAGACCAGAATACTCCAAATGCAGCAGCATTAGGAGATTGTGGCAGATTTCCTTTGTTTGTAACTTGCTTATTACGTTGTGTTAAGTATTGGGTTAAATTACTTTATTTTTGTCAGAACATAGGTTTCAGAAACAAGTGTACAGTTGGTTAGTGAATTATACAACAGTGGTAAATTAAAAATTGGTATCTCATGTAAGAACATTGCTATTTGAGTCTGGTTTTGGATATGTTTGGATGGCACAGTATGTTGGAGATATTTTAAATTAGAAAAAAAACATGGCTATTCAAAACTGACATAGTGATATTGTGTAATAAATATTATTATTATGTTGTTTTCAAATCTATGCTTACTCTTGAAAAGTATTTATATTGTATTCCTAATAAGAAACATCGCATAGCACTTGCTAAACTTCGATGCTCCAATCATGAATTGGCTATAGAAGTAGGTCGTCATAATGATAAATCTCGTGAAGAGAGGATCTGTAAATATTGTTTACATCATGGATACAATATTGTTCAGGATGAAGCCCACTTTATGCAAGAATGTATATTATATCATAATTTGAGGATAAAATACTTTAGACAAGACTTGCATTACCCAAGTGAACAAAATTTTCGTTTGTTACATTATATATTAATTAATAATAAGACTGCTACTTTATGTTCTATTTATGCAATTATTTGATTGAATTATTGTTGAAATGTTTGGAACTTTGGGCCTGAAGCCTTTTTCCTGAATAAAATTCTGTTCTGTTCTGTTCTATTATTAGGATATATTTTAAGAATTTAGAATTTCTCAAAATGTTAAAATATCATGTGAAAATCAATTAAAAGTTTAAAAAAAAATGTATGTACCACCAGAACGAAAACTGTAATAGGCTTAAAATAATGTATACCTTATGGGGTGTATTAAGAATTCAAAACAACGTTTTAATTATTTTTTAGAGAGGGGTCTCTGCCAATCGTTCCACCTCAAGTAAATACGAATCAGAAACTCAAAAGAAAACATCCAATAAGAGGTCAGCTTGTTTTCTCTTAAATTTTCGTTTCCACCTTTGTCTCCTACACTCGTTACAGGTAAATGTTCTCGGACTGGCCATGTGCAACCGAGAGGCGGTCAAGTCTATGAAAGAACGGGGCGGTGATGACGGTCCCGTGATACAAATCAACAGGCAAGTTTTATCTCATAAATTGGTGTTATCAATCCAGTGGAATCATCGTCAAGATTATGCTGTTCTATACATACACTGGTTGTCATATCATTTAGAAAAATAGGTATATTTTCAATAGTATATGAGACCTCCACTACATATAGAGTATCACCAGACCCAAGTTGGGGGCTGGCGACAACTCACGGGATCCATAACCTTAAGCATAAACGAATGATGAACTTGATGACGGTTATTCTGTGAAGTTACATGTGTCCGGCCTGGCTTCTATTGATACAAAAGTGGCGTGGCTTCTTCCTTCAATCATCTATCTCTTTGACCATTTAGCAACCTCTGTTTAAATAGCCAATGGCCCCACGAGAAGGTCACTGCATACCCAAATATGGCATTGCCAAACAGGTTACCTCTCTTACATGTTCCTGTACAATATTGTAGTTTTGGGGAAGACATGGTTACCTGAGGTCACTTATTAAATAAACTAAATTGCCCATGTACCGAAATGAATTCCTCAATTAATAATAAGCTATATAATGTTCGAAAAACCTGATTATCAGTTTTAAATAACTTAATATACTACAAATTACGAGATTCATTCTGATCCTTACACCCCTATTTTAGGTTATTCCACTAAATTATTCTAACCTAGTCAGCCACATTCTTAGAAGTTTACTTTTATCGTTGACGTCACGAATGAGAGTTACATGTATACCGAGCCTGAACTGAACCCCAAACAACCGCTCATCGCCACTGGCTCCTTGAACGACCTTGCAGCTGTCTTTCCCATCAACTGCTTGACTGATTTCACCCCTGCTACATCTCACCGCTTATTCCCGCATGACTCTTAAATAATCCTTTCTATAAATGTATAATATGTATAGACTTATGTTTTATTATATTTCTCTTTAACTGGTGATACTAGCTATATGATATCATACCTTTCCATTGGGTGGTTGGTTGTATATTAGCAGCTTACGCAAAAAGTTATGAATGTATTTTGATGAACTTGTTGATGGTTATGGTAACACCCAAGGAACAATGCATTATATTTTGGAGGTTATCATAAGAACCATGATATATCCGTCCCGTGTAAAAGGGCTTTAATGGCATTATATACCATTATGACAAAGGATATAGGATATTGTATGTCCTGAAATGACATGAGATTCCGTTTATAATTGCGTGACTTATGATGTGAATACATAAACACACAGACGAGGTGTAGCCCAAAAATATCCATATTAATATCATCATAATCATTGTCATCATCCACAGCCTTGCGGGTAAAAAGGTGGGCACTCCCTTCTACTCAGCCACCAAGTTCGCGGTGTCGGCCATGGCGGAGGGACTGAGAAACGAACTCATAGCGATGAACTCCCACATCAGAGTCAGCGTAAGTTGTAGAAGTTTCTTTATGCCGAATGTTAAAGACATCTATTTATCTGCCTTTTATGTAGACCTTATGTCATCTGGTATACTCAGCATACACTTGAATGACCCGTAGGTTATTCCTCTTAAGAAAAGTTATTTTAATGGACTCTTTTATGGATGTATGAGCTTATATCTACAAACTGTTTGTAAACATGTTACGTGCATCAGTCTTGACGAACAAATAAACGTGCATTCTTAAGTGGTTGTTTGCATAGGTGGGGAAACTTAAAGGTCACCAGTGGCAAAATGCCTTTGCACAACACTGGCTCACCTGACGTTCACCAGATATCCTTGTTGAATGATTATTTTGGGGCCCCGTGTGTTATAAACACGTGATTATAAACAACACTAATATACTGTGGAAGGTGTTATTGATGACTTCTGGCCTTTTTTTTATAAAAGATAAAAGGGTTGATAGACGTCACATATCGGAGTAGGTCCCTTTAAGTTTGTATTGTTTCAATCAGATATAGATAACATATATTATTATCGGATACTTACGTTTCCGGTTTGTAAAATACAGTCAGGGTAGCACATACTCTGAACTAAAGTTCTTGTAAAATCTGTTCTAAATTGCTTCTGAAATTTATAAGTAATCAAATCTGTGTATATCTTTTATAAAAGATATAGAAGGATATTTTGCATATATTAATTAATTTGATGATATATATATATATATATATATATATACATATATATATATATATATATACATATATATATATATATATATATATATATATATATATATATATATATATATAGCAAATCAGCCCAGGTTTGGTGGAGACAGAGTTTTCCTATAGGATGAGGGGACCAGAGGAAGGAAAGAAGAGATACAACAGGTTTAAGGTGACAAATACATACTTTATTTATTTATTTATTTTTTAGGGGGGTTAGGTACAGATACCCACCCACTCTTAACGGTCGACAAACAACATTCCTCCCTAAACCCCGCCTGAAGGAACACAGCCACCTTTTGGCAAAATAGTTAAAAAAGGGCTTCCAGCGGGCCCTCGCGCTCGCCTTGCTTCCACCAGCTTTGAATGTCACTCATTGAATCCTATACTACACTGGTACTAGATGCATAAAATAAATAAAAGATAATAAACAAATAAGTAAATATCGTTGTGTTGATCGAACGACGTAATGGCTTAATTCGTATTTATATATACTTGTTGGTTGGAACCTCCGTTTATGATGAAACTCAGAGGCGTTCAGGATTCACTGGGGGGGGGGGGGTGTATGTATGTATGTATGTATATATATATATATATATATGATATCAGCCTACATGAATATCCTTAAACCATTTTGAGACTGAAAACAAGAGGAAGAGTTTGTTACCTGCATACGAAAGTGTACAGTAATGAAACTTAATGTAAACATGACTGATATTTCCATATTTTTATAATTCCAATCATCCCTTCATTTTCGTAGCAGCTATTATACTGTCTGTTTATCCTGAGTATAACATGCAAAGTCTGATGGAGGCCCCGTTCGGCACCCCCTTGAAAGCCCCAACCCCCTGCGGCGGCACCCCCCCCCCCCCCAGCAATTCATATATTTTTTTATTATCAGTTATCGAATGCTCATATTTGATTTGAACCAATATCCTTTCGCCTAGCTTGTCCGTTTGAGAAACATAAGCAAATTTTCCGAAAAAGGTTCCGATCATAATTCCCTGAATATTATCAGATCTGTTTGTTTTACAGCCACTAGAAGCCAAAGACATTGCGGATTCCGTGGAGTACGTGTTATCTGCGCCCCCACATGTTCAGGTAGGGTAGAGGGCAATTCAGATTAGTCAAGTATTTATATTACGCCGATACTGACGTACGAAAATAATCGTGCGTTTGAACTAACATGCTTACAGTTAGATTTCTTAGCTACATGTTGGTCGCCATATCCATCATGGTAGTATTAGTATATAACGCAGGACGCTGTGTTTATATTTTCATTTTTCCCCTGATCGCTATTGGTGCATCTGGAGATTAACTATGCTATTTCCAAGAGAGAACACTGTATTTAATGTATACCTAATATGCATGCCCATTGAAAGAATTATACCATTAAACAAATGTTTCTTGGTCCAGTGTTAATGAGTGTTTTTAATAAAGGTACATATACCTTTACTCCGTTCCTCGACTTCATTTATGCTTTTATGTAGCTTTCAAGATTTTAAAATGTAGCATTCAATAGTTTATATATGTATTTGTGTTTATATAAATAATACGTCCATTAATCCATCTTACTTTTGTTTTAATCAACAGGTGCACGACGTCATAGTGCTTCCGACAGAAGAGACATTATAACTGAAAATGTAGAAGGCGAAGGAACTAAAAAGAAATAAGATGCAAATTCTTTCGAACATTTACTTGACGAACATATTAAAGGGGCTTAACCAAGTGCAATATTGTGCTTAATCTTTCACACTATCTGTTCAGTTTTGCTGTATACAAAAGTGTCCCAGCCAAACTATCCAAGTCTCACTACCTCGCATACGGCTGTTAATACCTTGTTATGGCTTTGAATGTTAGTAAACACAGTCCATGTGTGTCTGTTTACCATTACAAGGCCGCGTCATTGGAGGTCAGATTGTGAGCCACAACACGCGGTTTTTCAGCGAGCGAGAACACGTAGGACATTGTTTTGTCCGAGTCAGTTAGTGCATCTTCTGATTGACATGGGTTGTGGCTCCGCGATGCATACGGCCCCACGCGCTATGTTAAATAATATTTACATCTGTGATCACGTCCGATGCACTGTTTTTTAACACTCGTTTACAGGAATAAGCGAACGGTTTCATGGCAATAATTTGGCAGGTACAGATTTATTTTAAAGGGGAGAAGCTATTTTTCGTGTTAATATAACATGGTTGATAGGTAACTGGGTCCCTTTTAACAAATTCCGTCAACAGTTGATTCCTTTGTTATAAACAGATGTCGATTTTCGTAAGGATCATCGTTAACTAAGCCTTAAAATTTAGAAAATGAATTATGAAATATGGCAAATAATATCTAATACATGTGCTCAAGAAGCTTGTCTTATTGTTCGTTATGGACAAACGTAAAAAAGAACAAAACAGTGGAGTCGCGGGTTAGGGCTGATCAAACTGACTTCAGCAAGCCGAGACCCGCATCAGGACGGAAGACCTAAAAAGTTAGATTCAACGAATTGGCCTCCACAGTCTGTGTGATACTGAGGTCAAGACGAGAAGTCGGACAAGCAAGCAGAGCAGCAGCAACCACGCCAACCAAGCGACGAACGCTGGAACGCCCAAGTGCAACACGCATGCAGACAGTTTGACGCTTGTCTATAGGATCTTTCAACGAATGATGACAGAGCGATCTTTGTTTTCGTCATAAGTCTAGTTATCTTTTAACGTATATCTACATATCGATTAGTTAACGAATGTTGTCTTCTGCAGATGCGGATCCGGAGGGGGGGGGGGGGGGAGAGTCCAGGAGGTCCGGAACTCCCTCCCCCCCCCCCCCTTTCATCCGAAGAGACTTTTTTAAAGGGTTTCAGGCAAAAATTGTTTGGCCTGGATCCCCCTTTTCCGGACCTGGGGACCTTTTTAAGGTTTTTCATTAGTCCTCCTGGGTTGGACCCCCCCCCCCCCACCCTCTTTCCTAAATCGTGGATCCGCCCCTGGATTTTCTTCTCCATTGATCTGAGGCATATCTTACTGTGAGGCGTTCTATACATTCTTCGACGCAGGGTAGAAGGTATCGGCAGCCTGCTACCCATGCAAAGCTCGAGTTTTATTTAAACGAAGACATTGAGGTAGCAGTACATACAATACTGATCAGACAAATTCTAGTAAAAGTAGATGGTCACGCGATTTCAATAGGTGCTTTTTTTCAATTTCGTCTGCTTGTCGAACGGTTTTTTTCCCCAAGTTAAGACAAAAATGTTATTCTGTTGGGAAAAATCATTAATATTACCTAAACGGTTGATTTAAGTGTAATCATGCAGCAGTTATTAATAACGGGGCTTGTTTTTCTTGTATAGTTTGTCTTTCCGTCCGTCATGACGGCTTGACAACGGAAACTGCGGAAGCCGAAATTGCTTAAAACGTCAGTTTTCCCCGCCAAGCTCACCACCATAAATTTTGTGTAACATTTTTTTCTTCATTATTTAGTGAATAAAATACGACCATATAAGCCTCATATGTAAAAAAAAACACACAGCAAATATTTTGATCCGACCATTTGAATGGGTGTTATATATCCACTTGTATCATGACTTGCAGGCCTCTGTCAGTTTATTTAAAAAAGGTCTGAATGTCATGTTGCCATTGCTATTTGTAGAGGGAGTTGTTCACTCCCTAGACCTGTTAAGCGAGCTGTACTTACCGCTGCATCAGTCAAAATTTATAGATCTAAGATATTTGTCTCTATCTGCTTTGTACGTAATAATTTTATGTAAATTACTTTTTATATAGACTGGAACAGTCGATGCTGTAATTAAGAAAATTCCTCCCGCTTCCAGAGCCATCAAACTTGCTCTTGCTGTGGCGCAACGTTTAAAACAGATGCTGCCACCTCGCGATAAATCTTTAAACTAATTTACGGCTCTCCGACCGATTCATTCAATTTTTTTATAAGAGCTGGCTCTGAGTTACGGTTATCGATACATGGAATCACGATTTCTTTTACGCATTTGAGTAGCAAACATAAAAACTTAAGCCCTAGCAGGGCTACTTTTTTATACCAAGGCAGAGCAGCTGGAGAGACAGAGTGCCAATGGCGATGTGGTGTGTGTGCGATAACCATGCATTGAGCATATTTTACTGAGCTCTTGTTATATATAAAATGGAGGTATTGTGCTTTCACCTCAGTTCGTGTGTCTGTTGCCAATTTTGCACAAAAAGTAATGCACAGAATTTGATGAAATTTCCAGGATTAGGTGGACACTCAAAGGACAATCCATTTGATTTTGAAGGTGATGCGGATCATCATTGGTCATCATTTATTTTATTCATAGGCTTCTTTTCCTTTGTGACACTGCGCCATTCCCTTTGTCCCCAGGTTCAAGTCGCCCATTGACGCGAATTAAACTGCTTTAAATTACTTTAGTAGTGTTAACCTGGTTAATCAGTTGTGTGGTCCACCAATGATATATGGTGTATACGATAGATTTCCTTCAACAAATGTCTTTAACAATCCTATGAACAAAATTGCATTTTTAAATTTTTAGGGCACTTGTCACACAAAATGTTTAACATATCTACCAACCACCGCCCAAAAGTTTTCTTTCTTTTGAATTTAAATAGTTATTTATGTAACAGTTTAGCAAATGTATTTTCCTTTTTTAATTATACATTTCTTAACGAGTTCACCTGTTTTTTCATGATTGATTTTTATGGTTTTTCATAAATTTAACATTAAAAAAAATTATTTGAATTTTGCGCAAATACAAGCAATGTAATAATATTTTTATTTATTCTGTGGTTTAGATATCTGGCAAATCTGAAAATATCATTGAGAACACTTTACCAAAACCGTACTTAAGTACATGTGTATATGAGATATATCTAAATGGATCTGGCTGTCTGAGAAATAATGCACATACAGT
Source organism: Sipunculus nudus (assembly GCA_026874595.1). Taxonomy (NCBI): domain Eukaryota; kingdom Metazoa; phylum Annelida; class Sipuncula; order Golfingiida; family Sipunculidae; genus Sipunculus; species Sipunculus nudus. The sequence continues at coordinate 64,372,774 of CM049316.1, read as the reverse complement.
GTCCGTTGAGTCTGTCAAAATACATCCATTCAGTAAGTCTGTGATTTAAAAGGTAGTTTTGGGATAATTAAAGCTTTTGCAATTCCTTACATACAAGAATTCTTGACTGTAAATGTACAGTGGTATGAATATTTCTTATAAATGTTCTTTCGAGGCACCCGTTTAATGTAAACATCAAATATTTAACACGACAGACACGATCTGTCCTTTTAATCTTTTAATCAATAGGAATTGCTAGAGATTGGGATATTTAATACTAGAGCATTTTAAAGGACTGTCAGATTGAACGTTAAGTTTTCTCTTAGTTATTTAGTGACTTTAAAGCATATTTTCCACTGTCTAAAATATATGCGATGATGCGAAGCGTTTTCCCAGTGCGGATCTTCAGTACCAATAATACTCTGCTGTTAGCGGAATATATAATTAGTTTCGTGGATTTAAAGCTCCTGAGATTAAAACAAGAAAATGTTTCGTAATAAAAAAATAGACTAGCAGGGTGGTGTTAAACAGGTATGCAATCAAAAAAATAGAATTGCCATCAACTAAACAGTTACGTAATTAACCAAACAGGTATACAATCAACAAAACAGGTATGCAGTCGACTAAACAGGTATGCCATCAACTAAACAGGTATGCATGTAATCAACCGAACAGATATGCAACCAACTAAGCAATTATTCAAACAGCCAAACAGGTATGCATTCAACAAAACAGGTTTGCAATCAAACATACAGGTGTGCATTCGACCAAACGGGTATGCTGTCAACAAAACATGTATAATCAACCAAACAGGAATACAATCAAACAAATAGGTACGCAATCGACCAAACAGGTATGCAATCCACACAACAGGTATGAAATCGACAAACACAGTTATTCCATCAACCAAATATGATTGTAATCAATCAAACAGGTATGCAGTCCACCAAACAGGCATGCTATCAACAAAACAGGTATACCATCAACAAAACAGGTATGCCGTAGAAAAAGGTATGAAATCAACCAAACAGGTATAAAAATCAACCGCATTGGTATGCAAGTAACCAAACAGGTATGCAATCAGCAAAATAGGTATGCAATCTGAATAAAAATTTGTATGAAATTTCTTTTATGTTTTCACAAGAGTCATTTTTCCTCCATATGAAAGATCCCTTTTGAGCCGTTTTACACTATTAACGACCAAAAATGGGTTAACTATCATTGTACTTTTATTAACTTAAAATTGGATAAAACTACAATCATTTTTATTTTATTTTTAAACATGTTTTACCAGGATAGCCTATTCAGCCGATTTTTCAGTAGGGTCCTGGTTAAAGTTAGTTACACTGTGACAAAAAAAAAATAAATAAAAAATACATCATACGGATTGGATATGACGTAATGCTATGTCGAATACATGTATCAGTATGCAGTGTACAAGAATAAAAATGTTTTGTTTTCAGACACATGTCGTAAATATAAGACTATGAAAATATAAAAAAGTACATATCTAAATCTCAGGTAATTGATAAAAAGGTAGGTTTATGGTTAATATTAGTGAAAATATAAAATTGTGCCATCGCATAAAACATCTATATAAACGTTTACAATGGTCGTTATTTGAGGCAGACTTTAAAGAGAAAAAGTGCTGCTTCCATCAATAAAGATCTGCATAACTAAGAATAGACATAAAACGATCATGCTAGGCACGGGGAATATCAAATTATGGCTGTCAGAAAACGTTTTTATTTTAGCATTCGTTGCAACCCTAATAACCGTTTACAAAAATATATTGAATTCAATATTAAATATACGTCTTCGGTATACCAGCTTTCATCGCCTCAGATTTCTTTAATGGGGTAAATGTTCCTTTCTTTCTCAACGCGCCTTTGTGCCTTTGCATTGTGCTTAACAATGACCTCTAGCAGTTACGTACATGACTCGAGTCCGGACTTGGACTTGAGTTCCGACTCAAATCCAGTTTTTTAGCTCAGCTGACTGAAAGTCATCTGAGCTATAGCGATCACTCTTTGTTCGCGTCTGTCTGTCTGTCCGTCTATTGGTCTGTTCGTCCGTCCGTTAACCAGGCACAAATCGTAACCGCTGGACCTGGATTCTTCTTACTTCACATGCAAGAAGGCCCATGACAAATCTCCTTGGAAACCTGACATTAGGTCTCTGTTACTAACATCCTCCGAGCTATGGGGCTCAGAAGTATCCCCTAAAATCATTTAAAATGATATAAATGCTCAAGTATCTAAACAACTATTACATTAATCACCATAATTCTTTGCATGCATATTGATCATGGAGTGTTTCATCATTTCCTGAAGAACAGTGTTGCCCCCTGTATTTTTTTATTTTTTATTTTTTTACGCATTTTTTTCTTTATTTTTGACACCTTTGAAGATGCGGCCGTCCGTTAACAGTAGACAAATCATAACCAATGGAACTACAATCTCTTACCTAACACCAGGGAGGCCCATGAAAAATCTCCTATGGAACCTGAAATTAAATCTCATATCCTCCGAGCTATGGGGCTCAGAAGTACCCTCACAATAATTTTGAATCTGAACAAATAATACATTGATCTCCATGAGTCTTTGCATGCATATTGATCCTGGAGTGTTTGAATAGTTCCTGAAGATGAGTGGCGCCAGCTGGAATTCTTTTTAATCTCTCTAATATTGAGACCTTTGATGATGCGGTCATCCGTTAACAGGGCACCAATCGTAACCACTTGACCTAAAATCTTCTTACTTGACATCCTGAAAGGTTCATAAAAAGTCTACTTGGAAACCTGAAATTAGGACTCTGTTATCCATATTCTCCAAGCTATTGGGCTTATAAGTACCCCTCCCCCCAGAATTTTTTTTATTCAAAAGCAGGGCACAAATCATAGCAATTGGACATAGAATCTTTTTATTTGACATCGAGGGAGGTCAATGAGTCTCCTTTGAAACCTTAAAAGAGGTCTCTGTAACACATATTCTCCGAGCTATTGGGCTTATAAGCACCCCTCAGAAGTAGTGGCCCATGGGCCATGACGCTCAGCTGGATTCAAGGAATGTTGAACAATGAGCAAAATGACTGCCAGTGTGCCAAAACATCATGAATTTTGTAAAGAGCCCTTAGAAATGTCTGGTTTACGAGAAAACTCTCCAAGACGAATTGACATGCCAAATTTCTGACCAATACCTTGAACCACTCCTAAGATACGAGCAATTTTCACCCAAAGCACATGTACGGATGGACTCCACAGATACCTAATTTCAGAGACCTAATTTCAGGTTTTCACCTCCCTGGATGTTAAGTTAGAAGATTCCAGGTCTAGCAGTTACGATTTGTGCCCTGTTAACAGATGACAACTTCTTTGAAGGTATCAAAAATAAAGAAAAAAAATCGTAAACATTTGAAAAAAAAATACAGGTGGCGCCACAGGTTTGCAGGAACTGATGGAACACTCCATGATCAATATTCAAACAAAGAATCATGGTAATTAATGCATTAGTTATTCACATAATTGAGCTTTTGTATCAAATTTTTAATTATTCTGAGGGGTACTTACGAGCCCTATAGTTTAAAGGATATGGGTAACAGAGACCTAATTTCACGTTTACAGCGAGACTTTTCATGGACCTCTCTTGTTGTCAAGTGAGAAGATTCAAGGTCCAGCGGTTACAATTTGTGCCCTGGTGATCAAGGCAGTAGTTATTCAGGTACTGAAGCTTTTGTATCAATTTTTATTATTCTGAGGAGGAGGGGAGGGGGGGGGGGGGTTCAGGTTCAAGGAGATTTTTAATGGACCTCCCTGGATGTTAAGTTAGAAGATTCCAGGTCCAGCATAACATTATGCCAAGCGCTAGATAGTAAATATATTACTTTTGCGGGGGCTCCAACATGTGCACCTTACATGAAAATATATATAAAAAGAGAAAAAGTGACGCATATCAGAGGGCTATATAACTTATAACATTTTTATTATCATTCATCTATCTAAAAGGCGTCACACTTACTCTTCACCGACACTTCGATTTCAGACAAACACGGCTATATCATTAATGACCGGTGGAACCCGCACGACATACACAGGAGTCCGGCATTCTAACCGCTTCGCCAAAAAAGCAAGCTGCCTTTGCAAGGAAGTTGGAACGCTTACATGTGCAATCATATGGTTGCTCCATAAATAATATGCTTGTATCCATCTTGACATAGTTTTCTGATTGCCTTTCGCCCTGTACTTAAAGTGAATATGTTTAATGTTATTGTTTAATTATAAGCGTTCGCATGACTATGTCGTCGAATATTTAAAATATTGTACAGGCGATCGACACGTCGTCACAAACGTGTTATAATATTTCTTGTCTATAATATGGCGCGACGTCGCACGTGCCTGTGACGTCACGTCGTGCGCACGCGCGACGACGTCAGAGTAGACGTTAGAGGATGGGGGATAGAGATATATGTTTTTTTTTTTCAAGAAGAATTATCACAGGGACCGCTAGAATAATATCTTCTAGAAGCAGTCTGTGAGGTGATATATATATATTAACAACGGAACACCTCTGTGGACATTTTCTGTGAATGTTTATTTAAATAGGCCATATATGGGGAAAATAATATGAACTGTACGGCAAGATGGACAATCGTTAATAAAACTTAAATTTTGTCGTGTTGTGCTCAACGAAATAGACACACCACTCCAACGGCTACATAGATCTATATCCTAGAAATACGTCCCTCTAACCTTTCGGGAATTCTACTGAACATTTGTAGAGCCCAAATGACGTCATGAGTACAGTCGCCTTTGTAACGTCCGCACGATTACCAACGACGGTGCTTAGTAACACCACTGTCGTCACCAGCTTGACTGACGTAAACATTCTGGTTCGTGTAACAGTATCCTTGAATATCAGTCGAGCTGTGTATCTGCTGCTGCAGATTACATCTTTTATCGAGATTTCTAGCGATATCATTCCGTTTGAACCTCCTCATGGAATACGGTAAGAATACTATCATTTTTTATTTCTTCTGTTTATAAACGTTAAAATCATGAGTTCAGGCGCGTCAGTTAATTCTTAAGGTGCATAATGCTATAAATTATAGTCCGTTCCTGTACCCCTGTCCACCTGAATTTTCGAAATTATCTCTACACAAGAAAAACTTGGCAAACAAAATTTGCACCAATGGCATAGAGAGGCAAAAGCGTAATTTTTTGTACCTTACCTACTCAAGATATAAATATTATTTACTTAACGGCCTGGTTGACATGTCAATGGTGTTCTGTGAAAGCGTTAAAATATTATAATTACCTATATATAGGCCTATTACTTAGGCATGCGTTAGTTTCGTTAAAATTTAAAATATACCATGTTTTAAAAATTTAATCGTTGTGTAAGACAAAATTTATAAATTTAAGGCGTAGGATTTTCGCCATGTGGGAAAAGGGATGTGTGATCACCCTTGATAGCCTGGACGAACGTCTTTCTACGTGTGACGGGCTGTCAGTCGCGAGGACGACTCTATACAGATTTCTGAAGAGTAATGGTTTTGCATTCAATGAAATATAAAACGATTTTCTTAAATTGTTATGACATAAATGTATAATTTCATTTCAATTGATTTGTAGGCTGCATGTATACACATACCGATTGTTGGTATAAGAAAAGTTTTCTCGCAGGCGGCGGTTTGATTCCCTGATATAATTATACGCACTTAAATGGCTATCATGACGGCAAGATATTCAAGAAAACATATTTCATGTATGTCATGTACATAATAAAACTATATTATCAAATGAAATATTGTTGTTATCAAAAATGAAAATAATCCTCGCCTTTTATATAATTAATAATTATCTTTGAATTATATTCGTCAACATAATTAAATAATAAAGCTCTTCTATTTAAATTATAAATGAGTCGGATTTTCAGAAAAGGGGAAACGACTATAACCTTTATCAACGAGAGGATATTATGATTTGGCGGGCCCACTACATCCGTGATATCCGTAGGTATAGGCGAGAAGGCAGATCCATTATCTACCTGGACGAAACATGGGTAAACAGCGGACATTGCCACAAAAAAGAATGGATTGATAGGCGAGTTATAAATATTATCTACCTTTATAATATATACATGTATATATATATATATATATATATATATATATAAATATATATATATATGTATGTAAAATAATACAACAAAATTATATTGTTTTAAAATCCGAAACAAGTCCACGAAATTCTATAACTGATAATCATAACTAAGAATAAATTATAATATTATATATTTACTAATCAACCTCAAATTATTTAAATTAAGCTGAAATATACTAATGTATAGACTTCAATAAAACATCACGGAAGTGTTCCATATGATCCAGCCGAACTACAAGTATACTACTTGGAATCCACGCTAGTATACTAAGTTACACACGCGCACTCGTATAACAAAACATAATTATTTACAGCAATGGAAGAGGAAGAAAGGTCAATTGCACGGTCGGTCGTGGGGCCCGCATCATAGTGGTTAATGCTGGCAATGAACATGGGTTTATTCCAGGAGGAGAGTTGATATTTCGAAACTTAGGCTCGAATGACTATCATGAAGAAATGAACGGGGAGAGGTTTCTGAATTGGTTTAATGTATATCTATTTAGTTAATTCATTCACTTAAAAAATAAAGTTGGCTTCTATTATGATATGTACCAAATAATGGACAGTGTCGCATATAAAAAACCCGTTACAAAATAGAATTAGAAAGAACTGATATACCTCTTTTACGTATCCATGTATGACCACCGTATAACTCGTGATTGTATGTGGGGTAGGATGGTATGATTGATCGGCATGTCATACTTTTTTTACTCATTTTCACTGTATATTTCATATGATAGTGTGGTAGCAGCATATATCCCCACGCGCCAATTAATATATATCATATTTGATTTTACTTAATTGAAAAATAAGCATAAACATAATTAATAACATAGGTATAAAATAAAAACAACATGATATAAAATTAAAAATGCTTCCATGATATTTTAAATTATGCTTGTACCAAATATTCCGAGCGGTTCCGTCATTGTAATGGACAACGCGGTGTACCACAGCGTGCTGTGTGAAGGAAGCCGCATACCCACAAGAAAATCAGATCTCCAGGAATGGCTGCGTTGCAAAAGTAGCTATTAATTATTGTATTTTAATTATCGAATATTTATTTAAAATTACATATATCTTTTAACATGCATGTAATTTAATAATGTATAAATTGCAGTTATATGTATAAATTAATAACTTTATTGAATCAATACTATAAAAATCAATCAAAGTTTCATTTATATACTGTGACTTCATCTAAATATATTTTATGAGAAACGCCAATAAATACAGAGATTTAATCTAAATTTTTTTCGACCTGGACCTAATTTTACGGATCTTGGGACATTTTCTTCTGTTTATTAATTATACTCATAAATTGTGAAGTAAGTCATTTTCCTGTATGTAACATCGCTAGACATCGAATACTCTGAAGACATGTTACTTGTCGAGTTAAGGCAGATAGCTCGTAGAGCAATGGTGAAGAAAGAGGATGTGGTGGACAAGTATGCCGCTGATTGCGGCCATCTTGTAAGTATTTTTTCAGATAACGTAACATTTTATTAAAATATTATCCTAACCGTTAACTAAATAATTATAATTATTAGTGGACACACTGGACAGCTGAGTGGTAAAATGATCGCCCCCCTGCGCTAGCTGGTGATCCGGGTTTCATTCTCAGCTTAACTATGAGAGTGCATGGTTGTAGTTGCAGTTCAAGATCAGTTTTTTTTTTTTCCCGGGTCCTCCGGTTTTCCCCACCTTGTCCCATAACCAATATACCGTGCGCCAACATCTGAGCCATCTGAGATATTGCCTTATATTTGTTATAATAACTAGTTGTACAAAATAAACCAAATACCGTAAATATTTATATTTTCAGCTATATGAATAACTCAGTTGAATACAAATATCGTGTAACACTATTATTTGTAGGTAAATTTGATATTATTTGTCTTACACCAATTACGATGTTTAAGAATATATTAATAATTAACATATATATATATATATATATATATATATATATATATATATATATATATAATTAATATAGTGCAAGTGTTCCTTATTCAGGTACTAAGACTTCCCCCTTACCATTCGAATATGAATCCCATCGAGTTGTGCTGGGGTTATATGAAAGGTTTCGTGGCGTCAAATAACAAGACCGGAAAACTGGGTGACGTGATCCAGTTGTTCAGACAGGCACAGGCCAACGTGTCACATGGTAAGGATCATATATATATATATATATATATATATATATATATATATATATATATATATATTTATATATATATACATGCATAACACTGTTACATAATCATATAATATCTGCAATTATCATTTTTTTGTTATTCCAGAATTACGTGATATGTATCATTAAGCAAATATGGATATTTGTTTTTTAATTCTGATTTTAATTTTATTTTATTAAAATTTATTAAATTTTATTTTATTATTAATTTATTAAAATTATATTTAAATAAAATATGTGACGAACAACATAAGGATAATTACACTGTGACAAATGTTAAAAAAATTAATTACTTTGGTGACAACTTATGCATTAATAAATTGTTTATATATATATATATATATATATATATATATATATATATATATATATATATAAATATATATATATATTATATATATAATTATATACACAAACATAGAGCAAATGTGGGCTGGATTTGTTAGACACACCATCAACATTGAGGACCAGTACTGGGCCAGCGACAGGGCCATTGACCAATGTAGCCCCGAAGTCATAATAAACACAACAGATGCTGACGACGAGGAGGAGGGGGAGGGGGAGGAAGACGAGGATCTTCTCGCCCGAAATGTAGTCATGATAGTTATATTAAAATACTTGATTAACAATCTTAATATATATGTAAAAATATGTTTCATATCAAAACTCATATGTATCATCGATATTATATTAATATTATGTATATGCCTAACATTTCTCAATCATATGCAAAATATATATTTTAAATATTTAATTTCATCCGTAAACACATGTGGATCTTGCCGATATTATGTATATCATTCAGGATGATTTAGAAAGTATTTGCCCATATAGTATCAGCTACTCAATGTAATCAAGATAATTCATCTAGTACATAGCTTAATTCGACCAGGAACATTATTTGGGTTACCAACTTAACATTCAGGCATCAGTATACAGCTGCCCCTACTGCCTGTCACCAGACGGAGAAGACAGCTCCTGGCTAGGGTGTGACGGCTGTGAAAGATGGATCCACAAAACCTGTTTAGACAGGTAGATAATCATAGGGCATAAATATATACATATATACGTACTAAACAATTTATCACCACCGACAACAATATGTACTTTTCAAATCATATATGTTAAGTATCCCTTGTGTAATTCACTGTCAATGTCCGTTTTTACTGTATTTTCAAGGATGTTTTCAAGCTAGTTCGTTTCTGCTCAAGCGTTTAACACACACACACACACACACACACACACATATATAATTTATTATTATTTCAACAAACGTCATATAAAGTAATTTTTATAAAGCTATATATACAATGTAGCATTTAAAGTAATATCAATATTTAAATACCATCATGAAAAAAAAAACCTTTTACTTGAAAACATTTTCAATAAATTTCAGTGTGCAGCTAGAACAGGCCCTTCAGTCCGTCAATGCGGCCTTGCCCTGGCGTTGTGTATTATGTCGCGTTTTGGATATCCAGACAGGTGGAGCTGAAAATGCGCTCATTCAATGGTGATTAGCCCTGTCCGCCAGGTTTACGCCCACAATTTTAGAATGTTCACACCAAAGTTCAGTTTCATGCTGGCAGCTTCGATACAAATAAACAATTATAAAAGATATTGAAAACATCAATTTTATACTCCTAATAATTAATTAACCATTCAAACAAATTAACTGTTCATCGAAATACCAAAAATGTAATATTTTGCTATTACGCGACCATATCTCTTTATTAAGCAAAATAGGTATATAATGAATATATTGGACCTTCACACATTTTACAAACAAAAATATATTTATATTTTCACATCATTTATCACCTGTAATTTTCTATTTCAGATGGAATTCCCGAACATCATTACATCTCTTGTGTTCTCGTTGTTTGTTTGTCTTTTTATGGCACCTTTGCATCTCTCCTCTACGATCCCTTTCCCCTTTTTAACTCCGCCTGGTGACCATAACGGTTACCTGCCGGTCCAAGCCCGGGAAAAGGAGGAAGGCTGGGGTTTTGAGAAACCTACTCATGCCCGTAAATTCACGTTTCCTTTATTTATCCTTTTTAATTATTTTTGTTTATAAATTTATTAAAGTTAATTCACTGTTCATCACACATTTTAATTTTAATAACATCAATAACGATCAGCTTGTTACTTGTTTTATTATTTACAGATATCGTAATTCAACACGCGTTGTTTAATTTTTCCGCCGCCAGATGTCCCGTCATCAGGGCATCCTAGTTGCTCCGTTGGAATGCCCTAATTATGACGTCATCACGGTTCCATTTTTTACTGATTTCACATTGTTGGCGGCAAGATGTCGCTACAGAATAGACTTGTTTCTCATAAAATCGTTTTAAATTGTTTATAAGAAAATTGAATGAGGTAGGTGACCATATCGAATCAAGTTTTTTACGCTTTTTATTCTTTCTGCCCTTGGTGCAAAAAAATTTAGGGAGGCTTTGACTTGCCAAAAATAATCGCGAAAAAACAGGTGGACAGGGGTACTGGAACGGACTACCCCTGCCCACCTGATTTTTTTAAAGATTTTATTTTATTTTATTTATTTATTTTTTTTTTGCAATTCAAAGAATGCCAAAACTTGTTCCCTCTCGGCCAGAGAGATGAAAATGTTTAATAAACTATTTCGAGAACAATAGCCATCCTTGTGTAATATTCCTGTAAACAATTTAAAACAATTGAATGAGAAACTATTCTATAACGACATCTAACTATAAATTGCACAAACCTATGAAATGTAAATGGCAGGGAACAGTGATGAATTCATAACAGACGTTAAGCACAAAAGAAGCACCAATATTCATGGGACCAATGATAAAGAGCTGCTGATCCCTATTTACATGCAGTGAGACTTGTATGTTCTTCTTGTGCACGCGATTCATTGTTTCGTCACAACCTAACATGTTTAAGCATACCCATATCCCTGAAGAATAAACAATGTTCACTTGTTAGGGACGCTATGAAAAGGTATGTTACCGACTGCATTTCTAATAAGCCTACTATTTCTGACTAATCTATCTATATATAATCCGCTTATACATATTCTTTCTATATACATGTATAATTATCATACGTGTCCTATATTAGATATAAAAGCTGGATTATAATTAACATAATTTTTATAATTAATTATTAAATAATTAAATTTCTTAAATTAGCTTTAAGGAAGGTTTTTATTTACCTTGTTGAAAATTAGGTCTTTTAATCCTCTTCCCTGTGCTATAAGGTTTTCCCTTGAAATGTAACAAATACATTTGTTCATAGCAAAAAAAGGTGGACATGAGGGGACGAAACGGACAACAGTTTCTCACAGGGGCATAGCCAAAAGGGGTGCCGCACCCACCCCCTTCCGACATTGCATACATAATATTGATCAACAACTATCGAGACACTGAATATCTGTTAACAAAATTAAACCTTGAAAGCAATTAAAAAAACCCATAAAAACATCAATTATGTTGCATTTTAATGTTAAAATTTTCATTTTTCATTCACAGAACCCAAGCCCCATCTTACTTCATGTTCAGTGGAAAAGGCTCATTTTGTTCTTCCGTAATAGCGGAGTGTGACGTCAGAGTTCACCGTGGTCCAAGAGATACCAAGGGACACCAAGCGACACAGCTGTGTCTATCTGCCAAAGGAGGGCACAGCTGTTGTCAATCTCGACATTCCTCATGGTAATTAAATGATAATTTCACGTTTGTGTGAAAGCAAAAGAGGGATTAGCAGTTCTCATATATTTTATGGTGCGCAATTAATCTCCTACAAGACGAAGAAAAACTGGTCATTGCAGGGGGCGACGAAGTCCTAGGTTCGTGAAACGTCTCCCGCGTGCTAACTCTAGCCAACCTGCCCAAGTGGATGGGCGTGGCTAGAGGTCCGGCCAAGAAACTGTCTTACAAGGCGATTGTCATGTCAGCAGACGGCGCCTGCTGGGAAACTGTTCATTACCACCAGGTGTCGCTGGCTTCTCCAGGCCAAGCGCTGGTGAAGTTTGAATTTGATCAACCAATGGAGCACCTTGAAATCACATATGGTATGTTTACATTTTATAACATATCTATGTCAAAAAGAAATTCATGCATGCTATATATTAATATAAAGGGCATTCACTATGCATTTTAATTGAAAGCAGTTGTTTTCGATATTTTTTTGGAGTAAAATCACATCATATTCAGTTTGTCCAGGTGCATAAAATCTCAGTGCAATTGGGAAACTACATACTGCAGAAAATAGGAGCGAATAAATAAATTTCTGGTCTCTGAAGCTAACGTTAGACTGAAAGCAAAATTATTTGATAATAACTGTATAATCTATTGTTTAAATTTCATTTTTTATGTTGTTTTTTTTTTCAATTTTAATATTTTAATTTTTTTCAGACCACTTACTCAAAGTTCACTCGGAAGATCTCAAATTGTTCTGCCACATGTAGGTCATAGCGTGATGTCAGAGTTCACCTATATACAGGAGACAGGTGGCAGTACCGAGCAACACAGCTGTGTCTATCTGCCAAAGGAGGGCACAGCTGTTGTCAACCTCCAAATTCCTGAAGGTATTTAAATTTCATCTCCACCTTTATGTAATAATAACCGTATAATCTATTTTTAAACACTTTATTTTTTGTTTATTTTAAAATTTTAAAATATGATTTTTTTACAGAACCTAAGCCCACTTTTAGGTCATGTTAAGATGGAAGATCTCAGGTTGTTCTGCCATACTAGCGCCAAAGTATGACGTCAAAAATCACGTTCGTTCAGGAGACAGATGGCAGCACCGAGCAACACAGCTGTGTTTGTCTACCAAAGAAGATCACAGATGTTGTCAATTTCGACATCCCTGAAGGTTTCTTTGTATAAAATATGAAATTAAGTTAAGAATATTAAAACAGCAGTTAATCAAAATCAATAACAATGAACTTTAAAACACAGAACATTTTTATTATATTCCGTTAAAATATTATTTAAAATGCTTAAAACTTCTATCGTTTTATTCAAATTGCTCATTATCGATGACGATGTTTTCGTTTATTTTTTAGGTCTCCTACGACTCGGAGGACCGAAATAATGAGGAAAATTACTTTGAATGAGGCTTACTGAACCTTCGAATCACAATAAATGCCGAAGGAAAACACTAAAATGTATCACATAATTAATACAAATTTGTTGAATAAACGTTAATGCTACTTTAGTCTTCGTTCAATCTAATGGATCTATTTTTGCAGTCTGTTGACTGAATGGTTGATTCAAAGATCAGCATATATTAATGTGCGTGTATGGATTCGTGTTTTGTGCCCCTGTGTGCGCGGGGGGGGGGGGGGGGGTGGGGAGGTGAGAATTTCGGCGTATGAAGCAACTTCAATTTTGCCAATATACGCAAACGGTTATATATAGGCTTATACAAAATCCATTGCTAACGACCAATTTGAACAGGCTGTCAAAAATGCATAAATTATTTATAATGTATTTATTTTATTTAATACTAAGGTAATAATGAGGTCTGTAACGATAACATTTATCCAAGGATTCGATATGTGTAACAATACTTCAATCACGATACAATATAATATTATGGTATATAAAAGCAGTATTGGAGTACAGATTCCATGCCATTGCCCTTGTCTGTATCTGGTGTTATAATATAACATGCAGAGTCACTCTGTGCACGAATAAACCCGAGAATGTGGACCGAATAAGTGGGTGGCGGAGGCTGGCATTCATTAGAAAATAGGATGGCAGAGAATACATAAACCAGTACATATCATCGCAATGTCAGCTGTTTGATAAAGAAGCCTATGTCCAGATGAAATAGTTTGAAGACTTTTCATATTTGAATTTAAGAAAAATGATATAACCGAAAATGTTTAACCGTTGCAGATAATGCAGTTTTTATATGGTGACCGGAATGTGAAAACTGACCGGCGTAGGTATCTGTGGCCTTTTGCGAAAACAACATTCTGCACAAATATTTTTATAGCCTCGCACCGTGCAAAAGAAAATATTATTCAGTTTAAACAAACTTTTTGCCCTGGTGCACAGCTGAGAATTACACGGGGGGGGGGGGGTAGGTAATCGATTATAACCAAACGATCACGCAAAAAGATTCAGATGAAAGATGCACGACTGCCCTTCATGCTAACCCATTTCTTTTTTCTAACGATCAAGTCAAAACAAAATCTGTGACGTCATAATCGTTATGACGTCATTACAATATCATATGAACCTGGCGCTGCCAGGTGGCGTCGTAAATGCGTGAGAATCGCGTTACCAGATATCGTCCCTGGAATATGCTGTATATATTACGGAATAACTAACATTATATATTCAACACGGCTCCTGTTATCCTATCAATTAGTACAAGTGATGCAACCATAACAAATCTGATGTACAATTTATCTTTATTTCTATTTTCAGTATATTTCAGTGTAAATATATATTTGATTACATTGTGTCATAGCAAAATATATTATAGAATGCTTAAAGTCAGTTTCATCCCCTCATGTCCACCTGTTTTTTTGCTATGAAAATGTTTATCAGTTACATTTCAAGGGAAACAGTTATAGTGTAGAGTTGATCGAGGATTAAAGGACATAAATACAACAAGGTAAATAAATACCTATATACATTACACCTTTTTAAGAAAGAGAGTTATTGGAAATATATGAGAAATCAGTCTACATTTTTTAACATATCAGACTCAATTATGGCGGTCACATGCAATAACAGCCTCAGTTGACAGCTGCTGATTGCAAGATATCATGTAAACACTCTAAAATTGACCATAAAGGTATCACATTATATATAAAAAAAAGCAAACTCATATTAGGGATCAGGCTTTTGGAAAATTAACAATTCATAATTGCAAGACCAAAATTATGTGAAAATAATTAAACAATGCATTGAAAACACAGATCATGATGGAACATTTAGCCCATTTGTTAGCGACACGATAAAAATGTTATCAAAGGGACAAAAATTAGTTACTCTTCATATGTAAAAAATAAAAGCAAGATAGCAGAATAGGGAAAAAAAGAAATAAAAAGGTTACAAAAGTCATACAAATTAAATGTTTATGGATAAATAATAAGTGACCCAAAAGAAATATTAATGGCAAAAGTTAATTCTTTAATCATCTATAAATGTCCAATAATATTAGCTTAGGTGACATTATCAAGTTTTGTCAAAATATACAGACAAAATACCAAAGGTCAACACAGAATGGGCTGATGACATTGAGGAACAAGAATTATTGAAAAGCATAAAAGTATGCAAAATGGTAAATCTCCAGGCAGTGATGGTCTCACAGTAAAATTTTACAAATGTTTCTGGAATGACATCAAACAGTATTTTATTAATGCTATGACATATCCATTTAATTTGGTCAATTTTCAATAACTCAAAGACAGGATTTAATAACTTTGTTACCAATGAAAAAAAATGGAGACCATTAACTTTATTAAATATTGACTACAAAATTATTACAAAAAGCCTAGCTTGTATACATAATAAAAAGTATTTTGCCAGAGTTAACCAATGATGATCAGACTGGTTTTATGAAAGACGGATAGGTGAAAACATATATAAGATCAGTAGTCTCATAAGAGATGTTGATGAAATAAGCTTAATACATTGTTAATGGCAGTAGATTTTGAAAAAGCGTTCGATTACATAGGACCGTTTTCCATGCTCGCGTTTCGGCGCGAGTTTTTTTTTTCCGCGCGGGGAAAAATTCGCGCATCGCGGAAACGCGATCATGGAATATAATTATATCATATTACACTCAATGAACTTTGTTCTCAATATAATCTCTATTATAATATGTACAGTAAATAAAAAGATTTCAAGCGGTGTCATAAATAATGGAACGATCTCGCCTTTTTTACCGGATACAAGAGGGGTCCGGCAAGGATGCCCACTATCACCTTGCTTGTTTGTTTAAGTATAGCATTATTAGCAGTTGTGATACGGTTTGATGAAAGTAAAAAAGGTATAACTATTGATGATTTAGAGAGTAAAAGATTACAGAACGCTGATGATACCATATTCGTAGTATTAATATTCGTAGATTATCATAAAATCTTACAGCTATTTGAGGATTTTAAGCATATTTCAGATCTTTCAGACAAAACAGTTATAATTCCTATAAGAAAAGACAATCATTCGTTAAAAACATAATTCAGGTTTAAGGGAAATTTTTTTTTTCCGCGCGGGGAAAAAATCGCGCATCGCGGAAACGCGATCATGGAATATAATTATATCATATTACACTCAATGAACTTTGTTCTCAATATAATCTCTATTATAATATGTACAGTAAATAAAAAGATTTCAAGCGGTGTCATAAATAATGGAACGATCTCGCCTTTTTTACCGGATACAAGAGGGGTCCGGCAAGGATGCCCACTATCACCTTGCTTGTTTGTTTAAGTATAGCATTATTAGCAGTTGTGATACGGTTTGATGAAAGTAAAAAAGGTATAACTATTGATGATTTAGAGATTAAAAGATTACAGTACGCTGATGATACCATATTCGTAGTATTAATATTCGTAGAGTATCATAAAATCTTACAGCTATTTGAGGATTTTAAGCATATTTCAGATCTTTCAGACAAAACAGTCATAATTCCTATAAGAAAAGACAATCATACGTTAAAAACATAATTCAGGTTTAAGGGATGATGTATGGTGTGATGCTACTACTATGAGTTGAGATTTCCCCCTCTCGGGAACATACTGTAAAAGCAAATTTCAGTTCTATTGATAATCAAATAAATATTTTGTCTATATGGATTGCCAGAAATCTTATACCCCTCGGTAAAATAACTTGATTGAAAACATGTGTACACACAATTAATATACTTTTTTTATCATTTCTACCAACTCCTTGTAAAACTTTTATGAAACAAATTGACAATTTTATATGGGGTATAAATGATCAGGTATTATTAAAAGGCTAACATTAATTGTAACTTTAGAAAGGGGGTTAAGATGTTTCATCTTTCATCCAAAAAAGCAGGACTGATATTAACATGGGTCAAACGCATGAGAAAAAAAGTATCCAAAATGCTTGAGGACAACTAGTCCTAGGATTTTTTATACTTAAAGAAAATACATTCATTTGCATCAGAAAATGTTGAAGACATTATGACATGCAAAGCTCTCTTTTGGCAGGAAATCTTGTACCACAGGTGTTGCTTCAATTACTATAATCCTTGTTCATATGAAGAAACCTTATCACAATGTGTCTAGTTTAATCCCCATATAAAAATACATAATAGAACTCTTTTTTTTCTAAGTTTTACCATAATGGCATCATATAAAATTAAGATATAGTAAAACACATAGATGTTTAAACTCATTTTATGAGTTCAAAGAAATTTGTAATAACTATAAAGGTAAATTGATTTTCTTAGTTATGCACGTCTGATAAAAGCCATGTCACAGAAATAGAGCCAAGCTATACAGGAAAAAAATAAAGTTTTAAATGCATCCATTTAAGTAAATCTCAATTTCAGACCATTTTTTAATATTTAGAAAGTCGCGGACAAAATATACAATAAATATCTATATATCAAGGGTCTTCAAAGCTTTACAAAACAGTGATATCTTCGAAACTTCGTATATTCCAATATTAATACTGTATACTGCATAGAATGCTCACCTTAAATACTAATCTTTTGAAATTAAACTTTACTAATTCAAAGAAGTGTACCTTCTGTAAAGAAGAGGATGAATCTCTTATTCACATCTCCTGGGAATGCCCTTTCAGTGCTTTTTTTATTGGCAGATATATATATATATATATATATATATATATAATTGTAGATGCTATTAAACAAAGCCAACTTCCAAAGTTTTTACAATAGAAAGAAACATTGCCACAAAGAGAGGTAAATTTTATCAGCACCAAGTTAAATGGTCAAATCTACAAGGTTACATCATGCACGCTCCATAAAGAATATATTTATTTATAAAACGTTTATGCATTTATGCTTTTTTTATTATTATGTATGTATATGTATATATGTACCGGTATATATTTACATGTATCTATATCAGCCCTAAATAAAAGATAGTATTCCAGATTAAAATATCGTGTGATTAAACTGAATGGCTGAATATTTTCAGTTAAATTTAGTTGGTTTGACTTTATTTACATAATCTTAGCTTGGAAATCGGTATTTTAAGGTAAAAATTAAATCTCCCCTTTTGAAGAAACAAAATATATACAATAATAATAATAATTATTATTATTATTATTATAGAAACAGCGAACAACATTTGGTTTATCCTCAGTTTATTAAAGTTTATCCTTGTGCACGCATTTGTATTAACAACCCGGTTATTACCTAGATCAGGACATGTTAGATTGAATTTACTCGGTCAATATTTTAGGTCTAATTCTACACAGCAGATTTACGGTTTTATTTATCGTACATAAAATACTCGATTATTAATCAACCATCGGTCGGTTTTACTATTCAGTCATCGATTATGATTTTAAAACCGATTCCTACCACAAATTGAAACATATATATATATATATATATATATATATAGAGAGAGAGAGAGAGAGAGAGAGAGAGACAGAGAGAGAGAGACAGAGAGAGACAGAGAGGTTTATGTATAGGCCTACAATAAATGCTGAGAGCGACGATTCTTTTCTAGGTCAGATTCTTTATATTGATATTGTAACACAATTAAATCAGTTATATAGTACACGGGACTTTTTTACCAGTGGGTCAGCCTTTTAGCGGTAAATGTGAGGTAACGACCCCTGGCGGAAGTAATAAAACTAAAGTTATTGTCTGGTAAGGACTAAAACCCAGATGTCTAAAGTCGGATGTTAGATGCTAAGTCTGATGCCGAGCCGGACGTCATCTTGGATGCCATACTATATACACCAATAAACAGGAAAATTAAAATATGTGTGAGCATTTTCATTGTTATATATTATTGACTGTTTATACCTTGTTTATACGTGTGTTAAATTATTATTATTATGCGAGGTACGCGCTGTTACATATTTACAGTATGGCAGTAAAAAATATGACGTCCACATGTTCTTTATAATCATTATCTGTGATATACCCTGGGCTTACAACAAAACTCATTTAAGCCATAAATAATTACACATTTATATTGTTTTCACCTACCCCTGAAACTCTAAAATGTACTCATATTTGAGACATCTTTAAGAATAATTGATTTTTAAGCGTAAACAATTAAGGCCTATTTCGTACCATGCCATTTAATGTATTAAATCTAAGCTTGTTTTATTCACTATCACAAAGATAAAAGCTAAGTTAACCATTTTATTATGATCAAATTTAAAGTTTGACTTAACTCGTGAAGCATATAATGGCAGAATTTTTTTTAAGTGTACATTGAAGATAAGGAAGAAATAATAATTTCGTAAGTATTATGCCCGTCTAACAAAGAACAGGTATATTAAACGAATTAAAAAATGATGGAAACTCCCTCATATGGATTAGGCATAAACAATAACATATTGAATAATCTACGACTAAATATATTTAATATAGGGCTTCAGTATCACACAGACATTTCATGTTTTTTTTTAGAATATAAAGTATACACACTCATACATAAATTACACAGAAAACACACAGATAAGTAATGATTTTTCTGATTCAAGAGATATATAATATATTTGGCATCGGCCTTTGCATCCGGCCTGGCATCCGATGTAGCATCCAAAATCCGAGTTTTGACATCCGTGTTTTAAGCCGTATCTTAATCTCGACGTTTCTTTGCGGTATTCACTGCGAACCTGTAAATTTTATCACCGGCGTCCAGTTGTCAAGAGAAACTACTCAACCTTGTGTTCATTAAGTGAATCCAGACTGAGAAAATCACTGATAGAGTCGACGAAAGTTAAACATGACTGAAGTTCAAGAGGTATGTAATAATGACATGCTACTGGACCATCCAGCAGGAATACATCCAGTCCTCGAACTCGCCTGCCTACTGTC
Source organism: Sipunculus nudus (assembly GCA_026874595.1). NCBI lineage: Eukaryota > Metazoa > Annelida > Sipuncula > Golfingiida > Sipunculidae > Sipunculus > Sipunculus nudus. The sequence goes on along the minus strand of CM049316.1, from coordinate 64,352,426 downwards.
ATTCTTCATCCCACCCCCCCCCCCCCCCACATGACGTTTGCCATCTGTAACACTGCCTACACTGTGCATGATGTTTGATATAAGTTGTATTTTCACATATCCCTTTTGGTCATTCAGGCTCTCTATTTTCTCTTTTGTAACAATTATACTATTTTTAGAAAGGGTTGACAAACACAGGCACTTGTTTCCAGCACTAAAATGGCCTAGAAACCGTAAACACATTGAGTATGGGCGATATACCCGTTATAAAAGAACAAGGTAATGAACTCCACCGCTACGCGGGCAAGACAACTTTTTTTCACAAGTCCGAATTCAGGAGAATTATCCGCTTCACAAGCATGAGCACGCGCCTTTTTGTTGAAAACATCTTTATTTACAAGATTAAACTTCCAAAAATAAAAGTTCTCTACACTAACCGCGCATTCCAGAACGTTTATTCCAGCTGCGACACCGTCATTTGTCGTGTATACATTTACTAGTTGCGGAAGTTGACGTCAAATTTGAACTTAGTCAATACAATCAGAACACAAGCCTATATGATTAATTTCAATAACATCCATTATACCCTCTCCATAAATCGTCTGGTCTGCACATACATACACACTCGTACTCAGTATTGAGTGAAAACAATAACCCTTGCTTCGCGCACAGTTAATAATTAGTCAGTGCATTTCAATGAAATTTTAAAGACAGTTTTATTTATAACTTTACTAAGTATGACAACTTCTGCATGATATGATGTAACACTTAGTAACAATAAACAAGATATTCAAATATATTGAATTTATAAAATATTGAATGTCAAATATGCAAAATAGTAAAAGAAGTAACCATTTGGCATCAGGGCCATGTGTTCTATGTTAAAAGCTATGAAAACTTACTGTCTAAGTCTTCAATATTTGTGTAATTGACTGCACTTGTTATGCATCATGTTATTTATATCTGTTATTTAATTATTTTCTTAAATTCATCTTCATTGTCTAACTTTAATGAAAAATGTGATGGATACAAACTTTCTCATCATCAAGTAGGAGATGTTTTTTATATATTACTGTTTTACTTTAATTTGTCTTTATAATTTGTATCTTTTTATATCACTTATTTGTTATTTGTTACTTTGTATATGTTACAGAAGGTGCCTCTTCCTGTGATTCCAGCCCCTATCCAGGAGAATGAGATGCCTCAGATCCCAGCTATTCCTGCTCCAAAACCAAAGGCAAAGAAGGGTAATGATATTTCCTATGTGGCATGACTTGCATGTTTTCAGTAGTAGAAACTTGTTCAGGCAGAAGGTACTACTAATATTATTGATCAGTGAAAGAGGACAATCATTGATAGCTCTGGCAAGAATTACTGCAACTGTCATGTGCTCTGACAATCAGTGCGCCCCCCCCCCCCCCCCCCCCCCCGTAAGGAAGGGAGGCTTCCGCCTTTTTCTATTTGTGCTATTTCTCTAATATGACTGATTTTTGAAAAGCTAAGATTTTGGGGACATAATGGTCCCAGGTCATGGATTTGCACCAGTTATATAAATTTTACTCTGACCTTATTCCCGAGGCTATACATTGCATGACGTATTCTTTATTTTTTTTAAACATCTGTTCCTGTTTTGGCTAGACCTACATTATTGATGATTTTCTATAACTGACCTTTGGGCAAAATAATAGCCATAGGTGACAGATTTGCACATATTTTTTTTTAACTGTACTTAATTTCCAAGGTTGTATGTTAGAAGAAGGCGACCTATATAACTAAGATGGGTTATAGCCAAGGTCTGCAGATACTCTATGGTATCTCTTGTCCAAGACGATTTCCAGATGAAATATATTATCAGATATTTTGAAGCCAGATATAAACATTTAGACTCACAAATTTTAATTTTTATATGATTGTTTCAGCTCCAGAGCTCCCGATATTTGAGCGACGTAACTGGTTGATTCACCTCCACTATGTACAGAAGGACTACGAGCGATGTAAAGTGCTAATCAAGGAACAAATGGCAGAGAGCAATGGCATGTGTGAATATGCTGTCTATGTACAAGGTGAGGATATTAAATGAGTAAATATTGAATATTTTGTGCAATGCTGAATATCAGACATATGCAGTTAATAGAGATCAAATACAGTAAAACCTGAGAGTTAAGACCACCTGATGTGCCACAACAAAAGCGGTCTTAAGTCACAGGTGGTCCTAAGTCTCAGGTGGCCTAAGTCTCAGCATGAAGCGAACAAAGAATATTAAGGCATATATGTCTGTGTAAACATTTATTTATTTATTATAAAAATACATACTGGTTATATATATATATATATATATATATATATATATATATATATATATAATCAAAATATTCACAACAATATTTACAAGTTAACAACAATATTTACTTAACACAATGAATCAATCTTGCCCTGCTTAACAAAGGGAATCTTATTTATAATTATCAAAGAAAGCCGGTCCTTTTATAACTTTATTAAACAAGCCTTTGTCAAAGGCTTTGAATAGCCTGTTTATCATATTGCATATATAAAATCCCAATAAACTTCATAGCAGGTATGAAGGGATCGATCATTAGTTTACAGGTGACTGCTCACGTTATCAAATAGTCTCTCTATTATTGGTACTATGGTAGTAAGCATTGATGAATATTCTAATGATGTTATCGAAGCAGGGCGTCAGTTTGTCGTCGTCACGAACTGACATAATGTCAAGTCAAAATGTGTGTGATAAGCAATTACAGTTGATCGCTTACGTAATGACAAACTTACTTTCATGACTCACTTTTTAAAATTAATTCCGCGCAAATGTTATTTACCCATCGCTAAGACTAGTTATGAACTCATGTCAACGACCGCAGCGTAGTGAATGCGACCGCGGTGTTAGACTGGTACCCTGCTCTATTAAGGCCCTCAAGCCAAGCATAGCAGCGGTGCCATAATAGAGCGGGGTACCAGTCTACCGCGGTGTCAGAAGAAATACAACGGGAGTTCTGTTCGATGAATATTAATGAGGGATTTCCCCTAGGGCACGTGAACACTTTACCGTAAAGATGTTTTAGACAATCGTTAAACAAATACGATGTATTCAAAGACGGGCTGTGCTAAAAAAAGTAATGGTACACTGGCATCAGAATTAAAGAATTGCGTCGTTTTACGTTCCCTCGCAATTATCGCGGAACTTTCATTTTTTGGAGAAAGATTAAAACCACGCGGGCCCTGGGCCATTGACACCTGGAGGAGTATTGTGAATTGATGTCCAATTCACCGCGGGGAAAGTAGGTCACCATTGCCACAGGTCTGCACATTCATGAGACGGTCAATGGCACGGTCGTTTTAGTCTTAACTTGGGACGCCAGGTGCCACTACCGCTACACCAGGCGGTCGCTTAAGGGAGGTAAAGACCAGCGACCGGCCACATTTGAGTGGTCGGTGGTCGCGTACCACAAACGGTCGCTCAACACAGGGGCATTAAAAGAGTGATTAAGCTCGGTGCATTCATTTTCCGGTCGTAAGTCACAGACGGTCGCTGGCGGCAGTGGTCGCTTGGTTCAGGTTTCACTGTATAACCATAAATTGAAATGTCATATTGAATGATTTCTCTAAACATAACTATTTAAAGAAGAAATATTTATCAGATTTGAGTAAATCCTCAACTTATTAATACATGTACTGGTACTGGTAGTGTGAAAGTAAAATGCTGTTTGGTGCATGTATCCTGTTATCTATCAGATGGACTGTGGAACGTATGTAAATCACACCTATTAATTATTGTTAAATGTTGATGTATCGTTATACCATGGAAAAATTCAACACTGCTTCATTAAACAAGGGACCCATGGGTCACGGCGCTCAGCTGATCGTGATTGGACTATAAATGTTTCTCCACTGTGATACTATATCGAGTCGATAAAGCTTATGAATATCATGTACATGTTGGGCTATTATAAAGGAATGTAATGTAATATGTGAGTAAATGATAAATGAAATTACCTGACTGATGGATTAATAGAGTCAAATAAAGTGGTTTATTTTTTATTTATTTAGGAGGGGTTGAAAATTGTGATATATTTGAGCAAATATGAATGCAATGACAGCAGTAATAAGCAGTAGTAGATGATAAGGCTATTTGTTGAAGGATCTAAAGTGTATGGTAGTCTGCAAGCGTTCAATTTGACAGATATGATGTTATGATTAACTATGCTGATGAAGTGATTTATGAATATGTGACTGTATGACACAATATCTCTTTAATCTTGACAAGGTACATTATTGTGATGCCCACTATGTCTACATATTACACAATATTGACATAATTTCTGGCATGTACATAGGTACCTATGGACGAATAGTTATACAAAATATTAAAGTATGAATATATCTGATTCATCTTGTTCTTGCTTACTGAGGCTGACTTTGGGATGGGGTTCGGAGAAGGGAAAAGTGAGGGCAGCACGAAGGTGGATGTAGAAATATTCTATTGTAATGTTTTTCATTTATATAAGAATATGAAAAGCTAAGAGGAAAGGGGCCCTCCTACTTGGTTATAGTAAAGTTCTAAATATATGATTGCAAACTAATACTCTGACAAGACTGTCATGAAGAAAAACAGTAAAAGTTTTGAGATACTGTGTTGCATACGAAAATTTACAGATGGACAGGCAAGTGGACAGAATGGACTAATACCTTTATTTCACTTTCAAGAGAATAATGCATTTAAGTTTATATATAATCCTATTTTTTTAAGCAGATCCACTTTTTCCATTAAGAAGTTTTTATCTGTATCCTTTTTTTATTTACAGGTTTATAAATTTTTAATTAAAAAACCTGAAAATATAAGTTAAAATATTAGAATTGTTGCAAAAGTTGCAATCATTATATATACAGAGTAAAAAACATTGGGTCATATTATGCATACACATATATTTTATTATTTTTAAATCATAAATGTTTTAACTGATTTTAAAAGAAAATAATGCCACAACATGGCATCTACAAGAATATTCCTTGAATCACTATTAAAAAGTTTTGCATATTGGAGTTTTCAGGACATGCTAAATTTTATTCACCAAAATAAAATAAAAGTAAATTTGACAAAATAAAACATCTTTTCAAATAAAGTATACACACTGTTGGTTGAATGAGGGACAAACAATATCATTGTGCTAATTACTATCCCAGTTTTAATTAATTACTGGAATTAATAGTCAATTTCACACCTGGTGAAGTTTTTACTCTTCTGAAGTAAGGAATTACTTATCTCATGAACATCCAGACTTTCACAGCAATACACCACTTTGTGGACACAATTAAATGTCAAAGGTCAAGGTCACAGGAGCCTCTTCTTTGAAAAGCCTGTGGATGCATTTTAAGCCAACCCTTTCATCCCAATTCTTTGATTTTTCACATATAGCTCACCTACTAAGTTGGAGAAGAATCCTATAGATTTTGAGGTCACAAGGTCAAAGGTCAGGGTCACAGGATCCACTTCTTTGAAAAGGTTGTGGACACATTTCAAGCTAGACTTTTCATTCCAAACCTTCCAGCACTGATATCGCTTCTCTGCCAACAGGGGAAAAGACCTGTTGATTTTGAGGTCAAAGGTCAAGTTCACAGCACCCACTTCTTGCGTGGAGTCATTTTCAGGCAAACTTTTCAATCTGTACCTTCCATCTGTCATATATGGCTTACCTACCAATAAGGGAAGAAGCCTATTGATGTTGAGGTCAAAAAGACAAAGGTCAAGGTCACAATATTTAATTGTTCTAAATGCTTGTGAGCATATTTCAAGTGTAACTGTTCAACCCAAACCTTCAGTCTTTCACATATGCCACATCTATGCATCACTCAGTTTGACTCAAACTTCATATTTATGGGTCTTTTTGCTTGAATAAATAACTTATTGATTTTGGGGTCAGCTGGTCAGCAGGTTAAAGGTTGCAGATCAAAGTTATTCACCCATTGGTTGCCAAGTAATTACACCAGATTTAAGTGGTTAGTAGTTACCCATCATTTAGAAAGAATCCAGTTGATATATGGGCAAAAGGCCAAGGTCATAGGTCAGGGATGTTCACAATTACTTATTTTATAGACCATCTCTATTTTTCTTGTATATATAACCATCCCGCTCCAGCTGGTACATCTCCCTGTGTGGCTGTAATTGTGAGTGACACTGGTGACATATGACTCCCTTTTGTATCAGCCTATTAAGTGATAAGGCTCCGTGATAAGTACCTTGTTACTTCATAACAAAAACACTGTTGTCAGAATGCTTCAGCCAGGCATTAAGACTATGAGAGTATAGTATTAAGGTTTAGCTACTGATTTATAAGATGATGGGAACATTTTGCAGTTTATTTTATGGAATCCTAGCAATAAACTTAGTTTCTTAGATATCTGAATATTTTAATATATATCACCACATATAAAAGCAAGTGTTTGTTCTCATAATATGTAGATGTGTACCTTGATTTAGGATGGCTTTTTGTTTTATTTCAAGACTCTTAGTCATGCTTTCTGCATTTCTTTTCTTTCAGGTTTGGCAGTTTACCTACCCTGCTGACCCCATTGAAAAGCAGAGTGATAATAAAAAATATTGGACTTACACTTTTTACAATTGCATATCTATAAATCTGATATGAGGGCCTGGACATGCCTTTTGAATTATTTTGGGCATTCATTACTGGATAATTTGCACAAGTTTGGTCTCTTATTGGAGAATGTTGGATATCAAATGTCATACTTGTCAGAAATCCATAATGTCTGCCAGTTAGCCACCTTAGAAATTCTTTCTTCAGTGCAGTTTCAGTAATTTTTCTTTAATGTTTGCTCCGATTTAGAGAATGTTTGTTGTCTGATTTCAGACTTGTCAGAAGTCCAATATGGCCACCAGGCAACCATCTTTTAATTCCTTTTGATCATATTATCTCAAGAACAGTTAAAGTGAATGCAGTTGGATATATATTTATGTAATCTTGTAAAGGATTGGGTCAAATATTTCTGAATAAATATTACCATCATTTATAAAAGTGCAGTACAGTTGGCTTGTATTGAATAAAAATTCATACAGAAACACCTGTTTCTCAATAATTCTTGCATGTTTTTCCTTGATTTTTGCTATATATTTTGATCTTATATTTTCCCTTTGTGGTGTTCTTTTGAGACTGACAGGTTTCAAGCAAGCTGTTGGAATAGTTCCTGATAGCTTAACAATCATGCATTTTCCTCAGACCATCAATTCACTGTGTTTTAACCAGACATAGGTGATATATATTTCTGTTGTCATAGAAAATTTTCAACAAGTTGGCAAATTGGTTCTTCAAAATTTGACTGGAAGTTGTGAATCTCAGTCCATGTCACAGATCATGCTTGGCAGCTGAGCGTCATGACCCATGGGTCACTTGTTATTTATGCTAATAACTTGAAAAATTTGCAAAATTCAGATCTAATTTTTGGTAAACAATTGAATTTTGATTGAATAAAGTTATATTCCTGAAAAAAGGTCTCTATGTCACCAGAAATCGGTGACAATATGTACGGTGTTTTGTATCATAGTTTAACGAAGTCTGTTCTCTATTGATATTGACGTGAAACGTCATCCTAAAGCGTTGACAGGTCTTGATTGTATATATATATATTGTGTATTCTTGTATGGAATCCCATCGGCTATCAGCTGATTTATCCGTGTCACGCATCGTGTGTAATTATTTCTGGTATGTGGGTCGCCAAGGTGACGCTAACAGTCAAACTAGGTCACATATATCCTTATATGGGACACTTGAGAAATGAGCCAATCAGAGAACCGGATCGCCGTATTGTGACGACGATTGTGACGTCAGAGTTCAGGGAGAGACGCTGGAAGCTGCCTTCAGTTGGGTCTTGAAGCTTGAGGTGGCAGCACGCATGCACGAACATTGAAACGCCAGGAACGGCATAGAAGCAAGCTTCTACATGAGGCAAAGACCCAGCTCATGAGAACTCAGCCGTGCTGCCGAAAGAGCTTCGTATTGGCGATAAAGTGAGAGAGCGTTTGTCACCTGCCGGCCTAGTTCAGCTTGACCTAGATACATAACCGCCGTAAGCCGTGAAACCGTTGCTACAAGAGCAAGGTCAAGGACTCTAAGCTCCTCGTAAACAAAGGGCTCTATTGCATTCATGTGAACGTAAACATACCCGGGTCGCAGACAAGCAAGATCAGTTGAAGATCACTAAACTCAGAAAGACTAGATCTATATGGTACTAACCATACGCTAGATTCTACACAAAAACAGTAACCAGAGATCTCTGAAGGAACTGGACTTTATGGTTTTGTATAAAAACCATGGACTCAGTACATATCCTGTAATTTTAATGTGAAGAACGGTGGTATTGACACATCAACGCACACACTCACATTTGTGTCTCTGTAAGTATTGTCTTGAATTATATTTGTGAATTTAACCTGATGTCTCATAGTTTCTATTGATCTAGGTGTATGATTGTCTGGTATTTTTAATACACGTCCTTAAAAGAACCTGGAAATGTCACCTGTAATGACCGGGATCTAATTTCTTGATGAGTGAAATCAAGTGGCGAGCGTAAACCCATCCTATTGTTTTATAGGATATATCCGTTGTAAAGTTTTCACGTTAAGTTAGGGGTGACACTCTAGGTTCAGCAATTCTCATGTGAGTAAATATATTTCCTGATTTTTTAAAAAAATTGCATTATGTTTTGGCCCATAACTTCAAAATAATACTCAATACTGACCTAATTTTTGGTATGTTCATAGAAAATGTATAAAAGAATGTGAATACTAAATACGATCAAAAACAGATCAGTGGTTTTGATATTAGGCAGCCTTGATGTGTAACAATGGCTTTTTTTTATGGAAAACGGAGTTTTTTTCCTTAATATCTCAAAGGAACAAAGTCCGAATGACCCAATTTTCGGTATGGTAGGAGATTTTGGGGACATCTAAAATTATGTCAACAGCCTGGGGAGCATAGAGATGTGCACTGAATGACTTACAGTCATCAAAGTGGACTGCTTGACAATGTAAGGGAATACAACAAGAGCCTCCAAAAAAATTCAATAACTAGCCTAATTTTGCAGCTTTTATTTTCAAATTTCAGATTTTAACAGATTAAATCCTTATGAATACATGGTGTGAAAATTAAATCCACAGTACTTACAGGAAAAAAACGTGCCATGGCCAAAGTTGGGCAAAATTTAAGGTACTCATTTTATATTTTTGCCAATATTTAAAAAAATTTAACAGATTTTGATCTAATTTTTGGTATACAATTAAATTTTGATTAATTAAAGTTGTATTACTGGAAAAAAGTCCCTACCTTTAACACTTTGGGTCTTAAGTGACAAAATATCTTCCTGATTTTTTTACAAAGTGCATTATGTTTGGGCCAATAACTTTTTTAAATTATATAATACTGACTTAATATCTGGCATGTACATAGGAACTATATAGAGGAATATTTATGGTAAATATGAAGAAAACCAGATGAGTGGTTTTGATATTAGGCAGTCCTGAAGTGTGAAAATAGATTTCTAATAAAAAATTGAGGTTTTTCCTTAATATCTATTGACCCAATTTTTGGCATGGTAGGAGATTATGGGGACATCTAACTGTATGCCGAAATTCAGATTCGTAGGTCCAACAGTGTCGAAACGTGCCAGTCTTACGGACGGACATCCAGACAGACAGACGGACGGACGGCCCGACAGACAGACCGTGACGGACGGACGACGGACAATGGACCATGACTATAGCTCAGATGACTTATAGTCAGCTGAGCTAAAAACTTAACAATTACTTTTGTACACCACATCTTTGACGGGACATATTATGGTATGCGCAAAGTCAGTCAGTCCGCAGTGTATGAAATACTCTTTAATGGCAAGGAACACCTGTGCATCACATCTTATACAACTGGGTGCACAAAGTAAATTCAATGTGCACAAATACATTAATGTCATTACAGTTGTTTTTATTACAGCTATATTATAATTTATACACATATTTCAGTGCAGTAAAAATAAGCTTAGGGTTTAAATCTGGTCAGAATGGAAGCTTGAATAATATCCATCTAACGAAAAGCTCTGATCACCTAGGCACCCAGTATTTCGAACACTGGTCCGTCTGTTAACTTTTAGGGCTTTGATGGATTTTCACATCTTTTATTGGCTCCTTGGTGACTTACCAAAAATCTGATTAATTTTGATAAAGCTCATTATGAATATAAGCCAATACATCTTCTTACCTTAATTACATTCTCAAGAAAATCATGCATATTTATTAAATAAGTTTATGTAATAGTAATAGTAATAGTAATAGATACCCCAGTAATAGTAATAGTAATAGTAATAGAAGATAAAATGTGGTAATAGTAATAGTAATAGTAATATCAGAAATTGAAAGTAATAGTAATAGTAATAGTAATAGAACAACTGTAATAGACCCCATGTCTATTATTTAATGAGGTCAGAGGTCACAAGATATGGGACTGGTGTATTATGCATGCTTTTGTATGGTGCTTTTGTTTCAATCATTGAGTATGTATTACTAATGGTTGATATCTCTACAAGCTGAATAATAGCAGTAGCTCATTTAACTATTTGAAATTCTCTTTCCAATTAAAGCTCAGATCCTAAGGCAGGAAGGACGCATCCAGGAGTCCCTGGAGTTGTTCCAGACTTGTGCTTTGCTGAGTCCACAGAATCCTGATAATCTGAAACAGGTGGCTAGATCACTGTAAGTGGCATATTTATATTGTTAACAATACTTTAAGAACAGGGTAGAAGCAACTATACACACTCTGCTTGGAGACCTTAGTGACCTAAATTTAATGAACATTTAACAAACTGTGTTAGTTTACTGATGACAAAACAAAAAATTTAATCATAGAAAGATCAAAGCAAGGGAGCACTTGCTGTTTCCGTAGCAACATGTGATCAGATGATTATATTGCTCAGTAACAGCTTAGCTGCCAGCTGACAATAACCCATCAAATATTAATTAGATTGTTTATCTGTTTTTTTGGGGGGGAGACACGCTGCTTATTTGTTTGCATTAGACCATTTGCTTTTATTCTTGGATGTGTGCACACCACTCATCTCAATAAGCTTGGAGCTACATTCTGCAATTTGTGAAAATATATTTTTGTATTTCTACTCCTCAGTAAAATGACAGAATATTTTCAGTTGGTTATCTTAAAGGTGCCCATTCACCTGCCGTTTATGAAAAAAGAATTTATGTGATTTGCGGCTTCCTCTGTGTATATATTACTAATCTTGAGTTAGGCCAGACTTTTTTAATTTTTTGGTTTACAAACCCGCCGACCTCCAATATCCTCATTTCAGAAAAAAAATAAAACTGGCATTTTGACTTTTTTATCCTTTTATATTGCGTCACCGAATCCAACATGGTTGTTGACAAATGAAATGTTCAGTGACCGTGTGTATTAGATCACCTCAAACGTTAGAACTCTTATGATTGGCTAATAAGGTCACTTTCTTAATGACAGATAGAGAGTTTAAGCCAATCACAATAGGATATCCTTGGGCCATAAATGCAATTGATTGGCCATCAAGTAGTCAAAAGATTCAGCAGGGAAATTGAGAATTCTTGGAGAGTTTTCAAAGTTCGTTTTCTGCAATACAGTACATTTTTAAACCAGCGTTTATGTCATATTTACCTCGTTAAACATATTTGTTTTAGATAGATGTGAATTAGAAAAGAAAATTAGTTTGGTTGCATAGCGGCTTTACCAGCTTGCCACTGATAACTTGCTGGATATACAAATAAATTTACTTCTTAAGACTAATTATTGCACTAAAAGTCAGATGCTATTTATTACTGCAAATTGGCTAAGTTTCACAAGTTTACTCTTAAAAATAATATAACTTAGCAAAGTTTAAAAACATAGTCTCGTAATGCTTAAAAGAAAATTACTGAACACTGGTGAACAGATGAAATTATATACTGCATGACATCGTCATGTCTTCTTTAAAAACTCCAGGAATTCTCAGGGGTCCTGCAGGATTTCCGACTATCTGTAGTCTTAGTGGCGCGGGTTTATGTGAAGCGTAGACTTTGCAGGTATTTTTAAAGTCAAAACAAAAGCAAGCTAAAATGAAAACTATTTAAAATGCAGAAACTTTGAAAGGATTCATTTAATTGTTCCAAACGGATGAGATGGAAGCTTTGATGTGTACGGATGCCGAAAAGCAATACCGGACTGACAGTGGCCAAGTGACGGCATATTAAAGATTATTAAACTGAACAGCTGAATATGGTACGTAATGTCACCAGGTCACGGTTGGGTGAGAAATTCAGATGTTTATTAATAAATAAAGATTGTTTATACTTTTTAAACTTTAAAATAGTTGAATTATTCAATGTGATCTCCAATGGAAACCTCATTTTTTTAGCAGTTGTTGTATTTTCAAAAGACTATCAAACATGCGCAACACAAAAAAGGAAAGGTCATGGTCATGAATCAAACAACTCCGTGTTCCATGTTGTTGACATTTGATAAACAATAGGCGAATAACTGCAAGTTGCATATTTTCATTGTTATTGTCATTCATGACTGAAAAATAAAAACTGCAGTCTATCATGCTAGCAGTGAATATTTAGTTTTCTCCTTGCATATCTGACAAAAATATATTATTTTGTATTTGTATAAGTATTTGACTGGTCTTTAATTTGTAAAACTTTATAAAATAGGCAGTTCACTTGGCAGGGACAGTGACTGAAGTTTTATTTCAGGTGTGTATGAAATCATATATAAGTTTTACTGTTTAAACTTTCATTTGTCATTATTTTACCTTCAATGACATTTGAATGGCTTGAAATAACATGGCACATGCATGATTCATGTGGAAAACTCAAGAGAATGATATTTTAATTTTTATATATTATTTTATATATTTTATATAGGTTTATATTGTGCCATTTAAAAATAAATTTTATAACCCAACTGTACAATACAGGATTCACAAACACCAGTATCCAGGTTAGTTCCTTTTTTTTTTTTTTCCTACCTCCTACCTATCACTTTTGTCAAACATGTTCGTAAACCAAAGAATTAAAAAAGTCTGGCCTTACATTCTGCAAATTGTGAACTTATATATTAATATTTTAATGATCTTAGGGTAATTTTTGTTGTGAAAAAGTTCTTATAATGCCTTCATGAAGGATGTATGGAAATATTAACATGTTTGTTAACAAAGTGCTCAATGTTGACAAACGGGAAAAATCATGTAACCCGAGGTGGTAGGTTGCATATATGCAGAGTTATAAAGGTCACTTGTTGTAAAAGGCCATATGCAAAGCTCGGGCTTAACAAGTGACCTTGACAATGGAAAAGAGAAGATGCTCTATCATAAAATGGTACATATGTTTTTGTTATCAGTTACATAAACAAAAAAGTTCTGCATGAGTACTATATTAGATAATTAATATTTTCTGATATACATTGGCCTTCATGAGTACTCAAGTTCTGTTTTCAGACATCATTAATGGGTTAAAATTACTTGGACTTTAGTACTTGACTACTCTTTTCAGCACTACTTGTGTCTTTGTATTACAGTTCAGTAAGCTACAGTTGCAGGACATATAGAAATCTAGATTTTACCATGCACGTCTCATAGGCCTGTGAATTGTGAGGGGACATAGAATCAATTTGCCTTTGATTCAATTCTTGATTCAATTATTATTTCACTAGTAAAAATCAGACTCCATTTAAATAACAGCAAACATTTTACAGTGATAATTTTTTAATTTTAGCATGTAAAGGAATAGTGTACAGTGAAACCTATGTTATGAGACTACCTGTGGGACTGGCAGAAAGTGGTCTGAATTCACATGTTGTTTTATTAGACAAGTCAGTTGTAACCAGTGTGAAGCTTTCAGTTCACCAAAGGTTGGTCTTAATAGACAGCTGGTCCTATAAAATAGGTGGTCTTTCAGACAGGTTCACTGTTGCTCTCCCAGTTTACCACTGCTATATTTTCTATATGAGTGGAATCATCTACAGGTGAACATTTAGATTAGATCTAGGGCACATACACATTAAATATGCCTTAACATCGCAGAATGCTCTTTCAGTTTTACATATAATAGAGGCCTTTGGGATGGTACATGAAAATAAATCAGTTCATAGGATCAGAATCAATTACAATTATTTGAGTTGTTGCAATTCAATACATAGATTATATAGCACATTTTTATACCCCTAATGTTTTAATATATACTGTATAATGTAGGTTCTTGCTGGCTCGCCACAAAGCTGCCATAGACGTGTATAATGAAGCTGCCAAGATGTCAGAGAGAGACTGGGTGAAGCATTTATTGGTTTTTAGTATCATTATAATTACTACCATTGTTATATTGTGTTATATATTCATGACATACACAACCCTTTGTAAGCTCATATTCAGTTATGCTGAAGTTTAGAATCCTTTTTAAAAATAAATTTGTTCATTTGATTTATACTATTTGATGACACATGGACCACTTACCTAATGACAGTTTTCTGGCCATCTTCTACCCAGGACTGTTAGAGGAATATACATTTGTGCAAGATTTATGAGAATATCACTTACAGGCACCTCTGTATATCAGACACCTCTCCACTGAGGAGTTCTGTAAGATATAGATTATAGTCATGAGTTCTGTAACCTTTGTAGTATGTTCACATTTCCATATGGGACAAAACACAGGTCCATATAGTGTCCTTAATTTAGAGGTACCACTGTATATTATAAATGCACAAAGTTCTTTCTTAATTTACAAATATAACTAAAATCCTTTATCTGAATTTCATTTTTTGAATTTTTATTGCAGGAAATTGCTCATAACCAGGGTGTATGTTTCATGTACTTGAAAGATTTTGAAAAGGTAATCTCTATTTTCAATTAGTTCTTTTTTTTAGCTCAGCTGACTGTTAGTCATCTGAGCTATGGTGATCACCCTTTTGTCTGTCGTCCGTCTGGTTGTCCGGCCATTAACAGGGCACAATTCAGAACCTTTAGACCTATAAACACTTAACTGTTCATCAAGGGAGGTCCATGAAAAATCTCCTTAGATACCTGAAATTAGGTCTCTGTTACCCATATCCTTTGAGCTATGGGGCTCGTAAGTACCCCCAGATAATTAAAACTTTGATACAAAAGCTCCAGTATCTGAATAACTGATGCCATGATTCTTTGCATGCATATTGAACATGGACTATTGTTTCATCAGTTCCAGTAGACTGGTGGTCCAACCTTTATTTTTCAAAATGTTTACACATTTTTCAAAATTTTTGAAAACTGGCTGTTTATAGGGCACAAACTGTAACCATTAGACCAAGAATTTTCTGATTGTACATCCAGGGAGTTCCTAGGCAAATCATCTTGAAAACCTGAAATCAGGTCATGGTGACCTATTTTTGGGAATAACGAGTCAAAAACATGATTTTTAAGCACCCAGTGAGTCAGATGAGGCACAAATTGTATCCATTTGGCCTAGAATCCTCATACATGACTTTCAGGAAGGTCCATGAAAGGCTCTTTGGAAATCTGAAATAATGTCACTGTGACCTCTTTTCTGCAAGCTGTGTGTAAGAACATGATTTTAACACTGTTAGTCAGGTGGGCACCGATGGGAGTAGCTGTATAAGGTCACTGTAACCTATATCTAGGGTCTATTGACAAAATGCGTGATTTTAAGCACTTCAGGAGTCATTTCACCCATTGTCAAGGCTCCTTTAATTCAGCTGAGCATCATGGCCCATGGGCCACTTGTATTGCTTTATAGAATGTAATATTATTATATAGCTAATGCATGTTTCCCAAGTATTACAGAAATAGAAATGGCACTGAAATTCTTGGAGGGTCAGTCTTTATTATTGGTAGTATAAGAGCATAATATGTGTTGTGTTCAAGAACAGAAGAATTTCATTTTTCATGCATATGTTTTTAGAAACAGGATGAGTTTTTTTCAAACAGGTGGTTAATAATACCTTTTGTTTGCCTATTAGGTCACTGCTTTGTACTTACACATCACAGGTGTAAAATTTAATATATCTTCTGTTTCTGATAAAGATGTCAAGACTATCTTATTGAATTCTTCAAAATTATAACTTTCAAGTCAAACAGTGATAATAAAGGTCTAATGGCTGATAGTTATCTTATCATTTTAAAGTTTATGAATGTGGCTTTACTTCATTACCTTGAAGAATTGACCAAAAAATAAAAAACCAGAAATTATACCATTTTATTTGTAGGCAAAAGAATGCCTGAAGCAAGCCATATCTTTCAGTCGGAACGAGTTGTCTTACATTATGCTGGGGAAGATCTACTTGGCTGAAAATGATATTCACATGGCTATTGATGTGTACAAGAGGGCGGTGGAGTAAGTTCCTGTCTCTTATTATTTACTAGTGGTACACCCATAATTACAACATGCAACCTGACACATCCAGGTTTTAGTGTGTATGCAAAATGGCAGCCCCCATGAGCTGTATCAAGAAACTGGCAGAAATAAACCTGTCAGGGTTCAACAAAGGCATGGGATGAGACACAAAATTACTCTTAAGACAGCCCCAAAGTGAGAATATGTCTTCGGGTGAGTTTGGTTGTAAAGGGGATGTGTATCACTGATGTTTAAAGTGGAATAACCCTTTTTTGCAATCACACCCAAATCCTCAAATTATATATATTGTTCTCTTGTCCATGCTGTTACGAGGGAGTCTTTTTCTTTTTTATTTCATTTCCTAATTCATCTGAATTTTAGAATATGGTTAAGTTGCACAATGACAAATTATTGGATTATTAAGTAACTCAGTTAATTTATATTATGTTATTTAATTTAATAAGTCCATTAATAACCAGCCAAATATTGATTTTAAATCATGATGTCATTATCATGTATCAGTATTCCTGATATTTTGTCAGACATACTTGTGTCTGATTTATTGTGATAAAGGTATGTTTTTTTACAGATAAAGCCAAGTTTAAAGTACAGTAGAGGGTCATTTATCCGAACATCATTTATCCAAGAAATTGTTTATCTGAAATTGAAAAGGGTGAACCAAAACTTTGACCATTTATCTCTCAGTTTAGCTGTTCTCCATATGATTTTGTTTACTCTATTTCCTATGTTGATATGAAGTATTTATAATTTTTGCCAGGGGATCTATTATTTTCCATAATTTATCTCAATGATAATATCCCAATATGTATAACAATATGCTTCATGGTATTATAACATATTGCAGAATGAAAATGATGTAACCAGCCCCAATATTGCCAATTATGTCTCAAAGTTTTATTTACTGATTATTTGTTCTTTTCTTACAGATTTTCTCCTGAAAATCCAGATATATTGACAACCCTTGGTCTTTTATATATGCAGGTATGTGCAGCAAAATTATATCAAATTACATCATATTTTTATATGTGTACATAAAGAAAAAATTCTAATTATTCAAGGAGTAAAGCTTATTAAGGTATCAGACTTATATATTTTATGTAACAAAATTGATAATGGCATTATAACTGAAACAGGTTTAAAGCTTTTTGAGTTTTAAAAAAGAACATTTTGTTGTGGGGTATGTATACATTCGTAGGATTTACTTTTCAACGAGTCCATTTACATAACAACCATTCTGTTTATTGATTATCAGATTGATTCTCAAATGAGGTAAAGTTGATACTTTCATTAGGATTAATTGCAGTGGGTTTACCTTAATTATGAATTCTTGCACAAATATATTTGTGATATTACAGATTGGTCAGTACCAGAAGGCTTTTGAGAACCTTGGAAACGCCCTGACCTATGACCCTAGTCATGTCAAGGCAATCTTAGCGGCTGGTTCTATGATGCAGACTCACGGAGACTTTGACGTCGCTCTCACAAAATATCGCATCGCTGCCCACGAGACACCAGAGAGTGCCCCGCTGTGGAATAACATTGGGATGTGCTTCTTTGGCAAAAAGAAGAATGTAGCAGTAAGTAGTGATTCACCTATTGATCAGTTTTTTTTCCATGATTGGGTGTTTTCTTTCATAAATGATTAAATTTGGTGCATTTTTGTCAAATCTAATACAAATGATTATTTTAGTGCATGCAAAGAAGTCATATTAAATAGAAAAAAATTAATCTTGTAAAAGTTAAAAAGAAGAATGGACAAAAAGTTGAGAACAGCATTAAAACTGAATTTTGTGCAGCAACTAAATGTGAACAATCTTACTGTCTCTGTGGCTTTTCATTATGATTTACAAATCAGACTGAATTAGCTTGGTCAAAATCTAGGTATAATTCTATTTTGCAGATTTCATTGAAATTTAGAGAGCACCTAAAATAATTGATTAATGATCAATGATTAGTCTTATTTTTACAATCATCAAACATGATTTCAACCAGTTTCTTGCACCTTTGCCCACTGTAGACCATTGTGAAAAAATGGTCTACTGTGATAAAAAAAATCAATAATAAAGCATGAAATAAAATTTCATGAACCATGTTTTATACAATATTACAGCACAGTTCGTACTGTTATTTAAAATATCAGAATTTTTTACATGGAAATTAACAGAAACCATTGGCCACCCCTGGTTCAAGAGGCCATTGTGCAATGAAACCAAATCTCTGCTGGTCATATCAGAGGTCATATCTGCTGGTCATATAACAGGTCATTTAAAATGTATTTTAATTAGGTCTGTGAATTGTGAGGGCCCTAAGAATCTATTCAATTATCAATTCTTTACCTTTTATTCAATTCTTACTTAAGTAGTAAATTTCAGACTTTTTTTTAAATAAAAGCCATTTTAACAAAAAGGATGTTAGTAAATTAAACAATATAAAAAAAAGGCTTTCCCTCTGTTTGACACCGCCATATTGGTTTCTATGCAAGTGGAGTGGTCCACCAACAAACAAAGTAGGGCACCTACGCGATAACAAGCATCAACATCGCAAACGGCTCCATCAAATTTGAGAGCTCACAGAGAATTTTAGGATATTACATGCAAAAAATATAATTATCAAAATGAATTGATACAGAGTTGAAAAATTCAGAGATTAAAATTTAATAGAGGGCTTGCAATTCAATGCATAAATTCTTCATTGCATTGTTATGGATTCCTAATTTCAATCCTACAGGCCATCAGTTGTTTGAAGCGGGCCAACTACCTGGCACCGTTTGATTGGAAGATCTTGTACAACCTGGGACTGGTCCACATGAACATGATGCAGTACGCATCAGCTTTTCACTTCATCAGCACAGCCATCAACCTCAGGCAGAAGAACGCGATGCTGTACATGTTGTTGGCAGGTAAATCATCTCTGGAGACTGCAATCTATGGTTGAAGTGATGTATCAATATATTTATATAGAGATCTATGCAAGATGACCAATGTGATAATTGATGGCCCTGGCAAGATCTGTGCAATTATCGATGGCCCTGAAAAGATCTGTGCAATTATTGATGGCCCTGACAAGATCTGTGCAATTATCAATGGCCCTGACAAGATCTGTGCAATAAGTGATGGCCCTGACAAGATCTGTGCAATTATTGATGGCCCTGACAAGATATGTGCAATTATTGATGGCTCTGAAAAGAATTTAGGGAGTTATTAATGTCTCCAGCAAGAATCAGTATATAAACAATAAATGCATCTTCATTAACTAGTACAGCAAACTTAATTATGTCAACCCCCGCCCCCCATTTTTTTTCTCCATTTTTTTTTTCTCTCTAACAGTTGCATCAAATAAGTTCTTGCCAGGCACAGTTATCTAAATAATGTTTACAGACCATTCTTTCATAAAAAATATTTAATATTATTTCAGCACTAATGTGCTGATAAACAATATTAACATTTCTCTCAATCAATTATCAACTGTCAAACCAGGGCCAGAATTAATATAAGTAATATTTCTACAGATAGCCAGCCCTTGTTTACACCTTATTTAGGCACTCGGATGATACCCACAGACCAATGTATTGATCATAAATGTTTTTGAATAAGGTCAAGCAAACATATTCCTAATCTCATTATATTATCCATATCATGTAACATAATTGCCTATGAAAAAATATTGATACAGTAGAGTGATGTATTTACAAATGCTGAATTTCCGAAAAATCGTTTTTCCGAAAATTAAAATTGGGAACCGAAAATTATTTGTATTTCCGAAATTTATTTCAAGTATGTAAATACCTAAAATGAATATTTGATTTACGAGTCACAAGGCCTGCAGTCATGTGTTAAGCCCAGTGGTGACCCCAATCAATTAGTTCTGGGCCGATGTTGTCGACGGGGCAAAGGTGTGAAAACTGCAGCTAGCCCCCCAACGCTCAGCTCCCTGTACCAATAGCAAGCAACTGAGCAGTTTATCTAAGAGCACTTGTGTGTTATCAACCATATCTCGTTTGTACTCAAGCAAGCAGAGTTTATCAGCTTGGGACAGGATGTCAAGCCAAATAACTGAGCATCAGCATTGGTGAGGTATAATTCATTAAACAATTGTGCTTGAGCAACTTTAATATGTCCGAGTCTTCAATTACGTAGATCCATAAGAAACACCATGTTCCTTGGTGATGTCATTTGACCTTTCCCTCCAGTGAATTTGATGAATAAAAGGAGCACGCACGTATCCTGAAAGCATGTTAGACTGATCTTTGCCAATTATGCTTAGCAATAATCCAATATCTTTTATATGTCCCGGTCTTCAATTATGAATATCGAAAAAGAAACACCGTGTTCCTCAGGGTAAAATGGCATTCAGGTAATCATTAACTGTTGAACTAACTTGCCGCTAGACCCTTGTCCGCACTTCTGAATGTTTGTTTTTACAAACAAAAAATTTGTTTCCTGACGCTTTTGGAATAATGGCACTCTACAGTATAGATTTTACATAAAATGTTCCCAATTCCTGTAGGAAAAACATTTTTCCTATCTACTTTTCCACACAAAACATGAGGTTGTGTGATTTGTTCAAAAACTAATGGCACAACTATGAGCACTTTCAACTCGGCAGAGATGTCACACACAGGAAAATCCTGTGACTAAAAATTCTAGATCTCATCAAAAGCATAGTATTTCTGACGCTAACAGCCCCAAATTTTCAGGGAAGAATAAAAACAACATATATTGCTAGATTTAAGTCATTTCTAAATTTCGCCTGTGAAGTCATACTTTGCACCAGCCAATTACATCAGGGCCCAGTCTCTGTTCTGGATGAAATCTACCCTGCACATAACTTACCCACATGCTATTAGGTTAGCCTAACCTTGTGCACAGGAGGAGTATTAACAGTAGATGAATGGTGAAGCCACTTGGGCTCTGAGTTGAAGACCCTAAATACTGCTAAATACAGATGTTGCTGCCACTTCCTTTTGTACCTTATATAGTCAGTCTTACAGTTTAACAGTCAGAAGTTTTCATGTTTTATATTTCTTTCAGTTTGCTTGTCAAACCTGGATGATGCCGGGAACTGCAGACAGGCATATGAACAAGCCTTGAACTTGGATCAGTAAGTTAACTTTAACCTGTGTAACACTTCATACCAAGAAAACATATTTAAATTTATACTTGACAAATAAGTTTTTGAAGAGTGTATCATGATAAAAAAAGATCTCACAAAGTCTTAGAAATTTCCATAAATCAAGAAGTGATGTAACATTGCCCACAGTTAATTTCTGATCTGTATCACTGCTGATTTTACCGTATTGTTTTCTGTGTATTTTCAATCAGGTCTTCATTAGAATTTAAGCCCCTGTCTATGGAGGTCAGATAGTGATATCAACATATATATTGCAGGCGGGACCCACTGATCAACCTGAACTTTGCCATTTTCCTGTACAACCAGGGAGAGAGACAGGCTGCGGCCAAACAGTACATGCTTTACGAACAGAAACTCCAAGCCCTCAGGAAAACCAACTCACCAGACATTGATTCTCAGGTCCAAAACTCCATATTCAGTTATTCTCTATCAGTCAGTCATTTAAATGTTTAGCATAATGACTATAGGGCTGTAGCACTATTTCATGTTACGATACATATTGCAATACTTCACTCATGATATGATACACGATACAGTGCATTTAATTAATATTATAGTTCTGATCCCAAGTAATTGCCACTTTAACTTTTCAAGTTTGCAATGCCTCTACTTTAGGAATATATAAAGACTTAATAATTGACTGTAATTGACTGCAAGAATGACAAATTTTTCTCACACCATTTTGTACTTTTACATAGTGTTCAGTAATACACGAAAGCTCTTAGACAGCATTTATTGTTAGTTTTATTATTACAGATGGTTGAAACAGGAACAACATTTGGGGCTGTGATACAAGTTGGTGAAAACGTTGTTAAACAAACGGAAGCTCAGTTCCATAACCCACCTAGAGAGGTTGTACCTGGACCAAGGGCTGTTCCGAGAGACGTTGATCACCCTCCCCCAGCTGCACTAGGTGGCGCCATCGAGCATCCACCTCCAGCACTTGCAGGTTCGCTAGGACCAAAACAGCCTGAGCCTGCTGGTCCTTTCCGCAGCATGCCCGAGGGGTCGTTTCGCCCGCCACCTCTACGTGGGGGCGCCTTACCCCCCATCACAGGCCAACAAAATCACCCCATGCCGTCCACGTCAACAGCGGGATTCCCAGATCCACCGCCATCATATGATGAAGTAGAGTCAGGAGTTGCTGACCTTGAAGCTCCACCCCCACCACCAACATATGACCCAGAGTCCGTAGAAAGATCCAGCAAGACAAGAGAAGAAGTCAAGAAGCCGTCATGATGAGTCAGCAACACGTACAGATCTCAATAGGGGCCATTTCATCTTCATACCACCAAGTCTGTGGCAGCCACACCTTCAGAGACCTTGATTCACCAAGCCACTCTGGCGTCTATTCAGGAATAATGAACAAGGCAATTGAACCAATCCATTGACTCGTGTAAACTTGTTATGCACAGCTACCAGAGCAAGCCTGGTGCTAGTTCTGGACCAAATGTTTAGCATTGCTGGGAGGGCATAGAGAATTTGACCAATTGAATAAAGCCACATAAACCTGTCCAGTTTCTGGAGCATGTCTTCTTTTTCAGACAGTGTATTAAAAACAGTGCATTGTTTACATTTTTCTTCATAGGATTTGACTGACACTTTTGATCTCAGCTCAAACAGGCATGTTCATTATTCATGAAACAGACAGTTTGCTGAATCAAGGTCTGTGAAAGCATGGCTGCCAAAGAATTGATAGGTAAGTATGAAGATGGGAGCCATTGAAAAAATCAATTGTTTTATGTTTGAAAATTTTGTTTCATCGTACTCATCCATAAGGATTCACTTGTACACTCACTGGCTGAATTGTAAAATGCTAATAGGAACAGGGTATATGAAAATATATCCTGTTGTAATAGTTGCACTTTGAAATATGTAAAACACAAAACTGGCAGGCAGGTCAGTTAATAGTCTGTGTTTTTTACTCATATTTCATGCAGTTTCATGCTGGAAGAATACAGAGATTTTTCTCATGTTGATGATATTAAATACACCCATAGCTCCCATAAGAGAAGCTCTAGATTAATCTAATTGGTTACAAGCTACAATTCAACCAATTTCGGTGATATTTAGCAGTTTTATTTCTGCCATAAGATCCTCATCACCAGTTGTACATTGAATGAATTGTATCACTAAAATTCACCGAGTCTTTTTTTTTTAACTGAGTCTTTTTTTTTTAATTGAACCATCTTTTCTGCTTCATAGTAGCGGGGACACCTATATAAAATTTGTATTGACTGGGATTTACTTTTGAAGATACATTAATTATTACCTGTCATTGAATAACCAATTATTTTTTAAAGATATGACTGGCCTGTAGATGGCTCTGCCTATTGAATGAGAATGAAGATACTCATGTGATAGGTGTATGTTATAGTTAAAGTTACCTTGGCACAGGTAATTATCCTCTTTCAGAAAATATATGTTACTTTAATACTAGGGCATGAACCATTTTGTTCCTGTTTATGTAAAGCTTTTTATAACAATCCAGAGTATCTAGGCATGCATTTAAATAATATGAAGAAACCACTAGCAAATATTATTGATAAAATTTTTGTGTCCAGTGAATGTTGTCTTATTTATCTTCAGCTACCTGTTAAGGGAATACTTGGATAGTCTATTCAGTGTCCCTGTCTGTAGTTATGTTTTTCTTGTTTAGTGTACATATGTAGTAATTTAATGAAGAATATCTGTTTATGAACCAAATCAGCAGACTGACAATCATATCATGTTTATGTGATGATATAATGGGACCAAAATAAATGCTGATGTAACAAGATTCATTGTGTTAATAGCATCTTCTTGTTTATGTCATCTGACATAGTGGAAATAACCTATGGCTGGTCATTGGGAGTTTCATACTGAGTGAATGCACTACTTGTCTATAAGCATTGGAATTAACAGTGCTGTTAGCTGTGGAACTAGATTGGGAACATTTTTGTTAGGCCCCAATGTTCACATCCAAGGTCTGTGTATATAAACAAGGGCACTGCAGAAGAAAGTTTGGGATGGAAATATTAATATATAAAATCTCACCTAAGTTGTAAGCTTGTTATATGTTTGGAAAATAACTGGCTGGATAATTTTTCAACTCAACACCAAACAAAGAATACTTCAGAATATTTCATAATGGTAAATGAGAATTTTATTGATAACATTAAAGCTTTGATAATGACCAAGTTATGAATATGAACAACATATGAATATGCGAGTTGCACTAGAAAGTTTTTCCCATTATCTTTTTGCACAACAGGTACACACTAACATGGCCTTTTTGTCAGAATTCATTTATTGTTAGACCTGCAAGGCTGTTGGTATTTGTGTTTTCCCATAAAACGGTGCAATCATATGCAATACTAAGCTTCATTCAGGCATCACTGAACCAGGGACCCTGGCCAACTTTCAAGTGAGGCTATTGGTTTCTTGGTATTTTCTTCCTGGTGTCATGCACAAGTTTGGCATAAATGACTTGCATAAACAATGGTATAACGGAATGTTACATGATAGTTCAAAGGATGGGCAGCATTGCTAAAGTGACAGTTCTGCATCTGTTATAATATTTCAAGTGAAGTCACTAGGACACTTTAGTTCAGCTTGGCTGTATAGGTGTCACTGAATGTGCTGCCTCATACCAGATGCTGCACTGTCTGAGGGTTTTGTTGTGGTAGTTGCTGCCATCTGGCATTTTATTTCAAAACTAAGTCACTGAGACTTCAAATGTCGCAGTTTTAACTGGTCACTTGTATTAAGAATGCTTATACATTGAGCGTTAACACAACAGGGACCAAAACCATGCTGGTATAAAAAAAATATTTGATTAGCTTTGTTGAAAACTTTACCTGATGATACAAATGTATGTATTAGGATAACATATTTTCTAAAATGAACGCAAGATGAACATAATAATAATTCTGAACAAGTAGTGGGCAGAAAGCACCCAAATGATTAAATTTCATACCCTTAAAACCATTTTGTCTGCAGCAGAAAGCAGTGAATAAACAACAGAAGGATGGACCTTTTCTCCAGAAGTGCACTCCTCACACAGCAGTTATACACTGCAGTTGTTCCAGATATCTTTTCATGTAACCCCTATAGCAAGGTTCTCTGGACATGACCACCAGGGTGTACATAGAGCAAAGAATTGTAAACCGACCAGTGAGAGCATGGTATCACATTGTGCATCCAGCTCAATTTTAAACATTTTCTTTGGTATGATTACTTCGGGACACCCTTTCTTGTTGGTTGGATTCCTGTGCCAGAACGGGTGTTATTAAGCCAACGAGAGCGGGAGCATGTTTAAATTTGACCTTGATGCCCAAGGCAATACCACGCTCGCAATGAGTTCCTTCCTCTGTGAAAACCCTGGTGTTTGATCCAAGAGAACTCTACTAAACAAAGCAGCGGTTACACCAAGGAGCATACCCCAGAGGTCATGACCCACATTTGTGTCCCATCATTAAATGCATTATTATATATAATAATCTTATATGGAGCGATATACAATATACATTTTACAAGGATTCAGTCTGTTTCACTCTTACAACATATATTGTTTTCCCTGCTAATATAAACAGTCTTTCATTGAATGCCACCATTCCACCAATGTTCTCAACACTCTCCAATGATACAACTTGCTGTTTGGCCACAGCACTCACTTCCCGGCCAGTCTTTCTGTTTCTGAGAGGAGAGTGTATTGGTGACGGCTGATGGTATATATATACATGGCGTACACAGTCTGATAAAGCAGCATAGGATGTATCCGGAGGACAATTTGAAAATTTATTGTCTTGCTTCGATGCTTTGACGTATCCTAACGCGTTGAATGTTGCTGTGTGCTCCCATGGGTTTTCTTGATCACCGGTTTTGTTCGTTGGTTGCCACAGGATACCATCGACATCATGCCGTAAACAAAGCACTGGGAGTTTGTCCGAATCCAAAACAGTGTTGAATAGCCACTGGTTGCTACCAAGATTCACCTGAAATAACATGCTAAAATTACCAAACCTGACAAATTATAATGACAGCCGTTAGTTAATATGAACCAATATAAAAAATTACACTGCAGCTGTTCAATGTGGATATATAGATATTAATACACACTAGCAGAATTAACAATAACATGGCTGATTAACATTTTCATACTTCACTTCTGGTGATGCTAATATTATGCTAGTAAAGCTTTACTATGGTATCAATGTACTATAAAGTTATTCCAATTTCACCTACCATTTCCCTACAATTCTTAGCAGTATGTTGCCATTGTTTTATATGACAGACAGCTAATGGATGTTGACAGTTGACTACTGATATAAAGTGTCCATTCTATGCATGTCTACATCATTGTTCAAGCACAAAGAAAACATCAATTTCCACTGATGTTCTCCAGCAAAACTTATCACATCTTTGTGCTTTTCTGATTAATATTTGTTTAAATTCACAAGGCTTCAGACATTTCTTAGGCTTAATACTGAATGTTAAGACAGCCCTTCAAAAAATGTATTAAAATTTCTGACAAATAAATGTGAGAGTTTTACCTTGTGTGTGATATGATGTGTGTCACCATCTATCCGTACCAACGTTGAACATTCATTTGGGAAGGCATCACATTCCTCTAACTCTTGGGTGTTGTAGACTGTCTGTGCCCCTTTACTGGGATCTGGATTCTGTTTAAATAGCAAAAATCCATATCTTTATATAAACTTACAAAAATATGTATTCATGCAGTACATGACCATACACTGACGGAATGAAACGTGAAAATTTTTTAGGCAACCGTATGACTGAAGTGAAAATCTACCCAGTCTTTAATTTTTTTCAAATGTGAAAATAAAATCTTTTGAGCCCTGAATTTCAAATCTTAGAAAGGTGAAGTATGGAGTAAGTCTTGTAATTATTCATTTAAATGTTTAAAATATGATTCAAATGTATCTCAGTCAGTCAAATCTTGTAGAGTTCTGTATTATACCAGCTTAACTGTTACACCAAGCGTGTTATAAAACTGACTAATATACATTACAATGATTAAAGTGGACAAAAATGCAGAAACTGAATGATGTGCTTGACCTCCACAAGAAGATTCACTTGCACCCATTTCCGCATGCATGAAAAAGCTACATATCATTTACACATGTACATTTCACATGCGTGTCTTTAGTGCACAGAAAAGCGTGCATGGAAAAGGTATACATGATTTACACAAGCATGGTTTTTCACTGCACTCATTTCCACATGATAGAAAAGGGCCCTAAACCTGTTTCTGCCATCTTACATGTCATCCTACAGGCACACTTGCATACAAAAAGAATTGAATGTTTTCAATAGTAACACTTGTACCTGAAACATGATTGGTGCAGTGATATAACCAGGAAAATATAGGAGAAGAAGGCCTAACTGCCAGAAAATATAAACAATTATAGACCAGTTTTATAGTAAATATGGGAAATAAAGGGAGTCGGTGGAACACCACCTGTAAAATATTTTGTTTTTGTGTTATGTTTGTTGCTTCTTATCAGCTACTAACGTGGAGAATATCTAGATATTCACCTTTCAAGCTGATTGGTACAAAATGACAAATGCCTTTCTGTGCACGTTTGCCTGTCCGAGACAGGTGGACAGGCGTTAATATATGACTCCTGATGAGGGTAACAATTTTAATATTTGTTTCTTACCCATGTATCTGATGTCAGATGGGCCAGCTGCTCATGAATTCGAGCCACTTGTTCGGGGCTGAAGACCTGTTCTCCTCTGTTGTCCCCCTCTACCACCAGGGGCCAGGTAGTGGCACCCTCTGCTTTGCATAGCTGAACATCAAGTCTGGAAAAATGTCACAAACGTTCAAAAGAAAATAAAATACAAGGGCCTGTTCAATATAAAAATCTGCATATCCCATAGTTGCAATGGGTCTGTGCTGGAAATTGAAACACTCCAGCTCTGGCTGCTTGTGTAAAAGCTGGTTGCAAATTTTCCCTTTGCAACAAGCGTCACTATTTTTGTCTAGGGTAGTTTACAATATTCACACTACATCACTGTTTCTAATAATAATTACATGACAATCTTATGCCAGTGATTAAGTGATTCCTCTCATGTTAGATCTCATGTTAAATCATATGCACCGGGTATGGGGATGAATAGCACCATAAGGGACCGTGTATAAAGATAAGGGGGAATTAGGTGCTATGACAGAGTGCTAGCTTCTGATTGGTTGAGAGGGTATTTCCTGGGTTGTGACATCAGTCTCAGAGGCCAAAATCAAAGGTTTTCCTCCCGGAGAAAGGTCTCATCCCTCATTAATATGCAAATGAGAGTAAGAGGACAGAGGTATCACAGGCGGTACTGGCTGGATCGAGGAAATTATCAGAGGACGTGGAAGGACAAGTGGAACATCTACATGTAAATATGACATATAAAGCTGAAAGTTGTTCCAAAGGAATTTTTTTTAAAACAATTATTGTAAAACTGGGTATACCTTTTCTCTGCTATCGTCCAATTACTGGCCTCCACATCCACCTTGTCGTACAGCTGGCCCTTGAGGAAGCACTCTCCGTTCTTCACCCCAACTGTAATGTGTTCTGGTGTCAGATGAAAGTCTATATCGGTCTTGGTAATGTCGGGCGGGATGGTGAACTGTACTGTGACGTCCTCATCATCCTGAGTCCATGTATAGGCTGGAGGAGGTTTCTCTACAGAGGTTCAATGTGAAGCTACTTAAAGTCAGCTATTCAACTGCCTTATGTGTAGAATTTATGTGAGTTCTGGCTCATTTTGTGTACATATAAATGAATTATAAGTAAGTCCTGCTTGAAAAGGTTTTATACGACGTCTTCATGACAGATATTAGAGCTTATTTATCTGCAAGCTGTTAGTAAACATGGTAAATGCACCCATGTTGACAAACAGTAAAACCATGTAACTGAAGGTGGGTGGCACACATATGGAAGCTGAAAGGTCACTAGATGCAAAGTAGCATTTGTAAAACTCATTTCATTAATGTTCTTGTTGGATGTGTTTTGATTATTTTAGCAGGCTCCCCACATGTTATAAACCTGTGGATATAAACAAAATGAACAGCCTGTGTACCAGTGTTTTCTGGACTATTTTTTATAAATGGTTTTATCTTTAGTTAGTAGACATAAAATATCAGAATAAGCCTCTTTAAGTAAAATCTTCTTACATACATGAAATTTGTGAGCCATTTTTTTTTTCAAATAACTAAAAACATTCAAAAACCCTAACCTGTCCAGAAGGCGAATATCCATGGTATAATTTTATTTATGTATTAATCATGATTAAATAACTACATTTTCATATTCAGCAGAGATTTCTGACATCTCGATATTTGAGATATATGCCAAATTTTCACAAATAAATCCATTAACAACTAATATTTTAAGACTGATCGATGCAATTATTGATAGCAAGGACATGAATCAATACAATTATCAAATGGTTTTAAAATAATGAGTTTATTACTCTTTGTTTTTTATATTAGATGATATCATATATTTTTCTGAATCTGTATCACATGCAACATATTGGAACCTTTCATAAACTAAGCCAAGAAGGAGCAATTTTTCCTACACTGCATATGTTGTCCATTTTGTTTATATCAACATGTTTATAAAGTCAAAACCGGCCTCAAGACCTCCAACAATGGAACATATGCACCTATCACAACCTTACCTGTGCCATTCTGGGCTGGTGTCCCGTTTCGTGTTGGTACAGCTTCAGCGGCTGACGTTTCTGGCTTCTGAGGTTGCTCTACCGGCTTTTCCGAGTCATATTCCAGACGGAAAGGTCTTTCAGAGGCAACGATCATTGCTTTCCCGTCTTTCTCAACAGCTACATAATCTGGAGCACTTGACCCTCTAAGACGCCTAGTGCGATGTACACTCCACGCCTGTTCATTACCTAAAAATTTTTTTTTAAATGTAATTAATTGCTTATACAAGAGCACTGCAAATGATGCATGTCTACCTTATTATTAACACTCACTAGCCAAGAGGAATTTATTTCTCAATAATTAAGAATATCATTAAAGCAAAAATTTGAACAATTTTCAGAGTCACACATGTTCCTCAAAATGTAAGCAGTGGTTATACACTTTCCTTTCATGTAACCTCTGCTTTGTATTGCAAGGTTCTCCGGGTTTGAACACAACAGTGCACACAGAGCAAAGAACTGTAATGAGAGGTGGTATTGCATTGTGACTGACTTACTGAAAGTGAAGTCAGCGCTCAAGCCAGTCACTGCTCTCTAGAAAATCTGACCCACACCGGCTCACTCAGCAATGACAAAGTTTGACAGATTGAGTCAGTTTTGGTTGATCTAAGATATTTTAGGTGAAAATAGAAGATACTGATAGAGTTGTATGTAGTCTGTATGGGTGGAGGAAAAAGGAGAACCCAGATGGATGCCTTGGATGGGCAACTACGACCCACTCTCATAGCCACACCGGGAATCTATACACTGTATAGAGTACTGAAGTCAGACATTTTATATTTCTCCCATACCTGATACTAATGTGATCCATTCCAGAACAGTTTGGAATGGAATTTTTGCTGCATCTGGCCCTGTGTTCTCTTCAATGTGAAGTAACACACTCTCCAAACAGAGCTTGTGATCTTCAGTGTGGAGGGCAGAATGTACCACAGTGAAGCAGGTTTCCTCTCCCAGCAGTTTCTCAGAATGGACAACCTTTAAAAATGATATGTTATATCTATAAATAGTAGTGTGCTAATTGTAATATTCATCAATAATATCAATGATTGGTTGTATTCTTTCATAATCGATTAGATTTATTGCTTTTTGCATAACCTTTCATAAACGATTACATATAATGCACATCCAAATAAGTAATATTATCCCAATAAATCATTCTTGTCCTGTCAGAGATATAAGAAATACAGGGCATAAAAAAGGGAACAGCACTAAAACTTACCCTTGTGCAATAAATAAGTGTTAACGACCCAGCCATTCAATACCTTGACCTTTCAGCCTGATGTACAAGTTAGACATGATTTACTCAGTAAATATTTTAGATATAATTCTACACAGCATGTTTCATAGTAATACAGATGGTACATAAAATAATCAATTAATTATCAATCATTGATCATTTATATCATCAAATATGATTTTACAATGGATTCCTACCATTAGTATCTACACAGATGAGCAATATACAACTAACGTCTTATAGTACAAAAGCTCATTGTAAGACCAGAACCAATATTATAACAGGCTTAACAGAATTCGATGAAAATGTACCCTGAATCTGCCCAAGTCACAAGGGGTACATGGGATCTGTCTGAAGCATCTAAGTATCTGTATGTCATACAGTCAATTAAAATCCTGTAAAATCTGTAACAACTTATGAACACATTGAGGAGGTACTATATCAAGTGTTTCAGACTTTTTTATCAGCAGGAATTTGAGAAATAAATATCTTTCACTAAACTGATATAATGTAATCTGAATTCTTGAAAAATTCACACCCTGATTACTAATTAGATTAACAATGATGACGCTCTTAATTTTTATTTAATTTTGAGAAGCCCATGTTGTGTTATCATTAATTTATACCCTTCAGTGATATCTCAAGAATGTTCCACAGCACTCAACACAATGCTAGCAAATTTTAGGTGATCAAAGTCCCAGTGCAGCTTTTTTTAAACAGTACCTGTTGGCAGGGTCTATAGTGCTAATACATGTACTTGGAGATGGCTACCCTCCTCATGCAGTGGTAATAAACTGCAGTCATCCCAGATCACCTCTTGTGTAACCATTGCTTTGTATAGCAAGTTTTTCAGGGTTCAAACACCAGGGTGCGCACAGAGCAAAAATTTTAATTATGTGACATCCACTCATGTTTAGATTATTTTAGCTGGATGAACAATGTGTAACCAAGCTCTCATTGGTCTGATTATAATTCTTTGCTTTGAGAATATCCTGGAATCGAACCCAGGTAATCTTACCATACAAATCAGCAGTCACTTGAGACTAAATTTTGGACGACTGCAGTGTATTACCGCTGCATAAGGAGAGTCGGAGATGGGTAAGTATTACCTTCCACTGGGGATTATTGACCCGATCACCAGTGCTGAGGAGGTACAGGGCTCCCGCTCCGTCTGCGATGACTGCCCACTCAGGGGATGGGAAGTGAACAGTTACGCTGACCCGGCCGCCAATGTTTTTTGCAGCATCCTGGTTCTCCAGCTTCCAGACACAGTCAGGGGCTGGCAGCTGTCTCTCCTGTACAATGCAGAGCATGTTAAAACTAATTAGTACAAGAAAAACAGTTTCAGGTCACAATCAAACCAGTGTTTACAAACAGGGTACACAGAATGTACAAATACCTACCAGTTTTTCTTAGCCAAGTGCATATATTATAACCAATTACCATTAAGGTCAAGTTTCTACAGGGTTTTGTAATATTGAACATTATTTTTTTAAATATTCACAGGATGTTTTATTTCAACAAAAATCAATAATTATTCATATGAAAATGTTGGTTAAGAAACAGATTCAACAAGACAGACTGCAGAGCCTTGCCCTGTTGCCATCTGGTGAGAGAATAGGAATCTACAGTTTAATATATGAAACATTCCATCCATCTTTTAATCAGGATTTCAGTTATGGATCAATTAAAAGGAGGACCCAGATTTTGTAGAGCCCTACAGTGTGTAAAATTTTCAAATGGAAATGTGCTGTTGTTCTTTTAATTACAGGTCCATACAAAGAGACACACAGACAGATATGTGCAAACAGGCCAAATGTCAATCCCATAGCAGGGGCAGATCCAGTTGAAGGGTCGGGGGGGGGGGGGGGCTATGTTAAAGGATTTACCTCCTTACTGCCCTGAATTAACCTTTTTTTGTAGTGTCCCCCCCCCCCCCCCCCCTGAAATTTTAAAAGGCTAACCCCCGACCCCAACCCAACCTTCCACGAGTTAGTGGTGGGAATCAGTTGTGGTTTTATGAATGATCTGTTCCGACTGATAATGGGAATTAATTGCTTGCATATAAGAATGTAATTTCTGGCCATATTTTGACCTGTAGATTGCCTCAAATAATGTAGAGGCCTGCATGTTTGCCAGTACATGTATTAATATATGTAATAATTCTATAGCCTTTATGTGTGTAGCAACTTTGGGTATGAAGCTAATGGTTATAAAACTTTTTTTAGTGTTTGCTCACATGAATTATATTAAAGCACACACTTCCTCTTCAAAGAGCCTAAGTCATGTTCAAAAACTTGCAACTGATTATGGCACTGGAAGTTATATCATCAGATTGTTCTGGAACAACCAACTAATCATTGATTATAATCATCTGCTCATCACTACCACAGGTTGTGGACTTTTTTAAGAGAATTAGTCCCTCCATGTATCTGTAAACCCCTCCCCTTAAAAAATCCTGGATCCACCCCTTCCAGGGAGGGGGAGGGGGAGGGCAGCAAAGTTATCTTCATATAAATATTATTATCAATTAATGAAACATTGTGAACTGCACTTGATGATACATACATTATCCACATGAAGCCTCTGTATCTGCCACTTGGTATCCACCCAGTATACAGTGTCCTGGTGCCAGGGGTCCTTAAACAGGTGGTTGTGAACACCAAATGCCTTTACATGCTGCAGACTATACTGGTCATCAGTCAGGCGGGTCTCATCAATGCCTGAAAATACAGATACAGTGATTAATAACACTTACACTGCGCAGACTAAACTCTGCTATTTTGGGTTTATGGACATTACAATCTGATATACAAAATGCACTAAGGGTTCTATGTATATCAGCAGCGTAGGTAAAAATGTAGTGGAGAGGGTTATGTAGTCAGTTCAAATATTTTGGATTACAATTATTTCAGGCACATTACAAAAACATGGGTGTTTTTGTGGTATGGGCATCAAGGAACCAGATATTTCTTGGCACGGCAGGTGCCATAGTATCCCAAGACAATTAACCCCCCCCCCTTTAAGAATAGGCCCCCCATCTTCAGCAGCAAATAATTTCAGACCAATACCAATACCTTGAACAACTCCGGATATATGAGCAAATTTTTACTGAAAGCAAACATATGGATGGACGCCACACAATAACGATTGCAGATAGTGCCATCAGTCTTGAATACAAGATGGAGGTATCCAAGATCAATGGACATGCATAATTTTAGCCCAATCTGTCCTTTAGTTTTAGACCTATAATGCTCAGTACTGTCAAGTTGCAATGACGAGGTATTAAAAAGCGCGAAAAAAAAGGGCAGAAGGTGGCGCCACCTGTCTTCTGCAGAAGACAAAGCTATCCAAGATCTTCAGTCAGTTTGATTTTTGGACCAATCCATGCATCCCTTATTGAGATATACTGGTATATAATTTTGTGTGATTTTCACCATATATGGCAATATTCAAGGTCAAGGTCACTCTCAAAGAAAAGGTCATGACCCCAATTTTAATATACATCATCCCATAAGCAATGTCTATCTATATGCATAATATGAAAGAAATCTGTCCATTAGTTTTTGACTCATAATGCTCGCAGTACTGTTAAGTGGCAATGATGGGGATATTAATCGGCATAAAAACAAGTAAAAGAATAAAAGGTAGCGCCACCAGTTTCCGGTACATGACAACACTATCCAGGATCTTTGGTCAAGTTGATTTTTGGACCAATCCATGCATTCCTTATTGAGATATTAATGATTTTGTGTTATTTTCACTGTATATGACAATATTCAAGGTCAAGGTCACTCTCATCGAGAGGGTCATGACCCCAATTTATACATACTTCATTCCCATAACCCATGTCTATGCATATGCATAATATGAAAGAAATCTGTCTATTAGTTTTTGACTTATTATGCTCACAATACTGTAATGCCAATGATGTGGGTATTAAACAGCACAAAAACAAGAAAAGGATAACAGGTGGCGCCACCAGTTTCTGGAACCTGAAGACATTGTCCTAGATCTTCGGTCAATTTGATTTTTGGATCAATCCAGGGAAGAATTTTTGAGATATGCATCCATCTTGTGGGTCTGGTGACTGTACCTCAAATTCTTACAAAGTTATTCTGTTTAAACATCATTTTAGCAAGAAAACAACATAAGGTGGCACCACCTGTCTTCTGCAGAAAACAATGCTATCAAAGATCTTATGTCAA
Organism: Sipunculus nudus; assembly: GCA_026874595.1. Lineage (NCBI taxonomy): Eukaryota > Metazoa > Annelida > Sipuncula > Golfingiida > Sipunculidae > Sipunculus > Sipunculus nudus. The sequence goes on along the minus strand of CM049316.1, from coordinate 64,316,716 downwards.
TTTGATTTTTGGACCAATCCATGCATCCCTCAGTGAGATATTAAAGTTAACATCATTTCAGCATAATCACCTGTGACCTTGAAAAATGCATCAAGGTCATCCATATTCGAACTTGGCCTAGCCCTTGATAAGATGCATCTAAACTGTTGGTTTGGTGACTGTACCACAAATTCTGTTTGAGTTATTGCCCTAATATCATTTAAGCATAATCGCTGCTGTGACCTTGAAAAAGGCATCAAAGTCATCCATGTTCGAAGTTGACCTAGCTGTTGATAACATGCATCAAACCTGTGGGTTTGGTGACTGTACCTCAAATTCTTACAAAGTTATTGTGTTAACATCATTTAAACAAGAAAACAACACAAGGTGGCGCCACCTGTCTTCTGCAAAAGACAAAGCTATCCAAGATCTTCGATCAATTTGATTTTAGGATCATTCCATGTATCCCTTACTGAGATATTAAAGATTTTGAGTGAATGTCACCAAATATGGGAATATTCAAGGTCAAGGCCACTCCTATAGGAAAGGTCATGACCCTAATTTTAATAAACATCATCCCATAACCCATATCTATGTATATGCGTAATATAAAAGAAATCTGCCCATTAGTGTCTGACTTATAATGCTCACAGAACTTTCAAGTGGCAATTTTGGGGGTATTAAAGGCACGAAAACAAGTAAAGAATAATAGGTGGCACTACCAGTTTCTGGAACATGACAACCCTATCCATGATCTTCAATCAACTTGACTTTGGGATCAATCCATGCAAGATTTTTTTAGATATTCAAGAATTTGTGTGATTTCCCCAAAATTGGACCTATTCAAGGTCAAGGATACTCTCCTAATAAAGGTCATGACCTAATTTTTAATAGGCAACGTCCTCTCACCCATATCTATACATATACCAAGTTTGGTAAAGATCCATGAAATATTTTTTGAGTTATCGCGCCAACAAGATTTATATGCAGCGGCGGCAGCGGTGGGACCGGCATGAAAACATAGTATCCCCCGACTTTGTATACTTTGTATACTCATAAACAGAACAAAAATCTATAATTCTTATTATGGGTACATTTCAATTCCAATATCTAAATATTATTTTCTGAATAGCAGGGACCATCTCCCACTTTGCTAAAAAGTAGTGTGGGATATATATCCCCATCCCCCCTTTATTCACACCCCTGAATTTATTTAAATGAATATGTCAAATTCTTTTATTTCAATAATCAAGTACAACATTCATGCCTCAGTATTGAAGTTAATTTACTTTTTTAAATGTAAATTGAAACTTCTTTATTGCTTCCCTATTGATGTATATGTTAGACTCTAATGTTCTTGTTGTAGTGGTCAACATGTATATTTTCAGGTTGCCTATCATGTGAAACATATCTTCACTTCCTCTGTTGGTTCTTATCACATATTTAAATTTTGGTCTTGCATCAGTTCTCTAATTGCATGTGAAACTTATTTGTATGAAATGTTTTACTGTAAAATGTCAGTCGTAACTGAAAGATAAAAGTCTGCAGTAGCAGTAAGTAAATAGTTCACGGTTTATAAAAAAAATAATTTTATTGTAAATTTATATATGAAAGTGCAATTATTTTGGTACTGTTGCTTGCAAGATATTTTTATGTAGACTAATGATTATTTCCAGAAAACTAAAACTCTTACAAAGACTATAAGGAAACAAAATATAAGGAACACATTTATTCTTACTGATTTGAGTTTTATTCACCATACTCCTGGTTCTTGTAGCAGCCCAACAGTGACAACAAGCAGCGTTACCCTGCTATAGTGGACTTCCTGAATATCCCCAGAGAGAGGATTCATGTACTGGTCAAGGCTTTTGCCTTTTAGATATGACTATATTAAGCAGCAGCACAGTGACTAAGTAATGTATTTTTGCGGCGGACTGTACAATTGTGCAAATATGGCAAACTTTATGCCAAAATTTATGATAGTTTGCATCACATCTTACTAGTTTTCTTTATTTGTGGCTATGAGACAATGTCTGAAGAACTAAAAACACCTGTCAAGCTGTCTGAATAAATGTTTATTACTGTGTTGCAGACTGGAACCAGTTTTTTTTCCATAAATTCAGTAAAAGCTAAATTTCTGAATGTGAATGTGTTTGTTTTCATGATGTATATTAACCCTAGCTCCAGTGCTCTCTTTCTACACTACGCTGTGCGAGAGCCCTAGAAGATGATTTGAGGAAACTGGAGACATTCCACATTATAATTAAATTCTAATATTTCGTCTGAAAATGCCGTATTTGTTATGAAATAAAGATATTCTTATCAAATACGCATATAACATACCACTTAGACAGTGTTTGTCAACTTTAAATGTTGACCAGAAGAATATATATTGTCCTAATAAACAGTGATACGAGGGGAATGATGTCTGCTCTGGGTTTTCCCCCAGCGACGGCTCGCCGGCAGCCGCCTGTGTAACCAGTGGTAACGGGCCATGTTGGCTCAGGGTCACGCAGTTCATTGTTTCAGATTCTGAGACAGTTTCAAGCGCCAGGGTAGCTAAATTTTAAAAGTGAGTCTTGTTTACACACAAAAACATAATATTTAGCTGAATTTCTTGGTCAATTGAATAAAGTACTATATCTCTATTAGAATACTTAAAAAATTCCTTGTCATAAACGCAATATTTGATTTTACACAATTTTTTTCCCGACAAGGGTTTTAAGTTCTCCAGTTTACTCTGAAGCATTTTATGGATATCGCCGCATTTAATGCAGTTAGATGTATAATACCTAGGTGATTGTCAGTAATGAACTAAGAACAATATTTTCTACTTATTGACATTATAAGCTTTCTTTTTGATACCCAACATGTAATATTTAACCCATTTTGAAAAAAAATAGTTGGCGGTCCCTACCAACAGTACCTATCAGGAAACGATTTGTTTCAAGCACAAAATAAGCCATACTTCAACTTCAAGCCATTTAATCATATATAAATGCCGTTTTACTTATTTGGGTTTAACAGAAATGTCCAATGTTTTCATTGGAATATTCTTCGAGGCAAGGTTCTGTGTATCTGAAAAAAAGTATATGTATATAGGTCAATCTAAGTGAGAATCCATTATTTTAATATCGTAAGATATTCGTCTCACCAGTGTCAAGCTGCAGGCGATAAATGGGGAGAGAATCCAGGGACAGTTTGTAGCCGTCAAAGTGAGGATCCACCAAACTCCGGTTTAACTTCAAATCCACCAACCTTCCCTCCATGACTCTTGGTTTGCAACTCTTTGCTCTTGTTATCTGATCAATATTGGCTTAAACACCAGGTTTAATATATTATTACGTTTATGCTTCCAGCGTGGAACGTGGGAGCGTGGAAGCGAGCATAATATAATCCGTAACCCAATTGTTCCGTGCCTATATATGCTCGTACCCGAAATTTTCACTGCTTATCGGCAGGAGAGAACAAGGGACCCATGGGTCACGGCGCTCAGCTGTTATTTATAATCATAAAATATGATTTGGAAGAAGGGGGGGACAAATGTTGGTTTTATGTGGTAATATAAGCTGATTTATGCGGATGATGGCGTTTAACACAAGTTCTGTAAAGATTTTGATAAAATCCTTTGAGAGGGAAGAGGACTGATGTCTTTTTTATATTATTTACATTTGGAAATGAAGTGCTATTGTCACACAGGTTTTGACTTGGCCTAATAACATTATCAACATTGCAGCAGAAGTATTTGATAAAAATGTCCACTATAGTCATGTAAATATCATTCTTTTTACAAACGAGTTAACTGTTATTCAATAATTACAGGTTACCCTTGCCTAAGAGTAGCACTAGCACACATGATATGAGATGCTATGAGAGTTTAACTATTTATTAGAATTAGTTGCAATTTTTGGGCCAAATATAATTTTAATTAAAAAATGCAAACAGTACCATATAAAGATAATAATATATTTGAAATAAATGATTATTAATAATATTTAAAATGTATAAATGAATGCATTCATAAATACATTTTGAAAATATTTGCACTCGCATTCAAATACTTTCTTTTTACCTGTATTAGTATTTATTCATTTTCATGATCGAACTATTGAATATTTGTATACATATTCAATACAATTATAATGTATTCACTCAATGTCTGGTATTTATACAGTTTCAGTCAAACGAAACTATTGAGAATCACAAATATTAAATAACGATCATAAGTACCAAGCTGGTTTTATGGCTTTTATATATTAAAAAAACTATTTTATTCACTTTTGAAAAAAACTGTGAAATCACTGTGTAGACACTAGACATCGCAAGACGCTTATGACAATTGTTAATATTATAAACATCAAAATGTGAAAATTGTCTAAGATCTTATTTTTTTTATCACATTTGAATATTTTTATTATTTATAAACATGTATCAGACAAAAAAAAAAAGAAAAATAATCTCAGCTATGAAAATTATACATGTGTTAAAAATAATCCAAGCATCAAAACACCCAATATATTATACAAGGAGCAAACTGGAGTTTGGAATGTTTAATTTTACTTACTTTAATAAAGGAATCAGTAATATAAATTGATTATTTACCTAGTATCATGTAACAGCTGATACAGCCATGAGTCTTAATGTCTTAAGTCAAACATATTGACATCTTTAATGAGCACATGTCTTAGAAATATATTTAACTTTTGACATATTTCATCTTTTTTTAATTTGTAATAAATATAAACCAAAAAACTTAAACACCTAGAAAAGACCTGGAAATTTAGATCAATTTAAAACAATCAACTACATCCTTGTCTATCATTTACTTGCTTTATATAATCCCTAATAGTAAACAATAATTTTATTCAATTATTTATTTTCCATTTTTATGATTGAAATGAAACATAACCAATGGTGACTGCATGGTGTCATTTGGAATACATTTTCGGCCTTCCATAGAAGATCCATACGACATCAGTAATTGCAAGGTAATTCCCAGTTACTCATTAACTATAAAATTCCTTTTCCATTAATATTTCTTAAATTATTATTTTAAACCAACAATTTTTTTAAATGATTGTTTATTGTTATGTATTTGCCCAAAACAACTACTAGAGGAGGGTGGTTGGGCAGTTATATCCAGCTGAAGCCACCCAAAAACTGGCTGGCTGCAGAGTATGCCTCGCTTCAAGCATGCATAATTAGCCTGAAAGTTCAACAAGGGGACACATAGAGGGGCTTCAGTATAGCCTAGGTGTGACATGGTCTCATAAAAACGTAAATAAAAGCGACAGTTTTTGGTCAATTCCTTTCAAATTTCAGAATTTTGAAGCTGAAATCCTTAAGTGTGCATGATATGAAAATTAAATCAACAGTGCTTACAGGGCAAAAATGTGCCATGGCCAATGTCAGGCAAAAATTAAGGAACTGAATTTATTTTTATGCTAATAACTCATTAAATTTGCAAAATTTTAGATCTAATTTTTGGTATACAATTAAAACCTGATTAAATTAAGTTATATCCCTGAAAAAAAGTCTTTTGCTTCAACATTTCTCATGTTGAGTGAGGACATACATTTCCTGGTTAAGTGCATGATGTTGTGGTTTTGATATTAGGCAGTCTTGAAATGTGACAAAGGGTTTTTAGTAGAAAATTGAAGTTTTCCTAAATATCTCGACCCAATTTTCGGTATGGTGGGAGATTTTGGAGACATCTAACTGCATGCCGAATTTCGGATCCGTAGGTCCAACGATTTCAAAACGTGCCAGTTTAACGGACGGACAGACCTTCGGACGGACGAGCGGCACTATGGACGGAAGGACAGTAAGACGGACAGTCGACGGACAATGGACTACGATTATAGCTCAGTTGACTTATTATTCACGCCTGTCGGTGCCCCTGGACCTCAATTTAAGTAGTTTCCTTGAAATGGAGCAGCACGTAGCTGGGTGAAAAGATTAATCCGCATCAAACTTTATAAGACGTCAAATTAATATACCATACATCAAAACTTCCATAATTTATTATAAAATTTATGACAACAAATATTTTATGTGAAAAATAAATGAAATTCTGTATTGAATAATTTGAATATGATATAACTGATAACAGTAGTCTTTTTTTCTGTTTCTGATTACATGCAAATAATATGATTTAATATGGTGTGAAGTCAGTACGTGTGACCTATCTTTGAGAAATGATTAAGTTCCATTGATTTGCAGGGAACATCCATTGTATTTCTTCTCTGTCAACATGACATATGCCTCTTGGAAAACCAACAAGGACTTTAAAAAATTATTTCTCTATTGAGTGCATGTAATTACTAATATAGGTCAGTATTGTGTAATTTTTTACAGGTATGGGGATTAAATATAATGCAATTCATTTCTGTGAGAATTGTGGGAAATATGCGTACCTGTATGCTTAATAGTTATAATAATATAGAAGAAGAATTAAGAAGAAGAAGAAATTTATTGTAGAAAAAGGCCTTGTGGCCCATGGTACAAATATAAACATAAATAAATGCAATTGAACAATAAACATGTAACATGATAACATGCAGTTAATACATACATATAAACATGGTTGTGTTACCTGCTGTTGTGTTGTTTCATAATCATAAAGTTTCTGTCACATCAAGTTCTTTCTTTAATTTGTTAACCTGATATAAATATTTAGCTACATTCAAAAGGACATTAAAAGACTGAGTTTTTAATAGCTTAATTAAACCATATATATTTTTTGGAATTTCCTTGAAAGATGTAAAAAATTCTTTTCTGATATTTTCATATCTAGAGCAATAAAATAAAACATGTATCTCATCTTCAACCTCATCTTGGTCACACATTTTACAGATCCTCATTTCTCTGGGTACATTATATCTCCTTCCAATTTCAATTTCATAGCAATGGTCACTTAATCTAAATTTTGATAAAGCCTGTCTGTATACAAATGCCATATTATATAAATATTTTTCTGGTTCTATTGCTGATTTAATTTCACTATATATACTAAGCTTAGATTTACTTTGGATTTCTGCTAACATTTCTTGCTGGCTATTGTCTTTAACCCTTTGTACAAACATATTCACAAACATTTTTCTGTCACCTACACTTTGCTCAAGCCATACAAAACTAAAACCATATCTGCTTAACAGCAGTTTTATATCTGTCACCCATGTGCTTCTTCCTATATCATCTAATTGTTTGAGAGTGTTATAACATAATCTTGGGTATCTAGAATTTTCCATTGAGATAATTTTTAACCAATAACTTATACATCTTTTAAAATATATACAGTGTAGAGGGTACCTTCCACATTCTAATATGGCAGCAGTATTTACTGTTTTTTTACTCACACCAAGGAGTTGCTTACAAACACGTGATTGCATACATTCTATTTTTGGTCTTGGAATGGACCCCCATATTTCTGAACCATAAAGTAGTGAAGGGACTATAACTTTCTCAAAAATAGTCAAACTGACTGATAGCGACATTTTACCACATTTTGATTCACAACTCTTTATAATATTTAAACCTTTACTTGTTTTCAACATAAGTATATTTAAATATTGGTTCCATTTCAGTGATGAAGAGAACATAACTCCTAAATATGTATAACTATTAACATTTAAAAGCTTTTTACCCTTGAAATACCATTTCTCATTTTGCTTTACCGTTCCTCCCCTTCTAAATACCATAGATTTAGTTTTATCAATATTGACTTGCACACCCCATCTGTCACAGAATTTTTCTAAAATGTTCAATAAGCATTGAAGTCTTCCAACTGAGTCTCCAATGAGACAAATGTCATCTGCAAAGGCCAAAATATTTATATCTCTGTGTTGTAATGACATCTGAATACCAGGAAGCTGTGTTTCATGAACCATTTCAAAGAATGTGTTAAGATATAAAATAAATAATATTGGGCTTAATAAGCAACCTTGTCTTGTACCATTAAAACATTTAAATTCTTCTGTTAAACCACTGTCTACCTTGACACAACAAGTTAACTTTTCAAACATGGATTTTAATACCTTAATTATGTTTCCATGAATCCCTATTTTAATTAATCTGTATAAAAGTAACTTATGTGAAATTCTATCAAAAGCTTTGCTAAAATCGACAAAAACACAATAAACCCTCCCTTTTTTCTTGCTTAAATATTTCTGTATTATTGCTTGTAATGTAAAAATTTGGTCTGTAGTGGAATAACCTTGTCTATATCCAGCTTGACATTCATATAATTTTTGGTTTTCTATGGCCCATCTTGTTATTCTTGAACAGAGAATTTTAGTAAATATCTTTCCTGCAGTATTTAACAAGGCAATCCCTCTATAATTATTCACATTATTATGATTTCCTGATTTATGTAAAGGGTGAAGTATTGCTTCTGTCCACCTCTTAGGAAAATGTCCAGTTACCATTATTTGATTAAATAGGTTAGATAAATAAGGAATTATGATATTTTTGGTACATTTAAATACTTCTATAATGAGTCCATCAGTTCCAGGTGCCTTATTTACATTTGTGTTTTCAATACTCCACGTAATCTCACCTTCCAAAATAGCAGAATTAAGAATAGATGGGGAATTTTGAGAACACATTTCACAACATAAATCATGGTTTTCTAAATAATTATTAACATTCTTCTCAAATGAAGAATTTATCTCTACCTTAACATTGAGAAGGTCATTAAAATAAGTATACCATTCTTCTGGATTAATGTTTACATTTTTCCTTTGTACTCTTGTTAATAATTTTACTTCTTTCCAAAATTTATCTGGTTTATTTATTTTATCAATTAAAGAACATTGTAACTTGTGTTTATATTTCAACAATTTTTGCCTACAAATTCTTTTGAACTGCTGTTTTTTATTTTTGTATTCTTCCAAATGTAATAAATTTTTTGAATTCCTAAATTTGTTTAATACTGAATATTTAATCTTTTTCAGGGTTTCACACTGAGTGTCCCACCAGGCTGGTTGTCTTAATGATTTATTTTGTGCTGGTTTGGACATGTGAGCACATGCAATTAACAAAATATTTTCTAAAATACTTACTGATTGATCAATTTCTTGATGATTAACTTCTGAATATAAAATATTATGCTTAAAGTCTGCAACTGTAACATTACCTGTCTGATCCAAAACATTCTGGTGCAAGGAATGTGCTAGTTCAGGTTTCCACTGGATTCTCTGATAAGGGTGCAGGTGCATAGAGGAATACAATGATGTGTGCAGTTTGGTGCAAGTGAACCTACAACATATTGGAAAATGGTCAGACAAGTCAAAATCTAATATTTCAAAATCAGATAAACAATGCATAATATCTACTGATAATACCATATAATCAACAATGCTAGCACCATTATAGGATACACATGTGAACTGACCTTCAGTATCATTTATGGTTCTACCATTTAATATACAGAGATTATTACTTATGCAAAAATCAAGTAACATTCTTCCATATTTATTGACTATTTTGTCTTTAGAACAACGCTCTTTTATGGAATCTTTTTCAATTGTAATAAGATCATTTATCATATCTGAATCTGCCTTACATGGATTTATATAATCTTGTATATTCCCAGTTCTGGCATTAAGATCTCCAGCTATAAATACATTTGCATCTGGATATTTAGCTTTCAATATATATAATTTTTCTTCTAGAATACTGATACCATCTGTTTGTTCTAAGTATATTGGTGAGCCATCTGGTGATATATATGTAAATATCATAATAATATTATTATCAATATCAATAATTCTACCATTCATTAGGAGTACAACCATGTCTTGAAAATGATCATATATGCGATGAACATAAGTACAAAATATATCTTTTACAAACACAGATACACCACCAGAATTTCTTCCTTTATCTGCCTTTTTGCGTGTTTTAGAAAAGCATGTAAATCCCATCATCATATCATCAAATTCTGAATCATATGCACCCCAAGTTTCACACAAACTAATGATATCATAATTTATCAGTAAGTTTTTCATTTCATTACTTTGTTGTTTGTATTTAAGTCCTTGACAATTCCAGGATACAATTTTAAAATTTCTGTCTGTATTTACATTATTTCTAAGATTATCTGTATTATCCGTTTCTTATGATAATATAAATAACCCTTTAGAGATCGAGGTCTCCCTTGGAATATGACAATTTTGCGTATTGCTCGATGTGTAATTATATGTGCTTGAAATCAGATCAGTGTTCTGTAAATTGCTCATGGTAATATTAATTCCATTATAGTTAATTACCCATTTTCCTCTTTCTGCCCTATGGATAACAAGTTTTTGCGTTTGGTAATTACATCTTAAACTTTCATGAAAGTTTGAAAATGATAAAGTATATATCCTTTATCTCTCATCACATTTGTTTCATGCTTCACACTATGCATCCCTATGGATTTAGTCAAATTAAAACGTGATCTTAAGTTTTATTAAACTTTAAAAAGGACTATATATTATTAGGGTATGAATATTATCAATTTGGAATGCATGAATCTGTAAATTGAATAGGCCCCTTATCTGACGTAGTTTTTTTTTGTGGCGCAGTAAGTAGTTAACATGAGGAAATGGTCAAATTACTAAATAGAAAATGCATATTTTATGTTTATTTGTTAAAATTTTCAATACAAGAAACCCCGTCCCTTTTCAACCCCCCCCCCCCCCGTTTCTAGCTAAATTATCCCCTACTTTCTTATAAAATTATGGTGAAAGTGTAATTTAATTTAAGCTTAATTGCAATTAAAAAATATATATATATAATTTTTATATGTACCGGTATATGATATTGAATTAAATTACTATACATATATTTGAAGTGGATTTGTCTGTGTTTGACTTCCCGGTTTGCCCAAAAATCCTAGAACAGATGTCTAATAAGTAAGGAGGAAACTGAACAACTCCAAGAGCAATAATATATACTGAATTATTTATAATTGTTTCACCGAATACTATGAGAAAAAGCGATGAAAATATTGTTACGAATGGACTATTTTATGGAACATAATGGTCACAGTCACGCTTGATACAGTGACAAAATATGACGGAAACTTTTGCTGTAGTCAGCGATATTCAACACGTTCGGCAAAAGTAATGTTATTATGTGTCACTGAAATAGTAAAAGTGAATAACTGCGTCAGGGAAAGTCCCAATGCTATTTTTAGAAGTTGAGTCCGCAAACTTCAGGTGAAGGCTGTGGTTTTTCCTCTCACGTCAAACAGAGATGTGGTTTTAACGTTGAAGACTGGAGAGAGGAAAGCTCGGACGCCATTTTCCAGTAAACAAACTGGATAGGTGGGTCATCATTTCGTATTTAATGTTTTTGCCAATTACGCTTAGGAGAATAAAAAAAATAGGGCGCGAGTATAGAATCCGGTCTTCAATTCCAAGATGATTCTAAACTGACTGGACCGTCTCATATTTGTAGTAATCAACATAAGCCGTGGCATGCCTGATGATATGACATCGACATGCTTCTCACTTCTCCATTACATGAATCCTAAACATCATTACGTCCGTCCGTATACACCCATAACCTCGTCCATGAAGACCGGATTCTATACTCGCTCCAAAAATAGGAATGAAACTTAAGATAAGAGGAATAATTAGTTAACTGGTTAAGATTTTTAAGTGATGTTGGTTATATCATATATTATATATATATGTTTTTTTTTTACTTTTGGCATATGTCTATATAGTTGTTTTTATTACAACAACCATTAATATTCAAGTAAAAGCATGTATAAACTATCTACAAAATACACATGTATATATGATACTGTAGCTTTAGAAAATATCGTACGTGGGTTTTAAATTTTGTGGTTTTGACCTGAAACACTATTTGTTGGGTTAAAACTATCAGTTTTTTCTTTTTGTTAAAAGAAATTGAATGTTTACACTTTTCTGACTCTTTAATATCTAAATCAAATGTCAGCTTCACTCAGTCCTGGTACAAGCGATAGGCTCGAGCAATGACACAAATGACAAAAATGTCGGCTGACTTGTCAGAAAATTTTGGGTACATCTCGATAGATTTCACTGGGATAATTCTACTGTTTTCTGTAAAACAAAACCATGCATGTCTGAATGTATAACTTGGTTAATGAGAGCAAGTCCCAATGCTAGGTGATGGTATGTCATTCATTCAGAAGGTCCCCCTACGACTCGCGTGCCCAGAAACGAGGCCTCATGATCAGTTAGGCCTCCAGCTTATAATTGTGCAGAGCTGACCCTGACTCATCACCCAGCCATTGGCTAACTAGATTTACTCAGCCGCACATTTGTTTATTTTAGTTAAACATGACATTCTTTCAAACAAACAATCAAATTAGATTAGAAGGGCAGAATGACCTTTACCTACAACTTTTAGCTCGATAATATGAGAGAGAGCAAGTCCACATATACCAGTGTAAGTGCAGACGCACTTTTCAAACAGTCACATGTAAGTCCAACACTGATGAAATCTTGATTTGTTTGCTCACCCCAAGGTGGAACTGAATATCTTTCCTCACAATATAAGTATTTTTTTTTTTATTAATTGACTACATATTGTTTTCTTTGCATTTTATTCATCAGTACCATTTGCTAGCATGGACGGTAACAGCACACCAACACAATGGCACAACTCAATGAACAGGTTTGACAGACTTTCAAAAATTCTGTAATGAAATTTAAATGGTTGTTTGGTTTTATATTTTGTGGATAAAGGTTACCCAAGAATTCCACAAAGATTAAAACCCAACTAACAATTCTGAATCCACAGTAATCTTAAATATCCATTTAAAATTTCTGATCAAGGAAATGGTATTTGGCTTCCAAGTGACTCAGACTTTAAGAAGGTGGATTTGGACTCAAACCTCAAGGACTTGTACTCATATTTGTACTAGCCTTAGATGCTGTGGACTCAGCTATATCACTGGTCATTGCTGTATCTGTGATTTGTAGGTCATTATAAAGATGGGTTCTCTTGACCCTGTGTCAGCGCCCGTCATCCCATGCTGTAAGCTCCAGTATGGAGAACTGATCGGTCAGGGGGCTGCTGGACAGGTGCTGCGAGCCAAACACACAGAGTGGGGTGAGGTGGCGGTCAAACTGCTCAAGACTGGAGCGAACAGTGTCCTGCCTAAGTGAGTACATAACATGATGAAGGAGAGTTAAGTGTTATATATCTCAAAATGAATTTACATATATATCATGATAGAACACCAGATTTAGATGAAATTTCATATACAGACGACGCCACTTATTTGCAAGTCGGTTAACAGAAAATGCTGCTTATTTGCAAGAAATTCTGAAAACCAAAACCATTTCCTATATGTTATCATCAAAAACGCACCGCATAATTGGAAGCCTCATAATCACAAACTTCCGATTAACGCAAGGGAAAATATGGGCAGAGAGGTAGAAAACTCACGTTAAATGCAAGTTCTTCAATGAGTCGGTGAGTTGTGTTTGTGTTATCCCAACAATGATCATAGACCAGAAGTTCAAAAGTAGCCACTGTGATAACTGCAGGTGCATATGTGTACAAAGGATCTTAATTACCCTGTGCTTGGTGATGCAGTTCAATAAGGTCACAGCACACATCTCTTTGAAGCGGGTTAACAATGGTAGATTAAAATACGTCGCGCATATTAAACACCTTGAACACGAGAGCAACTCTTAATTAGCTTGAGTTTGTTTGTCAAACAAACTTTGTGCTAGCTGTCCCATGTTTTGTTCCTTTGATGATACTCATAATAGAATTGTCAAAGGCTTTTATATAAACTTACCTTGTTAACCCTTTATGTTCGTTATGTCTTGTCAAAACATCTCTTCTATAAAAAATCAGCAAATTCCAAATCATGTCACTATTCAATCATGAGTTGAAAGCGCAAACGCAACGATCCCTACTTCTTTATCACAATACGAATAGTGTTTCAAAACAAATGCTAACTTAATTAGATATTAGGCAGTCCAATCGATCATTCAGCTTCTCCTTACATATGGAAGACGTTGAACTTCGCCTAAATGCAACTTCGGTTAATTGCAACAAATTTGCTTGACAAAAGCCTCTTGCAATTAAGCGGCTTCATCTGTATATCATAACATTTCACAGGGTTTGTAGTATTTTCAAATGTTCACTTTTACAACTGAAAGGTATAGATATAGTTTTACCCTTCCTCCAGAAAATTTGACTTTCCTCCATAGACTGATCCTATCATCATATCAAACTTTCAATCAGTCACTTCTGTTTGACATTTCTGTGTGATGGTTGGACTGTGTTGTTATAGTGCAGCATCCTTATGACCACTCATGTAAATCTTTTCGTTATGTACTCTGTAATTGAATAGTTTCCTTACAAAGTAAGAATGGGGTTGGGGTTTAGACTGGTACTCTGTTCTGTTATGGCTCTGCTGCTCTGCAATTGCAAATCACGGAGATGTATGATTTCATCATTGCTGCAAAGCCGTGATGGCAAAGAATAAACAAAATTTATATATTTTGAGGTCCTTTCAAAATTATGTTAATTCGACATATACATTCGTTTATTATCTCATATTTTCACATTACTGGTCATTTCTATGCCAGTGCCAGAGAAATAATTTGATATTTTATGCTATTGCACTGTAAAGAAAAACAAAATGCCCCCTGCCCGCATCATTTTCTGAAAAAAAGTGCCTGAGAAACATATTATTAACTTTTTTGGCCTTATATATTTATTGTATATCTATATTATATATATATATATTATTCATTATTTCTTATTTATTATATATTTATATTATATATATATATATTATTAATTATTTACATATTTTTATTACATGCTTGTCTATGATATAACATACTTATGGTATAACCAATGTCCGTCCATGTACCGTCCATTTGTCAGGCCGTCCGTCTGTTAAATTTTAGTGTCGCTGTGATAACTTACCATGGCTTTGATGGATTTTCCTGAAACTACTTACCGTTAGATTATCTCACCCAAGTTCGATTTTCAGGCATATTTAATTAGGGCAGGGTCACCATATTTGGTTGCACCACCCTGACTTACCAAAAATCTGATGGATTTTCATATAACTCATGATGAGTATTAACCAATACAGTTTCTCACCTCAATTATATTCTCAGCAAATTCATGCATATTTAATGAGGTCAGATGTCACAAAATATGCAACAAGCATATTATGCACCATTTGTAGTGCTCTTGTTTATATAATTATATTATATATATATTATTTATATTATTATATAATATATTCCAGGGACAGACAGAAACTTCTCGAAGAAGCTGAGAAGCTTCGTCAGGTGGCACACAAGCATGTTGTTCGTCTTTATGGTATCGTGTGTGAGCGAAATTCCTGCGGACTGGTCATGGAGCTTGTCCAGCACAAGTCACTGGCTCAACTACTTGGGCAACTGTCATTACCTCCAGCAATCAAAGTCAAGCTTGCATACGAAGTGGCTTTAGGTATGAACTACCTCCACACACAGACTCCACCCATCATTCATCGGGATTTAAAGACTCTGAACATCCTGATCGGAGAGGATTTGTCACCAAAGGTATGTAACACTTGTGAAAAGAGATCATCAGAAAACATGAGTTCGATCAGTATGAAATTTTTACTTATGTCTGTAAAAATTGGCAAGATTTCTCTAGAATACCTGGTGTTAAACAATTAAATATTAAAGCTGAATAACGTTTGATCTTGGATATATTAATAATACGGGATATCGCTTATACCAATACGCTCGTACGTGGAGGCAGTAAATGACTGCCTGCTTGAAAAACTGAAGGCAAATGACTAGTGCCCCCTAGCATCTAGCCTGACCAGCCCATTCATTCAACACAGCAGTGTGGGCACTGGACATAGTGTTTTTAATTGCCGATCATCTTGATACTTTTTATTTATTATAATTATTATGCTGTGATAAAACATATTACAGAAACATGAAAAGACATCAGAAATTGCTGCATTAAGGTTTTTTGTGTTAGAATTTGTTCTTGAATCAACTGCCCTGTAGCAGATGATATAAGGGAAACATACACAGGGTCTTTAGTCATTGATAAACGTCAGATTTTGCAAGTTTCCTTGAATTCCACATACATTATGGTACAAAATAGTTGTAGCCTTGTATTATTCAATGATCATATTAATTAAAGAGATTCCATAGCAAGTATAAGCTAACACAGTGGGGACTGTCAGTTTCGTCCATGCTAATAAGTGTCCAGCTGAATCACACTTGCCTGCACAAACGGGCTTCTGGCTGAGCCTGTCAGTCATTTTTCTCCTCAATCTACACGAGAAGCTGCATTAGCGATCCTGTATTGCCCAAATGCTTGAAACTAGTGTTACATTAGTGTACAGTGTTAGTTTGGACAATGACGATTTATAGTGTTTTGTAAACATAGGTGTAAATATTGAAACATAACCGCTATTGGTGTGCCAATTAATTGATTATATGAATAATTGGTTGTTTTCTTTCATAATCAATTAAATTTTTCGCATTTTTGCACGATTAGTCATAATCACTGGTGTATGCACATTAAAAAAAGTCACATTAACCAGATGAAATATTCTGTAAGAGATATAAGAAGGACACTGGCACAAAACTGTGAGCAGCATTAAAGTTTATCCTTGTGCAATAAACAAGTATCAACAACATGGTAATTACAGGTAAATTGACCTTCCAAAATGATGTACAAGTAAGACTGAATTTACTCAGTCAATATTTAAGGTATAATTCTATACAGATTTCACAGTAATATAGATCGTACATAAAATAATTGATTAAGAAATGATCATAGTTCATGTTTATATGTCCATCATATGACAGGAGTATTATGGTATACCCACCATCTATCTGTCCGTCCGTCCATCAATTTTAATTGTCGACGTGATAACTTACTGGATCTTTGATGGATTTTCACAAAACTCACCATAACTACTTCCCAACAGGTTTTCTCGCCCAAGTTCAACTTTGGGCAACATCCACGCATATTTAATAAGGTCACAGGTCACTAGGTTACTTTGTGGTGTCACTGCGATAACTCTGACTTTTATAAAACTCAGCAGAAATGTTAATCAACAAAATATATTGCCTAACTATGATTTCCAACAAATCCATGCATATTCAATGAGGTCAGAGGTCACTGCACTTTGGAGGCACCCTCGTGACTTACCAAAAATCCTATTATACATTATACAAATGTACTTATAGAGTTTCTCACCTGAATTACCTTCTCATCAAAATCTCCCACATATTTAATGAGGTCAGCAGCCACCAGATACACGACGGGCATATAATTCACGTGGGCGGTGCTCTTGTTTTATCTCTTTAATCATTGAATAAGATTTTACAACCCATTCCTACCACTAATGTTCACTTACTTTGTTATAATAATTTCAGATCACAGACTTTGGGTTGGCTGTATGGAGAAGAGTGACTCGCAGGTACTCAGTGCAGCTTGACCGAGCACACCGAGCAGGTACCCCGTCCCACATACCTCCAGAGAGCTGGGAAGATGTAAACCTCAAACCTAACGAGAAATTTGATGTGTATGCCTATGGAATCATGCTGTATGAGCTCCTTGCTGAAGAGGAACCTTTTGAGAGTAAGAGAGTATTCATATAATGTTTTCCTGTCTACTGATTATATTGAAAATAAGATGAAATGTGGTGATATAATTTTTTTAATTAAATTTGTACGATTCATGTCCTTAAGATGTACTGATTTGTAATTCAAGAAATTTGATGACATTTAGAGGGAAATAATACATTAAAGGCTGAATTTAAACATTTCAGCTTTTATCAAACTTGGTATAGTCTGTTCCACAGTAGAGTGCCAATAAAAACCTTGCAATACTATATTAACTGGTAGATTCATTCCAGATAATATGCTGCACTGGAGGAATGGGCTATTGGCCTAATAAACTATAATTAAATTAAAATAATTTCTTGCAAAATATTGAAGTAATGAAGTTAAATATATATCAGATTAATTAGTATTGTTTTTACACCTCAGCCTCATTTATGAAGGTCAAGGTCACTAGTCACATGCTCAAACAACTACACTTTAAAGATCCTGATTAGTAAAAGGTCATAAATATTAAAAAAAAAATGTAGTTATCTACACCCCATGACAGACTCCATATAACTTGGCCACAAAATTCAGAGGAACCAGAAGGTTGTGTATACTTTGTGGTTCTAATATGAATATAAAACAACTTTTGGATTGATTTAGATAAAGGGTTTTTGCAATCTCTGCTTCGTAACCATTCTGATTATATAAAATGCTGTTAATTCATAGGTGTTGAGAATACAGAGCAGTTGGCATATGCGGTGAAGAGTGGCCAGCGACCTGATATTGACACTATCAGTGATGACCAGCCAAAGGTCCTACAAGACCTCATGCTTAGGTGCTGGTCCCAGCAGCCCAGTGACAGGCCTACGTTCTCAGGTAAACAGTTTGTCTGGCCCTGCTGCAGTATATGATTACTATGCTGAATGTGCCATTGGTAAAACATTCTGGAGTGCATTTTAGTATTGGTGGTAAAATTCATGTTCTTGCTTCTTTCATGTAAAAAGATATATACTAGATTTGGTGTGAATAATGTAAAAAGTACTATGACCAAAGCTTTAAATAAATGTCTTCTAATAGCATAGATATATATATACGCTGTGAAATATTCAGGAATATATTTAGTACCTACAGGGCCTTAAATACAGGTTAGAAATGGATATTTACCTAGAAAACTGTAAATTAAAGAGTAATATGGAGAGTATAGATATATTAATATATGTCTATCTGAAACTGTAATGTCAATGTTGTTGTGATGTAAATACTTTCAAAATAAAATTTTATTAAAAAAAGTGCATGATACCTTGTAGGGCTGTGCACTGATATATCATGATATGAAGTAGATACTCTGTTACATTTTTTGTTTCAAATTCACAGTATTCGCCATAGCAGAAAATAACAGTATAAACAGTATAACCTAGAAATCAGCAGTCTTAGGAATGCAGACCTCGCCATATATGCCTCGCCTGTTGTGGGATGCTCCCAAAACTGTATTTGCATCAACTTATTTTGCACATGTTCCTAGATTTGTTTATGACTACCTTTGTGAATATTCCTTGATGACATTTTCTGATTCTGGACCATATGCCAGATTCACTCCAAAATCAAATTTTTTTCAATGGCCCATTCCGGAAATGCCCTAAAAATGTAATGAGATTCTGTTTATGATTGTGTGTGTTATGCTGTGAACAAACACAGATATGCACACAAACACACACACAAATGGAGATGAATGCACCTGACGGAGGCTATTAAAATAACAGTTTAATTGTCATCTTGGGGTTTGGCATGTTTGACCCTAATGCACTCGTGCAGCTGATATAAACCACATTTCCTGGCAGTTGTATGGACTAGCCATCACACCTTGTATTGCAAGCATGGGCCGATATAAAATGTTTATTTTCATATTATATTTATATAAATGATAATTTCAGAGATAAAATCCACTCTAGAGCATGTATATGAAGGGGAGTACAAATGTAGGGAGATGGAAGACCGAATCAATGTACTTAAACAGATACAAGAGGTAGGTGATGAATACATGAAGCCTTTCCTGTACAGATCAACCTCAAAGCAGAGATCATATATTTCAGCTTTATAAGACACATGATATATATAGTGAGTGTACTATATGTATAAGGCTGCCTTGTATATAAATGTATACAAAGATAATATAAATTGTTAATAATGCAGTGTTTCAAGAATAAAAGCACTTTTTATATCCTGACAGAAAGTGTGCATAATTTTATGTATTTGGTATTGACCCATAAATTAAAAATAGTTAAACTTGCCCACTCATTCCATGCATTTTGATTTTTGATCCCAGAGTCAGTTCAACAATTTCTTAATTTGGCCTGGCCTCAGAACAAGGTCAGTTAGTGCAGAACCTCAAAAGGCAAGAAAGCAATGGCCATGAGTGATTCTTACACTGTTTGGATAAGGCAGCACAAATTATATTTTAGGTTCAGATAATTTTGTGGAGTCATCAAACTGTAAAGCCTCTAGCAACTACGCTTTCAGTGACTGTGATTCATGAATATTGAACCAAACAATAACTCTTTACACTAATACTACATGGCTGCCAGAGCACGTCTGGTGGGAATTTTTGACCAAATATTTAACATTACCGGGAGGGCATCCAGATACTGACCAGTCAAATAAAAGCAACATAAACCTGTACATTTTCTGGAGCATTTGTTTTTATTCAGACAGTGTGTGAACAGTATATTGATACCAGAGTGGCTTGATGAATCAAGGTCTGTGAAAGCAAAGCTGCTGGAGGCTTGATTTAATGAAGCTGATTCTGTGATGTTAATTTTACAGGCTGAGAGAGCCAGATATCCAGCTGTGTCCCAAGACCCATCACCACAGTCAAGCACTGCCACCACAGGGGCAACTACCTCAGCCTGTCACATGGCACGCAGGGTGCACGCTCAGCCAGCAAGTGCTCTCAGTGCTCCGTCGGGATCATCCAGCGAGAACACCATGGACAGGTGAGGCATTATGGGATGCACTTGTATTGACTTTGTACAGTAAAATCTCACGTTGTATGACTCACTTAAAGGGGCCTGTACCAATATTTATCATCTGTTAACTAAAGATTTTCCCTTGAACCTTTCATGTAAAAAAGCCAGAAAATGCAGATATTACAAAACCAGGATATATGTATGTATGGTATGGTATGGTATGGTATGGTATGGTATGGTCTGGTCTGGTCTGGTTTGGTTTGGTTTGTTTTGGTTTGGTTTTTAAATCTTAATCTTTTCCCAATGAATGATATTTACTTTTTACTTAATGCTTAAATTCATGATCTATTCTGGAAAAGCAGGATGTTAAAAAACATTATTTTACTGATTATCTAATCATATACTTAAACAATGATACAATTACAAATATTGTCATATGGATAAAAATAAATTGCATAATTCGTTCCAGAAATGCTAGACAGTTTCATGGCCAGCCTCAAAGTGCCGTCAGAAAATCCTCAGATGAATCATCCAGCGAGAAAAACACCAGCTACATCCCAGATTCAAGGGTAGTCAATGGGAGGGTGATACCTTCAATGCTGCTAGGACCAAATCTTCCACTTCCTAGTGACTGGCCATCAGACTTGATGGCGGACACCACAGGAAAAGTTCCTCCCCCAATGTATGAAGCGGGACTTCTCAGTAAGAAAGGTCCGGACTTGGTTGTGGCCGATTGTCTGAATAATCCAACCACGACAAAAGCTCAAGAACACCAGCAGGTTCAGCTGAATGACGTCATATTTCCTCCGATGAACGTGAATGTAGGCTCGAGTAGTTCAAGCAGTAATAACACCAGTGGACATATTAACCTTACTACTAATGACAGTAACCCAGGCTTGCTTTCTCGTAATCCAGAAAATGCCGGAAACCATATGGAAAATTCCAGAAATCGTTTTCCTGTGCAACAAGCAGGTATACCTGACATTCCAGATTTTGGTGCGATCAGTGAAAATTTAAATCAGAGTACGGATGCTGGGAATAATATGCTGGAGAGTGGAAAAGCTAGAACTGAAAGACCCTTGGAGGGTTTGCCCAATATGCCTCCTGCGGTTGTTGCCAGTACCTCTAACAGAACTGGACCTGTCATACAAACAGCGTCTCCAGTTGGTGCTACAGGGACGAGTGAGACAAAAATTAAAATTCCAGCTACCCAGGCTCCTCAGCTTACAGGGGTGAATTCTCCTGCGGCTCCAATACATCACCCCATCGGCAGACATACAGTCACAGATCCGTAAGTGAATATCATAAGGTAGCATTGCTGGCAAAATCCCCTTGAATAAAAATCAGTCCAAAAGTCATTTAAAATTAATGTTATATCTATAGCAGATATATCATTTTAAACCTGGAGTATTCTTCTTTCTGATGGTTTATGTAATTATGAAACTAAAATTTATTTTCAAATGAAATTTTAACAATTTTGAAAATTTCAAATTTTTAAATGGTATACCAATTTGAGCAACCAGTAACAGCAAACCACTTTTAGTGTGCTGATATCAAACAACATGACAATATCTAAAAAAATAAGTAATATGAACCAGTGAATAACGATGTTATTGTATATCTGTTACCTCAGGAAACTGGTGGACTACGGGCCTCAGAGCCGGATAAATGAAGCAGGGTCATCTGACACCCATAAAAATAAACCTCCAACAGTGAAAGCTAACCGGCCTGAAAACACAAGACAGGGAGGGGAGGCAGGACATGTGAGACAGAGTGTAAACTCTAGAGCTGATCAGACCAACAGAGAACACTACAGAGGGGAGGAACATCTCAGTCAGCCCATGCAGGAGACCAGCACGCCACAGCCGTGTCAGATCACTGGTATGTAGCTGTGAGGAATGGATTATATTAGAATAGAAAAAATATATATAATAAGTTCCAGTACACAGTAAAACCTTGCCTAATGACCATCTCTATATAGCGACCACCTAAAAATAGCAGCCACTTGTTCATGGTTCTGATTCCTGTATGCTCTTTATATGACACCTTGCTTAGAAGACCACCTCAAAAATGCATTCTATTGAAGTGCCATTGGTGGTCATAATTTCGAGTTTTACTGTATTTAGACTGGGGAGATTTGGTTTCATTTGCAGTAAAATCGAGGGGGGGGGAGGGGGCTTTTTCCCTGAGGGGGGATTGTTCCCACAAGAAAAGGAGGGTTGTCCATCTTGTACAGGGACAAATCAAGTAGTGGTTAATTACCCCCCAAGTTATAGAAAGAGACCTAAGCAATCCTGTTTCAGAGTATTCCTGTTTTTTTTTTACATTTCCATCTGCATCCTAATGGATACCTGCCTCCGAAACTGGAGCACAGTATTATAAAATACTCTCCGAACACACTGGACACTGTCAGTCTGAGGTGCTGGGTGCTCAACCATGACCTGAACAGGTGACCAGGCCACAATGCACAGCACATGAGGCCTTCGGTGCATTCACTTATTTTCTGCCAATATTCCCAGGTTCATTCGTGTATAAGTGACCGTACAATTGTGAATATTCATTGATGATGCTCCAGAGTCCGGAAAAGATGCTGGGTCAACACCAAACTTCTAATCAATTCTTCCTTTGCCTATTCCTTAAATGCTCTGAATGATTCAATATGATGAGATTCTGTTCAATATTGCGTGAGTTATGTCATTAACATACACACATGAACAAACACTGACATGAACAGGAATTATCACATACCCTCATGACAGAGGAAATTACTTTAGCATATGTGCTTCTGCATTGCTTATAATTCATATGAAATCAATGGTTTACCCTGCAAACTCAGCTTCATTGAGTATTACAGAGTACCTGTTGTGAGGGGACACCTGTTGGCTATAGCCAAGTGTCCCTACATTGCAGGTGTCCCTTCATGAGAAGTAGGGACAGATGTTGGAGGGATAATAATTACTGAATTGATGTATTTGAGGTGGCAATCTACTAATAAAGGAATCAGAGATTTAATTGAATTCATTTTATTTTTTTTAACAGGTGGAGGGGTTGATGCAAAAATGAAGCGTTTGTTTGGAGATCATTTTAACTGGTTATCCAATGTGGTGAGATATTTTTACATCATGATACTCTGATGTCAGTGATATTGTCAGTGATATTAATTATATCAGAGAATATTATGAAAAATGTTACTTTAAAAAGTAAATAAAACATATTATAATAAATTCAGTGTTGTAATTTTGTAAACTTCAGTGTTAATAATATATTGTCAAGGGTTCATTGTTTAAACGCTATTTCTGTCACTTGTCAAAGTAAATTATTGTCAGTAAATTAACTGTCAAATCAAAGTCACACTTATTGACACACTTTAATACTTTCACCATTTTGAGTGACAAATGTATTGTAATTTGTTGCTTGATATATTTAAGATTCTCAAATACCAGTATTGTAGTATGTTTTAATATTTTTTTGTAATCCTCAGTTTTCAGTTACTTGTACAGTGAACCCTGTGTAATAAGACCACCCATGGGACTGGCTAAAAGTGGTCTTAATTCAGAGGTGGTCTTACTAGACAGGTCAGTTTTAACCGGTATGAATGCCTTTGGTTCACTCAAGGGTGGTCTTAATAGACAGATAGTCATATTAGACAGGTGGTCTTTCAGACAGGTTCAACTGTAGCTTCCTTTTTTAATGAGGTCAAAGGTCACAAGATAGGAAACTGGCATATTACGCACCATTTGCAGTGCTCTTTGTCTTACATTTTGTTGTCATCCTCTGTTTTCAGTTTCTTGTAACTTGTTTTTCCTTTAATGTAGGAACAAGCTCAGGAGAGGTGCAACCAAAGATCGGATGCAGGATCTGGCAAAGGACCCACTAAACCAACAAGCCTAGACTGTCCTGATGTCAAAGGTCCTGGGAGAATCTCCAGAACTGTAACAAAGCATGGTACAGATGGTTTTTCAAATATATAATTTGAAGCATACATTGGTTGGCTTCATATGTGCGGGGTTAAAATTTTGCAATTTCCACATTTTCAGTGTATTGCGAGGGTTCCATTTCCGCAATCTTGCTACATGAAAAACCTACGGAAAGTAAACAATTTATATATTTATTAATTGTCTTTAATTATAATAATACCAGTATGTGCTCAAAATCTTAAAAATTGGACGGGCACCCAAGAAAATCAGACGAGTTGACATTATTTTTCATTAATGATGGATAATTTGAATATAAGATATAATTTATAAGAGCAATCTTTGAACCAATCATTATTTACAAAAAACATCAGTCTTTTACCTTTCAACTTGATTTCACCATTCGGACCTCTTATTCATGAAAATTTTATATCGTGATTTTACCACTTTTGCAAATATTGTGAACTTGAATCACTCGCAGACAAAGAGACAACCACAGTTTTTGTTGTTAATGACCTCACAGACTACTAATCTTGTATCTCTTTACTTATTTGTCTTCAAATATCAATTTTCTCCACCAAATGTCATCAACAGTGGCAGTTCCTTCATTGAAGACAGATGTACAGAAAAAAATGACCTTAGATTAATATCATAATCTGCATAAGCTTAAAAAATGATTGAACTCAAACTATTCTCTGAAATAATCTTGAGATTTGTTTCTATGCGATTCACAAGATAACCCATGGGGATGGGGGTGTTGACTTCAACTCTTACTACTGGTATTTCCCACACTGTGAAGTACAATATGGTATATATCTTTTGGATCAGTGTTATGACATAAATTCATGGTTTTTAGCTCAGCTGACTGAAAGTCATCTGAGCTATAGCGATCACTCTTTGTCTGTCGTCCGTCTGTCCGTCTGTCCGTCCGTTAACCAGGCACAAATCGTAACCGCTGGACCTAGAACCTTGTAACTTGGGATTCTGAGAGGTCCATAAAAAATCTCCTTGGAAACCAGAAATTAGGTCTCTGTTACCCATATCCTTCGAGCTATGTGGCCCCAAAGTACCCCCCAGAAAAGTCAAAAATTTCATACAAAAACTTCAATATCTCATTAACTACTTGACTGATGGTCATGATTTTTGGCATACATATTGATCATGAGATGTTACATCACTTCCTGCAGACTGGTGGCGCCACCTGTATTTTTCGATTTTTTACGAATTTTTTTCTCTATTTTTGAGACCTTTAAAAATGTGAACATCTGTTAACAAGGCACAAATCATAAAGACTGGACTTAGAATCTTAATTCTTGACACACTGAGAGGTCCATGAAAAATCTCCTTGGAAACCAGAAATTAGGTCTCTGTTACCCATATCCTTTGAGCTATGGGGCCCCAAAGTACCCCCCAGAATAGTAAAAAATTTCATACAAAAACTTCAATATCTCAATAACTACATCACTGATGGTCTTCATTTTTGGCATACATATTGATCATGAGATGTTCGATCAGTTCCTGCAGACTGGTGGCGCCATCTGTACTGTTTGATTTTTTACGATTTTTTCCTCTATTTTTGAGACCTTTGAGGATGCTGTCATCTGTTAGCGTGGCACAAATCGTAACGACTGGACCTAGAATCTTCATTTTCGACACACTGAGAGACCTATGAAAAGTCTCCATGGAAACCAGAAATTAGGTCTCTGTTACCCATATCCTTCGAGCTATGGGGCCCAAAATTACCCCCCAGAATAGTCAAAAATTTCATACAAAAACTTCAATATCTCATTAACTACATCACTGATGGTCATGATTTTCGACATACATATTGATCATGAGATGTTTAATCAGTTTGTGCAGACTGGAGGCGCCACCTGTATTTTTCAATGTTCACGAATTGTTTTCTCCATTTTTGAGACCTTTAAGGATGTAGTTATCTGTCAACAGGGTACAAATCATAACGACTGGACCTAGAATCTTCGTTCTTGACACACAGGGAGAACCATGATAAGTCTCCATGGAAACCTGAAATTTGGTCTCTGTTACCCATATCCTTTGAGCTATGGCACTCCAAAGTACAGCTCAGAATAATGGAAAATTTGATACAAAAGCTAAAGTATATGAACAACTAATGCATGGAAACTTGAAATTAGGTCTCTGTTACCCATATTCTTTAAGCTGTATGGGTCCAAAATGCCGCCCCCCCCCCCCCCCAGAATAATGGAAAATTTGATACAAAAACTGCAGTATTTCAATAACTACAACACTGATGGTCATGATTTTTGGCATACATATTGATCATGAGCTGTTCCATCAGTTTCTGCAGACTGGGTGTGCCACCTCTATTTTTTTTTCAAATTTTTACGAATTTTTTTCTTTTTTTTTGAGACCTTTAAAGATGTGGTTATCGGTCAACAGGGTACAAATCGCAACAACTGGACCTAGAATCTTCATTCTTGTCATGCAAGGAGGCCCATGAAAGGTGCCTGTGGAAACTTGAAATTAGGTCTCTGTTACCCATATCCTTCAAGCTATAGGACTCCGAAGTATCCCTCAGAATAATGGACAATTTGATACAAAAACTGAAGTATCTGAACAACTAATGCAGAGATCACCATGATTTTTTGCATGGATATTGACCATTCAGTGTTTTTATTAGTGTCTGCAGACTGGTAGAGCCACCTGAAAAACGAAGTTTTGCAGATACTATGTTTTTGACCGAGTTCCTCCGCCGTGGCAGCGTTCGTTTCCAGAGAGCTCCTCGGAGACTAATGGACCAATTTTTCCCAAACTTACACCTATTATCGGGTCACATGTGAACTGGTGCCTAACCAATTTGCATTGACCTCTGACCTTTCCTCTCTATCCAGTGTCCATTTGTGGGTCTGTTTCCACTCATAAACCCTCATATCTCGGGAACCGTTTGATCTATCAGGAAATAAAATTGATACAAATGTAGCCCTTGGATTGCTTTATAACATACACAAAAAATGGTGGCGCCACCTGTAACCATGTTTGCACAGTGTCCATCTGTTCATCTGCCTTGGGTTAAAATCACTCATATCTCTGCAGTGAATTGACTAATTCACCTGAAATTCGTCATGTGTATACATCCAGGATAGCTTTCTTGATTTTATGACAGGTGGCGCCACCTACGTTCACGTTCACGCTGATGACATCCAAGCTTATATCTCGGTAACCGTTTGATCGATCAGGAAATAAAATTTATACAAATGTAGCCCTTTGATAGCTCTGTAACATACACAAAAAATGGTGGCGCCACCTGTAACAATGTTTGCACAGTGTCATTCTGTTAGTCTGCCGTGGCCTAAAATTACTCATTTCTCTGTAGTGGTTCGACATAACTGCCTAAAATTTTGCAGGTTTATACATCGTGGACAGCTTTCTTGATTTTATGACAGGTGGCGCCACCTACATTCTAGTTAACGCTGGACACATCCAAGCTCATATCTCAGGAACCATTTGACCGATTGGGCCAAAATTGTGCATGTGTTTAGATCTCACATAGGTCTTTATCATACACAAAACTGGAGGGGTTACCTGCAAAGATTGTTGCACAGTGTTTGTCTGTTTGTCTGCCATGGGCAAAAATCGCTCATATACATGTAGTGGTTTGACTTTTCTGCCTAAAATTTTGCAGGTGTATACAACTTGGACAGCTTTCTGGATTTGTGGTAGGTGGCACAACCTACATACACATTTAGGCTGCAGACATCCATGCTAATATGCAACATACCTCACTCTATTTCCCCTTGCCACTCAATCCATGCCTCACTATCCGATTTTGGCAGATACATGTAGTTACTTGTCGGTTACCCGTATTCTAGTTTTAAAAGTTTACACATTTTTCTCTATTTTTGAGATATATAAATACAGACTAAATCTTGGCCTGTTGGTTAATCTGTTTGATGCTTCAGTTGAATGGGTATATACTACCATTCTGATGATAAAATTTCCTTTTGCGAATCTCTTCCCAGTCAGCTGAGCGTCATGACCCATGGGTCACTTGTTATACTTTTGTAAACAAGTTGTAAAAGTTTGTTCAGCAAGTCCAGAATAACTTATTTTTTGTATATCTGTCTCTAAACAGCAGATGGTGGTAGTACAACAGTGTGCAACTTCAGCAACTTGAGTGGTTTGATGATCGGAGACCATAACACCATGAAGTTTTACAGCAATGGATGCTGGGAAAGTTCTACACCCCCGCCAGGAATGGGCAAGTTAAAGAAAAAGAAACTAAAAGGTAAGTGATCACATTTAATGTTTAATTTGAAAATGAAAGAAAATAATTTTTATCAGTTACACTGAGAGTGTTCACACCAGTTGATTCAGGAGTGCACCTGTTTTGATTTTATGAAATTTGTTGTTATATTTTGAACTTTCATCCATCCAGATCGGTATATATGTTCCACAATCATATTGAAATTCACAGAATGTCGAGATTATTAGGTACCTCATACACAAAAAAAATAGATAAACCACAAAGACTTTTACAAGAATGTGTGTAAAATTATAACCTCCTAATATTTCAGTACCAGCAAGAATGATAAATGAAAGTGACATGCAATTGGTCGGCAAGGAACTTGGGGCTGAATGGAAAGCTTTGGCCCGAAAATTCGGCTTCACAGATGGTGCTATAGATGCCATTGATCACGATTATAACAGGGACGGCCTGAAGGAGATGATCTACCAAATGCTCAATCAGTGGAGAGAGAAAGAACAGGAGCGAGCCAGTGTTAAAAGACTAGTACAAGCACTGATTGACATACAGAAAGGCCCGGTTGGCATGAAACTGGCCACGGAGGTCTCTGAACAACAAATATGATCTCAGGATAAAAAAGAGCATACTGTGGTTGGGTTCATATTCGCGAGGCTGTATTTTCGCGATTTCCTCATTTTGAACTTTTCGCGAGGGTTTCATTTTTGCTATTGCACCAGGAAAAAAAGTCTATGTATACCAGTGTTTGTATTTATTATATGCTATGAATAAATCCAACACTATCTCATTTATTTCTGTCTATATTACTTTAATAGTTATTGGTTTGCATAGGCCGGTACCAATACCAGCACAGGTTAGGCTGCTGATTTAAAAAACTATGTTTTTCAGAGTTGTGACTAAAAATCTATTCGTGCAGATGCATCGTCTGTTCTTGTTCATCTGAGTGTATGAGGCACCTTATTCCTGAGGGTTTCATATTCACGATTATTTCCCATTCACAAATATCCCAAAATTAAACCCTTGCGAACAAAAGGCAACCACAGTATTTGAGTGACAGTATCTTTAGGTTGTAGGATTTGAGTTACAAACTTTATATCTTTGAGGCATGTATGGGGATTCAGTTACATATTGAATATCTTTCTAGGACATTGAATTTGAGTAACAAACTGAAGTGGATCTCTGTGGGTTTGATTATGTGATATACAAAATAAAATTTGTACCAATGGGATGTATTATTAGAGTTACAAACTGAATACATATATATATATATAAAACTCCCTATTCATGATATAAGTTTATTACTAAATTTGAGATCTTTTGGGATTAAGATTTCAGTAACAAACTGGTGATTCTTAAGGGATTTAAGATTTGAGTTAAAATGTGAAAACTATCTCTGTGGGATGTATTACTTGAAGAAGAATGTATATGTGGGATGTAATACTTAAGTTCAATGATGAAGATTGTATCCATGGAATGTATAACTGGTTCATGAGTTACAATATGAAGAATGTATCTATGAGGTGTATTACAAGAATGTATCTACAAATTATTACAATTGCAAATATGAATATATCAGAGGGATAATTGCTTTGGAGAAATAAACCAGATATCTTAATAGGAGGTAGGATTTAGTTGGGAATGTAAGGAGTTCCACAGTAAAAATACAAATGGTTTAATTTCATGAGAAACTCCACCAAAGATTGGAAAACATCAGTCATTTGACCCTTTCTTTTGTGAGAGACAAACTTGCAGCAACAGACTAACTCTTATGCATGAAAAAATACACTTTTATATTATATGGTAAAATACAAAGGCTTGGGCTTAAGGTGCCTCATAGCAGTAGCTCATGATTTGTCAGCTACTGACATCATATACTTAACTTCATTATTATTCAGTAAATTCTGCTGTTTACAAGTCATCCTTAAGCTATATCCTAAAAATATTGTTACATCATAAAATATTGCAAAGTGTGGTGGAGTTATGGTTATTGTGTGGACTCTTGACCACAAGGTTGTAGGTTCATGTCCCAATCTGCAGCTCTCCGCACTAAGACTCCTATCCAAGTCTTTACTATAAGGATGTACTCTGTTCACCCAGGAGTGACTGGGTACCAGTCAGACATGGGACGCAGGCAAATGTAGAATGAATAAGCTTCTGGTACCATCTGTGGCTGCTTGGTTGTATGCTCCTCAGGGAGCTGAGAAAAGATAAAAGAATGAACAGGCCTGAAACAACAGGCCCCTACCTTAACCTTTATCAATGGTTTAAAGGTGCTTTTTCATAAGTGCGTAGTCCATATCCGTAGTCCGTATGCGTAGTCCGTATCCGCACCCTGCTGGGAGCGATTTTTGCGCACTACGCATTCCAATCATCGTGTCGATTTCAGGTTTAGCATAGAGTTTTTCCTATTCAGGCCGTGCTGCATGCACAGTCTCTATTTTCAGCTGGTATGAATGTCATTTCTGGCATCAGTTTTCCAGAAACCAAACATATTGGCATTTGGCTGAATTTTGTTTTCCTTTCTTCATCACAGACAACATGTTTTTTAGATGATTGAAGCGTAAACATCACTGTTGCGTATAAAATATTAATAATTATGATCTTTTAAAATTTTTATTATACAAATTTTATTAACTTTTGATGCTAATATATTTAAATGTACAATAAATATATTGTGAAATGGCTTGCAAAAAAAGATAAACTTCAGCTATCGAGCACCTATAAATACGGAGTACGGACTACGCATATACGTACTTATGGAAAACGAACTTTGCGGATAAGGACTACGCATACAGACTACACATGCGGACTATGGATACGCACTACGCACTTATAGAAAACCACCTTAAGGCATTTCTTAATGGAAATATTAAAATGATTAATCAGGATTGCCATCACAGTGTAATGCTAACACATTTACATAAACTGTTTTGTCAGAGCACAAGAAATCACTTTTTGGAAAGGGATCCCTTATTCTAAAATTTAAAAAAAAATCTCATATTCATGTTTATTACTGTACAAAGTTTCATTGATCTGTATTTTGAATGAATTTGTAATTAATGTATTTGTGATTCATTTATGTTATTATTCCATTGTTTTCTTATAAAGCCACTCATTTCTACTGTTGTATTTTCTGACCATTTGGTTTTCGACTTCTTACTTAAGTACAAAGCATCTTCTTTAATTAGACTCTGTCAGGGTACAGACTTCACATAGAAAATTTATAATCGATA
The DNA here is from genome assembly GCA_026874595.1 of Sipunculus nudus. Lineage (NCBI taxonomy): Eukaryota > Metazoa > Annelida > Sipuncula > Golfingiida > Sipunculidae > Sipunculus > Sipunculus nudus. The sequence continues at coordinate 64,284,802 of CM049316.1, read as the reverse complement.
AAATGGGTTTGCAGGTTTAAAATTTTGTGATTTTCATTGTTTCAGTGTTTTGCAAGGGTTCCATTTTCACAATATCAAAATACTAAAGACCTGCACATGGTGTGAAACTATTTTATGTGAGTTAATCATATCAAATATTATATGCACAAAATCTTATTAAAAAAGAATATTGGAAATTGGAAAGACAATTTGAAAGATATGATATAATTCAAAATATCAGTCTGTACATACACAAGTTATTTTTATTAATAAGATTAACTTTTTACTTTTCAACTTTGACTATGATGATTGGACCTGTTATTCATGACAGTTTTATTTTTGCAATTATTCCGTCATCATGAAAATTGTAAATTTGAATCCCTCACAAACGAAAGGGTATTTAGGCAGTAAGCTTTTCCACTTACCCTGTTGATACCATGTTTTTTCAACTTTCATATTATGACTTTTTTAAATAAGTGTAATGGTAGCATTCTAACAGGAGATCATTTCACATACCTACAGGTAAAGAGAGTAACATGTGTGAGATTATTCTGGCTAATGATTAGATACTAACTAACCATAAAGAAAGGTTAATTAGCTAGTTTATGTCTATAGCATTGCATGATGTTGGTTGAAGTGGAAAAATGGAATGTTCCTTTCATGTGACACACTGTTCATCAGTAGTTTGTTTGTGTAAGATATGACCACTTGCTGCCAATTATGTTAATAGTCAAGGAATGTGATTCCTTGGTTTTTTTTTTCCTTTTTGAAAATAAAATTTTGCTTATAAAAATGTTATATACCTATTTTGTTTTGTTTCAGACTAAATTTTGTTTGATAAAGGCAAGATTTTAAAATGTTGACTAAAATATTTAATGATAACAGATCAAACGACTTTTTACCATTAATATAATTCCCATAATTTCAGCACGAACATTCTGCCTCCATTCAAGAATAGTCCGAACATTCCTTATAGAGAGATTCCCTGTCTGGTTCGACACAACCTCAAATCTCATGCATAACTAGAATATGTGTAGTCGACAAGCGACTACGTGTATCCACCAAAATCAGAGTGGAACGGCTGAAGTGAGGCATAAATTGAGTGGCAAGGGGAAATAGAGTGAGGTGTGTTGCATATTAGCATGGATGTCTGCAGCCGAAATGTGTATGTAGGTTGCACCACCTACCACAAAAAAATCCAGAAAGCTGTCAAAGTTGTGTACATATGCAAAATTTTAAGCAGATAAGTCAAACCACTAATTGTATATGAGTGATTTTATTCCACAGCAGACAAACAGAAGAACGTTGTGCAAAAATGGTGGCAGGTGGCGCCACCAATTTTGTGTATGATTAAGAGCTATGTAGGATCTATACACATGCAAAATTTCAGGGGGATATATCCAACCAGTCCTGAGATTTCAGCCTCAATGTCTGCAGCGTAAACAAAAATGTAGGTGGCGCCACCTGCCACAAATTCGAGAAAGCTATCCCAGATGTATAAACATGCAAAATTTTAGGCAGATAAGTCAAACTGCTACTGAGATACAAGTGATTTTAGCCCACGGCAGACAAACAGATGGACACTGTGCAAAAATGGCTGCAGGTGGCCCCTCCAGTTTTGTGTATGATAAAGAGCTATGTGAGATCTATACTAATGCAAAATTTCAGGAGGATACAGTGAACCATTCCTTAGATTTAAGCCTGGATGTCTGCAATGTAAACATAAATGTAGGTGGCGCCATCTGCAACCAAATGCAGAAAGCTATCCAAGATGTAAAAACCTGCAAAATTTTAATAAGATATGTCAAACCAATGCCGAGATATGAGTGATTTTATCACACGGCAGCCAAACAGATGGATGCTGGGCAAAAATGGTTGCAGGTGGCGCCACCAGTTTGCTTATGATAAAGAGCTATGTGAGATCTATACACACGCAAACTTTTGGCCCAATTGGTCGAAATGTTTCCGAGATATGAGCTTGGATGTCTGCAGCGTTAACTAGAATGTAGATGGTGCCACCTGTCATAAAATCAAGAAAACTGTCCAGGATGTATAAACCTGCAAAATTTCAGGTGGATAAGTCAAACCACTGCCGAGATATGAGTGAATTTTATCTCAAGGCAGATAAACAGATAGACGCTGTGCAAAAATGATTGTAGGTGGCGCCAACAGTTTTGCTTATGATAAAGAGCTATGTGAGATCTATACACAAGCAACATTTTGGCCCAATTGGTCAAACGGTTCCCGAGATATGAGCTTGGATGTCTGCAGCGTAAATGTGAATGTAGGTGGCGCCACCTATACACATGCAAAATTTCAGGTGGATAAGTCCAACCAATGCAGAGATGAGTGATTTTATCCCAAGGCAGAAGAACAGATGGACGCTGTGCAAAAATGGTTGCAGCTGGCGCCACCATTTTTAGTGTATGCTGTAAAGCTATCCAAGGGCTACATTTGTGCAAAATTTTTAGCCTGATCGGTCAAATGGTTCCCGAGATATGTGGGTTTATGTGTGGAAACAGAAGCAAAAATGGACGCTTGGCAAAAAGGAAAGGTCAGAGGTCAACCAAAAATGAGGGCGCAGCAGTTCACATGTGACCCGATCATAATCCCGAATTTAAAAAAATTCGCCCAGTGGTGACGGAGGAGTTCTTCAGAAATCTATGCGGCGGCGGCGGTGGCGGCGTTTGACTGAAAAACATTGTATCCGCAAAACTCTGTTTTGAAGGTTACAATAAAAGGGGGATCTATGCAAAGTAGTCCATGGGCCAAAACAAGTGACCCCCCCCCCCCCCGTAGTTTTCTTCCTTGAGATATCCTTTACACATTTCCAGGTGTTTCCAACCATATAAATGCTGCAAACATCCGGAAAATCAATGTAACCTGGTAACAGGGCGATGTCACAGACACTGTTTCATTACAATTTAGGTTCGCGCGGTTGTTAACCGTGTACTCTGGTCCGTGCATGACTTCCACACGAATGGCCCTTTTCAGTTAGCTTTGAATCAACTTTAATGAAGGCAATTGAAAGTTGATAAAACAAAACGCCTTTGCCTTCAAGTTAGTGGCTCGTTGTCATCCGTTCCATTCCGTCGTTAACCTTGTTCCTGTGTGACTGCGTAAAAGATTACAGTGTAGGATTTTCACACAGATAATAGAAAACAACACAGAATTTAAGGTTTAAATACCAGAATGGCCGAAAGATCTGTCCTTAACATATACTGCCAGTCTAATAATTAAACGTGATAAATAGGGACCTAGAACGGTCGCGGCAGGCTACTGAACTGCACCTTACGTCGATTAACATTAAGCCCCTTAGTTAAGTTGAAATGAATTAACCAAGGGCTCACGTATGGATCATTCAAGGAACACCAGAAGAGTGGCAAATCTTTGCACCCGGTTAGAACTGGACAAACCTACTTTACAAAAGGGTGGCCTATTAATGGGTCAGTCCAACTATATAAAAGACGGGTGGCAGGCCTGATGTCTTACAACAGGAGGCACGCTGGAGTATTTCGAGGGAAGCATGAGATTTTGGTAAAGGTGGGCTATGCACAGTTGTACTTTACTCGGTTAACTTTAAAATGGTCAAGCTTTTTATTCTAAAACCAGTAATAATTTATAATTTTAACCAGTGTAAATGTTAAACAGTCACCGACTTAAATTCGTTTAATAAAAACCGCATAGCGCCACGCTTCTATATTTGCTTCGCTTAATTATAAGTTGGACATAACATGCAATACTTTAAAAGTCCAGAAAGTTGTATGTAATTGTTAGATATGGTGTATGTAATGTTAGTTACGTAACGACAGTTACATTGACAGGTAATTTCAAGGTACAAATATATTATTGCATGCAGCCGTACGACATCTTGCAATGAGTAACACCAGGCACGTGGCCATCATGAGGGTTCCTGTCGTCATGGAAACAGTTTAACCTCTATCCTCTCTTGAAAGGGGATGACTTGTTCAATTATGATTTGAAATAGTTCGTTGAATACAGAGTTTCATATTTCTCGTAATGACTGTAACTTGCAGTAATCTGGTTTTTATATTCTGACTTGCCATATAAGGTATATTATCTTGTAATTTGTTGCCGCAAGTATAATATCCCAGTCGAACTTCCTAACTCAAAGGTGAACCGCTGATCTATATAACGTTCATATCATGTTTTTAGAAACGGTTTTGGATTGAGTCGGTCGAATGAACAGTTGATAATAATAACTTTGTACTTAACACTTTCCATTTTATGTATTTCAACAGGGTTTCTTCCCTGTATGAACAACTGGTCGTCGACTCTTGGCAGTCTCATTTTCACGCCCGGTATTCTCCGTGGTGATTCCACGTTACATCGACTTTTTACAAACTGCGTACTCATTGTGAACATTTTTTTTCTGGCACGACTTTCCATTGGTATATGGACCATAACTTTCTTATTATATGTCATGAGTGCATACTTTTGGCATGAATAGAATCAGAAGAACGTTAACTTTATAATGATATATAATTTTGCTTTAGGGAAGTAATATGTGTAAATTCTTGGGCCCCTTTCGTAACCCCTACCCCTTAATTTTTTTTTTCTGAAAAATTGACCTTATTCCAGATATTGGTACCAAAAGAATATTTCAGGATTTGGTCATATCCTTGGGTCTGAATATGTTTAAAACATCTTTCAGCACAAATTCATATTCATAATAACATTTGTTATCAAAATTATGCAAAACAATACAATAAACAATACAATAAACAAGGAAGGCAACTATTTTCAGAAATACCGTAATCGCAGTGTCTTATGCTCTTTAGCATTTGCGAATCTCGACAATCTGCAAGAACTTGATATCATTTGATTTGTAGGAAAATTCCCACTTCAATGATAATAAATATGATCATAAACATGAGAAGCTCTGTGCTTATATGTTTCCCCTACCACTAAAAATGAGGTAGTTTGCATCATAAACTTCCAGGGCCTTGGGCCAAAAATGCCTATAGCGCTCAAGAAACATCAGTGAACATAATTGCTCAACCAATGTAACAGACCTGTAAGGTAGGCTTCTGAAAGAAAGTTTTAATTCGTCATATCCAATGACCAATGTTACGGAACCTAATATAAACAGATCACGTATGCGTGATGAACACAACAATTAGTAATGGAGATATAAAAAAAAATCAGATTCTGTAACACGAGGCAGCGTAAAATGTCTAGGGGAAAGAATAAAGAAATCAGTGTTTTATATTCTTAAAACAACCCTGACATTACAATACACCAAATCAATACAATTATACAGTAAAACAGCGGTATAACAACAAATCAATACAATCATACAGTAAAGTAAACAATGTGCACAGTACCTAGATACCACCACCGTCACAACGATAAGTTCTTTAAATGTATACTCTCGGAGAATGACAGTCCAGTGTAAAGCTCTTGTAACAATCAAGAAAGTAAACTGACGTCCAAATGCATAAAATCCAAGAGAAAGGCTGAAGAAAATCTATAATTGCAGCACTCGTCGGATAAGGTCCTAGAAACTGACACACGCTTCTGCGTCCGCTGGAATCTTCTCTGCTGCTCTCTCGGTTCTAAAACACAGCCCCTTTATATACTCTTCACCGAAGCCGAGAATTTTCCACTTCTCGAACAGTCTAAAAGATCTTACAGAACACAGTAAACACGCGTTACAGGAAGTATCTAGAAGAACATCGCTGTGTGTATCTCTTTAACCAGGGTCCACACGTGACTCACGACAAGGCGAGAAAGCCCAAGCTAGCATGACAACAAGGGTTCAACCAGTACGGATTAAACCGCGAATGTAACAAGCGGTCAGACAAAAGCGCCACATCATGAGTAACGTCCGTCTCGCACAATAAAAAGAGCACCTGTAACACCATATATATTTTCATAATTCAAGCCAATAAGGCAAAATACACCATCACGTTGGTAATGCTGATATATATTTCTGATAAAATATTTGTGACTTCAAACTCATTTGTTTAACATGATTTTTGAAGTGTTAGAAAGAGCTTATAGGCAATAGTCTCGATTATTTACAATTTTGGCAATCTTCTGTTTATGTAGTAATAAAACTTAGACCGTTCTTCCAAGTTGTGAGATCTCAGGAAGTCCATGGTTCAAACCAAGACATGTAATTAATTTTGAAGGGTTAGATAGTAGCACCAATACCCTTATCTTTTTTTCTCTTTTTTTTTTTATCTTCTCCATTTTACTGATCATACATGTTAGCAATAAATTACGATAGTTCCTACAAATATATTAACACCCAAGATCTTGCTCTTATAACGAGATTTATGTGTGAAACAAAATACCCTGTGTAAACACTGTTTCAAATGTAAACTTCCTTTCTACCTGTGTTTGAAAAAGTAACTCTATTTGTCAAGAAGATCACCTGCCTAACAAAGTTCAAAACACTAATTCTATACTGTACCTTTAAAAACAGAGAAATGTAAGAGTGTTGTGTAATGACATGGAACAAATGTTTGGTGGAAATGAAATTCTGAAATCAAGAGAAATTTACCAGCGTTCACCCTGAATACATGCTGCGTTTTGCATCAGTCACATGCAAGGACGCTCTCTGTTAAACCAACCATTCATTGAGCATTGCTTACCATACGCCCAAGTGCTGAACGTTCAGTGTGTTAGTGTAATGACATATGCTCCTGGAAATGGTTTTTACCTGGAATTAATTGGCTTTTCAGTGTATATATATATATATATATATATATATATATATATATATATATATATACCCATCAATATGGACATGCGGTTTTTACTGATTTGAAATTATTATGCCTTTAATACTGATTTATTTTGTTTTAGGTGCACAATGTGACAGTGTATTTTAAGTGTGCCTACACATTGCAAAATTAATTTGAAAACTTCTCCCCCATTATCAAAATTTCAAAAACATATTACGGCGTATATATATTCGGGTGATGAAAGTAATTTTTGCTCAATTTTCAACACTTTTTGATTTGAACATAATAATCAATTATTCTATGGGTTAACATTCATGATGATTCATTAAGCCATTGAAGCAAGCAATGTCCTAAATTTTCTTACTATTAAATGCGTAATTAAAAGTGAATTTGAGTAAATACTAGAAGAAACTCGTAAGTGGAAAACGGAAATATGATCCCGACATCGCTATATGTATAAAGCTACGCGTTGTATTCCCCTAAAAAGCGAGAGGACAAATGCTTCTTTGTCCCCGTCTATAAAAATCAGCGGGACACGCTCCCCCTAAATTTTCTTACTATTAAATGCGTAATTAAAAGTGTATTTGAGTAAATACTAGAGGAAACTCGTAAGTGGAAAACGGAAATATGATCTCGAGATCGCTATATGTATAAAGGTACGCGTTGTATTCCCCTAAAAGGACAAATGCTTCTTTGTCCCCATCCATACAAATCAGCGGGACACAGCCGGATGAAAATCCCCCCCCCTCCCCCGAAATGAGGCGCATGATTACTGACGTTCCCCGTTATTGATGGGAATCAACACTCATATTACATATTGCTACCATTTAATTGTTTACTTTTTTTTAACTCCTTGACCACACTAGGACATATATTTTGCTTTATAATCAATCATTTTACCTCTACTCGATTTAAGTGTTCGCGCAACAATTTCTTGAGGTGCTTTTATGCTGGTCAAAGGTTAAACGGAACTCCTTGTTCGACATCAGATGAAATATTGGTCAAAGCCTTGGCCGACCACATACAAAAGAACGGTGGGAAGGAGAGTGCAAAGGGCTTGACTAAACAAGGTCTATATTTTTATATTCATTAGTACATAGTCTATTCAGTAAACGATATTAAGGTAAACGGGTTTTTGAAAATGGGTTTGCCCTCATATTACGCATCTTAAGCCATTTATCAAACGACAAATTGGGCTCATCCTTTGAAATGATTACCTATCCGACCCAAGGAGAATAGTGCAGCCTATCGAGGTTTTGGTTCCAGTTTTTCTTTTAAAGAAAAACATATGCATGTGCCTACTTGAAATGACGTGATATATATTTAAAAAAAAGATTTTATCATTTTTAACTGGCTTTTTTTATTTATATAACATCCAGCATAATTGCAGGACATAATATTCTGTATATTGAAATAGTAAGACAAATGTATATTCAGAGCTTTTATTCAGAAAATGATATAGAAAGAAAACTGCTGTTGCGCCAACACGTATCGGGTATCGAACTGAGTGTATCGCAAAACGTTTTGTACCTTAACAGGCAGCCCATATACCCAGCCCTTTAAAATGGAAGCTAAATATTGTTAACATTCATGATCAAATTTCCACCAGAGAAGATAACCAATCTACAAGCCAAAAGCTTAAAGGGAATTATGATTGAAAAGTCACTTTCCTCGCTTGTATCGGGATTTCCAATATTTGATTCTATAAGGACCGCAGAAAACAATACTGCAAGAACCATCGATACCAAATTTTGAAGGAAAAGGTAGCAAAGGGTGACTTGAACATGATGACATGCATATGATGAAAGAACTGAACACTTGAAGCTATTAAATTTCAAAATGTTATTTCTATTTAAAGGTACATAATATTAATGATAAACATACAAAACATATCAGTAACTCAGTTCGCATGTTCAAACACTTAACGCAACATGCTTATAACGACCATACAATGCTTTGAAAACAATTTTGTGTTATCGATATAGGAATATAAGCAATAATATATCCGTCTTCTTCCCTGTCAACGTTTCCTCCATGTTTTCATTGTTATTTAGACTAGTGCTGCCGCCTGTGGCAGTCGTGTGCCGCTTGCTTCGCTCTTTTCCAACTCCTTTTCATTATTTTCTCCTTGGTTTAAGATTTGCCTGTTATCAACTTTACACAAAAAAGTTCTGAACAGTTACAAATGAAATTTAGATGAGGGCCATGGTAACATACAAGGAACAACCCAATATTTTTAATAATCTTGAATATTATGATAAATGTTTGGTGCAAATGATTATAAACCAATGTGACAAAAGGCTATTCCTTTGTCCCGGGTAGAGGCCAGCTCACCCAGTCCTTCCGCCAGAGGTCGTTTCTACTCGAAACGGATCTCTTCTGTTTGAGCACTATGGGACGGCCTGTACTACCTGAATCAAATGTCGAACTTTAAAATTAAAATTCGTTACATTAAACGTAAACACCACCTGATAACATTTCACATGCACATGTTTACATAATTTTACTTATTCCGTAAAGTCCTTACCACAAAAACACCCATGTTTATGTAATTTATCTTAAAACAATTCTTGTCCAACACACTTGAACGGACTACATTGTCCCCTTCACTACATATGTACCTACGCCACTGGTGTGTTTAGAAGCCCCGGTGCATTGTGGGGGTCAGATTTGGACTCCAATCATCCCTGTACAACAGAGTCGTACTCATGCTAGTCCGAGTCTTTGCAGTGTGAGCTCACCCTTGTCACTGAATCGTGATACTGTATACAGCACAAGAAAGTTTGACCAGGTGAACCTGCATGGCAGGGGTATAAATGTAGCCGTTAAACTATATATATCGAGCCTTGCATTCATTTCGTTTAACGATATATAACAAGAAGTCAACATAATGTTTTTACCAATACAACGTGAAATGTTTCATGTGGAGTATGTGCGTCAAGTTTTTCATCATTCTGTTAAGGCGGGTCCTTATCTCAAGTTCTTCATTTACTGGACTCGTTGATTAAACAGAATCAATATGATATTTTGCCATTAAAACTTTTGTGAGACAGTTCATGTTTTGCCACCTAGAGTGATAATGTCTCATAATCACTATATGTTTGTCTTAAACTGATTTGGAAAGTGTCTTCGATATTATGCTGGCGACATCTTGTCCTGATTGGTCACGCAGAAATGTATGGTGGTCACCGGTCACGTGATGTACATTCAGCTCACCTTCCACCAACTGCAAATAAACGAAATACACGTGAATTATACAAAAATAAAACTATTAAATAATCAGTGATCACAACCTTCGCCTTGATCGTAATAAAAAAAAAACACAGCAACACTGGAAATGATTGTTAATGATTAACTTAACCATCCCAGGTCAACTCCAACACAAAACTGCCCGTAATACCGATGAATTGCTCTATTCTAATGAAACATTCAAAAACACATGGTGAATCAGATTACATCCACCTCTAAATGTTACGGAACAATCCTTAGGTGTTTTCCTTACCCTCGACAACATTGCATCAATATCCGCTCAACACGTTTTGCGTAAACTTTCTCACAGACAAACATACCACCTCCCGCTACCAGGCGGAGGTATAATTAGATAGCCGTTTACATGTTTAACTTCACCAAGTATGGTAACACAGGTTATGTCATCTCTATGGTCTGTCTGTTTGTTTGTTCACGCACTATCCTCAATTGCTATTTGACAGAGTAATTTCGAACGGGTTTTGAGGAAGGAAGCGCAGTGTGCTATGTCTCGTACATGACACACAGAAAATATTTTTTTTTTAATCGCGAGCCTGTCACGTACACACAAGATATTAACCTAAACCCTAACCCTGAACGCCAATCTAACCATAATTTTTTTAAGGTTTTCCGGGAGGCGTAAGGGTTATTTAATATGTTCGGTAAATCCGATTAAATCTAGGTCCAAAGCAGAGAAAGCTGATTTAACATTTATCACAAAGCATTCGGCGTAAATACACAGATTTAAATTGGATAAAAACCCTCGGGCATACTGAATGTACACACAAGTCAAGAGGGTTTAGCTGAATTAACATATTCAAGCAATACTAACGTGCGCACGGAACAGTGTCTCGTGCGCCGCAGCTATAATAAAAAAAATAATTTTCTGTGTGTCCTATACGAGCCACCATAGCAATGGGCCTATGAAGAGATGTTAAACAGTTTAACAAAATTTTTAGCCGGTCTAAACTTGCATACGGAAACATCTCTGCTAGGCCTTATTGTGTTTTCTTCTGTTGCAAACGTTCCAAATTATTCCAATCAAAGTTAGTGGAATGGCGGGCCATAGGCCGAGGAACAATTTTTAGGTGTATCTGAATTAAGTTCCAAGATGTATGTACAAATTCTTCATTTTTATGCTGTTTCACATTTATGTAAACGCCATTATATAATTGAAGTTTTCCGAATTAAAAGAGAACGGATCGGTAACATTTTGGAGATAGTGCACTTAACTTATAAGAGCATCACTTGCAATTTTTTTCCTTTTCTTCGCAGGTTCAGGGACTCTGATGCAAGTGTTTTCCAAGATGCACATGTATTTTATTATAAGAAATTAAAAATATCAACAATAAAGATAAACAGCCTTTGAACTTTTAGTTTTGTTTAATATTGTTTAATACGTTAAGATAAATTAATACTCATTCGCGAACCTAATTGTGAAATAAATCGTGGGATCTGCATTTAAAAAAAAATTAAAATCAAGTTACGTCCCAATGAACGTTCCGGTCTGACTGTATAGTCACTTCTTGAACTTACCTTATTGAGTCCTAATTTTTGCCCAAGTGATTCTGCTGAGTCATCATCGCTCTTGATCAGTGTGACGTCTGCACTGAGGCCTTTGATGGTATCCAGGTAGTTGTCAGAAATGACAAGTTTCTTGTAGAAGAGTTCTGCAGCCAGACGGGCTTGGCTGTCGGAGGTGAAACAGTTTTCTTTCTGTAAACTTCTCACAAACAGGGCAAATTTCTCCTCCGATGAGCCTGTTGTTTTCAGTTCCGTGAAGAACTGTAATGAAAGCAAAGGGTATAATATTATTCAAGGGGCATATTCCGATATCTGACGTATATTAACTTTTAATAATCCCTTGAAACCTATATAAAGAAGACAAGAAAACGCCGATCCCACCTCACACAGGCTGTTTTATTTGTATCTAGGTGTTTATAACACGTAGGGACCCGCAAAAAATAATTCAAACACATTCAGCAATGGCATCTGGCGACAAGTCAGACAAACCAGCGTTTTGCAGAGTGTTTTGCAACTAGTGACCTTTCAACTTGTGCACATATGCAACCGACTACCTTAGGTTACACTGCTTTTCCGTTTGTCAACAATCTTGTTTACTAAGGCCAAAATAAAAAAAAAAGTATGGTTCTCAGGCACTTTTTTCAGAAATAAATGCGGGCGGGCGCTTTTTTTATTTTAAATTTTTTTGTATGTTTCGATAAAAATGTCAAATGATAAGGGAAAAGCATGAAAATAACAGTTTTATTTTGCTAAATAAGTAAAAGCCCTACAAAAAAAAGGAAATTGTATGTTTTTATCTTCTTGAAAGAAATGTCGGAGCGGCAGCAGCTCAAAATTGGAAAGTTTTTATTTAAAATCAAAATAAAAAGTTTTGATGCGGGGGTTTAATATTGATGCGGGCGGTGCCTGAGAACCATACCTTTAATTTTTTTGGCCTAACAGCTTGTAGATAAACAAGTTCATACTTCTTTCATAGAGGCATTATAATAACATTTTTAACAAGTTACACAGAGTTCATTGATATGTGTCCAAAATAGGCCAGAAAATCATATAAATTCTACAGAAAAGGTAGGCGAATAGATCGCTTTAAACAAAACAACGAATAATTAAATTTTATCAGCTTTCTAAATTGGTCAAGAAACAGTACTAATATCCTTATATTTTGTATCTCGTCATCCAATCTTTGTGAATTTTTTCCCGTGAATGCTATAGCACAAGTTTAAACTAAATGTATTTCGAGCCAACATTTGTCCACGAGTTTCATTCACTTTCATCCAAATATTACCAATGGTGAAATCTATATTGTAGAGACAACACAACAACATAAATGCTATTCATATTTTTTTACTTTCATTGAAAGCTAAATTATATATATATATATATATATATATATATATATATATATATATATATGAATAAATATTTCGGTGTATTTAAACGAATATTTAATATTTGATAAGAAAATCTAAAATGGAACTACCGAAACTTCGAACTTAAAAGTTGCCAAATTCCAAACTTCAAGTTACATTTTCAGTAAGCCAGCATTATTTATCATTTTTTGGAAGAGTATATAGCTCCGCCTTTACCTCCTATTTAAAGTTTATATCTACGTGCAAAGAATTTTTACCTTTTCATAGTCAAGCGTAACGAACTGTCGTAGGAATGCGTAGACTAGAGTGAACCAGTAGCGTTCTGATGACGTCACACCCTGGCCGTATTTGCGAATGAGCGTGTCCATCCGCGCGCTGACGTAGCCTGGTGCGCCGTCCAATAGGATCAGTGGACTATGGAGTAGTTGATTCTCTTGCATTATCTGTGCTATATGATAGGCTACAGCAGTACCAAATGAGTAACCTGCTATGTGGCATGTCTTGTCCTTGCACAAGGTCTTCATTTCCTGAAGAATTGAATTAATATAGTGTGCAGCAAACTAAGACAAGATTGACTATATGAGACCAAAGATCATTCTCGACTTGTATTGAGAATTAGACATCAAAGGTGTCTTATTTTATCTAACTCCGCTTGAAAACCATATATCTGACATATATTTGTCGTGACTTTGAAACTTGTATACTAAAACCGGAACAGGGTGTTGGACAGGATCATCGGCATTTACCTTTGCCATTTTGAACGGCTATTTCGTCATTTTCGAACTGGGGTTGATTGTGCTTGAGAAAACAACAACAAGCCGTGAAGGACAAAATAGACATTTCAGACCCAGCATTACGCGGCCGGTTTAAAACTTTCATACAATTAGGTCAGGTAGATATGATATCCCCATGGACCTTTCATGTGTCGGGAGTGCTAAATACTAGATTATATTCGTGTCGTGAGTATCTTAATTACGCCTATATTGTAAATAACAAATATGCGATAAATTTACAACCAAATGTTTGTCCGCACATACAGCTGAAATTAACTAATTATAACTGACTGCATGATTACTAGTCCCTAAAAAATCCGTCGAAGATTCGAAGACTATGGCATCTATAAAAGACTCATTTTTTAAACTGAGATACTGCTTTCGAATTTACATATCATATCTATTTTCAGTGTGGGTCGGGGTAAATTTGATTTTAAGAACGTATATGCAATCCAATTCCAATAACACTTTTGACTTGTGAAATGCACTTAAGATTATTTTTCAATATAGGAATATTTATGTTTGATTACTGGTCTAACGTACAGACAATAATCGACAGGTAATCGATCCGTGTACGCTATTTATATTTAAAAGCGGTTTACCCGAATTCCTACATGCGACCTGTGACATATGGGTTTTAGTGTGTACGCAAAATGGCAGCCCTCATGTGCTGTTTCGAGAAACTGGGAGAAATCAATCTGTCAGAGGTCGATAAAAGACAGGGTCCAAGCGAGAATATCTCTGCGGAGACAGTTTGGTGGCCAGGGGACTTGTATCAGCAAAGCCTAGAGCGGAATCACTCTTTTTTTACCACGCCTATATCCTCAAAATGTAGTAGGATACATACCTCCCAATAGAACGCTGCCATCTTCTCAACTGAATTCAATGGAACGTCTTGTGTTGTTTGCAATGCGTACACGGGGACTGGAATATGTTTGGCCATATCACCGAGATGCCGTGCGTCTCCTGAAAGCAAGTCCAAATAAGAGTTTTCTTGGGTTTAAAAATACTATTACTACTATTTCTATTTTATGTAACATAAAGGTTTTTTTTTTTATTTTGGTTTAAGTCAGTCAAAATAAGAGCGTTTTCTTTTTGTTTAAAAAAAACTATTAATATTATTACTAATTTAGATAACAAAAGAGTTTTATTCAGGTTTGAAATCATACTATGTTTCATAAAAGTGGCAAAGCGGGGGTTAAACATTATTTTACTTTCTATTTTTCCTCCAGCAACAAAACAAAATAAAACTGGTCATCGGTTTGATGTACTAATTTTCCTTGTATTTTTCATCCATTCCTGTCAGAGCCATTTGTATTGATTCAAATCGATAATCCTATCGGTTCTTGCCAGAGCAATCCGTAATCCTTTCGGTTCTTGTCAGAGCAATGGGCAATCTTATCTGTTTTTGTCAGAGCAATCGATAATCCTATTAATTTGTCAGAGCAAACGGTAACTTATGTTTTTGTCAGAGCAATCGATAATCCTATCGGTTCTTGTCAGAGCAATCGATAATCGTTTTGATGTTGTTAGCCATTGATAATAGTGTCAGTACTCGTACGTCGATCGATAGATCTAGAAATCAGTATATCATAACAGCCCTAATTAACAATGATTATCTAAGAATCCGTCTTCTTCGTTGCCTTCACAAGGCGGGTATGCGTGCATCCGAGTTCGTGTGTGTATGTTTGTTCACAAAATAAATCTGAACAGTATCTTATGAAAAATTTTAGGCATTTTGGGAATAGCCAATGAAGAATCGATTAGATTTTGGTGTAGATCTGGAACGCGATTCGGATGCAGGAACATCACCAAGGAATATTCACAAATGTAGAGTCACTTGTGCACGAATGACCCGGGAATATGGGCCGAATAAATGAACGTAAACACGGTTTTTGAGCAACCGACATTAGGGACCCCCATGGCGGAGGCTTGCATTGCTTAGAAAGCATATTTCTTGTTTTTATATGTGTTTCAGTTTTTTTAAATATCTTATATTTTGCCTGAATGACTGCATCAGGTCGTTCAGCAAACTCACCTTCAACTGGACATACAATGAACAGGATCGTAGAACTCTCTGTAACATCGTTGATTTTCAGCACTGGCTTTGTCGGCACGTCCGGTTGCTGTGTTGCAGGAGGAGGTTTCACAGTCGTTTCACTGATATTCGTGTTTGCAGTATGTTCCGTGGATAGTGACCGCAAGCAAGAGAATGTCAGTTTGCGAATTTCTGCCATGGACATATTTAAGTTACATTCTCTGTCCAACAGTTGTTTAACTTCTACCCTCATTAGGGAGTCCAGGCCGAATTCTGCTAATGTCAGTTTTTGGTTAACTTTTTCGAGATCTTCAATACCTGAAAACAAGGAATAAATTGAACGTCATTTCAAAATGTTCCATCAAGAGATGAAGTGACCTGTTATACAGAAATGCTGTACAATAAAAATTAAGTGCATTGTGGACATATATGATATTATATAGACTTCTGAACTAAACGAATTATGACAAATAAGATAAATAAAAAAATACAATTAAAATAAACAAAACAAGCAAATTAACTTGAGGTTATTCTTTAGAATATTATCATGTTTAAGCTTTGGTCCATGGTTTATTCAATGTTCACTGTCACAAAAAGATTGAAAAGATACTATGGAAAACACAGGTATCTATAGCTGAATGGAAATATGGTCGTAACTATAAGCTTAAGCTGTGATTACCGGCGCTTTATAGAATTAAAAAAAAAACCCAGAAAACTGGTAAATATTTAGCACTTGTTCACAAATTTAAAATATAAATATAATAAATTATGTTTAAATGATGGAGGGATTATTTCAAATAGTTGCAAAAAGAGCATTTTGTTTGGCAGAAGTATGTGGAATACATTACCTTTTTAAATAAGACGAACTGAAAACCTAGCCACTTAAAAAAAACTCAAGTCCAAGTTATTTGTGCAATATTTTGATGACGTGTGATTCTGCAGATTGTGCAGACTCTGATTTCTATACCGTGAATTTTACTAAATTTTCTGGGTTTATGTCACATCATAGTATTATACTGGATTATGAGCATTTCTTATCTAGCCTAAGTGACATCTAAATTTTAATCTTGCATCTTTATTTTAACGAATATTTTCGTTAAAGTCATTCACTTTTATGCTATTGCTTGTCTGTAATAGCGTTTAAGAGCAAATCACCGTGAACTCAATGCTTTTCAAAATAAAATATTATTATTATTATTATTATTATTATTATTATTAATATTATTATTATTATGAAATGATTCATATTTTACATAAACTTTCCTCACCCATAATATGAGCGACTGCCGCTGCGAGATTAATCCTTTCTGAGCTGTTTTCTGATGTTTTCTGTTTTTCTGCTTTGACAAATGAAGACACGACAGCATTCTGCTGAGTCAGCAAGTTGTCAAGTGTTGCTAAGCATGACGGCAGACGCTGCGGCAGCGTTCCCGCCACTTCTGTGTCGTTGTTACCCAGCGTGTCCAGGACAACCCCGACGTCACCGATAGCACCCCACTGAATGGCCGTTCCTGGTTCGAATTTAAGAGACACTTTTAGTAAATCACTTTATATTTCATCTGTAAATTTTGAATTATTTAAGCGCTATAAGGCTTGGATTTAAAGTGTGTACCAGCGGCCCAACGTCACAAGTAATTAATGATTTTCCTACATGTTTAATTCAGTTTACATTTAGCTCCGATCAACGGTAATTCTATGGAATACGTTTTAGAGAATAAAGAGATACTGAGCTATAGGCACTGGAAACTGTATATGTCCTCATAAAAAGATACGAAGATAGAAAAGATAGTTTCCAGAATGCATGCACCTTAAATGGCACTGACAAATTACATAGGAGTTGAAAATAATCATGACAAGTTTCAATAAATCAATGAATGACGATAGATAAAAATAAATAAATGACAAATATATATATATATATATATATATATATATATATATATATATATATATATATGAACTGTTTCTTTCGTGCAAATTCACTTTTTTGAAGTTATATAAAAAATAAAGAAAATCCTTTTGGCTTATATTAAATTACAATTATATCTCTTGAATAAACCAATAAAAAGTGAGAACGCAAGCCTCCTGTCCCAGTGATCGGCTCCCGTGTTCAGGTCACGTCACATGAACCAGCAGCAGTGGCGGAACCTTGAGCTACCACTACCTTTTTAGGGTCTCAAACCAATGTTTTTTATGCAGAAGACCTTATTCAATATTTCATATTGTCTTATTGATCTTCCTAGGTAATATATTACGGGTGGATCCAAGATCCAAGATCCAAGAGGGGGGTCCAGGCCGCAAAACATTCTTAAAAGAGGACCCCCTGAATCCCACCGCCCCCCCCCCCCCCCCCCCCCCCCGCCGGATCCGCTTCTGTATATATACCGGGTCTGAAGAGTCTTCACCGATAGGTGGCGGGAATGGTATAATACCTGGAAGGCCATCATTTCTTCTTTTCACACAGATGCTTTCTTGAACAGCGTTGGCGTATCCGTAACTCGTCTGACCACTGTTCCCACGGCCGGAGCTTACAGAGCTGAACGCCACGAACCAGTTCAGTTCTCTTTGACAGCGACATCTCGTTACTCGGTCAAGATTAATGGCGCCTAGGGCTTTTGGTCTGGCCACGTGCAGAAAACTTTCTTTGGTTTGATTTTCTAGGAGGCCATCCCGAAGCGTCTAGAAAGAACAATGTAATTATGAATATATCATATGCAGAATAAATGTATAAAATACAATAAATAAAATGTTAATATTGTATGACAATAAGAGCATTGGTATTTTATACTTAAAAATAGGATTTTTATTATAGGTCTTTACTGAATGCGGCTGTCTAAAGTATATTTAGAGACCGAAGATGTTTTTCGTTTGGCCTACATGTTGACCTGTTTGGACCAAAAGTCGAGAAATGTGCAGATGGCGTTCTGATGACCTACAGTAATTATGATCTATTAAAGTCAATTTTTGCCCGCTGAAGTATTGAAAGTTTGCCCCAAGAGGCTTTTGTAACGAATCGAGAGCCCTCAGCGTCCATATTTAGCGTTTCCTTCTCTAGAGTGCACATTTCTGTTTTTTAGACATACTAACTTTAAAAAAGTACCCCTTTTTAACATGCCTTTTCGTCTAGTTATATATGGCATTCTATATACAATCTGGATTGTTTTTCAACCAACCTTCATCATATGAATATGGTTTTTATCAGGACAACACACTTTTTTAAACCAAACGTACCATAGCTAAGTGGAAGATGCCTCCAACCCCTCCTTTTTGTTGCGCTTGAGCAATCAGATCTTCAGTGTCTGCCAAACTCGCGACGTTACTCTTGGACACCGTGACGTCAACACCCAGGGCTTTCCAGCGGGCCAACTTGCGGGCCTGATACCCGTTCCTCACCCCAGACCGTGACGTCAGTATTATATGACGGGCATGACGTGACACCAACCACTCTGCGAGTTCGAGGCCGAATCCGCCCAGACCCCCTGTGATTATATATACTTTATCCGGGTCAAAGGTCACGCGCTGCACTGCCTTCACACTAGGGTTGTCCTGTGGCCCTGTTGTTTTATTGTCACTGCCTCTTACCTGGCGGATAACAATTGCTTTATAATACATGATTTTGCCCAATGTGATTTTTATAAACGTACATTGTTTAATATCAATCTTTATACATCAACGGTAGATGGGTTTAGCTTCGATCAATAAGTTATTTGTTTTCTGCAACTGTTCAGAAAGATCTGACAATATGAAGTAGGCCTATCTGTTTGCAGAATATAAAGTTTAATATTTACCATTGTGTTTTATTATCGGAAACCGAACTGTGTCTTTGTGAGTATTTAATACGGTGACCAATAAAACCTATTATGAGGTTGCAGAATGTTTAAAACTTATTGGATTTGCCTGGACATTTTAACATAACTTTGCCACTGACTTCCCATAGTCCTAATAATAGTCAACATTATATACTTCTTGCATTTGTTACATGTATAGTTCAGTGAATGTAATAACCCATAAACTTTCCAACTTCTAATTTAAGCAAAACTGAGTGACCAGAGGTCCGATCTTGCGCATGCGCGATAAGTTCCAAGATGGACAAGAAACAAGAAAAGAGAATACACAGAAGATCACTGGGCTGGAAGCTAGAAAAATATTGATTTGTGAAGTTGCGCGGTACGGCTACCAAGTGGAGTGCGCGATGTTCATGTTTATGGCCATGATCGCGCCTGGTCCAAGCTAATTTAAAACTCACGTACAGCTACAGGAGTGAGCAAACGGATTTGCAGCGAATTATTGGAGGATAACATACTTTTTTTACGGATAAAATGCTTTATCTCATGTATACTTAACATGCCTGGTATGTGAATAGGAATCTTTAAGCCTTTTTCCAATGAACTAATAAAGCAACTCACTTGGATTAGAACCTTGCCGATATGTTTGCCTTGGGCCATAAACCGGAAGGCGGCTTCCACCTGGTCACGTGAGAACACTGTTGTGTCCAGCGGCCGGACGCAACCATTTGCAATTCCGTCTGCCATGAGATCTGCCACGTCGGCCCATTCTCTGTTCCCGTCTTCGAACAAACTGTCTAGCAGTATTCCATGGAAACTTGCATTCTTCAAGAAAACTGCCATTCCTGGGGGATTGCAGAAGAATTTTAGCTATATAGCTATAAAGCTGTATTTTACTCAGTTCTGTTACACATACTAAGGGATGCCCATCGGTTTTTAGTGATAATTATGGTATATTTAAGCACTCCATGGCAATGAAACAATCAAAATATATACTTCATATTTATTAGAATTACACTTTACGACTTCTTAACGTGACGGATCTACATATAGCGCCTTTTAGTTGATATTTGTTTTATTAAACAATAATTACTGTACAAACATCAAGAGTAGTCCTGTCTGATCAACACTAAGAAAGATAAAATCTTTAATATGAACTTTTTCCTCAAAGAGAATCACGAGAAAAAAAAGATGGACATGATATCAATGTGTACAGGCATAAAAACAGATTAATTGAAAAGAGCCGGAAAAGATTAGCAAAAATTAAAATCCTTTAAATTTGTAACAAAAGTACGTATTGATGATATACTTTTTTAAATAACAGAGCTTACCAAGATCGGTGTTGTTAAATAGATCAACCTTTCCTATTTCCAAGAAGCGGCCATGTTGTGCCAGAAGACGTACACTTGCCTGTAACTTGTCCCCGGCCAGAGAATTCAGAATAACATCAACCCCTGCATGAATAAATATTATTGTCTACTCATGAGTAACTATGTGACTATGCGTACTATACTGGTTATATTCAACGGCATTGCTGCGCATTACTACTATCCAAAAAATTAAGATTGTACTTCCCAAAACATACTAAAAATTAATATGGCTATTTTGACAAAATGCTTTAAATATACAGGTAAACATTATATATTTTGGTTTAAATAAGAAGAATATTTCATAAATCTAGAAAAGTAAGACTGTATTTGTTTTGGGGATCTGCTTTTAAAATATGCGTATATATATTGAATATATAACAATAGAACACATTTTGTTTAGAACCGTGTTTAAAATATTTAAAAAATATGTCGAAATAATATTCAAACTGCACAAGAATTAAGAATAAATTAAACAACTGCGAATATACTCAAAATCTTTAGAATACATTTAAAAGTTATAATGATAAGGTTAAAAAAAGAATAGGTTCTCGGGCACCTTTTTCAGAGACCTTTATTTACAGAGCTATTTATTTACTCTCTTTTATTATACATTGTCGATTTTAAAAATCATATGATCACAGAAAACATGACAGTAATTTATAGACTTCTTTTGCTAAACAGATAAAACCACATCATACAAAGACGGAATTTAATTGAATTTTTATCATTTCATTTTCTTAAGATAAATGTACAGCGGCTAATCAAAATTAAAGTTCAAAATGGATGATTTTTTATACAAAATAAGATTTTAAACAAATTCGATAGGGGGGGGGGGTCAACATTAATGCGCGCAGTGCCTAAGAAAAAGCCCTTTTTGTCCTAATAAAATGTGCTTGAAACAAACCTTTTCCGTCGGTCGCCTTCAAGATCATATCCTCAAAAGAAGTACTACGTGAGTCGCCGATGTTTTCTTCCTTTAGTTGTGGAAATCTGTTGAGAAGATACCGCCGCTTTTGCTCTGAGCCCACGGTGGTGAACACGTGACATTGATGGTGGAGAGCCACCGCAATGGCGGCTTGGCCAACCCCACCACTGCCGGAGTGGATGAGGACAGTTTCCCCTGATCTAATTCGTCCTCGCACCACCAGGGCGTAAAACGCCGTTGAATATGCTACAGGCACTGTCGCCGCTTGCTCCAAGGTCCATTCTGCCGGGACTTCCCAAAGAAATTTCTTTTCAGCTTTCACTTTCGTTGCAAGACCCTTGAGCCAATATAAGATTTGATTTCTTTCATCATATTTATTAATTAGTACTAATAACTTACAATCAAATTATCAAATTCAAGAAGGGGTAAGTTTTGATGTGCGTTTCATCAGATTTATAATATATAAATAAAATGCACAGACATCATTAGTTTAATTTCATCAATTTTTACCTATTTTTTTTTGTTATTATTTTATTTTTATTTTATATAACGTAACATTTTACCTCCATATTAAAATCGATATTATAGATATATATTTGATGGATATGAATTTTAAAAGTTAATGCTAACGCCTGATTTTTTCTTTTGAAGAAAACTAGTAAAGTGTTACGTCATTCCAAGAAATATGTATATATAATGCTTTGATAGTTTTTCGCACTCACTAAGATTGTGCTAAAATGCTATTATCCGTATTTTCAAGTGTTTAAATAATGTAAATTAAACGTTTGCCTTATAGGTATCGAAGAAACTTACTTCTGCTGAAAGTATTCCCATAACACGTTGTCCGTCTTTTGTTTTCCGTCCGGAAAATTCCATTCCTAGCATCGTCGAAGCATGACGAAAATTCCCTACACGAAGATAAATTAAGAGAAGTTTAATAAAAATGAAAAAAATAGATATAAAAATTTTTGCATCAGCCTTTTTTGGTTTTATATACTATATACATTTGTGGTTTAAAGTGAACAGGTTTGTAAAATAGCTTGCACTTATCACATTATGAAATCAAATATAATAGATAAAAAAATTCCTGTATTAGACTTTTCCAGAGATGCGCCTGTAGTTTCATATAAACACCCGTAGTTTCGATTTTCTAGGTTTTCAACATAAATTTATTCAATTACGGAGGAGATTTATTAAATGGCCACGCATACGTGATACGACACGTCATTCAAGGTTCATATCAATGCCTGTGGGCGTTAGATTTTAATATGGATATGACACAGTGATCGGAATTCAGCCCAGTCCACAATGTACTCAGTGACACAACTCTCCTGCATGAAATGAACAAGCTTCACAATTCGTGTCACGTCACTGTACTCTATGACGCAGCGCCCGGGAATGAAACTGACAATATACTGGACCCTGGATGTGTGAAAGTGTCGGCGTGTGTGCACTGTAGAAGTGACTGTACACGGATGCTTATATAGATAACATTCGTGGCCGTTTAATAAAACTACATATATTTATGAACTGGCTTGTATTGCCTTCCGTATTGGCCTTCGGGAAGCCATATTTTCCCTCAGTCCTGCGAGCCTCTGGCGAACACGGAGGCAATACCCAACAATAGCTTATAAATACAATTCACAGTTTCACCAAGTACAATATATATATGTATATACATATATATACACTTTCAGCGGAAGATTTCTGACATTAAGTTGAACTTAAATTTTGACATAGTTCACCTGGTATTGCGTCAGGTGACAGCTTGCCGCTGGCCAGCATTACATCCCTGAAATTAAGGGCACAGTAGTTCACACTGCAGATCTCCAGGTCATGACCGGTACTCCTGGCTGCAGGTGACGTCACCCAGTTCAGACTTCCAAGGTCGCCTCTTGTAAGCGCAGATATGTGAGCATTCTCCGTCTCGGTGTAATCTGTAATCATGGTAAATATTATATATTATGATTTATGTATTTAAAATTTTAAACAGAAATTTTATAGACAAAATAGAAATCATTCCTGTCAGAGGCACTGGTTTACACGTGCATGACAAATAGGACTAGAAAACCTCAACAGTCAACCATATAACAATATGAATATCTTCTAAAATGGTGCGACTATACGGACAGTGCTTGTACTTTGTATCAATTAACATTTGATTCAGTTCAAAGAAATATGACACCTCCACTATTTTAAGGTTTATTTTTTTCCGTGAAAGTATGATTCTTAGATTTTTATGAATGGACATTTGTTTAATGAAATCTTGGGATTAGCCATGTCCTAATGAGATACAACTAATTTAAATCTCTCATCCAGTGTACTGAATATCCAAAAGTCTGAAACTATGTTTTAATTATTTTTTTTTTATCTTTATGTATTTCTTTGATTAAAAAAATGCAACATGAGGAATTTACAGAAAATACATCGACAGGGTAATTGGACATCTCATGGCGTATATAGGGGTTTCCTTAAACAATGCGAAAAATAGAAACACATTAAAACTGTAAAAGCGTCTCAAAGCGAAAACTTTGCGTCTCATGTTGCTTTCTTAAATCGCTACTTTCGCAGCCAATAGTAAGTTATAATGTCTTTAGGCATTCCGCCACACTTGTTCACTTGGGCCAGTGTGTTGCTCCCCTTTTTCTAAAACCCTCTATCAGCCTCTGGTACGTTCTCTATTTCGGGCACTCGTGGCGCTCCCGTGATACACTGATTCATATACGCCCGTTACCCCTCTAATACGGGCCTCCAATCTATACCGGTTGTTTTTTACCGGCCAGAAAAATCTAGAAATCTCGCCCGGGAGGTGAGTGCCCGCACATCTACCGATCTCCATATAGATCACCAGACCTTTCCGGTAATTTTTGTCGTTTCTGATTTCGACTCCATTTGCACCGATTTTTTCCCGTTCCTTCATCACATCTACCAAATTTTTAGGCTGGATGATATCGGCCGGAAATTCCTTGACATTTTCAAGGATTTAGGCACCCGACACAATTTTTCCCCCCTATAAACATTTCTTTTCTAAATAGAAGGTTTTAAAATTTTCTATAGATATAAAACAAATGCTTGCCAACTAATAAAAGGCATACCTGTTGGTAAAGGAAGATGTCGGTATGTGCCTAGTATACCATCATACGACACATTCACTAGCAGATCTTTACGTAATATGTCCTCCATTTCATGGGATGTCTGGTCTATCTCAGCTGTTGAAATGATGCATCTGAAATAAATTGAGCAGAAAATAAGACGACCATTTAGATTTTTTTTAGTTTTGGCATATGTTAAATAATAAATTTTAGAAGAAGTTCAAAAGGTTCAAATAATGAATAAAAAAGTACAAAATTGTGATCCATTTACCGTTTCCCTCAAATTTCCCAATTCGTTTAGTGTTAAGGTTACTCTCACATTTTCTTTCATACCGTAACACTGATTGCATTGCATTATCAAAGCTGTCCGTTCCATATGCTGCGTTGTACATGGATGGTCTATATTTGTCAGTTAAATATAAGATAACAAAGAAATATTAATAATGATCTTGACACACGACACTGTCAGAAGGAGCTAACTATATTAAAAAGCAAGAACATGTATTATATCTATAAGAAAATATCTTAAAGGTCACAGATTTTCATTTGAACAGGTATGTGTTCTTAAGGATCGATTAAACATAAAACCCTTCAATTAAAAATGTTTTAAAATTTATGAATAAAATACTCGATATAGTAAGAATGATAGCTCTAAAAGTGGTAAAATCCACATACACCAAGGTAAATGGGGTGGTCTGTAGGAGAAAATATAAAATAACTGGAGATTAGTGAATTGATATAAAGTTAGTTTAAAATTAGTTAGTTAAATTAATCTACTGTATGTCTTTCGTTTTTGTTTCTAATAAATAAATTAATAGGGTTAATATATATATATATATATATATATATATATATATATATATATATATATATATACTAACTATTAAGGGTACATATAGCATTTACAACAAACCTTATTTTCTCTCCACCGAATTCTTTCTTGATGCATTTAACAAGCCCAAGCAGACCGCTCCGGTCAGCTTCTGAGCTGGTTAACCAGACGCGTTCACAAGTTGACACCAGAGCGTTCTTCATCTGTTGTACCCACTCAAAGCTTAGCGCATCTGTATTAATGAAGACCTTCTGTTGGCTCTTCCGTTCGGTGACCTTACGCCACAAAGAAACTTCTATTTCAGCATTCTTTGTTGATGAAACCAGAACGAGACCATGTTCAAGTGGATTTAACGCTTGTTTGTCTGAGCTGACGAGTGCAAGGAATGACATATCCTTCATCTTAGAAAGAACATCTTGCACGTTCCCGATCACCTCTGTAGGCTGGCTGCATGTCATATTCAATATTACAACATCAGCACTGCAAATGCATTGTTTAGTTGAGTCTTCATCCAAGTCCAGCATCACTTGTTTAATATTAGTAAAAGCGTCCTCATTTAGATTTTCAAATGATGAGTCAAGTGCCGTGTAGGTGTATTGCAGCTGTGGCTCCCTCTGCAGGAAAGGAATTACACTATCAAGAAGACGACCATTGTTGGCGCCAACTTCTACAGCAGTCACAATATTGGCGTGTGTGTTCTCAACAGCGATATCAATGGACTGCCCAAGAGCTTGCTGCAAGTGCGCGTCTTCTTTCAAGGAAGGAATGACCGTATCAGGGTGCTGGTATGTGTTTATGTTTGGAAGAAATACGTATTTCTCCAGTGTGGGCTGCGAGGTGTTGTTTCTCCGCGGTGCCGTCGTCAGGTGAAGCCCTTTGATCAAAACGCCTCCCGCTTCTATGGTACCTGTTTCTTTCTGCACTCTCAAAGGGACCACTGAAAATGGCATTTTTGATAGATCTAAGGTTAAGTACATAATACTGTTATTACATTGTTACGGATACAACCTCATGTATATTACAAGAAAGAACCAATTATAATTGACAGTTTCAGTTTAAAGATCAAAGTGTGAGATCAAATATTAAAATACAGAAATGCCGTATTTTATGAAAACTTAGTCTTTTTAAAGAATATAGTTTAAAGAACATCACTTTCATTATTAAAAATAGTTTAATTGAGTCTCGAGTTATTAAGGTTTATTATCATAAGCCTAATATGAAAGGAGGTAAAAGGTTTTTCTTACGATTTTAATTGTTCATTTATTCAGCTTTTGCCGGGACGGAAACGCAGGCTAAACTGTAAAGTACGACCCCTGTGTCCATGTATTTGTATTTACCAGAAGAGTCCGTTTTCTTGATGGTACTTTCCGTGTGCATTGACGGCCTAATCTGTACGAGTCTGATCCTTGTTGGAAGCCGCAGTCCCTGGCACCCCTCAGCCAACAGCCCAGCCTGAAGCATGCTGTCCATGATGGTGGTCCAGTTGTCCTTCCACCGCAGTTCACCTTCACAGCCTGAGGGTAAGCCATGTTCTTTATATCAAGCATTGGTTATTAAAAAACCCGCTAGTATTTTTTCTAAAGGATTTCATTGCAATTTCCTGTTTAATATACTATTTGAGGAATATTTCCAGTTTTTCTTTATGCTATTTGTTTTGCGCCGTTAATATTTCAATTAGGGTTTCTTGGAAGCATGTGCTAATTCATTGTGGGATGCAGAGATTATATGAAATGTTAAAAATCTGGCTCTGAGGAGATTACTGTGTACTATCTTACAACTTGATTCGTCTGTAGTACATTTTACTTACATCGTTAGCTCGTGTAACCCTTTCGTGACAGGTTTTAAAATTATCAGAATACTACATATATATAA
Organism: Sipunculus nudus; assembly: GCA_026874595.1. Classification (NCBI taxonomy): domain Eukaryota; kingdom Metazoa; phylum Annelida; class Sipuncula; order Golfingiida; family Sipunculidae; genus Sipunculus; species Sipunculus nudus. The sequence goes on along the minus strand of CM049316.1, from coordinate 64,257,280 downwards.
TTTCCCTTATTTATTCATGGTCTTTATTTTCTATTTATTTTATTAATTTTTGGTTACAGTCTCTCCATAAAATGGATTTAAGAAACAGGAAATCAACTATATTAACATTAAGAAGCGGTTTTATTAAAAAATATATATATAATTTGCCTTTGTGACAACATATTCCATGAATACCTGGTAACTCACCGGAAATACTGAGATTTACTATTTCCTGGAAATGTGCACCATATTCATAACCAGCTAATCGCAGCTCCTTGTAGGCGTCCTGACCTTTGACCGGAAAGGTCATGTCATTCACTGGTGCCTGCTTGTCAGGTGTGACCTTTCTATCTTCTAGTTCGGAGATTCTTCCGGAAGCCACCACACGGACTCCTTCCGTGACGTTGAAGATCTCTCCTTTGTCCAGTAGTCCAACAGAGAAGGTCAGTGTACCTGAAAGTGACCCTATTATTACTAATATTTCTAAATAACAGATGCTTTCCTTAGGTCAACGTACAGTACAACCTACCCTAACGACCATCTCAATTCAGTGACCGTCTTAAAATAACGACCACTTTTTCACGGTCCTATTTAATATCCGCTCTTTATATCAGACCTCGTTGAGACAACCTTGAAAATGCGACCACTATATCGAGGTCCCGTTCGTAGTTGTAATTTCGAGATTTCACTGTAAATGTCACGTGACCAGTGGTTTTCTTACGATCATATTATTACATCTTTTACAGTTAATATGGCGATTGAGGTGGAGCAATGAGCATTTTTTTTTCAAAGGTCAAGTACGTAGACAGTTAAACAAAATTGTTTCCAGACCTGTGTATTTGTGTTTTCGTCCTAACAGATATAATCATAACGAATAATCTAAATACAAACAAATATGTGAGTATTCAGTACGTATATGATGGGATTAGAGTCATATATAGTCAAAGTCAGAAACTGGACCAGCAAAGATTGTAGGATCCGGATCTGGGCGAAACTATTTAATTCAATATCATATATCATACCAAATAAGAGTAATATGAGTAATAAGAGTAATCAGATTGCAATAGTGAAGTAAATCGGAGTTAAGCTGGTTTTTTAACAACTGGAATCTATGCTCCTTCCGTTTAAGAGACATAGATAACGAAACACAAACATAATTAAATGATAATGGTCCAGCATTTTTTATTATAGATTATTTTTAGGGACAGGTTTAAATATCATCATATTCATAATTTCAATTTCCGTGAAAATATATAATCCTAGATAACATGAGATTCAAATAATTTTGGATTTTTAATTATTTTTTGCGTATATAAAAAAATTTTGATTATTGATTTGTCAAATAAATAGTGTTTATAATAAATACCTTACCTTTCTCTGGCAGTATAGTCGCCGCATGTATTTGAACGTTTTCCATCTGGACTTCCATGTCTTCCATCTTCTTCTGTTTAGATTTAGCGAGCGCTTTCCAGGCCAGCTCCAAGTATCCAGTCGCCGGGAACAACGGCCTGCCGTCAATCACGTGGTCATGCAGGTACCTGTTCTCGTTTCCTGGAGCGAATTCCATTTTGAACGTGAACGCCCCTGTCGCCCCGTCACCGCCACGAAGAAAGTCCGCAGCGACCGGCACTGTCCATTCTTTTGAGTGATCCCAAGCAACTAGGTGTGAGAGAGAAGGGGTTTCCAGGCCTAATGACTTTTTCTGTTCGCCAAACATTTGGGATGTGTCAAATTCTACACCGCTTGTATAGCATCTGCAATGATAATTTGGAAATTCACATTATTTGAACATTTATTATTTCAAAATACATGTATTTATATTTATGGATATCTACGCTATTTACACATATATTCTAATATCTGGAAAAACATATATTAAAAGATATGCGATCGATATTACTTGAGAGAATAAGTATGAAAATTAAATATTTCGTACTTTTATCCTTTGAATAAAGCAACGTTGCACACTTTGATGTATAAAAATGAACGAAGCTTCATTGTCAGAAAGAGTTATTGCAACACCTATATGTAAAAGTTTAGATATGTTGATTCATTTAAGTGTGACTACCCGATTAATGAAATAATTTTCATAAAGACTGTACATATGGAGTATAAGCAAGGAACATCACAAGAGGGAAAAAAGCCTGAACACACAAGTTGTTACAATGATTGATATTTTTTTAAGCTTATAATTTGAATCATACGTATAAAAAATTATTAATACCTGCCAAGGTTTTCGAGAAGGAAACTCAGGTTGTCAGGATCGCCCTTCTTCATCAAGCCTACGATTTCAGCCTCCCGTCCTAGAGAGCGTTTTAGGATGGCACGGAGCAAATTGTGCGGGGCTATCTCAATGGCCAGGCAGTTGGCGGGAACATGCTGGAGGGCTTCATGAAACAGCACTGGACTCAACAAGTTATTGACAAGGTACCTGGCAGAGCAGGTCCTTGATTCAGTGCGTCCCCATTCCTCCTGAGGAACCGAAGAACTCACCCACCGCTCAGTACGCCTCTTTGGTACGGGGATTATCTGAATTACAAAGGCACGTGACATGTAACACTTTTTAAAAGGCGTTTACTACGTTTCGTTTTATGTGCAGTAGAGTGTCGTTAATCCGAACACTATTTATCCGAAAATTGTTTCACTCATATTGAAAACTAAGAACCGAAATTTTGACCGTTTATCCGAAATACAAACAATGAAAAAAATATTCAACATGGATCGAAAATAATATTCTAGGGTCAATTAGCTATACTCTCAATGTATATTACATGGTAAATTGACTAAATTGATGGAAAACCTGCTAATATTAATTTTGGACTAACTTCATAAATTCATGCTATCAATGTCTGTTAACAAAGAGGCAGGTTGGCAATCATGAGGAATCTTATAGAATAGTTTATCCGAAAAATCGTTTATCCGAGCAAAACCCCCACTATAAATGTTATTTAAAAGCAGTAAGGTTGTATTGTTTTAGTGCAAAACCCGATCCATTCTAAATGCTTACAATTTCATAAGCACTTACATTTATTATGGCATGACGGCATATTGTAATGATGAAACCACGCAGCATTATCATTTTACGAGGTTTTGGGAAATCGATGTATCCTACGTTTTGTAAAATTGTCATCTCGCAAGCTAGAATATTTCAAATATTATTAACCACTTGAATGGTTTCGGCTGTAATTGCTTGCATTTGAAATTTCATATTAGTCAACAAAGAATTATTTTATATTGTTAGTACCTTAAATTGTTAGGATTAATAACTTAAATATTCCTTCGGTAAAATTTACCAAAAAGCATTGTAAAATAAGATCTTGGACCGCAAAGAAGCATACTATCACGTGATATCTATACGCTCCTCACGTAGCGGTTATACAGCTCGTGTCCCGATGTAATCAAACTAACAAGAGCGGGTGTCGCATGTTTAAAATTTGGGTTGGATGCACAATTCAATACCACGCTTTCAGATTTCTGGTAACAGTACTGTGCTTTGTGCACCCCCTGGTGTTCAAGCCAAGAGAACCTTGCTATACAAAGCAGCGGTTAGACGGACGGATGTCTGGGCGACTGCAGTGTATAACCGCTGCGGGAGGAGCGTTGTTAGTAAACTCGATCTGTGACACGGTACCTTTTCCAGTCTTCGCAGTAAGCTTGGGGCTGCTCCATTCAGGTAGTAGGAATGGAACGCTATACCAGCACTGTTGACAGCCTTGGCGAACACTCCTTCCGCCTTGAGCGTGTTGACGAAGGACAAAATGTCTTCCTCTGGCCCGGAGATGGTGACCGTGTCCTCGGCGTTGTGACACGCAGGAACAATCCCTTCTGGGCAACGCTTGTAAGCCTCTTCCCAGGTGAGTCCTGAGATGCAGAATGAAACTTAAAACTCCACATAAATTAAAAGCATGAGACTTTAAATTTTATTTATCTTACATATTTTGTATAACTAGTTATAAATGTTCTCCATGGCTTTGATGGTTGCATTCGGTTGTGTATGGAGGTGGAGGACGCGAAGAAAACCACCCATCTTGGCCGAGCAACTACAACCCACTCTCATAGCCACAACGGGAAACGAACCCGGGTCGCCAGAGGGGAGAGCCGAGCTTCTTACCACTCGACTCTAGGTCCTGAGACAGAAAGGGAGACAATATGTAAAATGTAAAAAAATACATTTTTCGAGCGCATCTAACAATGATACATAAAATTGGATATTTTTGTGTAGTATCTGTTAAATATCAATGTTGAATATCAGTGGTATGCTGCTGTTGCAACCAAAACATTTAGTCATAGAACTTTCCAAAGAATATATCCTCCGGGGGAGGACGGACACTGGTATTCGCTGACAATTAACAAACCCTTATCCCTCCTGTGTACATGCAGGGGTAGGCTCACTTAAGGTCATTAAGGGCAGGAATTTGCATAAAAATAATTGTCATTTTTCGTTCCACCAAAATTAATCAAAATGATTTAAATCAATACAGGTACAAAGAGTTTCTGTTTGAAGATTCCTCACCGACTGCCGCCATTGCGCCTTTGATCATGCGAGTCTCTTTGACGCAACGCCCTCTCCAGTAGGCGGCAAGAACTGTTTCCTCTGCGCTCAGACACCCATCGGCATAAGCACATCCAAGTTCTCCAACTGAATGTCCTACCATACCGTCCGGCCTGATACCAAGAGACTTCATAAGGTCCACAAGGGCTACCTTTCAAGCAGATTAAAAGAGCGAAACATGTCATTTAAACAGAATTGAAAGTCTTTTATTTGACATAAGAACTGAGGTCGGATAGTAGTGTACCTTTTTCAAAAGATATAGGTTGCTTATCTATAGTTCAGTCAAAGTCTCTTAATTTTTATCTCAATTGATATATGAAAAGATGATTACATACGTGACAGATGATAAATTTTACATTTAAATAGTACATTTAATATTGGTACTTTCTTCCCATACAGAGTTAATATATGAGAAACCTTAGTTGTGTGACACCAGAAATATCACATCTTCTTATTTGATTATTTTGATTATTAATTGATCAATAATTCTATGAATAATATCTTATTCGATTTTTAATAATCATTCAATAATTTTATAATTAGATAATATGAATTACAGTCCACAATATACCGTGTACTATAAAATTAAATAATACCAATTACTGTTCACAATATAACATATACTAGATAAAAATGCGCACCTGGATTGCTACTATGGCAACAAATGAATTGAGGGTATCTCTGAAGTCTTCATCTGTCCCATGCTGAATCAATCTGAAGAGATCTATTCCCATAGGATGCAGGATTCTGTGACATCGCTGCATGGATGCTTTGAACACTGGAAGACCCAGCAAGTCCTGACCCATACCAGCCCATTGTGTCCCCATACCGGAAAATATGAACCATACGGGTCGCTTTTCTGTTGGAGCTTGCTGTAAGTTGTAAATAACCAAGCCTTGAAAAACCTGTGCTTTGCAACAAATGACCGGCCAACATATATGATTGTGTATTATATGCAAAATATGTAGCAATTTTTTCAATCGGAGGGATTTATAAAAACTATACACGCATGAGAATTCAAATATGCCACAATGTTAAAATGCTGTATTTAACGTACCATTTTATGCACACGTTCTATTGATAGTCTAGACACTCGGGCGTCCATTTTACTAAAATTGCATTTATAATTGCTTGATGTTAACATGAAGTTATTATCCTGCGGCTTATCTTTCAAAACAGCCCATGATAAAGGCAAAATATTGAAGGATCTTGCCAAAATAAACAAAAATTAGTTCAGACATGTTAAAGAATATTATACTGAGAGTATTCTTTACTTTTTAATTCGACGAAATAACATTAAGCAATTTATAAATATTTAGGAGCGTATACACTAACGTTACTTTAAGCGATCAGTTAATAGCTATTCTACACTTGCGGTGTCTTTCAATTCATTTTAGAGTCCATTATATGTTATAAGGCTTAACTCTATTGTTAAGGAACATGCCGAAGAATAAAAAAAAACAGTCATCATACATAAAACATTATCGTATTGAGAATTTTTTTTTTTACCTGTGTATGTATCTTTTGGACACCGCCTTTACTGAGGCAATATCCGTGAACAGTGTCTCTTGGTTCGGTTGAGCTGGATATACAGTCAGTCAGATAAGCGACATCTGTTGATGCTGTGGCCGCCATGTTTTCTAGTGATTTCTTTACCCCTTCTTCATCACGCCCGCTCCATCGGTAAAGCCGAGGTCTGCTTTCTGCATCTTCCCTGAAATCCAGTTGTTCTTTCTTTTTGGAGATTTTAAGAATCCCATGGGCATTGGAACCGCCAAAGCCAAAAGAGTTTATACCCACAATGCCTCCATTGAATGGCGTCTCGGCGTCAACGACCCGGACGCGGCCGTCAGCCAATGAACGAATGGCAGGGTTTGGGGTATTATAATGAAGATTTCCTGGAATTTTTCCTTTCTGCGCTGACAGCACAATTTTAGCTATACCTGCCAGACCTGATGCTGGTTCAAGATGGCCGACATTCGATTTGACAGATCCGACCAATAATGGGTCCTTACGCCCCTCACAGAAATAGTCAGCGAGCGTGTCCAGTTCTATTGGGTCTCCGGCTTTGGTTCCCGTGCCGTGAGCCTCAATATATGCAACATCCTTTGGGTCCACTCCGGCCTCGGTGTATGTCTCTACCAGGAGCTTGTGTTGTTGTTCAGCCGAAGGATATGTTACACCTGGGCAGACAAAAAAAGGACTGACGTCATCAATACATGTGTCTGATAGATGCAGGTTATATTAGGTTTAACTTCTCGACCTTTTTTTGCCGATAACATATCCAATTTACTTTGAATTTGTACTGTTATCTTATATTCACCGAAATATTGGCTAAGTCAGGGTTTGATTAGGGCTAGGAAATACGAAATGAAGTACTCCGAGCACAGTCTCAAGGTTAGAATTTAGAAATTTTAGTGTCCATTAGGCCAATATCTTCCATGTTGAAGCAAGAGGAACGCTTTGGATATGACCGCACCTTCATCCGAAAAATATAGTAGAAGGATGACAACCAGGCTTGTTGGTTAGTGAAAAGACTTCATTTAAGACTTTCCCACATATTCCAAAGAGTTTTTTTTTTGTCGGGACAAGAAAATACAGTTTTTATCCCATAATACAAAGTGATGAATCAATATCCTAGCATTGATATACAGTATGATTCTTTAAATCTGTAATGGGCCTAAAGACAAAAAAGCTTCCAGGTCAAGGCGAACTCGTTAACATCTAAAACATTTAAAAGCAATAGATGCCTTTATGGACATGACAAACTGACATACCTTGTTCTTTGATTCCGTCAGAGTTGCTTCTGGCGTTGACCACCGTCATATAACTTCGACGTGCGTGTTTTCGCCGCTCTAGTCGAATGGCTACCACTCCCTCACTGCGGACATAACCACTACCTGAAAACGAGATACCCAAATAAATCTGTCTTAAGCAAATCAGACAACTGGTTTATGAATACTTTAATTTATAAAACAATTTAATTTTAATTAAATTTAATACTTACTTTTAAAACTTTAATTTAATCAATAATATAAATTTTGTATGGTTTCACCAACATATTATTTAACACAAAGTCTTAAGAAAATACAACAATCGAAAAATGTTGAACGTTTTAACGTTTTCATTCTATATTCTATACAGTTATTTAACTGCTTTTTGACATTTTAAGTATTATTGCCATCGGTTCTTAACCTTGAAACTGACTTCGATCTCCCCTTTATTAAGATTAATGTGTTAAAACAGTTTACCTTTTTCGTCAAACGAGCGACACGTGCCGTCTGCTGATAACATTCCAAGTTTCTGGAACATGAGTGACGTGGCGGGTTTCATACACAAGTTAGCCCCGGCCACGATGGCTGCGTCACACTGGCCGCTTCTGATGGACGAGAAGGCCTGTTCCAGGGCCACCAGGCTTGATGAGCAAGCGGTGTCTACCGCCACGCTAGGTCCTGTATAACACAGATACAGTAGAGCGTCGTTTATCCGAAGATCGTTTATCCGAAAAAGTCTTTATCCGAAATTGAATACTGAGAACTGAAAATTTAAACAGTAATTTCGAAATCTGAATTAAAATTTAACCATTAGAACATCTTATAATTATCATCTCAATAACGCTTAGTTGAAAAAAGCATTTGAAATAATGAACTTGAGATAAGCCAAGATATATTTAAAGGAAATTTTAGAACTGCCCCAACTTGTAATCAAGCGTTCCACGTCAGCATGTAATATGTCCTGTTGCACCCACCCGTAGAGAAGTTGATGGCTATTTTAGAAACCAGGGTCGTTACAGACAGAGGCCTTTTAATATTCCGGCTGAACAATTAGCAGCACCATTTGATCCCGAGCATGTATATTTAGCTTATCTATTTATTATGGATACTATGAATGAATATTGACATAATGTGTATGAATATTACAGAAATATAACAGGAGGTTTGAAAATCATACTTATTAAAAAAACGTAGAACTATCAATGAAATTCAATTATTTAATCTTTGGCATAAATGTGGCTTTTCTGTCCTGGGGGTGGGGATAAAACCGTAAATTTTGGACTGCACGAATCCATAATTACAACATTTATATTTTCAACTGGCCTGAAACTGAAGGGATCGTATCTGATTACGGTTTCGGTGAATGCCTTACATTTCACAGTTACCATCTCTATTAAGCTCGTAAGGATTTTTTTTTTTCTGAAATTCAAATTTTATGAAACTGTAGTCTGTTTTCATTATACGCGACAGATGTCGCTGCTGGTTTATTCTTGTTCGGAGTTGTAATTTTCTGTATTAGATTCATTTGGTTCGGATATAATGACAGATTGTGGTTAATACGTGCAGAACTATGATTGGACAAGATATGGCATAATAACAATTATTGAGTTAGTCTGCAGTTGTTGTAAGTAACGTAAATTTTATCAAAATCGCTGTTATTTTGACTGAAAGAGGAATAAAATCAAAACTCCTCAGTTCCAGACCATTACATTTGGGGAAAATCTTCCTTATATTATCTATTATGACAGTTGGCCATATACCTTTTAAGTTGAAACAAAATGAGATCCTGTTGGCTACCATAGACCGGTGACATCCCGTCATGCTGTAGCCCACTACGTCATCAGGTTTCCCTGACAACGCCTCAAAAGCTTCCGGTAATCCAGCTCCGACAAACACGCCAGTCTTGGAACCTTTAACCTCAGCTGGTGAGCTTCCTGTAAAGTAAACCAAAAATCCTTTAATGTTATTATTTTAAAGTTAAGCGTAATCCTGTTTTTGCACTTACCGGTCCCATGTAGGCAAATACTGCATGGTAAATATTTTAATGTTTGAATAAAGCATGTTTCATAATTAAACTGAACTTGATTTGGGATATTGAATGTTACGTTGTAATAGTATGTTTTAATCAAGTGTTTTCTTCTCCACGCATAAATCATAAAATGAGTTATTCAGTTGAAGACTTGTGCTTCAAATTATATGTTGATAATACATAATAATGCTGACATTTAGCACAACAGACATAACTGAGAATAAAACAGACATCCGTCCTCAGTCTTTTTTTAATAGTCGTCCCTCCATCCAAAAATATTTAATGAAATGCACGTATATATGTGCCTACAGCCGTGACAATGTTTGTATTAAATGTAGTATTTGGAAAAAAAATAAAATACCCTTCAAAGGATATATTGTTCAAGGAAATGTAATATTTTCTTAAAGGGACATAATCAGGAGCAATATTATACCTATTCCTTCACAGTATCAGTTCAGTTTTGCTTTAGACAAAAGTTTCCCAGCAAAGCCACCCCAACACGCAGTCTCAGTACCTCGTATACGGCTGTTTATCACCTTGTTATGGGTCTGCGTGTTAGTAAACACAGTCCACCTGTGTCTGTTTACCATAACAAGGCCGTGTGACCAGAGGTCTGATTGTGAGCATTAACAGGCGGTGTTTCAGCCAGCGGAAACATGTATAACATTTTTGTGGTTAAGTCAGTCAGGGTATCTCCTGGTTTCAGGGCAATATTTTGGCAGGTACAAATTTATTTTAAATGGAAGAATCTATTTTTTATGTTAACTAAATATGCTTCTATAGGTGACTGGGCCTCTTTAACCTTTTTAAAATCTCTATATAAACCATTTCAAAGATGTACTCTTATTTTAGGTGCGAATAAAACTTGATAAAATTGACATGCAACATGCCAACCTTGGCGTTTACTTGTAGATTTAATTATGCAGGCTATGTTCATTTTAGGTGGAAAACTTTAAAGAGTACTATATAAAGGGAAAACACCCATTCTAGCTGCGTTTACGTTAATGGTAGATGTTAATTATATGAATATATGTCTGAACAAAAAATTTATTTTTAAAGACAACAATTTGTGTGACGTTAACCAAGACTAACCAGAATCGATGATCGCCTCCCACGTGACTTCTAATAGCAGACGAAGCTGTGGATCCATTGTCTCTGCCTGGCGAGCGTGAACCGCAAACGCTCCCGCGTCAAACCGTGAAATGTCTTTTAGTTTACCATTTCTTCTTGGTAATCCATACATGCCTGTAACGGTAGAGAGTAAACTCTCGTTAATAGGTAATTTCATTTTGTTAGATGTTTGAGTTCTTTGACTTTGATGCAATAGCTATTTAGTGGTCCTAACCAAATGAAGAGTATATATAGCCTGGTTTGCATATAAGTTCTGTCATAAAAGTATATACAGCACATATGCAGGTAGAAGGCCTCTTTTCACACGAAAACATTATCGGAGTTCAGGAAAGTCAAAGGTAGTACACAAACTACCTTTGCCCTGTCTGGTTTATGAAGGAGTTTACTCTATTTTCGTTACGAAATTTCTTCCATCCTCATCCGTAACATCATGCAGTAGATTTGTTGTAAATTAAGTGTCTGTTTATAAATCTTACTTAAAAGGAAATGACATGCATTTCCTATCTCATATACTCTCCTTGTCAAGCTTGTTTTCCATATTTTAAGCCTTTTAAAAATGTATGACATTTGCAGTATGAACAATGAAAAATACCAACTGCCATAAAACGATTAAAACTGAAAAAATAATATCGGTAATATATACCTGGTTCCCATCTCCTGTTATCTTCAGTTACCATGTCAACTCCCCCGTATAGATTTTCAGCGAATTCTTCCATAGTATCGCTCTCTGGCAGACGACATGATATGCCACTGATGACTATGTCATCCGGACTTTCTTCCTGTATTTGTCCACTGAGAGTTGTTCCGTCAACCATCGTTGTGCGGTCGGTTGAGGCGTTAATGATTTTGTCCTGAGTCCTGCCGTTCTTGAGGGTTGTACCGTTTTGGACTTCTACTTTGTGTTTAGTTTCGCCATATAAAGCTTCATACTTTAAGGTTTCTGCACTGGGATACTTACCTGAAATGATACCCGTGGTCTGTTACACGTGCGTGGTTGTTGGTGTTAATATAGTGGCTGTAGTGCATATGTTATCAAATGTTGCATTATACATACATATGAAATGAATATAGGACATGTGTTTGAAATATATCTGTATATTTGCCGGTGAATAATAGTTATAATGTAAAATTTTGTTAAAATGTAAATTATCACACAATTATTAAAAGTTACAGTATAAGACAAACAGGTGTTATGTTGTTTTGTTTTCAGCTTTTTTTTTTTTTTCATTGTAGCATTCACAAATATCTTTAAAAAAATGATTTCGAGAATGAATTACACATTCATTATATATACAGTTACAATTAAAAGACTATTACAATATATAAAGTTTTCTTAAATATATGACGTCGTTTTGTTTTCAGCATTCACAAATATTGATTTTAAGAATTATAATTAGAGCCAAATTTACCTTCCTCTGTCTTGAGTACTTTTCCATTAGTGAGTTCCTTGGTTTGTGGATTCACCGTGATCAGGTGTACCTGGTTATCTGATCTGGCGGGAATGGCTGTGATTGGCCCTGTGCCTGCGCCGATCCCATTGGTTGCGCCGTTGGTCACGTGACCGTTTTGGGGCCCGGGTCTTTTTCTTAGAGAAGGGACAGTATCTGTCGTCCCTTTTGCAACTAGCTCCGGCATTTTGACACTATAAAATGAATATACAATATACATATACTTTTTTTGGTAAAGGGGGATGGTCAATGTAATCATCCCCCCCCCCACTTTTCAGAGAATAATATTATAATTTTGCAAATGAAAATTTTAATAAATTGAAATAAAGACTTTGCATCTATTTACTAAAAAATTTTTATTTCTAAACCTTGCTACGAATTCACAAAATAATATATTTTTCTAAAGCATTATAATTATTTGAATTATGATTAAGTATTTATATGTATATAATAATTATATATATATATTTGAATATGCCACTCAGAGACACTGTAAAAGGTATATATAAATATGTGTATATATATGCGTATATATATGTATATATAGATATCTTGACCTCTTCATTTCATTTACTTAGTATGTTATTTGCATATTTAACTTAATCACGGTCTCTGTTTGGAAATTTGTTTCCTAATCAGTTTGTGATGTGCTTATGTTGATACCAACTTTACCGGATTATATAAATGATTCCGCTGTTTACGTAATGCAAAAAAAAGGTAAACTCAGTCAGTTTAAGTGTAGTTTTGATGTGTCTATATAAAGCACCATACGGGCGATGTAAATCAAAGTCCGGGCGACTAATTTAACCTGCGAAATTTATGATGTCGGGTGCGCCAACCGGTTAAGCTTATTAAAATTTCAATTACGATAATATAACTATAACATAATATATCTTAAACTAGTTCTTTTAACGTTAAAAAATGGTCCCGATGAGAGAAAGGTCGATTATATTCGAAACACTGAAATGCAACGAGTGAAACAGTAAGGACAGCGTGTCTGTTATCGTCGCATGAATTTTCCTTAATATGTTGTTTGATAAACCACATAAACTACATTATTTAAAACCAATTAAAGACTTTCAATCTCTTTCGGCAAGTTTTTTGGTAATGAATATGTATCATTTGTTATCACTTGAAAGTGGGCCTAGGGAGTGGCACAGGGTGAAGGTTTCTGTGAAATTGTGCTTTGTAATTGGGCAAGAGTGTTTGTGTGAATTGCGCTGTGAGTCCGACTATCGGAGATTTGGCGTTATACAAATACTATCTTTTTAATATTAACTATGACATTTCCTTATGAGAGATAGCGCTCCTAAATCACCCATGTGTAATCAAAGTAATATGCTGCAAATGCAGTATAGATTAAATTATATGCTTCAATGCAATATGCGAAATGTTGGAAGAGTTAAATTCAGAGAATTAAAAGACTTCTGACAGCAAAATAAGATTCCTATAACCGTTCATCCTTATTTATTTATTGATTCCTTCCAAGCTGTTTCTGTTTGGTATTTTACGAAATCTCCATGTGCACAGTTGGGCCTAGAATATGGAAACCTCACTTCAAATGCTTGCAGATATTTGCGAGATATTATATTGAAAACAGGGAATACAACTCATTATTTGCACAGGTGAACAGTCACCCTTTAGTGACATTGTAACATAAACATTGAAAGGCAGAAGACTGATATTATGTTTACCGAAAACACTCGTATAAAAGTCGACTTTTTCCTCCTTAAAAAATCTTAAGTCAAGGGGCCGACTCATGTGATGGTATGAGAGCCCAGATCTGTAGCTTGCATGTCCGACCAACCCGTCGATGTCATGTCAGATCTGTTATAATAAGATTATTTTACCCATTAATAAAAAAAATCAATATTATTTATGATATCAGATCTTTTTATTATTTGTCAGTAATAAGTTTCACGCGTTTAGTGTTCCCTTGGGTCTTCGTTAAGATTTTGTGCATATTATTCTGTTCATATTAAATAATAAATATAATGATGGATATACTCTGCGTAGGTTACTGGGATGGATCCCTCGCGAAATACTTAAAAGTTAATTGCAAAAAATCTCAGTCCACGATTACAAAGCCTTCCACAATTAACATCGGACGTTTTGCTTTAATTTGCTTTTCACATGTCGTATCCACAACCTTGTTGTATGATAATATAAACTAGAAATTTACACTCAGAGAGAGCAGACCTCTAGACCTCTAGAATTCGTTGATAACGTTTCGAGTTATATTGCTAAGAGACGAACAAAACGACCAACACCGCCAAAAAAATAACGCCCGCCTGTCGGCGGAGGTAATGATGGTTTAAGAATATGTCCAAGCTCAGTTGCTCAAATGTATAATTAGTGTCATGATCTCATTTTAAATGAAAGAGTCCCAGGTAATTAACTTTAAATAAGAAAAATATATATATTTATAAAATCAAAACAAACAAATCCTTGAGTTCACAAAAAATGCTATCGTTAAAATACAAAAAAAAGCGAAAATAAAGAGAGAAAACCAGTTCACTTACATTTCTGTTGTGCCTTCCAAGTAAACTGAAAATCTTGGAGGCAGCAAATCCGCAAAATGAACCGCTTAATAGCTGTGCAACTTTCGTTAAGTCACTCCAAGGGAGGCTTTCTCCTTTTAAAGAAGGAATCAACCCATGTGACGTCACGTATGGGATGATTTGATTTCGAGGCTGGTCACGGATAGACCACGCGAGTCATTGATAGACCACTGCGTGACCATATCAGAAGCGGATCCAAGGGGGGGGGGGGGGGGGTCCAGGTGGTTCCAGGTCCCCCATCCCCCCTTTCAGCCGTCGCATCCTTTTTCAAGGGTTTCAGACCCATTTTTTCCGGCCTGGGCCCACCTTTTCCGGACCTGGGGACCTTTTTCTTTTAGGTTTTGTCATTAGCCCTGTATATGGTTGGATCCCTCCCTTTCCAAAATCCTGGATCCGCCCGTGCACCGTATGACAATACCGTGTATGACCATACATGAGTAATGTCGTGTACAGAAACTCTTGTATCAGACAATAGGATGTAGTGATAAGAGGTAATGTCACTCCCAGATCACCTGTTCCGTGAACAATAAACCGTATCACTTATCAGATAATCATCGATATAGATTAAATGATAGTGTTCAGGACAAGTACTGATTATGTACAGACAATACATCTGCCTTAGCACAATATAGACAATTCCATTCTTATGTACTTAATTGCACGTATATAAAAAATGTAAACAATTAATATCATACAATATCCACCAACCTGTGACCACCTGGATTAATTTTATTTTAGTCAATTTTCTTCAAAGTTTATATTTTTCAATAATTTCCTACATTTGGATTGGTTGTCTGTTAGCAACATTTCATGCACATATTATGAACTGATTTTTATCCAAATTGTGGAGGGCCAGGGTAACAAGCAAGTATAATAATCATTACACATTGGATGTAAACTGTATCACCATAAGTTGTTTTTCCATCACCGCATAGGAGGGAGGACTACTACAATATCAAAACCCACAGATGACGGATTGGAGGGGGGGGGGGGTCGGACCCGCCGGCTCTCATCCAACGGCCTCTTTTTTTAGACAACAAATCTAATGCATGATGGGGGGGGGGGGGGTGTCGAGAACCCCCCCCCCCCCCCCCCCCGTCCTCCCCTGCTCTCAACGATCGCCCTTTTTCAGACAATTTTTATGCATGACAGCCGTTGACCCCCTGCAAAAAATCCTGGATCCGCGATTGTGGAGGCGCCTTTATTCTGAATCTTACCTATGATGCTACCATGGATGTCATTTCTCATCGCATGGATAAATATATTTCTTACCTTTAAGTACCTACCATTCTTATCCATTTATGTGTGTTTTTTTTTGCCGGAAATTGAAATTCATGATTTATACACATACCTGACTTTAAAATTTCTTTGTGACTGAGCGGGGCTAGTCAGGTTGGGATTCTGGGCTAGTGCACCATGTCATACTCTGCCTAACGAAGGAAGAATGTTACTGACATTTTCGCATGGATATGAAAAGGGTGTTTATAAATTTATAAGCTTCAAAAAGTTTATTTCGAGTCTTTTAAGATCCAAACTAAGATAAGCTGCAGATTAAATGTAAATCGTGCATTATTTTTGAATTTATGATAGATTATTGCCTACGCCAGGACGGTATGTTCATCTCACTCCAAGTCCTGTTTGTGTGTGTGTGTGTGTGCGTGCGTGTGCGTGTGTGTGTGTGTGCGGTTGTTCCCAACATAATTCACGCAATTATGAACGAACACTCATTAAATTTCCAGTGCATTTTGAAAATGGACCATTGAAGAATCGATGGGATTTGGTGTGGGTCCTGTACATGAACCAGATTCATAAATGTCATCACGAAAATCTCCGCCAGGAGAGTATTCGTTCATCCCCGTTGGGTAATGGTTGTTTGTGTGTGTGTGTTTGTTCACATTTTTTATATATATATATATATATATATAGAGAGAGAGAGAGAGAGAGAGAGAGAGAGAGAGAGAGATTAGTGTGGATCCGTGCCTAGGAACGTCGTAAAGGAATAGTCACAGACTACAGACGGATATGCAAGAATGAACCTGGGAATATAGGCCGAATAAGTGAGAGGCGGAGGCTTGAATTCATTAGAAAGCACATTTTTATTCCTTTTACAGAACAGTCTGTATAATCGGAGCGCCCTTAATATGTAACCCTTCTCTTCATCCTTTAATTTATTTGGTAAAGTGTCGCGAAATTCTGTGTCGTATTCCAGTGTAGCTAGCACTAGATATATAAACACGTTTATAATTGTTTTGGTGTTCATTCTCTCTACCTGGCCGTGTTTCTGTCTTGAATATAGTTTAATTTACAATGGGGGCGATAAGCTGGGTCGTTATCAAATGTCACAAGATTGCAATCTCGAGTATCCGGGGACAGACAATTGTGTTGACCGATGGCTATCTGCATGGTCATCAGAGTATAGAGCTTGACTGGGTCAGTGACTCGGTCAGGGATATACAGAACAAGAGGGGATCTTAAGGTGATATCAAAACTGGATTTTTGTTTGAATTTTAATGCGGTTTTACTTTTTTGGTTCACTTTAGTAACAAGGTCCGTCGTCTACTCTCCGCCGTCCACTGTCATAAAACAGACTGCTGCATGTCTCCGCCATTAGGGTATGCGTTCATCACCTTTTGTGTGTGTGTTTGTGTTTGTGTGCAGCCTCCATTTCTGGTATTTAAAAGACAAGAAAGGTAACAATAAAGGTAACATAACATGTTCCTACTTAATTGTTTTACATAAATATATATATATATATATATATATATATAAAATATTAAAATTATATATATTATAATTATATATATATTTATATATTTATTTATGCATGTTTGTATATATATATATATATATGTATGTATGTATGTATGTATGTATGTATGTATATCCGAATCTGGCTGATCCGAGTTTCATTCGATCAGGTAGTAGAATTGGCAAAAATCCTACACTTAGGATCAGTCCAAAAGTTGTTCTAAATTCATAAAAGATCCCATAAAGTATAGATCATTTTAAACCCGGTACGGAGGTCTTCCTGGTTGTATACACACTTTTGAACTTTTTATCCATTTTGACACGATAGTAACATTAAATTATAAATAATTGTTTTAAAAAAATTTTTGTGGACTATAATATTAAACAACATGATGATATCTCAAAGGTCTTTATTTTTCTCTATTGTGTCTTTATTTTTGTGTGACTAAAACGGTCTAATATGGATTTACAACGAGTTTTGGATTGATTTTAAATGTATGGATTACACCAGTTCTGCTACCTTTATTCTGCAGTTAATTTTGTTATTATGCATAATGTAATATAATGTAACTGAGATATATTATATATATTTTGTGAAATGTCTACCTTGGTAATAACTTTAATCACTGAACCTTGTTACTTGCAAAGTATTTATCAGGCTTTTTTGGTTGCTCTTTATATCTTATCTTGTTTAAATATGATGGATACATTGTATTACGCATGATCGATAAAAGATTCTCTCGGAATATGTATATCTCAACATATCGATATTTAATGCTTTGCACCCTTTGTGTATCATTAAGACCTTTTTTTTAATTTCTGTATATATTGTGATAACGGATTTATGTTATATATGTTATATGTACAATTCACTTAAACTGTTAGAAATGTGTATTTTTTATCTCCTTATTGAATGCTTGGAGAGTACTTATAAGTGCTTTAGCGCTATTTGTATAATCCAAATGAAATAAATGTGTTTAAACCAAATAAAAAAAGTAAACGTTCAGGGACAATCAATCATGTGTATGTTTTAGCGAATTTCGAGGTTGAATTAAATTCCTCGGCCGGTTAATCCTGGCAGGCACTGATGACCTTGGGTTCATATCATTGGTTATATATCTTTATCTCAAGATTGCGATACGGAATTTGTGTCAATGACATCTGACGATGATCCGATGATTAACACCTGTGCTAATTAAATTCAAAAGCGTTTAAAACTTCATCCATGATTGCCGAGAATCGCCTAGACGAGAAACTTAAATATTCAAACACTTCATGTAGGGTAATTATAAACTTATTAGTTTTACCTGATATATAAATGCAAATTTAAATATTATATATCACGATTTGTATTTTCTCTCCCACAAAGTTTCTACACTGTTAGAAGGAAAGGGTATATTAAGGGTTTAAAAAGTGTTTTCTGAGTGTCCCTATACAAAAACCCTTTTTTTTAACAGCCTCTTAAAAAAACCCTTTTGCATCTTAAAAACCCTTCCGGGCCATATATGTGTATATATACACACGTTAAAAGGCCCGGTAATCTTAAATCGCTTCACCTAGCCTCCTATACTGCTCCATGTGCCAGGTGGGGTGGGGGTGGGGGGGGGTTGGGGGGGGGGGGGTTAACGTCACTGATTTTTATGGGTAATTGGCAAAGTACCTCCCCCTCATATTTTAGGGTACTAAAACACATACATTTTAAAATGTGAGATAAATCCCTCAATAAGTTTTTTTTTTCAAAATTTTTCCCAATAATATTTCAATTGGGTTGATATTTCAAATGTTCAGTTGGGTTCAAAAAATTTTATATGCATTAAAATGTAAATGCTATGCTGCTAACCCAAATGAAAATGTAAATCTAAATGCATTATCAGTCATTTCATTTGAATGCAAATGCATTCAAATATTTTCAAATGTTAATTCTTTATCGGTCATTTCTTTTGAATGCAAATGCATGTTTTAAGAGCATATTAATCTGAATGAAATTGTTTTTAAACTTAGGACATTATTATGAATAAAAACATGTTTAAATTACAATTTGATTTATTCTTGAAGTGTAATACTTATCACAAATGCGAATATGAACTGGCATCCATGAGTGATTCAAACCAACTTATGTGGCTTATGTTTGTCTAAATTTGTCAACCATTTCATGAAAATAATTACAGTAGAATACCGTTTTCCCGAAAATTCGTTTTGTTCCCCTGACGCTTACGGAAAATCGGCATTCTACTGTTATTGAAAAAAGTACTTATGGTAATAAACTGAATATTTACACATATTGTTGCTGAACTTAGCCTCTTACAGAATAATAAACAAGCAGTACTTTTTCAAAATCTTAAAGAATTTGCATTTGAAATTTGACTCATATTTCAAATGTTAATTCACTTTATTTATTGTAAATTAATGAAAAAGTAAACGCAAATTCACTAGATCAATAATAAATTTAAACGCTTAACCAAATACAGGCCATCCCAGTTCGACACATTTAAATGCAAATGGGTAAAATTTTGAATGCAAACTCATTTGGGCCAAACTCTTTTATGCATCTCATATTAAGATAATTAAGGAAATGGCATTCATTAGTTGCCACACGAGTCGTCCTACATGATAGCTCATCGTATGTTTTTGAATGATTAAACCTGATGCTAATAAGAAGAAATATAGTGTTAAAAATGGGAGGGGGGCACTTCTGTCGTCATTCCCTATGTATACATCGTATCTCAATGATTCAAAATTTAAATAATATCAACTCTTTTTTATATCTCCCACTGTTGCTTTAAGAATTTACATCTATGTTATGTTCCATTAGCTCCTCGTACAATTGTTTAGATTTTGCATGCACATAAGGCACATAAAATGATTGTTTACATTGTGTCAGTTTATGTTTGGTTAATCGCCAAATTGAGACCCGGAAGAAGTAAAATTCGCGAATATTTAACCTCGCGATTATGAAGCCAACATGTATTGCACATACATGGCTCACTCCCAGAGCCTCAGTTAACCTAATTAGTGGGTATCATATTAGCCTGCTGACCCTAATATCAGAAGAGATACGGCCGAACTGTCAGAAGGTCGAGATCGATCATTATCTCTCTGATACAAACAAGGTTAAGGCTAACAATTGTTGTTATAACCTTTATTTCCTCCACTGAGAGGGGCATCATGAATTTTACGCTGCTATAACATGAGACGAAAATTCAATACAATACACGTAGGATAAGTTATTCCAGGTATACTAAACACACGAAGTCTACAAACGTATACATGCACTGAATATAAAGATACATGCCCAAACTTTGCCGATATTATATACCTTCTTACATACACACCACTGGCGGGTCCGGGGGGGGGGGGGGTGAGGGGGTAGGGAGTCCTGAGGGAACCCCAAGAATTTGAGGTCAGAGGTAACCGCACTTTGGAGGCACCTTGGTGACTTATAAAAAATCCTATGAATTTTCATGAAACTCATTATAAATATTAACCACTACACTTTTTAAACTGATTTACGTTCTCATCAAAATTTGCGCATATTTAATGAGGTCATAGGTCACCAGATACATAACAGGCATATAGTGCACGTTTGCAGTGCTTTTGTTAAATATCTTACATGTGGTCTGTAAGATAAGCTTTTTCAACTTATAACACATTTTTGAGAACAGCAGTACAAAATCACCTTAGTCACATAAAAGTTGATATTTTATGGAAAAAGAAATCCTTAACTGCCTTCCAGTGAATGTGAACAGAAACTGGGTAAAGAAGAATTTCAGAAGGCTTACGAATTACTGAAAGCTGCTCGCTTCGGAGACCACACCTTATCTTACATTGAGAAAGAAATGGACATCAACCGTGAATTACATGAAAAATTGTGAAAAATCCAGCGTCAGTTTGCTACGGTAATTGGCAGCATGTCAAACCTGAAGAATCCTTCCGTTTCTCACAGCGTGTGAATGGAAGGTCTCTGGGAAGTCACGCGCTTAGTTCAGAGCGTAGATAATTCAATGGTGACACCATTTGGCAATTTTTTTTCAGAGATTTATTGATTTTCACTTCGGATGTTTCATTATTGTTATTGTATATGATTCCGTGCACTGTGCAGGCCGTTCCAATCTCCTGCTCAGGCATGATGATCCTGAAATAAAATACAGATAATTTAATATCTTGTATATAGAAAGTTGGCCAAACTAGTTACAATTTGTCAGAAGGGCCGGATTTTGCTACTGAAACTTAACGTAGTTAAATCCACAACCATGAATTTCGAGCATCAGTCCATCGACTTGGACGCAGCAGATTTATATTAAGAGTTTCAACGGTTAAAAAATCATAGTGAATCCGTTTTCGATGGACCTTTGTCGTCGATAATCGGAAAACAAAAATCGGGATGGTTGGGCACATGCATCGGTGCGCAGGGACGTGAGATATACAAATACCTAAGTAAGCAAGTTTTACACACCCTACTGGCATTTTTCTTATTTATTCAAGTAAGATATGGTTTTATTTGAAAGGGGGAATAATTTTTTAGGGTAGGGGAGGGGTAAAAAGTGGTGGTGGTGGGGGGGGGTTCTGTGTGTTTGTGTGTGTGTGTGTGTGCGGGGGGGGGTGGATTTGTTGAGTCAGGTGTTTAATTTTGGCGATAATAGGGGTATTCATGATTTAAATTCTTGTTTTCTTTTAAAGTTTTTAAAAAAAAAACTTAAAAAACGTATTCTGTATATATTTTAACCTTACATAAAAGAAAAGTTTGTTCGGAAGTGTTTGGGTCTTGTGTTTTTATTCCCGAGCTGTAAACAGACTGCACCCTTTCCTTAAATGTACCTATATTGTAGAGGGACGTATTTCCAGGCCCTGTATATTATCATATAAGGTTTGGGGCGATGGAATTTTTTTTTTCTATCGAGTGCTTGCATCATGTGATACATCAAATTCAAGCTTAATTTCTGCACTTTGATTTTGTTCCAGGAAATAAAACAGGTTGTTCTGTATGTCATTTTTACGGTTTATGGCAATATATGGCAGCTTATTAAACTGGCAATGAGATCACCACCTGTCAAGCCATATTTCACAGAAACCCATATACAACAATCAATCGACTCCAACATAAACAAAAAAGGCTAACCCTGCTATTTTATCATTTATTATATTTCTCCGATTACCCACCTGCTATAAATATTGTATGCACCCTCAAATATATTTATCCTGAAATTTACTGCTGCCCTGTAATATATAATGCCTGCTCACTCTTGACGCCACAATGGGTCGACCTTGACCGGACCCGGAAATATGTCACTCTAACCTGAAAACCTATTTCATTTGACGATGTTACAATGTACTCAATTTATTCAAACAAGTTATCTGTATTATATATCTGATATATTGCATCGATTTCAAATTTAACCAGTTTGTGATTAAATATCGAGTATAGTTTATCCTCGTAGTTTCATAAGCAAAAACACTTTCATACTTAAACAATCACACTGTTTCCTTTCAGCCACGAGAACAAAAAATAACAAAACCTGAACATTTTTCCAATGTTGTTCTTCAGTTAAGCGCCTCGAAATGTCACAACTGTGATCGATTTATAGAACGACAATGCAGGGGGTCTTCAATTTATGAAAACTATTTATAATTGTCTTGTCTGACACCTAAAAGGTGAGATGGACTCGTTTGCCATTGGCTTTAGGCAAATGCTAGAAAACAAAAACTTACATTCAGCTGGCACACTGGATGCTAGAAGGCTGAGATATTGCCTGATAATGTTTGTTAAAGTGAGTTTTCAGTGGAATCGCCGATTTTGTTTTAGAGGTTTAATGTTATAATGCGGGGAACTCCGACTTTGTTAGTCAGGCTAAAAATCAACAAAACTAACTTTATATTAGACTGTATATGTTTCGAGCATTTTAATTGTAAAAGATATATTTTTTTGTATAATTTTATCCTAAAGCTAAACAGAGCCAAAATCGGTTCACTTCGGCTAAGTGAAATATCGGCTACGTCTCCGAATAAACTCGGCTCGGCTTGCCTTGGCCCTTAACTCGGCGCAAAATGACGGCCGGGCCCGGCCGGGCTCTACATACATCAGACCTAAGACAAAAACGCATAGCAAGGCATACGCCAAAACAAAGAAAACTAGCAGCAGATGAATCATTTGAAAATCATTTAATGAATTACGCCTAATGCTTATGGACTGTGACTATTCTGATCCAGACGTGTATACTGACTTATCGAATCACTGATAGCGTTAGGGAAAAGGAGGGTTCAAGAAAGGCTCCATGGTGCAGGGGAAAATCTAACAATATCTTAAGCTGTTCAAATTGGTAAACAATACGTAACGTCGCAAAAAAGAGAGACAAGTTCGGGCGATCAGCAATGACGAGACGGGCGTAGTGACATGCGTCGCAACATAGTGGAAAAGGAAAGCGCGCGAAACAATATTACAGGTTTTACCCGCAGCTTGATCAGACTAAGCCACGTACTCGAACAGCAAACTGTACTGGTAGCTGTCTGTCACCCTTCCACCAGAAGCCGTTTCTACTAAAAACGAATCCCTTCTGTATTGGCCTTTCAGGACGGCGGGGACTACTTGTGTCCACTGTTAAACTTCAAAATTTGTTAGCTTTCAAGGAAACACCTTCTATTTACATTTTACATGCGCTAGCTTACAAAATATTACTTTTTCTGTTAAATCTTTACCACAAAAACACCGATGTTTATGAAATATGCTTTAAATTAATTCTTATCCAACCCGTTCGAACGGACTAAATGGTCCTTTTCACTACATTTATACCTTTACGCCACTGGTGTATTTAGAAGCCCCGGTGCACTTCGAAGGTCAGATTTTGACTCCAACAATCCCTAAACAGCAGTACTCTTGTTCGAGTCTGCTCATTGTTGCTGTCTGCCTTCTGTGTTGCCTTGACAGCCAACACACGAAGACAAGAGGTGTATGCCCACCCATCCGCACAATGTGGCGCTAATACTACAGGCCAAATCACTAGGGTTGTAGGTGAATCTGAAATGGAGACTATCTACATGACAACTGACAGAGACGAAAGAGGAAAAAAGTGGGATCAAACTGCAGTGATACCTGGTTAAATCATCTGCTACAAAATCGATACAGATGCAAAATGCAATACAATGAATTTGAGAGACTTTCAGGATTTTTCCCCTCTGAGTGTCATCTCCAATTCAAATCGTGTATACTCCGTTCATACTAACACTATTTCATCCATCCTGTGGGGATTGCCATATTTGTATTGCAATATTACACTAAATGAACAGTTTAAGATAAGGAATCTCCATCAAGAAAACGCTATATCAGGTCTCTTTGCACAGAAACTGGGCCTAATAACTCGCTTAGCCATTATATGTTAAACAGTTCCCGAAATCAAAAATATTGACAGAATTCCCAAAACTTAGCCAGGATACCGGTTCACTCCCTACAGAAGACTTTACTAAGTTGAAGCCAGGTGCAAAGGGAGTTGTACTCCCCGTTCTTCGCAAACTTGCCACATCACTTAAGAAAATCATTGAAAGCTGAACGAAATGGGGGCAGATGGCCATATCAAGAAGGTAGAAGAGCCAATAGAGTTGGCCAGCTCCATAACAGTGTCCTTGCTGACCAACAAATTCGTATTTGCATTGACCCTAAAGATCTGAATAAAGCAATATAGAGAGAGCACTATGCATCGCGCACTATATAAGCCAAGGCCGCTGAAATTCCTGAAGCCAAAGTATTTTCCAAACGACGCGAAAAGCGGTTTCCTCCACATCAAACTTGATGAGCCATCATCGTATCTTAAAACGTTCAATACCCTAATCGGTCGCTTCAGATGGCTGCGCTTACCATTCGGTATCAGATGTGCTCCTGAAGTATTCCAGCGAATAATGGACCAGGCGCTGGAAGGGATACCATGTGCTTTTGCCGTGATGGATGATATCCTTGTTGCTGGTTGTGATGAAAAACACCATGATGAAATCCTGAAACAAGTCATAGACTGAGCCACAAAATTCAACTTAAAGTTGATTTCAGAAAAGCTACACACAAAGAAATCAGGTATTCAGAAAAGCTGCACATTAAGAAATCAAGTGTTCCGTATGCAGAACATCTACTGGCAGCAGAGGGACTGAAAGCTGCCCAGAGAAAGAAAAAATCACTGCAAAAAATGCCTACTTCACAAAACAAGCCAGACTAAAACGCTTCCTAGGTTTATGACATATTTAGGAGAATTTATCCCAAACCTCAGTGAACAATGCAGCCACTTAAGAATGTTGTTAAAGGACACTGTACAATTTGACTGGCTAAAGCAGCACGAGGAAGCCTTCAGCAAGCTTGAATGTCGCTGCTTGAATCCGTCAATACTCGCTTACTATGATGTGAACAATCCTGTAGAAATCCAGGGAGATGCAAGTCAACACAGTCTTGGGGCTGTTCTCTTTAAAGAAGGAAGGTAAACCTCATGCGTCAAGAGCATTGGCAGATACTGAACAGAGGTACTCTAAGATAGAAAAATAAATGTTTTCAGTGGTTTTCGAGAACACCAAATTTCGTTGCTACATATACTAGGGGGAAACAGTAACTGGCTACAATGATCACAAAACACTGGAACAAATAGATAGGAAATCTCTTCTTTCAGCTCCAATGAGGCTATAACGTATGTTGCTGAATCTAAAATGGTATGATATAAACATTGTCCACAAGATGAGCTCCGCGACACTCTCTCCACATTTCGGATAATGGGATAGTCATTCCACAATTCCATACCATCAGTGGTTCACGGAAGAAAGATACGAAGATATCAAGCAGATAACAAGGGGAGAATGTGATTCTGGCGGGACGGCCAGACAGAAGAGTAGACTTGCCAACAACTGTCACGCCATTTACGGACTCGAGTCACCACAGCCGAAGGCCTAATCTACAAAGGCATGCGCATGGTAATACCTCGTAGCCTTCAAAGAAACATGTGGAAAAATAATTCACGGGTCTCACCTGGGAATCGCCAAATTCAGGCAAAGGGCAAAGGAATTGATTCACTGGCCATTAATGAATGCTGACATAGCAGAGACAGTAAAAGATTGCACAAAATGTGCTGAGTTTTAAAGAAGCAACACTTCAGAACGACTATTGCTTAAAAAACTCCCGTCTTTCCATCTGCCCAAGTGTCAACCACCATATTTGAATTACAAGGGAGAAAATATTTGATATTCGTAGACTTTACTCCAGGTTTATTTAAGCAGATGAGTTCAGAAACTTAAACAGTACAGTGTCATTTTAAAACTGAAGGGCCAGTTTTGTCGCTACAGGATTCCATAAAATCTTAAATTATTGCGGCTCACTAAGATATCGAACACTATCGATGAAGCCCTCACTTCCATAGTGCGAACGGAAAGGCAGAGAGCGCGATACAAACAGTGATTAAGTTATGGAAAAAGAACGCAGACGCGTTTCTGGCACTTGTTTGTTTACAGAACAACACCAGGAGAGAATTAACTCCCGAAACAAAATGTCTGTCTGGCGCAGTCTCCTGAATCCTACTGCATTCGATCTGGCTTACGTCAAGTCGCGCCTTGATAAACAAAAACATAAGCAGCGGTTTCATCATGATAAACCCAGCCTCGTGAGTGACGTCACTGACGTGTCTTTCAAACCCGGAGACCAAGTAATACTTGTCGTATGTATGGCGGCCTCTCAAAGATAGAAAGAATGGTCTCCAGCCGTAGTCATAAGCAAAGACCCATCTCTAAGAAATAGATGGTTGCGTCAAGAGGTCATCAATTTAGATGAAACAGAAAAGACCTGAGACCCTTCAAGTAATTTCAGACAAGTCACTTCCCAGCTCTCCAGATGTACCCGATGACGTACCCCCGGCAGAATCTTAAACAGGCCCCAGTGAAATCACTCAGCAGAGAGAGGGAGACATATATATATATATATATATATATATATATATATATATATATATATATACATACACTGAAACCCCGCCTTGCGACCACCCCACAATTACGACCTCTTTGCATGGTCCCGACTTTTTTTAGTTTATTTATGTTTACAAATGACTCAAAATTACGACCTCCCCTGAATTCAGAATTACGACCAGATTTCCTGGCCCCAGCACTAATGCGACCCCACTTAATGAGTCGGTCTGCCTGGCTGACTGTCCTGGGGTCTTGGGCTAGCGATGCTAATTGCACTTCAGTAATCACCTGTATTGCAGATACCGTAAGTGCGGGGTGAGAGCTTAGTATTTCTACTCATCACATATTATTCTTTTACCCATTGGTCCAAATTACAACCTAGTTAATCCTAAATATGCTCATACCTTACACTGAGTATTGAGAAGTCAGTAAAATGTATAAATAAAGCATGCATAGGGGCAAATCCCTCACATTTTCTCGCCTTATCAGATAGATCGTTGTCAGTTTATTTCTATACTGGTTCAGTCTTCGTTTAGATTGCTTGCGGTTGTGCGACCATTCCTCGGAAAGCTCTCTCCTTGAAGGAGAAAGTGGCGTTAATTAAGGCGGTAACACCAGGATGCATTCAGCGCCAATTGGTTGTGCCTCTGCCTCTACGTACATGCGTGACCTCACGACAAACTACTTTGGACTCGTTCGTGAAGAATTAACATCCAATAATACTAATAATCTATTCACAGTACTTTCAAATGTTCAAGTTCCACGTCTTTCGTGCACCTAAACTGCCATGTATTATGTTCAATATGTATTCAGTCGGTTTTCGTATTGCCTTTAGTGTAAATATGGGATAATCGTCAGGCATTGCGTTTGTGTACATGTATATTTATTTTTATCATGAACAAATATTTAAAACAATTTTGTTTTCTTTGTTACTACACACTAATAAAATCAATCATAACAAGGGTTAATGCAAATTAAAGATATGCAATAAATACACACTTATACACATTAAACAATTGCGTGTTATATGAAACCCCGGTAAGGGTTTCACAAATACGACCACCCTAAAAATTACGACCACTTTGCTCAGTCCCCAGGGTGGGGTTTCACTATATATATATATATATATATATATATATATATATTTGTGTGTGTGTGACCTCGAGACTAAGGCCTGACGTCATGTACCTTATAGACAGTAGGTCAAACTCGTTACAGAAGAATTTAGTTTTTTTTCAAACTAATTCAAATTTAAGAAAAGAGGAAGTGAATCTTAATTCAGTTCTTGATGTGAACAGAGAGATTCTATCCCAATGATATTTCTCAGAAATATCTTTAGATTGGGTGACCTTTAAAATGGTATCGCGCTTTATAATGATAATCATAATTAAACATGAAATGTATCGCCTTATAGTAGCATTCGTCCGTAATTATTGGTCTAGTTAGCAGTTACGTAGATCATGAATACGAGTTCAATGGTATATGTTTGCATCAGGTATATTATAAGCTTGGCTTATAATTGTATCCGCCAAAAAGAGTTAGATGTACTATAAATGTCTTCAGCCGAGTTCCGCCGCCGCGTTCGTGTCCGGAGAACCCCTCTGAGACCCCCAGACCTATCTTTCTGAAACTAATGATTATCAGGTCACATGTGAACTGGTGCCGTGTACAACCCATCTCGTACTCAAGACGGGTGGTGCTATCTGCAATCGCTTTCACTTTGCGTACATCCGTGCGTTTGCTTTGTATTAAAATTGGAATATCTCGGGAATGAATAGATGTATCAGCCTTAAAGTTTGCCTGTTTATCCGTCTAGGATAGTTTTTGTGCATACATATGACAGGTGGCGCCACCTACCTTCCTGTTTTCATTTAATAGGCCTACATTGATGCCTTTTTTCAGGTCAGCTTGAAATTGTGCATGTCCATAGATCTTGGATACCTCCATCTTTTACATAACCATGGTGGCGCCACCCACGATTAATTTCAACTGGCGTTCATCTGTAGGTGTTTTTGGTGAAAATCACACATATCTCGATCAGGAGCGATTTGGTGTATCATTCTAAAACTGTGTATGTACGTTGATACATCTTGGTTAGATTTTTCAAGTTGTTGTCGCCACCTACAATCACGTTTTTGTAGAATACATTCAGGCATTTATCTCAGGAGTGGTTTGGTGTATCCGCCTGAAATTTTGCATGTCCATCCATCTTGGATAGCGTTCTCATACACAAAACGGGTGGCTCCATCCACAGTCACGTATTTGTAAAATACATTTATCTCAGGATTGGTTTGACGTTTCGGCCTGAAATGTTGAATGTCCATAGATCTAGGGTGACATTGTCTTCTACACATGATCGGTGGTGCAACCTACATTAATATTTAGTTTCGTTCATCCGTGCGTCCTAAGGTACCCGGGCATCTCATGTGCCATAAATTTAAATTGAAGGGCTTTCACGACAGGAGTAATTCCATAACTCGCTTTATCCATGCCTCTGTGATTTGGCGGATATCTAAAGTCGTTTGTCGACGGTTCATATTCTAGTTTAAATCTGCCATTTTTATCATACCGGAACTGATATATCTTTCTCGCTTATGATTGATAAGAAATGGGTATTCTAATATACTCACATAAATTTTTGTCATAAATCATACATGCAACTGATGTGAAAAAAAAGCATGTGTGACCAGATGATGTAACAGACATTTTCAGATAACAGATGTTTTCCGCTTGCAATAATGTATGTTTCACAATGACATGCCCGCAAGTGTTTCAACTGATTATGGCCTGTCTTCCCTCAGTAGATAAACACTTAAAAAAAAACATGAATTTTTATTTAATCGTTAAACTCATTTTATATTTCATTTTTTTCTTTACCTGTGAACTCATCAAATGCATTGATTGTTCAAATTAGATAATATCCTTCTTCCCCTGTTATATATATTATTTAATTTATTTTTTTACTAAATACAATTAATACACCGAATGAATGCTATAATAATAAATAGTGTCATACAATAATGTATGTTTTTTTAAGGTTCTTCTGAGATATATATTGTTGTGAAGATATGGTATGCATGTACCAGTGTATATATTGATCAATAAACCCACATGGGCAGGGGTGTGCATATCATCCAAGCCAGTGTCGCAAAAAAATCCAAATTTAATATTTAAAATTGAGAATCCACCTTTTAAAAAAAGTTAAAAGACTTTCTCTCTATAAATGTTGTGCTCAGAAATAACATATAGTTTATTAATTATTAAATCATTTGGGAATGGTGGAAATGGGACGTTTGCAGTGATCAGGTCCACAAAGGTGTAAAATGTTATTTCTGAGCACAACATTTATTGCTGTATATCTAACATTAAACATGGATATAACTTGAATCACATTAAACTGTTTGGGTCGGGGTCTTCGCGTCCTTAATCTAGAACCTCTTCTTCAGAAATATATGATTGAATTGATTTATGTATGAACGATTGGATGAAACCATGAACTAAATAATTTACTGATACGGTTATGAATGAATGAATTAATCGATGGATGAATGGATGGATAAAAAAAATGAATGAATGAATTATATTCGAACTTCTCGAAGTTGTCAAAAAATGTACGAGGAGCTCAGATATCATTTTTATTGTTTTATTGGCGTTAAATGGATATTGGCCCTTTATAAAAATGAATAAATGAATTCATTAATGAAAAATTTACACATCTGTGGATGGGTACGATTTCACAAAGAGAAGCGGTTACGACATGGTTTGGGCACGAAATGAACGACTCTTTTACGGATCAACTGTGGCACGGGTTGCCTTGTATGCTCAGCTGACATATGATCAATGTTGTAAGCGGCCTTGCAGCACATGGTAGAAGGAGAACGCAGCCTGTCAGCAAGAAGACTTCAGATAAAATCAGTGCAATGGCAGTCCAGCCTGAGATCTTAGCGAATCTGCTTGGCCAGTTGCTGCAACCTGACACAGATGTCATCCAGCAGGTGATGACGCCAGCATTCAAAATCTGCATCAATCTGTATACTCCCAGCTTCCACTCGCATGCATGGCATTATTGCCATTAATGGCATTATAGCCTATAGGCATTAACATTACTCATTCATTCAATATACTCATCTGCTGATATATCTAGTGACTATAGTGTGTGTCCAAGATTGCCCGGGTACTACAATAGAACACAGGCTTCAGCCCAACTACCATAGGACACAGGCGCTTGAATCGCTATTTGTGTTGATCTTGGTTTAAATAGTGTTCAATTTACCTTAACAACAATCCCCTACCGTTTAATGAGCTTTAAACCATGTTATATCGTTTGCCGGTACTTGTTTATATAATAGATACACAAGGCCGGCTTCCAAGTCTGCGGAGAGTCTGTATCCATTAAGCGACGAACAGATTTATCCCAGATTACTATTTCCATCATTATCAACCTATCAGGTGTTAGGTTCCAGGGGGGAATCCTTACTGCTGACCAAGATACATGGGGATTTCCTTGTTTGGGGTAACAGCTGCTTAATGGATGCAAACTAGTTACAAATAAGAGTTCATTACACGTGGTACACTGTGTGTATTGGAATTGTTGATGCTTTTATAGAAAGAAGAACTGGCCATTTAACCACTGTAAGTTTCTTCCCTCGAAAATCTTTGAAATATTTAGGAATTTCCATTGATTTCTTGTATCATCGCCTACCCGTCTGCAGACTTGGAAGCCGGCCTTGTGTATCTATTATATAAACAAGTACCGGCAAACAATATAACATGGTTTAACGCTCATTAAACGGTATGGGATTGTTGTTAAGGTAAATTGAACACTATTTAAACCAAGATCAACACAAATAGCGATTCAAGCGCCTGTGCATAGGATATGCATGAAGTCATACTGCTACTTGCATCTTAATTTTGCCACTTATTTATAATTTTATCTGCCACATACACTCTCCTCGACTACATAAATCCTAAACATCATAACATCTGTCTGTATACACTCATAGTCATAACCTTGTTGAGACAGTGCAGAGTGATCCTACAGTTGCTCTGAAGCCCGCATTCTAAAGTGGCTCCATTGCCCAATTTGTGATCTACCTGTTACTATTAAAAATGTAATCTGTTACTTATTTTTAACATTTTATAAAGCTATATTACTAGAAGCCATCAGGGTTCGTCTTTTCAACGTTTGTTGCGAAATTTTAAGGAATTGCTTATTCCCACTCCCCCTGGGAGTTGTTTTTTACAAATTTCTTTAAAATAGAAAGATATGGATTTGTAGAATTATTTTTTTTTGGTGACAGGCAACGTCAGAACTGAAGAAGCTGGTCAAGGACCCATCCGTGGTACCGGCCCTATGTAATGTGATAGCAAGCTCTAACGATGCACAGGTAAGAATTTCATCCGCTGCTTTAAAATTTTTGTTTGCTTTAATTCATGTGACAAAAAATTTAACATATAAAAGGATAGGATGAGGCATTTGAAAAAAAAATGTTGCTGATAATAAGCAATAAAGGATAACAGTGTTGTGTCAGGTGTTTTTGCAGCGAGAAAATATTCAGGAATCAAAGAGAAATTGTAATGAATTGGAAGAAAGATATACCGACATGTCTGACTCAGACTTACCGTTTCTATTTGACCTTTTCTATTCCATTAGTGAATTTAGTACACTATTTGCAGGTTGAAATGGGAATAGCTTCTTACTTATAAATATTTGTACTTATAAAATGATTGAGGTGTCACATGGATAAATTGTGCATTTTGGCAAGTGATAATCTGGACTTGCTGTATGAAGAACAAAACATAGGACATAAAAGGATTTTTCAGTTCTTATCTGTGCCATGTTGTCACTGTGAATATTCTTGTATTCATTAGTTGTATAGATGACAATAATGGCCCATTTGCTTACCTTTTTTTTTAATGAATAATTTAATTTTTCTTTCCAGGTTCGGCAGTATGCATGTGTGGTTCTTCGTCGCAGAATTCTTAAGAAGTCCTACTGGAAAAGCTTACCCCAAGAGATTGGTATCAGGTGATATATCAAAGTCTTATGTTTTGTTAATTTTAAACATTTAAATGAAGATTTTTATTTCATCAAACTTGTCACATATTCATATAATCTCCTAAAAAAGTAAATTAGACGAAGGCTTATCTTCTGATGAGTAAAAGCTTTACTGGTTACATGGTAGAACTAGTTTATTTTGTAATATGCCCATCTGTGATGGGATGCATTCTGGTATACCCATGGTCTGTGTGTCAGTCTGTCCATCCATCCATCCATCTGTTAACTTTAAGCATCACCATGATAACTTAACAGGTCTTTGATGAATTTTCATGAAATCACCATAACTATTTACCAATTGATTATTTGCCTAAGTTCGATTTCAGCAAAATCCATGCATATTTAATGAGGTCAGAGGTCACCAGACGCCGTAATGGTCTGTTTGATATTCATAAAACTCGTACAGTTTCTCACCTAAAATTAATTCTCCGCATAATTCCTGAATATTTAATGTGGTCACAAGAAAAAAGACCGGCATATTATGTATGTTTATGGTGCTCCTGTTTTAAATAAATTTATGTAAATAAAACACTCTTGGAGTAGTGTCATCATGATTATGTGGTACTCCGTAACCCAGTTGACTTTTAACAAAATAACACTTTTTTGTGAATCTGATTGCCAGTTAAAGTAAAGGTAAAGTAGAATCAAAATACCATACATAATTATATGCAGATTTGCAAAATAATATGCGATAATTTCATGCAACATACACGTATGGTATACTGATGGCATATTATTTTATTTTGTAGCATGAAACAGAATCTTCTGCAAGTATTACTGCAGGAATCAGAGTAAGTATGGTCTATCTTTTTCTGTTGCACCCTGATTTTTAATCACAGTAAAGGATACTGATATTACTATTTTGCCTCATTTTTGGCTGATGACTTTCATGAGTACTGGTATTTTCTAATTTGATTCAAAAGAAGCCCTGTTCCCTTTAGAAGAAACTTTGATTACTCCCGGGCCGTCTCGCTGTCTTACAATCTGTTGCTCAAAATCATTCTCACATGTCTCCAGGTCTGATGTAATTATTACCTGATTTATAGAAGTATTTTTTCCTCTGAGAAAAGTTACTTGAACTAGAACTAAGGCCCAGCTTGGGATGCTTATTCTATAAATTCTTTAAATTATTACTCTTTCATCTGTTTTAGATGATCCAATTAATTATTATGACTGGTACTTATATATATAATATATGTAATATATATATTACATTTAGAATTTAGCAACTGTTCAGTAACGTACAAAACAAAATAACATAAAGTTCAGCTTCTATACCATGTAATTCAGTTGTATGAGTAATAACTGTGCTGTTGTGTAAAAATTACTTATACTATTCAGTTTTACATTATCTGACATAAATGTAGGGAAAAAAATGTTCTGTGTGTCCTATGATCCCCATGTGATATATAAGATTTTGTACACAAAAAGCTTGGACTCCAAACAAGAATATGCTCCCGAGGCAGCGGAAATCTTACACTTCTAAAGAAGCAACTGATTTTCACGCTGCCAGCTTTAACCGTTAATGATATATTTAGACACCAGATGGCGGTTCGTTGTCCGCTGAACAAAACATGCGTATGATGTGACAAGCAGCCAACCAGATGCCAATAAACAAACACTTGACAGGCATCATGGCTCCGCCCATAGCTGCGCTTCAAGCGCCGTTTACGTTCAAATTTTAATTGCTCCCTCTGCATTCTCGCATCATCGACTGATTCGATTCTGACAGTATGACTGTGTTAGCGTAGCCATGTGTCTGGTGTCTGCAGAACTGAAACCAGCCAGCAAGGTGTGCACGCAGCCTTTGTTGTTACGTTTAGTTTGAATTACAGCTCACCGACCGGGCATCCTATGTGCCCAAGGCCCTAAGCAAACCACGTCTGCGGCAATTCTCTTTGAGCCTGTGGCATGTTCAGTGGGTTACAGGGGCAGTGAGGTGTCACTCAAAATGAAATGAACATGATTTGCTCTGTGTATTCCTCGCTTGGCCGTGTCTTCCAGCACAAGGTCTCATCTGATTGGACAAAAATACAGGTCTCCCCTCTGGTGTAGCAATTAAGGATATGAGGTCATAATAAACAGCGCTTACCATATAGGAAGTAGGCCTATAGTTATATGTTATATGTCTCATATACCCTGTCTATGTTTTGTGTGGTGTGGTGAGAACACAACAAATAGAACCCAGTCATGTAAAGCTCTTGAAATGTGAAAATTTAACCTTGTGGAAATGAAGCTAGCCATCAAAATTGAATAGAAAAACACATGATGATGATACCAGTTTCTCATACCTAACTTTTAAGCATTTATACAGACTATTATGTTTATGTATGTGAAATAAATAAACACATGTTTATTTCAGGAAGGCTGTGAGGAACTCACTAGCCCAGTTGGTCGCCATTGTTGCCAAACACGAGCTTGCAGGAAGTAGCTGGCCTGAGTTGTTCCAGTTTATTCAGGAAGGCAGTCAGAGCCAAGAACCTGCAAATAGAGAGGTTAGAATGTTACGTAACAACTCCTTAATGTTCATACACTCCTTACATAATGTTTATTATGTGCTATGCTATAGTCATGCTATATCGCCTTCACTTTAATGAAAACTGCTTGTTTTAGCACAGTTTGCCAGGTTTTGCCACCAGTTGCTGGCAGAGGGGCAAGAATTATGGTCAGACCAATGAAACATAGTGTATCCATCTCCAAGTTTTATACCTGTGACAACCCACACTCATAGGTCTGATTACAACTCTTGCACCGTGCCAGCTCCTGGTGGTGAAACCCTGTACTAAAACAAGCGGGGGTTAAAGCATAGGAGGTAAAGCAGCATAAACCTGCATTTACTTGACATGTAGTATGCAGATTGCAGGGAAAGAACACTGGATGTGGTGTCAGATCACATGGGGCATTTACTTGAAAGGTGGCAAAGTAATGCAGGATGGGTCTGGTGACGTGAAAACCCACTCGATCTTGCTGCATTCTTAAGTCAAATACATGGTAACCAGTTCACTTGTGGTCACTGTACCTCATGCACTATGTGGGTCCAGTTCTGCACTTAGAATTTCATTTGACCACATCTCATACCGCATTTTACATACTTCATTCTGCACATTGTGCATGAGCCAATTGATGGTTCATTATAAAATAACTATTGCAAAAAAAAAACTTTACCCCACACAAAGCTCATACAATAGTATAATTCTTGGCTTGCTTGTTGTAAAAGAATATGTTGATTAAAAAAAGAAAATAAATAAATGCATAAAATCATGTAAAAGATAATTGTCTACAGATGAGATTTCTGCAAGAGATCGGTTTAGTTCCCAGATGGGTGTTACATAGGTAGTGGTTAATGTACATTTTGAATAACTTTGCATCAACCAGTGGTGAACTCAGTATTTCATTAATTGAAATAGAAATTGATTAAATGAACTTGTTTCAAAAGATGGTTATCACAGTATTGAGATAAAAGGATGGATGGCTGTTGGAGTGCATGCCCACAAATGTCTTGTGTCATGGCTCATATACAGCTTACCACCCAACTGAGTCATGTTTTTCATGGTTATCTCATTAACTGCTCTGATACTGATTTGTCAGTTCTTTATTTCAGGTGTGTCTGCAGGTGTTAAGCAGCATGACAGCCTCCGCAGCCAAGCAGCTCCAGCCTCAGTACATATACCTGCTCCAGCTTCTGGCTGCTGCCTTACAAGATTCACAGAGCCTGGAGGTCAAGTTCCATGCTCTACAGTATGTATAAGAATTGTGCTGGTTGATCGATTACATCCATTGTTGGGTATTTTCTTTCTTAATCAAATAATTTGGTTGCATCTTTGTATAACTGATCACCAGTGATTGTGTATTCACCTGCAAAGAAGTCATATTATCTATAAAATAATATTTTAATACTGTCAGAGATAAAAGGCAGCCGTGAAACAAAGATGTAAATTACACTAAACTGAATTTTGAGCAGCGAACTAGTGTAAGCAACCTGGTCATTACCTTATTCCCCTTAGTGTGACCATAAACATGTATTTTGTTTTAATAGAGCCCTTTTTAGCGAACCTGTTAGCTTATGTGATGGTGCAGCGTCGTCCGTCAGCCATCTGCCATCCAGGGCTGGCTTTCTGCAATCCATGGCTGTAAGTCAGAAACCGTCGGAGCTAGCAGCACCAAATTACATGTAATAATTAGTCACATGTGAAACTTGGTGCCCTGGAGTGTATTATTGGGTATTTGCATTAATTTAGATTTTATAGAGAAAAAGCTTAAAAACCTTTCAAAATCTTCTTCTCTGAAACTGTCCAGCCAAATTGTCCAATATTTCACAGAAATGTTCCTTGGAACAATCTCTCTCAAGTCTCTCGAATGGTTCCAGTTCGGTGATTTTTGACTGAGTTACAGGAAATTGTTCAGCTGACTATAAGTCATCTGAGCTATAGTCGTGGTCCATTGTCCGTCCGTCCGGATGTCCATCTGTAAGACTGGCACGTTTCGACACCATTGGATCTACAAATCGGAAATTCGGCATACAGTAAGATGTCCCCAAAATCTCCTACCATGCCGAAAATTGGGTCAATAGGACTTTGTTCCTTCGAGATATTAAGGAAAAACCTCAATTTTTCATAAAAAATCTGTTTTCACACTTCAGGACTGCCTCATATCAAACCCACTCATCTGGTTTCTTCATATTTACCATAAATATTCCTCTATATAGGTCCTATATACATGCCAGAAAGTAAGT
Organism: Sipunculus nudus; assembly: GCA_026874595.1. Taxonomy (NCBI): domain Eukaryota; kingdom Metazoa; phylum Annelida; class Sipuncula; order Golfingiida; family Sipunculidae; genus Sipunculus; species Sipunculus nudus. The sequence continues at coordinate 64,219,353 of CM049316.1, read as the reverse complement.
CAATATTATATAATTTAAAAAAGTTATGGGCCAAAACATAATGGACTTTGTGAAAAATCAGGAAAGATATTTTGTCACATAAGAGAAAAAGTGTTAAAGCTAGGGACTTTTTTTTCTGTAATACAACTTTAATTAATCAAAATTTAATTGTATACCAAAAATTAGATAAAAATCTGTTAAATTTTTAGTGAACCTGTGAGCTTATGAGATGGTGCGGCGTCCTACATTGTACGTCAGTCATCATGCGTCATCTGTCGTGCGTCATCTGTACATTAATCATAGCTATCTAAATAATGGCAGGAGATAGCATCACCAAATTTTTTGTAAATAATCAGTCATCTGATAAACTATATCAGATTTTAAAGCTAAAAAAAGCTTTAAAAATCTTCTTCTCCGAAACTGTCCAGCCAAGTTGTCCAATATTTCACAGAAATGATCCCTTGAACAATCTCTCTCAAGTTTCTTCGAATGGTTCCAGTTTAGAGATTTTTTGCAAAGTTACAGGAGGTTGAACTTAGTCATCTGTCGAAAAAAGCACACTTAAAAATCAAAATCACAGAAATGGCTGGACCTATCATCACCAAATTTTATGCCAGTGTTGGTCACATAAGTCATATCTGAAATTGAAGTATTGGTGGCGCCACCTACATTGATCTGTTTTTTACAAGCAAAAATGTAATTTTAGACTCTTCTAGCTTATACAGTGTTTTATTACGAAAACTGTTAAGCTGATTGGTGTAAACTTTAAAAGAATTATTCTATGGTAGGGTTCTGCCAGTTTTATAAGAATAGATTGGTTAAATGCAGCTTTAAAAAAGCAGTGTAACCAATTGAAAAAGGCTTTCAGTTTTTGAAAACAGTTTTGGCAGCATGGCAAGTTTCAGCAGCCAGGTCAAAGGTCACTCAGTGCACCCAGGTGGGGCCCAAGCATCACCATGGCAACTGACCTGGCTCTGCCTGGTGTCTAGAGGACATGTCTAGATGTCTAGACACATCGTCCAAACGCAAAATGCCCAGATTAGAACTTGTGGAACTATATCTTCAATCAATTTGAAAAAACTTTGTTTGCATTTTTAGCAACCTGTTAGCTTATGCAATGGTGTGGCATTGTCTGTCATCCGTCGGACGCAGACGGTCGTCTGTTTTTTAACCCATACTATCTCAAAAACGACAGGAGCTAGCATCACAAAATTTTATGCAAAAAATTAGCCATCTGAAAAACTCTATTTGATTTTGCTTATTTTTTGGCTAAATGCATTTTCTGAGATTTTATAGAGAAAAAGCTAAAAACTTTAAAAATCTTCTCCTCAAAAACGGGCCAGCCAAATTGTTCAATATTTCACAGAAATAATCTCTAATACCATTTCTCTCAAGTTTATATGAATGATTCAAGTTCTGTGAATTTTTGCCGAGTTACAGGAAGTTGAACTTAGTCACAGGAAGTTGAACCTGTTAGCTTATGCAATGGTGTGGCATTGTCTGTCATCCGTCGGATGCAGAAGGTCGTCTGTTTTTTAACCCATACTGTCTCAAAAATGACAGGAGCTAGCATCATGAAATTTTATGCAAAAAATTAGCCATCTGAAAAACTCTATTTGATTTTGCTTATTTTTTGGCTAAATGCATTTTCTGAGATTTTATAGAGAAAAAGCTAAAAAACTTTAAAAATCTTCTCTTCCAAAACGGGCCAGCCAAATTGTTCAATATTTCACAGAAATAATCTCTTATACCATATCTCTCAAGTTTATATGAATGATTCAAGTTTGGTGAATTTTGGCCGAGTTACAGGAAGTTGAACTTAGACATTTGTCCAAAAAAGCATACTGAAATGACAATCTCAGAAAAGGCCATATTAAATTTAGGTATTGTTGGCGCCACCTACATTGATCTGTTTTTTTATGGGCAAAAACCTCATAATATTAGCCTGTTTCAGCTTAAAAATGTTTATGATGAAACTGTCAAGCTGATTTGTTCAATTTTTCACAAGAATTATCCTAGGACATGGTTCTTTCAATCGTATAAGAATAGCTTGAGTTTGTTGATTTTGGTAGAGTCGTGAAAAGCTTAAGCCAGTCTTATGGCCATTATAAGGCCTATTTAAAACTGAGGACTGCAATAGTCTTCTTCTATAAAAATGTTGTTTCAATTATAACTTCTTTAACATGACACAAAAATGATTCTTAGGTTGCCTTTGTTAAAGTTTACTTAAATTATTTTTGGTAGAAACCTTTAACAGTGATAGGACTGTATCCTTTATTATTCTAGATATTTTGAAAAAAAAAGTCTTATGAATATGTCAGCTTGAATAAAAAGCATTTTAGCCAAAGTCTTTCAGTAAGTGTAAACAGATTTACCTATAGGCAAAGATTGTGTCTGTATCTATAAATAGGATGACATCTGCCAACTGTTTCAGATTTGGCAACAGGTCAAGATATAGGTCAAGAGTTTATTCAGTGCAGCCAGGTACAAGGCATGTGATCACTTCATGGGTAGCATGTGCCAGGTATAGGTCAAAAGTTCACTCAGTCTAGCCAGGTACAGGTCAAGAGTTCACTCAGTGCAGTAGCTTGAGCCAGCAGTTTGTCACATTTCACTCCGGGCAACTACATTTTTCACCTAAGCCTGGTCAGCCCAGTGCATCAAACTTAAGGGAACTTTGATGATATTTTGACCTGTCTTTGCCTCTTTGGTGGCTTTCTCGTTCACAAGACAGGTGTCTCCACCTGCAATGACTTTTGCACAGTGTATGTGCCTGCTCATTTCTACGGAGGAATTTGTTATATCAGCCTGAAATTGGGCATATTTATACATATCGGGTAGCTTTATAGTGAACAAGACTGGTGGCACCACCTACAATATTTTTTGCACAGTGTATGTCCCTGCTTATTTCTCAGGAGGAGTTTGACATATAAGCCTTAAATTGGGCATATGTATACATCTCTGATAGCTTCGTTGTATACAAGACTGGTTGTGCCAGCTACAATCATTTTTAGCTTTATAGTGAACAAGACTGGTGGCACCACCTACAATATTTTTTGCACAGTGTATGTCCCTGCTTATTTCTCAGGAGGAGTTTGACATATAAGCCTTAAATTGGGCATATGTATACATCTCTGATAGCTTCGTTGTATACAAGACTGGTTGTGCCAGCTACAATCATTTTTAGTCCTCAGCCCTTAGGCTGATGGGCTATTGTCATCACCCAAGCTGTCCGTCCATCCGGCGTTTGTTAACTTTTACCTTTGAGCAGGATATCTCTAAGAGGATTAACCGTAGGAATCTTATTTCTTCGGAGAAGATGAAAAGCGACAAAATCTCGGTCAAGTTTGAAGATGGGTGACCTTGACCTATCTTTCTACGTTTTAGAGCTGATTATAGAAGAACACTTAGAAGCCACTTTTAATGAATTTTTATCAGATTTTTCAACTTTGGCCTTGTGAGCGGGATATCCCAAAAGGTATTCAACACAGGAACTTCATTTAAGTTCAAAGATGGGTGACCTTGACCTACTTTTCAAGGTCACAGAGCTTAGAATAGAAAAAAAAAACTTATGTATGGAGCTTATTTCTCAGGAACCACTAATGTATTGCCTTGATGATCTCTAAGTCCTGCATGAGATAGGTCTTACTGTACTTGCAAACTTACTACATACTTGTCCAGTTTAAATTATAACTAAGACATGTACAGATATACATCCGGGTGAGAACAAATATTTCATACTTGTTACTGTTACCACCTATAAACACTGTTCTTTTGGCTGAGGGCTTTTGTCAGCTTCTGCTGATATTCTAATTGTGTTGTGTGCACCCATGCCAGAATTTCAGCAGTGACGTTTGTGTAATTGTTTCTTGTTCAAAATGTTTAGTACTTGCATTGTTCATATACATGTTACATATGTACTTGAAAAGTAATGGTCCAGCATTTAAGCATTATACCTGGTGTATATCCCATTGCACAGGTTCGCATTAGGCATGTAGGCCTTGTTTTATTACGTAAACATAATTGTGAGCTGTTTCTGTATTAATGAGAATTTTCTCTGTTTAAGTTTATACGCCAGACTCAGCCAACCAAAAATTTTCCCTTATTGAGCCTATTATCGCCCATTCCACCTCGTTCCAGTGTATATAGGTCACACTTCCGTTTCCTGTAATCACTTTTTTTCTTCTGGCATCCACCATGATGGATGTGTAATCATGCTCTGCATGATTCGTCCACTGTTTTGGTTTGTACAGTCGGGTTTGCCAACTGAACTGTAAGTTGTGTTTCTTTTTCCCTTCCCGCCATGGAGAACCCCTCTTATTGTGCTACTTGTGGTTCTTTAATCCCTGCTTGGGATTCTCACCCCACTTGTTTCCCCTGCTGTTCTCACAATGACTCCTGCCTGGGTCCGGCCGATCCATGCTTCTATTGTCAGACTTGGTCCTCTGACATATGGGCCATGTTCCATGCTTGATCCCATTTCCCGGTAGTTGGGGTTTCCCCGTCCACGATCCCATCATCTGGTCCTGTGGTTACCTCGGGGGTAGGGGGGGGGGGGATCCTACCATGGATGAACGCAACACCGCCGTGTGACGTTCCCCATCCATTACCACCTGTGCGGTTACCTCCCCGTCTTTTCTACAGCAAAATCATTACTCTCCCTTTCACGTAAGCGGTAGTCCTTCCCAGTTCACGTGGCTCCCCGTTCAGTTTCCCTGTCCGCTTATTCCATATTACATAAACTCTCACGGTTTTGCCCTTCACTGATGTCGGATCTAGACGATCCGTCTAGACCCATGTCCGTTTGTCCTGTGGCCTCCCCTGTTCCCCCGGTGCTTTCCCCGCGGCCGTTGTCCTCACCCCCTGCCCCTCGCCGGCTTCCTTCCTTATCCTCCGAGCCAGCCGGGGCTGTCACGCTGGATCACCCGGGACTTCCTGGTACGGAGGTAGGTATTTTAGGCCCTCCTGCATCCCATTCTTTTCAGCCACCCTCGCTCTCGGTGACTCTGGCTGCTACAGTGGACCGTTCTGCATGCCCTGGCCAGCCGGCCGCCTCTTTCAGTGCCATCAGCGGCCCTGGTTCAGGTGGCTTCTCAGGTCGTTCCTGCTGCTAGCTGACCCTCGGCTTCTTTTTTTCTGCCTCTGGTCATTCTGGCTCATCGGGGTTCCCTGGACCCCCCTTCCCAGGGTTCTCAGGCATCCCTGTCATCTTCCGCTGCCGATTCCCACCCTGGCCAAGGACCAGTGGTCGGAGATCGCACAGTAACGCCAGGCTTTGCATGTGCGTAAATCTGTGCTGCTGGACCTCGTTGCTACCTCCACTCAGGAGGCGCTACCGGACGGTCCGAAGTTCCGTCATTTGCAACCTCGGACTTCGTATTTGAATCCGGCAGCCCTTCAATCGCCTTCCTCCACACCAGCCGTGTGTATGGAGTTCACCGATCATACGGTTGATCTGTTACGAGAGCACCATGACGCTGTCTCGGGGTTGCACTCTACCACTACCGGGGCGTCGGTGCCGCCCCAGTCCAATAAGCCTTGGTCCCCCAGCACCCTTTGGAATTCCAGAGGGTACCGGGCTTCCTGTTTTGATCGTTTGATCCCTTTTCTGGATCATCCGGCTATTCCTTCGGCGCCAATGCATCTTGAGTCAGGCCTTGAACAGCCATTCACGGACGGTTAAACCTTATTTTCCTCCTCAGCCCCGATCTCCGACCGTCAACTGTCGGATTTGGAGGGGCTCAGCCCTCAGGCGGCCGGGATGTTGAACGACTTGCAGGCCGTTACTAGCCTGCTCGCCGTCTCTCCCGACCCGACCATGCTGAATGATATCTGGCAAGCTTCTGCCCATGACTGTGCTGAGCTGCAACAGGTTATTTGGCGTCTTGTAGAAAATTGTATTTTACTGCGCTGTTCGGCCTGTATTCATTCTTTACGTCACTTGAAACCAGAACTCACGCAGGCGGAATTGACTGAGCTTTACTCTCAGCCTTTTACTTGGTCCCTTCTGTTTGGCGGCCATCTACTGCCCCTTTTCGACCGCGCATTGGAGCGTACTGATCGGCAGGCTTGTATCCGCTTGGCCTCTCTTGCTCCAAGGCCGTCCTTCCACATCCCGAGGTCTTGCCCTTCTAGTTCGGCTCCCTCTTTGGCTCGTCGTGCCCAAGCTCAGTCTTCCCATCCTTCCCGCTGTACCAGCCTTACCCAGCCCTTTCGTGATTGTTCCTCGAAGAGAGGTTTGACCAAGAAATGACTCATTTGGTCCCGTTGGTGCTCGTCTCAGCCCCCATTTTCCCACTTGGGAGGGCATAACGTCACACATTTAGTTCTCAGCACCATAAAGTGTCCTCCACCATCCGTTGGTGTCGGACACCTATCATTTCCCTCATGAATTTTATTAAAAAAAGAACCAAAATTTCGATGATCCTCCATCACCTTGGCATGTTCCGGCCCTTCCTAACGGTCAGCACCATTACGGGGCTACCAATTGCCCTGTCCGTGCTTTACGTTACTATCTTAAAGCAACTCATTTTTACGGGGGGGGGGGGGGGGGGGGGTTGGGGGCACAAGAAGATGTTTATTTCAACGAAAGCCACCACTTCAAACAAAGAAATTAGCCCTATCACCATTAGTGCGTGGCTTAAAGCTACTATTGTCTCCGCCTAGGCTTCTTCATCAACCTTAGAGCAACTTCACATCAAAGCTCATGACATTCGAGCCCTTTCTACATCGTTGGGCCATTGGAAGTCGCCTTCTACCTTCACCCGCTTTTATCTCAAGGATGTCCAATTTCAAGCTTCGGGCCTTTATTCCTTGGGCCCTGTGATTGCAGTGGGTGAGGTACTACAGTTCTCCTGACCTTACTCGCCTTCTACGTCTGTTCCGGCGGCGACGTCTTTGTCTGCTCCATCCCAGCAGTGATGTTCTCCTCATTCCGTCGTTCCAGGTAGGTATCCCCTCCCCAAGGTTTATCTGATATATTCTCATTAATACAGAAACAGCTCACAATTATGTTTACGTAATAAAACCCCCCATTCCCTCCCTGTGAATGGTGGTTTTGTTAGTAAACTGTTATGAGCTTTTCTGTATTACAAACAACGCTCCCTCCTAGTCCACTTCATTCCACCATCCAAAAAAGTGATTACAGGAAACGGAAGTTTACAAATAAAACCACCATTCACAAGGAGGGAATTGGGGGGTTTTAAATATTTGGCAAAAATATAAAATTGTTACGTTAAATTTTGCCCAAGTTTGATCATGGCACCTTTTTTTTTATTGTAAGAACAAGATTTACTTTTTTACAGTTGATATTTATATATATTTAATCTGTTAAATTCTGAAATTTTATTCTAGTTATTGAAGTTTTTCTGAGGCTCTAATGTATTTACATTTTGAACCTCCAGACCAGCCATGTTTGGTCCCTACAGCCTTGTCTCGGTAAAATGTATTAGTGATGCAACACTGCTTTTACAAATGTAGAATCACACACCTTGATGACCTTAATGCAGATTCACTCTGCAGACAGGCTAAGTTGGAGATGGAAATAGACACTGCAAATCTGCTGATTAAGGAAGCAAGTGAGAGGCTGGCCAAAGCTTGCTCTACCAAAAATATGAAAGCAGCACAAGTTGCAATTGGAAAGCGGCCAAAAGCAGATCCGAAAATGAGCACCAGAAATGAAGGAAATACTGTGGAAGTGCTTATTTTGGCGTATCTGAATTTTCGTGCATTTTTCATTTTATAGCATTAGCGCAGTTTGAATTTTTTGTAAGGTAATACATTGCAAATCAGTTTGTAAGGTAATACATTGTGTATCGAATTATTAAAAATATTTATAAAACACAAGTTTGCAACGTAACCTACATCCCACCTAACAGCCTTCAGGGGACCCCATACATACCATGGGTGACTGGTCAAGTACCACGACCGCAAGGTGTGAACAATATGAAATTAATCAGGACTAATCATGTTTGATGATGCAGTGGTGCTGCACCCAGCCAAATTTCTGACATCTGAGTAAGTTTAAGAATTTCTCTACAACAACAACTGTGATTATACTAACCAGAAGCAGACAACTTTGTCCAAACAACAAACAGAACTGACAACAGTTGCAGGTCACTCTCAGCTCTGTCATACTTCAAAGGTATGGGAAGGGCTAGGGGTGTCTTAAAAGGCTACTTATTGTTTCACAGTTGTTTCTACAAATCACTAAAATGACAGGGGTCTCTCTCCAGAAATCACTTGCTATGAACTTTTATGACTACATGACTACTATAACATTCTGGGGAAGAAGCCTCAGCTCAAGCGACCATGCATGGAGGGATTACCAGGCCCATGCGCATGACTGTGTGTCAGGCGAGAAAGCTGCAATCTTCCGAATGATCGCTTCGAATTTACACGTTCTTATTTGAGTGCAAATCTAGCTCCTGCTAAAAGCGCGAAAATTAAAACCCCACTAACAAAACCATTCCCACAGTAAACTTGTTCAGTGGTCACTGTCAAGAAGAAGAAAGCTAAATAACTGGCATAATTACCATCAAAGTGATAGAAAATACACTAAAACCAGTAAAAAACTCATTATTTAATGTGGATATATGTCATCATATCAATATGGTGAGTCACCAATATTTCCACCTTAAAATGACAAAGTGACAAGTACGCATCATTAGTATAGAGTAAATCACCTTTCATCTACAGGGATACATATTTTCTTGAGAAAGCGACTTTGAAAATAATATTTAAAATTCAAAGTGAAAATGTTGCCTTTAATATTTGGTACACTTACAAAGCTCTCAAAGCCAAACCAGGAACTGAAATAAATGAAAATCTTGAACCGCATTTTCATGTAAATTCTTGTTTCCGTTTTTTTTTGTACATGTTTACAACCTTTTTTGTGACCCTGCAATGATCCCTGCAGCCTGCAGAAGTTGTAACCTCTTGTAAAGATTCCGCCATGTGACCCCTATCACAGAGCTTCAACCAGAGACCATGTACTAGTTAATAAAATGCTTTAAACACAAGGTTTTGTGTTACCCTTTGCTACCTCTTGTAGAAAACAACTTAGAATATAAAATTTGTTTTATTATCAAATATAAATTATACATTTTTTGGTGGCACATCTACATGACACATGCCCTGCTCATTATCTCTTGTTTTAAGAGATAATTGAATTCATGAATTAACCATCTACTTGCACAAGACACTTAGGTACAATAGCATATATAAGTAACAAATGTATGAACTGGCAGGTTCTATATTACAGAAGATATGGAGTCACAGAATTGATCCTTAAAATAGAAACAGTATCCTGACAGAGAGTTATAAATTAATTGACCTCAAACATTGCCATTGATTTTATCACAGACAGAGAATACTAGGACCTTTTGTTGGTTGTTTCAGGGGAAAAAACTTGAAAAAGAATTGAGCTATCTCTAATTATGGGCACCCCCAGGATTTTCTTAAAGGTTGAGTCAATCCAAGGAAGACTGCAAGGAGAAAACCTTGAAAGGTGCTAAGGCCTGGCAAACTGGGGAAATAGTGGAAAAAGAGGATCAGCTCTTTCTGATTAATATCTACTGAGGAAGTGAAACTGAAATCAGTTTAAAATTAAATGCATTGAACATGTTGCTATTGCTAAAACTGAAACAAATGTATTTCTGAACAGAAACTTCAAGGCCATGTAAACAAAATCCAAATCTAATATTGGAATCTTTACATTGGTTGCAAAACACCTTGAAAACACAGTTTAAATAAACCTCAGGTTGGTCAGAATTGCAATTATTTTCAAGCATCAAAACTTTAAAAAAAATGCACCATGACTATCACCTGGAATGTATTGGATACTCTGGATGTTGGTAGTAGTGACTATAGTCCATTTCACCACCTGCTGTCCACCTGTTTTTCGTAGATGATTTACTTAAAAGTTTATATTTTTCAACATTTTCCAAGTAAACAACATATGGAAGTGACAACCTAATATGGCAGTTGAGAATTTTACAATAAATCCCCCGTTTATGTTTCACAACATTTTAGTCTCTTTATCACAATCTGGCAGATATTGTGTGTCCCTCCATAAGTAGCCATCTTTGTTTTAACTAGTTATATTTTTTAGAGTGTTTACATGAGATAATCCAATCAGCAGCTGTCAGTTGAGGCTGTTTTTGCATGTGACCAATGACCTTGACTGCCATAAGTGGGTCTGATATGTTGTAAAATGTAGACTGATTTCTCATTTTTTTCAGAAAATTCTGTTACTCAAATATGGCATAAGTCAGGAATTTAGTTACCTAGTTGAAAATTAAGGTCTGTAATCCTCTCCTCTGCACTTGAATTGTTTCCCTTGAAATGTACATAATGGAAATTTTCATAGCAAAAACCAGGTGGACATGAGGGGATGAAATGGACTTTATTATATATTGTATTCTCACATTGATGATTCTTAATGATAATACAGATGTAGGATGCTCATTATGGTCACAGCTCCAAATGAGGTTTTCATGGTTCATGCAGGAGTTCCATACTTATGTTTAGTAATAGTCTTTAATACTAACAAGACATGTAGTCTGAGACTACATAACCTCTGCCTGAATCCTAATCAAACTTTGATGTGTACTACATAGGTTCAAGGTTCACCAGCTCTGTGGTTATATCACAGGTCATCTCCTGAACAAAGGAAGCCCATATTATCAGTGAATGACTATGGCCCAAGGCTGGGATACAGAAAATCCCCTAAAGTAGTATTTTGGTAAAAAGGGAATCAAAAACCTTCAAAATTTAATGGCTTTTCTCCCTGTGTGTCACTCTAACCCTTTAAAACATTTAATTAAAACCAGTTCATAACTTCTTTGAGTAAAGGCACTAAGAAAAAAAAACATTTCAAGGCAAAGATAATACCTTGCTTCTTAGCAGAGGTATTATGAATGTTTTATAAAATCCCCAGTCATTGCTTTATAGATTTTACTATATTTAAATAATTTATATAGGATTCTCAAAGTTCTATATTTCATATGTATTTCATATAGTAATGGCTTTAAGTGACCATAATGACTGATAATTTGTATATAAGGTAGTCAGTATTTCATTAATTACTTTACATGACTTTATAATAGTTCATATAGGATTTTCATTTTCATATAGGATTTGCATATTCACATATGATTTGCATATTCATGTATTTCACAGTAACCTTCTTCATCAATTATCCACTTTTCTATTATTGGCTCCAAGTATATCGATGTTGGTGATTCATTCTCAGAATCACTGTCTGATGTCTGGGGTGCACCATTTTTACTTCTGGACTGTTTTTTTCTCTGTTGATATCTGTATAAATAGACAAATGTTAAATTTAACATTAAATAGGAAATCCATGCAGCTCTGACATAAATGTGTGATCTTTAACATTCATTTTATTTGACATATTTCATTTATTGAATGCTGCATAAAATGGTTAATTTGTAGGATTCTCTTCTCTTACCAGTAATGTACAGATTAGTACATGACTCTTTTCTATTACTGACAACATGTATTAACTTATATTACTGTAAGTGACTGTATGTATTAACTTGTATATATGAAGATAAATTCATGGTCATTTTCCATTGTTAAAATTAAAGATTTTTCAAATTAAAACAAGGCCTAATGCAAATCTGTGCAAAGTTTGCGAGTATGAATGGAGGATTATTTTTTAAATTTAATATTGACCCTCTTATGTCCTGCATATCACCTTAGTATTACCTTAGCAAAATGGACGTTTTGGACCTGCAAGTTTTGGACTAGGAGATTTTAAAACTAGGATGTATCAGTCAGGATATTTTGGATATGTTCTTTTTACCAGGGAGGATTATTGGGACAGATGAACAGACAATTTGGCTGCATGGTTTCGGAGAAGAACATTTTAAAATGTTTTTTAGCTTTTCCCCTATAAAATGCAGTTTGCCAAGAAATAAGCAAAATCCGATAGAATTTTTAGATGACTAAGCTAGCTCCTGCCCTTTTTGAGATAGTTACAACACACGACAGACAACGCCACACCATCATATAAGCTGAAAGATTCACTAAAAATGCAAACCAAGTTTTTTCAAACAGTTGAAAGATATAGTTCCACTAATTTTAAACTGGGCATTCTGCGTCTAGACGATGTGACTAGACATCTAGACGATGTGTCTGGATGTCTAGACATATCATCTAGACACCAGGCAGAGCCAGGTCGGTTGCCATGGTGATGTCTGGACTGCACCTGGGTGCACTGAGTGACCTCTTGACTTGGCATGATGAAACTTGCCATGCTGCCAAATCTGTTTTCAAACACTGAAAGCCTTTTTCAATTGGTTACACTGTTTTTTTTAAGCTGCATTTACCCAATCTATTCTTTTAAAACTGGCAGAACCCTACCATAGAATAATTCTTGTAAAGTTAAAACCAACCAGCTTAACAGTTTCATCATAAAACAGTGTATAAGTTAGAAGAGTCTAAAATTACATTTTTGCTTGTAAAAAACAGATCAATGTAGGTGGCACCACCAATACCTCAATTTCAGATATGACTTATGTGACATACATTGGCATAAAAGTTGTTGATGATATCTCCAGCCATTTCTGAGATTTTAATTTTAGTGTGCTTTTTTGGACAGATGACTAAGTTCAATCTCCTGTAACTCGGCCAAAATCTCCGAACTGGAACCATTCAAACAAACTTGAGAGAGATTGTTCCAGGGATCATTTCTGTGAAATATTGAACAATTCGGCTGGACAGTTTCATAATAGAAGACTTTAAAAGCTTTTTTAGCTTTTTCCCTATAAAATATAAGAAAATGCAGAAAAAAAAAAAATGAGTTTTTCAGATGACTGATTATTTGCCAAAAATTTGGTGATGCCAGCTCTTACTGTTTTTGAGATAGCTATGGTTAACGTACAGACAACACACGACGCACAATGCACTGACACACGGCGGAGGACGCCGCAATCGCATAAGCTCACAGGTTTGCTAAAAAATAACAAGTAAGTGGCCAGGGGTAAGAACACCCTCCAAGGTCCTAATCAAATGACACAGTGACACAGGAAATGTTTGTCACAGTTCAACAGCTCCATGTACTGGTTAGTTCTCTAACAATGGCTCTGGGCCCCTGACAAAAGAAATAGATGTATATCACAATAGAAAGGAAGACTTGGACTGAAAATTTTATGATGATAATCTAAATTATCCGGATTACCCAAAAATGTAATGGATTCTTCCTTTGGAGTTACCCTAACCCTCCTTCAAATGTAATGGATTCTTCCTTTGGAGTTACCCTAAACCTCCACAAAATGTAATGGATTCTTTCTTAGGAGTTACCCTAACCCTCCACAAAATTTAGTGGATTCTTCCTTTTTAAGTTACCCGAACCCTCCTTCAAATGTAATTGATTCTTCCTTTGGAGTTACCCTAACCCTCCACAAAATGTAATTGATTCTTCCTTTGGAGTTACCCTAACCCTCCACAAAATGTAATGGATTCTTCCTTTGGAGTTACCCTACCCCTTCACAAAATGTAATTGATTGTTCTTTCAGAGTTACCCTCCACAAAATGTAATGGATTCTTCCTTTGGAGTAACCTTGGTGTAAGTATCATAAACTCAGACATTAAGTATATGTCAAATAAACATGTTTTAGTGTACCTGGGTTAGAGGATCAGAGGGTTATCTAATCTACCTGTACCTGGAAAATGCTGGATTAACAAATGTTGGGGAAATATTGATTATATGATTCTGGTATTCTCTTGGATGTTATTCATTGTAAATTTTGTAAAGGAATCGAAAGTGAAGAGTTAAAATAAATAAAAGGGGTGTGCCAATTAATCGAAGACTAGTGATTTTCTTTCATAATCAGTTAAATTGGTTACATTTGCACATAATCAGTCACAAATGCATGTATGTATGTACCTGCAGAGGATTAAGTCTTATTATCCAGAAAAAAAACATTCTAATCCAGTTAGAGAAATAGAAAGATTTGACACAGAGTAGGGAGCAGCATTAACACTGAACCTTGTGCAGTGAATGAGTGTCAACAACTTGGTGGCAGTTGCCATTACTTTGGCTTTATATGGCCCTGACCTTGACCTTTATATGGCCCTGACCTTGTCTTTTATATGGCCCTGACCTTGGCCTTATATGGCCCTGACCTTGGCCTTATATGGCCCTGACCTTGGCCTTTATATGGCCTTGACCATGGCCTTTCAGCCTGGTGTACAAGTCAAACTAATTTTACTTGGTCAGTATTTTCGGTATAATTCTATAAATCATATTTCATGGGTTATATAGCAGGTACATAAAATGACAGCTTGATAATCAATCATCAGTTGTTTGTTTTCTTTCAATCAGTGAATATAATTTTACAACCAGCTCTGACCACTACTTAATTATTGCTCTGTGTTCAGTGGAGTAAGCTTATGTACTCACCTTATAAAACAGATTATTGATACTACAAGTATAAGAATAAGTATCAAGGTGATGGCAGGAACTGCGATGTAGAGTATCATCTGTGTGCGCTGACTGAGGTCAGGTGGAGCCTTAGACACTGATGAACCACTGCTGGTGTCAGTCGTACCTGTGTGAACACATTTATATTTATTACAAAAGGTACAATAAAGTAAATTACAATGCTGTCACATATCATCAGGATTCCCAGCATTTCATAAAAAAATATTCCCTGATTTCTTCTTTTTTTCACATTAATATTAAAAAATCTTGTATAATTGTATCCCCAGACAAAGTCAGGAAACTATGGTTTCACGACAGTCCCGCCACGGCAGAAAAACCTTGTGAGCGGAATAACTAAAAAAATATATTTCAGTGATCTTTTTCAAACTTTACATTTGTATAGATATAGGTAAGAGGAAGAAGCCTATTTAAAATGGGGTCATGACCTTTGCTGGGAGAGTGACCTTGACCTTGAATAGGTCCATTTTTGCTGAAAATAACACAAATTCTTAAATATCTTAAGTAAGCTTCCATGGACTGGTCCAAAAATCAAGGTGACCGAAGTTCTTGGATAGCCTTATGATATGCCGGAAATTGGTGGCGCCACCTGTTATTCTTTCTTGTTTTTACACCTTTAAATACCCCAATAATTGCCACTTGACAGTACTGTCAGCATTATAAGTCAAAAACCAATGGACAGATTTCTTTCATATTATGAACATGTAGAGAGATGGGTCATGGGATGAGATCTGTTTAAATTTGGGTCATGACCTTTACCATGAGAGTGGCCTTGACCTTTAATATTTCCATATTTGGTGAAAATCACACACCTCTTATGATATCTCCAGTGTTGATAACCATACGGATTTCAAACGTGACTTATGAATAGCCAACCACTAATGTAAGAACCCTATACATTCTAGGGGCATGAGATCAAAAGTCAAGGTCACTGGACTCACAACTTTAAAAGATACTGTGGATGTATTTTAAGCCAAACTTTCATCCAAGATCTTTCATCTTGAATATATAGCTCACTTGCCAATAGTGGATGATCCATATCAATTTTGGGGTCACAAGGTCAAAGGTCCAGGCCACAGGAGCTTTCTGTCAAAAATTTAGTTTCTGGATGATAATTCCTGCTTTTATTGATGTATTGATTTCAAACTTGACTTATATATGTCCCATTGAAAAAGCAAGACCCCAATTGATTTAGGGGCATGGGGTCAAAAGTCAAGGTCACAGGACACATCTTTAAAATGATTATGGATGCATTATCAGCCAAACATTTCATCTCAGAACTTTCATCTTGCACATATAGTTCATCTGCCAATAGAGGAAGACCCATATCAAATTTGAGGTCACAAGGTCAAAGGTGAAGGTGAAGAGATTAAGATTAAGCCAGTTAAACAGTTCTTCCTTTGCAAAAACAAAAAGACATGTTGTGAAATTACCTTAATTTTTTTATGTCAGTAAACAAAGAAAAGGTAACTAACAAATTATTTTTAAAAGAAAATTTGTAATCACCTTTAAATGTCACTGTCTCAAGAGAGCTGTCATGTGTAACTTGAACTAGGCCATTCTTTGTTGACAGACCCGAAACTGCAGGATTAGTGTTGACTGGGTCCAAGTCATTACTTACACTCCTTAATGAAGGTTCAAGTGCTGGACAAGTAGCTGCAACAGCATGTTTAACATTACATGATGGCTTAATTATATTAAAAAACTTTTTGATTTAGTTACTGTTAAAATTCAGTTATCCAATTCATTATTAATCTTTAAAATGTTTTATCAATACAGATTCATATATTAATTTCAAATATGCAAATTATTGAAAATTAATGATTTCTAAAGATGTTACTGTGTTGTAAAGGTAATGTATTCTAGATTTGGTTTAAGATAACCTGAAGTAAGGAAAAGTACAACATTTTAAACATGTCTGTGCTTTAAAGGCAAAATAATGAATGTTGAAATATTTACCTGATTTTGATTTTTGAACTAGTCTAGTAATTAAATATCACTTATTCTTTCTTACCATAATATATCAAAACATGTACCAAAGTTTTGTACCCATAGTGTGGTAAAATATGTTATATTAATCTAGATTTATCAAAATCTCTTCAAACTGATAAATGTTCTTAGTGCAGTAGTAATATAATACAGTAATTTATGTGGAGGAGTGTAGTATATTCAGATATTCTGACATGTAGTATAGCAATAAGTGTGCATGGAGGTATGATGTGCATGATATAGTTATATCTGTAGACAAAATATTGGAAAAATACCATCAAATGTCATCCGAAGAGGTCCATCTCCACGCTTCAGTTGTATAACTCTGGCTGTCTCTGGGAAACCTTTCCTCAAGATGAACCCAAATACAGAACGATACCATGGACTGCCGTAGTTATAGTTTGAATAGTATAGTTGGATACCATTTGATTCGAGGCTCTGCTTTCCATGAGCCAGATGGTGGCTTGCTTCATCCTCAGATATACCTACCACTAGGTCACCTTTTGTTACTTCATCCAAATGTTTCCCAAGCTGTTTAGCAGCAACTCCAGAATTCCAAGTGTCATAGTTCCTGATGCTTTTAACATGGCACGTTTTGTGACCTGTTGTGAGGATCATCAGATGTACTCCACGAACTTTGACCCCCTCATCTACTAGAGGGTAGTCGTGAGGGTTGTACGTTTTACCATTAACAATAAAGTTAGTTTTTCCAGGGTAGTAACCAGAATCTTCACCTCCATATCCTGTTACTTTTATTTGGCAGCAGAAAGAAGACTCCTCTGTGGCTGAGATAAAAAAAATGTTTAAAATGAAGTAATTATGTGATGCTAACTGCATGTGGTGCCTCCTGTCATATGAATTTACAACTAACAAGAAAGAACTTAAAAAACCACATATATACATCTGCTAATTGCATGTGGTGCCCCCTGTCATATGAAATTACAACTAACAAGAAAGAACTTAAAAACCACATATATATGCCAAGTTTTAAATTGGGCCAGATTCTAATCTTGGCCTCGACAAATACATCTGCTAACATTAAGGATCCCATGACCTAAAACATTATAAGTATCCTGATCGAACTTTTATGTGTAACAGGAAATACAAGAATCAAATCCAAGAGAAATATATGTCATGGTTCACAAACTGCTAGTACAAAGGCAGTTTCGAAATTTTCGTCTTTTGCCATCATAACATCATTGAAATTCATTATGAACTTTTCTTATATATTGTGTTGACTAGTTAACAGAAAACAGTTAAAGGCAATATTTATGCAAATATAAATCTAATATATGATTCAACTGATATTATTTACCCACAATCCTTATTCTTTCCTGGAAATCTTGTGTTTATAAGGTTCTATTAGATTAATTTTTTTTCAGTTATGTTGAATATAAAGTACTCCAGTCATTGAAGAGTAACAAAAACAACCTTAATTTCATCTAAAAATTTAGAATCCTAACATGAAAGCCCCTCATAGCCAGGGTGCTGCTGTGCTACCCCAGTTGATAAATTGACACTGGTGAGATTCCCTCCAATTATTTCACTTCTGTACTGTTTGCGAAGTATCCCTTAAAATTTCATTGTGTGTGTGTGTATGTGTGTGAAAATCACACAAACCTCAAGTATCTATGGAGTGGTTTCCTGGACTGAACGTAAATTTTTAATGTCTTAACATCTGGAGTTCTTCCCATCCAACTCTTAATGGCGAATACATACAAATTAAATTGAGTTAGAGTTTCTGGAACAAAAAGCTAGAACCTGAGAAATCAAGTTATCCATAGGAAATTGATTAAATGTAGGGGTGGTTTGGTTGAATGTTTGGATCGTGTGATTAAAATTTGGGATTGATCTACAGGTCAAACTATTGACAGAGGAATATCTGCTCTGTGGGTGCTCTGTTGGTTGATATGTTTGAATAACTACGCAGCCTAAATAACTACAAGACCCAGAATGTTGAAAGAGAATTACTTACCAGTCTCTTTGAATGTGAAGACGGTGCTGTCAGCGAGGTGTACACACAGTGCTAGCAGCCACAGGTTTAACCACCACATGTTGCTGATACCTGACTCTGTAACAGAACACAGTCACACCTTGTAATGAACTTAGGGCCAGTCCATGACTACAATTCTCACTCTCTGTATTTCATCATGTTTATATATTATGTAAGGTGCAGGTGTTTAATTTAATTGAGACTTGTCAGAGCTGAGTTGTAGGGTAATTGCATAATGACTGTAATTAATTAGCCTTGATTACATAGCAACACTATTCAGTCTAGTTGCATTTTCATTCAGCTCCTGTGCACACCTTTCTTTAATTGCATCTGTTGTGACACGTCAGGGAAATCTCTGATTGGTTTACTAATGGTGTATGAATCTTGCTGGGAGACTGTATATGTATTATGTATATACTTCTCATATGAATACTTAACAGTTTTAAATTTTTATAGCAGTCAAAGATGTTAAAATATGTTGGAGTTATATGAATATTCCAACATGTCTGTAACTATTTTAACTTTGATAGAGTAAGCTAGTATTTTAACCTTTTAAACTTATAGCTGTCAGGTGTGTTATATATATATAGACGCAGAATGCCCAGATTAGAACTATATCTTTCAACTGTTTGAAAAAACTTGGTTTGCATTTTTAGTGAATCTTTGAGCTTATGCGATGGTGTGGCGTTGTCTGTTGTCCGTCGTGCATCATAACTATCTCAAAAAAGGCAGGAGCTAGCATCAAAAATTTTTTGCCAAAAATTAGTCATCTAAAAAATTCTATCGGATTTTGCTTATTTCTTGGCTAACTGCATTTTCTTAGATTTTATAGGGGAAAAAGCTAGAAAACATTTTAAAATGTTCTTCTCCGAAACTGTCCTGCCAACTTGTCCATTCATCTGTCCCAATAATCCCCCCTGGTAAAAAGAACTGATCCAAAATATCCTGACTGATACATCTGCCTTGGAAATAAAGTCACTCATATATCTGCATTGGTTGGACTTATCCACCTGAAATTTTGCATGTGTATACATCCTGGACAGCTTTCTTGATTCTATGACAGGTGGCGCCACCTACATTCACCTTAACACTGCTGACATCCTACCTCATATCTCGGGAACCGTTTGACTGATTGGGCCTAAATTTTGCATGTGTATAGATCTCCCATAGCTTTTTATCTTACGCAAAACTGGTGGCGCCACCTGAGTCCGTCTGTTTGGCTGCCGTGGGATAAAATCACTCATCTCGTCAGTGGTTTGACATATCTGCCTAAAATTTTGCATGTTTACACATCTTGGATAGCTTTCTTCGATTGTATGTGGCAGGTGGTGCCATCTACATTTATGTTAACGCTGCAGACATTCAGGCTTATATTTCAGGACTGGTTTGACATATCCCCCTGAAATTTTGCATATGTATAGATCTCACATAGCTCTTAATCATACACAAAATTGGTGGCGCCACCTGCCACCATTTTTGCACAGCGTCCTTCTGTTTGTCTGCTGTGGGATAAAATCACTCATATACAAGTAGTGGTTTGACTTATCTGCCTAAAATTTTGCATATGTATACAACTTGGACAGCTTTCTGGATTTTGTGGTAGGTGGCGCAACCTACATACACCTTTCGTCTGTAGACATCCATGCTAATATGCAACACACCTCACTCTATTTCCCCTTGCCACTCAATCCATGCCTCACTTCACCCGTCGGACTCTGATTTTGGCGGAAACATGTAGCTTGTCGACTACCCGTATTCAGTTTTAAATTGTCATAGTCGGAAACTTGCAGGTCCGAAACTTCCATTTTGCTGAAATCATAATAATAAGGTAGATTTGCAGGACATAAGAGGATCAATATTAAATTTTAAAAATAATCCTCCATTCATACTCCCAAACTTTGCACAGGTCCGCATTAGGCCTGTAGGCCTTGTTAAAATTGACCACTTGTTACCATACATAACCAGAGGAAATCACAACATGTATATAGAATACTACAACAAGATAGTAGACATTAATAGCTCTTGCATCTGAGCATTGTTGTCTAATGCTTACGACCTGCCTTGTTTTAATTTTCACAAACTGATTTTTATTCCAAGAATTTTGACTTTCTTTCCATCTCATTGTAAGAAGTCCTGATTTGACTTTATTGTGACCTACTCTTTGCTCTGGCTGGACTTAATTCTGAAATACACAGAAAAACACCGAAATAACACTGAAATACACTGAAAAAACACCGAAATAACACGGAAATAACACTGAAAAACACCGAAATACACTTGAATAACACTGAAATTCACTGAAATAACAGTCAATACCACCAGTATGTATGTTCAAAAGACAATATATATATATATATATATATGATCTATAAGAAACATAGAAAAAAAGATATATATATATATATATATACCTTATATATAAATTTATATATACTAAAGTATATATTGTATATATATCTAAAGTATATATATATATATGTATATATATAATATATATTAAAATATGCATATAAATATGTTGTTGTAGTAATCTATGAACATTTTTTTCTGGGTATTTCGGTATTTAGTCCAGCCCCTTTGCTCTGCCTGTTCACCATCTCTTGATTCTTTACAGGTCTCTTTCAAACCTTGTGCCATACATTGGATCAGATGAACTTGTGAGTAGCATATTACCCATGTATATCCGTAAACACATCACCTATACAGCAAAAATAAAGATACAATATTTCTGTACAAGTCAGTCTTGCACGGGCTTTCTTTTTTTCAGGAGTTATTCTGAATATAAAAGTCTGCAATAAAATGAAGTGTTTCAATAAGGTTTTGGGAATGCGAGTGACTCCAGTATTCCAGTATTGATCACTTCAACTTCAAGTAAATATTTAAAAAAATAATATTAACATGAAATTTTATATATGTTTGAATGCAAAGTAAGGCCAGACATGTGTGCCATTCAGCCAACAGTGAAGATCTTTATTTTGTTAAAACTACAACCCAAAACCTTGACTTGGTTAAGCTGAATGGTAAAAGCATAAGCAGCTCATTATAAAAGCAGCCTCCCAATCTCAATAACATTTTCTGTATGCAGCATACAGAGTTCACCAAGAAATTAGGTATAGTCATTGTTATGCATGACATATAAAGAGGGACAGATGAAGTTTGTATTTGTGTTATTCTTTTCAGAGGGGAATGCAGCAGATCCTTCCACAGATCTTAGTTGTTCTGGAAGAACTGATTGTTGCAGATGAGGTAAGTAATAATTATAATAATAGATAGATACTATTTATATACCACCAATTCTCCGATAGTTGAACTTGCAGTGCAATTCACACACACACTCATACCCACTTAAAAATCACAATATCATGGAAACCTTCTTCACAATGCTGACCATGAGCCCATTTTCTTTCTCACTTTCTCTCACATGTTTATCCATAGTAACTGACTTTAGAAAAACAAACTAGAATATGGGTAGTCAACAAGCGACTACGTGTATCCCCCGAAATCAGAGTGGGATGGGTGAAGTGAGGCATGGATTGATTACAAGGGGAAATATAGTGAGGTGTGTTGCATGCAGCCGAAATGTGTATGTAGGTTGTGCCACCTACCACAAAATCCACAAAGCTATCAAAGTTGTATACAAATGCAAAAAAGTCAAACCACTGCCGAGATATGAGTAATTTTATCCCACGGCAGACAGATGGACCCTGTGCAGAAATTGTTGCAGGTGGCGCCACCAGTTTTATGTATGATAAAGAGCTATGTGAGATCTATACTCATGCAAAATTTTGGCCAATTCAGTCAAACGGTTCCCAAGAAATGAGCTTGGATGTCTGCATTGTAAATGTGAATGTAGGTGGCGCCACCTGTCATCAAATCAAGAATCTGTCCAGCGTGTATACACATGCAAAATTTCAGGTGGATAAGTCAAACCAATGCAGATATATGAGTGATTTTATCCCAAGGCAGATGTATCAGTCAGGATATTACGGATATGTTCTTTTTACCAGGGAGGATTTTTGGGACAGATGACAAACAAGTTGGCAGCATGGTTTTGGAGAAGAACATTTTTAAATGTTTTCTCGCTTGTTCCCTATAAAATCAAAGAAAATGCAGTTTTGCGTATGATAAAGAGCTATGTTAGATCTATACACTTGCAAAATTTTGGCCCAATCGGCTAAACACTTCCTGAGATACGAGCTTGGATGTCTGCAAGGTAAATGTGAATGTAGGTGGCGCCACCTGTCATTAAATCAAGAAAGCTATCCTAGATGTATAAACCTGCAAAAATTTAGGCAGATAAGTCCAACCAGTGCAGAGATATGATTGATTTTATCCCACGGCAGACAGATGGACATCGCGCAAAAATGGTTGCAGGTGGCACCATCATTTTTAGCTCAGCTGACTGTAAGTCATCTGAGCTATAGGGATCACCTTTTGTCCGTCGGCCGTCCGGGCATCTGTCCGTTAACAGGGCACAAATCGTAACCGCTAGAACTGGAATCTTCTTACTTGACATCCTGGGAGGTCTATGGAAATTCTCCTTGTAAACCTGAAATTAGGTCACTGTGACCTATATTCTTCGAGCTATGGGGTTCCGAAGTACCCCCCAGAATAATGGAAAATTTGATACAAAAGCTCAAGTATCTGAACAACTAATGCATTGATCATCATGATTTTTTGCATGGATATTGATCATGGAGTGTTTCATCAGTTTCTGCAGACTGGTGGCGCCACCTGTATTTTTTCGATTTTACCAATATTTTTCTCTATTTTTGAGACCTCTTAAGATGCGGCCATCTGTTAACAGGGCACAAATCGTAACGACTACACCTAGAATCTTTTCTCTTGACATGCAGGGAGGCCCATAAAAAGTCTCTTTGGAAACCTGAAATTAGGTCTCTGTTACCCATAACCTTTGAGCTATGGGGCTCCGAAGTACCCCCCAGAATAATGGAAAATTTGATACAATAGCTCAAGTATCTAAACAATTATTGCAGTGATCACCATGATTCTTTGCATGGATATTGATCATGGAATGTGTCATCAGTTTCTGCAGTATGGTGGTGCCACCTGTATTTTTTTTATTTTTACAAATTTTTTTCTCTATTTTTGAGACCTCGTAAGATGCGGTCATCTTTTAACATAACACAAATCGTAACAACTGGACCTAGAATCTTCTCTCTTGACATGCTGAGAAGCCCATGAAAAGTCTCCTTAAAAACTTGAAATTAGGTCTCTGTTACCCATAACCTCTGAGCTATGGGGCTCCAAAGTACCCCCCAGAATAATGGAAAATTTGATACAAAAGCTCAAGTATCTGAACAATTATTATATTGATCACCATGATTCTTTGCATGGATATTGATCATGAAATGTTTCATCAGTTTCTGCATTCTGGTGGCGCCACCTGTATTTTTTCAATTTTTAGCTCAGCTGACTGAAAGTCATCTGAGCTGTAGGGATCACCTTTTGTCTGTCGTCCGTCTGGCCATCCAGGCATCTGTCTGTTAACAGGGCACAAATCGTAACCGCTAGACCTGGAATCTTCTTACTTGACATCCTGGGAGGTCTATGGAAATTCTCATTGTAAACCTGAAATTAGGTCACTGTGACCTATATTCTTCGAGCTATGGGGTTCTGAAGTACCCCCCAGAATAATGCAAAATTTAATACAAAAGCTCAAGTATCTGAACAACTAATGCATTAATCACCATGATTCTTTGCATGGATATTGATCATGGAGTGTTTCATCAATTTCTGGAGATTGGTGGCGCCACCTATATTTTTTTTATTTTTTACGATTTTTTTTCTCTACTTTTGTGATCTTTAAACATTTGGTCATCTGTAAACAGGGCACAAATCATAATGACTGGACCTAGAATCTTCTGTCCTCACCTCCAGGGAAGCCCATAAAAGGTCTACATGGAAACCCGAAATAAGGTCCCTGTTACCCATATTCTGTGAGCTATGGGGCTCTGAAGTACCCCCCAGAATAAAGATTTGGTCATCTGTTAACAGAGCACAAATTATAATGACTTGACCTAGAATCTGCTTTCTTGATATGCTGGGATGCCGCTGAAAAGTCTCCTTGTGCACCTGAAATTACACCCATATCCTTCATCCTATGCGGCTTTGAAATACCCCCCAGAATAAACATTTGGTCATCTGTTAACAGGGCACAAATCATAATAACTGGACCTAGAATTTTATTTTTTGACATGCTGGGAGACCCCTGAAAAGTCATCTTGTAAACCTTGAAAATAGGTGTCTGTTACCCATATCCTTCATGCTACAGAGCTCCATAGTACCCCAATGAATATTGGATGATTTTATACAAAAGGTCAAGTTTGGAAAAAGTATTTCATTCAAATTTGACATTCAGATGATAAAATTACTTTTGTCAATGTCTTCCTGGTCAGCTGAGCGTCATGACCCCTGGGTCACTTGTTTATGTAGTTATAAAGCTATCCAAGGGCTACATTTGTGCAAAATTTTTTTCCGGTTCTGTCAAACGGTTCCCGAGATATATGGGTGAATGTGTCATAACAGACGCACAGATGGACGCCGAGCGCAGAGGAAAGGTCAGAGGTCAAAACAAAATCGGGGCACAGCAGTTCACATGTGACTCGAACATAATCCCGGGTTTCGTAAAATTCCTCCAAGCGGTTACGGAGGAGTTCTCCGGACACCTACGTGGCGGCCGTGGCGTCCAGCTGAAAACATAGTATCCGCAAAACTCTGTTTTCGCGGATACAGTGATACATATTAATGACCAAAAACTTGCCGAAAGAGACAAATTTTGAAATTGGTTTTGAATTATCTAAGAGTTGGAGATTTTCTAAGTGTATTAGGAAGCAAATTCCAGACTTTGGGTCTAAGAAATGGAAGGAAAATTCACTGACTTTCATATTACTTTGGTACTTAAAGAAGATTTTCACCAGCCAAACACAGCTTATGCGAAGGCTGATTGGTTATAGTACTTGTGTACTATAGTGTTGTTACAATACATTTGCTTCTGACTCATATTGCAATACTTAAATCACAGTATAATACATATAATGATCCATTCAAGGTATATAACCTTTCAGACTTAAACTAATATATAAATCTAGACTGGCTTTTGAGGTCTAGAGATACGGCACAGGACTCAAAAACAGGAGATTATGAGTTTGATTCTCAGCCGAGGAGCAGTGAGGTTTTTCAGGAGTAGAACCCCACCTGGGGTGAGCGGTCTGCAAGCTTAATGGGAAGACTGTGACCTGGGATAATGTTTCACTCACAAACAAGTGCACCTTTTGGGTATTCCCTGTTGGTATGAACCAGCAATGGGGATGATTACACACCCAGGATCTGCACTTGCATGTGGTATTCTGAGCCTGGTTGAGACCAGGATACTTTTGTGTCAACGCCCCTCACATCCTCCGAACCGGAAATGGAATTCTGCAGATGTACCATGTATTAGGTTAAGCTACCATTAAACAAATAGAGGTGATTATCTCCACAAAATAAAATACAAAGGCATCCTATATTGGGACGCAAACCCTGCTCAGGAGAAAGTCCTAAAATTGGTGCCATGGAATGTGTTATTCCTGGGAACTTTTTATTTGATAATATTTTGAAAGACACCCCAGACATTTTGGTATTGCTGTGAACACAATGAACAACAACCATACTGCCCACCCCTGTGCCCAAATGATGTACGTTAGTTTACTGACACCTTTCAGGGAAAAGGTACGTGGAAGGACATCATTGTCCTCTGTGATGTAATGCTTTGCCCTCCAAAGATGACCATATCATCACACTACGTCCTAGTGTACACGTTTGCTATAAAAACCCATAAAACGCTCATTTCAGGGGTATTTAGTAATTTACACTTGGATATACACCAAAATTGAACTTCAAGGAGATTTTCTCAATATCAACCTCTATGATAAATTTCAATTACCATTCTTAAGATAAATTGCAGACACACAGAATCGAGTGTAAACAATAACCTTTGCTTCACGCCTGTTAATTATTCATCTTCATTTAATTAGAAGATAACAGAACTCATGTTTTCTTGCAGGAGAAAGCTGTTGAAGGATTTGATGTCATAGAAGAGCTAATAGAAAGTGAAGTTGGCATCATTGCACCTAAGATTAAGACCACAGTAGAATTCTGTCTGAAGGTAAGGTATATTTTGAACTGTTTAAAAGGTGCTGAGCCCCAGCTGTAAAGACAAGAGGCCTCCCAGTATTGTTTAAACAGGGTTCCCGCAGGGCCTTAAAAAGTCTTATTTTTTATTTTTCATTATAAAAGGCCTTGAAAAGGTCTTTACGATGCCAGGAATCCTGACATAGGTCTTAAAAAGGTCTTGAATTGGATTTTACCCATCCTGATATAATGAATGTGCACAAACAGTTCGGTGATGTAACGTAAGCTTGAGACAGTTTAGGAGAAGTTGCTGTGGTTACTTGTTGAAGAAAGATCTCCATAGATTCTCAGGACTCCTCCGCTAATAAATGAAGGTGACTTGTAGTGATCACCATTTAGGATCTTCAGTAGTCTTCAGCACGGTAGGGCCATTAAAGAATTCTATGTATAAAAGGGTCTTAAATTTTCTGTCAGCTGGTCTTAAAAAGTCTTAAAAAGGTCTTAAATTTGCTTTGGCAAGAGGTGCAGGAACCCAGTTATATGGTTAACGGACAGGCTCCAGTGCATGCAAAATACAGCAGCCCAACATGTCACAAAAACAATTTGAGAGATCACATAATACCTGTCCATATGGCCTTCATTGGCTACCCGTGGAATATAGGTTGCAATATAAAGTTGTACTATATACTTTTGAATAACTACATGCACTTGCTCCAGCGTATGTTGGTGAACTAGTCTAGCGGTACCAACAAGCACAAGCTCTAAGACCAGCAATTTGTGTATAGTTCAAAGGTTTCAGTTAAGGACGATTACATATATGGAAACAGATCCTTTAGAACTGCAGCTCCCATATTATGGAATGGACTTCATAGTCCCATCAGAGATGAACTCTCATTTTTTGCTTCTAAGAAACTTTTAAAGACTTATCTGTTAAAAGAAGCATATTTTAATTGATTGATGGTATATCTTCTTGTTGATTTGTATGTTCTTGGTAGATACAAGAATGCTGTATATTATTGTATCCCCAGACAAAGTGGGGATACTATGGTTTAGGTACTGTCGCGCCGCCGCAGAGATTTCTTTCGGACGCGATAACTCAAAAAGTATTTCATGGATCTTTACCAAACTTTACATGTGTATAGATATAGGTAAGAGGACGAAGCCTATTTAAAATGGGGTCATGACCTTTTCTAGGAGAGTGACCTTGACCTTGAATAGGTCAATTTTTTCTGAAAATTACACAAATTCTTAAATATCTCAAGATAGCTTGCATGGATTGTTCCCAAAATCAAGGTGACAGAAGATCTTGGATAGCCTTGTGATGTGCGGCATACTGGTGGTGCCACCTATTATCCTTTTCTTGTTTTCACGCCTTTTAATACCCCATAATTGCCTCTTAACAGTGCTGTGAGCATTTATAAGAGAATAACTAATGGACAGATTTCTTTCATATTATGAACATTTACAGAGATGGGTTATGGGATGAGGTCTAATTAAATTTGGGTCATGACCTTTTCCATAAGAGTGGCCTTGACCTTGAATATTTCCATATTTGGTGAAAATCACACACCTCTTATGATATCTCCACTGTTGATAGCCATATGGATTTCAAATGTTACTTATGTATGGCCCACCAAACACGAAAGAACCCTTTTGGTTCTAGGGTCAAGAGGTCAAAGGTCAAGGTCACAGATTTACATCTCAATATCAGTTTTGGGGTCACAAGGTCAAAGGTCAAGGCCACAGGAGCCATCTGTCAAAAAATTAGTTTCTGGATGAAAATTCCTGCTTTTATTGATGTATGGATTTCAAACTTGACTTATATATGTCCCATTGAAAAAGCAAGACCCCAATTGATTTTGGGGTCTTGAGGTCAAAGGTCAAGGTCACAGGACCAACATCTTTAAAAAGATTGTGGATGCATTTTCAGCCAAACATTTCATCTCAGACCTATCATCATTTATATATTTCAAACCTGACTTATGTATGGCCCATCAATAAAGCTAGATCTCTATTGATTTTGGGGTCATGAGGTCAAAGGTCAAGGTCACAGTACCAACATTTTAAAAAGATCGTGGATGCATTTTAAGCCAAATCATATCTGAGGAATAGTTCAATGTATTGGTCTGCAATTTGGCATGCTCATCCATCTTTGAGAGTTTTCTCATCAACCAGACAGGTGGCACAACCTCCCTTACCATTTTATTACTATAAATTAATGCCCTTTTCTCAAGAGTGATTCACCATATTGCCCCCATATGTGATGAAAAATATTGTTTCTCAAGTTGATAGATGGTAGAAACCATGGTTGCTTGCCAAGTGTCAGTATAGCTGCTGAAGATGGGGGCCTATTCTTAAAGGGCTGGGGGGGGGGGGGTATTACTATGTCTGGGGATACTCTGGCACCTGCGGTGCCAAGAAATGTCCAGTCATTTATGTTGTGCATATTCAAATGCCATTGGATATATGTTAAATGCTATCACAGGTGTCAATATGCAAACAATTTTGGATGCTCACTCCACAAGTTTGGAGAGTCTCATGGAATTTATAGAGCATTCCATAGGAGTCTGTGACAAATTGTTAAGGGTCCGTGGAAAATTGAATAATTATCTGTTGTCATTTACTTTTTTGTCTAGCGCATGTTTGTGGCTTACAAAATTGTGCTATACACACATTCATTAGCAGCACTGAATGTTATAAAAACTATACAGTAATATTGGTTTGATGGGGCAGTATTTACACATTTGTCTAGCATGGTTTTGTGCCCAGTCAGGTCATACATTCAGAAATATGCTCATCCTGTCAAAAGTTCAGGCCTCTAATATGGTGAATATGTTGGAGATTTCTAGCATCACGGACACTTGCTTTTGTGTTCCTAAAAGCCTGCACTATATAGAAAGCTCTTTAATGTTTATTTCAGTGGACTGCCATTTTTCTTATGAAATTTCCAGAGTTCCTTGACCTTCAGCAGAATCAAGTTTTGTTTGCAGAATATTTTCTGTATCTTTGTAGGTGGCAGCAAAGTCTGACCTTGGTGATCCTATCAGAGTGCGAGCTCTGTCAATTATAACTAGTCTAACTCTACTCAAGAAAAAGGTAGGTTGTGTTCTTCTGTCCTCTGCAGCCCCAGTTAACTTTTAACATGTTCTATTGGCTCTATCATGTGGTTAGGTTATGTGTATGTACCCGATCTGACTTAAAAGTCAGTTCATGCTTTCACTCCATCTGAGATTAACAGCTTTAATTCAGAAGTCCATGATCATAACTTTGCAGTTACTAACATTTTAATGCAGTTCCTAACATTGTAATGTAGTTACTAACATTTTAATGCAGTTACTAACATTGTAATGAAATTACTAACATTGTTATGCAGTTGCTGACATTATCATGTGGTTACTATTATAGCCATGCTACATTTGTGCATTATTTCAGCTTCCTGACCACATGGTTTTACATGATTTTCTTGCAAATCTATTTTATTGCAAGTTAATGCATGGTAGATGGTATTGCTATTAATGATAAAATAAGTTAGTATGAATTAAATATATGAAATATTTCCTGGTTGACATTATCTAAGGAGCAGTAGTACATTAAAGTGTTAATTAAAAGTTTATCATATTTGTGTTTCCTTGTGATGGGATACCAGAAATTAGCTTAATATTGCGTTATTTGGAGTAGTTATGGGCCCGAACATAATGCATGTTGTCAAAAATCAGGAAAGATATCTACTTACATAACATGTAAATTGTTCAAACTAAAGACCCTATTTTAAGCATATAACTATATTGAATTTAGTTTTAATTTTATATCAGAAATAAGACCAGAAATTTGTATTGTGGCACATTGTTTTCCTGTAAGTACATTTGATTTTATTTTCACATGATGGACAGATAAGATTTCAAAATTTTGAAAATTGAAAGCAATTGTTAAAAAATTGTAGCTTATATTTAAGTTTTTGAAGACCATGCAAGTGAAGTATTTTTACAACAAGCCTTGTTACATTTCAAGACTGCCCACCATGAAAGCCACAGGTGTTGTTTGATTCTTATTTGGCCCAACTGTTATTCCATATATTTCCCATTTCCATGCTAGATTTAAGGGCAGTATTGTTTAATCTGTTGATGTTTTGGGCCCAAACATATTGTACCTAGTCAAAAATCAGGAAAAGCACTTTTCACTTAACATGATAACTGTTGAAGCATTAGAGCCTTTTTCAAGCATATAACTATATTTAATTAAGATTTAATTTTATACCAGAAATTAGATCAGTATTTTGTAATTTTTGTATTTTGCAAAGTTGTTGGCATAAAGGTAAAATAATTAACTTAAATTTGCCCAACTTTGATCATTCTTGTCCAATTTTTTTTCTTTTAGCACTGTTGATTTTATTTTCACATGATGAACAGAAAAGGTTTGAAACTTCTATAATCTGAAATTTGGAAGCAATTGTTAAAAATGAAATGTAACATATGATGTAACACAATGGGTCACACAGCTGTGACAAATGCTATGCAGGGCTCAAAATACTTTGAAATTTTTCACCTTTGCAACATAAAGGCATGAATACAGGTTTGCCTTTCCCCTAAAGGCGCATCCTACCTTCATATCAAACTTTCAGTCACAGTTCCCTCAGTATAAACCTGATTCTGCCATCTTACATGCCATGCTACATGCACACTTGCATCCAAAAAGAACTGAATGTTTTCAATATCAGAAACACAATTTTGCAGCAAAACCAAACAGGAAAATATTAGAGATGAGGGCCTAAATGCCGGAGAGTATAAGAAATTATAGACCATTTTATAGGAAAATATAGGAAATACAGGGAGTCGGTGGAACACCACCTGTAAAATATATGGTTTTGTGTCATGCAGGTTACTACTTATCAGCTACTTATGTGGAAAACATCAAGGTGTTCACCTTTCCAACGGATTGGTACAAAACGAAAAATGCCTTTCCGTGCACATGTTTGCCTGTCTGAGACAGGCGGAGAGGCTTTATTTCGAGCCCTGCTATGGGTAATTCTATCATCATTTGTCACATACTGCTGTTTTCTTTTAGTCCTTCAGTAGCAATGTGTCGAACTATTTAATGTTAAATGCATTATATGGAATTCATATAAGCTACAACTTTATGATGGCAGTTTAATTCTTACATGTTCAGTATCTACTGAATGTCCAAAGAGAGTTAAGGTAAGTGCATTTTAAACAAGAGCACTGCAGAAGTGCATAATACACCCTTCTTATGTCTTGTGATCTCTGACCTAATTTAATATGCGTGGATTTTGCTGAGATTTAAATTCAGTTGAGAAACTGTATTGGTTGACATTTATAATGAGTTTCATTAATATCCATCAGATTCTTGGTTAATCATTTTGGGTCATTAGACATAAGACGGGCGTATTATGAACATTTGTGGTGGTCTTATCTTAAATATTTTAAAGCAACACCTTGGATTGTTTTTGAGAACGAAAACATTTTTGTGTTAGTATTTATGTTTATTTACAAACCCCCTTTGGCTGTGCCATATTGTACGTGGTATCCATCCTTGGCATTTACAATGTTGTATCTAGTTATTCCTTCTGTATGACATATTGGAATTAAATGAATGTTATTATTTCCATTATTTCAAGGCCGTACAGAAGTTGAAACTGGCAGCTCCCCTGGTGGATGCCCTCTTCCCCATCATGTGTGAACATGTGGATGATGAGGAAGATGAGGATGACTTTGAAGCTGCAGAGGCAGACAAGGCACCTTCATATGCAGGACAGGTAAGGAGCTTCTCAGATATGAATGATGTGTGCGCTTAATCTTTTTGTATTTTTAACATTTTCATTACCAATTCAGATTTAGAGAAGCTATGTTTTTCATGTCACATATTGCACTAACACCATCCTAAGAGAAGTGTGTTATTACAACTAGAAAAGCACTCAGAGAGCCCAGGCCTTCACCAAGACAGCTTATATCCCCAATATGGCATTGTCAGAAATGTGTGATAAACACAGCAGCACAATCACTGAACGTTATAGCATACTGACCAAATGGTCATCTGGATCACCCCGTAATTTAATCAATTGTTCCATGTATCATTATAGAGCTATCTGTAAAAATTTCATCAAAGTCTGTTGGTTAATGTTTGAGTAATGTTGCTAACAGAACAATGAAGAGACAAACTAACACAGCCAAAAACATGATCCCTGCCACTGGCAGAGGTCATTATCTTTAGACCCCCTTGGGTTTGTTGTCTTAGAGGAGAGACTACAGCTGTCAGTCTGACACCTGGCAGGGCACAAACCCTACACAGAAGAGCTAGGATGCAGTGTAAACCCCAAATTAGGTCACCTATATTTATTGGCAATGGCCTTTGGTAAAGTGAAGTGTCATGGCCCATTGGCCACCTTTTTAGCTCAGCTGACTATAAGTCATCTGAACTATAGTGATGGTCCTTTGTCTGTCTGTCTGTCTGTCTGTCCATTAACTGGGCGAGATTTGAAACCATTGGACCTATGAATTCAAAATTCAACATATCGTTAGGTTTCCCAAGGTTGTTTTACCATA
The DNA here is from genome assembly GCA_026874595.1 of Sipunculus nudus. Taxonomy (NCBI): domain Eukaryota; kingdom Metazoa; phylum Annelida; class Sipuncula; order Golfingiida; family Sipunculidae; genus Sipunculus; species Sipunculus nudus. The sequence continues at coordinate 64,186,232 of CM049316.1, read as the reverse complement.
TACCCAAAACTGGGTCACTGCGACTCTGGAAAACCCCAATTTCAACTAAAAATTCATTGTTACACTTCAGACCAGCCTAATATCAAAACCACTGTTCTGTTTTTGATCATATTTAGCATAAATATTCTATACATATATCCTATGTACATGCCAGAAATTAGGTCAGTATTTTGTAAATTCTTGAAGTTATGGACCCGAACATAATGCACTTTGTAAAAAATCAGGAAAGATATTTACTCCCTTAACATAATAATTGTTGAAGCTAGAGACTGTTTTCTGGTATATAGCTTTATTTAATCAAGAATTAATTGTATACCCAAAATTAGATCTGAATTTTTAAAAATTTTTTAAATTGGATATTACTGAGGAATCTTTAGCTCACAAGTCCAACACTGATGCTGATAAGCTGCATCTTGCCTCCTTTGACAACTATTAGTAAAATTAACTTCAGAAAGTGTGCTACTCTGATAAAATTTGGTGAACCAGGGGGCATTTTTGAACATTTGACTGTTTAATTATTGGAATCATGGGTTATACTTATTGATTTTATTGTTTATCATTTCAGGTTTTGGATTCTTTAGCGATGAATTGTCCACCAGACAAGTTTATCCCTTCAATAGTAAGTAATTTTATCGCATATTAACTTATCAATATTTGAGTATCTTTTGAAAATGAAAATACAAAAAAAACATGCATTTAAACCTCATTTTTTCAAAGTTACAGGGACTGATAGAAAACTTTGAAACAACCAAAGTATAAAACAGCAAGTATTAGGGCTGGCAATTGGCAGCTTTTTTCATAACAATGGCTAAGTATATGGATAAATATCAACATTAATGTGGCAAGAGATTTAGCAAGTTTTATAGACCTGCACATAAAATACATCATTTTAGTTCCAGTGGTCCCAGTTGCTCCATGGCTGTGGTTCATGAAGGCAACATGGAAAGCCCAGATTTTCCACTGCATTTAATTTGGGCTATTACTAATTTTAAAAGTCATTACCATAATCTTAAAACAATTTTAATCAAGCACAAAAAAGGAAACAAGAAACCCAACCTATTTATGGTATTTCTTTATTAAAATTGGGTTCATTTTAATTTTATGAGCCTGAGTCTTTGTCAGTCTCATTGACAATAGTGTGGGACCCCCCAAATGATATATTGATTAATCATGCCAGCCCTATCAGGTTTTATATAGCAGTATTGTAAATAAATTCTGCTATTAACTTTATGTCATCAATGTGACAAAAGTTGGATATGTGATATAGGTTAAGCACAAAGAGGTTTTACTGACCAGCCTCTGTGGATCAGGTGGATCACAGCGCAGGAGATCCTGAGTTCGAACCTCAGAGGAGGTGGTGAGATTTTTCACCATCAGCCCCCACCTAGGGTGGACGAGGGCTTAATGGGAAGGCTGTGTCCAATGGTTGTGTTTCACTCACAAACAAGTGCACCTTTTGGGGGTACCTCTATAGTGTGACCAAGCAGTGGTGAGATTACACAACCAAGAACTGCAGGTGCAGTAGACACAGGGCCTGGGTGACACCAGAATATAGAATAAAACGACAGGAAGTGAGTGCTACTGCCCTGTTATGTAGTCCCAAACCGAAATGGAACTCTGCAGATGTACATACTTAGCTTTAGAAATAGATAACTCAGTATTTTAAAAAATGGAGGCGGTTATCTCCACATAAACAAAATTAACTGTGTTACGTCACTGAAGGTACATTTTGATGCTGTAGATGCAGAAAGTAGAACAGGGGTTAAGCAGTACAGACCCATATCATAGGAAGGCAGCTTACCTGGCCATGGCGGTGGTATCTGAGGGCTGTGCTCATCACATGCGGTCCAAGTAAGTCTTTGCCAGATTTTGTATAAAATATCTATATTTTCTTTTACTATGTTTGAATAATTCTGAATGGTCACATTTAAGCTGCAGTTGGGCAATAATGGAAATGTACAGCAATTTCTTGATGAGACAGACCAATGAAAGGCCTAGTTTCAGCTGCCTCAGATTTGCTTTCTTGATATACTTTCAGTATCATTGTGGCATTGCTTACTGTGAATTACATATTAACAATATTTTTTTTTAAATTTTCACTGTGCTGTTTTAGTCTCTGGTAGGTTGTATTATTTGATATATCAAATGTGGTCAGTGCATTTCTTAATTGATACTTAATTTTAAAATGTTGGTCCCATTGATTATCATATTAGTCCTTTTTACATGGATCCATCTGTCAATATATTGTGCCAACCCATAGCTGTACATGTAGTATTGTATCATTTTATACGCCGATTTATATGATGAGATGCATTATTGTATAATCTTAGTTAGTCCAATAACTGCTAGTGTTGCCATGATAACTTGCCCGGGATGTGACAGATTTTCATGAAACTCACCGTAACTTCTTACCAATAGATTAAATTGCCCGAGTTTGATGATAGGCATAATCCATGCAAATTTAATGAGATCAGAGGTCACCAAGCTACTTTGTGGTGTTGCTGTGATAACTTTGCAGGAATATGATGCATTTTGATGAAAAATATTGACCAATATAATATCTCACCTAAGTTCTATTTCTGACAAAATCCATGCATATTTAATGAGGTTAGAGGTCCTCATACTTTGATGGTATTTTGATGACATAACAAAATTCTGATTGATTTAAATGAAACTGATTATAAATATTAACCAAGAGAGTTTCTCCCCTGAATTTAATTGTCTGCAAAATCCATGCATATTTTATAAAGTCACAATACATAAGACAGGCATATTATGTTCTATTGCAGTGCTCTTGTTCTGCTGTTGTCGACAGTGTGCAGTGCACTCTCATTCATATCATATAATAACTCTTATTTAAAACATGTTTTCTGTATGTACCAAATGGACATTAATATATAAATAACTCATACTTAAAGTATGTTTTCTGTATTAACCAAATGGTCATTTACATATAAATAACTCATACTTAAAACATGTTTTCTTTATTTACCAAATGGACATTTACATATAAATAACTCATACTTAAAACATGTTTTCTGTGTTTACCAAATGGACATTTACATAAAAATAACTTATACTAAAAATATGTTTTCTGTATTTACCAAATGGACATTTACATATAAATAACTCCTACTTAAAATATGTTTTCTGTATTTACCAAATGGACATTAACATATAAATAACTCATACTTAAAACATGTTTTCTTTATTTACCAAATGGACATTTACATATAAATAACTCATACTTAAAACATGTTTTCTGTGTTTACCAAATGGACATTTACATAAAAATAACTTATACTAAAAATATGTTTTCTGTATTTACCAAATGGCCATTTACATATAAATAACTCATACTTAAAATATGTTTTCTGTATTTACCAAATGGACATTAACATATTAATAACTCATACTTAAAATATGTTTTCTGTATTTACCAAATGGACATTAACATATAAATAACTCATACTTAAAACATGTTTTCTGTATTTACCAAATGGCCATTTACATATAAATAACTCATACTTAAAGTATGTTTTCTGTATTAACCAAATGGACATTTACATATAAATAACTCTTCTTAAAATATGTTTTCTGTATTTACCAAATGAACATTTACATATGAATAACTCATACTTAAAACATGTTTTCTGTATTTACCAAATGGACATTTACTGTAAATAACTAATACTTAAAATATGTTTTCCGTATTTACCAAAAGGACATTTAAATATAAATAACTCATACTTAAAACATGTTTTCTCTATTTACCAAATGGACATTTACTGTATCTTGACTCCTGATTTTTTGTGCCTCAGGTATTTACCCCAGCTATTACAGTGTGTCTACAGAGGCATTGGGGACTCACATCAGATGGTTCAGCATGCAGCTCTTTTTGCACTGGGAGAGTTCTCAGATTATCTCCAGGTACAGTTAAATCCTTTTTAGCTTAGCTGACTATAAGTCAGCTGAGCTACAGCAATGGTCCTTTGTCCGTTGGCTGTACTTCCATCTATTAAACTGGTACATTTTGAAACCACCGGACCTACGGGTCGGAAATTCTGCATACTGTTTGATGTCCCCAAACCAAGTGAAAACTGGGTCACTGTGACCTTATTCCTTGGAGATAATAAGGAAAAACCTACAGTTTCAATTTAAACCCATTGTTACACTTCAAGACCGCCCACTATGAAAACCAGTAAGTATATTTTCTACAATTTTCCAAAATTCATCTGAGCGCCTTGACCCATGGGTCCCTTGTGTTTTCATACTGTCTGGTCATGGTTAAATCATATAATTTTGCATACAACTTACCATATTTCCTTGATTAGACGCCAGGCCCCTAAATAGTCGCATGCCTTCTTTAGCAGCTTGGGCAAAACATTTTCTTAGCAAAATAAACTCCAGCCTTAAATTTACACCAATCTCGTTCAGAGACCTGGGTACCAGAGTAATTTCCATGTTTGCCTCTAGATGTCTTTTCCCGTCACTTTGATATGTCCATTTACAGATCAATTTGACCAGAGATTGTTGTATGATTTTCTGTTTTGGTCTGTGTTAAAAAAGATCTTCTTTTATCCTAAATGTCATGTCTAAGTCATTAGGAATCTGATACCAAATATTCCCAGTTTCGTCTATCATGATCAAAGCTGATCACCAATCCTAACAAATGTGGCACAAATACAATGTCAGCAGTGAGAAGGCTTACAATCAGACAAGTACTGTCACCACTGTCATGCCAAATCGCACCCCTTGCTTTAATTTTTAAGTGCATCCCCAATGTAACCAAAACCACACTTTCGAGATGTTATAAATAGTATTTCCTTCTTGTTGATCCATTACATTTGGTGGAATATTGCCGGCAGTGAGTGTCACCTACCAGTATATACCAGGTCGTATATGCTTGAATACACTTTGCCGAGCTGAACAAGTTTAAAAATCAAGAGGAAAAAGGCATAAAAATGAATTGCCCTGTGCTGTTATATGTATCAGTACCTTCCCCCCACCCCCATAATCTGATGGAACCATTGCTAAGTGGTTGTACATTGTGCACATTTATTTGAAGAGCCACTCCTGTGTTCAGATAGAAACAACATTACCAAACCACATTTGGTGCACAGTAAATGGAACAGTCACATGAAACACCACAGCATTTTGTAAACACAATCCATTTATTGGTGAGGTGTTTTAAATTGTGTCCCCAAGTAGTGACCTGTTGGTTTATTGTTTTGATGTATTGTTTTGTGTTTTTACCTGCCGAGAATGATAATGTATTTCTAATAGCCTTAAATAGAAGCCTGCTTTGTTAAGACTCTAGGTCAAAAGCAGGGTCTGAAGAAAATAAACGCCTGGGCATTTGATCAAGGAAATATGATATGGTCAAACTGGATTAGATTAAGTACTCTGGCACTATCTGTTGCATATATTTGTTATAATTGACAGTGGTGCAACTTGATTTCTCTCAGAACTCCTTTGTTGCAATTCCTCAGAAATGCTTGTTTTTGGTCTTGACCTGTCAGGAACATTGCCAAATGTGTCTTGTGGGGGCCTTTTTTTCATATATTCCCATAAATCTTGCGCTATTGCAGCAACATCTTTCAGAAACTATGCATATCACGTAACAAGCAGGGGAACTTGCTTCATTGAAAACCTGGATGTCAGAATTCAGATGTGAGAATTAACGATATACAGTCAGTATTGTTTAAAAGGGTGTGACCATGTCTTGTTTGAAGGTTTTAGATGAAATAACCTTTTTAACATATTTGATAAAACTGTTAAGGTCAGATTCAGGTATTATCTTCTGTTTATCCTAAGTTACAAGCTTGTTCAGTAAAACCTGGTGTAACAACCACCTGACTTTAGGGACCACCTCAAAATAACAACCATTTGTTCATGGTCCCAATACATTGTACCACTTTATTGATGTCCCGCTGAAATTTTGAGGTTTAACTGTATATGTATTAATGATGTCCCTCATTTTCTTTACAGCCAGACATCAGCAAGCATGCTGCAGATATTCTCCCATTACTGTTTAACTACCTGGGGCAGGTTGCCTCATCACCTGGCAGCAATATTAAAGGTGTTGTACGAACACATTGTGCCTTGGAGCTTTTCTGTGAAAACCTGGGTAAGTCAGCAGTAATTATAAAATTAACTTTTGCCAAAGAGGTTATGTTTTTGCAGGGGTTGGTTTGATTGTCTGTTTGTCTGTTAGCAACATTATTCAACACGTTATGAACAGATTTTGATAAAATTTTTAGGATAGCTCAGAAGTGATACAAGGAACAATTGATTACATTTTTGGGGCTATCCGGACCACCATCTGGATCCAGGAATTTTTTTAAGCAGAAATTCTGGATTTATGACAATTCCACATTTAGAGTAAATTGATGCAGAAATGTGGTCCAGTTTGCAGTCAATGTAATGAAAAGTAAGACTCTGCAATAAAGCTCATTTCTCAAAAGCAAAAGCACAGCTTTCATATAAAAATTTAATCATATAATTTGACAGTAATGTATATAATGTCAGTCGCAGGAATTTTCTCTAGCCATCTGCAATATATCTTATCCTTAGCAGTTAATGGTTATTTATTAATCTGTGCTAACTACAGGTGAAGGAATTGTACCATATTTGCCTACATTGATGGAGCACCTGCTCACAACACTAGGGGGCCCTAACTCTGCCAAAGCCAAAGAGTTGGCAATCAGTGCAATAGGAGCAGCTGGTAGGTTTTCACTTTATATTACTATTGAATTTGCCTGATCATAATTTATTCTGCATGAATGAATTGAAAATAAATCTTTGAATATTTTTGTGGATATTGATCTTTTATACTTTTACAGTTGTTTGTAGATCACCTCTAACAAACCATAAATGCATTTTTCTTGTCAAGTGTATTTAATGCATTATACTATTTTACTTTTTGTGGATCATAATTGTTACACAAAATGGACTTTTTCATTACTGTAATTTATAGTGTAAGTAATAATTGTATCCGCCAAAACAAAGTTTTGCAGATACTAATATTTTTGACTAGGTTCCGCTGCCGCCGTATTTGTTTCCGGAGAACTCCTCTGAGACTACTCAACCAATTTTTCCAAAACTACCCAATGATTGGGTCACATGTGAACTGGTGCCTAACCATTTCATGTTGACCTCTGACCTTTCCTCTCTGCCCAGCTTCCACTTGTGCATCTGTTTCCACACATAAACCTGGATATCTCCGGAACTGTTTGACTGATCAGGCTAAAAATTTTGCACAAATTAGCCCTTCGGAAGCTTTATAACATACACTAAAAATGGTGGCGCCACCTGCAACCATGTTTGCACAGTGTCCATCTGTTCATCTGCCTTGGGATAAAATCACTCATATCTCTGCAGTGGTTGGACTTATTCACCTGAAATTTTGCATGTGTATACATCCTGGACAGCTTTCCTGATTTTATGACAGGTGGCACCACCTACATTCACGTTTACACTGCAGACATCAAAGCTCATATCTCGGGAACCGTTTGACCGATTTGGCCAAAATTTTGCATGTGTATAGATCTCACATACTGTGGTTGCCTTTATATTGGCGGGGCTAAATTTTCGCGGTTTATATATTTTTAAAAAGTTCACGGGGTTCCTTTTTTGCGCTCTAGCTATCATTGGTCCAGTAGTGTATTTTATTATCAAAATAATTTCATTAACCGGTGATATCACTATTATCTAGGTCTACTATTTCTCTGTCTGGATATTGCATGTTCGAACATTCACAGACGGCTGAGCCGACGCCGGCGGGAAGCATTGACCCCGCTGGCTGTAATTAGTTCAGGGCCGAGGCTCATTAAACAACTCAAATATTATTAAGGTGTGTCAAGACACCATGCAACCTGTAACTACAAAACCATATTTTAAGTTTGTTTAGGGAAATTGTCTAGATAAGGGTATCTAACTCCTGTTAATTAAAAGTCGATTCGTAATCACCTGCTCAACCAAAAAGGGACGCCTGTAGGTAGCGCCCTTATTTCAATATCAAAGGCCGGGATGTGCCCAGAATAAATTGAGTGCCGTTTATGTTGCTAATTACTTCCATATAGGTGGAAGAAGGAACAGTATTCAGTTTCTCAAAGTAAAAATCTGAACCAAAACATAATATTCGACTGTTTTACGGCACATTGGCCCAAAAATGAACTGTGACCTTTCAAATATACTAGTATTCAAAATTCACGTCATCACCAGCCAATCATGCATCGTTTGGCGCGTCATGATTTCACAGAATTAGTCCTTTATACAGTAACAAGGTGGGGCAACCCTAGCGGCTACGTTCACTACTTTAGTGACAAATTGTATTCATTAACATGACTAAATACGGCACAATGTGATAGAGTACTTTCTACTCAATATTCATTTTAAGCGGCACTGGATGTCATCTAATTGGCACACATGCACGTAATTTTTAAATATTACTACCCAGTGGGCTTTGACACTTTCCAGTTATGTGCTGGGGGACAGGAAAAACTGCCGGGTGCGTCCGCGGGCTTTAGCACGCACCTTCAAAGGGTCCCAGTTTATGCATCTAAGCAAACCGATATTATTTTAAATGGGCCTTGTGTTTCTCCCTGAATCATTTAACGTACATGCACCAGGCTCGATGGACATCACTACGTAGCTGAAGATAAATCTCAACTGTCACAAACTATCGGCAGCTTCTGAAATTAATGATCATGGTCTGGTATGTATGCATTTAAAACTGCGTGGTTTCAATTTCACAGTCAGAGGGCGACCGCGAATATCATGAATTTTAAACCACCGCAAATAAGAAGACAACCACAGTAGCTCTTTATCATACGCAAAACTGGTGGCGCCACCTGCAACAATTTTTGCACATCATCCATCTGTTTGTCTGCCGTTTGATAAAATCACTCATATTTCAGCAGTGATTTGACTTATCCACCTGAAATTTTGCAGGTTTATACATCCTGGACAGCTTTCTTGATTTTACGACAGGTGGCGCAACCTTCTTTCACGTTCACGCTGCAGACATCCAAGCTCATATCTCGGGAACCATTTGACCGATTGTGCCAAAATTTTGCATGTGTATAGATCTCACATAGCTCTTTATCATACGCAAAACTGGTGGCGCAACCTGCAACCATTTTTGCACAGCATCCATCTGTTCATCTGCCTTGGGATAAAATCACTCATATTTCAGCAGTGGTTTGACTTATCCACCTGCAATTTTGCACGTTTATACATCCTGGACAGCTTTCTTGATTTTATGACAGGTGATGCCACCTTCATTCACGTTTACGCTGCAGACATCCAAGCTCATATCTCGGGAACCGTTTTGGTGGCGCCACCTGCAACCATTTTTGCACAGCGTCCGTCTGTTTGTCTGCCGTAGGATAAAATCACTCATATACAAGTAGTGGTTTGACTTATCTGCCTAAAATTTTGCATATGTATACAACTTGGAAAGCTTTCTGGATTTTGTGGTAGGTTATGCAACCTACATACACATTAGGGCTGCAGACATCCATGCTAATATGCAACACACCTCACTTTATTTCCCCTTGCCACTCAATCCATGCCTCACTTCACCCGTCTCACTCTGATTTCGGCGGATACACAAAGTCACTTGTCGACTACCCGTATTCTAGTTAAATAATTAATTCTTACTAGGCCTTTTGCTTGTATCTACAAAATACTTTTCATCCACAGCCAATGCAGCTCAGGCAGAAATTATGCCGTACTTCCAGGGAATTATCGAACAGCTCAAGGGTTTCTTAGCATCGGGTCAATCAGAGGATGCTCTGAAACTACAGACACAAGCAATAGGTAAGAAACTGCTCTGAAATTACAGACACACGCAATAGGTAAGAAACTGCTCTGAAACTACAGACACAAGCAATAGGTAAGAAACTGCTCTGAAATTACAGACACAAGCAGTAGGTAAGAAACTGCTCTGAATTTACAGACACAAGCAATAGGTCAGAAACTGCTCTGAAATTACAGACACAAGCAATAGGTAAGAAACTGCTCTGAAATTACAGACACAAGCAATAGGTAAGAAACTGCTCTGAAACTACAGACACAAGCAATAGGTAAGAAACTGCTCTGAAATTACAGACACAAGCAGTAGGTAAGAAACTGCTCTGAATTTACAGACACAAGCAATAGGTCAGAAACTGCTCTGAAATTACAGACACAAGCAATAGGTAAGAAACTGCTCTGAAATTACAGACACAAGCAATAGGTAAGAAACTGCTCTGAACTACAGACACAAGCAATAGGTAAGAAACTGCTCTGAAATTACAGACACAAGCAGTAGGTAAGAAACTGCTCTGAATTTACAGACACAAGCAATAGGTCAGAAACTGCTCTGAAATTACAGACACAAGCAATAGGTCAGAAACTGCTCTGAATTTACAGACACAAGCAATAGGTCAGAAACTGCTCTGAAATTACAGACACAAGCAATAGGTAAGAAACTGCTCTGAAACTACAGACACAAGCAATAGGTAAGAAACTGCTCTGAAACTACAGACACAAGCAATAGGTAAGAAACTGCTCTGAAATTACAGACACAAGCAATAGGTCAGAAACTGCTCTGAATTTACAGACACAAGCAATAGGTAAGAAACTGCTCTGAAATTACAGACACAAGCAATAGGTAAGAAACTGCTCTGAAACTACAGACACAAGCAATAGGTAAGAAACTGCTCTGAAACTACAGACACAAGCAAAAGGTAAGAGACTGCTCTGAAATTACAGACACAAGCAATAGGTAAGAAACTGCTCTGAATATACAGACACAAGCAATAGGTAAGAAACTGCTCTGAATTTACAGACACAAGCAATAGGTCAGAAACTGCTCTGAAATTACAGACACAAGAAATAGGTAAGAAACTGCTCTGAAACTACAGACACAAGTAACAGGTAAGAAACTGCTCTGAAATTACAGACACAAGCAGTAGGTAAGAAACTGCTCTGAAATTACAGACACAAGCAATAGGTAAGATGCTCTTCTAAAATTACATTTATAGTAACAATTTGTACGTAAGTTACTGTTCTAAATTTCAGATACAAACAACAGGTAAGATGCTGGTCTAAAATTACAGTAACAAGCAATTGGTAAGATACTGCTCTAAAACGGGACCTTGACAGTTTAGGGAGTAACACGCTCAGCGCTCTCCAATGCCGACCCTGGTTCGATCCCCGGCGTGGCTACGAGAGTGGGTTGTAGTGGCCGGTCCGAAGTCGATGGTTTTCTCCACCCCTACAAACTACCAATGCAACCATCCGTGCCATGGGGAGTGCCTTGTATTAGTTATTATAATTAATTATACAATCCATATAAAATAAAGAAAAGTTTATAACATTCCTTGAGACAAAATCAAGAGTGACCAAAAGAAGCAGAAAAAAAACTTATTTATCTGCACGGAAAATCAAAATCGGTAGATGGGATGCCAGCTTATAAATCTGGATATAGTATTAATTTCTCATTTAAAACTTCACCACAGTAGATATGCTCTGAAACATTACAAAGGAGTGTGGATAGAGATAAAATGCTTCCCTTTGTTTCTGTGTTCAGATACACTGAGTGTGCTAGCGAGGAAGATCGGTGGAGAACATTTCATGCCACTAGCACCAGAATGCCTACAGCTGTGTTTGTCACTACTGGCAGAAGCCACAGACCCAGACCTTCGGAGATGCATGTAAGTGATTAACAGTTTCATAAGAGTACCCTAATGATGTATTTATTCAGCAGTTTTAGCCCTGCCTCAGCAGAAAGTGAAATTAGGTAATTTCCTTTCTGTCAACCTGTCTGACCATCAGTAAATATTTTGTATGCAACATCTCAAAAACCTGGCAGTCATGTCATAGTTTTTGTTTTGCAATCATATTTAGTACTTGATTATCACCAAATAACAGGGTCATTTCCTCTTCAAATGCTAATATATCAAAACTATTGGAATAGAAATGGAAATTTGCTAAAATATTTGGCTGAGCACTGTGACCCATGGGTCCCTTGTTTCAAATCAACCTAATAGTAGATATGTGACTTTTCAAAATCAAGGATATGTGGATATTTCAGTAAAATCAATGGCTTTTTATTTTTTTTTCTCTATTTCTGAGACCTTCAAATAAAACCTCATCTGTTAACAGGGCGCAAATCATCACTGTTTGATCTAGAATCTTCTTACTTATCATCTGAAGATGTCCATGAAAAGTCTTTATGGAAATTTGATATTATGTCTCTGTTACCCATATCCTCTGAGCTATGTGGCTTATAAGGACCCCCCTGAATAAGTAAAAATGTGATACATATACTCTGCATTCATTTTCGGAGAACTCCTCTGAGACCCTTGGACCAATCTTTTCAAAACCCAGCATAGTTGTTTCCTCACCTATGTAGTTGTGGGTAACAAAGACAGGTGGCACCACCTGCAATCCTTTCTGGGCAGTATGAAACGGGGTGTCTTTTAGATAACAGCCCATATCTCAGGAGTGGTTCAATGTATTGGGCTGAAAGTTTGCGTGTCCATAGATCTTGGATCTCTCCATCTCTTAATTGCGACTGGCAGCGCCACCTACAATGCTTTTTGCGAAGCGTCCATCTGTGCATTTGCCTTCTGTTTGTCTGAGTGGTTCTTCAATGTATCGGGTTGAAATTGTGCATGTTCATAGATTCTCGACACCTCTATCTCGTAAAAAAGACTGGTGGCGCCATCTGCAGTCAATTTTGTGTGGCGTTCACCCGTATAATTGCTTTTGGTGAAAATTGCTCATATCTCAGGAGTGTTTCAAGGTATTGGTCTGAAATTTGGCATGTCCATCCATCTTTGAAAATTTTCTTGTAAACCTGACAGGTGGCTCCACCTACCTTCCTGTTTCTGTAGAATAAATTAATGATATTTTTTAGGATTGATGAGCCATATCCTCCATCTTGTACTAAAGACTGGTGGCGCAATCTGCAATTGTTTTCCTGTGGCATCCATCCGTACATTTGCTTGGGGTGAAAATTGCTCATTTGTTAGGAGTGTTTCAAGGTATTGGTCTGAAATTTGGCTTGTCAATCCATCTTGGAGAGTTTTCTCGTAAACCAGACAGGTGGCGCCAGATGTTTTTGTTGATTAAATTTATGCCCTTTTCTCAGAGTTTTAGTGGACTATATTCAGGAGTGGTGTGACATACCACTCAATCCAGCTCTCACTTCAACCGTACCACTCTGATTTTGGCGGATACATTTTGTCGCTTGTTGACTATCTGTTTTCTAGTTAATTATGTGTTACGAAAACTCCAGTATCAAAATAACTAATGCACTGATGGCCATGATATTTAGCATGTATATTATCATGGAGTGTTACATCAGTTCCTGTACACTGGTGGCATCACCTGTATTTTTTTCATTTTTTTCTCTATTTATGAGACCTTCAAATAAAGTGGTCATCTGTTAACACGGCACAAACTGTAAATATGAACCTAGAATCTTCTAACTTGACAACCAGGGAGGTCCATAAAAAGTCCTCATGGAAACCAGAAATTAGGTTTCTGTTACCCTTATCCTATGAGCTGTTGGGCTCGAAAATACCCAGAGAATAATTATTAATTGATACAAAAGCTCCAGTGTCTGAATAACTAATGCCTTGATAGCCATGACTCTTTGAACACATATTTTTTTACACAATTTTTTTTTTCTATTTATAAGACCTTCAAATGAAGTGATCATCTGTCAAAAAGCCCACTGTAACCCATTTCTAAGGACTATCCACAAAATTAATGATTTTTTTTTCACTCTGGCAGTCATTTTGATCATTGTTCAAAGTTCCTTGAATTCAGCTGAGCATCATGGCCCATGGGCCACTAGTTTAATGCCATTCATTTGAAATGGAAATTTTCTCACTTATCATACTTTCTTTTTAATACTGGTTATAGCTATGGACTGTTGGCGTCCTTGTCTACCTTACTCAAAAGTCAGATGCAGCCATTCATGGAGCAGGTGGTAACGCCAATGATCACTTCCGTCAAATCAACAGAAGGCATAACTGTAAGTCATTACATTAAAGCGACTTTATTAAGCATAATATTTTGCCTACTCTTTCACACTATCAGTTCAGTTTTGCTTTATACAAAGTTTCCAGGCAAAAATCACAGCACACGGACTCAGTGAATCCCCTTAAGCTGCTTAACTTTTTGTTATGGTTCTGCATGTTAGTAAACACAGTCCACGTGTCTGTTAACCTTAACAAGGCCATGTGACTGGAGGTACGATTTTGCATGTGCGTGATAGATCCCAAACTAGGAGTGGTCCAAACATGAATGTGCACGGTTTGGAAACACTGGGTGTAAGCCTGAAGAAAAAACAGAAAATGCAGGTAGCATTTGCACTATATATGTTTATGTTGGTGTCAGTGATTATGCCCGGTCCACTTTTATAACATTCATGTACAGGAGTAAGCCAACAATTTCAGTACATCATTTTGGCAGGTAGCATTTTGTTTCAAAGAGAAAACACTATTTTTCCTGTTAACTCAACATGCTTTGTATGTGATTAGGTCACTTTAAAACATTCAAGGTCATATCCACACTAGTAGATAATCTGGATTGTGAATTGGTTTATTCTGTCCACACTCAGCCACTAATCCACATCAGTTCAAATGAAGTCCACTTGAAGGACGGTCTACAGTAGTTCACTTTACTTTAGTTTGGTTTACATCAGTCTGGTTTCTAGTGCATACAGGCAAATCAGTTTCTAGTCTGTGTGAGGCCAATTTTGCTACCATTTGCCCTAATCCTGCCCACCAAATATAAGTTTTTGCAGCACAGTAAATTCAGATCAAAAACTAAGTGTGGACAGCCAAATCACACTATACTGAATAAACTGATTTAGACTTTTGTAAAGCAAACTACCCATGCAAAGCATGTTACATCCAGACTTAGTGAGCTAGTTTAGTGTAAATCCGATTTAGATGCGAACCAAGTGCAGATAAGGCCCAATATACCTGGCTTTGGTTATGAGACCATTAATATCATGTATCATACTGAAGGTAAAGTGTTCAATTTGTATGATCAGATACTTTGCTTATCCCTTAAGCTAGCATATATTTTTAGTGAATCGTGAGCTTATGCGATGGCGCAGCATCATCTGTCCACCGTTGTCCGTACGTTAACCCATGCTATCTCAAAAAGGGTTGGAGCTAGCATCACCAAATTTTATGCAAAAACTCAGTCATCTTAACAGCTCTATCTGATTTTGCTTATTTTTTTGCTATCTGCATTTACTTAGATTTTATAATGAAAAAGCTAAAAAACCTTAAAAAATCTTCTTCTACAAAACTGTCAAGCCAAATTGTTCAATATTTCACAGGAATAATCTCTGAAACCATCTCTCTCAAGTTTGTTGGAATGGTTCCAGTTTGGTGAATTTTGGCAAAGTTACAGGAATTTGAACCTAGTCATCTGTCCAAAAAAGCATACTAAAATGACAATCTCAGGAACGGCAAGAGCTATCATCACCAAATTTTATGCCAGTGATGGTCACCTGACTCATATTTGAAATTGAGGTATTGGTGGTGCCATCTGCATCAACCTTTTTTGTACCAGGGTCATTGGTCATCAGTACATTAACCCATAATTTCTCAGGAATGGTGGGAACTAGCATCCCCAAATTTTATGCAAAACTCTGTCACATATCAAACATTGTGGGATTTAGCTTTTTGTGGCACCACCTGCATTTACTAACATTTTACAAGGAAAAAGCTAAAAAAAACTTTGAAAATCTTCTTCTCTGCATCATTCAGCCAAACTGTTTTATGTTTCACAGGAGTGATCCCAGATATGAGCTCTCTCAAGTTTGTTCAAATGGTTTGGGTATGATGTATTTTGGCTGAGTTACAGGAATTTTAACTTAGTCATTTGGCTAAATAAGCATACTAACATAACAGTCTGAGAAACTTCAGGTGCTAGCATCACCAAGTTTTGTGCAAATTTTGGTCCATGACTCATATTTAAAATTGCATTTTTTTGTGGCGCCACCTACATAGACCTCATAGATGGGCAAAAACCTCATAATTGTAGCCTCTTTAAACTTTGTTTTGAACTTGTTTTATGATGAAGCTGTCTAGCTGAATCATTTAATTTTCACAAGAATTATCCTAGGGTAGGGTTCTTTCAAGTGTAGAAGAATAGATTGTGTTCATTGATTTTTGGTAGAGTCATAGATAGCTGAAGTTGCTCTTGTGGCTATAAGTAAGCCTATTTCAAACTGAGGGCTGCAATAGTCTTCTTCTGCAAAACTGTTGTTTCAACTTCTGTGACATTGCCCAAAAATGATTCTTAGAAGGCCTTTGTTCAAGTTTACTGAAATGATTTTTGGCAGAATTATTTGACCTTTAACAATGAAAGGACTGCATCTTATATTATTCTAAACATTTTGATAAAAACATCTGATATGTCAGCTTGAAAAAAAGTATTAACGCCAAAGTCTTTCAGTAAACAGATTTATCAACAGGCCAAGATTGTGTCTGTATCTATAAATAGCTTGGCAGGCTGCCAACTATTTCAGATTTGGCAATAAGCCAAAGGTCAGTCTGGATCTATTTACAGCTTTGGCAGACTGACAACTGTGTCAGATTATGCAACAGGTCAAGAGTTCACTCAGTGCACCCAGGTACAGGTCAAGAGTTCACTGAGTGCAGCTAGGTGCAGGTCAAGAGTTCACTCAGTGCAGTAGCTGGAGCCAGCAATTCTTTCCAATTCACTGGGGGCAACTGCCTTTCTCACCTAAGCCTGGTTAGCCCAGTGCACCTGACTCGAAATAAGTTTGATGTATTAGCCTGATATTTTGACCTGTCCATGCATCTTTGATGGCTTTCTCGTTCAAAAGACTGGTGTCACCACCTATAATGACTTTTGCACAGTGTATGTGCCTGGTTATTTCTCAGGTTTCTCATGTTTGTGTAATTGGATTTTGTTCAAAATGTTTAGTATTTGCATAGTTCATGTACATATTACACATGTCTTTAAAAAGTAATGGTCCAGCATTGAAGCATTATACCTGGTGTAAATGCCACTGCACAGGTTCGCATTAGGCCTGTAGGCCTTGTTAAAATATTTCTCAGTCTACTGGCTTCTGTGGCCCAGGGGTGAAGCAAAAGGCTCAAAAGCCGGGAGATCACAAATTTGAATGTCAGTGGAGGTGGTGACATCCTTGGTGAGCGCTCTGCATGCCTTTTGGGAAGGCTGTGCTCAAAGGCTGTGTATCACTCACAAAAGAGTGCGCCTTTCAGGACTTCCTCGGTGGTATGACCCACAATGGGTTTGATTTTTCACCAAGGGCCTGCAGGTGCAGAAATCAATGAGCCTGGTTTACACCAGGATATAAAAGAAAGGAAGCGGGTTATACTGTCCTGTCACGAAGTCTGAAACTGGAATTCTTCAGGTGTACATATATTTAGTTAAGCTAGCAAAAAAAAAATGTTAAGACTCAATCTGGCCACCCTTATTTGGGTTTCTCAGGATGTCATTGTTGTGATTTATTTGTTCATCATTTGCATTATCCAGTTTAAAAGGAAAGAACAAAAGGAGTTTGATGACCTGACTTGCAAACAGACGGGCACCATGCCCCTTAATTAAACAATTGCTCTTGGTTATTATTTTCTAATTAAGATGAGCTTGTCCAGTGTTCCAGTTTTTAACATATTTTTAATGGCAAATAAAATTACAAGTGGTGTGGTCAGTCTAATGTAGAAAAGGGATCAGTAAATTATTTAAAGTGATAATTTCTATAATGCAGGGTTTCTGTTACAAGCAGGTTTAGTGCTGCATTGTGTCTTGGTGTTTCCATGTGCACATATATATGTGTGAAAAATTGCTCATATGATTTTGTAACTGGAGTGTTTCCATGTGTCTGTCAGTGTATGTATGTTTATGAGTGAAAATCACCACAGGAGCGATTTTCACCCATAAGGCCTGCCTCATTTGGGGTTAAATGATGTCTATTCGCCGTCTTTTTGCGGAAGACCTGCTATATCCACTGTACAAATATATGTCTCCAAGTTCACGCATATATGCGCACATGGGAATACACCTATTTTTTCATGCTTATGCACATTAGCATATACATGCACCTTAGAACACAGCCTGAGACCCATAACAATGATGTTTTAAGACCCACTACGCAGATGATGAGGGGCAGATGATGAACCTGTTTGAGGATGAAGAAGAAGATATAGAGGAAGATGAGGAAGATGACAGTGATGAAGATTTCCAAGGGTGTGTACCAGATTCACAGCATGCATCAACAAATGCTTCCACTGTGCCTTCATAGTAATACCAAATTTCCCACTAGATACCAGCACCAGATGCACAGCTTATTTATTTTTTCCATGATAATGTCTTTCATATTACTGAATTTGCCACCAGATATCAGCTCAAGTGGCTGTTCATTCTAACACTACATATGCACAAATTAAAAAGATCATGCAACTATATCCTGTTCCCAGTTAGTCTCTCTTTTGCTAGAGCCCACCTGCATATATTCTAATATTCTACTACTAATATTCTTTTTTAGGTGTTTATTTGATATTTAATTGAGCCCAATGCTGCATACTATATATTATATGAAATACTTTGTCCTAAAGTTTCTTTTCTGATATTTTCATTGAAAAAATAAGATTGTTCGATAGCATTACATCCTAGATGTAATTTAATACTTAATTTGTTGGCAAAATGTAATATATTTCTCATATGGAAATATTTGACTTAAAGTTGTAATACTGTGACACAAGACTTTTTTCCGTTACAATTCTCACCTGTATATGTCTTTGTCTCAGGTACAGTGTGGAGAACGCTTATTTAGATGAAAAAGAAGATGCCTGTGTGTCCTTGGGAGAAATCGCTGAAAATACAGGGCGAGTCTTGGTTGTCTATCAAGATCAGTAATGTATTTATATACACTAGTTTCTGTGTGGACACAATTCCATGCGTTAAAAGAGGCCACTTCTTCCATTTAAAATATGTTAAATTTTGATATATTACGTCAAATGTATTATTCTAATATATTTGTAAATAGAAAACTATTTTTTTGCAGTATTTATAGACGAGACCTTGATACAAGTGAAATTTTTAAATATTTTACTGTTTAGAAAATATGATAATCATTAGTAAAGTGATAAACAGTAGAAACATTAATATCTTGCATTCCTCTAGGAAAATCATCACAAAATATGTTTAACCTTGAATTACAGAAGTATCAACAGCAATCTCCATAAAAAAATGAATTCTCCTTTGTACAGTGGACTTTTATTCACTGATGTAAGTTTTGCACCATTTTAGGGCTGCTTTCTTGCCTTACATGGAGACATCTTATTCAGAAGTATCACATCTAATAGACCACCCTGCCCCCTGCATCAGGAAGGGGGCAGCCACTGCGCTGTGTTCATTCTGCTGTGCTGTATACCAAGTGGAGAAGGAAGACCCATCAGATGCCACAAAACATGGTAAAGCAGTCTCCACACATGCCAGGAATTGTAGGAATGTAGGCTCCATACATAGCAGGAATTGTAGGAATGTAGGCTCCATACATAGCAGGAAATGTAGGAATGTAGGCTCCACACATAGCAGGAATTGTAGGAATGTAGGCTGCACACATAGCAGGAAATGTAGGAATGTAGGCTCCATACATAGCAGGAAATGTAGGAATGTAGGCTCCTCACATAGCAGGAATTGTAGGAATGTAGGCTCCACACATAGCAGGAAATGTAGGAATGTAGGCTCCTCACATAGCAGGAAATGTAGGAATGTAGGCTCCACACATAGCAGGAAATGTAGGAATGTAGGCTCAACACAAAGTAGAAATGTAGGAATGTAGGCTCCACACATAGCAGGAAATGTAGGAATGTAGGCTCCACACATAGCAGGAAATATAGGAATGTTGGTTCCACACATAGCAGGAAATGTAGGAATGTTGGTTCCACACATAGCAGGAAATGTAGGAATGTTGGCTCCACACATAGCAGGAAATGTAGGAATGTTGGCTCCACACATAGCAGGAAATGTAGGAATGTAGGCTCCACACATAGCAGGAAATATAGGAATGTTGGTTCCACACATAGAAGGAAATGTAGGAATGTAGGCTCCACACATAGCAGGAAATGTAGGAATGTAGGCTCCACACATAGCAGGAAATGTAGGAATGTAGGCTCCACACATAGCAGGAAATGTAGGAATGTAGGCTCCACACATAGCAGGAAATGTAGGAATGTAGGCTCCACACATAGCAGGAAATGTAGGAATGTAGGCTCCACACATAGCAGGAAATGTAGGAATGTAGGCTCCACACATAGCAGGAAATCTAGGAATGTAGGCTCCACACATAGCAGGAAATCTAGGAATGTAGGCTCCACACATAGCAGGAAATGTAGGAATGTAGGCTCCACACATAGCAGGATATGTAGGAATGTAGGCTCCACACATAGCAGGAAATGTAGGAATGTAGGCTCCACACATATAAGGAAATGTAGGAATGTAGGCTCCACACATATCAGGAAATGTAGGAATGTAGGCTCCACACATATCAGGAAATGTAGGAATGTAGGCTCCACACATAGCAGAAATGAAATATGTAGGCCCTTTTACAGAGCAAGAAAGTATTATTCTAGGCTCAAGACATACCAGTAAATGAATGAATGTAGCCTCCTTAGAGAATAAGAAATGTAGTATTCTAGGCTCCACACATAACAGGAAATTTAGGAACATAGCCTCCATAGAGAAAAAGAAATGTAGTGAATGACTCCTCTAATACCAGGGATGTAAAATGTAGGCTCCATATACTGCAAGAAATGTAGTATTCTAGGGACCACACACACCAGGAATTGTAGCCTCCAATTGAGAATAAGAAATTCTAGGCTCCACACATACCACAAAATGTAGGAATTTAAGTTCTACATAGAATAAGAAAGTATTTATGTAGGTACATTGCAGAGCAGGATATATAGTTATGTAGGCCCCATGCAGAGCAGGAATGTAGAAATATAGACTCAAAGCAGAGCAAGAATATTATTCATGCAGACTCTTTGCAGAAGAGGAAATTTAGTAATATGGGCTCCATTCAATTTTATGCTCCATATTGTATAGATATATTGTCCACACAATAGTTCAGCCAAATCAAGCCTATTAGAAAGGGGGTCTTGCCAAAGTTTAAAGATATCATGGCATTACAAATGCAAGGCATTTCTTGTTTTTACTATTTTTTAAATACTGTTTTCTCTTTTTCAGAACACATAATTTTCAGTCACTATAAGAATGATGTAATGTAAATGAGACTTCATTTAACAACTTGCAGTTTTTTCTCCTATCATCAGCTGTTTAATATTACCCACATGGCTTTAATATTTATTCTAGAATCATTAATATAAAGAATCCTGTGTTGCAGGAAGACAAGCAATGTTAGCCAAGACAGTGCCAGTACTCCTGAAAATAAGCAGGGAAGACCAGGACAGACACGTTGCCATGACAACATTAGAGGGGTTGGCAGACATGTTGGAGAAAATTGGTGAACCTGTACTTGAAGGGGCCAACACTGTTCAAAATATCATGAATGTAGTTATAGAAGTATTGCAGCATAAGGTAGGCATATTTTGACTACATTTAATGTTTTATATTTTAGAGTTATCCTTAAATATGCTTTTTTTTCTCAGCCCATCTGTCTTCATAGTCTATTTGTAGAATATGTTTCATGTGTTAATCGTCAGGGACATAGTATGAGTCAAAGCCTAAACTGTCTAGAGTGCAACTTATTCAAAAAAGAATATATACTTTATACAAATCTGCATTCACTGTCAGTCATACTGTTAAGTTGCATGTATTTTGCATGTTTGTTATGGATTGTGGAAGCCAAACACAGTATGCCCGATTATATATAAATTAACATGGGGTCTTCATTAGGGGGGACAGTAAAACATGGTGGTATGGGTTCCAAGGTCCAGTGATGTAAACACCTCCCTGATCATGCTGCATGTGATCCAAAAGTCACAAACATGGTAATCAGGTCCCATGGTCTGTTAGCTGTGACAACCTGACTCAGTAGGCAATGATAATTGGGCTGGTAAGCCTAACTTGAGTCCTGATACAAGCAATATTGAGGAATGCATTGCAGTTGTTTACCATCATGGTGCATTCATATTGTGGTAAACAGCCTGTACTCTTAACATTTAATACAAATGATGAATTAACACTAGAGAATACATGTGAACTCGCAACCCAAACTGAAACCCGGTCTCTATGGTAAAGAGTCATTTCCTTTATTGCTTACAAGTTGACTGCATTCAGTAACCTGTGCGAGCCATGCCTTTATTCATGCAGTCAGAAATTAAACAAACATGCGGAGGGGCTTACCAATATGCTGAGTTAAAATGGAATTTTTCTCGCTCATGTTTAGTGTTGTTAGAAAGTACACCAAAAAATACTAACGATTTGTATGGATTATGTCAACTGACAGTTTACCTGTAGGCCATGAGGGGTTGTCAAAAAAAAAAAAAGAAAATATTTGCATTCTCATGGGGCCTTATAATGCCTTCCTCAGACCAAGATGTAAGGCACTCTGACACCAGTAATCTGGCTGTAATGTCAGAGGGCTGATACGGCGCAAATGGTCTGTGTACCACAGTTGATATACAGGTTCTGTTCTTTTCTGACAATTCCATTTCATCCCATCCCCCCACCAGTGTCCTGGAGTCTTATTCCACCTGAAGTAAGTCTTCATAAGAGAACTTTTTCAAGATTGTGATATTCGAAAGAGGGAAATTGTGGCAAAAATAAAACCTCATGCATAGGTGAATAGATATTCATATACTTGCCTCATTGACACCTCAAGAACATTGTTTATGCATATAGTTTTGAAAATTGAAATAACAAAAGAGCATTTATATTATAGGTAAATTATAAATAATATCAGTTCTCTTATATTGGCTTTCAACAATGAAAAATGATTTCCATTCCTTTGATGTTTTATTGGGTCTTTGTCCAATTCTTGAGATTTTACAGGATATTAAGATCATGGAAAACTGTCCTGTTCATGATCCACCCATGACAAAATAATTCATATTCTGATCAAATCTGTGTGGGTATCTGCATCACAAGATCACAAAAATAGAATCTGAATAAGGAAGCAATCACAAAAATTGAACTTCGCGATTACAATTATAAAGCCAGCCTCATTAAGTATTGAATCTACAGAATTGATTATCATTTTCAAGCAGCCATTGAGTGGTTGCATACACAGTACTTAATTATGAATTATACTTTGCCTGTATAGGTTGCCTGCCAGGACTGTTTTGAAGATTACTTTGATGAGGTTCTTTGGTCTTACAATTCTATTTACATTTTGAGCTGTTCTTTTGCTGTTTGCAGGTTTTGTTTGATCTTTGTAATTTGAGAGCTTTTCAGCTTCTGCTAAGATATTTATATTTGACCACCACTTACAAATCCTTTCAGTATTAATAATGTGTTTAATAAAATTTCATTTGATATTACCTGTCTGATAAGTTATCAGTGGTAAGAATCGGTTGAAAAATTGTAATCAATGATTGAAAGATATAAAACAACGATTGATTGATTATCAATTGATTATTGTATGTACTATCTATATTATTGGGAAATATGCTGGATAGAATTAATATTACTATGAATAAACTATTGACCAACAAATTTCAGTCTAACTTGTACATCAAGCTGAAAGGTCATGGTAATGGCAGGGTTGTTGACACTTATTGTTTGCACAAGGTTAAGTTTTAATGGTTTAAACCTTTTTGTGCCCGATCTTTCTTATATCTCAGACTGAAGATTAATATTTCATCTGGATAATATGACTTCTTTTAATGTGAATACATAATCTTTTATGTTGGATATGCAAAAATACAGTCATGTAGAACAGCAATTTCATATTGCTATAATGGGTGTTACAGTTACACTTCAGTTGCTTATCAGCGCCATCTGGTGTACATTTGAAGAAACAATAATTCTAAGTGAGATGTTCATTCAAGAAAATTATTTTGTACTCCCCATAAAAAAAATACATGTTATTGTAATATCTTACAGAATTGTGTTTTTCATACCACAGTTATTGATTATCATTACATTTGTTCTTGATCAGAGTTCCAACATGCCTAAAAAATCCTTGACAAACCTTAAGAATGGTTCATGTATTTTCATGTCTTTGAAAAAATCAAAGTTAAAGGCTTTGAATTTCATTCTAATGGCTAGCTCTGCCAAACCAAGGGAGAAATTCTTGTAACAAAACTAATGTATGAATGGATGATTAAAAGAAAAAACAACAAAAATGTGGGTGGGCCAGACAGCTGAAGGGTAATTGTATGAGTCTTGTTGACAATTGAGTCTCAAGTGGCATTGATAAATCACATTAGTTCTTGTTATTGTGACCAGGTGGCACTGAAAAGTCATTAGTTCTTGTTATTGTCACTAGGTGGCACTGTTGAATTATACTAGTTCTTGTTTTTTTTGCCAGGTGGCATGCCAAGACCCTGAGGATGTTGATGTTGAGCTTGAGGACCAGGAGGCCGAGTATGACTCATTGTTACTTGAGCATGCTGGAGACATCGGACCTCGTGTAGCCAAACATGTCGGTGGCCAAGCGTTCTACCCATATTTTGCCACCATTGTTCCAGAACTTCTGAAGAAGTTGGTAAGTCAAATGGAATCTGTGCTACTTCACCTAATGTGTTCTCATAACCACAGGATTTTAAAACCACCAAAGTAGTCTCAATTATTACCTGCCAGTGTCCTTATATCCCCACTCCTGACCTCTGATGGGCACTTGGATTTGACCATATATGTCTGTCTCCCCACCTGCCTGTCTCTCTGTGTGAAAGTGCCCTTATCTTCATGCAGGGAGATGTGCGTCATGTATGTATCTGACTTTGGGAACATTTTAGATATATATACACATTTGTAGTTTATGGATTTGATGCTGATTGTAATCTTTCTTAACTGATTATTTCATAGAAGTCAACTCTTTTTTCCAGAGCACTTACCCTTTTTTTGTGGTCATTAACCTTTTGGCAGGACTGCCACACAAGTTCAGCACATTAAGCATTATGCCGCCATGCTGTAGAATCATTTTCTCCAACAGGTTAATAAAAAGGCTCCAGATTAATGAGATTATACTTTATTTGTAGAAGAAGAACAGTGACGTAGCTGAGAAGTCCTTCGCTGCCGGAACATTAGCAGAAATGATCCACGCGAGTGGGGCAGCGACTGGTCCTCTGGCTCCTCACTTATACACCACTCTGATGGGCTTTATCCAGGATGAAGACTCAGAGGTCCGCTCCAACTCCATCTTTGGTGTTGGTGTTCTAGCAGAAGCTTGCAAATCAACAATGTCACAGTATCCCTTGTACTGGTAACGAGAAAACATAGAGAGTATACTCTAACAATATCAGTAAAGGTATTAAAATCATTACCATTTCTAACATTTAAGGGATATGCCTCTGGCCCAGCAGGAGGACTGTGTTCATTATACAAGAATAATATGTTACCATTGAGACTTGAGGATTTTAGTTTTATAAGCACAAGGTAAGGAATAATTCCGCAGTCATCACCTGTACCTGTAATTAAGGAATTAGATATCAAAATTTCTCCATTTTTATTGTACGACGGCTATGATGGGACATTTTATAGTATAGCCATGGTCCATCTGTCTATCCATTAACTTTTATTGTTGCCATGATAACTTACCAGGGCTCTGATGGATTTTCACAAAACTTACCATTACTACTAACCAATAGATAATTTCATCTGAGTTTGATTATGGGCAAAATCCATGCATATTTAATGAGGTCAGAGGTCGCAAGATATGTGACGGTGTATTATGCACTATTTGTGGTGTTCTTGTTGCCATTGAGGCAGTGATTGGGAGCAAAGGTTCAGTTCCTAGGCCCAACAAGTAACTGCTAGGCTGTGCATGTTTTCCGCTTCTCACTGCTGGCCTTGCATAAGATCTCATGTTAGCTGTAATTCCACAGTGTGTACA
Source organism: Sipunculus nudus (assembly GCA_026874595.1). Lineage (NCBI taxonomy): Eukaryota > Metazoa > Annelida > Sipuncula > Golfingiida > Sipunculidae > Sipunculus > Sipunculus nudus. The sequence goes on along the minus strand of CM049316.1, from coordinate 64,160,194 downwards.
GGTCTAAAACCCTTTATCAAGAAAGTGTTTTGTTCCACTTGTACGTTGGAGACTAGTAGTAAACATAAAGACCATGACAGTTCTTGTCAGTAATTAAAAACAAAAAAATCTGAGCAACTTATCTGAAGGATTTCATATTTGCAGGATCTGCAGTTTCTATTATCAGTATTTGTTTGTTATAATATTTAAAGTGACTTAAATAATGAGGTAATTTTCCCAGTAGAAAGCTTTCTATTCATAAAGGCTATATTCTTTATTCAGTATAGCAGTTCAGTTTCAGATCTCAGACCTGATTTATGCCTTTCAGTTAATAATTGAGAAGAATAATTAAGAATAAAATCAATCAGCTTGCCTTAACTTATCAAGACATTTCCCTCAGATCTTGAAGGAGTTTTTTGACATCCTGCATCGTGAGAGCGACAGACGTGTTATTGATAACATCTGTGCTGCCTGCTGTCGTTTGATTATGACGGCTGAAACCACAGTGCCAACAGACCAAGTGAGTACTAGAGGTGTGCCAGTAATTAGATTACTGTATATTCTTAATCAGATCGTAAAGAATTAAATGAATACTAGTTTCTGAATTTCTGTTTAAAACAAGTAAAAAGCAGTAAATTGTTTTTTGTTGCTGCTTGGACCAGTGATCTACCAGAGTCGCAAGTGAGCGATAATACCAGAACTTAAGAATATATACCGTATATTTCATCATTTATGTCTACTTTGTCATGTATTTGTGAATAACTGTTGTCTTGTAGTGTAGTTCCCGGGTCTGTTTACCTTGGCAAATCAGGCATGCAGTTAGCACCATATTTTTCACAGGCCTAAGATAATATTGCCAAAACATTTAAGCAGTCCCACAGGAGTCCCCGTGGGTATAGGTTTTCTCAGGCTATATTGCAACTTTCAGCAAATTGGCAATTTCACAGCTAGTGAAAATTGTATATTGTCACCCCAGCTAATGAAATTTTGCAATTTAGAATTTATTAAGTAAAAAGAATAAGAAAATACCATTTCCAAACTGATTCAGATTCTGAATCGATTAAGAATGAGTTGTCGTTTTCTGTTATAATCAATTAATTGGTTGCTTTACTGCACAATTGATCACAAATTATTATGTATGCACATGCAAAATAGTTGTATTATCTAGAAAAGAAATATTTTAATTCTGTTGGAGATGTAAGAAAGATGGGACAAAAAGTCGAGAACAGAATTTAAATTGAATCTTGTGCAATGAACTAGTGTCAAAAAGCTTGACTTTTCAATATGATTTACAAGTTGGATTGAATCTACCCAGTCAATGTAACAGGTTTAATTCTGTGCTGCAGAATTCTCAGTTATACATACGGTACATAGAATAATTGTATCCCCAGACAAAGTCGGGGGATTCTATGTTTTCATACCGGTCCCGCCGCCGCCGCATATAAATCTTGTTGGCGCAATAACTCAAAAACTATTTCACGGATCTTTACCAAACTTGGTTTATGTAAAGATATAGGTGAGAGGACGACGCCTTTTTAAAATGAGGTCATGACCTTGACTAGGAGAGCGTCCTTGACCTTGAATATTGCCATATATGGTGAAAATCACACAAAATCATTAATATCTCAATAAGGGATGCAGTTGTTGGTCCAAAAATCAACTTGACCAAAGACCTTGGATAGTAATGTCATGTACCAGAAACAGGTGGTGCCACCTGTTATTCTTTTATTTGTTTTCGTGCCGTTTAATACCCCCATCATTGCTACTTGACAGTACTGTCAGCATTTTAAGTCAAAAACTAATGGACAGATTTCTTTCATATTATGCATATACATAGACATGGGTTATGGGATGATGTATATATAAATTGGGGTCATGACCTTTCCTATTAGATTGGCCTTGACCTTGAATATTGATACAAGATGGGGGGGTTGTAGGGAATGTCCCCACCTGTATCACATACGGCTGCTGATGCACATGGCAGACAATGTTCCAAGACCAATTTGATGATAGAAGTCTTTATTCAATAGCAAGCGGTCTGGGACAGTCTCTCTCTCTGAGAAAGCCGCCCAGCCTCCCTGAATCTCTGACACTCAGTGCGCACTACAGATAGTTTTGTTACAGAGCTTTCACATGACATATGAGACGTTCATATCCATATTTCTGCATTTCGTCATAAAAGCTAAACCTTATTGGATGACTCAAAGTAGGTCACAATTACATCAGAGTTTTAAGTGTTCCTCCTACCTTTCGTGAGATCTGATTGGACAAAAGTTCTATGGAAAATCCCAAGTCTGACCTGACATACATCCAGTTATAGACTGACCTACAAGTCCTATTTACAGACTCATATAAACATAATCTGCCTGCCTCATCATAGAAACCAATTTAGAGCTATTTTGGGAGAGAACATTTAGGCTCTACAAACATACTGAATTGCCATTAGATACTTGGTCGTCTGATGAACATTAATTTCCTTTGGCTCTGTCTGAATATCAGAACAGACTGAAACCAAGATTGATTTTTATTGTTTCTGAATGATTTTAGATCTTAATTAATGAAATATTGAAATATTCCTTTAAATATGTGTTAAGTCACATATACACCCTTTCTCACTCCATAACATATCCCTCTGGTATTCAGAATGAGGCTCTGGCCTCATCGGCTAAGTCAGAGAAAAATGAGTTATTTCAAGAAGGATAACCGGAATGTAGATGACAGAAATACATAGTGTGTAAAGATCAAGATATACTGCATAAGTCTGAATTAACTGCGAGAACAGTAGTCATAACAGTGGATAGAACTATATATTTGGCTAGCACTACTGAAAATGTGATCGATATATGTCTGTAGAGAGTAAGGGATTACATCACTGAGGTGTTATAGATTACACATATCAATATAGATGTGAAGTACATGAACATATGTCACAGTTCCAGATGTAACAATGTAAGGAATAAAGTAGTGCATGTTTAAATTGATATGAGTACAACAACAATGCTTAAGCTGTCCTAAATAAGCTGAGAACAACATATATAATTCTATAGCTATACCTATATGTTCTAAAGACAATTTTTTTTGTGAATTGACAATCCTAAACATTATCTAGAAGATAAAATGCTGATTTGTAATAAAATCATGAACAACATCGCAACTATGATGACATTATTTGACATCCTAATATAAGCAGTACAGCAGCAGATTATATATGTATGACAGCATCTAATTATAAGTAGAATCAATAAATAAATATCTTAATAGATATGATTATAGCATCATACACAGATTATACAAGTACTGTGCATACTGAATAAGCAATGGAATAAGTCAAAGTATGTGAACCATTTGAACATACAGTAAGTGATGTTACATAAAGATGTTCTGTAGAACAGCAATATGCATTACCAATTATAACAAGTGAATTAGCAATGCCTGTAGCTAAACATACAATTCCTATGGGAAAAGTGATCATGAATTCCTAACCTGACAAAGTTTATACTCTTGAGCCTAAGAGCTTAACATATACACATGTACATGACTATCTGCTCTGTGTGTTGATCAGTACCAATGATTCAAAATACATCTTGGCTTTCATACTTGCCATTGGGACAAGTTGAATTGTGAATAATGGAAGGTTGATTTGCTAATTATCTTTTAGCAAACACAACTGGTGTACCTAACCAGTGTACAAGTACATGACAGAATGATGTCATTCCTAACGACAGAGGAATGTTGTACATATATTCCCATTTATTACCCATTTTCTGTGCAGGAGCAAGGCGAAATATGTGTGAAAATGTGATGATAATGAAAATAAATCCCTGACAGTTGCATGTATCAATCTAGACCATATGGATTCCCCATCTTGTATCATATACGGCTGCTGATGCACATGGCAGACAATGTTCCAAGACCAGTTTGATGATAGAAGTCTTTATTCAATAGCAAGTGGTCTGGGACAGTCTCTCTCTCTGAGAGAGCCGCCCAGCCTCCCTGAATCTCTGACTCTCAGTGCGCACTACAGATAGTTTTGTTACAGAGCTTTCACGTGACGTATGAGACGTACATATCCATATTTCTGCATTTCGTCATAAAAGCTGAACCTTATTTGATGACTAAAAGTAGGTCACAATTACATCAGAGTTTTAAGTGTTCCTCCTACCTTTCGTGAGATCTGATTGGACAAAAGTTCTATGGAAAATCCCAAGTCTGACCTGACATACATCCAGTTATAGACTGACCTACAAGTCCTATTTACAGACTCATATAAACATAATCTGCCTGCCTCATCATAGAAACCAATTTAGAGTTAATTTGGGAGAGAACATTTAGGCTCTACAAACATACTGAATTGCCATTAGATACTTGGTCGTCTGATGAACATTAATTTCCTTTGGCTCTGTCTGAATATCAGAACAGACTGAAACCAAGATTGATTTTTATTGTTTCTGAATGATTTTAGATATTAATTAATGAAATATTGAAATATTCCTTTAAATATGTGTTCAGTCACATATACACCCTTTCTCACTCCATAACAATATTACCATATATGGTGAAAATTACACAAAATCATTAATATTTCAAGAAGGGATGCATGGATTGGTCCAAAAATCAACTTGATCGAAGATCTTGGATAGTATTGTCATATTCCAGAAACAGGTGGCGCCACCTGTTATTCTTTTACTTGTTTTTGTGCCGTTTAATACCCCATCATTGCCACTTGACAGTACTGTGAGCATTTAAAGTCCAAAACCAATGGACAGATTTCTTTCATATTATGCATATACATAGATATGGGTTATGGGATGATGTTTATTTAAATTGGGGTCATGACCTTTCCTATGAGAGTGGCCTTGACCTTGAATATTGCCATATATGGTGAAAATCACTCAAAATCATTAATATCTGGTAACTGGTAGTGCCACCTGTTATTCTTTTACTTGTTTTTCATGCCATTTAATACCCCATCATTCCCACTTAACAGTACTGTGAGCATTATAAGTCAAAAACTAATGGACAGATTTCTTTCATATTATGCATATACATAGACATGGGTTAGGGGATGATGTATATTGAAATTGGGGTCATGATCTTTCCTATGAGAGTGACCTTTTCTTTGAGTATGGTCTGATATTAATTGTCGCTGAAGATGGGGGGGGGGCCTATTCTTAAAGGGGGGGGGGATTAATTGTCTGGGGATACTATGGCACCTGCGGTGCCAAGAAATATCTAGTTGTTATTGTCCCCCACTTCCTCATAAAGGGGGACATTGATTTGGGTTTGTCTGTCCCTCTGTCTGTCTGTCCAACAGGTTTTCATTTCCCTGCGATAAAATTCAATTTTGGTCAGTGATTGCTCTTATGCATACCTTGGTTGGGAATGGTTTTAGAGTGTCTGCCTGAACATTTATTATCTCTAGCTCCAAATCAAACAAAAATGTTCTCTTTTGTTCCCAATTTACAACACTAATACTGATATGTTGAGACATCTTCAGGGGACAATAAAAACTAAAACACAGCCACTATGACATGTTGAGACATCTTCAGGGGAAAATAAAAACTAAAACATATTGAAAAGGCAAGCATGAAGATCACAGAAAGTTAATATAACAAGAGGAAGAAGTGGGGGACATGAGTTCCACAAATTTACTTGTTTCTTTCAGTAATTGAGCATGATTTTACAACCAATTCCTGCCACTGTATCATGCTTTATTCAGAATATCATTCATTCAGTGCAAAACAAATCAAGTATTATAGAGAATGTCTTCAAACATATAAAGGAGCACTCATCTTTATATGAGCTAGGCTTTACAGATCAGTCCCATGACCCATAGGTCATTTCTTAATATTTTTGTTATCCAGTGCTGATCAAACTGAGGACCAATAAATTCCATTCCTCAAATAAATCAGATAACTTATATCTGAATTGACCACTGTATGGTTCATCAAACTGTCATTACCGGTAGGACATCCTGCTGTAATTAATATAAGAAAGAAAGTTAAGTACAAACTTTTATAAAATTTTAACTGTTTCTTCATGTGACTTAAACAAATATATAATTACACAAACAAGTCTGATCACTCGGTATGGGAATTGAACCAATAACCTTCCCATTGCTGGTTGTTTGCAATCAGAAGGTCATGGGTTTGATTCCCATATGGAGTGATCTGACTTCTGTGTATTATGTTCTATATCTGTATACAATGAACCAGCATGGCTATTCATACATCTCAATATAAATATGATTTGAACAAAGAAGGTAATTTTGAATTGTTTGTACTTACAGGTTCTGCCAGTGGTGCTACAGTGTCTCCCTCTAGGGGTGGACATGGAAGAAAATGAGACTGTGTACAAATGCCTCGTGGAAGTCTACAAAGCCAAACCAGAACTAGTGAGTCTTAAAGTGGTATTCATATAACACATAATTTGACATTCTGTAATCACTGTATGCTAGATACAAATATGGTGCCTAATTTTTACATAGGGAGCTAAGGGATATTTTGATGTTATTTTCATTGCTTGGTTGAGTTTGGTGACTTTCAAAAATGTCACAGTTGGATGCTGAGTCCAGCAAGTAAAATTGAAGGCATTTTTATTTACTGCTAGGACCACTTGTGATGATACAGGGAAACTCCACAATAATCACCACCTTGGGGATTGACCAAAGTGGTCTTAGTTTGGGAGTGGTTGTATTTGTGAAATTCTAAGTTACCTCCAGGGATCATATATTTGGGACCAAGAATTATGAGTAATTATGAGTACAAATTAACATTTTTCAGGACATTTTGTTTGGGGAAATAATCTTTTAAAGTAATTTTACTATTATGAATATTATTTATATAAATTATATGAAGACAGATAATGAGAATATTTATAATAAAAACATTTTTGTTTTCAGTTACTCCAAGGTCTCCCACAGCTCCTTGGGGTTTCAGTACAGGTGTTTGGTAAAAAGCAGCTAAAACCAGGTCAGTACACATGTCATTACAAATATCTTCTATGATTCATAAATTACAAACATTATACTAGAGCTTCATTGGTATTTTTTGTATGTAATCTACAAGACCCATATCTTAGTTTAAAAGACGAAAGGGAAAAGATTGATAGGAGCGTCAATATATGGGGGATATTCAGTGCATTCATCCTCCCTGCTATTCAGATAATAATATGTGTATATTCGAAATGAAATGGATCAATTTTAGAGTTCTAGACCTGAGTTCAGTTTATGGGTTTACTATGAAATATAATATATCTAAACCTGGTTAAGAATTAACCTATTTTGGAATACTGGAAACATAATACCTTATTTTGTAAAACCTTATATTTAATTGCAGTAAAGGTTTATTTTTATATATATATATATATATATATATATATATATATATATATATATATATAAAGTTATCCCCCATCCACGCTTGAAGATAAATAAATGCCACTGAAGATTGATATTATAAATAATAACATATATTTTCTGTTACCTGTAAATCAAAGAGTGCCATTATAATATTAAATCTTTCTTATTTTTGCCTATAGGAGACAAGAATCTGCTTGTTCTCGTTAAGATGTAGATGTATTAAATAATAAATATGATAATGGGTATATGATGTTGGCTAACTGGATGGTAGTCAGGGGATACTATGATTTCAAGCCGGTCCTGCTGCCACCGCAGCATATAAATCTTGTTGGCACTATAACTCCAAAAATATTTCACAGATCTTTACCAAGCTTGGTATATGTATAGATATGGGTGAGGGGAGGACGCCTATTTAAAATGAGGTCATGACCTTGACTAGGAGAGTGACCTTGACCTTGAATAGGTCCAATTTTAGGGAAAATCACACAAATTCTTAAATATCTCAAGAAATCTTGCATGGATTGATCCCAAAATCAAGTTGATGGAAGATCATGGATAGGGTTGTCATGGTCCAGAAACTGGTGGCACCACCTATTATTCTTCACTTGTTTTCATGACTTTTAATACCCCCAAAATTGCTACTTGACAGTACTGTGAGCATTATAAGTCAAAAACTAATGGACAGATTTCTTTGATATTATGCATATACATAGATATGGTTTATGGGATGATGTTTATTTAAATTGGGGTCATGACCTTTCCTATGAGAGTGGCCCTGACCTTGAATATTGCCATAAATGGTGAAAATCACACAAAATCATTAATTTCTCAATAAGGGATGCATGGATTGGTCCAAAAATCAACTTGACCGAAGTTCTTGGATAGTAATGTCATGTAATGGAAACAAGTGGCGCCACCTGTCATTTTTTTTCTTGTTTTCCTGCTGTGTAATACCTCTATCATTACCACTTAACAGTACTGTGAGCATTATAAGTCAAAAACTATCAGACAGATTTCTTTCATATTATGCATATACATGGACATGGGTTATGGGATGATGTTTATTTAAATTGGGGTCATGACCTTTCCTATGAGAGTGGCCTTGACCTTGAATATTGCCATATATTGTGAAAATCACACAAAATCATTAATATCACAATAAAGGATGCATTGATTGGTCCAAAAATCAACTTGACCGAAGATCTTGGATAGTGTTGTCATGTACCGGAAACTGGTAGGGCCACCTGTTATTCTTTTTCTTGTTTTTCGTGCCATTTAATACCCCATCATTCCCACTTAACAGTACTGTGAGCATTATAAGTCAAAAACTAATGGACAGATTTCTTTGATATTATGCATATACATAGATATGGTTTATGGGAAGATGTTTATTTAAATTGGGGTCATGACCTTTCCTATGAGAGTGGCCCTGACCTTGAATATTGCCATAAATGGTGAAAATCACACAAAATCATTAATTTCTCAATAAGGGATGCATGGATTGGTCCAAAAATCAACTTGACCGAAGTTCTTGGATAGTAATGTCATGTAATGGAAACAAGTGGCGCCATCTGTCATTCTTTTTCTTGTTTTCCTGCTGTTTAATACCTCTATCATTACCACTTAACAGTACTGTGAGCATTATAAGTCAAAAACTATCAGACAGATTTCTTTCATATTATGCATATACATGGACATGGGTTATGGGATGATGTTTATTAAAATTGGGGTCATGACCTTTCCTATGAGAGTGGCCTTGACCTTGAATATTGCCATATATTGTGAAAATCACACAAAATCATTAATATCACAATAAAGGATGCATTGATTGGTCCAAAAATCAACTTGACCGAAGATCTTGGATAGTGTTGTCATGTACCGGAAACTGGTAGCGCCACCTGTTGTTCTTTTTCTTGTTTTTCGTGCCATTTAATACCCCATCATTCCCACTTAACAGTACTGTGAGCATTATAAGTAAAAAACTAATGGAAGATTTCTTTCATATTATGCATATACATAGACATGGGTTAGGGGATGATGTATATTGAAATTGGGGTCATGACCTTTTCTATGAGTGTGGTCTGATATTAATTGTTGCTGAAGATGGGGGGCCTATTCTTAAAGGGGAGGAGGGGGGATTAATTGTCTGGCGATACTATGGCACGCAGGTGCCAAGAAATATCTAGTTATATAACATATCCTTATAATATATAAGATTTTAAATATTGCAGCATAGGAGCTGTATCAGTCAACAGATGTATACATGCAGGTTTTCAAGTCTATAAACACATGGAATAAATACAATATTACTTAGATTTAAAGATCTCTGAGTGTTCAACATTCCACAACAGTTTGGGTGAGGATGTCTCCAATCCCAAAATAAAACAGCCTTGTTTTATTCAAGAGGTTTTAACAACACATCTAAATCTCAAACTGCAGGACAATATAAAGTAGCCAAGTTTTGAAATTAAATATTCACAAAATGCCTCTCATTTTTTGTTCGCACATCCCTGTATACACTTCTGAAGGCATTAACTGTGTCGTATCATGACTAATGTCTAGGAATCTAGGAATCATTTATTTTTCTGTTTTATTTTACTGAAAGATTTAGCTTGTCAGCATAAACATATCTGTTTCTTAGTTTTATGGAGCAGTATTTAAAATTGACTAACACATTACCTCTTCTTATACCAGAGATATGCTTGCCATTTGGAGGTTATTCGTAGAAATCTCCCCCTTGATTTAAGCGAGAAGCTAGAATTTATTAACATACACAGATGAACAGCATCTAAAACATTATAGCTGCCGCATGATTCGACTTTTTTATCTTACAGAGATAGAGCAGATCTTAGTGGAGCTTCTTCATGACATTCAGCACAATCACCCAGAGGTGTGGTCTGCAGGGGTCGGTAACATATCACCAGAGGCTGCCGCAGAGCTGTCGCAGTACTTCACTACACTGCAGAATGGACCGCAGGCATAATGGGGCCTGCATATACGGGAAAGCAATCTCAGTGTGTGAACCCCAACTACAGTTGTCCCTGTGTTCAGCAGCCACAGGTCCTGAGCTTCATGTCATCCCCACTAGAGGTCTCTCCTGCATGCTACTTTTAGTAAATAATAGGCCATATTCCACCCCCATTTGGTCCAGCTCCTTTGACCTAATATGACATTTAGGCTATTTTATTGAAGCCAGGGTGGAATATATTCACCAACCAACCACAGAGCAATAGTGATCTATTAGTTTTTAAACAAAAATGCAACAATACTGGCTCTGACCCCTTGTTCCTGACATGCTGGGGCCCTGTTGGGCCGTTCTTTCTTACATCAGATTATAGTTTGAGGATTTGGACATGGTCCCTGAAGACCATAATACTACCCTAATGGATACATATCTGAATGTGTCCCACAAGTGTTTTCATAATTCACATATAACTGCATGAGTATATATAATATCAGGGAAAATAGGAAATAAAGCAAGTTGTGCAATATCAGTTATCTTTTGATAAAGGGGCCCCAGGTTTATTGTAGGAAAGGTATTTCTGGAGCAAAATTATACTAATTTGTGTTCTACATAGTTGTTGTATACATTTGTAAATCCCTTATTTTATACTACACTCCTGATACAGCGGTTATACGCGGCAATCGTCCCAGAGAGCCTACAGTGTAACTGCTGATAGCACAGAGCAAACATTTGAAATCAGACCAGTGAGAGCATAGTATCGCAATGTGCATCAAGCTCCAGTGTGACACCTGCTGTCATTGGCCCGATTACACCAAGACATATGCTCTCATTGGTCTGTTTCTTGGCACTGTGCCAGAACCAGTGTTAAAAATTGGAACTGGATGAACAGTGTGATACCATGCTCTCTTTGGTCTGATAACGATTCTTTGCTCTGTGCCCACCCTGGTGGTCATGCCAAGAGAACCTTGTCATACAAAGCAGCAGTTACAGGATGTCTGGGACAATGGTAGTATACAACCACTGGCTGAGAAGCGTATATTTTGATTTGAGTCATTGTTATGTAAATGTGGTATTAGAGGCCTTAAAGTGCATTTTTGCTTATATTTTAAATGGTGCTACAATGTAACTTATTGCCTGTATGGATTACACATCTAGTTACAGCTTAAATTAAAATATCCAGTCTGTTTACTTAACCTGGAGGTTCTTAGGAAGAAGATTTGTATCTTTTTGTTTACATCAGTGCTGTTTCAGCATGATTTCATTGATTTTCTGTTTTCATCATTTGTGGCCAGAGGGGAATTAATCATCAGTGTAACTGCTGTAATGTATTCAGTTTCAAGAGCAAACATCACACTTTCAGACTATAATTAATACAACTACCGAGATGAAGATGAAGAGTGATACTGCTGTCTCATTATTAAAAATCATTTAGTTTAAATCACCATAATAGATATTGAACACAAATTTTATAACATACAGTTTGTGTAAACAGTCCTCTGCCATTAGTATCATTGATTTAGTTATGAATTTACTCACCAGATGGCAGCAGTTATAATAGGCTAGAATTTCTACCTAGCAACAATCAGATACCTGTTGTAGATGGGACGTACCATGGTATATCCCAAGTCTATCTGCCAGCCTATATAGTGTCTCCAGATAACTTACCTGGGCTTTGATGGATGTTCACAAAACTCTATTAACCAATAGATTATCTTGACCAAGTTTGATTTTAGGCAAAATCCAGGCATATAAAATGAGGTCAGAGGTCACCAGGCGTTTTTGTGGTATTGCAATACCAATTACTTACCAGGAATATGGTGGAATTTTAAGAAACTCAGTAGAAATGTTAACCAATATTATATTTCACCGAAGGTTGATTTTCCAGTAGATCTTTGCATATTTAATGAGGTCATTGATCACCAATCTTTGATGGCACTGTCTGGACTTTCCGAAATCTGATGGATTTTCATGAAACTCATAAATAGTTAAGAATAGAGATTCTCACTGGATTTAAGTATTAAAAAAATCCACACATATTTAATGAGGTCAGACATCACAAGACATTATGCACTCATTTGGGGCTCTCTTTTTTTGTCCCCCCCCTTCCTTGGAAGGAACAGGGGACATTGATTTGGGTTTTTCTCTCTGTCCCTCTTGTCTGTCTGTGTGTCTGTCCATCCATCAGGTTATCGTTTCTGTGCAATAACTTTTCTAAATTGTTTACGATTTCATTCAAACTTGGGTCACTGATTGCTCTCATGCTTACCTTGGTTGGGATTGGTTTAGGAGTGTCTGTCTAACCAGATAATGATACAATATGATGTTTCATTTTTATATGATGAATCAGCATATTTAGTTTCACTAATCACCAACAGGTGTCGCTAGCAATGGACATAAAATACTTGAATTTTTTGCAGTAACTGCCAGGTGCTGCCATACTTTGAGCGTGGTTAAAACTATTTGTACTTAGTCACCAAAGACTTAAAAAACATCCCAGACTTGAAGGTGGAAGCTGGGGACATAAATTCCTTGAATTTGCTTGATTTTATTGTGACTTTTGGTGATTTGGAGAACACTACCCTATGGTTCTTGGTTTACATGGTTGAAATTTACAAAGTGAGGTAAATAGAATGTGAACACATCAGTCATTTAGAGTATAAAGTGACACTGATGTGGGGCACTGGGAAGGAGAAGGGGAATCACAAAAGTTTCAACACTGCCATAGCCCCCAATGCTCAACTGGCCAAATAATGCACAGGTGTGGTATGTCTGTGCATCAGACAAGTAATCTGTTGTTTACTCACACAGCAGCAGCGTCAAGGCTCATACAAATGCACTTAAAAAGACAAAATTGCCATTGTAAATGGTGACATATTATACCAGAGCCACGTGTCCTGTTGCCACTCTAGGTTGTGTAATAGCATTCAGTTTGAACTGTCATGACTAATATTTCAGATACAAAGTTTACTGGAGGATATGAACTAGATTAAAAAACACACACATGATGGGTACAGCTGATTTTTATGGAACTAGAGAATCCTTCTTAATAATAAGTCCTCTGTAGACAAAACAGAGGACTTTTGTTCCACTGTGGTCAGTGGTGTCTGCTGTGGTCAAAAGTTTCAGACAATTTGTTTTTTGTGTGGTTTGGTTATTGTTTGGTGTGTGTTTTTTTGTGATAATTCATGTACTATTTTTTATACATTCACACTCTTTCAGTATTATCCCTTCTACAAACTCGCAAATATTAACTGTAAATGGTGCTATATATTCATGGCAGAATGTGTAGGAGTATTTTTTCTGTCTCCTTTACAAAATCCTTTTGTACTAAAATTATGTAATTTTTGCCCTTTAAATTCTTAAAGTCATGAAGTGTTAAAATGTTCAGAATGCTATAATGTTGGTTTTATGACAGCTTTTGAAATCATCCACCAGTTTACCTCATATCTTTGTAGAATTAGAAAAGAATTCACCTTGTTGCAATTATGATGAAATGGATCTAATCAGCAAAATGATGTCAGTATAGCATCATCTGGAGCAGTATATATTTACTGTAGATCCCCTTTTTATAGCCACACCATAAAAAGAAACTTAAATTTGAAAATCTGGACTTTTTTTCCTGAACTAGCCATTTGCCCATAAATAGGTGATTTTTTTTCTGAAATGACCAGTGAGAAGGTCATTTGCTAGGACACAGTAATTGCTATGTGTTGACCTTCCAGGAGATGCATAGATGCATCAGTGTTTGTACCCCTCCATTTCATGGGTGATCCTCAAATATGTACTTTATCATAGTCCAGGCCGGGAAAGTCCTGGAAAAACAGCACTTTTAAGCTTGCATCCTGAAATTTAGTGAAAGCATCCTGTGAAACTCCATAAGAGTGGAACATATAAATCAGGTCAAATTTGTTGAACTAAAATTGCTTTTATGTTATTGAATGGTGTATTGTCCTTCTGTTTTTTATTTTGCATATATATTCATAAACTGCCCCATGCCTGAATTTTGGTGATTTTGTGTCATCTATTAAGTATTCCAGGTCACATTTGTTCAAGGAGAATTACCATCTGTGTAAGCACATATTGCCTTAAATTGTTTCATTTACCATTATAATCCCAATGAGAGCGGATGTCGCAGGTTTTAAACTTGTGAGTTGGATGCACATTGTGATTCCACACTCTTAATTGGTCTAATTACAATTAATTGCCCATGCCAGCCCTGGTGGTGAAACCTGGCGACTCTTGCTATACAAAGCAGTGGTTTAAGCGAAGGAGATACAGAAAGACGGCAGTGTTTTACTGCTGTGTTAGTAGTGGAGTTTAAATGCAGCATCTTCAGTTAGTACTCCTGTGTACCAACAGGGGGCAGTGCTGTTGAAACAAATGCAACCCTGCAGAACTGTGATGTTCACATTTTACATGAGCATGAATACAACTGATTTATACTTTTGATGAATTTTTCTGTAGTTTTAGGAATTATTCATCCAGCTTTATTATGTATCCCTGCTTGTGAATTTATCTGGATAAATATTTGTTGTGCAGTTTGTATCTGATGGTTGACTAATGTTAACAAATCATTATTAGGCCAAAAAAAATTAAAGGTATGGTTCTCAGGCACCGCCCGCATCAATTTTGAACCCTCGCATCAAAACTTTTTATTTTGATTTTCAATAAAAACTTTCCAAATTTGAGCAGATGCTGCTTCGACATTTCTTTCAAGAAGATAAAACCATACAATTTCCTTTGTTTTGTAGTGCTTTTACTTATTTAGCAAAATAAAACTGTTATTTTCATGCTTTTCCCTTATCATTTGACATTTTTATCGAAACATACCAAAAAATCAAAATTAAAAAAGCGCCCGCTCGCATTGATTTCTGAAAAAAAGTGCCTGAGAACCATATCTTTTTTTTATTTTGGCCTTATTTCTTTGTTTTGTTGTACTTGTATAATTATATTTTAAGATTAAGGGTCTAGATCACCCAGCTTAGATTGGAGTACTATATACTAGTTGTAACATGTGTATATAAAGGTGGACAGTTAAGTCTCACCAGTGACTCTTGCTTTGATTGGTCAAGAAGTTGGATTACTGGATTTGTGTGCCATTGGCCCCAGGTTTGATTCCCACACAAGCCCATAGAACATCATATTACATCTTGTAAGATTCTTGTGATCATTTCTAAAACCTTCTCAGTTAACCATTTCTGCCATTTCTGTGTGTGGCGATCATCTGACTTCTTGTCCAGTTTATCAAGCATGGTGCCTTATGCAGGAATGGATCCAGGAGCGGTCCGGACCCCCCCCCCCCTCCCTTCAGCTGCCACAACTTTTTTACCAGTGGCAGCCCAATTCTTGCACCCTGGACCCCCTTAATCAGATCAAGGGAGTACCTTTTTTTGGGGCTTAGTCATAAGTCCTCCTGGATTGGACCCCTCCTTTTCCTAAATCCCAAAAAGTCTGCCTTGACCACTAGGCTAAACCCTACACCCTGTCTTGTGAAAACATTTACTTATTTTTTACTAGGAGTGTAAAAATAGCTTTTATAACTAATGCAAGGTACTCTCCATGCCACAGACAGTTACATTCAGTACTCCCAAGAGGTGAAATGTTGTAACATAATCTATTGCTAAATAAGCCTTGATAGTACTTGCATGTAATTTGGTTTAATATAATATATAGAGGTGAATAAATTAGGATTATCTTAAATATTCACCCTGGGCACCATTTTGTCTTAAATCCTTGCTGTGTAAGAGAAAATGATCTGCTCCAGTAGAGAATGTTGAATGAATTTGTATTTGAGTGACACCTGGTGGGCAAGAAGGTAACTAAATAAACACCTATGCAGCTAGCAATGGTGATCATATTTGCTATATCTTTATGTTTGTAAATGGAAGTAGTATATTGGCCTGGCCTAGCTTAATGTTTCATTATTGTGTGGAGGCCATAAATAAGTAGGGAACCATTCCATGTGTGGGAAAAAAGTGTTGAGATGATGATAGCAAACACATTTGCATTATCAGAGATCACAAACTGCAGTTTTGTACAAGCCTGTGCTCCATAAATTAACAAATACAGTGTGCTTTGTAATGTTAAATATTGTAATTTCATATCCTGTTCCATATCAACTTTATATATGTTACTTCTGAATTTCAGCTCATAAAGTGAAAATATATGACAAGGGGCATTTGTAATGGAGATTGATTGATGTTAACAATATCCAACTTTATTAATGTACTATAAGTGTGGCACTCTGACGCAGTGCTAGCTTTTTCCTGTTGTTTATGAGCTGGTCATGAACACATTCAAGCTGTCCTAATTATTAATGTCCAGTATGTCATTTCTGTTATGTAAATAGGATTTAAATACTGTAGTGTTCTTTTTTCTGATGCAATTGTGTTAAGATTTAACTGCTGGTTCCGTATGAAAGCTTCGGATATGTATATAGGCATAGGTACAAGAATTAGAGTGAAGAGTAACTTTTTTATAAGAAAAATGTTTGTCCTTAATTTTGCAAAAAGAAAAATTCTCATCACTCATCAGACAAGTGTATTGAAGATTAATTACCAAAGAGGACTTTTAAAAGGCAGGCTTCTTTTAAGATCTGTGTACATCAGACTCCTTTACATGTGTTTACATTCATATGGCAGTCATGAATTGTGGGCCAGTTAATGTCAGAAATATGACACTTTTTGTACTATATTGCTGTTGACTTTTACATCAGTCTGAAGGTAGTATTCCATATATGCGAATACTGTATATATGCATTAACTATGTGTATGCAGCTAGGAATGGGACACATCGGAGTGATTCAGTATATGGGTATGCAGAACGTATGTGTATATCCGTATGCCTATGCAGCACATTTTGATTGCTCAGATGCATAAGCATGGTAACGGACATGGAAATTTTAAAATTTGGTGTCAGTGAGTGGGTATTTCTCTGGCAGATGACTTCTCATCAGCTCCATTCTATAGGCCAGATTTTGATGTATGTGTACTGCATACATAGAAATGGAGTCAGAGGCATCCATTTTCCTGCTGCATTACACATGCACACTGCATACACATACATACTGCATACATATATGGAATGCTAGCTTAAAATGAGCAGCATTTTAGGAGCACTCCTTTCATCAGCATTCCTGTTACTTACATTCAAACTTGTTCTACCTTGTGTTAACAAGATGAACAAGTTGGAAAGAAAGAAAATACATAACAAATGTAATGTACATGACCACAAGTGTACGGACACTGTGAGGAGTAGCTGGTGAGAGACAGATGTTGAAAAATATCGAAAACAGGTATATAGTTTTATTGGGGTCTTTTTCATACATGTATGTATTAGACTGTATTTGCAGGAAAGAATTACAAGTAAATGGCAAATTAATTTATTATTCAATGGATCATGGTTGGATTTTACTCCTTTGTAAACAGTGGCAAACTGGATTATAAGACTTGTATTTGACATAACGCTTTTTAGAGGAGCATATTCAATTGAAAGGGCAGCCTATGCCATGAATCATGTAGAAATAAATTTTTCCTATTACCTTTGCTGGGCTTGGAGTTGTTTATGTTTTAAAGTATTTTGATTTTTGAAAAGCACGTATTCACAATGTCACGTGCTGATCCTGAAAAGCGTGTGGCACTTATAAAAGATGCAATCAGAGGCAGACTGAGGATTTTATAAAAAGGTGTGTGTGTGTGTGGGGGGGGGGGGGGGGTTTGAGCCGTGACAACCTGACTTGGTAGGCAATGATAATGGGGCTGGTTATCCTACATGAGTTGTGATACAAGCAATATTGATGAATGCATCGCAGTAGTCTTCCAGTGGTTGCATTTCTTATTGTGGTTAACAGCCCATAATCTTATTTTATGCTATGAATGATGATTAAAGACAAGAGAATACATGTGAACTCACAACCAAAACTGAAACCCCATCCCTATGGTAACCAGTCATTTCCTGTATGGCGTATAAGTTGGCTGCATCTAGTAACCCAAGCGAGCCATGCCTGTATTCATGAGGTCAGAAATTCAACAAACAGGGTTTACCAATATGCTGAGTTAACTTTTCTCACTCATGTTTGGTGCTGTTTGAAAGTACACTAAAAATGATAACGATTAGTCTGGTTTATGTCAATTAACAGTGTATCAGTAGGCCATGATTGAGGCATTGTCAAAATTATGAAAATATTTGCATCCTCATGGGGCCTTGTAATGTGTTCCTCAGACCTAGATGTTAAGGCACTCTGGCAGCCAGTTATCTGGTCTTAATTTCAGAGGACCGATACGGCGCAAGTGGGTTTTACAAGTCTGAAGCCTTGATGGCTACATCAACACTCCATCTTGTAACTCGAGGGCACTGGAGCTCTCATTAACCCCTTACTCCAGAATTTGAAACTGCAACAATTGGGTTTTAGTCTGTATTTAAAATGGCAGCAAAATTTTTGAAAGGTCAGAGTTTGATAAGGGCACCAAAATACAACAGGAAAGTATTTCAAGGACAGTCTCAAAAGGGATTTTATATGTATCAACAACCTTTTTAAAGATGTCCTGTGACCTTGACCTTTGACCTTATGACCCCAAAATCAAAAGGGGTATTGCTTTTTCAGTGGGACATATATAAGTCTAGTTTGAAATCCATACATCAATAAAAGCTGGAATTATCATGTGGAAACTAATTTTTTTACAATTACAGGGTATTCAAAGGCGTGAAACAAGGAAAAGGATAATAGGTGGTGCCACCAAAGTTTTGGCATATCACAAGGCTATCCTAGATCTTCGGTCACCTTGATTTTTGGACCAATCTATGCAAGCTTTCTTGAAATATTTAAGAATTTGTGCTATTTTCAGCAAAAATGGACCTATTCAAGGTCAAGGTCACTCCTAGCAAAGGTCATGACCCCATATTAAATAGGCTTTGTCCTCTTACCTATGTCGATACATATGTAAAGTTTGATAAAGATCAGTGAAATATTTTTTAGTTATCCCGCTCACAAGATTTTTCTGCGGCAGCGGGACCGTCATGTAACTATAGTATCTCAACTTGGTCTGGGGATACAATTATTGTTAATAATATTAATATTTTGCTTTTCGCTTTGCCTTTGATGATTGGACCTCTTATTAATGAGGGTTTTATTTTTGCGATAATTTCACTTTCGCAAAAAATATTTTGAAACTCTCCTGAAAAAACGGTAATCCACAATATAGTGGGATGCAGCCTGCTTTAGGGAATTTAATGCTGTGTCGACAACAAATACTGTTTTACACAGCCAGTAGATCATGTCATTACAATGATAAGATTTGTGTGTGTCCGACAATGCATTATAATGCTGCAGGTCTGTTATTATAGGACTGAAGATACTCCTCAAACCAACCTTTGTCCTTAATTTTCTGAAAATTTTATATTCCTATTATTAGAAAATAAAGGAGAAATGAAATTAGAGAATGGATCATTAAAACCCAGGTTAATTTGACTTTTTCTGAGGAGATCAGAAGTCTCCCATCATGAACAGCCATCTTTACGAGGAAGCTTTTTTTAGAGTGTTTACAGCCATCTTTATCAGGATGCTGTTTAGATTGTTTACAGTCATAGTCCAATCAGCAGCTGGTTGGGCAGTAAAACCTTTTGTGGCAAACTTAAAAGCAAACTATCCACTTTTGTCCATTATATAATTATTAGGCATAAATTATTAGGCAGTAATTATACAGATTCTCACAAAAGATTTATTTATCATTAGATAAAACATACCAATGTCTAACCTGTGACAGATTTAGTCCCCGTCAGTCCTTAAAATTTTAACACAACACAGTTGTACTTTTTATTTTCTTCATTGATGTAACTTACGACCATCACTGCCATGATTAGGGTTGCATGTGTGTGTTGGGGGAGGGGAGGATTTCAATTTTTACATAACACAAGTTTTACTTTTTATTTCTCATAGATGTGACTGAAGGTCTTGACTGCCATGAATATGCCTGTGTGTGTGTGTGTGTGTGGGGCCGTAATTTTTACACATTGAAGTTTACTTTTTAATTAATTTTTATTTGATTTGACTTAAGATTTTGACTGCGCCATGGATACAAGCTTGCAAATCCTGGGGGGGGGGGGGGGGGGGGGGGTGAGAGGTGAATACAAAACAGTTTTACTTCTTGGATGTGACCAAAGATATTGACTGCCATGAATAGGGTTGTATACTCTGTTTGTGGGGGGAGGGGGGAATGTCAATTTTAACACCTTGATGTTTCACTTTATATTTTATTTGATGTGACTGAATTAAGACCATAACTGCCCTGAATGGAGCTGGACATGTATGGGTGGTGGTAGGGGAGGCATTGCATAAATTGTGAATAACACTGGATACAGTGGTTTGCTTCATATTTGCGAGGTAAAAATTTTGTGATTTTCACTTTTTCTTTGTTTTTGCAAGTTTTCGTTATCCACAATCTAAATCTTATTACATTACCTAAAATATCCTTCACAGATTAATCCATTATTATATGAATATTAAATCATTTTTGAAATATTACATAAATTATATTAAATAATATATGTGCGAAAACTTATACTGACCAGGGCCAAATGGAACGTCAAACTAGTAGAAATTGATGCGATTACTGGCAGATAAATTGAAAGATAGGATGTCTTTTATAATAGTAATCTTTTATTTACAGGTAACTTATCAAATTTAACATCTATCTCGACTTGCCTTCCATGATGGGACCTCTTATTAGTGAAAGTTTTTATTTTGCCTATGATTCCCCTTTCTTGAATATCACAAATTTGAAACCTTCGCGAACAGAAAGACATGCACAGTACTCATGCACTGTATTGAAATGAAGAGAGAGAGAGGTTTATAGTAAGAAATCATTTAATCTTTTTACAATACAGACACCGACACATGAGGGAAGTAGCTTAGGTGACTCTATAGAAATCTGGCTGTTTCTGGTGAGTTCTGACAACCGATACGCCTGTCTTATCTCTTATTGCTCATCTCGTGCAAACTCATCTGGTGCCAGTAGCCGTTGACCTGTCCGCCCTCATTTAAAATGGACTCTCCCAGCATGTAATAGCTAGACATTATCATATTAAGCTGGAGGTACCAGTTGTGTGGTTCATACATATTCATCATATGTAAATGACTACGGCATGTTAACCAATGCTGTTTATGTGTCCGAGAATGAATAAATCATAAAATACAGGTTATAATATAAATTTATATATGTTGACTTGAAAAAAGAGGACCATCAAATTCATGACAAGCAATATGCAAATTGGTTTGGGTGCAATGCGTGTGCTTAGATATCACAAGCATCATAGTGCGCCCCCTGGTGACACCGATCGAGGGCTACTTATCCACTATTTCTGCGAGTGTTAAAAACATGAGCTAAGCCCAGGCTGTGAATAACAAGCAAAACTTTCAGACTGGTTACAGCTCATTCACCTTTACTTTTATAAAGGCTCTCTTAAGAAAATAATGACACGATTACTTGTATAAATACGCTACCCCTCTTGTGTCGTCCCTCCATAGCCGATATCAAAGTCATGAATACGCATTCACAATGTGAAAGTGACATAGTGTGGAGATGATGTATACGTACACGTTTGCCACTACGACTTCCCTGGCATCGTAAATGATAAGATACTGCATGTCGTAAATCATATACAACACTCAGCAGAGTTCAAATTTTCTGTTCTACAGCCAAATGCCTTATTCCTACAACGCCTATGCTTTGTTTGCTAAAACTGGCTTTAACAAAACTGTGTCACGCACATCTTTGCCACACCTGAGCAAAAATAAATTTTTAAGTTGAAACGTACCAAACTTAAAAGAGAATATTTAATGAGCATGCCCATCACTATGACAACAGGAAATAAACAAAACCGGTGTCTCTGCTGCTTGTACTTATTCCTGTGTCTATATGGCACCTGTCGACTCCTAGATCTGAAGCACACATCATTTTCAGAAAAACCAATATGGCCTACAATTGTATTCAACAAAATAATACTATAATATTGTCAATATATAGCTTAGTAATCACTGAAAAACAGTCATGGTAAACTTGGTTTCCCTATATACTTGCAAGCCAATCAGAATACAGGATCCACCTCTGTTAGCCAATGAGAACAAGGATCCACCCCAGCCAATGAGAATACAGAATCCGCCTCTGTTAGCCAATAATTGGCAATTCCAATGCACATTCCACTGGCCCCCTCTGATCCGGTCAGAATAATATGTTGAGTTGTTTTCTGTACGTTTGCATACAAAGCAAGTTTGCTGATGACATCCAAATTGTGGATTAAACAGTCTGTTGCTCTTTACTCTTCATATGTGTAAATAATAATAAAATACAAACTAGGTTTCTGCAGCGAAGCAGCTTTGCGAGACAGTTTGCTGCATTTAGGTGTGTGTGTTTGTGTTGTCATCATATACCGACCGAGCATCTCTTTGCATGTAACACTAGGTTTCAACTTAAATACATGTACTGAAGTCAATATACAACCCCTGTGCACCCCAGCCCAATTCCGATGATGAAGCACGTAGGGTGCCGAGACTGCATGTACAAGTTTGTGAAGGAAACGCTCCACATTTGCAGCAAGGAAATTAAAAAACAAAATAGATCACAGGAGCTCATACTGCCTAAGGTGCATCCTTTGGATAATGTCTCGACAATCATTAAACACACGACGTATGTTTTCTGTGTCGACTGCACACGTAAAATGTGGGTAGCAGTAATGCCGTCCTTCTCCACTTGCGGTGCTAATTTTCTGAAAAACAGAAACACAACAAAACGGTTACTTTATTAAGAGATAGCTAACTTAATTACGTAACAAAAGCCAATTCATATTACAAACACTATATACCTCTAGTTTTCAATGGATAAAGTATTATTTGATTTATGGGTTTTTTTCTGGGACCCAAAAATAAGACAACTTTGATTGATACAAGTATTGATTTTTCAATATTAAAATCTGTGATATTCACTATTCAGCTGGCAAATAAGAAGATAGCTAACGGTCAAATTAGTTTTTTTCTTCTGGAAATCACACAAAAGCAAAATTCTTACTTAAGAGATGAAGGTTTGCTCTCTTTCTTTCAACAATAAATATCACAGGCTTTGAATAAAATATGTTATAATCTTAGAGGCATATGTATCATTTTATTGTGTGATTAATCACAATGAGTATTAATGTAAAGTGACACGATGTATCAAATCAGCTGCATACACCTGTCAGATTTACCTGCATTTCAATGGTTACTTACCAAAAATTCATCCCTAATGAAATATTTGGCCCTGACAACTTCTGATGCATCATTGGCATCATTTGCAGCTGAAAGATAACAGAGATCACATTGTTATAATTATAGTAACAAAGGCACTAAGAGTTGGGGCACGGCTTTTAATTGACATGCAGATTATAATGGAGAATTTACTGTATATGAGAAGAAACCCAATCAGCATATTGTGACAGGTAAGTGTCTGCACTTACACTGAAATATACAACAGAGGGCGCTATATGAAACAAACCTACTTTAGCCCAACCTGAAAATACGAAACTTGTTATGTTTCCGGGAAACTGTTCACTTTACATTTCCAGAGCAGGTTTCTGTTTTGCAAAAACCTTCCACTCAATAATTATACCGGCATGATAGCAACACTGGGCCCAAGAAGTGCAATTTGTGAATTATTTGAATAATTGGCTCTGCTGATGTTTTTAAGCCTTTAATCAGCAAAAATGGAGTTATAATTTAAACAGCTGTTAAGCTCTGTTTTGAATTAAAGGTGCCCAATCATCTACCTTTGAAAATAATTTATGTGATTTCCTCTTTGTATACATTAATGAACTAATTGATCTAACTGTGAACACAGCAATGTTGACAAATAGGAAAATCATTTAACCTAAGGCAGTAGGTTTTTTTTTATATGAGAAGGAAGATCTCTTGTTAGATATGTGAATATAATTGAATATATGGGAGACACAAGAATACTATCAATTTTCATCATAATTGAAATATAATTTTGTCAATCAAAATCAATAACGCTCTTGCCAGGTCTCAAGTTGCCATAACATAGAATTCTAACATTTGTTAACATTTTTTTTTAAATTATTTAATTTAATTTTATATATGTAACTCTTGATTGTACAGATGTACAAAAATATCTCCGAGTTTTCTTGAAGTCTTGAAATTTTTATAAAAAACTTAAAATCCTGAAATTTTTATTTTTTCTGTACACATCCTTTGCTATGATAGGTTCTCCTTTTAGAATATATAACTGGAGAAATGTACATTATTATAATAAATTACATTATATATATATATTCATCTTATTCCTTTTTTATATCATCATAACAAATTTTATTACTGTATATTTTCTTTTTGAAGTCTTAAGATTCTTTAATAAAGCAACAAATAAGAAATGTCATTATAGATTCTTGGCAACCACTGAATACATTATTTCATAAATAACCTTTGAGTAGTTCCAATACCTACCATCAGATGGCGTTGTGTACCTAGCAAAATCTGGAAAGTAGTCCTCAATCCTTGATTTCCCTGCCAAGACTTTTTCTGCTAGTAAATCTTGCTTGTTTAAAAAAAGTATCACTGAGATTGTTCGCAGCCACCTAGAAGAATAGAAAAAATAACATATAACTATGCAAATCTCATTTTATAACACACTTTTTTGCTTTTTGCTAAAGCTTAAATCTATAATATACACAACATATGGCATTGATGGGCAGGGAGAAATTCATTCATTTAAAATGCACTCCTTTGCATTTTGCTTTACCTTAAAAATCTGTATTATACACAACATATGGCAAGCATGGGCAGGGTTGTGCAAATCAAAGAGGGAATTTACATAATCCTTTTGCAATGTCTTTTAATAGGAATGCTGTATGGGAAAATTTTAAATGTGGCATCTAAATTACATGCATCCCCACGCCAATTCATAGACACAAAGATCTGAAAAGGGAATGAACATAACTTACTTCTTATACTAGTAGTATATAGTTGAAGTCAGTTTTCGATAACAGAAGAAACAAATCCCCTAATTTCACTAAAGTATAAGCAACTAAGTATATGTACTTTGATCATTCTAAAGCTTCAGGAAAACATAAACATATAAATTAGTTGTTCCCAATTATTTATCTGTACACATCCTGCACACCCCTACAGGTCAGACTTGGCTATTTGTGCATAAATCTAATTGGTGGGTTCTTTATGCCACCATATTTTAAATATTAGCATTATTGAAAACACCCTGACCAAAATTGACTCTTTTGTGACCTGTCATCCTAAGCTTAATAGGGTGGATGTGCCTCCTCATACATATTCATGGTATGCAAAGACCACCAAATATAGATTCAAAAGCTGAAATATTTTTGCATAATTACTGAAATTGGTTTAATCAGAATAGTAATTCTTTCTGTTTCCTCAGATCTGAGCAAAACTTTGTCATACAAAACGCTTAAGTGCAAACATGTGTGTGTATCATACATATTCATTACAAAGTACTGATAAGCACAACATATACATTCAAAAGGCTGATTTATTTTAATAAGTGCTCAGATCATCTGAATTAGAATATATTCTTTCTGCATATTCTGTTAAGCAGCTATAATTATCACAATTAAGTTAAAAATAGCACTAATGGTTCATATATATATCTTAAGAAATGTTATAATTATACTAAATGCCAAAATTAGCTGCAACATCATTGAACTTATACAATTTAATGTTAACTAGCTAATACCAATGCACTGGCACCTTTTGAAGCAGATTTTATCCCTTATACAACTTAAAAGAAATATATAAACAATATGCAAATTATTCAAACATGTGAACTTATGGTATTAAAGCTTACATCCAAAACAAAGCCTTATGCAATTATGTAGAGTCGTCAAAGACATAGTGTTTTTTAGGATATGATTCTAGAATTGGAAAAAGTCTTTTAGGCTGCACATGTGGGCAAAAATTGTGATATAACAGATACATTAGCCCCAGTACAATATATACGTTGCACATCATGGCATAGAAAATAACATAAAAACTAGATATTTCTTGGCACCGCAGGTGCCATAGTATCCCCAGACAATCAACCCCCCTCCCCCCCCCCCCCCCTCCAGCCTCAAAGAATAGGATCCCATCTTGTATGCACCAAACCCGTGGGTTTGGTGACTGTACCTCAAATTCTTTCGAAATTATTGCAGAAACATCATTTTAACATTATCACCTCTGTGACCTTTAAAAATGCCTAAAGGTCACCCATATTTGAACTTGACCTAGCCCTTGATAAGATGGATCTAACCTGTAAGTTTGGGGACTGTACCAACAATTTCTTTTTGAGTTATTGCCGTAATTTCATTTTAACACTGCTGTGACCTTGAAAGAATGTATCAAAGTCATCCAAGTTCAAATTTGACCTAGCTGTTGATAAGATGAATCAAACTTGTGGGTTTGGTGACTGTACCTCAAATTCTTACAAAGTTATTCTGTTTAAACATCATTTTAGCAAGAAAACAATGTAAGGTGGCGCCACTTGTCTTCTGCAGAAAACAATGCTATCAAAGATCTTATGTCAATTTGATTTTTGGACCAATCCATGCATCCCTCAGTGAGATATTAAAGTTAACATCATTTCAGCGTTATCGCCTCTGTGACCTTGAAAAATGCATCAAGGTCATCCATATTTGAACTTGGCCTAGCCCTTGATAAGATGCAATCTAAACTGTAGGTTTGGTGACTGTACCACAAATTCTTTTTGAGTTATTGCCCTAATATCATTTTAGCATAATCACTGCTGTGCCCTTGAAAAAATGCATCAAGGTCATCAATGTTCGAACTTGACCTAGCCATTGATAAGATGCATTTGGGGTTTGGTAACTGTACTTCAAATTCTTACAAAGTTATTGCATTAACATCATTTTAACAAGAAAACTACACAAGGTGGCGCCACCTGTCTTCTGCAAAAGACACAGCTATCCAAGATCTTCGGTCAATTTGATTTTTGGATCATTCCATGTATCCCTTGCAGAGATATTCAAGATTTTGTGTGAATTTCACCAAATATGGGAATATTCAAGGTCAAGGCCACTCTCATAGGAAAGGTCATGATCCTAATTAAATAAACATCATCCCATAACCCATATCTATGTATATGCATAATATAAAAGAATTTTGTCCATTAGTTTTTGACTTATAATGCTCACAGTACTGTCAAGTGGCAATGATGGGGTATTCAAAGTTACGAAAACAAGTAAAGAATAACAAGTGGCACCACCAGTTTCTGGAACATGAAACCCTATCCATGATCTTCGAACAACTTGATTTTGGGATCAATCCATGCAAGATTTCTTGAGATATTTAAGAATTTGTGTGATTTTCCCCAAAACTGGACCTATTCAAGGTCAAGGACACTCTCCTAGTAAAGGTCATGACTTCATTTTAAATGGGCATTGTCCTCTCACCAATATCTATATATATACCAAGTTTGGTAAAGATTCATGAAATTTTTTTTGAGTTATAGCGCCAACAAGATTTATATGCGGCGGCAGCAGGACCGTCATGAAAACAAAGTATCCCCCGACTTTGTCTAGGGATACAAAAAACACATCCTGTAAAGCCATCTCTTGACGTTAAGTTTTATTCACATAAATACTGGTTAAATTAACAGCTTTAAGCTGTGTGTCTATATATGCATATGTGTGAAAAAAATAGCTGTGTTTCCATGTGCGCATATATCTGTGAAACGGCAGACATATACAGTGGAAGAATGGATCTTGGAGATTTTCCTTAAAAAGATGCTGAAGTGACATCATTTTAACCTAAATCCCAGAAGTGGATTTTTTTTAGGATTTAAGACAAAATTTTGCCACCTGGACCCCCCCCCCCCCCCACCGGACCAGGGGACCTTTTTTTAGGTTTTTCATTATTCCTCCTGGGTTGGACCCTCCCTTTTCCTAAATCCTGGATCCCTCAGATCACCTACATCCTATGCATGAAAATCACTCCCATGGTGATTTTTACACATGCATATATGCACAATACACTTAAATGCACAGTTACAAAATCATATGACTAGTTTTTCATACATATATATACACATATAGGCATATAAACTGTGGTTACCTTTTGATCGCAATGGTTTCAAACTGGCGATATTCACAAAAGGGGAATTATCATGAAAATAAAGCCTTAGTGAATGAGATATTCCATTGTTGAAGGCAAGTTGAATGGTAAAAGATGATATAATGAATAAAAATATCTTGTAAGGTCAAAGATTGCTATTATAAATGATATCTAATCTATCAAATCATCTGCAATCAATGAATGATAATATTTCCATAATAATTTAATAATGTACAGGTTTCCTTGGGTCTCAATGTAATTATTAAGATTTTGGACACTTATTATTGATATAATTAATAAATATATTAATGGTTACACTCTGTGTAGGTCTTTTGTTAGATGAGATCTCACAAATGGAACCCTCGCAAAACACGGTAAAAGTGAAAATCATAAAATTTTAATCTTGTGGATACGAAGACAACCACAGTTTATCGGCTGTTGGGCAGAGTTTACTGACCTGTTGTTCCAGATGCTTTTGAATAGTTCAAGGGACTCTTTTAGTCGGTTTTGGCTGGGGTCCTCCCTCAACACTAGGTTGTAACTACTGCAGGCCGTGACAAAGATGATGGCTGTTACATCATTGAAGCACTGGATCCACTTCCGACGCTCGTCTCTCTGTCCGCCCACATCAAACATGCTACAGAAAAGCAAATCAAATGACTGTTAATTCTGTCTTCTTAATATCAATAATTGATATTAACAAACATATATAAATATATATACAGTTCTCCAGACAGCAAGCCTAAATCGGCAAGTGTATCTGCACGTTTCTGTTCAAAACATCATGCTGCTAACATGACAAGACTTGACAGTCGATACTTGGCTCTCCCCGTTGGCGACCCGGGTTCCATCTCCGGCATGGCTATGAGAGAGGATTGTAGTCATGCACCTATCAAAGGTCAATAGTGGTTTTCTTTGGGTTCATCGGTTTCCTCCACCCCACTGAAGGCCATCATCTGAGCCATGGGGGGAGCTGCCATAAGTAATAATATCTATTTGTACAATCCATGTAAAATTAATAACTTTATATAAAATATGAAAGAAATTCCCGGCAAATCATTTTTTTAAGATCCTCAGCAAACTGACATGTTCTGCAAAGCCTCTGTTAGCATCAAGGGCATTAAAGAACAGGCAAGCTTGTCTAAGCTTGTAAGGGCATTTATAAACTTCACTGTGTTGACAATTAAAAGGACTAAAAATACCTCTGACACAGCCAGACATAAGGTCCTAGTTTGTGCTTGTTTCACTGAACTTTGACACAAGCAGGGTACTGGTATATTGGACTGGAACAAGTCTGACACACTCAGGTTTACTATATAAACTTCAGTAGTAGTCTGGTCTCATCTCTTTTTACTAACAAAAGTCACAACATGAAGATTGGCTTACCAACCATGTGGTTTTTACTCAGTTTACTGATGTGTCAGATTAAGCCCAAGTTACGTTACTGAAAATTCCCAAAATTCTGTAAAACGCTTACAGCTAAAATTTTGGTGTCTTAGACAAAAGTGCCTAAAACCCTGTCCCCATGCACTGAACCAGGCCAGCTGTAATAAAACAGATGCAGCACCAACAGGGGTCAAAGGTCAATGTCTGAAACCAGAGCTGCTCAGTATATATGTACACTTCGTGTACACAACACAAGAAACATAGGCCAAAGAGAACAGATGTTATTCTGCTTTCGTTAGCACAAATATTTTACCCTAACACTGCTATATGTGAGGCATCATTCTAGGCTACAGTCAGAGGATATTACAGTTCATCATCCAAAATATAATTCTACTGAACTTCATATGGCATATGTTTACAAATTTTGGGAGAATGTTAAAGATTTTCTTCAATATATATTGTGTATGACTTTAGCATAGGTCTCATATTGACAAATAATTTCATTTCATGTATAACAATAAATAATGCCATTTAATTTTTACATAATATAATGTTTCATGGTAACGTTCCCCTGAAACACTGTTACAGTGGATCTCTGTTAATCTGAACACCTAAGTGGACAAGTTTTTTGTTCGCATATACGAACGTACGGATGAACGATCATGTGAAAAAATAAAAACTGTGGTATCAATGTGATGTGTTAATTATTTGAGACCAGGAGTAAATACAGATGCAACAATCAGTTATACAGATTCAATTATAAGATTAATTGCAGTCACTGCCAAATTTACTTTTGTAAAAATTTTGGATAAACAATATAAGTTTCAGATAAATGTTTTTTTTTAATGGTATTCGGATGAACAGCGCTCCACTGCACTTTCATGATTATAATATTTGATATCCATTGGGAGAAATATCACAGGACAGGTAAGTTATCAAGACAACACTGAAAGTTAATGGACAGACATACATACAGAGAGACAGTGGGTATTCCCAATATGTCTGAATGCAGGAATTATGGATAAAGTCTACAAGTACTTGTTGACTTCTGCCAGGGTGCTAAGCCACCCCCCCCCCCCCCCCCACTTTTTTTAATATCCTTTATCTGTCCTTGGAAATATTCCAAATACAATTGTAATGACTACATAGAAAGTGATATCTACTTGTACAGTCAGTAACATATACAGCATCCATATGTTCCGATGTTGTTATTTTTTTAACGATAGAAACACTGGAACACAGGTGGCCTGCACAGCTCATCAGCCCGAGGGTGATTCTGTTAACAGTGGAGTACATAACTTTGAGCGATAAAGCAGTTGTGACATATTCACCCAGGATGGACTAAATGTATCAGTAACTCTAACCTACACTTTGATCTTCTTTTATAGAACCCCGCAATTTTTTTAACTGACAAAGATTGTGTTAAAAACATGAACAATGGAGAAACATCCTGTTCTTTGTTTGGAACACATTGCACAATTAGTATATTTGCACCTTTTGTTTTCTAAAATTAAATTGTCCCAAGAAGTCACATTTAATAATATTATTAAATGTGCCACAATGTTCTCATCATGTTGATGTACTAGATTTGCCAAAATATACTTTACCATATTATTTTCATAACCATTTTAGTGGCATTTCATCTTTTTTTCCACCTCTTCCTATGTGTTGGTATATAATTTATACATTAAGAAATGGTCAGATGGCCAGCACTTGACACTAAAATGAGGGTGTTTTTGCACATGTCTCCCCTCCCTATGCGCCTCCAATCCCTAAATTTGAGGACAAAAATACAGACTTCTTAACAAGGCCTACAGGCCTGATGCAAACCTGTGCAATGAGATTACACCAGCTATAATGCTTCAATGCTGGACCATAACTTTACAAGAACATGTGTAACATGTATATCAACATTGCAAGTACTAAACAATTAGAACAAGAAACAATTAAACAAACATCACTGCTACAATTTTGGCATGGGTGCACACAACACAAAAACTAGAATCTTGGTAGTCAACAAGCGACTAAGTGTATCTACCAAAATCAAAGTGGGAAAGGTGAAGTGAGGCATTGATTGAGCGGCAAGGGGAAATAGAGTGAGGTGTGTTCCATAATAGCCTGGATGTCTGCAGCCAAAATGTGTATGTAGGTTGTGCCACCTGCCACAAAATCCAGAAAGCTGTCCAAGATGTATAAACAGGCAAAATTTTAGGCAGATAAGTCAAACCCCTACTGAGATATGAGTGATTTTAGCCCATGGCAGACAAACAGATGGACGCTTTGCAAAAATGGTGGCAGATGGCGCCACCAATTTTGTGTATGATTAAGAGATATTTGATATCTATACACATGCAAAATTTCAGGGGGATATGTCAAACCAGTCCTGATATATAAGCCTGAATGTCTGCAGCGTATACATAAATGTAGGTGGCGCCACCTGCCACAAAATCCAGAAAGCTATCCAAGATGTGCAAAATTTTAGGCATATATGTCTAACCACTGCTGAGATATGAGTGATTTTATCCCACCGCAAACAAACAGACGGATGCTGTGCAAAAATTATTGCAGGTGGCGCCACCAGTTTTGCGTATGATAAAGAGCTATGTGAGATATATAAACATGCAAAATTTTTGCCCAATCAGTCAAATGGTTCCTGAGATATAAGCTTGGATGTCTACAGCATAAATTTGAATGTAGGTGGTGCCACCTGTCATAAAACAAGAAAGCTGTCAAGGATGTATAAACATACAAAATTTCAGGTGGATAAGTCAAACCACTGCTGAGATATGAGTGATTTTATCCCAAGGCAGATGAACAGATGGACGTTGTGCAAAAATGGCTGCAGGTGGCACCACCATTTTTGTGTATGTTATATAGTTATCTAAGGGCTACATTTGTGTAAAATTTTTTTCCTGATAAGGAAAACCGATAAGGCTAAAGATTTTGCACAAATGTAGCCCTTGGAAAGATTTATAACATACACTAAAAATGGTGGCGCCACCTGCAACCATTTTTGCACAGCATCCATCTGTTTGTCTGCATGAATGTGAATGTAGCTGGTGCCACCTGTCATAAAATCAAGAAAGCTATCTAGGATGTATATGCATGCCGAATTTCAGGTTAATTAGTCAAACCACTGCAGAGATATGAGTGATTTTAACCCAAGGCAGATGAACAGATGGACACTGTGCAAACATGGTTGCAGGTGGCGCCACCATTTTTTGTGTATGTTATAAAGCTATCCAAGGGTTACATTTGTACAAAATTTTTTTCCTGATCGGTCAAAAGGTTCCCGAGATATGTAGGTTTATGTGTGGAAACAGAAGCACAAATGGACACTGGGCAGAGAGGAAAGGTCAGAGGTTAAGGCCCATTGGTTAGGCACCAGTTCACATGTGACCTGATAATTGGTGTAAGTTTCGGGAAAAAATTGGTCCAGTAGTCTCAGAGGAGTTCTCCGAAAACAAACGCGGTGGCGGCGGCGGAACCCGGTCAAAATCATTCGTTTTGGCAGATGCAATTATTATTAGAATTATTGTAGGGATTATTCTTGAAAAATATTTAACAAACTGGCTTCAGTGGCATCAGTCGAAAAACGTTTCGCAGGTTTATAACTTATATAGGAAGATACTGCAAACTGTAAGTTCAGCTTCCCATAAACCAGCCAAAAAGCACTGAACCAAAACCATTTGAACAAACTTGAATTATCAACATCTGAGGATAATTAATGTGTGAGATGTAAGAATTTGGCCCAGTGGATTTTGAGAAGAAGATCTTTGTAGCCACTGAGCTAAAATGGGCTGTTATGGCATATGACTAAATTCAGCTTCCCATAACTTAGACAAAAGTCACTGAAAAGAGACCATTTGAACAAACTTCAGAAAGCACTACCCTCGGATCATTTCTGTGCGATATTAAACATTTTGGCCATTTAGTTTCAGAGAAGAAGTTTTTTGTAGCCCTCAGTGTGATACAGGCACTGATGACCCCGCACAAAAAGGGCAGATGCAGGTGGCCCCACCAATACCTCAATTTCAGATATGACCTATGTGACCAACATTGGCATAAAATTTGGTGATGATAGCTCCAGCCGTTTCTGAGTTTTAAATTTTAATATGCTTTTTTGCACAGTTAACAAAGTTCAACCTCCTGTAACTCGGCCGAACTGGAACCATTCGAACAAACTTGAGAAAGATTGTTCCAGGGATCATTTCTGTGAAATATTGGACAATTTGGCTGGACAGTTTCGGAGAAGAAGATTTTTAAAGCTTTTTTAGCTTTTTCCCTATAAAATCTACGAAAATACAGTTAGAAAAAAATAAACAAAATCCGATATAGTTTTTTTGGATGACTGATTATTTGCAAAAAATTTGGTGATGCTAGCTCCTGCTGTTTTTGAGATAGCTATGGTTAACATACAGACTACGCACAATGCAGGACACACAAAGGACAAAGCCGCACCATTGCATAAGCTCACAGGTTCGCTAAAAAGTCACAGCATTCACAAATAACTTCTATTCAGGTTGAATAGACCTTGACGATAAAGGTCAAGGTATCCTGTCAATTTTTCAACATTTCAGTGATTTTGGTAGAACCATTTCACTAGTCAAATTTCATGAAAATACATTGAATGGTTCAATAGTTAGTGTTCACAAATAATTGATTCCAGCTGATTTGACCCTGAAGATCCAGGTCAAGGTCACCAGATCCGAACTCCTCAAAGAACCTGGTTGAAACAACTATAGTGTTGCAAATTGGAGGAAAACTTTGCAATACCTCAAAAGTTATGGGTTCACAAAAATTCTATTCCAGTCAATCTGACATTGATGAAGGTCAAAGTCACCCATTTTCAAACTCATCCAAGATATTTGTTGAAGCAATTTAAATTTTAAAGGGAGACAAACACAGCATGACTGATCATTTGTCCTTTTTGAGAGGAGTACTACCTCCCTGTGGAGAGTAACAATACCATTCAGCATTCAACATGCTACTTCCCAGAAAAATAAAACGTTATTTCTGTGTGGTCGAAGAGCACAAAGATGGCATAAATTGTCTCAAGATGAAACTACTGGAATTATACCTTTCTGCCTAGCTGTGCCTGGTGGAAACATTTTATGAAGCATGGAACCATCTATTGTTTTAACTTCCACAATGGATTAATGAAAACCACTTCCAGTGATGTATATGCTACATGAATATTTAATTAGAAGCACAGGCATTGTTATTTTAAGACTTTTTTTGTGTATACATATTTTTGTAACTTTACCTGATATGCATGTCCTGGAATGATTTGATCTGGTTAAACAAACAATGCAATTGTTTACACTAACAATATTGGGGAAAAACTGCACACCCAAATAGCAAGAGTTTAACAAAACTTGATGTTTTGAACTACCAAGCAATCACTGGAAGCTCCCCCCCCCCCCATGCCAACAATAGGTGATAATAGGGAAAATGTTACTTTATCAGATTCTATGGCAGCCTGCAAACGAAAGGGCCCATGTGAATCTTTGGCACATCTATTCAATGCAATCAATGTCAATTAATTAAGAATCATAAAATTTTTGTTTATTAGTTTAAAATATGTAGTTAATAATGAATTTTATTTTTGTAGTAAGAAAAAAATATTATATAAAAATAAACAATTTTTAATCAAGTTCAAAAATTTTCCTAAATATATTTTGAAATGATGCAAAATTCAGACAAATTTATAATTTCATCCACACCTACATGATTTCTTTAAAAAATTATAATTTTACAAAACATTTTTTTATACCACATGATTGCACAATTAATGCGCATGCAGCACCCTATCAGTGCATCAAGAAGGCATTACACTGCTGCACATACCAAGCTGACAACTTCCCTATTGTACCACTACATGTGTCATGGAGTACTGTCAAATGACCCCCACACAAGCCTGGTTTTTGATATACCTGGCAGTCTAAAAATAGCTACAGGACATAGTGACAATGTGAGCTATTTTCATGCCTATGGACATTTTATGCTGAGGCTGCTAAAATGTAACAACGACCTAATTACAGTACGCAGTCTCTACACAAGTCACCATCATGCATAAAATAACATTACTAAAGCATTGCCACTGCATAATTCCATTGGCGAGCTAGCCACCTAAGTGCATTCTGTGGCTACCTTTTTGTTCATGAGGTTTTAAAATTTGCGATATTCAAGAAATGAGAATTATCATGAAAAGCCTTTGTGCCTAATATTAAGAAGTCCTATCATCAAAGGCAAAGTTGAAAAGTAAAAGGCTGACATTATGATGTTAAAAGATTTCAATATTTTAAAAAATACCAGATCTTTCCATTTGTTTGCCATAAACATTATTTTTGTTAACAAGATTTTGTGCACAAAATATTTGATATAATTAATTTACATGATAACGTTTATACTCTGTATATAGGTCTGTTGTGTTGTGAAAATGGAACCCTCATTACAGATCAAAAAAGGTGAAAATCACAAAATGTTTGATGTATATATGTCAAGTAATGTGTATCTGAGGAGAACTATTTTATTATGGCGGATCAAACTGTGGTTTTCTAGTTGTGCTGCAGTGCACACAAGAATTTGTATGAGTGATTGGGCTGTAATAAAGTAGTTTGGTTGTCGTCTGTGACTGTGTCGGAGTCATTTGTAAAAGGCCCATAAAATCTGCAATATATCCGACAATGTTTTATGAAGCCTACTGCAGTATCTTGTTTTGTTTTTTTAGGTGTTTTTATAAAAACACAAAAATATCATTTGTAAAATAAACAAAACATGAAAATAGTATCTCAATGTTTATTTTATTTTCTATGAACTGAAGTAACTGTAAAATGACTAGGGTGGTAATAACACATTATCCTACAATATGAAACATATAGTGATACTTACCAACAATATGATAATTGATAAGATAGGCCAAATAAAAAAGGTATGGTTCTCAGGCATTTTTTTCAGAAATCAGAGAGGGTGTGCATTTTTTTACCTTTTTTTTGTATGTTTAGATAAA
The DNA here is from genome assembly GCA_026874595.1 of Sipunculus nudus. Lineage (NCBI taxonomy): Eukaryota > Metazoa > Annelida > Sipuncula > Golfingiida > Sipunculidae > Sipunculus > Sipunculus nudus. The sequence continues at coordinate 64,123,371 of CM049316.1, read as the reverse complement.
AAATGTCATATAATCAGGGAATAGCATGATAATAACCGAATTTTCTATGCTGAACAAGTAAAAGCACTACATAACAAAGGAAATCTTATCAAAATTTTACTATTTAATCTTTTGAAAGATAATAATCAAAAACAAAATTTTTGATGTGGGGGGTTAAAATTGACGCAGGTGATGCCTGAGAACTTTTTTTTGCCATATATGTATGACGTTATAATGAGTCTAAGCAGAATTTTCCCTTGTTAATATGGTGATGTAAATAAATTTGATAGCTTTGACAATTTTTTTTTCTTCAAAATCATAAAAGGTCGCTCTCTATCAGATGATCAAATTTTATCCATGTGACATTGTCAAGACTTAAGCCACAGGACCCAAGACCCAAATGAAGTCTGACAGCAAGAGATGGACCAAGACCAAGACCTCAAGACCAAATGTTTACCCAAAATGTCTTTGTACATTTTTGTTGAGTCAATATTTTATAAAAAAAAATGATATGTTCAATGTCTGAGACTTTGACACTATTTACAAATTGTCAATATTGAACTTCATGTCAATGGACTACTATTTATTTTATAAATAATGAGACACATGTTAATATTTTGATCATTTAAAAAGTACCAATATTCTTTTACAAATCTGGACCAACTTTTAACAATACAATTAAATATTTTTCCTTGTTTTTTACTGTTCATAATGACCAAAACAATTTTTAATACAAATGAATTTTCACTAAAAAAAATCCCTTGATTCCTTTCTTACAGACAATTCTTAAAATTAATATAATCATAAAAACATTATTTTAATTTATACACTTTTTATGCTTGAAGAGTATCTCATTATACTGCAACCTATTTGCGAGGGATCCCAGCATGAGTGACATATTAGGAGACAATGAATACAACAGCCTTGGAATACTAAGCTGGTCCACTGGAGGGCCCGATCTGTACAACCTGATCAGACATGTTACCACTGACAAACAAATACTAGAACCCCTGAATTCATAAGCCCTGTCAACAAACCCACCCGGCCATGGTGGACATGGTGGAGAGCTACACTTCCTTATGATCATGAGGGAACCAGAGCTATTTATAGATATAATGGGGGTCCTGCTTTGCTAGCTAGGTTCCCCCTCTCAGGCAGCATTGTACTGTCATGACAAGTTTTAGCCTTGGTGAAAAAGGACCCTTCACTTGGCTGGGGGCCTGGATCTATTTTTAGAACAAACTGCAATCATTAGTCAGCTAACACTAAAGAATATCTACTCTGTCAAAATGTGCAATATCATATACACACTCAAACACACACACACAAAGACAATTAGTGCACCTAGGGGGCCCTGGATCTATTTATAGAACAAGCTGCCGGCTTTTGCTTAACATCTGCCTATATCTGATGTTTGTGTGTAAATAAATTTGTATAATTGATAGTACACACACATAAAAAACACACACTTTACAGAGTATATATATATATATATATATATATATATATATATATATATATATATATATATATATGATTATGTTGAATTCTCTTGATCTTTTTATAGAACAAAGTGTTTAATATAATCACTTAATTAACACCATTAATTATCTGCAGCTCAGCACATCCAACTCATTTACATAAACGTGGACAGGCATATACCACAGATCTATTTATAGTACAAATTGTTTAATAAAATCACTAAGTTCACACAATTAATTATCTGCAGATCAGCACATACAACTTATTAACATAAACATGGACTAAAAGCATGTACCATGGATCTATTTATAGTACAAAATGTGACATTTTATGATGGAACTTAGTAAATGATCCTGCCTAACCTATAACACAGCAGTACTGAATAAATTATGCATGAAGACAAACTGAAATCTTCTGCAGGCAACAAATCTATTTACAGAACAAATCTGGGAATTGTCAAAGACACCATTACATGTTGCTGAAAATACAAATACACACCTATGTTATTCGGTGCTCAGAAATTTCGGACACTGATTCAGACACGGACATTCCGGGCTAGGACATCCCAAACAGGCCTCTTCCCAAGGGAGGATGATGCAGACAGATCAATATTATTACAAAATAAATAACTTTTTTTAAATATAATTTTCAACATATCAGTAGCTCCAAATAATGAGAATTATTTATATGAGTACTATTATATATCATTTAAAATATATACAGAACTTATTTCAGAACTACAGATCAATTTTATCAAAATATCAAAAGAACAGACTAAGATATACTTTTTGAAAGTATCAGAATATATGTTTACTGATATCTAATTGTTTTCCTCCAGAAAATATTTGGCTTAACTAGACATTTCTTGGAACCGCAATATCCCCAGACATAGTACGCCCCTCCCCCCTTTAAGAATAGGCCCCAATTTTTAGCAGCATACTCGACACTTGGCAAGCAATTATTTTTTCTTCCATCTATCAATCCATAATCTTTTAGAAGATGTTGGTCCTGTGACCTTGACCTTTGACCTCATGACCCAAAAATCAATTGGGGTCTCGCTTTTTCAATGGGACATATATAAGTCAAGTTTGAAAATTATACATCAATCAAAGCAGGAATTATCATCCAGAAACTAATTTTTTGACAGATGGCTCCTGTGGCCTTGACCTTTGACCTTGTGACCCCAAAATTAATATTGATCATCCACTTTTATATATGAATCAATAGAGGTCTAGATTTATTGATGGGCCATATATAAGTCAGGTTTGAAATCCATATATTAATCCAAGGTTGAATTATCATCTCGGGAACTAATTTTTGGACAGATGGCTCCTGTGACCTTCACCTTTGACCTTGTGACAGGCGTCTTCCTCTATTGGAAGGGGAACTGTATGTGCAAGATGAAATGTCCGAGATGAAATGTTTGGCTGAAAATGCATCCACAATCTTTTTAAAGATGTGTCCTGTGACCTTGACCTTTGACCTCATGACCCCAAAATCAATTCAGGTCTTGCTTTTCCAATGGGACATATACAAGTCAAGTTTAAAATCTATACATCAATAAAAGCAGGAATTATCATCCAGAAACTAATTTTTGGACAGATGGCTCCTGTGACCTTCATCTTTGACCTTGTGACCTAAAAATTGATAGGGTTCTTCCTCTCTTGGCAGGTGAACTATATGTGCAAGATGAAAGATCTGAGATGAAATGTTTGGCTGAAAATGCATCCACCTACGTACATCTTTTTAAAGATGTGTCCTGTGACCTTGACCTTTGACCTCATGACCCCAAAATCAATTCGGGTCTTGCTTTTCCAATGGGACATATGTAAGTCAAGTTTGAAATCAATACATCAATAAAAGCAGGAATTATCATCCAGAAACTAATTTTTTGACAGATAGCTCCTGTGGCCTTGACCTTTGACCTTGTGACCCCAAATTTGATATGGATCATCTAGTATTGGCAAGTGAGCTATATATTTAAGATGGAAGACCTGGGATGAAAGTTTGGCTTAAAATGCATCCACAGTATCTTTTAAGATGTGTCCAGTGACCTTGACCTTTGACATCATGACCCTAGAACCTATAGGGTTCTTACTTTAGTGGTGGGCCATACATAAGTCAAGTTTGAAATCCATATGGCTATCAACACTGGAGATATCATAAGAGGTGTGTGATTTTCACCAAATATGGACACATTTAAAGTCAAGGCCACTCTCATGGTAAAGGTCATGACCCAAATGTTAATAGACCTCATCCCATAAACCATCTCTCTACATGTGCATAATATGAAATAAATCTGTCCTTTAGTTTTTGACTTATAATGCTTAAAGTACTGTCAAGTGGCAGTTATGGGGGTATTAAAAGGCGTAAAAACAAGAAAAGGATAATAGGTGGCGCCACCAGTTTCCGGTATATCACAAGGCTATCCAAGATCTTCGGTCACCTTGATTTTTGGACCAGTCCATGCAAGCTTACTTGAGATATTTAAGAATTTGTGTTATTTTCAGCAAAAATGGACCTATTAAAGGTCAAGGTCACTCTCCTAGCATAGGTCATGACCCCATTTTAAATAAGCTTTGTCCCCTTACCTATATCTATACAAATGTAAAGTTTGAAAAAGATCAGTGAAATATTTTTTGAGTTATCCCACTCACAAGGTTTTTTCTGCGGCGGCAGCGGGACCGTCGTGAAACCATAGTATCCCGACTTTGTCTGGGGATACAATTATATGGGTAAATATAGGTTATATAATATTAATAAGGAAGGCATACATCCTGCCAAACCCACTGACCAAATATTTTTGTTATATTTTAAAAGGTTATTTTAATGTAATTAAGTTGATCTGTCCAAAACGTCCTCCCTTGCAAAAAGTCCTCTCCAGAACCTCCTAGTTCAGAATGTCCAAGTCCAAAATGTTCGTGTCTGAACTGTCCTACATTCATATTATTCTGCGGGGGGAACCACAAGTTTAGTCTATTTATAGTAACAAGTATTTGTCACCCATAATTCCACACCCAATTAATTGCATACATAGAGTCATTTAATTAAATTTCTCAGCAGTAGCATGGAGCTATATATATCACAGTCTAACACAAATAAAGACACAGTTTATTACTGGCTACCATTCAAATGAGTAATTATAAATAATTATGTAGTGCAATGACCCGTTAATCACATCATTCTTCATTCAGTATAATTATTTAGCATCTGTTTCTTACATTATTTACTTTCTCTTTTATAAATACTCTGTTAGGTCATAGAACTGTTTTAACTTGATTAACAGACAAATTACTAATACCCATGCCAATATTTTTTATTTACATGTAATTTACCTGCTACAATAGTACTACAGTTTGTAATGGCCTGACCTTGTAAACACATTTAACCAGATACAGTTACACTAGATGTGTTTTAAACAGCTAATAACATAATACACAGAGCTTTGACATTTTTTTTCTGAAAATTCTCTAGATTTGTTAGCTCAGATTATTCCTACTTTATTTCCATATTTTGGCCACTGGCATGCGTGGACAGATTGCCCATGAACACTGTGCTTACAGACACTGGACCCACAATAGCTAACAGTGTTCATCACTAGAAATTCTGATAGGCTGGTGGTAAGCGCGGTCGAATCAGGCCTGGTGCTTACCTGTTGCGCGTCAAGCGTTTTTTATTGTCTGCTTAAAAATTAAATCTGCATGGTTTTTATGCATGTAAGAACATTGAGAGCAAGAGGAAGGGCATGTGTAATTTGTTTGTATGAGCTGTCTTTCAAACAACGAATAGAATGCAAATATAGAAATTTATTGTATCAGCCACACTTAAAGACCAGCTGATATGACAGCACACTGAGTGAATATACCTTCTAGAAGCCATAGTCAGAATATGTATCAATGTTAACCAATATCCATGCAACAGGCATTGTGTAATTAAAAAGCAATTAGGGAACCAGGGAGTTGTGGCTTCTCTTACCCTACAGCAGTGGGCTGTCTTATACCAATCCAGTAACCTGAGCTGATGTCACTGGCTGTGATGATAAGATCCCAGCACTGACACAAGCTTAATTACTCCAGGCTAACAATCAATCAGCAAGGCCCCTTGCAGGGTCAGTCTGTAAGGCCAGTCCTTGTTACCCCTGACCACTGTATGTCTGGCAGGGACAGGGAAAGGGTGGCGGGGACAGATGAAAGAGTGGCAGGTAACATTAAAGGCTGGCGGTGAGAAATGAAAGGCTGGCGGTGCGCCAGGCTGTATTGGCTATTGGAGAAGCCTGCCGCTAAATACTTTTCTTAAAGGCATTTTGACAGGGATGCTGTGTTTTGGCTTTTTTAAAAATTTTATTTATTGGAGATAATCACCTCCACTTTTTAATGCTAGCTTAAGTATATGTACATCTGCAGAATTCCATTCTGGTTTCAGACTACATGACAGGGCAGTATCACATGCTTCCTTTCTTTTTAGATTCTGGTGTTAACCAGGCCCGGTGACTAATACACCTGCGGACACTGGTCATCCTCATTGCTTGGTTATACCACCAAGGAACCCCAAAAGTGTGAACTCGTTTGTGAGTTACACACAACTGTAATATACAGTCTTCCCATTAACCCTGCGGGGCACTCGCCCTGGGTGGTGGCCAAACGTGAAAAATCTCACCGCTACTTGGCTAAGATTCAAACTCACATTCTCCCAGCTTTAACCTCTGTCTACTAACTCTAAACCACAGAAGCCTTTGTGAGTGCCAAGAGCAACTACCTTGTTTGTGTGCCTGTGGGACATAAGTTCTCAAGGCATTGACAAGCCATCACATTTTACATTTTACTAGCTGATAAAACCAGGTCACCTGACTTTTACTGGGATTGGGGAGATGTATTAACTGAGAGGAATGCTGTGGCTCAGGGGTAGAGCGCATGACTCAAAGCCGGGAGATCGTGAGTTCCAACCTCAGCCGAGGCGGTGAGGTTTTTCACGGTCAGCCACCACCCAGGGTGAGCGCTCTGCAGGCTTAATGGGAAGGTCGTGCTCAACGGCCGTGTTTCACTCACAAAGGACTGCGCCTTTCGGGGGTCCTCAGGGTATGGTTACCAACCCAGGGCCCGCAGGTGCAGAAGTCGTCGGGCCTGGTTAACGCCAGGATATCAAATGAGGGGAAGCGTGTGATACTGCCCTGTCACGTAGTCCGAAACCGAAATGGAAATCTGCAGATATACATATAATTAGTTAAGCTAGCATTAAAAAAATGGAGGCGGTTACCTCCTACAAAAAAAATATTTAAGAAAAAAAAAAAAAACTGAGAGGAATGTTGGCTCATCTTTTTAATCTAAAAGTTAAAAGAAAACAGATTTTCACTGGGATACTGTCTAAATTAGATATGTACAAATATTATTTTACATTTATTTCGTGGGGCTGTGCTCGTGGCAAGAAACTCACACACAGGATAATTAAGACCTGGTCATTATTGAAGTTTACTTTTGTCAACCGGAAAGGAATGTGGGGGCATTCAGGTTTTCAATGATCTTTGACGGGTTACTACTGTAGGAAATATAAAGAATTGGTTGATGTAACAAAGACATGAAAGATGAATTAAATGTACGTTTTAAGGCAGGGAAACTGTTCCTGAAGAAAGAAATGGAAATATGCAAACCTAATGAGTAGCAGAAGTGGACCCAAGGGGAGTCAAGGGGTCCTTATATACCACATTCGAGGTAATAAGCGACCCAGGCATTCTCAAAATTAAATTTTTCCAAATATTTTTATACCCTAATAAGTGCCCCCCCTGTATACACACAAACAGGGGATCTCGAGTACATGGGTAAGCACTGCACACTGTCAGTGGCATCGACAATTATATCACTGCATAGATGTTTCAAGTGAATTGCCAAGATATTTTTTGACAAAAAATACATTAAAACATATATTTTCAGGATTGGGAATTATGTTCCAGTCTGTTAGTTCAGTGATTCCGTCAGCGATCGTGGAAAATCACTGTGATGTCCTTACTGAGTGTATATTACCACCATACGGACATGATCACTGATATTCAGGGCATCCAGTTCGACCTTCGTAATAATGCTGATTGCCGTAAATTATCCTTTGCGGCCCTGAGGACACCCAAAAACGTGTACCCTTATATAAGATGGCCGCCCTTCTTTGCCAAATATTTTTAAGATAAAATTAATCGTACTGTACAGGAGCAAATAACGTGAGTATATATATTTCATTGCATGATACATCCTCATACGTACCTGAATTCAGGTAACCTGATCAGCATGGCTACCTGAAGGGGCGGCCTTCATGGACACAGTCAGTCAATGTTATCTATGATATCCTTGACCACTGATTCTGTTGTATGTAACTAATATCATTATTATATTAGATGATAAAGCCTAATGGAGATAGAATAAAAACTGGCAGAAACTTTTAAGCTTGGCCGGGAGAAATGAAAGCATTACGTTGCCCAATGTTATTGGCTTGGGAGAAAAGTGAGGTTAGGATGGCTCATCCCTTAGTTTTCTTAAAAGTGATCTCCTAAATCTGGTGGGGGGGGGGGGGCCCCGTATTACGGGAGGGGCACTTATTACATCGAATACAGTACCCCTTTTTTCAGCCGCTACAACTCTTTTTAATCATATCAGACCAATTTTGAGGCTTGAAAAGCAAAGGTGTGGTTATAAATAATAATTGATCTAGTTTGTATCATGCACACTAAAACAAATATTATTTATATCACCTCACTTTTGCTTTTCTGAATTTCAACTTGAGTATGACAACTTGGCCTCATAGTCAAAAAGGTTTTATTTTTACAATAATTTCCCTTTTGTGAAAATTGCGAATTTGAAACCCTTGCAAACAGAAAGGTAACAAAAGTATTACAATAATTTGAGATATTTATAGACATTGCTGGGGATAGAAAATGCTTTGGCTTTCAACAGAACCAATATAGAAATGCATTTATTCCTGGTATATCTCTTGCATATCTCAAAATCAGCTAGTATCTGTATCTACAAGGCTTGTGTTGCACTGTACAGTCCCTGTTCTGTGCTATATTTTACTGTGGCGCTGATTTACTGTTGCACCCTGCAAGCATGATTAATTTATAACTTTACCTCAGAACATTCAAATAAAGGAGCTTTTTAGATTGTTGTCCGTCTGGGCCTTGGCTCAGTTTATGTCTACACAAGTAAATATGTACGCCTTTCTTACTTGACTGGGTTATACATATAAATGTGTACTGCATACATATATGGTTCTGGCAATAAATATGAAGTGGTTTTTTTATGTAGCTAAAGTACAAGGCCAATAGGTGGAACTGTATGGTAACTACATGAGGATGAAGATGATAATAAGAATTAAGCATGCTCACGGCAGCTACAATTCTTTATAATTGTAAATCTCAACCATTTACTGTAATTCTAAATCAGAGTTCAATCATTTCAGGAATACAGAATTCAGGAATAATATCCTGGAATAATATATTGATCTTTTTTTTTTTTTTTGGGGGGGGGGGGGGGGGGAGTAACACACTTAAAAGCCTTAATAGCCAATCATGCACTTAATACATTGTAGAGTTCTAGAATTTTCAGGAACAATCAAATTACCAGACTTTTCCCTGATCTGTGAAATTATTATCAAATTCCCTAACTACATCCAGACTGGGAAATGGAATCTTGTGCTGTATTTCTTGAATGGCTATAATCCCTGATACACTTGTGAAAAGGTTTGGTGTTTCTGTAAATTGAACTCAATGTGAAATATAACTTTTGTTTCAGGCCAACAAAAATAAAAGGTATGGTTCTCAGGCACCGCCCGCATCAATTTTAAACCCCCGCATCAAAAATTTTTATTTTGATTTTTAATAGAAACTTACCAATTATGAGCTGCAGCCGCTCGGACATTTCTTTCAAGAAGAAAAAAAGCATACAACTTCCTTTGTTATGTAGTGCTTTTACTTGTAAGCATTATAAATCTGTTATTTTCATGCTTTTCCCTTATCATTTGACATTTTTATCGAAACATACCAAAAAATTAAATATAAAAATCCCGCCCGCCCACATTGATTTCTGAAAAAAAGTGCCTGAGAACCATACCTTTTTTTTATTTTGGCCTAAGCGCCACAAACTTTCCTTAAAGAAAAATAATGAACCAAATTTTGTCCTTGAAATTTTCTTAATATACATTAGTATTGCATGTGGTATCTGTATTGCAACATACAGCAAAACATTGCAATATGCTGCATATACTGTTATCAATTGCAATATGATTTAAGTCATATAAAAGTGAAATGGATAACAGCATTTCAGCCATAGGTCAATATATATGGAACAAAAATATAGCCAACATGTGCATACTATGTCCATAAATTAGATGCTAACAGCTGCAGCAATTCCTAAAATATTTGAAAACAGGCATAATACACGTTTTAAAAAATAAAACGGCCAAATTTAGCAATCAGTGAAAGTAAAAAGTCTGTGAATACACTGTTGTGAAGATCATTTAACTCAGTTTGAGCTCATTTAAACTTCTTCAATTAGGAATGACACGAAAGGTTAGGTGTTAATATTATTTTGCCATATTATTTATCATTGGAAAATGTGCAAAATACCATTTCACTTAATGTAGTTCTTTGCACAAGTGGCACCACAAAAGTATATTCATCAAAAGAATCAATTAGTCTAAAAAATTTCAAGCTGATAGCTGAAAAAGTTTGGAAACAGATACCAGTTGGTAGGCAGAGGATTGTGGAAAATGCATCATTCATTCTGCAGCTATCAGAGGGTGAACAAATAAGTAGTCCCACGTAATATGAGACTAGATATAGGTATCAACAGGTATGCAAAAACAAATTGTTTCCAAGTGAATCACACTGTACCAGTACACAAGTAATATCATCCTCTCCAAGCACTTACCATACACTGACATAAAACATGATACTTACTGGAAATTGACCTTGTCAACTGTGAACTTTGTTTCAAATATACCAGAGGTCAACACTCGACACCTTAGTATATCCTGCAAAAAAAAAAAAAGAATTATTAAATCTGAAGCTGGTAAAAACTTAATAATTCTTGGTTTTTATACATTATACCTTCATAGAATTTTTCATTAGAATTCTTTTCATGATGTAAATTATCATGTTCCTTTGAGTTAAAAGTTAAAATACACAACTTTAAATCCTTTTTAACTTGAAGTGATAATATTGCAAATAGCAGCATTTATCAACACTTATAAACACCATTATGGCACAGATAAATACTCAGTGACTTGCACAAACAATATGATAACAGCATTTCAATAATTTACAAGAAAGTAGCTCAGTAAGCTCATGTATAAAAATATAAGTTAGTTTCATTTTCAAATTTATAAATAATTTATTACTACACTCACTATCATACCCCTGACCATGTACCAGGTTTTCAAATGAGGACATTTAATAGAGACATAACCTATCCCTAATGCCTTGGTCAGTATGGTATATACTTTTAAATTTTAAGTATTCCACATGGCAGTGTAATTAAAGGTTAATTACCTTAAATATGGTACAATGCACATCACAAAATGCCACTCATGATACAATACTTGATATAATAAACAAAATGTGTTCAGATTGAGTCTTGTCTAATTTGAACTAAACTTACCCTTTATTTCATAATTATAAATAAATATCTTCTCAACAATTAGCGAATAAGATACCGTTAAAATGATTCTTTGTGGATAACATTTCACCTTCCACTATCATGAACAGAATCTCATGAAATGATTCTTTGTGGATAACATTTCACCTTCCACTATCATGAACAGAATCTCATGAAATTTTCTTGGCATTTGGGAAAATGACCAATAAAGAATTAATTTGGTTTTTGTGTTGATCCAGCATTTTTCCAGATTCAGGAATGCTGTCAAGGAGTATTCACAAATGTACAGTCACTTATGCATGAATGAACCTGGCAATATGGGCCAAATAAGTGAATGCAAACATGGTATTGGGAGCTTACTACAATAAGGTTCCCCCGACCCAATGGCAGAGGCTTGCATTCCATAAAATGCAGACTTGTTTCATATTGTTACAGGGTGACATAAAAGTGAACCGGACTGTTCCCTAGTGAAGCTTGCTTTGCTAGCGAAGCGGTTAGTACGCCAGACTTGTGCGCCACCGACATGGGTTCGAAACAGGGATCAGCCCAATGTTTTCCCCTCAGCAATTTGTCTTTGTAACAAAATGGGGGCTCGTCCAGGATGACAGTAAACTTTGTGGCGCAGGGAATAAGCTCACCAAAGTCTGACTTCTGGGATAATAAGTCGTTCTTATAGCAGAACGCTCTTAAGAGGGGGTGTGTTACGGGGTGACATAAAAGAGGACCAAACTGTCCCGCTATAGCGCTGGTGAAGCTTGCTTTGCCAGTGAAGCAGTTGGTACGCCGGACTTGTGCATGACAGACATGGGTTCGCAACCGGGATTGGCCCAATGTTTTCCCCTCAGCAATTTGTCCTTGTAACAATATATTGGGGTTGGCTTCATATTTGTGAGGCAAAATTTTCGCCATTTCCATTTATTGTTTGGCAAGAGTTCCATTCTCTGACAATCTTACTATGTAGTAACCTACACACAGAATATCCATTATCACAATGATTATTTTATATGCACGCTAAATCTTAACAATTTGTGGAAGAATCATGAGAACTAGTAGAAGTTCCTGTTCCCTATAAGCAGATAATATGAAAGACCAGATTTTTTTTTACATTATCATACATTCATTTACATGTAAATAATGTTATTATTTAAAATGTTAATATTTTGCCTTTCAATTTCTACAGGGGTTGTCATGGTGATAACATACATTTTAATTTTTATATATGACGGTTGACCGTTGACCTGTATATTATGAAGCAGCCATAATTTTTCTTTCATGAATATCCTGAATTTGAAACCTTTGCCACAAAAAGCCAACCACAGTATTTTACTGGAGAACAGGAAGGTATCCAGTAGTTGTGTGCCAATTAATCAATTAAATCGATGATTGGTCATTTTCTTTCAAAATCTATTAAATCCATTGCATTTTTGCAAAATCAATTAAAAAAATTTATGCATGCACATGCAAAAAATCTAATCCTTTCTGAGATATACGAACACATAGTAATGCAAACATAACCTTGCTCAGCCAAAATTGGTCTGACGTCAAGTCGGCCGTGGATGTGGGTAGATGGATGGTTTCATTATGAATACTGATGTACATATCAGACGTGGATCAATATTTTGGGTACAAGTATAACATCACATTTCAAGGTAATATAAGAAGCACATCAAATAATCTGTCATAGGTCGATTTGGTTTTTTTTCGCAATCATAGATTATGATCGTAAAACCAATTCCAACCACTAAGGCCAAAAAAAATTAAAGGTATGGTTCTCAGGCACCGCCCGCATCAATTTCAAACCCCCGCATCAAAAATTTTTATTTTGATTTTCAATAAAAACTTTCCAATTTTCAGCTGATGCCGCTCCGTCATTCTTTCAAGAAGATAAAACCATACAATTTCCTTTGTTTTGTAGTGCTTTTACTTATTTAGCAAAATAAAACTTATTTTCATGCTTTTCCCATATCATTTGACACTTTTATCAAAACATACCAAAAAATTTAAAATAAAAAAAGCACCCGCCTGTCATTTTTTTGGCCTAATATCCAGTATTATTTATTATGTCAGTATATATGAGACATATATCAGTAAATCCTTACCTGTTCTGTTGGAGTATAGTCAGGCTGTTTGATGATGTGTACTTTGTCCAAGAAGCTGAAATAAAAAAAAAATATCAATAAAAACACTGCTGTTTTATAAGAGCAAAAACATGACAAAACCAATTTTCCTGAAAGGTAATAAAAAATATTAATGATAAAACATTTTGAAATTCCTGGAACAACAGCCTTTGGCTTTAGATTCTCGCTCTGTAGATGTGCATGCAAACCACAAACCTTTAAAAGTGATGGAATTCATAAATTTGTATAATATCGATGAAAAAAAATAAGTATTGATTTAATAAGGAATCCTGGCAAGAAAATTCAACAAATGTGTTACCATGTGTCACAATATTACTCATTTCAAGTACAACACAAACTCAACTGGTTATGTAATGAAAATGATGGTTAAAAATTCATTTAAAATCTTATTAGCAAGTACAGTAAAACCTCAATTTACAGACAGTTTCTAACAAGAGCACCGCAAACGTGCATTATACATCATGTCTTGTGACCTCTGATTTAATTAAATATGTGTGAAATCTACTGAGGAATTACATTGTGGTAAGAAACTGTATTAGTAAATTTGTATAATGAGTTTCACGAAAATCCATAGGATTTTTGTGAAGTCACCACTATGCCTCTATAGTGTGGTGACCTCTGTCCTCATTTAAAATGACTGGATTTTGCTTGTAATCAAACTTAGGTGAGATATTTTATTTATCTACATTTCTGATGAGTTTTATAAAAATCCTTCAAAAAAATATTCTTCGAAAGTTATTGCAGTGACACTACAAAGTAGCCTAGGGATCTGTGACTAGTGGTGGGAGTGGGTTCCTTTTTCATAATCGATCATCGGTTTGAGCAAACCGATCAATGATCGATTAATAATCGGTTCGGGCAAATGCAGTTTTCTGTGAAACTGTAATTTCATAACCAAGCCCGCATGTCTTAGTTATTCTACCTTAAGAAAAGAAGTTTTTGCCTTTTTCATATTTTCCTATCATTAGTAAAATATACTTTTAAAAGTTTCATTTTAATTTTTTATAATAATCAAGAATTAAACCAAAATCTAGGACATCTACTTGCTGCATAGACCCAGAGAATTTATGGAGCATTTTAACGCCATACCACCCACATTATGCAATGTACATCTCGTTACAAAACTCCCCGCTAATTCTGCGGCTCCCTGCCAGTTCACAGAGGTTTATTACGTCCTCGGTTCTCGTATCTTCTGTGTTATATTCAGTTACATACGGAAGTTATTTGGGAAAAAAGACTCATTATCATGATAATGATGTAATCGATAGTTGCCTTTGGTAATCGAGCGCTTGAAAGTGGCAGCAAACCGACTGACTTTCGATAAAACTCGATGATCGGCCCACCACTACCTGTGACCTTATTAAATATGCATGGATGTTACCCATAATCGAACTCAGGCTAGCTAATCTGTTGGTAGGAAGTTACGGTGAAAGTAATCGTGTCAACATTAAAGTTACGGACAGAATAATCGATGGGGGGGGGGTATACCATATAATACTCCCATCATATGACAGGTGTATAATAATGGACCTCTCCTTTAAAGTACTCCCAACAGAAGTAGATTTGGATGTTACTAACATCATTTAAATGGACACCTCTGTTACAAGCTAAAACCAAGGGCAAGAAAATTAAACAAATATGTTACCATGTGTCACAAAATTACTCATTTCAAGTACACACAAAGTGTCAAGGATCACAAGGTTCAACTGTAGAGTCTTTCAGCAGTCATACAATGGGTCAAGGTCATTTCAAATTTCAAGTTAAAATCTTTTTTAGATTAAAATGTTAAAAATTTAGGTTGTGACAATGTTTTCTTGTTTACACTAATGTACATAAATGATCATTGGTCATGCTTGGATGTAGTGAAAGATGCCAAAATGATTAACAGGTGTTAAGGCTTTGGTGTGTTTCTTAGAATTGTCATGTTTTGAAAGAGATCTATTACTTACAACCAATGAATATGCTTTTAGTTCAATCAACAGTTGTCTAAATAGCCATGTGGTCTTACAAGAGAGGTGGTCATTCTAACAGGTTCTACTGTATTTCTATTAATTCCAAACTGACTTCATTTGGTGGACAGTATTCTCATTACAAACATAACATGAGTCCATGCAGTCTCTGTGGATCAAGCCCAGACAGGCCACTGGGAAATTCCATTACTGCAGTTGGTTACAAAAGTGCATGTATTTGGTTCTGTGAAAGTTGACCTAATCCTAATCCCCTGTCTCTAAATAGACCTGTGGTTACAGGCACCACGGATGACTGTATCGGTTACACTGAAATATTTCTTGCAATGACTAATCCATATATCTGCTTAGGGATTTTGCCTGAATCAAAACTGCAATACATAAAAGTTTATACATAATATTAGACAGACTTTCATAAACTATCAACAACATATATGTATGTGGTAATCCAAGGAATTAACTGGGATGGCTTTGTTTTTTTTTTTGTTTTTTTTTTGGCTATGTCATCCAACCCAATGGGCAATTCACAATCTGAGGGTACTTAATATGCACTATCTCAAAAGATACAATATTTCAAAAACAGGAATTTGCAGATTTGACCTTGAACATAAAATATGTTATATTTCACTGAATCCAAGTCAGCAGTTTTAAAAGTCATCTGAGATTTTGGTAAAAAGAATTTTATATTTCAGGAAAAAATATGTAGTCCTTCAAAAGGTTGTTTACTGGTATATATATGTATATATCTCAACATTTTTAACATATGGAGGGGGGGGGGGGGAGGGCAACAATACAATCAAAGATACATTTGACATGACTTAAGGTGGCAAGCAAGACAAAGCAGAGGTTTGTTAAGGGCATTTGGCACACTAGACTAGAGACAGCTCAGATTCCACACACGAGTAGCAAACAACCTTAGTTTACACCCTGGCATTTACTGTGTTTACAAACAGGTTGTAAATAAACAAGCTCATGTATCTGTAACAGATCTGTAACAAGAACTTTTCTTAAAGGGGCCCAATCACTTATCTGACCTTTATAAACTAATGGTAATCCCTTGGAGCTTTTATAAAAATAGGCAAGAAAACGTGGATATCACCACACACAGGCTGCTTGTTTTGTTTATATCAAAGTGTTTGTAATATGTGGGGGCCCGACAAAATAATAAAAACAAATTCAACAAGGGCCTCCGGCAGTAAGTCAGATAAACCAGAGCTTTGCAAAGGTGTTTTTCATTAAGTATCCTTTCTACCTCCCCATATATGCAACCCAGCACCTAAGGTTACTTGTATTTCCCATTTGTCAACATTGCTGTGTTTACAAACATGTTGTTGATAAACAAGTTCATACATCCTTCAAGGAGGCCTTATAAAAACTTTTCATAACAAGAATTACCCTTAAATCATTAATTTACACACGGAGAAAGCCAGAAATCGCACAACTTTGTTTTCCAAAGGTAGGTGAACGGGCACCTTAAACAGGAATTACCTAAGTTCATTAATATGTATGCAGCATAAACCAGATATCACAGAAATTCTTCTGATATGGTAAGTGAATAGATGGATTCAAGTCAACCCCCCCCCCCTCTTTTCCATGTGCATGCATTTTAAGCATGCATTGATGAACATTACAGGCTGTCAAGTGTGTCTCTAGTATTTACACTGCAGTTCTGTTTTATTATCGGGCAATATAATTGTTGTCTCAGTATATGACAACTAAACTTTGTTTGCCTGTAAAACATTTAACAGCTCAACCCTGTAACTCTGGTGGGGTACCCCATTGCACTCCAAGCATGTCAAAACTTTTAAGTATATGGCCACTCAAGAAAAAATATCAACAGAATGAGTTCTGTCTGATTATAAATTCATGATTCCTGTCGTAAATTTTACACAAAAGACACATTCCAACCTTTACTTCTACAGAACACTTGGAGATCAACCTGTTTAGACTCATTCTTTTGTTAAATGCATGATAAGTATTTACTGAACAGGCTGGTGATGAAAGTATTTGGAAAAAAACACCTGGCGTATTAAACAGTTGTCACAGTACGTTTTATTATAATACAAGTTTACCAAGACTAAATTCTGTCTGTACAACACTTCCTCAATTAGGACAACTTGGGAATTAAACTGGTTTGTCAGTTTATTCATTGTGATCATAAGAGGTTAAAATGCAAGCCCTTGATTAAATTGTAAACAATTTTTAGCTTTGAACTCTTTTATTTCAATTATTATTATTTTTTGCATTGTACCATCTCAAAGTCCTCTGTGAGCTCTCAAATGTTACAAAGCAGTTTGTTTTGTCGAATCTCTTCATCGTGAATGTGCCCTAAAATCTAAATTTAAATGTCTTCTGGTGGACCACCCCCATATAGACATAAAATGGTGGCAACAAACAGAGGGACAGCTTCATTTTTTCTTTTTATTTGCTGAAATTTACTTACATCTATTTTATCTTAACTGTTTATGTTTTAAAAACTTCAGGGATTTACTATTTAAGTAGAAATTTAATCAAGAATTGATTCAAAGGTAAAAAATCAATTATTAAATGGATTCTAAATGCCCTCACAGTTCACAGGCCTAGTATCATGGACATTTTCAATAACTATAGTCCTTTTCAGTACCCCTGGCCACCTGTTTTTTTCGCGATTATTTATTTGTGAATCAAAGAATGCCAAAACTCTTTGACCTTTGGGAAGAAAGAGGAAAAAGCGTAATTAACTGTTATGGAAATAATAGCCTACCTTGTGTAATTTTCCTGTAAACAATTTAAAACCATTTTATGAGTAACTAGTCTATTCTTTAGCGACATCTTGCCACTAATCTGTGAAATGGGCATATCAGGGATTAGTGATGACGTCATAATAGACGTGACGTACTAAAGAGGCACCCATATTCATGGGACCAATAATCAAGAGCTGCCGACCCCTGTTTACAGCGAGACTTGTATTCTCCGCGTGCACGCGCTTCACTGTTACGTCACATTACTTTATATCCATATCCAAGGAGGATAAACAATGGCCACTTATTAGGGACGCCATGAACCACGGATATATATGAGATATGTTAACCAGGCCGTAAAGTGAATAATATTTATATTTTGATTAGGTAAGGTACCTAAAATTACGCTTTTGCCTCTTTATGCCATTGGTGCAAATATTATTTTGCAAGTTTGTCATATGTAGAGATAATCACGAAAAAACAGGTGGACAGGGGTGCTGGAACGGACTATAGTGGTGTCAGCTGGTTTTTATTTCATATTCATGCAATCATTCATTTGAGCAAACTGACTGATGATCAATGAATAATCATAGTTAAATATTTCATTATCTGTGAACCAGAATTTTTTGGGAGCATTTTAATGCTTTACCTTGCAATATTTTGTTATCTAAACCTGGCCTAAAGTTCCAGCTGATTTTCAAGATCAATCTTATGTTAATTAGAAATATTTGTCAGGAAAATGTAAAAAAAAAAGTCTAGGATTGGGGTGAATCTGGTTGGCAATTAGACTTAAATCTTTCTAGCAGAAGTCTGAAGGACACTTTGCAGATGACCACGCCCTCATCAGCAAACACATAGTATGATTCTTCAAAGATTCTGAACCAAGATATATGAAAGGCCATTTTATCTAAGCCTTTCTGTTCTATGTAAAAAGAAATTGGGACAATTAAGCTAAACCCAGTTAATGCTACTGGTTTTTACATTAAAACATTTGGAATATATTATTTTATTATTTTTTTTATATAATTTGCATGATCCAAATCTACAAGCTGGATTCATCCTGGATTGATTCCTGTTCAAGAATTCAAGGAGACACACACATATACATTTTCAAACAACCAATATCCCACAGAATGCCCTGCTTTAAACTCCCTGCCATTACATATATAAGACTGCTGCTCAAACATCTGTCAAAAACTACTGTGTAACTGCAGTATATACCTATAATATTAAACTCAACTTTTTCAATATGCTATACTTGACCTACATTTAATATAAATTTTTCTGAGTTAATATTATCTTAGTACCGGACAGTTATTGTGACAGAACAACTTGTTACTCTAACCTTTGTCAGAAGGTTACCCTGTTTGGGCATGGATATAACCACCATGTAACTGTGGCAAATACTGGCTGCCATGAGGAATTCAATTTAGTGCCCACAATATTAGTGCCCTTTATGACTGAAACAGGCACGAACAGAGATGAGGACAAATTTGATCATACGATATCACGTTATTTGTTAGAATGAGTCATCATTCCCATGTGAATGCATGAATCATATTTATAAGAGAATCAGATGTTGTTTAATTTGTGGAAATACAAAGATAACTAGAATATGGGTAGTCGACAAGCGACTATGTGTATCTGCCGAAATCAAAGTGGGACGGGTGAAATGAGGCATGGATTGAGTAACAAGGGGAAATAGAGTGAGGTGTGTTGCATATTAGCATGGATGTCTGCAGCCGAAATGTGTATGTAGGTTGTTCCACCTACCCCAAATCCAGAAGGCTATCAAAGTTGTATACAAATAAAAAAAAGTCGCACCACTGCCGAGATACGAGTGATTTTATCCCATGGCAGACAAACGGACGGACCCTGTGCAAAAATGGTTGCATATGGCGCCACAAGTTTTGTGTATGATAAAGAGCTATGTAAGATCTATACACATGCATAATTTTGGCCTAATCGGCCAAACGGTTCCAAGTATATGAGCTTGGATGTCTGCAGCGTAAATGTGAATGTAGGTGGCGCCACCTGTCATAAAATCAAGAAAGCTTAATATCCAAGATGTATAAACCTGCAAAATTTTAGGCAGATAAGTCAAACCAGTGCAGAGGTATGAGTGATTTTATCCCACGGCAGACAAACAGATGGTCACTGTGCAAAAATAGTTGCAGGTGGCGCCACCAGTTTTGCTTATGATAAAGTGCTATGTGAGATCTATATACATGCAAAATTTTGGCCCAATCGGCTTAACAGTTCCCGAGATATGAGCTTAGATGTCTGCAGCATAAATGTGAATGTAGGTGGCGCCACCTGTTATAAAATCAAGAAAGCTGTTCAGGATGTATACACATGCAAATTTTAGGTGGATAAGTCCAACCAATGCAGAGATATGAGTGATTTTATCCCAAGGCAGATGAACAGATGGACACTGTGCAAAAATGGTTGCAGGTGGTGCCACCATTTTTAGTGTATGTTATAAAGCTATCCAAGGGCTACATTTGTGCAAAATTTGTTTCCGGATCGGTCAAACGGTTCCCGAGATATGTGGTTAATGTGTCATAACAGATGCACGTATAGACGCAGAGCGGAGAGGAAAGGTCAGAGGTCAAAACAAATTTCGGGGCGCAGCAGTTCACATGTGACCCGAACATAATCCCGGGTTTCGTAAAAAATTCCGCCCAGCCCGGACACCTAGGCGGCAGGGGCGGCAGCCGGCTGAAAACATAGTATTTGCAAAACTCTGTTTTGGCGGATACAATGAAACAGTGTTAAGACTTACTGGCAGTACACCCATAATTTCCACATGCAACCTATGACATCCAGGTTTTAGTGTGCATGCAAAATGGCAGCCCCCATGGAGAAACTGGGAGAAGTAAACCTGTCAGGGTTCATGAATAAGCTGAGCACAGCATCCAGGAGAGAATCCCTGCAGAGAGGATTTGGTTGCAAGGGGACATGTGTAGGCAAAGTTTAAAGTGGAATAAACCTTTTTACTTTACCACACCCAAATCCTCAAATTGTATTATAATATCATATCTATCAGCTTTAAATTCCAAGGAAATGTCTGTCATAAAAGTTTACAGTGGAATAAAACTTTTTTGGACCACACCCCAATCCTCAAATTGTATTATAATATCATATCTATCAGGATATAGTTCCACTGATGAGCAAGAAGAACGAAGAACCCATTCATGTCACTGACATCTATGAGCATTCTAAGCATGTTAATGCAGGGCATTCACTTTATAATTTTTTTTTCTGATAAACTGCCATTTTTCAAGTGTTAAGCTACGTACCCTTCACTGAGTGACAACCACTTATTTTCAGAGAGTAAATTTTATTTGATCTAAAAGGGTGGATGATTTGATAGGGAGAATTTAACCCATGAGAGTAACTCAAGGTCTCGATATTTTATTCATCTAAATGTTAACCTGTATACTCTATTTTTGCCATTTTATACAGAATATTTTTTTGAATGTTTTTATTTTTTTTCCAGACAAAATGGACACCTTTGGGAAATGAAATACTTTGCTCAGAAATTTTGGGTCAAGGGATGTTGGCTAAATCTTCCTCCGTGCAGCCTATTAATATTAACATTTTCATATGCTTTCAGCAAATGCTAGACAGTAATACAATCACATGTATCTTGTATATAAGTATTACTTGTATATAATTAACATACAGGACAATAATTGGTCATATATGCCCTTTTTGTTAAATTAACAGAAAAAATATATGACTTAACAATGCCAAGGACATGCCCATTTCATCAATGAAACTAGACATTTCTTGGCACCGCAGGTGCCATAGTATCCCCAGACAATTAATCCCCCCCCCACCCTTTAAAATAGGCCCCCATCTTCAGCAACAATTAATATCAGGTGACACTCATAGAAAGGGTTATTACCCCAACTTCAATATACATCATCCCCTAACCAATGTCTATGTATATGCATAATATGAAAGAAATCTGTCCATTAGTTTTTGACTTATAATGCTCACAGTACTGTTAAGTGGCAATGATGGGGTATTAAACAAGTAAAAGAATAACAGGTGGCGCTATCAGTTTCCTGTACATGACAACACTATCTATGTATATGCATAATATGAAAGAAATCTGTCCATTAGTTTTTGACTTATAATGCTCACAGTACTGTTAAGTGGCAATGATGGGGTATTAAACAAGTAAAAGAATAACAGGTGGCGCTATCAGTTTCCTGTACATGACAACACTATCTATGTATATGCAAAATATGAAAGAAATCTATCCATTAGTTTTTTACTTATAATGCTCATAGTACTGTTAAGTGGCAATGATAGGGTATTAAACGGCATGAAAACAAGTTAAAGAATAACAGGTGGCGCCACCTGTTTCTGGTACATGACAATACTATCCAAGTTCTTTGATCGAGTTGATTTTTGGACCAATCCATGCATCCCTTATTGAGATATTAATGATTTTGTGTAATTTTCACCATATATGGCAATTTTCAAGGTCAAGGCCACTCTAATAAGAAAGGTCATAACCCAAATTTATATATACATCATCCGATAACCCATATCTATGTATATGCATAATATGAAAGAAATCTGTCTGATAGTTTTTGACTTATAATGCTCACAGTACTGTTAAGTGGCAATGATGGGGGTATCAAACGGCACGAAAACAAGTAAAAGAATAACAGGTGGCGCCACCTGTTTCCTGTACATGACATTACTATTCAAGTTCTTCAGTCAAGTTGATTTTTGGACCAATCCATGCATCCCTTATTGAGATATTAATGATTTTGTGTGATTTTCACCATATATAGCAATATTCAAGGTCAAGGCCACGCTCTATGATAGGTCATGACCCCAATTTAAATAAACATCATCCCATGACCCATACCTATGTATATGCTTAATATGAAAGAAATCTGTCCATT
Source organism: Sipunculus nudus (assembly GCA_026874595.1). Lineage (NCBI taxonomy): Eukaryota > Metazoa > Annelida > Sipuncula > Golfingiida > Sipunculidae > Sipunculus > Sipunculus nudus. The sequence goes on along the minus strand of CM049316.1, from coordinate 64,100,522 downwards.
AGTTTTTGACTTAATATAATGCTCACAGTACAGTCAAGTAGCAATTTTGGGGTATTAAACGGCACAAAAACAAGTAAAGAATAATAGGTGGCACCACCAGTTTCTGGAACATGACAGCCCTATTCATGATCTTCCATCAACTTGATTTTGGGATCAATCCATGTTAGATTTCTTGAGATATTTAAGAATTTGTGTGATTTTCCCCAAAACTGGACCTATTCAAGGTCAAGGACACTCCTAGTCAAGGTCATGACCTCATTTTAAAAGGCGTCGTCCTCTCACAAATATCTATACATACCAAGTTTGGTAAAGATCCATGAAATATTTTTTGAGTTATAGCGCCAACAAGATTTATATGCGGCGGCGGCGGCGGAGGTGGCGGCGGCGGCGGCAGGACCAGTATGAAAACATAGTATCCCCCGACTTTGTCTGGGGATGCAATAAAGTTAAACTCTTATAAGTCTTCAAGTAAGGATACTGCATTTTCATTGTTCAGAATATTGTAAAAGAAAACAAAAGGACAAAAGCAACAATAATTTTTTTAACTTCACTGATTTTATAAGATTGCTGGCTATAGAGCAGATTTCTTTCAGGAATAATAATCCTTGGACAGGAAAATGCTATAATAATAAAATAAAGTGTCTTGAAAATGTGTGTGCACACAGCTACACCAAAATCATAAATATATGTTCATATGAAAAATATTCTCTAAATCAAACCAGTGACTCCTTGATGAATATTCATAACTGAATGACAGCATAGCTGACCTCTGTATTGAGGAGGTCACTGAGCATGTGCAAAGAGCTTGAGAGGTTTTCTGAAAAGGGTGATTAGTCATTCTTGAGCTGCAGCAGGGATCCCATTTTGCGGCAGCAAAAATCTTGGCAGCAATATGATTCCAGCATAATTAGGTCGCAAACAGTTCAAGAGCCTGCTTGATCTGTAGTTTACATATGTGCATACTGAACCAATACAGCACAGCGGCTCCCAACGTTTTCTCCTTTTAATCAATATTGCAACTACAGGATCTAGAAAACCAGTGTCGCCAAAAGGAAGCCTGGATCCCTATTTTAGACATGCCTTTCTATTTTTAGCTCGCTGCAAAAACATTAACAGGCACTGTGCTCACATCAGGGTGAACCCTTCTATCCTGGCATACTTCAAGTAGCTCTCTTACAGCACTCTACTGTCCTGCTAGGCCACCTGCACAAATTCATAGTCAATCCTTTTTACCCACCAAGTCCTTTTACAGTGGGCTAATATATTCATGGCTCAGGCCTGTCATTTCATGCCGGCCAGCTAGCTAGCAACAGAGCTACTGCAGGGATCATTCCTTAGAACCGGTCTCTCTAACTGGAGCAGGGATCATTTCACAAAGCTATTTCTTCCAAAAGAGCCCAAGTCCATTTGAAAGGGATAATACACCTAGTCCATAATCTCCTCCTGACAGTTTCTTTTTTCATCATTTACTTAATAAGTATGCTATGGAATTAACTCCACAGGGTTCATCTGGTACAGTTTTATCTAAAAATATATATTCATATCTAAAACATAATGTATTATTATGGTGCAAATGTAACTCTTTTGCTTTAATGATATTTAATGTAATAATAATAATCACTGTCAAATTGATATTTATAAATAAATTAGTGTTCTACATGTTAATATAATTTCACTAATAACACATTTTTAACTTTCATTTGGCAAATAACTTGTCTCTTAAACCTTTTTTGCATTTTATTTCATTATATGTAGCATTTTTTAAATAAATAAATTTAGCATGTTTAATGTTGTATTAAGAATGAGTAACCAAAAATTCTGTCCATTTGTCAACAAACAGAATATCCAGTCAAATTTTTCTATAAAACCACTACTGGTGTGCCAATCAATTGATTAATTACATGATTGGTCATGTTCTTATATAATCATTTAATTGATTGAATTTTTGCATAACTGATTACAAATGATTATGTATGCACATCTTAAGAATTCATATAAATTATCCTGATAAAATATTCAAATTGTCTTCTGTCAGATATATATATATATATATATATATAAGAATATATATTTAGGCTCTCCTATAATGCATGGATATAAAAAAGAACATAAGTATGTCATCACCTGTTGTCAAGAGAATGCTAAGGCCAAAATAAATAAAAGGTATGGTTCTCAGGCACCGCCCGCATCAATTTTAAACCCCCGCATCAAAAATTTTTATTTTGATTTTCAATAGAAACTAACCAATTTTGTGCTGCAACCGCTCAGACATTTCTTTCAAGGAGATAAAATCATACAATTTCCTTTTTTATGTAGGGCTTTTACTTGTTTAGCAAAACAAATCCGTTATTATCATGCTTTTCCCTAATCATTTGTCATTTTTATTGAAACATACCAAAAAATTAAAAAAAAAAAAAAACGCCCGCCCGCATTGATTTCAGAAAAAAAGTGCCTGAGAACCATATCTTTTTTTATTTTGGCCTAATCTTGCAAATTTTAACATTTCAACATTTTTTCCGGGAGGCCATTTGCAAATTACAAACTGAAGAGCTTTAATTGCAAATCATGGAGAAACTAGGGAAACTGTTCCCAAATATATTTAAAAATTGCAACTATTATCATGTTGGGTCTTGGATTTAGTGCCTGATATATTATGTTTTAGTCATATCAGCTCAGAAAATTTGAAGGAATTCTTCAAATCAAGGCCACAATAAACTAGACTCTTTCAGCTTTAAAGATTCAATCTATTGATACTTGATTCTTATAAAGTGAAACCTGTGTATAAGACCACAAATGGGACTGGCCAAAAGAGGTCTTAATACACAGGTCAGTTTTAACTAATATGAATGCTTTTGTTACCTCGGGGCTGGTCTTATTAGACAGGTGGTCCTATTAGACAGGTAGTCTTTCAGAAGTAAAGGTCCCACTGTATAAAATTCAAGGCTACCAAATTCTCACACTACACAATACAAGATAAGATAAACAAAAATTTGAACTTTTTATAATACCCAAAAACAAATTCTTGTCTAATCTATAACCTACATGAAATATCGGAATTATTCCTCCTCTGCACGTATTAGCCAGAAATTGATCCAGAATCTTCATTTTTACATATTATTCTTATCATCTGTTTCTCTTTTTTTTTTTAATTATATTTTTGGTGGAGGTGGTAACTGCCTCCATTTTTTAATGCTAACTTAACTACATTTATGTACATCTTGCTATTTCCATTCCCGTTTCAGACTACATGACAGGGCAGTATCACAGGCTTCCTCTCATTTTATATCCTGGCATTGACCAGGCCTACATGGTGACCTGCGTGCCCTAAGTGCTTATTTGTCCCCCTTGCTGGGTCACACCACCAAGGAGCCCCCGAAAGGCGCATTCGTTTGTGAGTTAAAACACGGCCCTTGGGCAAGGCCTTCTCATTAAGTCTGCAGAGCTCTCACCCTGGGTGGGGCTGGCCCTCCGTAAAAAATCTCACCATCTCTGCTGAGATTTGAACTCACAGTCTCCCAGCTTTGAGTCCTGTGCTCTTCCCCCGAGTCATAGAAGCCAGTCTTCATCTCTCTTCATTTTCATTACTTGATCATGGATTTGTTCTAACAGACAGACATATTTAAGGACTAAATAATATAGATAAATGTTACCTGAAATGTTTTGTAAGTATCTATGTGCAAATGTACTAGTGAAATGATTATATATGTCCATTATTATCACAAGGAAGTAATTTTACAGATTTATTGTTTGGTTTAAAATAGCAACATAACAAGATAGTTTACAGATATATATAACTACAAAAGACTCCTGATTTACTGCATGTATGTGTTTATATAACATGAGATGCTCTAACTGTTTTTCACCATCAAATCAAATCAACTACATAGTAACTAAAATGCCTCTGAGCATTTTGAATAATGCAAGTTGTCACAGAGGTGCTGGACCTCTGGAATTATGTGGGGGATTTTTACAAGTATGGCAATTTTACTAGTTTGCCCTCTTTAATACTAATGAATGTGGGATCTGATGAAACATGGTAGGGTGGAGTGAATCATTTGTAGATTGACTCACCTTTTTTCCCTGACAATAACTGTTTTTTTTTTTTCTCTGCAATAGTGTGCCATTATTCCTAAATTATACCATTATATTTAACTGTTCGCTTATTTTCACCTCTTTGAGGTTAACCCTAAAAATATGTGGGGAACACATGCAAATATTTTAGGTTCTCTATGTCACGTTCAACAATCGTTCACACGTTCACAGCCTGTGGTCATAATTTGAAGGTCACACGTTAGCGATATAAATTAATCTCTGCATTTAATTATACTACAGGTCTGAAATACCCCAATTTATGTGGTAATTAAATATTTTTTTTGGTTCTTAAAGAAATGAAACCATGCATTTATACAACAAAATGTAGTTTTATATTTATTTAAGCACTGCTTATCCTAAATCAATCTCCAATTCAGCTGATTGTCAATAAGACCTTATATTTATACAATTATACCTTTAACCATGATAAATACTACAGTTGGATTATTCAACAGTATCATACCAATCACATAGCTGTATTTATTCTATAACCCTTGTTATTTTATTATATATTACATATTTTAATATTTCTATTGATCAAGTTTCATAAAAAAATCCTTCATATTTCTGGTAAATTATCATGGCATCAGCACAAAGTAGCCTTGTGACCTCTGAACTCTTTAAATATGCATGGATTTTGGCTATAACTGAAATCAGGTGAGATAATCTATTGGTAAGTAGTTATGGTGATCTAGTTTCATGAAAATCCAACAAAGCTCTGGTATGTTAGTGCGGTGCCACAAAGTTAACCAGAAGGACAGATTGACCGTAGTTATACCATAATATGTGTACCATTAACAAGTGTATAAAAATGTGCAAGCTAGTGCCAAAGTGAACTTAATCACCAAATTGAGGAGTTTCACATTTTGAGCAGATTTTTTGTTTCATATCAGGCAAATGAAACCTGATATTTGTTTACCAATATCACAAGGACAATATAAATATTCCTACAGCCAATATCAAAATATCACAATAAATATCAAATAGCATCCGAGTACGGCATTTTATATGGTGATATAAATACTTTTATTGTGTGGCTCATCACCTAACATTAACATAATTTATTTGTAGCTATTATGTTTAAATATATGTCTGTTCGTGTGATAAGAACATTTTCAATAGCTCTTTACGTTAAATAATGTATAGAGAATTATAATTCTCCCACAAGCATTTTTTCTGTATTGCTTGGTTTTGCTTTTATTTTTTGGCTTGGATTTCTTCCCTTTCAATCAATTTTTAACAAGTTAAGACTTTAAAAGACACATATCAACACTAAATTCAAGAAATATTCATAGACACAATACTAGTGTTTGTAAATCAGGTGTAATTTTATGATCAGCAGTAAAAAATCGGTTGACCTGTACCGACCGATAAACGGAAATGATAAGTTGTTTAAAAGTATGAACTTTGGACTATATATAGACCGGTACATCATCTCAACTGGTATGCAGGCCCCCATGCAGGCCAATCATGTCATAATTCTATAGCCTATATGTCTAAATAGTAACTTAGGAATTAAGTACTTTTAATAATGTATAATGCATTTTTAGCATAATGTAAATAAAAGCACACATTTCCTCACCAAATAGGCCTAACTTACGTGCAAACAATTGCTATAGAAAATGGCATTGCAAGATCAATCATCTGATTGTTTGCATTAACTTAAAAAATCATTGATTTATAATTGGTCATTAGCCCATCACTACAAAATACATCTCAATAAGGAAGATAGGGATATATGCAAAGTATGATATGCTCAATGTCACCTTGGAGAGATGTAATAATAAGAGTCAGGGTACATGTGCAAATATATGTATGTACTTCTGTTATCACTGATAAGAAAACGTACCTAAACACTTATTTGCACTGATGCACTTGATATATGACTTAATATAACAGAGACTATGGACTTTCTGAAGTGCCCTACAATGTGAATACAACATCACACATTTCAATTTTAGAAAAGTGAGATGTTAAAATCGAGTACATCACTGCATTTCACCTAACTGATAAAAATCAAGTTATCTGTATTAAAAAATTTATGACTGTGTTGTTCAAGTATGTGAGAACTATAACAAAAAATTTTCATGACTGAGAAAATCTACGCAAGCCAACGCTTTGCACTTTTTGACACTTGATCAGGTCAGACCAATAGTAAAGTAAACGTCACATTTCAATAAAACATTTGTTACTTCAGCTAGTCCTTTATAAAATATGTTAATTAAATGATTGCTATTAGGTTATTTTTGTACTTGATTTAAATCAATTAACACTTAGGCAACTTGGAAATCAAGATATTGAATATAAAAAATACACATCATTCATATGTGTGAAATATTATAACTGCAACTTAAATGATATTTCAGTTATTTTATAGGACTGATGAGAAAATATTAGGACCAATTAGCTGCACTTTAGATGTCAAAATTAGCAAATTTTAATCAAATTGTTGCAAATTTGAACTCTTAATTTATTAGTGAATCATGGCTGTTGCAAATTTAACTCTTGGTTCATGGGCCCTTGAGATGTAAAAATTAATTCATTTTAATAGTATCATTGTAAATTTGAATTCTTCATTTATAAGTGAACCATGGCTGTTGCAAATTTAACTCTTGGTTCATTGGCACTTGAGATGTCAAAATTATTCAATTTTAATCAAATTGTTGCAAATTTGAATTCTTAATTTTATAAGTGAATCATTGCTGTTGCAAATTTAACTCTTGATTCATGGATAAACCATGGCCTCTGAGTCCCTGTGGGTTAATCAGACCTGCATTCCAAGTGTAATGATTAGTTGTATACTTTAGCTCTGCACCATGCATACAAGCACACCACTGTAACTATAGACCTCTAAAGCATACAGGCATGTCATATCTATAAGCTTACATCCAGCGTCCTGAGATTCGGTGATTGTAATTAGATTGGTACCAGTCAGTTACAGCAAACAGAATGAAACAGATTGACAAGTAGGGCGGGTCACCATCGTGACCTCACCATCCTACTCCAACGCCAAAGTTTATGAAAACACTGGCAGACAGATGACTCAAAGGACCTATTAATAGCGCACAGCGGCTAAAAATAGAACAGCCCGCACACATTTTGCAAACAATGCAGCAATTTGAAATTGGTAGCCCGGATACACATCCAATATTAATCTATTATGTTCCTGTAAATTGGCAAAGCATGGCACACTTGCAAAGCAGAGAGACCCTCAACAGATTTGCACATAAGCTCAGGAGTCAATATAAACTGTGCCTGCTGCTTGGGCTAGCATGTCATGGCTGCCATGCTGGCATCCCTCTTGTACATAAAATGTCCAATTTAGTTCATTTACTCTAAATTATGTAACTTATAATAATGTTTTGCATAACACAAAGAAAGGGATTCTCTTATAAATATTGAAACATTATATAAATCTTAATTAAATACCACATTGGTGTAAATCTTGATTTAATACCTTGATAATATATTGATTTTAATATATATAGATATATATGTCAGAGACTAGATTGAAATCCAGGCGGATTTTAAATTCGCCTAGACGAGATTGCAATTGTGATCTCGCCTAGGCGAGATTGCAATTGTGATCTCGGCTAGACAGATTTTAAACTTGCCTAGACGAGATCACAATCGCAATCTCGCCTAGGCGAGATTAAAATCCATCATGGAGCAGGCCAGGATTTTAATCTCGCCTAGGCGAGTTTAAAATCCGTCTGATGTCATCCAGGCGAGTTTAAAATCTGTCTGATATTACTTAGGCGAGTTTAAAATCTGCCTAGGCGAGATTAAAATAGTGATCTGATCTAATTTCCCAATAAATTATGCACTGTAATTGACTTATGAAAGATGTTTTCAGTTGGATTTTCAATATTTTAACACTGAATGGTTACGTATAGTTCACAAGTAATATATTTATTAATATTTACAGAATATTATATTATTAATTAATAATTAACATTAATTATGGAAATGGAATATTTTATATTATATATTTTTCATTAATATGGTTATGTATAGTTCACAAGTAATATATATTTAATATTATTCACAGAATATTATAATATTTATGTAATAATTAACATTAATATTTTTATTTTATATTTTTATTTATAAACTATGTAATAACAAACTTACATTGGTATTGTATATGGCATATTCAAATGATATATGATGTAGGCTGCTGCTGATTATTTACATAATAATTTTGTTGTCAATATTAATTTGAAGGGAAACTGGTATTAGTAATATTAGTAATGTAGTATTTTAAAAAGACAAAAGGAACATAGCTCATTTATTTTTTATCAATATAATTCAAAGCTCATTTATTTTTATCAATATAATTCAATGCATGTTCACATGCATAAATGATCTATTACTCTATGAATCTAGAAATCATATTTTTTTCTGATATGATATAATACTGTCCAAAAAAAGGCAGTTATCTTGTAACACAGTCTACATAAATATTGAAGCTTCACAAAATGCCTCACAAAACATTTAAAAAAAGATCAGAAGAATATTATATACATTATAAGAAAAGACTAAATAAGACAAAGAAATATTCACTTGCATACATCTGTGTATCAACTTTTACCTTTTCTCATATGATGTTTAATTACCTATAAAAAGGATGGTGTATCAAAATCCATCATAAATACTGATACCCTGCATATTTTGTACCATAAGTGTACATGTTTTGACTGTTGAGTGTTGAATACCTTGGTGAAAAGAAACATTTGAACCAGATCAACCAACTAATTTGTTCTGTTTGTCCTGTAAGAATTATCAAATAGGATGATTGTTTATGTTAATGGGTAATATACTCATTAAATAGTGAAGTAATAGCTATCCAAACTAATCTATCTATCTGTCTATCTATCTATCTATGATTGATTCAATATGCAAGTGGATGACTTTTTCCCCCAGATTTGCTCTTCATAATATCTCATAGGTCGGCTTCAATAAACCTCTTATTACTCTTTAATTGCCATATATTTAAATACAATTACAAATTATTTTTTTGTAAAAATTTTTAGTGATATTTACAATCCCAAGGTTGTTAAGAAAACTGGAGAAAAAAAATAAAGATTAAAATGTTTAGCAAATAATTGGTATAATAAGGATGCTGTAGACCACATGAAACACATCAAAGGTGCAAATAATAATCAAATATCTATTTCATAATTCTGTTTCCAAAATTAATGTTAATTATCACATGAATAATTATTACATTACTGTAAAAAAGTTAATTATTACATTAATACTATAATATTCTGTAAATATTAATAAATATATTACCTTTTAACTATATATAACCATTCAGTGTTAAAATATTGAAAATCCGACTGAAAACATCTTTCATATGTCAATTACAATGCTTAATATATTTGGAAATTAGATCAGATCACTTTTTTAATCTCGCCTAGGCAGATTTTAAACTCGCCTAAGTAATATCAGGCAGATTTTAAACTCGCCTGGATGACACCAGACGGATTTTAAACTCGCCTAGGCGAGATTAAAATCCTGGCCTGCTCCATGATGGATTTTAATCTCGCCTAGGCGAGATTGCGATTGTGATCTCGTCTAGGCAAGTTTAAAATCTGTCTAGCCGAGATCACAATTGCAATCTCGCCTAGGCGAGATCACAATTGCAATCTCGTCTAGGCGAATTTAAAATCCGCCTGGATTTCAATCTAGTCTCTGACATATATATCTATATATATTAAAATCAATATATTATCAAGGTATTAAATCAAGATTTACACCAATGTGGTATTTAATTAAGATTTATATAATGTTTCAATATTTATAAGAGAATCCCTTTCTTTGTGTTATGCAAAACATTATTATAAGTTACATAATTTAGAGTAAATGAACTAAATTGTATCAAATAAAGACACTTAACTCTTATGTTACTCATGTTATTCTGGTTTATACAGATTGTATCTTGTATAAAAGAAATGATTTATGATCTACTTAATAAACACATATAGCATTAAGTAAAGTTAATTGAGGATCAAGCATAGTGTGCAAGCATCTATTCCGAGTAAATTAGGCACACCTCCACATGGTTAAAACATCAAAATGTCAAAGCTGAGACTACCAGGCCCAAAACAATCAAAAACCTCCAAGGTATATCCGTAAAATAACACCAGAACCTCAGAGATTTGCTCTTATGTCATAACTACACATTATATGGGGAATTCTTGGAATAACCTTTCTGGCCTTTATTCTAGCCTGATTAAGTATTCTACAGTTCGTATTAATGTATCCGATTTTATCAGCTCTTTTATGGCAAAATGTTGTAAGTACAGCCATTATTTATGTAAAAAAAGTTAAACCTTTCTATTTGACATTTACATGAATGTCAATATTCAATGAAGTACGCCCCCGAGGCAGCGGAAATCATGCACTTCGAAAGAAGCAACTGATTTTCACGCTGCCAGCTTTGACCGCTTATGATATATTTAGACACCAGATGGCGGTCTCTGTCCGCTGAAAAAAACGTGCGTATGATGTGACAAGCAGCCAACCAGATGCCAATAAACAAACACTCGACAGGCATCCTGGCTTCGCCTATAGCTGCGCTTCATGCGCCGCTTGATGAATTTACGGTCGAATTTTAATTGCTCCCTCTCCATTCTTGCATCATCGACCGATTCGATTATGACATTATGACTGTATTAACGTAGCCATGTATCTGTTGTCTGCAAAACTGAAACCAGCCAGCGAGGTGTGCACGCAGCCTTGGTTGTTACGTTTCGTTTGAAATAAAGCTCACCGGCCGGGCATCCTATGTGCCAAAGGCCCTAAGCAAATCACGTCTGGGGCAATTCTCTCTGAGCCTGTTACGGTTACCAGGGCGATGAGCTGTCAATCAAAACGAAATGAACATGATTGGCTCTGTGTATTCCTAGCTTGGCAGTGTCTTCCAGCACAAGGTCTAGCCTGATTGGACAAAAATACAGTGCTCCCCTCTGGTGTAGCAATTCAGGATACGAGGTCATAACAAACAGCGCTTACGATATAGGTACTAGGCCTATAGGTAAAGCACTGTGTAAAGAGCCTATCAATGAAGAGCCTCCATGCATTCCTGAGTGTAAAGATGCTACATACTAGTGGTAAGAATCGGTTGTAAAATCATATTTGATGATTGAAAGATAAACAATAGCACAGCAAACATGCATAATACGCCTTATGTCTTGTGACCTCTGACCTCGTTAAATATGCATGAAATCTGCTGAGGAATTTAACTGAGGTGAGAAACTCCATTGGTAAATATGTCCAATGAGTTACATGAAAATCCAAAGGATTTATGTTAAGTCAGCAATGTGCCCCTAAAGTGCAGTGACCTCTGAACTCATTAAATATGCATGGATTTTGCTGGAAATTGAAGTGAGGTGAGATATTTTAATCATTGCACAAGGATAAATTAATTTAAATGCTGTTGACCGTTTAGTGCCCTGTCTTTCTTATATCTCTGACTGAATATTTTATCAGGATGATATGAATTCTGTGCATGCATGATCGTTTTTGATCAATTATACAAAAATGCAATCGATTTAATTGATTATGAAAGAAATGACTATCATCGAGAGCTTAACATGAGTGGTTAACATGAACTAAACGCATGCACTGCATTATTTGAATAACATAGATACACAATTGTCATCAAACATACATATCTCAGACTACAATCTTACATTCACAAAGGTTTCTCAACTACAGAAAGGAGCCAACTAAAACAGCTCACGAAAAAAACTATAAAGTAAGCAGAACTGGCAAAACCTCTTTTACCTAAAATCATTCCAAAAGTTGTTTTGAATTCATATTAGAACCATAAAGTATACATATTTTTGAATCTGGTACATTGTTCTTTCTGGTAGTATACATATTATTGACATTTTTATTCATTTTCATATGATACTATGAATATTTATTTTTTTATTTTTAATTTTTAAAAAGTATGCTTTATACACCTATTAGCAGAAAACCATTTTTAGCAGATTAATATGAAACTACATAACAATATCTCAAAAGCATATTTTTTTGTTTTTAGTTTAACATGTCTCTTTCTACCTTAATACTGAAATTTTCAATTTTGCTTCAATAAAAAGTGAAAATTTTATTTTTGTTTAATACATTCATTGTACATTTAGGCAAGCACAGATAAATCTTTAAATGTTAATATTTTACAGAGCTACCATATTGCAGACTTATGTACAGTGGTGAGTTATGAATAAAACATCACCCTTCTTTCTCGCTTTAAATACCAAAGAACCCTACCCTGCTTCACCCACAGTTACCCTGAATAGCAACAAGGCCACCCCATCATGTGACCCTACTGTGTGGGGTGAAATTATATGGGGAGGGGGAGACTGGCCCAGCTGAAGAGGCTGCTATAAATAGCCTGGGCTTGTCTGGTTTTGGCTTGATAACTGTTCTGCACAAGACAAGGCGCAGTCCCTTTGAGGCAGAGGAATCAGCATCCTGGCAGCATCGAATGCAGTTTCTGTCATCAGCCTGCAAGTGATATTCGGAAGCAGTTCTTCACCATCCTGTGGCTGGATTTTGTTCATGAGGTGTTTAATTTATATTCATGATATTTGTGGAAGGGAAATTATTGTGAAATTCAGAGTTTTGTGAATAATTAAAGAAGATAAATCTAGCTGAGTAAAGATTTACTAACATACAACAGGAGAGCGCCAAGAGAGGTCCAGGGGGGACCCCCCCCCCTTTTCATCCATAGCAACCATTTCTAAAGAGTTTCAGACAAAATTTTGTGGCTTGTAACCCCCCTTTTCTGAACCTTGGGACCTTTTTTTAAGGTTTTCATTAGTCTTTCTTGGTTGGATCCTCCCTTTTCCAAAATCCTGGATCTGCCCCTGTGCATGCATAGGACACTTAAAATAACCTCCCCTCCCCCCCCCCCCCCAACAAACACACACCTCCCCATGAAAGCCAGAATAACAATGCCACAATTTTCACATTCTCTAGTATTAAAAAAACATGTTGTTAAAGACTCTTTATGGTTAATAAGTCATCCAGTGATATAACAGAGTTTGAAAAAAAAATCGCTTCAACAGTGTGTATAGATCTATATGTATCTCTTAAGCAGGTATTTCTATGGTGGCAAAGCCTAAATTACTACATAACCCCACGCAAACAAATTCAAAATTGACAGGGTTTTGAAAGAAGACCATGTATTATTCTATTCTTTTATGAGAAATGCCATTAATTATCTTGGGAATCAATGTTCAAGATATAACCTTAGCACAAAATAAGGATCTCTATTGTGTTCAGTTGTCAGAGGTTTTCTTGTATGACAATATTTTCAAAGACTTATCATATAATTTGGAATGCTCAGTCAAATGGTAACAATATGTACTCCAAAGAAAAGATCTGTCAAAGCGTCTGACCTTTCAAGGCCAAACAAGGTACAAGGTCAAGAGGTTATATTTCATTAATTCATATTGCCTAATCTTTTTTGGCCACATGTCTGGCATACACAGGGTTTCTGCAAATCAAAGCAAAAGAAACTCAAGGACTTTTCCAGGACTTCAGAGGACCTTATCACAATTTTAAAGGAACTGATGTCATCAATGTACATACAAAACTGTTCCAGACATATTGGCTATCATATAATGACTTAATAACTAATCACATTTAGTTTACAGTCTGGCATTGCGGATAACATTTTATGCAATAGGCAAAAACACAAGCTTCAATTTATTCAAGCCTTCAGTGGTTTCATATGTGTGCAGTAAAATTTTCATGATTTTAATTATGTCAATGCTTTGCATGAGTTTCCTTTTTGCGGGTACTATTTATCCTTGTGGTAGGTACAATTTTATTTCAAAGATAAGATGCTATTTTCTGTGTTAATTCAAGATGCTATTTTCTGTGTTAATTCAAGTTGCTATTTTCTGTGTTAATTCAAGATGCTATTTTCTGTGTTTATTCAAAATGCTATTTTCTGTGTTAATCCAAGATGCTATTTTCTGTGTTAATTCAAGATGCTATTTTCTGTGTTATTTCAAGTTGCTATTTTCTGTGTTAATTCAAGATGCTATTTTCTGTGTTTATTCAAAATGCTATTTTCTGTGTTTATTCAACATGCTATGTATGTGATTAGGTCTCTGTAGAGAATCACTGGTCTTTTATATGTTGTGTCTTTGTACTCTTATTCCATGTGAAAACTATAAAATCAATACCCCAAGAACTGTTTGAAAACAAATATACAAAACTACAGACCATATTTATGCATGACAAAATTCCTCTGCAATTAGATTTAAATTTCACTTTGGAAGCATACACCCTGACTGTAACAGAATGAGACACTAGAAATTTCAACAGCTACATGCACACTATTAAAAGCAATGATTTATATGCATATTAAGGTAACGCTATATGACTTAGTATATATATCTGTTACAGTTGCAATTAAATTAATCAATCAATTTACAATGAAACCTGTTTAATAAGACCAACTGTGTGACTTCAAAAAGTGATTTTAATTTACAGGGGGTCTAATTATACACAGGTCAGTTATAATCAATAAGAAAGCTTTTGGTTCACTCCAGGATGGTCTCAAAAGGCAGGTGGTTTGATTAGACAGGTAGTCTCCCTTAGCAAAAAACAAGCTTGCCGCGCACTGTTGCTGCAAACTTGCTGCAGCTTTGCAGCAACCTTGCAGCAAGGTCACAATTTGCCATGCAAATTAGTTTGCGGCAACCTTGCTGCAGGCTTGCTGCAACCAATGTTCCCGCAGCCCTTTTCCTGCAGCCTTCTCGCACACTTTCCCGCAGCCTTCTCGCACACTGCCTGCAGCCTTGCACACTTCCTGCAGCTTCTCGCACACTTTCCCGCAGCCTTCTCACACACTTTCCCGCAGCCTTCTTGCACACTTTCCCGCAGCCTTCTCGCACACTTCCTGCAGCCTTGCACACTTTCTGCAGCTTCTCGCACACTTTCCCGCAGCTTTGCAGCAACCTTGCAGCAAGGTCACAATTTGCCATGCAAATTAGTTTGCGGCAACCTTGCTGCAGGCTTGCTGCAACCAATGTTCCCGCAGCCCTTTTCCTGCAGCCTTCTCGCACACTTTCCCGCAGCCTTCTCGCACACTTCCCGCAGCCTCGCACACTTTCCTGCAGCCTTCTCGCACACTTTCCCGCAGCCTTCTTGCACACTTTCCCGCAGCCTTCTCGCACACTTCCTGCAGCCTTGCACACTTTCTGCAGTTTCTCGCACACTTTCCCGCAGCCTTCTCGCACACTTTCCCGCAGCAGGGGCCAATTAGATAGCAGCCATGATATGTATAAACAATAGTACGTGGGCTCAGTTATTGTGTACAAGCAGACATGCCATGTCATTAGTCAGTGACTGTCTCTGCTCGAAATATAAATGCAGGTACTCAACAGAACAAGCTCTCATGAAACTCCATTTAATTTGCACATACAATTAAACCTTAATCCATAATGGCTTTTAAATATAAACAAAACTTAATCAAGCTTTGTTAGAAATTACACCTTGATGAATATGAATCAGAGTACACACTACACATGCAGTCACACGAATCCTGCATGAAGTTGTGTAGCTACATAGCTGAATAAAAGTTCTGGGTGAGTATATTGTCAGGCCAAGGACTGGAAACATGAACCACAAAGTGACATTGGGTTACTTCAATATTGTTAGGAATTTCCCGTTTACTTAGGGTGACATCTATAGACATAAGTCAAACAGAATTTAGCAAATCAACTTTAAATGAAGCTTAGCCTGAGAATTTTAAAGTTTGTGTGAAGATGAAAACAAAACCTTATTTAAAGTTACTGTTTCATTTTCAAATCAATAAAACTCAAAATGCATTGGAGTTCAATAAATGCATGATATACACGTTAACCACAGAATTGTTTTCATGCTGCCTTTGATATATCTGCCTTCCAGCTTGAAAACATCTTTCAATCCCACCATTAATCTTAGACTTAGTTTTTACTTTTCCACAAAATAAAATTTAATACTACACTTTCTGTGTATAAAATTACTTGAGGAAAAATCAATCTTATCAGTGCTGAGCAGCCCTTTATCAATGCTTGCTGCGGCATCCCTTAGGGTACAAATATGTAGTTCAAACTTACTGGTGGTAGTAACATAACACCCTCTCTTTGTTCCTCCCATCAACTAATTGTATGTTCTAATTAATCCAATGAGTCCTCTGAACATGCTGGATCTGTTGAATGTTACTCTTACTTGAGCTATTTGGCACAGATCTTCATATTTTTAGAAGAGCTAACAAAGCACTGTCTTTTACTAATGTTGCAAAAATGGCTGCCTTTCCCTCCAAAATCAGTTTAGCCAATCACAGCAGGGTAAGACAGGAAATAGTAGAGCAAATAAAACTGTAAAAGACTGCGGCTAGCCGCAACCCTCCTGCAGCCTTCCTGCGCACAGCATCCAGTTAACTCTATGAGACTGCGGCTAGCCGCAACCCTCCCGCAGCCTTCCTGCACACAGTATTAAAATACTCTATAGGACTGCGGCTAGCCGCAACCCTCCCGTAACCTTCCAGCACACAATTCAGATTTGCTGCACACTTTCCTGCAGCCTTTGCCAGGCAGCGAGAAGCATGCAACTAGCCGCAGCCTTCCTGCACACTCTTCTTGCAGCCTATTTTGGTTTCTGCTGCTTTGCAGCACGGTTGCAGCAAAGCAGCGGCAAACTTTTCATTTTGCTAAGGGCTTTCAGACAGGTTCCACTGTATTTCATTCAGTAACCACACCATGTGGGTGTCATTCACCATGGCTCAAAAGACTAAACTGAATAGTCATTAATCGTTCTGTAGCAATACATAATCTGAAGGTATGATTCATGTATGTCACAATACTTCACTTGTGCAACAATATGCAATACAACACATATATGGTATATCTTCCTAGTTTACAGAATAAGAAGTTTCTCTCATAAAAATATCTCCAAGTCAAACATAGAATAAATATTTGGAATGCCCTAGCATCTGGCAATAATGATATCCTCCAATAACTTCAGGATTTGGGTGTGGTCCATAAAAGTGTTATTCCTCTTTGAACTGTGACGATACACATCCCCAGACCACCAAACTCCCCAGATATATTCTTGCCTGGACGTTATCCTTTTAGTACTTCTGTGGCACATCTGTATGCCCTAACTTAACCCTGACAGGTTTATTTCTTGATGTTTCCTGAAACCAGTCTTGAGTGCTACCATTTTGCATACAAATTAAAACTCAAGGGTAGCACTTCAAAATTATGAGTAAACAACTAGTAGATATAGGATCTATATGATATGACTAGTCATTTCTGAGGCAAGACCTTAACAACTACAAAGCACAACCCCAAAAGAGATCCAGCACACAGGCAAACACTTGCAAAGTTTTTCTCAAATGCCCCCACAACTAGGCACCATTGTAATTAGTCTGATCATCCAGAAGCTGCTTACAGCAATATTTCTTGTTATGGTAAACAGGTATATGGACTTGTGTACTAACAAGCAGAACCATAATAATGTGCTAAGCAAGTGATCTGGAGGTACAGAGACCTTGTGCTGAGATAGTTTTGCAGAGACACATTATATAAAGCAACACTGAACTGATAGTGTGAGAGCATATGCATAATATTATTCTTGATTATGCCCCTACTATCTGCAGCTTATGGAGAACCCCTGCAGAGATCATATGTACACCTACAGGAAAACACATGCAAGTCTTTCTCAAGTGCTGAAGCCAGGAGGCACCATTATAAAAAGACAGATCATCCAATACTGCTGCAAAGCTGCCGCATGGCACAACAGGAAAATCACCAAAGTACAGGAATAACAGACTTGTGCCAGGACGAGAAGTAGCCTTCAACAGGCAGTCATATGTGTATGTCAAAGCTACAAATCAGTTGACTCAGCAACCTGAACAACAGGTCACAATATAAGGCAAACTCACAGCAATGAAACATGGATCAATGGGCCAGTCAGTTCTATATTTAGCCACAGAATATAACTGGTGACCTGGGACAGGCATATCGCTATTGATTGGGGGAGAATAAATTCTCTGCCATACACGGGAGCTGCCAGCCCTCTCAGCAGCGAGTCCAGGACCTGCCACAGGCTGTGGCTGGCTGTAGCAGCCAGTACCTGGACAATTTCTACATAACAGAGGTCAGATGTGATACTCTGCTGGGCTTCATATTTAAGAGGTTAAATTTTCCAAAATCCAATTTTTTTTTCAGTACTTCATTTTCACCATAACAGAAACTACACTGATTACATTGATATGAGAATTATTTTAGTCACCCATTGGACAAAGACAGGAAAATTTCATGTGATTTTAATATGAGAGCAGTTTTAACAATTCGTATTGTAAGGATCATTAAATGAGTGAAAATTCCTTTTTATCATTGACAAATAAAATGTAAAAGATGTGCTTTTTTATCCTTCATGTATTGATAAATTACATGAGATGCAAATCAGGTCACCAGTACTATATAACTGACCCTTCACCTGTGTTTTAACTAGTTTGACATCATATTCTTGGCATTATCATTTTCGGCTTTTTTTACCCTTTCATCAATATATCATATGCATTTTGCATAGCCTATCACAACGATTATGTATGCACATCCAATGAAGTCATATTATTCTGATAAGATTTTCTTATTCTGTCAGTGATAAAATTAAGATGATACAATTAAGTCTCAAACTATATTTGCGTCTCAACTCCATGTCTAAAGAGAATTTATAATTTCACCTTCAACATTTATAATAAAGAAAACCCCAAGTAAGCTCGGAGCAGATATGGAGTATCATACAAGTACAATCTGCAGGAGTTGGATTTTTAACCAGACCAAGGACTAACATACAACAGGGATGAATTATTGGTATATGATTTCCATATGTCTAATATTGCAATTGCAGATAACAGAATGATCAAGAGGGTGATAAATTGAGCAAAACCGCAAAAAATGCACTAATAACTCATCCTCACTTCAAAACACATGATTGGGCTTCACATTTCAAGTAAATTCCTTCCAAAGAAATAATCATTAACATTGTATGATCTGACATAGTGGGATTTTGGGTATGTCTGTTTGTGAAACCCGGGTGTCAAGGTTTACCTGGAAATAAATGCGAGAATCCCCCTTCTAATATCAGGAATGCCTGATAATGACCATATCTATTAACAGCCCACTGATCTAGGAAACTATGGAATCATAAAAGCCAGACGGGAAAAACGACAGCATCCAAGAAGAAGCAGAAAAGGTACACATCTGCAAAAACGCATGTGTAACAATGATCAATACTCTAGTCGTGATGTGCACCTTCATACCAGTCTGTAAAGCTAACTCTCTACTGTCTGTCACTGGAGCAGTTTCTAGAACCCCCTGTGCTGGACTGACAATATGTGGTTTTCAAATCAGACATTTGGTTAGACTGTTGTTGTACTGGGTCATTCCAGACCTGCAGGGGCAAATCTCGAAAAAATTTTTAAAAAAGGGAACTAGAACAGTATCATACCAGGACCAGTTGAAGCAGATCCGAAATTTAAAAAGGGGGTGCGGAAATGAGGGGAGGGAAAAATGTCATATCAAGACTAGTAAGGGCCAATCTGGAATTTTTAAAAGGGGGGGGGGGGGGGAAGGGACAATGTCATACCAGGACCAATAGGTGCAATCCAAAATTCTGACAAGAAGGGAAAAAATGTCAAATCAAGACTATAGTAAGGGGAAATCGGGAATTTTTAAAGGGGGGGGGGGATGGAGGATCAACATGTCATACCAGAACCACTAAGAGCCAATCTGGAATTTTTAAAAGGTGTAAGGGAACACCAGAATCTTAAAATGGGAGGGGAAGGGGAAGAGGGAAGGGAACATTGTCACACCAAAACCAGTAAGAGAAAATCAGGATTTTTTAAAAGGGGGAACACTGTCATACCAGGTATTGCAAGGATCTGGAACTTTGATAATATTATTAACGCCATGCCAGTACTAGCAGGGGCAAATCTGGAATTTTGGAAAGCAAGGGAAGGGGGGGGGGGGGGAGTGGCATACTAAGACAGTGGCATACTAAGCAGTGGCAGATCTAGAATCTGAAGGGTGGGGGGACACTGCCATACCAAGACTGTGAGGGGCGAGGACAATCAGATAACAGGACTATCAAGGTTTTTGAAAGGGGTTTGGCCTCCAACAGCTGTGACACAGAGTTTCACAAGGCCAGCAGGGATGGATCCTGAAAATTTAGGGTAGTCATGGAGATGGAATAAAGGGCCCAATGACTATTTGTATATAAATGAAAGGGGTTTTATCAGGAATACTAGGGTTCCAGTACTTTGGAAACATATATAGTGAGGAATTAATTACATAAGATGGGCACCATCTATCAGAGGTCGTTTTATATTGGTCCAATCATCCATTCTCATTTAGGCCTAATCACCACTTTTTACCTGAGTGGATTGGAAATCTAGATTTTAATTTCACCTGTGACATAAACACAAGTACTCTATGTTGCAGGTTTGAGATTTCAGATCAACCAATCAACAAAAGGCTTTAATTTTAACTGATCTTCAGGTTACTATCTTCTTTCATGAAGCAATGAAATTATATTGATAAAAATTCTTTTTATCTTAAATTACATGAACATTTATATGTGCAAATACCAACTGGGAAATATTATTAACAAACAAACATTTGAATATGCATATTTTCTAACATTCATTATCATAAACACCATATTCATGTGAAAAACACTTTGTGTTCATGTCTGTGATCAGTGATTTTTAGGAAAAGTAAACAACATGTAGGGCAAGTAAAAACTAAATGTTATTAAATTGCCCAACAGGGATAGTACTTTCAAAAATTAATGTTGAGCCTTGGATATCTACCAAACAAAGGTTTCAGTGAAAAATGCACCATAATGATTTGCATATATATAGTGACGTTTAATTCTTGGCATGAAATACAACTGCATTACATAGTGTGAAAGATCTGGAGAACTTATATGCCAATCAATAGTGGTGGGAGTTCGTTCCTTTTTCATAATCGATCATCGGTTTGAGCAACCGATCGATGATCAATTAATAATCGGTTCGGGCAAATATAAAGAAACATGCAGTTTTCTGTGAAACTGTAATTTCTTAACCAAGCCCGCATGTCTTATTAATTCTACCTTGTAAGAAAAAACGTTTTTGCCTTTTTATATTTTCCTTTTATTAGTAAAATATGCTTTTAAAAGTTTCATTTTAATTATTTAGAATAATCAAGAATTAAACCAAACTCCAGGACATCTACTTGCTGCATAGACCCGGAGAATTTATGGAGCATTTTAACACCATACTGCCCATATTGTGCAATGTACATCTCTTTACAAAACTCTCCGCTAATTCTGCAGCTCCCTGCCAGTTCACAGAAGTTTATTACGTCCTCCGTTCTCGCATCTACCGGGTTATACTCAGTTACATACAGAAGTTATTTGGGAAAAAAAATCATTTTCATGATGATGATGTAATCGATAGTTGCCTATGGTAATCGAGCGCTTGAAAGTGGCAGCAAACCGACTGACTTTCGATAAAACTCGATGATCGGCCCACCACTACCAATCAATACGGTGTGCAATATTTGGCAATATTCCATATTAAGCAACTTGAACCAATTGCATTAATTTGATTAAGTACTCTAATTCAGGGCATTATTAAACCTCATTTGCATTGTTCTGTTCATATTCTTTATTTAATTCAAAGCAAAATCACTGCCTCGAGTCTAGATCTTAAACCACAATGATGAAAATTATTCTCCCTCTTGTTCCTCAACAATATCCTTACAGAAAACAAACGAACATAATATTTACTCATAGAAATAATAAAGGACAGTTGAGTATATTTCTGCATATTTATGCCAAAATACACCATAAAAACTCACATTTTTGAGAATGCAGGTAAGCACACAAAGATTCATTAAATGCAAAGAACATGTAACAAGCAAAGACAAGTCAGCGCGGAGTAGCTGATCCATCCAATACCTCTGCATGCTAATAATGTCAGCTTACTCTTCTGCCAATTATAAGAGCCCTCCCATGGAGTGGCCTCGAGTAACTTGTATTTGTACTTCAAATAAATACCATAATGACACAAGAACGGAAATTCCATACACAACATCCTTCTTCACATCTGATGAAAATCTGCTTGCAAGTTGTGTGGAGCTTTTGCTAAATCAAACTACTGTACTGACAATAAAAAGTGGATTGCAACAGACATGTTCTAATCAAATATCTGTTCATACAGCCATTTGACTGATTGGTACATGATAAAATAAATCAATTTTGGTTGCCAAGGTTACTGAAAAGGGACCCTTCTATTAAAAACCATCCAAGTAACTGAAAAATAATTTATACTCATTTTTTATACCCTTGCTCAATGAAAAGGATAACCATTCTTTTAATAAAAGATAACCATTTTCCACAAGAAAGCAGAAGAGATAATAATATCTGGCCTACCAGGGGAAAAATCTGAAAATTAACACAAAATATAGGTCAAAATATAGAATATCAACCACACAATCAATATGTCTGCAAAATGTTGTGGTGATAGCTGCTTCAGTTTAAGATATTTGGTTACAGAAGATGGAAAGTGTAAATGCTGCAACATTGAAACTAAAACCACAATGTTTTTAGAATTTAATTTGAAGCATTGGTGAAGGAAAGACAATAAACAGAACAATAAAACATATTCAAATGTGACCAAACTGTTAAATCAAAGTACAAAATCCTAAGCAAAGGTTAGTACATGTACACACTTTTGATCTTTTTATAACAAAAATTGATTTTGAGCAAAATTACATGAGTAAAAGGGCTTAACAGTAACTGAATTGGTGATATCACATAAAATTTGAATTTTTATAATATTTAAAGAAAAGCACTAAAACTGCTACTTTTAAAATTAGTGCAATTCAATGATTATTAATGATATTATCTAAAACACATTGTAAGCAGTAATTTTCAGGAGAAAATTAACACTAGACAATATTAAAGAACAAGGTGTCTTTAAACAAGATTTCCTTCAGGGAAATTCAGATAATCCAGTGTCATAAACAGGAAGGAATTGCTGGGACATTTTGTTTAAGTTTCACTCAGATTTTCCAATAAAAAAACTTGACTTTTAGGCATAAAAAATCCAACAAACAATATCACTGCTCCACGTAAGTCCTTGGCCAGTAGGTG
Organism: Sipunculus nudus; assembly: GCA_026874595.1. Taxonomy (NCBI): domain Eukaryota; kingdom Metazoa; phylum Annelida; class Sipuncula; order Golfingiida; family Sipunculidae; genus Sipunculus; species Sipunculus nudus. Next base: position 64,077,203 of record CM049316.1, on the reverse strand, counting down.
TCACTGTCTGTAGAATGAGGATTAAGATGACAACAAGATTAGAATGAAATGTATCAATTAATTTTCAATGATTTCAGACCTTCTATGCACAGGACTATAGGATAAATCCATAAGTACAGTTGGCAAGATATCAGTAATTTATATCATAATAATGAAACAAAATTTATTGTGATATATCATGATACTGAAATATCAGTATATGGCCAAGGAACTCAAGCACTTGTCATATCATATATTAATTGGCAGTACTTTTAACCATGTTTCTGGGGCTACCTATACTTAGGAAAATCCCCAGTAGAAAAATCTCTAGTAGGAAAATCCCTTGTAGGAAAATCCCTAGTTTTCAGAGTCTTCGGAGTCCAAGAACAAAATTCTATCAGTTTGTCAAACACCGCCATTTACCCATATACAGACAAAGCCGCTTAATTGCAAGAGGCTTTTGTCAAGCAAATTTGTTGCAATTAACCGAAGTTGCATTTAAGCGAAGTTCACCATCTACCATGTGTAAGGGGAAGCTGAATAATTGATTGGACCGCTGAATATCTAATTCATTTAGCATTTGTTTTGTAACACTATTCGTATTGTGATAAAGAAGTAGAGATCGTTGCGTTTTCACTTGCCACTCATGATTGAATAGTGACATGATTCGAATTTGCTGGTCTTTTATAGAAGAGATGTTTTGACAAGACATAACGAACATAAGGGGTTAACAGTATAAGTTTATATAAGAGCCTTTGACAATACTATTAGGAGTATCATCTGATAAAGGAACAAACCATGGGACAGCTAGCACATAAAAGTTTGTTTGACAAACAAACTCAAGCTAATTAAGAGTTGTTCTCATGATCAAGGTGTTTAATAAGCGTGACGTATTTTTAACCTACCATTGTTAACCCACTTCAAAGAGATGTGTGCTGTGACCGTATCGAACTGCATCACCAAGCAAAGGTAATTAAGGTCCTTTGTGCACATGCGCACCTGCAGTTATCACTGCGGCTACTTTTGAACTTCCGGTCTATGATCATTGTTGGGATAACACAAACACAACTTACCAACTCACTGAAGAACTTGCATTTAACATAAGTTTTCTACCTTTCTGCCCATATTTTCCCTTGCGTTAATCGGAAGTTTGCGATTATGAGGCTTCCGATTATGCGGCGCGTTTTTGATGATAACATATAGGAAATGGTTTTGGTTTTCAGAATTTCTTGCAAGTAAGTGCCATTTTCTGTTAACCGACTTGCAAATAAGTGGCGTCATCTGTATTATTTTATATTATGATTGCCTCTACATAGAATTTACTGTGGTTCATTAGATTAAATAATCTCCTTGAAAGTAAATGATTTTCTGAACACAGAATACCCTGGTGATGCCATTATCTTTAGGTAAAATTCTGAAATAGCATTTTTGTGTACCAAAACTGACATGTGGACAGAAATATACATATCTTGATATCATAATATCAAGGTTAAAAATACACAGCTGTCAGATATTGTGATAATATTGTATAAACCAGTCAACGCCCAAATCCTATCTAAAAGTGGTAACCTGCCAGGCTAACTGGTTTGTGGAATATAAATGTTTAGTCTGGGCAGGCTCTCATGGGAATTAAAAAGGATATTTCCAATATATGATATATATACAGTAAAACCTCTCTACTACGACCATCTCAGTTTAGTGACCACCTAAAATTAACGACCACTTGTTACAGTCCCAATTCTTTTTTGCCCTTTACACAAGTCCTTGCTTAGAGATGACCATTTAGAAATTGCAACAACGTTATAAAGGTCCAGGTGGTGGTCTTAATCCTGAGGTTTTACTCTATTCAATCTAACTCCTTGGACCTACATGAAAATTAGCCAAATATAAGCGCTAATCCAACCTTGCACAAGCTGTTTGATTTGTTTATATCAACATGTTTATAGCTATGGGAGGTCTGCCAAAATGGTTGCTGGTCATTACCCAGGCACATAGCCATTTAAAATCTATATGAGAAGGCCTACAGGCCTAATGCAGACCTGTGCATATGGATATACACCAGGTATAACATTTCAATGCTGAACCACTACTTTTCATATATATGAACAATGCAAGTACTACAAATTTGGAACAAGAAACAATACACAAACATCACTGCTGAAATTCTGGCATGGGTGCACACAACGAAACAATTATTGTAGGTGGTACCACCAGTCTTGTATACGACAAAGCTATTTGACATGTATAAATATGCCCAATTTCAGACTGATATATCAAATTCCTCCGTACAATTAAGCAGGCACATACACTTTGCAAAAGTCATTGTAGATGGCGACACCTGTCTTGTGAACGAGAAAGCCATTAAAGACACATAGACAGGTCAGAATATCAGGCCAATACATCAAACTTACCTTAAGTCTGATGCACGGGGCTGACCAGCCTTAGGTGGGAAAGGTTGTTGCCCCGAGTGTACTGTGACAAATTACTGGCTCAGGCTACTGCACTGATTGAACTCATGACCTGCACCTGGCTAGACTGAATGAACTTTTGACCTGTACCTGGCTGCACTGAGTGAACTCTTGACCTGCTGCATAATCTGACACAGTTGGCAGTCTGCCAAAGCTATAAATATATCCAGGCTGACCTTTTGCCTATTGCCAAATCTGAAATAGTAGCCACACAGTTGCATTAGCTCACAGATTGGCTCCATATGCAGCCCTGAGGGGCATGACACCCATGAGGCAATCACATGATACTAATGAGATGATCACATGCTGCCCATGAGGTGATCACATGCCTTGTGCTTGGCTGCACTGATTGAACTGTTGACCTATATTTGGCTGCACTGAATGAACTCTTGATCTGTTGCCCAATCTAAAACAGTTGGCAGTTTCTCAACCTATTCAAGAAACATACACAATCTTGGCCTGTTATGTAAATTTGCTAATATTTATCCAGCACAAACCATTTGAACAAACTTGAGAGGGCTCGCCTCTGGGATCATTTCTGTAAATATTGAACAATTTGACTGGAACTTTTACAAGAAGAAGACTTACAGTTTTTTTCAGCTTTTTCCCTGTAAAATCTAAGTAAATGCAGACAGCAAAAATAAGCTGAATCCATCAACATTTGATATGTGACAGATAACTGCATAAAATTTGGGGATGGTAGCTCCTGCTATTCCTGAAAAAATTATGAGTTAGTGTACAGATGATATGTAATATCATAAATCTACATTTTTTAAAAGATTTTAAAAAACATTCTTGTCAATATTTTCCATAGATAACCTGAAATCTCAATGTTTAGAGGCATAATGTAATGGATGCTAATAAACTGATGCTAGGCGCTAGGCTAGATGTATCTGCTTCACACAGCTAACATATATGGAAAAATGACTCAATTCAATCTGTATAATTCAGCCAAAATTCATTCTTTGAAACCATAAAAGACAATTATGATAAGAATTATTCAGGGAATTGTTCTTGCAAAATATTAAACAAACTGGCCTCAGTATCATCAGTCGAAAAACGTTTTGTAGGTTAAATCTCATATGGGAAAATACAGCAAAATGGCAAAGTTCAGCTTTCAATAACTCAGCCAAAAAACATTGAACCAAAACCATTTGAACAAACTTGAATTATCAACATCTAAGGATAATTAATGTGTGAGATTTAAGAATTTGGCCCAGTGGCTTTTGAGAGGAAGATTTTTGTAGCCACTTAGCTAACATGGACTGTTATGGCATATGACTAAATTCAGCTTCCCATAACTCAGCCAAAAGTCACGGAACTGAGACCATTTGAACAAACTTGAATTATCAACATCTAAGGATAATTAATGTGTGAGATTTAAGAATTTGGCCAAGTGGTTTTTGAGAAGAAGATTTTTGTAGCCACTTAGCTAACATGGGCTGTTATGGCATATGACCAAATTCAGCTTCCCATAACTTAGCCAAAAGTCACTGAACTGGGACCATTTGAACAAACTTCAGAAAGCACTACCCTAGGATCATTTCTGTGCGATATTAAACAATTTGGCCTTATCGTTTCAGAGAAGAAGTTATTTGTAGCTGTCAGTATGAAACTGGCACTGATGACCCCCGTACAAAAATGGCCGATGCAGGTGGCACCACCAATACCTCAATTTCAGATATGACTCATGTGACCAACATTGGCATAAAATTTGGTGATGATAGCTCAAGCCATTTCTGAGATTGTAATTTTAGTATGCTTTTTTGGACAGATGACTAAGTTCAACTTCCTGTAACTCGGCCAAAAATCACCGAACTTAAACCATTCGAACAAACTTGAGAGAGATTGTTCCAGGAATTATTTCTGTAAAATATTGGACAATTTGGTTGAACAAATGCGGAGAAGATTTTTTAAGCTTTTTTAGCTTTTTCCCTATAAAATCTAAGAATATGCAGTTAGCCAAAAAATAAGCAAAATCCGATAGTTTTTTAGATGACTAATTTTATGCATAAAATTTCGTGATGCTAATTCTTGCCATTTTCAAGATAGTATGGGTTAACGTACAGACAACAGACGACGGACGACGGATGACGCCACACCATCACATAAGCTAACAGGTTCGCTAAAAATATATGCACCAAAAGGATTATTACATACACTACAGTGGGACTTAAGAAATTTAGCAAAATGACTAGCTTTGATATTAATTTGATATGTCATTGGGTTTGAGATTACTTCAATATCTACATTTATAATGTATTAAATGACACAAGGTACAAGTCAACTTGGCTCTGAGGTGACCCCTGTGTATGAATGACTGATATCACTAATTGAACTTTGCCTGGCTGCACCGTGCTATAAACGTTGTTTATACTGACATATGTATATATAAACACTTGAACTGCTGTTCTATATATAGCAATAGATAGGACCATAATTTATCTATAAAAGGGAAGTTTGCTTCCAAAAATAGGTTTTTAAAACCATGATTTATATCAGGCACTCGTAAAACCACTACGTGCCTAGATATGAGTGATGCAGTCTGTGTACCATAAACAAACCAAGAAGCATTTGTATTACAGCAAAAATTTAAAAAGTTTGGACCAAGCCCTTCAGACAAAAATTGTTCTAAGTCTGAAGGATGAAGCTTACTATACATTGCTGAATGATACAGTTGAGAGGAGTTCTAAGTACTCAAGTACAGGTTGTAGTAAAAAATTACTTGAGTACAAAGTCAGTTCAAAAGAACCAGGGTATGCCATCATATAATTACATAAAAAAGTTTTTTTAATTATAGGTCTGTGGCCTGTAGGTGGCACTGTCTACTGGATGCAGATAAATTAAGACAATCATATCATAAGAATAAATTTATTTTTCGCCAGCACCTCCCCCCAGCACCTTTGAACCGACACCTTCCTTCAATTTATATATACTCCTTTCATACTGCAAATGCAAACCAGATTCAAAATGTTTTGAATGCCAATTGAGTGTTCACATGGCAATCCAAAAGCATTTTCAAACCATTTGGTTGATTATCAGTGTCCATCTTCTTGCTGTTCGAGAGGCTTTACGCTGGCAAGAATTCCTCTAGGAACCACTTATTTTCAATAAATTAAAGTTTCTCATATTTAACATGCTGCCTGAGTTGCATGTTTACTGAATAAATGTGAGTAAAAGTAGTGTCTAAACTTCTGGTATTATCACCCACTAGGACCGCAAGAACTAAAATGAAATAATTTGTGTGCAGGTCTATTAAACTTCACTAAATCTCTTGCCACATTAATACCTATATTTATAAATAATATATCACCAAAACTGAGCCGATAATCGATAGGAAAAAATGCTGGCCTTAGTGACTGGGACAGAGGCTGGAAGCCCCAAGTCCCGAGAATCTGGATTCTGAAGCCAAGACCAAGACCAAGGCCAGCGGAAGCAAAGACTAGCTTCAAGCCTTGAGAGATTATACTATAAATCTCAATCTGAGTTGAAAGAAATTATTTCAGGGATATTAAAATCATTGTTGATATATGTCAGAGGTCACATTACAGGTCAAAGGTAAGTTCAACAAGGGACCTATGGGTCACGACGCTCAGCTGTTATATATGATAAAAAAATAATATTTAAAAATGAGGCACATGCAGGTTTTGTGTGGTAATAAATATAAGCTGTATTATGAGTTGTTGTTGTTTAGCTTATGTATGATTTTGATAGTACCTTTGGAGACAGGGAAGAGGATTGATTTCATTTATTTTATTAACAAATGGAGTACTACTGTCACACAGATTTTGACTTGGCCATATAACTTATAAGCAGAACATATAATATAAGAGTTTAATTATTTATTAAAAAAATTACAAATATTGTCCCAAATATAATTTTTATTAAAAATAATAAGAGAATCATATGATTTTTTAAAATGAAATATAACTGATATGATTATTAAAATAATATTAAAGAATATATTCATGAATATATTCATGAATGCATTCATGAATACATTTTGAAAGTATTTGCAAGAGTATTCATATACTTTCATTTTTACCTGAATTCCCATTCTTTATGCAAGAAATTTTATAATGGAGTACATAATCATATTCGTATTTAAATACAATTACAGAGTATTCGCACCATGTCTGGTATTTATTCAGTTTTCACCAATCAATGATGTTGAGAATCCAGAATATACAAAATTCACACATTTAAATAATAATCATAAGTACCTGGTTTTATGGCTTTTATTTATATTAAAAAATAACTGTAAAAAATTCATTTTGGACTTATTTCACATCAATGTACACACTAGACACAGTAGGAATCTAGATTAATATTATCAACTGCATCTTTGTCTATCATTAATTTCCTTCATATAATCCCTAATGATTAGTAATGAATAATATGATTTACTTCTTTATCATTAAAAATGAACTGAAAAATGCCATAGGTGACTGCATGGTGTTATTTGGAATATGTGACATTCTACCCATCGATACAAGATTCTTATATCATCAGTAACTGCAAGTTAATTTCCTGTTATTATAAACTAACAAATTCCTTTTCTATTTTTCTTTAATTTGTTATTAAAAACCAATAAAAATTTATTAATTTATTGTTTATTGTTATGTTGTTGGTTAAAACTACTAGATGAGTTGGGTTGGACAACTGGATCAACTGTGGCTGGCCATAAGCTGCCTGGATTCTCGCCTCAAGCGTGCATAATTTGATGAAAGGTCAACAAGGTCAACATACAGGTGACTCAAGAGGGGCTGGAGAGAGCCAAAGTCTGACAGGGTCTCATAAAAAACATTAATAAAAGCTACAATATTTGGCCAATTTCTTTCAGCTTTCTAAACTAAAAAGCTGAAATCCTTATGTGTGCATGATATGAAAATTATATCAACAGTGCTCACGGGAAACAAACGTGCCATGGTCACAGTTGGGCAAAATTTAAGGTACTAATTTTATATTTATACTAATAACTTATGAAATTTTGGGTATTCAATTGAATCTTGATTAAACAATGTTACATCCCTGACAAAAAAATCTCTAGCTTCAGCAATGCCCTTGTTAAGGGAGTAAATATATTTCTTGATTTTTTACAAAGTGCATTATGTTTGGGCCCATAACTTAAAAAAAATACACAATACTGACATCATTTCTGGCATGTGCATAGCGAATGTATAGAAAAATATGTATATTATATATGATCAAAGTCAGATTAGTGGTTTTGATATTAGGCAGTCTTAAAGTGTAACAATGGGTTTTTAATGAAAAAATGAAGTTTTTCATTGATATCTCGAAGGAATTAAGTCCTAGTAACCAAATTCTTGGCATGGTAGGGGATATTGGAGAAATCCAACTGTATGCCAAATTTAAGGAACTTAGAGCTGAAGCTCGGGAGCTGAGCTCTAGCAAACTGCATAACACTAGCAATATGTGACATGGTGCTTGAAAACTTGAATAAAATCTACAGTTTTTGATCAACTGGTTTCAAATTTTTGGTGTTAACAGTTGAAATGCAAACAAAAACATGCTGAGAAAATTAAATCCACAGCAGTTACAGCAAAAAAACGTGCCATGGTCAAAGTTGGGCAAAATTTAAGGTACCAATTTTTTATTTTTGCTAATATTTTAAAAAATTTAAAAGATTTTGATCTAATTTTGGGTATACAATTTAATTTTGATTAATAAAAGTAATATTTCTGGAAAAAAGTGCTTAGCTTTAACAAGTTTTGTGTTAAGTGATAAAATTTCTTTCCTGATTATTTACAAAATGCATTATGTTTGGGCCCACAACTTTTTTAAATTATATAATACAGACCTAATTTCTGGCATGTACATAGGAATTATATAGAGGATTATTTATAGGAAATATGAGAAAAAACAGATGAGTGGTTTTGATATTAGGCAGTCCTGAAGTGTGAAAATAGGTTTTTAATAAAAAATTGAGGTTTTTCCTTAATTTCTCAAAGGAATGAAGTCGCAAAGACCCAGTTTTCGGCTTGGTAGGAGATCTTGGGGACATCTAACATTATGCTGAATTTTGGATTCCTAGGTCTTACGGTTTCAAAACGTGCCACATCTACGGACGGACGGACGGACGGACGGACGGACGGACGGACAGACGGACGGACGACGGACAATGGACCACGACTATAGCTCAGATGACTTATAGTCAGCTGAGCTAAAAATCAATATATTCCACAGTATTACCAAATTTATATGGGTGAGTAATCTCAAACTGCCATGTCTGAATAAAGTATTACTATTTTGTAAGTATACCGCATCCATCCTGAATAAGGTCCTCATGGTCTGTGGCCAATGCTTCAATTGAAACTTTTTCCATTTAACAGGTGTTATGGAAAGTCAGATGGAACCTCCATATTATGAACATCTGCAGAATCATGAATTTTGACTGTAATAGAGAGGTCCTATTTTTGTATTATTAGAAAGGTTACAGAAGTCTGGATCTTCTTATCATGGGAATGCCTTTTGTGTCAAAAACAGAGAGGTGCCCACAATACAGAAATGACATTAAAAGGAGGATTCACTGTATTTGTCATCATTAGAAATCCTTTGATACACTATTATTAAAATATTACTGTGTACCAACAGTTTCTTCTCATAATTATTTAACTTCTATAATAGCAGTCAGGCTTGTGTTCAATTAGCTAAAGTAACAACAGTAAAAACGAATGTTCAATACTATCATAATCATTTGTAGGATAATATTCACAAAAAGTACACAATCATTTATGGTAATTTCCATGTACTGCTACTCATTCTCAGCCTCCATTTTCTTCTTCATGTCCAATTCAGTGTAGACAGAAATAATCCAAGCACACCATCAAAACAAATGTAGAATCCTAAATTTTAGTCTTGCGACTCAACAGAAATAGACATACACAAAGAAAACAGATATACAGTAAAACCCCTAAAAATAACTACTTTGGGGAACATCAAAAGAAGTTCCCACATCAATGTGGCTGTATTACATATATAGATATTTATATCAAGCCACCACATGCTCCACAAGGACCAAAAATAGTGGTCATAACACCAAGGTGTTCTTTTTCCTGGTGTGGTCTTAAAACAGGGTTTTACTGGATATATGATATTGAAGTAGACTTACTATTTTGCGCAGTCAATGAGCTGGTACTCATTAGACCTCTCATAACAGGATTGTACACCGGCATCCTTCCAAAGGACCTCTGTGTGCTCGTAGAACTCCTGAAAGATGAAGTGTTACAGTCAGCGGGCACACAGAATGGTGATCAGTCTGAATGGCACACAGCATGGAACACAGTAAGCATGGTAAACAGTCAGCATGGAACAAAGTCAGCACAGCACACAGTCAGTATGGAACACAGTCAGCATGGCACACGGTAAGCATGGCACACGATCAGAATGGCACACAGCAAGGTATACGGTCAGCATGGCATACAGTCAGCATGGCATACAGTCAGCATGACACACAGTCAGCATGCCTTATGGTCAGCATGGCAGACGGTTTGCATGGCACACAGTCAGAATGGCATATAGTCACCATGGCACACAGTCACCATGGCACATGGTCAGCATGGCACACCGTAAGCATGGCATACAGTCAGCATGGCATATGGTCAGTATGGCACACAGCTTACGGCACAGTCAGCATGGCACACAGCATGGCATACAGTAAACATTGCATACAGTCAGTATGGCACACAGCTTACGGCACAGTCCGCTTTTTTAATTTTTCACATTGGACTCAGAGCAGAAATCTATGCAGAAACTGGATTAACTTGTATCCTGATCATTTCCTGAATTTGACTCCTATTCCATTCCTCAAAATCCTTCAGTTATGATAGTTCCAAACTCCTTTATCAGATGTCAGCACAAGTAGGGGTTCTTTGTAGGGAGAAAGGTCTACTGATCCATTCCAGTTCTGTTATATTCCTGTCATTGTCTGGAGGTGCAAATCTCACTAATTATAAATATAAACCTCCACTAGGTTAGTGCCATAAACAGGCAATTTTATACTAGTGCAATTCCAGAGCAATGTCCATCATGGTTTGTAACCCCACAACTGCATCAAAGGTGAGCTCTGTTGTCTGGACCAAAGAGCCCTAATTACAGTGAATGGGTCTGGCCCTGGGCCAGGATAAAGTATTAAACACATTGCCATACAGCACAATGGTTATTTTTTATTTGAACAAAAACATTAAGGTAATCCAGATTACCTGAAAAAAAATTAACAGTTTGTACCTTGAGGAATAGTATATATATATATTAAACCTGTACAATATTTCATACAAACCTATTCATCACGTTTTGATTAAACCAAGCAACCAGCCTCTTGGCAGGGGTATGAGAATATTTTTCTTATTGAGATAGTTGTGTACATTTTAACACACAAAAAGACAAAGATACATGAGAGAACAACTGACTATATTTGTTGGACGAGGTATTAAATACCATCATTTACAATACAATATATCTAGCAATCGAAATTTCTTTTAAATTTTATTTAATTCACATTATCAAAGGAAAAGGCATAGAAAACCTGTATTACTAATGCCTGTGTGGGAAAAACAAACATTTTAATAAATAAAGAGAAGCTAACAGTGAATCAGTTCAAAATTAAGCATTTCTTCTGTAACTTGAATGGCAGCCAAAACTTATTAATGAAAGTGCAAGCGGAGGATGCCCTGAAGGTAAAATGGCTGACATAATATTCATATACAATAAACCTACCAAGAAGATTTATATGACCTGCCTTTTAAAAGGCTAAAAATAGCTACCACAAACACAATATATGGCAGATAATTGCACTTTTGAAAGAGCAGTCACAGTATTATTATCAGACACATCAAAGACATTTTTTTTGTTCACATTATTTCTCGATGACTTGGTTTCTATTATTTATCAAAAGGCTCTAAAAATAGATTGGAACATCTGATATATAAAGGAAATGCATATTTGGAATTGCAGTGATACTATTTGTGATTTCCAATGTGACTCATACATGACAGCAGTGAATCTGATATACCTGTATACATTATATTATCACATTAATCTGAGAGTATGACCACATTATATTAGTACTGCAACATTTGAAAAATTGGTACTCTGCCAAAATCCACCCACAATGCAACAGATCTTGTTCAAGAAGAATTTTAACTAAAATAATTAAAGGTTGTATAAAAAGGAAAGATACCATAAAGGGAGTCCACAATGCAAAGTGATATTATATGGGTTATTCTGCTGCATAAATAATCAGTTGAACCAAACCTGCTTCCTTATATTATACCAGTCACTGCTTTTTTTATTATTATGGCTGTACCTTTTTAACACTCTAAGAGAAAACAAAACACAAGTAATACTTTTATTTATCTTGTTCCCATCTCAAATTTAATTCACTCTTCCTCATTGAAAGATTTTATATATTATTTTAATGGTGCAGAATTCATCCAAGAGATTTTATCACCTACAAACCTGCCTTGTAAATTGTAAGGGAAATGTTTCTGCACAAACAAACAAACAAATAATATCCCTGTATCTACATCAAGATCTCAATCAACACAAATTACTAAAAAAAGTTTCCTCTCCTCAAATTGCCCTCTGTTATTTATATTGAAAACTTGTGGAAATCTCTACAAAATATTTTAATATCCGATACACACATATACACTTACAGACAACACAACAAACAAGAGAGACCTGGGAGAAAATCTAACCTCCAAACAATAAAAGCATTGGAGGTAACTAGGAATTTGTTGGAAGATATTTACTTCTCCTCCAAAAAGTTGGCTTATTACATGGCCTTGTGCAGGGATTGGAATGAGTAATTTACAGTTTTTAGTTTCTCTTGTATTTGCTGATATAGCAGTCTATGAAAACATCACACAGAAGTGATATTTAAAAACATATTTGTTGTTCTCTTCATACTGGTTATATATATATATAACATTTGAACTAGATCAACCAACTATTTTTTTCTGTTTGTCCTGTAAGAAAGATCAAATAGGATGACATATTATTTATGTTAATGTGTAATATACTCTTTTAATACTGAAGTTATATCTACCTAAACTAATCTATCTATCTATGACTGATTCAAGATGCAAGTGGATGACTCCCCCCCCCCCCCCCTCCAGATTTGCTTTTCATAATATTTCATAAATGTGCTTCAATATACCTCTTGTTACTCTCAAATTGCCATATATATAATACAATTACAAATTATTTTTTGTATAAATTATTGGTGATTTTTACAACTCCAAGGTTGTTAAGAAAATTGAGAAATAAATACAGATTAATTAATTTTTAGAAAATAATTGGTATGATATAGAAGCTGTAGAACACATGAAACACATCAAAGCGGCAAGTGATATTCAAATTCCTATTAAATAATTCCATTTCCAAAATTAATATTAATTATTACATAAATAATTATTACATTACTGTAAAAATTAATGTGAATTATTACATTAATATTATAATATTCTGTTAATATTAATAAATATATTACCAGTGAACTATATATAACCATTTAGTGTTAAATTATTGAAAATCTGACTGAAAACATCTTTCATATGTCAATTACCATGCATAATATATTAGAAATTTAGGTTAGATCACTATTTTAATCTGGCCTAGGCAGATTATAAACTTGCCTAAGTGATATCAGGCAGATTTTAAACTCACCTGGATTTTACCAGACGGATTTCAAACTCGCCTAGGCGAGATTAAAATCCTTGCCTGCTCAATGATGGATTTTAATCTCGCCTAGGCCAGATTGCGATTGTGATCTCTTCTTGGCAAGTTTAAAATCCATCTAGGCGAGATCACAATTGCAATCTCGCCTAGGCAAGTTCACAATCGCAATCTCGCCTAGGCGAATTTAAAATCCGCCTGGATTTCAATCTTGTCTCTGACATATATATATATATATATATATATATATATATATATATATATATATATATATATATATATATATATATATATATATATATATATTATCAGACTTTCACATGCTAAATAAAATATACACAAACACCCAAATAAAAAGGTCCTTTACATTATATTTCCTCTTTCTTTTTAAGCTAAATATATCCCTTCTTCCATATGGCCTCGATTCACAATTGTTTCATTCCACAGAGGCAACTAAAAATAACCCTCTCATATATAACAGTGCTGGGACATAGCTCAAGCCATGACACAAAACCAAATTTGAAGCAATACTAAATTAAGGTTATGATACATAAGATATTACTGGTAAGGAACAGTGAATTGTTGTGGTACTTTTTTTTCAAGGAGATTGTACCAGTGCCTGTTGTCACACAGACCTTTAATATAAAACTATTTTTATCAGGGGAAAATATTATATAGCAGCGTCCATCCTGGATTTGAACCCATGTCGGTGGTACACTAGTCCAGCCTTCTACCAATAATGTGAGCTTTAAGGGCAACACAGTAAGGCCAAAAAAATAAAAGGTATTGTTCTCAAGCACCACTTGCGTCAATTTTTAACCCAACATCAAACATTTTTTATTTTGATTTACAAAAGAAACTTACCAATTTTGAGCTCCAGCTACTCTTACATTTTTTTAAAAGGTAAAATCATACAATTTGATAAAATTTCATTTGTTTATGTAGTGCTTTTACTTGTTTAGCCAAATAAATCTGTTATTATCATGCTTATCCCTTATAATCTGACATTTTTATCAAATTATACAAAAAAAAATAAAAATAAAAAAATGCCCGCCCACATTGATTTATGAAAAAAAGTACCTGAGAACCAAAACTTATTGTACTTGTAAAAGAAATATAGGGCCACAGTCTTTAATGAGCCACAAGACACAAAAGTCATTTTAAATACATTTTACATTTCCTGTTACATTTTCTGTGCAAAATACAGCATCACATGAAACTGCACCAACAATTAAGAGATACAATAAAAGCCCTGACAATATTGTATATAAAGTTTGCGACTTACCGGAGGGTAGTCGAAGTCCGGTTGGCTGGCTACATCTTGTATGTAGTCAATGCGGAACTGATTTGCACCATTTTCTAGGGCTAGAGGTGGATTTAAGGTGCTCATGGCTCCCGTAATTGTCTGTAATACAGAAGAACAAAACTTTGTATTCAATGATATTCAGATTAAATGTTTATTGATATATATGCAAACATTTTTACATTCAAATAATTATAGATAAATATGCATACATTTTTAATCACACAACATATATAACAATTCAATTAACTAAAAAGTTATGTGCATTCTCTAGACAAATACCTGCACTAAATGACAAACTCAAGGGGATGCCCATATCTGAGAACCAGTATGTCACTGCACATTCTATGCCTGAACTTGTGGTGTGGAAAACACACTCTGTATGATATTAAAATCAAACTGCCATTCAGATAAAACCTTGATCTAAATGTGACAAACATTGTAATTCTAGAAACTACATAATCTATAGTATGTCCTAAAACCCCTGCCCGCATGTTTTTTCGCGATAATTATTTTAAGAATATTCTTTAAAAATGCCCTTTGGTCTGAAGTAGATAAGCAGATATTCTGCAGATTTTGTGTAAAGTAGTTATATATCATGTGAAATGTATTAACTTTGCGACTCTTTTGCATTATTTATGCTGAAATACTGTGGATGGCTTCTTCCGTGCACTGCTGGACAGTACATTCCTCGATGGTACACTTTCCATGTCTATGGCTGCGTTTTGTGTTTGTTAGACAAAAGTGACATCACAAAGACGTCACAGATCAGTTGAGCATCACCTTCAATTGACTGATGTCATAAGTTTGACTGGCTTGTTTATTATCAGTTCTCAGGCAAGGAATAAGTCATAAACGCTGCAGCTTGTTTTGTCATATTTTGGATTATTTGTCTCATACAAAATCAAAGCAAGGTAAGGCATTACTTTTTACGCAGATAGTCGGTGGAATAGCTTCTGCAACCTTTGAACAAGAAAGGTTTACACTGCATTACTTGTATAAAAAATTGTACTGGAAAAACATGTGGACACGGGTACTGGGATTGACTATATGTGACCTTCTTAAAGTTATTAAATCTTAAAGGGATACTTTTAGTAGCATATGTACCTACAATATTAAGAAAGTTTGTCTGTAACTGTCCCAATTTATGGTCTTTTGATTTTTTTGTCAATAAGTTCAGTAGTTTTTGTGTAGGTATTCTGTTAGACATGGTGGCCTATGACTTATGATTTAATTTTGCTTGAAGTAAAAGCAACCTATCCTTTTGGGGTTGAGTTTGGGAGAGTATACTGAGCTACCTTCCTTAGAGCTACTTGCAAATGTGAGATAAAAACACCTTCAGTCCTTCAATGTGATATACTGGCATATACAGCTTATGCAGTATCAAGCAAAACTGTGCAAATTTTAATATATGGTGCAGCTATGAATTGAGGAAATACGGTAACTGCAATACACCAGGCACTGGCCATGGAAAATTTTCAGCACACAAGGAATGGTAAATAATACATAAACATAACTGTCTCACATGTGCATATATGCTAAAAGTGAACAAAAGCGTACGGATCAGCAATGCAGATGGCATAATGTTACTGCAAAGACACCAAAAACAATGTCAGTTGTCTGGAGATCTTACAAATACATATGGAAACAGATGTCACACTGTGTGCACCACTGACACACATACTGATGTGGACCGAAAATACACACACCTGGAAAACAGTTTGACAGTGATGAGGTCACAAAAATGTTGCAAAATGCTCAAATATGATGGATCAATGAAGCATCTGCACCTAACCTTGAAGTAACAAATTAACTGCACATGTTCCTTACAAATATTTGGTGACTGGTCTAGTCTACATGCAGTGTGAGGATGACTTAATGTTGTAGGTATGTGAATTGTGAATGATGAAGTGATCTAATGAAATTTCCAGGGCATTTCTTGAATGGGACTGTGAAAAAAAATGATTAGATTTTGGTGTTGATCCAGCATCTTCTGCAGCCTCATAAAGGGCTCTTCACAAAGGTACGGTCACTGCACAAATAAACTTGGGAGTTAAGGCAAAAAAATATGTGAATGCACAGGTCTAGCTTCATGCTCTGTGCACTGTGGCCTGGCCACCTGTTCAGGTCTCATTCAAGTGCCCAAAACCTCTGAGTGAGGGAGTCCAGTGTGTTCCATAGCCTTTTTATAATGTGTGGTCTAAGTTTTGAGGCGAGTGGATGCAAACATGGTAGAGGCATGTATCCACTGGGATACAGATTTCTAGTTTAATTATAAAATCACCTTTTATTTATAATTAGCTATAGTAAATGACTTCATACAAATATCTGATTAATCACAATTACACAAATCATGAATTATTTTACCCACTCCTCAGGTGATAACTTTATATATATGTATGCAATTCCTGGGTAATACAAAGTGAACCTTCCACGATATCTGAAATAGGAAGATGACATCATTATGTAACATGTTGAATTGTTGATTTTAGTAAAACACTGAGTCACCAGCAGCTAATATATATTGGTGCAGAGAAAATTCTGAAAAGGCTGTTAGATGAAACTAATCAATGAATATGTCTGGGTATGATTCATACATTCCAGATGCATCTTCCATCACCATGATATATTGGGTAATAAAACATCTGATTTCAAAATGGCTGCCCTGGATGAAAAGGGAGGTCCAATGTCATCAAGGTCATTGTGTACCATCCAATGAGGATATGACCTTGAAATTATTTTGGGCCACTAATTAGCTACCGTATGTGTTTGTAGGTTAAACTAACCAAAGATCAAGGTAGGCATGCTTTATCACATCCTCAAAGTGACCAAGAAATAGCACCAGGAAATATAATAAATACTACTTAAACTTAGGCCACACAAAAAATTAACTGTTCTACAAACTCTAAAATTGAAAAATATGGGCAATTTTTTTTTACTTTTTTTAATGCTTGATAAAGAAAAAAAGTGAAATTATGTTAATTTGATACAAGGATATAAAAATGTGTAAACATTTTTGAAATGGTGCAAAAAAATTCAGTATCATTTCAGTTATTTCATTATTATTATTATTATACCTGTTTACATGGCCTGATTTTCACTATTAAATTGATATTTATCCATTTACATTACATTGTAAGCACATCTGAATCCTTAATAGATTCAAGAACATTAAGAATCAAACATTCCAACTAAGTTCTACCATGCAGGCTCCATGAGTAAACTGGATTTAAATCTAAGACCATCAGCTTCACAGCCCTTTACCAGATCCGTGTTACCTTACTTCAGTACGGACGAAAACCCGCAACATATCAAAACATCATCATTTTTCAATTGAGAGGTGTATACTCCAAATATCATTCAGTGTTTTGGGCATGGTCACCCAAGAGCATTATTTTAGATTCTTCTCAAACAATATGGGTCCAATCACCACCAATCTCTCTCTCTCTCTCTTTCTCTCTCTCTCTCTCTCTCTCCCGCCTTCTGCAAATAGATTATCAACTTGAGACTGTCAAATGTACACTTTCATGACATATTTCTGTACCCTTATCAAACCATGAGCAAGTCTTTCCTCAAGAGTATATTAAAACCACTCAAATGACATCATCTTCTGATCTGCCTAAAACAAGATACTGCAAGTTCCAAGTTAATGAGTAGTTCTCAATCTGGACAAAAATCTAATTAACTTTTCCCTACACAAAGGTCAAAATCTCAACAATTTATTAAATATTATCTTAAATAAATAACAAATTTTGTCTACAAATAAAGACATAAAAAATCACAAACACATAATGGAAAAAAAAAACCTGTGACCAATTTAATGACTGAAGCAATCAGTTTCCCAATAAAAATCCGCATTTTCAAGACTTGGGTAACCCCAAAACTAGGAAGTAATCTTAAAAGAATACAAAAAACACATGGCCTTCATGGGAAGGCTGATGCACAATTTCTGAGAAATATCTGTCCTGAGCGTAAAAGCAGCTCCATTTTCTGAGAAACCCAAGGTTGTCTTCACACAGTTTAGGCATCCATTTTTCTCTCCATGATGAGTATGTCAGCACTTCAAGGGGATCCAGTAGAACCAAGGTCCAGTAGGTCCAAGGCCTACAATGGCTAATGTCTCTAATGTGCTCTCTGGTGGTCAGTACTAAGAGGAGGTCTGCAGGACTGAGAGCTTGGCTGGCAGCCAGCAACAGCTGCAGGAGGAAGGCAAGTGTGGGAACCTGCTGCCTGGTGCTGTGGTCTGTGTGACTGGCAGAGCTGATCTCATACCAAGTTATGCTTAATAACAACAGATAACTGTACAGAAGCACTGTAAACAAACTTGTACAACAACTCTGCCCATATAGCCATATCAATGTCAAAGAAACCCATATGACTTTCACAATATATTGTAAAACGGTATATTTTGCAAGAATGCAAAATTTGCAAGAGTGAAAGAAAAAAAAAACATGTGAAAATTGCATTTGATTCTACATTGACCATGAGACCATAGTTTGTACCTTAATTTTGCAGGTGCCATCACAGGGGCAGTTTGTGTAAATGCAATTAAGTGCAATACTGACTCAACCATTCCTTTGAGGTCTGTGTTAGATCTTGCTGCAAAAATTTTCTTTAAAATACCAGTGAAGTAAAGAAAGTCTGTTACATTTACAAAAATAAAAGGCTTGTGAAGGTCACTCCACGTCAATTCGCAAAAATAACATGTTCTACAGTATTACAGAATCTTAGAAAAGGTGGCTCAATATCCTGACATGAATGATCAAGTGTTCTGGGAGGGTTAGCAGACATTACAGGGCTTAACATTAAATCTGAAAGTACTTGCCAGGAAGGGCCAGTGACAAGTAGCTTTTACTTGCCACACATGGATTTTTATTTGTCCAACAAAATCAGTGATTGCACCCACAACCACATACAAATGTGATCAATGTAATTATTTACATATTCAAATGTTTGTTTGTTAATAATATTTCTCTTTAGCATTTGCTCAGATAAAACATGCAGGAAATTTAAGCTAGAGGTATTACAATATGATTTCACTTCCCTTGAAAAAGAAAGTGGCTAACTTAAGCTTAGTCAAGATTTAGGCCCTTGTGAAAAGGTAAATGTTGCACTGACTTGCCCAGTCAGGCAAGTAGGAATCCTCTTTGGTTGCCCTTCCACCATTTTGTAGAATGTTTACTTGTCCTGGGCAAGTGGTTAACTGTTAATTTTGAGCCCTGCATTATACATAACTCTTGAATGCCAAAAAAAATGGCACGAGATGCAAAATCAAGCACTTTTTATCAGTATATTGTGTACAATGTTTTAATATTTTCCCAGATTTGACCCCTGTACCCCAATCCAAATTCGCCTCTGCATCATTTGATATTCAGTAGAACCTCTGAATTTTGAACACTGACAGGACAGGGCATTTTGCCCACAATAGAGGTGCCCTTTATAGGGAGGTTATAGATTTCAGGATGTTTCAAGGGACTGCCCGTAAATGGCGGTAAACAGGAGGTGCCCTTAGTACAGAGGTCCCCGTATGGAGAGGTTCCACTGTATCTGTCATGCTAAGTTAATGTTGATCGCACTCAGTAATAGTTTTAGAGAAACAAAAATATACAATATTGAAGTCAAAATAAAAATCTGATAATGAAAGAAAAATTATCCAAATAGGTGGCCTTAATGTAAAACGTTAATATAAAAAATAAATTCAAAGTAGAACTTGATAATACTGAGATATATCATGCCACTTGGGGAAATGCTCAAGGCAAAACCTGTTAAATATCTAAAACTCAAGCAAGCATAAGAGAAGCCTAAATCAGGCAAGGAGACTCATTTGATACATCTTAGAAGTAGATCCAAGACAGTTAATATATTTTTATTTAAAATGTTTTGTTACACTTTATATTGTGCCAGTCTCTGGAGTAAATATAGAAAGTCCAGCATAGAAAAGGTGAAAGTGGCGTACAATAATGCTTTTAGGATATTTCTTGGCTTTCCAAAACATTGCAGCATCAGCAAAGACTTAATAAGTCGTAACATTACCACTTTTGACGCATTAATGTGCAAACAGATCTATTCACTGAAAATGAGAATAACAGAATCTGACAACCTGTATGTCAGAACTTTGTATGAATCTGATTAATATTTAAAGTCGGACTTGTTTAATGTTCATAACCAGAAGACGTTTGTTATTAGATTATAAGTAATAATGCTGCTAGCCTAAACGTTGTGTAATTTGCTTTCTACTGTTTTTTTTTTTTTCTTTCTATTCTCATTTCTTTCATTGTTTGTATATGGACCATGAGTCTGTAATAAAACATTATTATTATTATTATTATTACTATTATTATATGGTTTATGAGATGCCACATGATACAGTAGGACTTCACAGTAGGACCTTGCCTATTAACCACCTCATTTTTTAGACCATCTCAAAATAATGTCCACTTGTTCACAGTAAAATTCTTTTTTTTTTTGGTCTTTATATAAGACCTTACTTAGGCAAACATATAAAAAATGTAACCACTTTAGGAGGTCCCATTGGTGGTCCTAATTTCCAGGTTTTACTGTATATGCACATGTACAGGCAGATGGACAGATGGAAGGACAGAATAGATCACTTTCTCAAACGTAGGGGATAATTATGAAATACTGTGGAAGTGGTTAATTTGGCATGTCTGTTTTTTTTTCATTTTACAGCATTAGCACAGTTGGAATTTTTGCGCAAATCAGTATGTTTCAGGTGATTCATTTTGAATCAAATTATTACAATAATAAAACGATTATATAAAAAGATTTGATTGACATCTGAGGAAGTTGTAGAATTGCTGAACAACAACAACTGTGATTATTAAGTAGAAGCAGCCCATTATGTGTGAACAACAAACAGAGCTGACAACAATCACGGCTGGCACTCCTCATACTTCAGGGGGGTCTAAAGTTGTCTAGGTTGTATGAAATAATGCGTTTTTAATTTAGCACAAATCTTGCGCCATCAAAAGCATGAATATAATAACCATGCTAACAAAACCGTTTCCATGGTATAGAATACCGCCCGCATTGAACAAATAATCAATATGAGGTAACCGAGAAATGGACCCCAATGACTGTTTCATGATGTGTGTTAAGTAATACTGACCCAATAATGATGGGAAAATGTAGACCTGTACCACTGAAGTAAGGGCTGATGTAGATCAATGGATCACACATTATAATTTATTTGGTACACAATGGCATTTCCTATGTCAGTGACTAGTCTTAAAGACTTGGCCGCAAAAAGTGCTGTGCTGCTCTGTGCCTCATTTCATATTATGGGGTTGGGGAACAATAGGCAGTATATCAGAATTCAGATACCAGGTTCCAGTTCTTTTTTGTTAGGCTTATTTTTGTGGATATTTTTGTTTATTTGAGGAAGCCACCTCCATTTTTTAAAGCTGATTTATCCAAGTATATGGACATCTGCCGAACTGCATTCTGGTTTCAGGAGTTCAGTGACAGGGCAGTATCACAGGCTTTCTCTCATTTTTTATCCTGGTGTCAACCAGGCCTAGTGACTACTGCACCTGTGGGCTAATCATCCCCACCTCATAGTCATACTGCTGAGGAACCCCCAAAAGGCACACTTGTTTGTGAGAAAAACAGGGATGTTGGGCACCACATTCCCTTTTAGCTTTAATATAGAGCACTCACTCTGGGTGGAGGCCAACAATGAAAATATCACTGCCTCGGCTGAGGTTCAAACTCACAATCTCTAGGATTTGATCTCCTGTGCTCTACCCCTGAGCCACAGTAGACAGTTTTTGTTAAGCTTATTGAATGTTCAATAATGAAACAGTCCCTAAAATTTGTTAAATCATTCAGCAGTTAGCTGATCATATACCAAAATTACTAATACCCTGCAAATGATGGTTCTGCTTACATACACTGGGCCACAGACTATTATCAAATGCTGGAGGTAGCCGCTGGACTTCCTGTTGAATGGTCATATATCCTCAAAAGTATAAATACAGATTGAGCAATCCAAAAATAATGATACAATATTTGACTTTGTTGCCTCTTTCCAAAGGGTATGCGTTTTTTTTTCTCTGTTCTTGTGTGTGTTTGTTCACAACACAAATCATTGTAATCATGAATGGAATCCCAAGAAAGTTTCATTAAACATCAGGAATAGGTCGACGAAGAATCAGTCGAATTTTGTGTGCCCATGATCAGGATCCAAGAAGGACTTCCAGGAATGTTCACAAATGTGCAGTCACATATGCATGATTGAATATTGGAATATGGGTTAAATAAGTGAATGTAAACATTTTTGGGGGGGAAATTAAAATTTAAATGCACAAATGAATTGTACAGTGGATCTGACCTGTCTGAATGACCACCTGTCTTATAAGACCACCTGCCTATTAAGATCACCCTTGAGTGAACCAAAGCATTCACATTGGTGATAACTGGCATGTCTTACAAGACCACCTGTGATTTTAGACCACTTTTGGGATGTCCCATGGGTGGTCTCATAACACGGGTTTCACTGTACTACTGATAACATACTATTTGCAGTACCTTGCAGTGTTCAGCATGGCTTAAAGTGAAACTGCATACATGATAAAATATTGGCCTGCGATTGCAGGAATTAAGGTAAATCACATTTCAAGGAGAGCTAATTTTTTTCCAGTTAAAATTAATGCAGAAACAACTCTTACATCCAAAGACTTAAATTAAAATTCAGCAAGTTGTTTGAAAATGATGCACAATAAAATCAGGGATGGATTTTTGACAATTCAGGCCCCCATAATATTATACTGTTACAAAAGAGAAATTGCTCAGGGGAAAACATTGGGCTGATCTCAGATCCCAGAACCCATGTTGGTGGTGCACAAGTCCGGCGTACCAACCTCTTCGCTAGCAAAGCAAGCTTCACTGGTGAGACAGTTAGGTCCAATTGTATGTGCACCCCGTAACAATACATGTACCAAGATTCCATATTTCAAATGCAAGAAGATAAACTAACATATGACAGATATCAGCCATGGTCAAACCCTGATAAAATTTTTCAGGAATGTAAAAACTAGGGGTGTAACAATCATCAAATAATTGTTGTACTGAATTGCAACTTCTTGATTTAATTATATTAGATTTAAAATATGTTCATCTGTGCTCATTTCATATTGTCTGTTCAGCATATTGGGAAAGCTCACACCTCAAGCACATTACATACTGCTACATCTGTGTACACTTTACATACCCCTATTTAATTAAACATGATATATGATAAAACATTAGAAGTTGCTATTGTCACACTGTTGCTGTATCCATAGCCATATCCATATTATTTGTATCATATGTGAAGTTGTGAACATGGCTTTGTACTTTTTGACACAAGTCTACTGAAGGACCATCCCTTCCTGCAAATGTGAATTGCAGCCTCTCAGGAAATTTGAGATTAAAACCAGATATTACAACTGTAAAACATGAATGCACTGATAATACTGCAATTTAAACATCCATACATAATTGGCAAATTTGACAAGAGCACCACAGAAGGGTAATTATGCTTGTCACATGTATTGTGAATGCTTACCTTGTCCAGAATCAAACCAGGGTGAGATATAATATTGGTTAAAATTTTTGTTGAGTTTCATTATAATAAATCATATGCTAACTAAGTTATTGCAGAGTCACCTCAAAGATTCCTGGTGACCTCTTACCCCATTAAATATGCATGGATGTAGGATAGAGTCAAACTCAGAAAGAGATAATTTATTGTTCAATAGTTAAACTTAAATTGAGGTTTGTGAAGTTCTCATGAATAACACGGGTTGAATTAATTAACATTCCAGGGCACTAACTTTGAACACTATATTTGGCACAGGGTTTGCGTCCCCACATCTGATGCTTTTTTTAATTAAAATTATTTTGGCTCACAAATTTATTTTAGAAGCACTAAGGGCAGAAGGCAGGAAACAGCCCCTTACCAATAATGCACAAGACCTTTGCTTTCTCTTGTCAAGAATCTTTCTACCTGGCAGTGATTTAAATTGGTGTCAGTGATCTTTATGTGCATGAGGTCTGTTCTTATCAAAACCAATCCAATAATGATCAAGTGGTACTCAATATCATAACACCAAAAAATGTAATTAATCTAAATTATCTTTTTTATTCAGCCTATCAAAACAGGAACTTGTTACTTCAGGGTTTTCCATAACATGTGCACAAGTCAATAGCCTACTTAACAATTAATTTTGTGACCCATGGGCAACGAGGCTCAGCTGGTAATCTTGGTTTTAAGTCTTTAACCTATTTGTTAGAACTTTAGGGAACCAATAGTCCCTGTAAGTGTTACTTAGCTTCCCTTATTTTGTCTTTCTATCAAAGTATAAAGATAAAAAACAAGGAGTTTATCTGAGAATTTAACATATCTTGAAGATCTTCAGTGGGAAAACCCACTAAATTAAGCAATATATTTTAAGATATATTAAAATATAATAGAATATACAGACTGGTTTATATTTTACCTTGCATACCAGCATCATATGAAAAATCTTAGCCAGACCTAAAATGCAAGAATTCTTATTGTGGTCCACGTTATCTATATAGGTCCTATATAGATAACATGGACCACAATAAAAAGGTGTCTTATGAATATGGTAATAACCAGTGTCTAGTGGGACAAATGTTTTTATAATGAAATAGCAATACAGGAATAAATAAACATTACAAAGAGTCACACTATGTACTAGAGCTATATATGTTAAAATGATTAAATATAGGTAAATACCCAATGTGTTTTTTTTTATATTTTTGGAGTTTAACACTCAAAATTATGATTTTATAGGGTATTTCAGTGTTAAAAGTAAAAATGTATTATTTTTTAATGGTCACCTAAGAAAACCTTCTCAGTAAAAACAGACAGAAAATAAAAGTATTCAACGTTCCTGCAGCATCAAGCTAGTATTGCTCATCAAGCTGAATAACACACCATGGTCACTGGTAACAAAAAATAATATTGAAAAATTTCTGGATAAAATAGGACTTTTTTATCAATGCAAACTTGAAGAAACACAACATATTTAAGTTCAATGCTTAGTAGATTTACATGGAACAAAATGCCTCAAAAGATATTAAATATTTATAGAGAAATATATAAATGCACTTTGTATGCATATAAAATTATACAAGATAATAATGGATAAATATTTCCATTTTGTAATAAATTAATATTATACACACACTTACTTAGTTAAATCTGTCATGTTCAACTACCACTCCATGCATCATCTAACTTGGTTAGGGCCAAAAAAAAGGGTATGGTTCTCAGGAACTTTTTTTTAGAAATCAGTGTGGGTGGGTGGTATTTTATTTTTTAATTTTTTGTATGTTTCATTAAATATGTCATTCGAACAGGGACGAGCATGAAAATAACGGATTTATTTTGCTACACAGGTAAAAACACTACATTACAAAGGAAATCTTATTAAAATTGTATTATTTTATATTCTTAAAAGAAAACTCAAAATCAAAATTTTTTCATAAGGGGGTTAAAATTGACTTGGGCAGTGCCTGAGAACCATACCTTTTATTTTTTTAGGCCTTATGCTTCACTGAATGTTATTAATTTTATATCCTGTGATTGGCTTTCCATTTGCAAGGGTTTCAAATTTGCAATATTTGCAAAAGAGAACAAATCGCACAAGTAAAAACTTTGTGGATAATATGCTGTATCTACCCACATGAAGTCATTTACACTATAGCTTCATTGACCTCTCTTATATGTTAACTCAGAACTGTAACGTGTATAGTGTAAAGGAACAAGCAAATTCATAGAATTTATGTCCTCTGCTTCCACCTTTTGTTGTCCCCCTTTTGCTTTTTCAATATGTTTTAGTTTTTATTTTCCCCTGAAGATGTCTCCACATGTCATAGAGGCTGTGTTGAGTTTTCATTGTCCCTGAAGATGTCTCCACATGTCATAATAATTTTGTTGTGAATTGGGAACAAAAAGGATTTTTTTTTGTTTGTTTGGGAACTGTTCATATAATTTTTCAGACAGACACTCCAAAACCAATCCTAACCAAAGTATGCATGAGAGCAATCACTGAGCCAAATTTGAATGAAATCAGATAATATTTAGGAAAGTTATCGCACAGAAATAAAAACCTGACAGACGGACAGAGAGACAAACCCAAATCAATGTCCCCCGTTTTGCGGCAGAGGGGGTAAAAAAAATTAATATTATAAATAATAACAGCTATATTTAATGTAACCATCAAATCAAAAGATTGCTATTATAAATATCAGATCTTTTTAATTATCTGTGAATAATGAACAAGAATGTGAACTCCATCAGTGTTCTCCTAGGCTTTCATCATATTTTAAAAATTTTGTAATAATTTTAAATAATTGACATAATATTTGTTATACTCTGTGTACATTTATCTGTATTAAGATCATGAAAAGAGTACCATGGCAAAACCCAGAAAAAGTTAAAATTTAAATTTTTACATAATATTAATACTTCATATGAAGTCAACCACAGGATTTGCACATAGTGATTGAAGTACACACAAAGATATAAGTTTGTCATGTCAGCAAGAATCAAAATATCATGCTTAATTATAATTCAATGAATGTTAACACTATTATTATTGATGTTTTTTCCTGGTGCAAATTATCTGAGATCACCTTTTTACTCAAAACATTATTATTTTGAGTGCAAATTAAGACTTGGATGAGAATATATATTGTATTAGAATGTGCACATTATTCATTTGAAGAATCCTATTTCAATACTAACATTATTTGATGTTTATTACTGTGGTGGTTAAATAATTCATGTTTGTTTGGTCTCAAGAGTGGCTAAAATACACTTACATGATCTGTTATTATAAGTTATTTATAACAAATATCCTTGACATCTGATATCTATAGACTGACTGAATAAAAGTTCACCATAACATTTATTATATATAAATGTATAATATGCCAAATGTTGATGTAAAACACAATATTAGTGTATTTGTTTGACTTTGTTGATATGTATCCTTTTTACATGTATACATTTAGTTTCTGGAGATCTGCATTAAATTCAATATTTACTAATGTACAAAAATTGTATTTATCCTATTATATATTATATTTACACTTCTGACCTAAGGTATCTATAAACCTCTAATGGTTCATTTTGGCAAACCAAGCAAGAAATAAATTCTTGCTGGTTCTATCTTGCTTGTTATGTATGCAATATTGCATTTATATTAAATAAACAGGAATTATTATGACCAATTTTATTACACATTTTATAAACATAAAATTTCCTTAAAAGACAATAATATTTCCCAAATGTATGGCATATTCTGTATGAAAGTGAGGAATAAATGTCTCTGCTTGTTGACTGGAGGGTTTAATATATTTCTAGCTGCTTATCTGAAGATATATATCCACATTTTGGAGGCAGTACTGTTGTCTGGGGGGAGGCTGAAACAACCAAGGTGGTCATGCAATGCTGCCCACTTCAAAGCACAGCTTGTGAGCTGGTTTATTGACTAGTGACCGGCTCACTTGTGTGAGTCATTGCCTGACAGTGCCAGGGTCCAGAGACACCTAATGGCTAACCAAGAAATGTTTCGGCCACCCCCTCATCAAACATGCCCTATATCTCTATCATAATTGCCTCACAGGTATTTATAAACCTATTCTTGCCACAATCTACCTTGGCCAATCGTGAAATATACAGCGTAGCGCTGTTACATTGTATCAACTTGCAACTCTCGGTAACCCCAATGACAGGCAACCGCCATATTGAAATTTACAAAGGAAGTAAACAACACAAGAATGTGTTGGAGCAAAGCTCACTTACCAGTATGGCATCTCTGATATTCTTTTTAATGTCTTCTATTTTCGCTTTCTTTTCCCTAAAACGAAAGAAAACGGAATGGGTGTTTATTAAGGCACTGGATTCCCCGTCCAAGCGGGCCTTCCGAAATCATAATCATGCTAAGTTTGCATGCATAATATCAGTGGTCTATAGTATAAGAGCTCACAGGGGGAGGATAGAACGGCCGGTAGGGCCTGTACTCACTCTGTTCCGAAGCCATTAACGTGAAGTATCCTCATCTGCTTCACAATGGTAGATTTTCCCGATTCTCCAGCCCCTTGAAAAGAGAAAACAAAACACATAATTAGAATAATTCATTATAAGTATTACGGCCTGTTCCGTGCGATCAGCGGTTGGCGGCCTGTACGGTCAGTAATACACGCAGTACTCACCGAGCAACAGTAGCCTATGTGTCGCCCTGTACATCTGTTTATCCTTCTGGAGTTGTTTTTCGATTCTCCTATTTGCTTCTTTCCTATTTTTCTCATCGTCGTCTTCTTTCGAAGCCCTAAAACAACCCATTCTGAGCAACATTCGTAAACCTCGTAAGGGTACCAGATAGGCAACCGAGCCGACGTCGCCTGGCAGGCACAGAAATCGTTCCCTATCCCACACACAGCTAAAACACGTATCCAAAAACTCCCCAGCTATCTCCAAAATTTTATAACTCCATCCCAAAAGGCGATAGATCCATTTCGGAGTGAATAATCCGCCAACATTGGTTGCGGTGAACTGTTATAAGATGGAATCAGCCCGGACGAACGTCTGTCAATCTGAAAGCTCTGGGTGGGGTTAGTGGTGCATTGTGGGTAAGGTCACACACATGGCGTTCATAGTTACAGAGACCATATCACACCATGTGGCTGGCCCCCAGAGCTACAACAACTTGTATAATGCTCAACAACTTTATAGGCACAGTGGCGGATTCTGAAGGGGGCCAACCGTGACCCCCTCAATATTTTTAAAGATACGCCCATAGCACGTTGGTGGCGCTGTGTATTGATTTTGGAAAATAGGTTCCCATGCAATAATTTGGAATCGTGTCCATATATGAAAATAATATTACATTATTGTATAGCTCTCTATAGCTCATTTTATATACACCAGGTTGTGAATAACCTGTTGTTAATTAAGAAAATTGTCGGAATCTCAATGGTACTATAGAGAATGCCCCGTTTCGCCTGGAGGCGCAGGCGGGGTTCAAACCGGGAGATTCGAGACAGCTGAGGAAAGGCGTATGTTTAGACACTCGATCACGATGGACTCTCTTAACTCTCAAGACTTTCAGGTTAGAGAGAGAGTGTGGGGGGGGGGGGGGGGGGGGGGTAGGAAGAGGGAGGGATAGTTTGAATACACAACATAAACACAAACGATGCAAACGTGCGGTTTTAATTAGGCTGAATATAATAAAAATACAGCATACATATTCATTCCCTGCTTTGATAAATACCGGTAATATTAATGTCATTTTTTTGTTTTGAAACAACAACTTCAATAATAAAAATAATAATAATAATAAAAAATCCACCTTTCAGGTTCCCCTCTTAGTCTATTTGAGAAAGAGAGAGAGAGAGAGAGCTAGAGAGAATGGGACAACTTTCGATCACTATTTCCTTGCATTTTACTTGTGAGTCATTTTTTTGTTAATTATGTAATTTGTTTTAAGAATTTAAAAGAATATTTTTTTACAAGTTTTTGAAAATATATACTCATCATGTTAATCTTTCCAAAATCATGATATTTTATACATAATTAAGCCTAAGGAAATCTTATTTTTAAAAATATATGATTTAATCTTAAAAAGACGTAATTCCGAGTAACATCCTCACAAAAAAACGCTAAATTATAATGCTCCCAATCATCCATTCACGCCCCCCCCCCCCCAAGTTTGGTTTATTTCGTTACCCCCCCCCCCCCCCCCCCCCCTAAAATTCTGGATCCCCCACGCACTTGTATAGTGCTGACCAACTTTATAGCAGGTACCACATTCCATCGAGGGCCGACCCATGCGCACGTAAAAACCCCGCACAAGTAGCCCTGTCTCGGCTTGCTACTGGAGCTGCATTGTCCGGCATTGGCATAGCCAGCAATAGCGAACCGGTGGTAATGCAAACAGCCGTATTTTGAGACCTGTTTCTGCCGTGATTGAACATTTGCATTCATCATATGGCCAACCCATAGAGTATATATAGAATATATAGATACAGTGGTACCCTGTTGTGATGCAAATCGAAATTTCCACTATAGACTATAATACATATTGGATAATACAGTCGCCGAGGTCACTGCATGGGCCAGGGCCATGCTTTGCCAAGTTGTTGCTACGTTTTTCCCTGCGACAATTAATCACTGTGTATTGGTTATTATTATAACCCTGACAATGTTTGAGTGAATATACTATTAGATATTCGCTTAATATTTTAATGAATAATAAGTAATAGGATGCTGACACAAACCCATCTTTAACATTTATAAACAGGGACTTACTTTTATGGTATACCCTCGCATTAGATTAACTGTAATCACTTTGAATGCTCGATATTCTTTAAGGAAGCATCGCTCTTTTTTGTACTGGGGCACCTAATTGTGTGTGTGTCCATAAGTGGTTCATTATTTCCAAATATACATGACATCAAATTGTGTGAACTTTATATATTTCCAAAAGGCCTCACAAAAGTAAATGGCTGAAGAAAGAGCTAGTAAATGCTCAATATGATTAAATACTATTGGAAACCTGTTTTGCTACATAGAATACATATGGATATACAGTGAAATCTGTGTAAATAAGACCACCCTGGTGTCATCCCTTTAACTGGGACAAACTAAAAGTAAAATTAATTCACAGCTGGTCTTATTAGACAGATCAGTTATAACCATTTGAATGCTTTCGGTTCTCTCAAGGGTGGTCTCAATAGACAAGTGGTCTAATTGGACAGGTGGTCTCTCAGACAGGTTCCACTGCAAATGTTAATATCCTTTAGTGGCCCAGTATTTCCAAAAATACACATAAAACCAAGAGGTGGAATGTCAAGTAAAAAAAGATTAATGTAAATGATAAAGGTTAATAACACAAAAATATTAAGGGCTCCAGATAGTTGAATAGAAACTTGCTTTCCTGCATATAATACATATACAAGAATTTGTTTTTATTTCATATATGATATCATTTGAGACTTGAGAACGGTCCCGAACACGCAGTGTCAGTCGTCGTCAACAGATGTCGTTAGTGTTGTAGAAACGTCCTATGTGCAAATAGCCATGAAAACCTGAATCACAGGCCTTTTTTAAATAAACTGACTGAACCCGTCTCCAAAATATAATATCGATGTTCGAGTGCCAGGCTATCGCTAATGCGAAACCGGACCATATAACTGGCAATGACCTGATAGGTACAAGCTCGCCATTTTAAATTTATTGCTAAACTGGCAAATGCATGGCATTTGTTCTGGAATTGACAAATTGGAAGTGATTTTCAATATAGGGGAATAATACATCGTTTGACTCTGATACTATAAACTATATATAAACAGGTATGTCCCAGACTGCCCGCAGACCGGGGCCAACATTTTGCCAGCACAGTTCATTGTTCATTGCTTGATGCCTTCGATGCGTGTCCATCATAAACCTATCTAGTCTTATATATGGTCAAAATTGGTGCTGAAGAAAAATTAATTCTGACTTTCTTTTAGAAGTTAGAACTTTTCGAGCGGACATCAAGTAACCAAATATATATATATATATATATATATATATATATATATATATATATAAGTATATTAATTAGTATATTAGTATAGTTACAGTAGTATAGTAGTATATCACTATAATGGATTCAAGGTCCATGGAGTAATTGTAACACTAGTGAGGGCATGTAGCATCAACATATTTATATTAATCAATATAGGGAGCGCTGCTTCTCTCTCTCTCTCTCTCTCTCTCTCTCTCTCTCTCGTCAATCACAGCGAGGAGGCTTATTTTGTTGAACAAAGTAAAACGAATATATATTATTCTTATGAAACATATTGAACCTTGGTTATAAAGAACGCGATGAAAAACAAAATACTGTGTATTCTCTCTCTCCCCCCCCCCTCTCTCTCTCTCTCTCTCTCTCTCTCAATGCAGATGTTAAGCGAAATGTCGCTTCCCTGGCAAAATCCAGCTAAATATATATATATATATATATATATATATATATATATATATATATATATACGTTACCACGGCGACAGGGAGGCATTATTTCGTAAATAACACGAAGGTTAATATGCGTTATACATTTTTTTTACTGCAGTCAATAAGCGCACGCCTCCCCCAATGCTAGACATTTTTACTCTCTTTTTTCTTGATGAGTACCAAATCCCTCCACCAGATGTCGGTACGTTATCTGTGATAGTACCAATCAAATTGTTGTTATAGACAGTTACAAATCTGCAAATATTAACATGTTATTTGATAAACTCATTTCTCAAGGTCCACTTCTACAACAAAATTATAGAAATCATGCATTAAATCAAAGACTTTCAGAGCGACCCTGTGTACAGCCAAAACAGACCAAGAAAATACATACCTAACGACAGCAGATCGACATACAGTGCCAGAGAACACCATACATCCATATGACACACACACTTTCCGATTAATAGGGTTCGCAGGGGATTTAGAATATTTCCAATTCTGTCACTTATTTTGATATAATCCAACATGCTCTCTTATTGTCTCCCCAGACGAAAAACCCGTCATACACAGGCACTTATATGTACAGGGGGTAGGGGGGGGGGGTATCGATATAATGAGTACTGGTGGACTCCTCCCCCAACCGTCGTTTTACCATATCTTACCGTGAAAAAGTGACCCATGAGTCATGACGCTCAGTTGACTTGAATAGTATGTAATGTGAAAATTTGTGAGTGATTACTAAACACAGTGACCTAATGTTTGATATGCAAGGAAGCTTAAAAAGGACCTACCTAGATTTTAAGTAAAAAGATTCTACGTAAAGTGGTTACAATTTCTGCCTTGTTAACTGAGAACAAAAGAAAATACACTAAAGAAATGCGTAAAAAATAAAGAAAATAAAGATGGCGCCACGTGTCTTCAATGGCTGAAAGGGCTTTCCATGATCAATAAACCTGTCAAATTTAAAAAAGATCCATGAGATAGTTACTCAGATATTTTATCATATTTTTTACTATGAATTTCATATATCAACAGCTGAAAATGATTTAATATTGCAATTGTGTCCGCAACAGTTCTGGAGAATGGCTGGGCCGATTTTCTGTATTTTTTTCATGGTAACAATGTCCAGTTCATGCATAATGTTTCAGTTATAGAGTTGAGTGCAAAATGTTTGTTATGAAGTCTGATTTTCGAAGTGCTAAAAACACATAAAAACGCGCGTAACCCGCAAAACATATAGGACACAGTGACCTACAATTTTATTATGCAAGAAGCTTTACAAAGGACATAATTTAATGCCAACTGAGAAGTTTTTAGGTCAAACAGTTACAATTTGTGCCTTGTTTACGGACGGATGGACGGGCGGGTCGACAGATGGACGGACGACGGACAAAGGGTGATCGCTATAGCTCAGATGACCTATGGTCAATTGAGCTTATACAGCTGTTTTTCCATGTGCCCATATATTTCCCCAAGATAGTCTGTTTCCCCCTCATAAACGTCATAATTATTAAATGACCTAAACAAAATTTTTCAAACATTTCGTAGCGTCCCAATTCCACTGGTATTTTTACAATAGGTGTAGATTGGTCTTGGTTTGTCAATTTTAGGGGAAAAAAATCCCACAAAACATTAGATATCTCAAGAAACGATGTAGATGGATTGTCCTAAAAATAAGATCTTCTATAAATTTATCGTGTATGGAGACCTGGCTGTGCAGCCTACAACTGACCTAATAATGAACTCTGTGTGACCTTAACCGCATATTCATTCAATGGATATTCATGCGTAGAACAGTTTGCGGGAAACCAATCAAGTGACCGTTGGCAATCACCTGACTTGCGCAAAATTTGCATAATTTGGGCGACTCTAAAACAGAACACATGTTTAGTTTGTACCAGTACAAATGGGTCTTTTTTTTTAACGTCGAATATGATTTGAAAAACACTTCCGACCACAAGTGTTCAGATATGAGTCAGATAAAAAGCCTATTTCCGGCGGTGAGAGAGTGACCATGGCCTTGAAAAAGTCAATATCTAATGAAAATTAAAGCAAATATGTGATATCACAAGAGTGGGTGGATTGATTGCCTCGAAATTTTTCATGACCAAAGGTTAACATTTGGGATATCTTACATAGCTTTGTTTGAAACGAAGACTGATGGCTCCACCTACAATAACTTTCCCGTTTTCATGCATGTGGTTTATATCCCAGTCACTGCTACTGAGTAACATGTAAATAAAATAACTCTAACACTGTTCGACACTTTACTTAGAAATTTTGCATAGACACAGATGAGGTTCACAGCTTAATGTTGGGCAGTTATCTGCTGAACAACATGTGGCGCCACCTATACAGCAAGTCACTTAACATGCATCATAGGAAGGGGCTCAAATGGCCAAAGTCTGGAGATACTACGGTATCTCCGATCTAATTTACATATTGTTTCTCCATAGAAGGGATGTTTTTTGTATTATTCACCACGTTAAATATAAAAAGTGATATGTGCGTTTACATACTCTATTTCATGCTAAACAAAATAAACGAATCCATACTACTGTCTCCTCTAAAATCTAACGGCCAAACCGCTTAGTACCCCCCCCCCCCCCCCCCAAGAAATAAATAAAACCCTCCGCCTTATCGAAATCGGTATATATGCGACTATCAAGTACGGATTTGTCGTGAAAAGTTTTTAATGAATGAGACACTAAATATGTTGTTTTATTATCTTATACTAATAATTAAGATTGACTAATAATTTTTGCAGTTTGTCTTTAAAGATAGTATAAAAAGGGCTGCTGACATTTAATATAACCTTACTCTCGAGATTTTGATGTGTTATAATATGTTATAGTATACGTGGAATAGCGATCTGAGGGAGAGTGATTATATAAAGAGAAAGCTTAATCCCACCGCCTTCCTGAGAGAATTTAAATCCCTTTTTTTGCAGTGATTTCCTCATTTTTTTAAGTAGGTCATATGTTTCATATCAAATAGAATATGTGCATATTAAGACATAATATCCCACATATGTATTCAATTAAACTGGAACTAAACCTTATCTATACAAAGTAGAAATTATTGAAATCGATTCTCCCCATAAGATGTTCACTAAAACGTTAAGCGTACTATAAAGTGATGTTTGGAAAATAACTGTAACTAAACTTAATATACAGAGTAGCATACAATACTGAATAGCTGAAATTAATTATTTCTTATGTAAGATTTTTATCTTATATATATGTCCTCTTAAATTATTACTCTGATGTTAAAATGGTGAGTAAATTATATATATATATATATATATATATATATATATATATATATATATATATATATATATAAGGTGACGTGAAGAAAGTGACGTAAAAATCACTCAGTTATTATTAGGTACAGATTAGGTGTGTTAATATGTAATTATATAGTACTGATGAAGTGTGCAAGGTAATGTATATGGACCAATATTTCTTGTTTGATTGACGGCCCTGGATTTCACGACAATGTGGTATGTGTTTTTATAATAGAAATCTCCTAAGTCAGTATCTGCAGAAATTGCCACCTGTAAGTCACGTAAGGCTACATGAAATAAATAAATAAAAAAAAAAGATTTATAAGACCATTTTCCACAAAAGGTGAAATGTATCATTTCGATCTGTTTACATAGCGCAATAAAACGTTAAATAAAAAAAACCATGGGGCTGTCTTAAAATGTTTGCAGATGAAACAATATAACAGACTGGGTAGTCCATTTTTCTCAAGTGTTGCAAATTCATGGTGTTACCAATGCACACCAGGGGGCGTGATGCAAGGTGTGATCATCTGATTATTCAAGTGCAAATTATTGTGATTATACCAGTTCGCTATATTGTTAGCACCTTGCTTATCCCTCTTGTCGGTAACAAGGCTTACTTTACAGACCCATCCCGCTTCCCAAGTCACAAGTCTATAAAATAAAAATGCCTCCCCTCGGTGAAATTTACTATTCATCACTGTATTTAATTATTAACATTTTGTGATCATGGCTGCTAGCATTTTATCTGTTTCTCAAGATGTAATGAAGGGTTGGCAATAATTCCTCTCACTTTATAATAACCTGTAGAATTGCGGGGTGGATGGTAGGGTCCTCCATTTGAGTTAATTTTTCTGTATATTTTTATCACACTTTTGCTTATATATATATATATATATATATATATATATATATATATATATATATATATATAAGCAAATCATCTCCGGCCCCGATTAATAAGGAGTTCAGGTCCGTAATTACACCTTATTTAAAGGGGCATAATCAAGAGCTAAATTATGCCTATTCTTTTACACTATCAGTTCAGTTTTGCTTTTTACAAATGTTTCCCCAGCAAAACCATCCCAGCAAACGGTCTCATTATCTCGCATACGACTGTTTAACACCATGTTATGGCTCTGCGTGTTGGTAAACAGTCTTTTTACCATAACAAAGCCGCATGACCAGAGGTTAGATTAAGAGAAGCAACACGCGGTGTTCAGCCAGCAGAAAGAAACATGTGTTACATTTTATGGGCCAAATCATGCAGGCCGGCGGTCTCCTGGTCGACAAATTTTTTGGGCTCAGCGATGCACACTGCCCCACGCGGTGTGTTTATGTTGACATCTGTCATCGCGCCCGGTCCACTGTTTTTAACATTTGTTTACAGGAGAAAGCTAATAGTTTCAGGTAAATTTTTTTGGAGGTACAGATTTATTCTAAAGGGAAGAAGCTATTTTTCGTGTTAACTCAACATGCTTTATAGGTGATTGGGCCCCTTTAAAAAGATGAAAAATTGCCATGAATACGTCACAGGCTTAAGTAAACCAGACGGTGCCAAATGATGAACAACGTGGACTATAGATCGTGTGCAGTATTCTGATTGGCTGCTGTATCGTGATGGCAACCATAATTGGTTTGTTATAAGTGACAAAATTGACACGAGCAAAGGTATACAGGCGCAGTTCTAATTTCACCTTCTTTAAAGGAAAACATCAATAAATCATTACTCACTTTTTTTCCAATTTACTCCTATACATGACGTATTTAAAACCTGACCCATTTTTCATATCTACACTTCTCCCGTCATTTGAATGTCTATACTACTTACTGCATGTCGAAAGCACCATTTACGATTTGGAAAGTGACTGGTGACTGGGAATCCATTATGACGTATTAACAACAAACACTTTTTATTTATGACGTCAGTCGCACTGGTGCTTAACTAAGTAAAGAACGACCTTATACTCATTTAGTGCACATTTTCGATAAAATCGCACCCACAAATAGGGATCCAGACTGCAGTCTGTGCATATCACATGCTTCTTTCATTTTACCAATATTTTAAAAGAGAAACCTGGAGAGTGAAAATGCAATGCTGTCTTCAAGATATATTACAAAACTCTGTTTTGAGTTATTTGAGTTGGAAGAGCTGTATGGACTCTTTTCGTAAGATTTTCATATGAATACAAAATGTACACATATGGCAGAATCTAGAGATATTATGTCACCCGTGTGTGTCCATATTAGAACAGAACTTGAAGCTTTTATTATTTCGTATAGTGTGCGCCACCTATCGGCAAACTGTAGAAGCTGGGTAAAGCAATTATCTCGCTACTGATATTATTAATTTATCTTCGGACCTTGGGTATAGACATAATATGATAATCTTATGATATGATATGATATTAAAATAATACGATATATATGATAATATATAATATTATGTTTTTATATTTTGTGATATATTATATAATATTTCGTCCCTTGCTAGTTAAGTATCGCATCATATGAATAATAACGCGTCGTGAATAGAGAATACATTTCCTATATATCGGCAGATATGTGTGTGTACTTTATCACAACACCTACAATGAACGAAAAATATTGGTTCACCTCCTTACAAGTTTGTTTGCTTTCTAACAAGCATATCTGAGAAGTTTACGCTCGTTGAGCGGCTACAGGTTGCTGTGGTCAAGACCTCAGCCCTACGCGCCCCTCAAGCATGTTCTCTGAGCCAACAGACGCGATGCCACACCAAGCTCAGCATAGAGCCGCGAGAGGCTGCCACCGTACATCCCGAGCCGGTGACTTTTAAGGAAAGCTACAGCATCCACAGCCGCAACCCACATTCCCTCCACCGATCCCAGCAGCGGAGACCCAGCCATGCCATTCGAGAGCCGAACTCGATCTTGTGAACGACACTGTTTCGAGACTCATCGCCATTGTACTTGCAGTTTCGGCCATTTGGACCGTATTAATCTGGTTGCCCAGTTATGCAAGTATTAGCAAGTTTTTTCGTCATCAGCATAATTGTTCGGCAAATCGTGCGAGTTTCAGGAAATGACGGCGGCTACCGTTGTGATGGCATTAACACTTTGGTGTGTACACGTTCACATGTTATATTTTGTGTAAACCCCTCATTTATACGGTAATATTAAGATTACCGGCTATATAACAGTGATATCGATGCGATGAGATGAATGTACATTACAGTGTATAGACTCAAAGTAAGAGCTGTCAGTCAAAGATAAACAACTACTGATTCGTGAATTCATGGCTAGGTCCATGGAGAGTTGCTTGCACTGTCGAACGAATGAGAATAAACATGCTGATAAGTATATAATGGTATATACGTTTTATTTCTTTCTTTCTTTATTATTAATATAATCATTATTATTATCGTTATTATTTTTATTATTATTATTATTTTCATCAACATGATTATGATCAGTATTATTATTATTATTATCATTATTTTAAATATCATTGTTATTATTATTATTATTATTATTATTATTATTATTATTATTATTATTGTTATTATTATTATTATTATTATTATTAGTAGTAGTAGTAGTAGTATTATAATTCAACATTATTATAATCATTATAATTATTATTATTATTATTATTATTATTATTATTATTATTATTATTGGTATTATTACTATTATTATTATTATTAATATTATTATCATTATTATTAATGTTATTATTATTATTATTATTATTATTATTATTATTATTATAATTATTATTATTATTATTGCTGTTATTATTATTATCATTATTATTATTATTATATTTATTATTATTATTATTATTATCATTATTATTATTATTATTATAATTATTATCATTATTATTGCTGTTATTATTATTATCATTATTATTATCGTTATTATTATTATTATTATTATTATTATTATTATTATTATCATCATTATTAAGCACTTCTATGGAGGGAGGCTTATAAAATTTGACGAGTTTATTTCTATACTAATTTTCGTCAAAACCCTGTTGAGGTCGGACTTCCTTAGGTCTAACAGAGTGGACAACTATCGATTACAATATTTTTTTCGTTACTTTTCTCCTGCTTCTGTTTAATCTGAATATGGCTGAATTTTAAAAAAAAAATGACTTTTGGGCACATTGTTAGTCCTAGGTGACAGATTTACACCTGATATTTATTTTTCACCTTGATCTAACTTCCCAGTTCGTATACCTCAAAGTGGATTCAAGATTATCTTTAAGTTGAAATAAGCAAAACAGATAGTGTATAATAAAATGTAGCTTAGCAAACAAAACAATAATGGATATCAGAGTGAAACAATGCATTCAATCCATCTGACTGTTGCAGAAAATATATTCGCGGTTTTTATATCTGACTTAGGCTTTGAGCGTTTTTGAAGGGGGGGGGGGGGTTGCATTTTTTAAGCAAAGCGAGCTCGAGGGCGCGTTAGCGGCCAAGGGGGGTGGCTATGGGATGGGGTTTCTTCGGCCCTCACCCTTAGTGAATAGTTTTGAAAAAATAAAAAACATGAAATATGCATTTTCAGTGTAGCATTTTGATTATCTTCCAATTTTTAATCACATGCTGCACCATACAAAAACATTACTAAATACTGAATTAACAGAACCATGCGTGCAAAATTGATGATATATATACCGTAATATAGCCTTTTTCAAACCTTCATATCACATTACCTTATTTTTAATTTTTCTCACTTAACCATATAGGCGTGCACAGTATGAAGCATGAACCAAATATACTTAGAGGCAAAGGCTATGTTATTTTAAAAATTTCATTTTTTTTAGCAAAAAAATCAAATCAATATTCACACGAACATCTTACAGAACACTGACCTGATTTTAAGCACATATTATTACATTGAACAATACCCAAAATTATTATATTCCAAAGCACACCTCTCTATAAGGTTATCAATCTAAATATTAAGCATACAAGTATATTTCCTCCCGTTCTCACTGAAAATAATTCATATTTTATCCCCTAACTTCTAAAAATTACACAATTCTGGTCTATATTGCTGAACATCCCTAAATGCGAAATAAGTTATCTTTATAGAAGTATATGAAGACTGAGAAGAAAAACTAGACGACCATAGGTCGAACGCTTGCCGGAAATCGGAAGTGAAACACAGACGGACAGACAGAACATTTTGTCGGTTTTCTATCAATGGAATGACTCTCAGGGCCATTGCTGAGAATATGTGGCCAGTAGAATGACATATGAGACAAAAGAACAGGCAAGCAGACAAAGCCGACAACAAAAGACGAACAGACAGACATACTGACTTTGTGAGACAAGATTGACACCAGATGACTTAACCTAGTTATGGAGAAGATTCAAAGGAAGAAAATGAGTTATAATTTATGTAATTTAGATTAATAGTTTTGGAGGTATGGCGAATTAATGATATACTTGGGAGGTTCGACTGTAGCGCCCTCTAGCGGACATATTCCAAAAACGACAAACGCGTTTCGTATTATTAGAGTATGACATGAGATGTCCCAGTTTCAAAAGGATTCCGTCAAAGCTGTGGCCTGTAGAATGCTATATGTAAGGCGTAAGAACCAGCAAGCAGGCGACTTTGAGGATAACGGACAAACAGATGGACACACTGAGAAAGTGACTGAAGATTGAAACCACATGCCTTAATCAGGTTATGGAGAAGACTCAAAGGAAGAAAATAAGCTATAGTTTATGTAACTGAGGCTTTGGGTGTAGAGATATGGCCAATACAATGGTATGTGTGTGAGGGTTGTGTGCAGCGCCCACTAGTGGCCATATCCGGAAAATGAAAAATTTATTTCGAGATATTAGTGTAAGACATAAGGTGTAATAGTTTCAAAAGGATTCCATCAAAACTGTGGCCTATAGAATGCTATATGTGAGACGCAAGAACCAGCAAGCAGGCGAATTTGAGAACAACTGACAAACAGACAGACACACTGACAAAGTGACTCGAGATTGAGTCCAGATGGCTACTCCAAGGTATGCAGAAGACTCAAAGGAAGAAAAAAGCTACAGTTTATATAACTGAGGTTTATAGTTTTGGAGATATTGCCAAAGCATGATATGTTGGGAGAGGTTCGAGTTCAGCGCCCCCTAGCGGCCATATCCCGAAAATGAAAAATTGGTTTCGAGATATTAGTGTAAGACTTAAGATGTAATAGTTTCAAAAGGATTCTTTCAAAACTGTGGGCTGTAGAATGCTATATGTGAGACGCAAGAGCAAGCAGGCGAATTTGAGGACAACGATCAAACAGACAGACACAGTGACAAAGTGACAAAAAATTGTGACCAGATGACTACACCAGGTTATGGAGAAGACTCAGAGGAAGAAAATAAGCTATAGTTTATGTAATTGAGGCTTATAATTTTGGAGATATGGCTAAAATATATGATGTTGGGGAGGTTCGCATCCAGCGCCCCCTAGCGGCCCTATCCAAAAAAATGAAAAAAACAAATTTGAAATACGAGGGTA
Source organism: Sipunculus nudus (assembly GCA_026874595.1). Classification (NCBI taxonomy): domain Eukaryota; kingdom Metazoa; phylum Annelida; class Sipuncula; order Golfingiida; family Sipunculidae; genus Sipunculus; species Sipunculus nudus. Next base: position 64,034,914 of record CM049316.1, on the reverse strand, counting down.
AGACTTGAAATATATCAGTTTTAAAAAAATTCCTGCAAAACTGTGGCCTCCAGGGCAAGATTAATGAAATCTCGAAATATCTCGTTTGATGAGCTATCTTACGAGATATTGCCAGACTTTTAATAAAATCATGTAGTATTAAACGAATGCAACCTAATGGAAAAAACTAGACCTCTCTAGCATTAAAACTGACAAATTAGTCCATTGATTTTCAAATATGATAATTTTCCCCCGCAAATGTGTTACCATGGAAACGGCAAATTTGAGTCAAGTACCCACCAGAAGAAAGGCCATTGGATGACGATTAAAATGAGCTATAGTTCAAGTAGATACGACTAACAGTTACAAAGATATGAAGAAAAACCTGTTTTGTATACTTTTGATGACCTCGACCTTGACCTTTGACCTATTTGGGCCAAAAACAATAGGGCACCTAGAATTTTGGTTGCCCATCATATCTGAAAGTTTCAAGGTGATTGTGGCAAAATTGTGGGCAGGAGAGTGCTAAATGTCAGAAAGAACAACAAGGCCGTTGACAAAATTGACAACAACCCTGAAACAGACAGACATACTGACAAGGTGACACAAGGCCAACAAAGGTTGATCATACTAGGATATGGGCAATGGAAAGACGAACAAAATGGGGTAAGAATGAGGTTGATACGACAATTTTTGACCAAGTTATGAGGAAAATAAGGTTTCGAGGATTTTCGATGGCCTTGACCTTGACCTTTAACCTATTTTAACCAAAAACAATAGGGCACCTAGAAATTCTCCATCATCTCTGAAAGTTTCAAGGTGATTGTGGCAAAATTGTGGCCAGGACAGTGCAGACAAACAAACCAACAAACAGACAGACAGACAGACAGACAGACAAACAGACATACCCAACTGACCAACATGCTTGCCGAAATCTTTGAATTCGGCAAGCAACAAACTAGCTGCAAAAGTCGCCGTGTTATCAGCATTTACGTGATATCATGTTTTTTTCTCGCTTGACGAGATATAGTACGAGATTTGGCAAGACGAGCAGTTTTATTATGTCAAGACGGCCAAACGTTACGAAATGGCTAAAACTAGATCCGTCTAGCTGTAAAAGTCGCCGAGTTATAAGCATTTCCGTGTACTCTCGTGTTTTCTCGTTTGACGAGATATGGTGCAGGATTTGGCCAGTCTTGTAGATTTGTCATATCAAACTCTCTAAATGTTATGAAATGGCGAAAACTACATTTGTCTAGCTGTAAAAGTTGCCGAGTTATTAGCATTTCTGTGAAATCTCCTTTTTTATCGTTTGACGAGATATGGTGCGAGATTTGGCCAGTCTTGCAGGTTTGTCATGTCAAGCCGTCAAAATGTTAATGAATGCCAAAAACTAGACCTGTCTAGCCGTGAAAGTCGCCGACTTATATGCATTTCTGTGAAATCTCGTTTTTCCACATTTGACCAGATGTAGTGCGAGATTTCGCCAAGTATCGCAGTTTTACTATGTCAAGTTGGCCAAATGTTACCAAATGCCAAAAACTAGACCTGAGTAGCTGTAAAAGTCGCCTAGTTATAAACATTTCCATGATATCTCGTTTTTTTCTCGCTTGACGAGATATGGTGCGAGGTTTGGCCTGATTTCTTTACTGGTGTGTCAAGCTGGTCATATGTTATGAAATGCCGAAAACTAGACCTGTGTACCCGTAAAAGTCGCCGAGTTATAAGCATTTCCGTGAAATCTCGTTTTTTCTCGTTTGTCGATAAACAGAGCGAAATTTGACGAGACTTGCAATTGAATGACTTAGAACCAAGGGGAAGCAGCCTTATGCAAAAATCTAGACCCTTGAAACATAAATATTAACCGAGATAGAAGCCAAAAACTGCATATTTTCAGATCGTCAAGTTTAACCCACAAATTTGGTAACCATGGTAACGGCAGCACAAAGCTACATGTGCGGAGGAATAAGCCAATGTTCCTAGTTTAAGATACAACGATAAAAATTGTGCCATGTTTAAAATTATTTTAGATATTGCAGAAAAATGATATGTTACAGTGTTTCAGGTACCACGCCCCCTGGTGGCTATTTCCAAAAAATGAAAATCTGATTTCGAGATATTTATAAATAACACAAAATATATCAATTTCAAAGCCATTGTTAAAAAAATGCAACCTGTAGGTCATATTTAATGAAATCTCGAAGACTCTCGTTTGACGAGAAACGGTGCGAGATTTTGCAAGATTTTTGATTGGATCACCGAGAGCTCACCAAGGGCTACAAGATGCAAAAAAATTGAACTCTCCAGCATAAAAACTGACAGAGTTAGAAGCTGAAAACTGCATATTTTCAAAATTCAAAAGTTTTACCCCAAAAATAGAGAAATCTGGCAATAGCGCACTTTGGCACCTATGAGCAAAAATAAGCCCATGGACCCCAGTTGAAGGTGCTGTGATGGAAATGGCCCAATGTTTAATAGTTCTGGAGGTATAGCACTAAAACAAATGTTCATGTTTTTTCATCTGCAACGCCCCCTGGCGGCCATTTCCAAAATCTGAAAAAACAATTTCGAGATATTCTTGTGTTACATAAAATATCTCAGAATCAGTACGATTGCTGCAAATTTGAAAAATATCAGGAAATTCCATGATTTCTCCCCAAAATTGCGTAACCATGGTAACAGCAAATTTAAGTAAGCTACATGTCAAAAGAAAGGCCAGGTGATGACGAAAAAAATGAGCTATTGGAGAAGTGGATAAAACTATTTATGGCGAAGTTATAGTGCAAAAACCGTTAACCATACCTGTCGTGACCTTGACCTTGACCTTTGACCTATTTTAACCAAAAACAATAGGGCACCTAGAAATTATGTTTTTCATCATCGCTGTAAGTTTCAAGGTGATTGTGGCAAAATTGTGGCCAGGAGAGTGCAGACAAATAAACAGACAAACAGACAAACAGACATACGCAACTGAGCAATATGCTTGCCGAAATCTTTGATTCCGGCATGCAACACTGGCCGTTCTTGCAAGTCTATGGCACTTGCATCATTCCTCCTGCCCCCATCAAAACCCTATATTAATAAGACTGAAAATATAAACATCTAGCAATTACCGGTGTCCAAGTAATGAACTGGCTGTGTGTTATATGAGCTTGTTAACAAAGCAGATCCAGGCCGAGTTGTTTTCCGTAGACGATCGGACTGCCATCTAGCGGACAAACACTGAACTAGTTAGGGTGAAATGACTCTCAAAGATATGTACGTTTGTTATCGCACTGGGGGCGGATATAGGATTTTAGAAAAGATGGAAGGAGCGCATGTGGGAAGGGTATGGGAGTGGGCCACCAACTCAAATAGTATAGAAAATTTAGGCTGTAATGACGCAGTCTAGGGTAGATTTGAAAGTATCATCATGCAAAATCGGGGCCTGTTTTAGGTATCAAATGCTTATTATATATTTCTCAGAGTTTTTGGGGGCCCTCCCCCCCTAACTAAATCCACCCCTGCATGCAGATAATTAGTTACAGTAATACATTTTTCATTAATATCCTATCTCATCAAATTTGTCTCTTTAATTTGTAAAAAAAAAATAATATTAGAGTAAAACTTAGATTTTGATTGACATTTGACAGGTCATGTCCTTCACACCCCAACATCCCCTTCCGAGTGTCATTACAGACTCTATTCTGCACACAGCTAGCATGGGTTCTCGAGGGTAGGACGCAGCCATGAAGCTAGGTTTCTGACCCCCCGAAACCCGGTTTTATTCCCGTCATTGCTCAAAGACAAAGACTTAGTTATTATATCAGCTTACATTGTCTTACAGGTGATGCATGTATTGATTGTTGATGTGATGATTTGGGGAAATATTTGAAACCTCGTGAGATGTTGTGTTAGAAGATTCTAGGCGTTACAATTATAATTTGTGCTGTGTCTGTTTTGGTGCTCAAATTTTTAATTATTCTGGGGGTGAGGGAGGGGGATATTTCCAAGCCCCATAGCTCGCAGGATATAAGTCACAGTGACCTAATTTCAAGTTGCCAAGGAGACTTTTTATAAACCACCATGGGTGTCACGTTAGAAGATTCTAGGCCTAGCGGATACAATTTATGCCCGAAGGACTGACTAGATGCTCAAAATCATGTTTTCAGCCGGTAGTTCACAAAATGTAGGTCGCCATGTCCTAATTTCAGGTTCCCATGGAGATTTCCCTATGACCTTCCGGATGTACAGTAAGAAGTTTCTAGGCCCAATGGTTACAATTTGTGTCCTGTAAACGGACGATTGCTTCTTTGAAGGTCTCAAAAAAGAGAAGAAAATGCGTACAAATTCGAGAAAATACAGGTGGTGCCACCAGTCTGCAGGAACTGATGAAACACTCCGTGATCAATATGCATGCATAGAATCATGGTGATCAATGAATAAATTTTTCAGATACTGGAGCTTTTGTATCAAATTTTTAATTATCCTGTGGGGTACTTTCGAGCCCTATGGCCCTATGGGTAAAAGAGACCTAATTTCAGGTTTTCACGGAGATTTTTCATCAACCTCCCTGGATTTAAAGTTAGAAGATTCCAGGTCCAGAAGTTACGATTTGTGCCCGGTTAATGGACGACTGCTTCTTTGAAGGTCTAAAAATAGAGAATAACATGCGTAAAAATTTGAAAATACAGGTGGCGCCACCAGTCTGCAGGAACTGAAATAACACTCTATGATCAATACGCATGCAAAAAATCATGGTGATCAATGCATCAGTTATCATAGCCTTGCAATGGCTTTAGTATTTACGTTTGCTACTAAAATATATAAAGTAAAATGTGATTCCATGTACCGATAAACGTACCTCAGTGCCAGCTCTTATCACTAAAGCTCTGTAAAGTCCGTGTGGTGAATCCCTGATATATGCACATAAAGGCGTCACAAGGCTCTTTGATGACCTGACGATTTCCCCACATTTGCATATCGGGCCGACACGCCTCATGTGAATGGCATTGTTGGTACGAGAACGCCATCACCTCGACCCGCTTTGTAACACTCGCACTGAAAACATGTATTCCTTTTCTCCATACATGGAACTTCGTATATATATATATATATATATATATATATATATATATATATATATGATAAATCTCTGCTGTACGAACATAATGGTCCATGGTCCAAATGTAAGTGCATTGTAGACACTTGCTTAGGTGCAAGGCTGACAATTACACACCGGGGGACCCGAGCTCCATACTCATTCAAGTTATTAACCCATAAAATGCAATGTAGACACTATCGCAACGATCTTGACAGGAGCAACTAGCAACATTTGTCTGAACCCGTTTATTGGTCCCCTGAGCCACTCCCAAGTTGCCAGCACACGAACCGTCGAGATCGGTTCAGCCAGGGGGTACATGTATTACATTTTGACTGCGTTAGTCCCGTTTCCACCAGCTTATCTCACGCTGAACGGCTGAGCAAACATTTTGTTTAAACAGGCCCACTTTGGAGAGCGATGGTCTGATAAATGGTAACACTGAGGCTGAGGGTTGTAGTGTTGAAAGTCTCGCCGATATCAACATAGGCGAGAGCCTAAAAATATTAAGACTGATTAAATGGGAATATTAGTAGCCAACTGGAAGCCCGTTAGAGGCGATGACTTAATGAGCCATGTTGGTTTCTTTAAAAAATCTGGATAGACTACCAATTAGTGCTGACGTCACTAGAAAGAACCTTAGTTCAGCGAGGCAGTGATGTGTTGAACTGACCGTCCCACTACCGGTGGAGGTTAACAGTCAAAGAAATAGTCGGCCAGAGTGCCGCAATTTAGTTATGTAATTTGCCGCGAGGTGGTAGTACCTGTTCTAAGCTTTGCGGCACAGCAGGAGTAAGTTTGATAGTGGAAGAAATTATGTTTTTACTATTGCATCGACTGGGCTAGTCTAAAGTTGTTCAGATACTGGAGCTTTTGTATAAAATTTTAATTCTTCTGTGGGGAACTTAGAAGCCCCATAACTCGGAGGATATGGACGAAAGAGACCTAATTTCAGGTTTCCAAGGAGGTTTTTTATGAGGCTCCCTGGATGTCAAGTAAGAAGATTCCAGGTCCAATTACGATTTGTGCCTGGTTAACGGACAGACGGACGACGGACAAAGAGTGATTGCTATAGCTCAGATGACTTTCCTTCTGCTGAGCTAAAAAAACTACAAGAGTCCATTTTCAACTTTATATACTGCACAAATAAGCACTTTGACCCCCTAATTTTATTTCACAATTTAACAAAGTATGCCATGCAGATGTCATGTGGAAAATATCTAACATATTTCATTGGTAGAAAACAGTGTCAAGTTTCCCCTCAACGTCAGGTATCTTTTGATTTTTCCAAGTCGAGTGCATCAAAAACTTTAAATTCAGAAGGTTTAACGGAAATATAATTCTAATGGCACTTTTACGTGCCCCTTCGACTGTAAGTAACCATGTAAAACATGTTTCAAGGGGGAAAATGAAGCATAGGTCTAATTTGCAATAAAAACAATCCCACATCCACAGTTTTTACAGAGAAGCAACAGCTATATAAACAGCCATATCTGACAGTTGCCGGCTGATTATTATCTTTTAAACACTATAAAACACATCCACGTAAAACAAAGATAACAACAGTGACACCTCTGTTATGTGGATACCCTTATGACTGGGTCAAACTACCCACCGTACAGAGGTTCCCACATTGGGAGGTCATGACCGCAACATAAATAATAAGGAGGAGAAAGGCGTGGAGCTGTCAAAAAGTGCCAAAGAGGAGAGGAGATGAGAGGAGAGGGGAGAGGAAAGGAGAGGAGAGAGGAGAGGAGAGTTACCATTGTACTTACCTAGGGACTGGGTCAGATAATTAATTGGAAAGAGTCTGGGATAAAGTAAAACGTAACTTTGTGCTCAGTTGGAATCCACTCTTATAGTCTACCCCATATTTAATTCCAGTATCTATAAAATTATACATAAATTTAAGCGTTTAACAAAATTCACCGAAATAAAGGTGGGCATGCATAGGTCGTATGAACGGAGTATATTTTTTTTTGGTGGTTGCGCCAGCGGCCATGCATGTGACCAGTAAAGCTGCATAGTGCCTGCACCATTTTTTACCAAGCATAACCTGATCCCACATGTATACATAACCCATACGTTTTTCATTTCGGGACCAATGCCACACCAGTCATTGGCACTGGGGATCCGATAACGCGGTCGAGGAACCACAGAGCATATACTTTGAGTGTAACGTATGCTCAGCACAATGCACAGACTCGGACTCACAAATGTATGACTCTGCTGTTTAGGGATTGCTGGAGTTACAATCTGACCCCAACAATGCACCTGGGCTTCTAAATACAACAATGGCGTATGTATAAATGTAGTGAAGAGGTCCGTTCAGGTGTTTTGGATAAGAATTGTTTCAAGGCAAATGTAAGGACATCACGCTGAAATTATTGTTGAAAACGTCATCAGTCTCTCGTAGTAATAAAATGGTAAATGCAAGGTCAAAATAAATAGCAATTTTCACGGCAACAGAAATGACAGGAAATCGATTTCTATTATTTTTCTACAGACAGCTTTGAATGGGACGCATTTACCTTAATTGTAAGACCATAAGTAAAATATTTATTTAACAAACCCTAGTTAACCCGCGGAAAAGGCAGACTTTAAAGGGTTCAAAGTCGCGATTTCTCCAATATCTCGTGTGCTCTTTTCCCTGAATATTGATATCACCAATCCCTGTTTGTTTGTAAATTTAAACTTGAAGGTACTAATTCATTTGCCATACTGTTTATTATCTTTCGCAATCAATATTTAATTTTACTGGAATCAAAAGTTTCCTTGCGCATGACGTCGCAAGAGGCGTTCCATTTTGCATGAGGGAGAATCCAGCTAGCTGTTTGGCGATGTGCAAACGTCAAACATAAACATTCAGTAAAAACAGCGTTCTTTTAATTTTATAATAAATACGACACTTTCTTGGATGAAATATAATAATTTTATTGTTGATTTAAATCAATAAATATGTCTGGTTTCCTAAACTTTTATGAACCTGACACAACGTATCACAGGGAGGGAGCAGGGGCGCCATTCATGTAAATGTGGCTATACATGCGTACATAGAGTACCAATGACAGTAATTCAGTAAATGAACTACTATTATTTTATTGTAATTATGTAATTTTTTTTTTCAAATTAAAGAAAAAACAGGGGGTCACGGTTGGTGCAACGGACTATAGCTGAGTATAGTGGGCATCAATACAGCAAGATACCAGTCTAGGTGTATATCATGTGTTCAGGTGTTCGGTCGGGATAAAGCTGGGACAGGGGCATTGCGCTTTCACAGCACACCTGTTACTGTGCAGCTGTCACGCGTGCTGCAACAGCCGTAATTCATTCTTAATGTCCTTAATTAAAACCCCACGAATCACCGCCTGTAAAAGCCCGGCCGCATCCTCATTGGGTTTACTTCGGGCTCGGAAACTTTTATTTACATTTTTTTTTTCAACTAAAAAAATCACACGTATTTGGTGAAAAGCATATATTTATACATATGTACCCACAAAATACAAATGTATACACTTAAATACACATAGGAATACAAAGAGTTAGACTTGAAGAAATGGGTAACTTATAGGTTAACGAAATCATAGGCCTGTTTACACTATTGATTCAAGTTAATTTTTAACACATTATGTTAGTAATTATTTATTTATAAAAGGGAAATAAATCCTCCAATAAAATGAAATCTATGTGTATATTGTTTAGCATATATACCTGCATTTTCTCCAAAACTTCACACAGGATATATTAATTGCATATTATTTTAATGGCTTATTACAGTATAAACTATACCTGGATTGTTGTGATGACTAAGCAGAAAAGTCAGGCAACACACTGTATAGTATAATATAATGTATAGTATTGTATAATGATTAATATTGTACGTTATATCGACAGCTATTGCCAAAACATGTCTAAATCTTAAACACGCATAGTTCATTCATCGTATAAAAACCGAACCTATAAGACAGCCATTTCCTATAAGTCCTAATACAAATGCATGTACTTTCACCACTGGAGCCCGGGCTGATATACCTACATCTAGTACACCTGTCACTGTACATTTTCTGGGGTAAAGCGCCTTCATGTGATGTAAAATCCAGTGGTAAACGAGCAACTCAAACAGAGGAATCACTACGCTCGGCCTCATTTAACCCATTAGCAAGCACACACAAACACACAAGTCAAAGGTACGGACGCTTAGCCAGATTGTATCTGTGCTAATAAGTTGTTTGACTACCAAATGAAAGATCTTTAGAGGATGGGCTGTCAGCCCTGATTATCGATACCGCGCTGCGCAAGGCAGACAAAAAGTCCTCGGGCACGGTAACCGAAACTGATAGTAGTAGGAGATATATTATGATAGCAACCATCGCTAGCAAACAGGTCCTTACATACTGTTGCTACAGCTTCTGAACAATAGTATATATTGGCTGATGGAAGCGTTCTTTGCTGGCTTTATGGTTTATGCAGAGCTGCCTGTTTGATGAATAGGAATTCATCCATATATGTAGTGAATGGAGCAGCCTTTAGTCGCTTTCGTTTTAGCTGTCTCACCTCCGACGTTCTCATGAAAAGATAACATTGTTATATCTACTCTAAAACTAGTCAATAAAACATTACTCAGTAGACATTTTAATTGAACCCGATATGGCAAACTGTCGTGCAGAAAACCACACTGCAATGATATACAGCAAGAAATCTTAACATTAAATTATATGAGTGCAAAGTTAAAAGAATAAATGCTGAAACAAATCCACAGCGAGTTTCGACACCATGGTGACTGTCGTCAGTTCTTGCGCTTTGTATGACTTTAGCTGTCAATCATGTTACCCGCGGGAAGTACTTTTGTATACTGTCAGAAATGTAGTAAAAACGCAAACAGATTACAATATACTAAGTTTTCAAAGAGAATAGCAGGGTGATGTCCTATGTTGTTTTCCATTCTTCTTTTACATGTGTTACAAAGAGTACCTGATAAAATGTTATTTATGTCTTTTATATACACCACTTAATGCCAGAAAGGAACCCTCGCATCTAGGCATGTTATGAAGGGATATTTCAATAATCATATATAAGGGTCAGAACACCCATTAAAGTTCCGCTTTTTCTGTCCGTGTAAAGATATGTAGCCAATAGGCTCTCCAATTTTTCAGTCCTTAAAAATCTCTCACAATGGTTCATCGGTCTTGTTTGCTGATAAAACGCGAGAAGGACATTCCAAAGAGGTACTGACGGACGTTTCGCCACAGAAATAAACAGTATTGCCCAATATCTGCTTCCCTACCCCCAAAATGACAACCAGGACAAACTCCCTCACCAAAACAACATTTCCGATTTTATACATCACTGGCGACGTTCATAAAAGAACTTTAGAGGGGCTTTTGCCTTTACTACCACAAGGGGGTGTCAGGAGGCGAAAAGATAAAATCTCCTCCCAACGACTGCTGAAATGAAACTAAATATTTCCTTGGAAAACATTTGTTTTAAAGTCTCTCTCTTTTCATATTGTTGCAATCATCCTCATTCTATAGACAACGCCATCTGGAGGCCATGATACATCTCTTTTTTTATTTTTAGAAAAAGCGGATAGCTATAACCGGAAGCAAACGTGAGGGTCCCAGGGTTCTCGGTAGGACCTAATTAAGACTCTTCTTACAGCGATCCGCTGGTGACAGCGCTAACGGGTGCTCATGGGAAGATCTATACCCAGTTGGGTTTCCTTGAAGACAAAAATAATGACTAAATACAGAAACAGCATTGGCGGGATGGAAAAAGGGTGTCGTGCTGAGCACCACTGCCCCCTGTTAACGTCCTTGCATATTAATCAAACAGTCAGGACCAAACAGAAAGTCCACCTGTCTTTCCGTTTACAGCCTGGGCTGGACCTACCTCCAAGTTTTTAATTATTAACCCTCCTGTGGCAGTCTCCTGGCTGGCTGGAAGGTTCTCCACCACGGGAGGCCCTGCCATATATAGCGCTGCTCATTTCCGGATTATCTAACGACGCTCTCAATTTAGGCTGCATACAGTTATATATGATCTTTTAAACTATCTTGGGATATTTGAATCTTTGAAAAACCTACAGGGATATCTGATGATTAGTGCATGAATATTTTACCTGCAGTCATTTAAATTGATATTATGTAGCTTAGTGTGTTGATTTGATCGATAACGTCCTCATTTTGCAACAAACAGAATTGTTAGAAGCTTCAGGCAGTAAATTAATTTGTAAACTTCGCCCCATTATGGATACAAAACTGGAAGGGCTGAATTCTTAATAATTTTGTTAAAGGGGCCCAATCACCAATAAAGCAAGTTGAAGTAACGCGAGAAATAGCTTCTTCCATTTAAAAGAAAATTGCACCTGCCAAAATATAGCCCTGAAACAGTTTGCTCACTCCTGTAACTGACTGTTAAAAACAGTGGACCGGGCGCGATCACACATGTCAACATAAACACAGCGTGCGCTTCGCCCAGGCCACAACCCGTGTCAATCAGGAGATCCTGGGGGGTCCAGGCCGCACAAATTGGTCTCAAACCGTTACTCAAAAGGTAGCGGAGGCTGATAAAGGGGCGGCCCGGAACCCCCAACCCCACCGCACTCCCGGATCCGCTTTTGATTCTTGATTATAAATCATTTGTAGGAGCTAATGAGGATTCTCATACATATATAGCCGTGAATTCAAAACGAAAATAATTATGTGTATCAATAGAATTATTGATTTTATATTTAAAGGCATTTTATGGTGGACAACCATACATAATATAATTTTTATTTCAGAAATAAAACAGGAATATGCACTATATAAGGACGTTTAAGGGGCCCAATCACCTATCAAGCGTGTTGAATTAACACGAAAAATAGCTTCTTTCCTTTAAAATAAATCTGTACCTGCCAAAATATTGCCTTGAAACCGTTTACTTACTCCTGTAAACGAGTATTAAATCTGTGCATCGGGCGCGATCACAGGTGTCAACATAAACGCAGTGCGTGGGGCCGTGTGCATCGCGGAGCCACAACACGTGTCAATCAGATGATGCACTAACTGAATTGGCCAAAACAATGTATTACGTGTTCTCGATGGCTCACAATCGGACTTTCGGTGACACGGCCTTGTAAGGGTAAACAGACACACATTGACTGTGTTTACCAACATGCAGAGCCATAACAAGGTGTTAAACAGCCGTATGCGAGCTACTGAGACTTACGCTCTTTACACAGCGCTTTAACTATAGGCCTACTCCCAAAATCGTAAGCGATGCTTGTTATGAACTCGTATCCTGAATTGCTACACCAGAGGGGAACACTGTATTTTCGTCGAATCAGATGAGACCTTGTGCTGGAAGACACGGCCAAGCGAGGAATACACGGAGCCAATCATGTTCATTACTTTTTTAGTGACAGCTCATCGCCCCGTAATCGTCTGAACAGGCCACAGGCTCAAAGAGAATTGCCCCAGACGTGGTTTGCTTGGGGCCTTGGGCACATAGGATGCCCGGCCGGTGAGTTGTAATTCAAACGATACGTAACAACAAAGGCTGCGTGCACACCTCGCTGGCTGGTTTCAGTTCTGCAGACAACAGATACATGGCTACGCTAACACAGTCATAATGTCATAATCACATCGGTCGATGATGCGAGAATACAGAGGGAGCAATTAAAATTCGACCGTTAACTCTCATCAAGCGGCGCTTGAAGCGCAGCTATGGGCGGAGCCAGGAAGCCTGTCGGTTGTTTGTTTATTGGCATCTGGTTGGCTGCTTGTCACATCTTACGCACGTTTTTTTCAGCGGACAACGAACCGCCATCTGGTGTCTCAATATATCATAAACGGACAAAGCTGGCAGCGTGAAAATTAGTTGCTTCTTTAGAAGCGCAAGATTTCCGCTGCCTCGGGAGTGTACTGAGACTGTGTGCTGGAATAGTTTGGCTGGGAAACCTTTGTGTTTAGCAAACCTGAACTGATAGTGTGAAAAAATAGGTAAAATATTGTTGGTGATTATGTCCATTTCAATGAATGCAAACAAAGTTTTTGGAGCATGCCATAATTGGTACCCCTACAAACATGGCGGAGGCTGGCATTCCTTTGAATGCAGGTTTCTAGTTATAAATTTAAACTCTTTAACAGAAAATCTTAAAGCATAATGTGGATTTGTTAAAAAATTATGAATTTGTATACCCGTAAACTTTTAGTCAAAAAGTGTTGATGCCCAAATTAGGTGATGGCTAGACCGTTTTCTCCATTAGAGTCTGTTCCAGCAGTGGGTGCCGAATGAAATTTGGCGACTGTCCCTTTAAACTTAAATATTATCACGCAATTTTTTAAGCTGATGAGAGGAAGCAAAGGCTTAATATGAGATGTAAAACTACATAACAGACACAAGCATTTACAATTTGCAACCTTCTGTTTCTCCTGTATTTTTTACAATTACATTTTTACAATTACATTTTCTAGAATATTTATGATACTTACCAACCAATCAGTAGCTTTTAAAATGTAGTTATTTGAGAATGTGGCCAGTGACCTTGGCCTTCAACAGTTTGGTTGAGATGTTGTAAAAAAATAGACTGTTTTCTCATATATAGATTTTAATGAATTACTAAAACATTTTTACACGGTATTTTTTTTTCATCTTATAGTTAATTAGGCCTTTGCTTCATTCCTCATTGCAGCTTGGTATTTGAGACTGACATGGAAATTTAAGAAACTATAAACAAATTTCATTGGGTTCCCCACTTTGGAACAGACTATATGACAGGTGCATGTTTTTTCTACGCGTACAGAGTGGAAATATATTATTGTTGATTCTGAATTGTTCCTTGGTATTTTGATTTCGTGGAATTCTTTGGTATTGTTCCCACGAATTTAAAAATCACGATTATTTAATTTATTATAGAATTTTTATTACGTCTTTCGGGGGGGGGGGGGGGGCTTCATTACCATCCAAATTAGCGATGACCTATTGGTAAGGTTAAATAGGTACAGAAAATGATATATAATCTATTTATTTTAATAAATTTACTGAATAAATCTACTGAATGGACTTGCAAGTGTTACTATTAAAGTATGCATGTACCTATACGCACGTGGACTTAGATTTGCCCTGAGGATCAGTTATTCAGGAACGATCAATGCATGAATGTTTTAACCCAACGAATAGTGTTTCATGTCAAAACCACGAAATTTTAGACCCACGAAAATTTCTGAATCCACAGTATTTCCATCTCTGAGAAATCATACAACATATGGGTTAGTGAGTGAATATAGACAAACAGAGACTTTTACATTAAGTATACTAGGCAGGCTTGTAACGTGAGCCAGTGCTTTAATAGCGCCGTCTATCATTATAACGGGTGGTAAGATGACAGACGAGAAACTCTTAGACAGAAATATAACATGGCAGCCAGGCTTGGGAAGGATTGGGCAAGTTTTGTTAAATATCGCTGCATTCTCCGTATAAATCACGGCGAGAACACGTGAGGGACTAGTTGACGGGACCTTGCTCGCAGCAAAAGACATAATAGGTGTAAAGGATTCGGGCTCTCCCCGTTACGTCCCCCCCCCCACGGGTAATCTGCAATATATTTCAAATTACCCCAGGGGATAACCTTAAGCTGATTTCAAGTTACCCAAGTATTGCTAAGATTACTCCCCCGTCAATTTTGCTAAATAAAAAAAGATACTTATGCCTTAAATTATGTTAATTCATTAAGAACACGTGAATATTACAAAAATTATTACATGAAAACTTAAAAACAAGGCCACATAATATTAATTAATTATTCATTTTGTTAATTAATTATATTGATGCTGAGTAATACACTAAACCAAAGTATATGGTACAATATAAACACAAACTTATGATGTATACATGAGCGGAATCAACTTAATAGAGAAATCCAAAGAAAATAAAAAAACTACAAGTTAACAAACATAAAGAAATGAATATTTTCGGGGAAAATCTGAATCATGGGGGTAGGATTATACCTATTTCTAGTTACCCAGGGCGTTTGATCTGAAACTATTAATTACCTTTTACCCCCGGAAACCTAGATGCAATTTCAAATTTCTGGGGGTGATCTGACACGGGGGTAATCTGAAACCGTTACACCGGCAGTACCTAGAAACTGCACGGGAAGGCTGCTTCAGCATTCCAAGTAGTACTGGCAGCTCTCCGAAAGAAAGGTGATAAATCACTACAAGGCCGAAAACTAGTGCACCGTAAGCATTCTCCTCAGGTCGCTGAATTCAAAATGGCGACGGCCATGCACTTGCATGGGGCGCCATTTTGATACTCGTGCTGACCTGACATTCCATATTTTTTATACCTTGGTCCCTGGCCTCCATATGGTTTAAGTGTGTTGAATAGGAAGGTGGCCGTATGATAAATCTTATAATCCATATGTACGCGTATACGTATATGCGTATCAGAGTCCGGACTGGAGTCTATTTTTTTTAGGGACTTGGATTCGAGGAACCTGAACTCGGCCTTGGACTCGGACATGTACACGTACTCGGACGTATGGACTCGAGAAATCAGACCGAGTCCATCTCGAGTCCATTAAAAATAATCTCATTTATTAAGCAAAAAAATAAGGTTTGGTTCTCAGGCACTTTTTTTTCAGAAATCAATGCGGGCGATACAATAATAATATCTGGAGTTTCTCATAAGCAAACCTTTTTTGGTGTTTTGATAAAAATACCAAATGATCAAGGAAAAGCATGATAATAACAATTTTTTTTGGCTAAATAAGTAAAAGGCCTTCAAAGCAAAGCAAATTTTATTATATTAGACTTGGACTTGGACGTGGGTTCCAAATGACTCGGACTCGTAGGAGGTGGACTTGGACTCGAATGGCCTGGACTCGGACTTGGATGGAGAGAACTCGACTACATCACTGACGGTTATATCCGTGCGTTTTACTGTGTAAACCAAGGACTTTCAGGAAAGCGTCTATGATGCTCGAAATTTTACTCCCGCTAGGTTTTCACATTCGCGATATTCGCGGGAGGAAAAATTATCGCGAAAATATAACTTTCTTATTAAGTCGTCGCATGCAGATCACAGGCAGGTCGAGAGGATAAATAATGATGTTATAAAATATAACAGATCACGTATATTGCACTTTGATTTAAGATTAATATCATAAATTATAATGCTATCATAAATCATTCAAATTATCTGGAAAAAATGATCAATAGTTTCAGCTGGTTCGATGTTCACTTGGGTCCTCGTCTTATTGCTACGATTACTTGATATAATTAATTTATATAATAATGGATATTCCGTGACGGAAAAAAGAGTTCCTCGGGATTAGATTTTTGACAAACTTATTGGTATTCAATAAATTGCTCGCAAATTCAAAGAGGCTGCACCATTTTGTTAGGACTGCTAATTGAAAGTACACATTTTTGAGCAGAGGTGACCCGGTGATAACTAACAAACCTTGAAGCTCGTTTTCGACTTCTTTAATTGGCTCTCGTTTTTATATGACATCCTGGAACCGGAGAATCTTAAATTTAATGCAGTGACACATATATCACTCACGGAAAGGAAAAACAACCCAGCCAAGAATATTTAAACGACGAATTACACAATCTTCACAAACATTACATACTGTAGTTGCCTTTTTGTTCGCGAAGGTTTCAAATTCGCGATACTCACGAGAATTACTCAGAATAAGAGGCTCCGTGGTCGAAGGGAAGTCGTAATATTAAATTATGATATATAAAATGATAAAAGACTGCATGTTGCCCGTAATAAAAGACATCAGTTCTTTCAAATAATCTGACGATTATGAAGAAGAATTACATTTAGTCCTCTTCCAGTCGTTAAGATTTACGTGCAGATTCTTTAATATAACTTATTCATTATGATGGATATACATTTTTACCCTTCATTATAGTGAGATCGTAAAAATGGAGTCTCAAGAAAATATATAAAATCAAAAATCGCAAAAATTTAACTCTGCGAATATAAAATCAACAGACAGTATTTCGTTGGATTGAATGTTCGTCCTTATCTTCAAACACCTCATTGGTTTATTCCATTTCGTTTTGCATTTCGTGTCAAACCAACAGTAGACTGACAAGATTTCTGACGCAAGATCTTGGCAAATTTCATGTTTAAGAAGGCCACGGTTAAAAATATACAAATAAATAGAATTAATGAACACTATTCTGCAACAATACACCATGCCTATATACCATTTCTGCAGCGAAAATGTATATTAAGATGAATGGACGATCTGTTGAGAAAGGAGTGTTAGGAATGCCCAAACTTAAACCTTTGAAAGCAACTATTTCGCTGTCATAAAAAACCCAGAAAAATAATTATTAGAAACTAGCAGGGTATTTGTGCCAAATTGCTCTGGAACCAACAAATTCTGCAGAGTGAGTACACTCTTGAGTAAATCTTGCAAATAAAAATATATTAGTAATTATTGATTTTTTAATCTTAGGTCTGCCAACACTGCTTAAGGAAGAGAGAGCACATTCAATATTATGTCATGTACTAACGTAGTCCGCAAAAGTGACATACTGTTGCTTGTTTCATATTCGCAAAGTTAAATATTGGCGATTTTCAGTGTTTTGCGAATGTTTCATTTTTATCATACATTAACTTGCACAATATACATAACCATTATTACATCTATTACCTAATATGCACGCAAAATCTTAACAATTACATGAGGAACTGAGGGAACAAGTGGAAATTTCTCATGCAATAGTCACAAAAATTATATAGAATTGATATTGTTTAAATTTCCAATCTTTAAATTACGGCTAACATTAAATGTATGTTTAAATTGACGCTATTGGTACAAAATACGTGGGATGCAATTGAACCTAAAGAACAAATTACTGTTCAGCTGTGCAGACGTGGCGGCTTATTCAAGGTTTATTTTAGTGATAAATTCCTCTTAGGAATATCGCGAATTTGAAATCCTCGCGAACAAAAACAACCACAGTATATGTAATCATACAAAATACATTAATTAAGTCAATGCTTACTTTTGTAATAATCATAGAATGCCGTTTGTCATTAAAGAGTCGTGCAGTGTCCATGACACTGGCGGAATATATAATACACAACAAATAAACATCAAATATCAGCCGATGTCAATTAGAGACCGTATATTGAGCATTCCGGCATTGAGAATGTACGCACACGTGACACTGGTGAAATATTAACAGTAAAGGACCAATGTCATCATGTTTGCCGATGTTATATAAACAGCGATATAGTAGTATATTGAGGGGGCCATCAGTCACGGGGCGATGTCATGTCGATGATCAAGTTATCCAATGCCATCCATCAAACGGCATTGATAACAACACCTCCGTTGCTAGGCAACAAGACAAAGGTAGCCTTTACCTTGGCTGCATCTCAGGGCTCTGTCATTATCATCCTTTTACCAATTGGCTGTTTGTATCGAGTAATCAACAAATAAGGCAGGGGCCAGTCTAAATACCACGTGATACCATCATTTAAATAGATTGACTCATTGACATGATGGCGTCGTATTTCAAACTATACAAGTTCAATGCAAATTTGTAGGGGTATCAGAAGCGTTAAGGAAACTATCGGCTGCTATTTACCGACCAGACAAGGTTTCTTTCATATACTATGTATTATCAAATTTAACATACATATATACAGTTTGTTATTTTCAATGTAAGTATAATCAATAATATAGTTTAATAAACTTTTCCGAGCAGGTGCACATCCCGAAATGAATCGATGAAACATTTATGTGAATTTTCTTGCATGCACTTGTGGGGTCAGGTGTGGGGGTAATTTTTAGCAAGGGAGAGGGGGTATTGTCAATGTAATCATATCCCCCTGCCATTCAGAGAATAATATATATATATATATATATATATATATATATATATATTTTGAAATGGAATATATTAATAATCAGAATGATAGACTTTGGTTCCATTCTGCGTCAACTATGAAATACTATATGTTTATATATATATATATATATATATATATATATATAAATAAAAAATATCTTATTTTTTCATATATTGTTATCAACATATTTTGTCAGG
The DNA here is from genome assembly GCA_026874595.1 of Sipunculus nudus. Lineage (NCBI taxonomy): Eukaryota > Metazoa > Annelida > Sipuncula > Golfingiida > Sipunculidae > Sipunculus > Sipunculus nudus. The sequence continues at coordinate 64,015,789 of CM049316.1, read as the reverse complement.
ACTGAGCTTTTTAACGCCAAAGCAGCGGAGAGCTCACTTAATTGTTGGCACCTCAAACTGGCAGCGCCATCTAGCAGAAAATCCGATGGAACCAAAAGAAGCAAATTACTAAATTATGACCATGGAAGAAAACAAAGCATTGGTTTAAAATTACTGTGAGATAGAAAGTGTCAGCTAGCTCAGTTAAGGAAGGGTTACAATTCTGGCTAAAATCGAGACTACGTAAAAGAACACGTGAGGAGTAATATATATGAATTACTGTAGTCAGGGAAAAAGAAACCTAATATTCACCCTGTAGTGTAATAAAACTCTTGACCCTAAAGTAATGAGGTTTTGGGCGTGGTAAAAAAATTATTCCGCTCTCAATTATGCCGATACACGTTCCCTTGCGACTAAATTCTCTCTCGGGAGTTCTTTCGTATCGTACCCGGATAATTTCTCCCAGTTTCTCGAAACGCTCATGGGTGCTGCCATTTTACATACACACAAAAAACCCGGATGTCACAGGTCTGTGTTAAAATGATGGGTACACCTTTATACAAGAAGTCGTCTTCTAACAAACACGACATTGGCAATAAGTCCGTTTCAGACTAGTTAAAAGATACATTTGTCTTTAGCTTTGTCAATTCGTTGTTACTTTTAAATTATGATGTTATCACTATTTGCAATCATAGAGGTTATAAGATGTATAAATTTGCTAGATCAACAGTTACTATTTTCGTCTGGGAGTTATATATGCATATAAGGAGAAGAAATTTGATGTATGTGTGCACGTATTTCTTCTCCATACACACATTCGAAAGTCCAGCCGTTTCAAGTAATTTTAAAGTTAACTTTTCGATCATCCGATGGTAAAATTTATATATATATATATACAGTATGGAGATGGTTCCTCTATCGCGAATCACTCATTTGACATTCAAGATGGATACCGTTTCATGCACAAACATATACATGATGTACCAGAACTCTTGTTCAACCTTACACCCACTCAGCGGTGGCGAAGGTGAAAGTGCTCACTCAGCAAGTTCAGCCGAGGCGCAAATATGAGTTATGTCCAATGCGAGCCAAGCAGGTGCTGGAAAAGCAAGACTCATAATGCGAAGAGGTGAGAACAAAACTGCATAACATAATGCACTATAATATATATATTTAATATCATAGAATATAGTATTTATATCATAGAATATAGTATCTATATATATATTATATTTTATTATATCATATATATATATATATATATATATATATCATACAACATAGTGTAATTAGTAATGGGTACTTAATTAAATGTGTACTTAAATATAGGGAGCATTGATTTTGATGCAAGATAATAATCTTTTGAGAGAAACAAGGTATTCAAACAGTCGAATAACATCTTGCATAAAAAGTTTCAACTGCACACTTTGCACATTTTTGCATTATCCCATCGGTCCCGCTTAATCGAATATCTATTTGTCAGATGATAATATTCACTTAAGCGAGCTATTCAAATAAACGTGGTGTTAAGCTACAAGGCTGTAGCCGTCATTATGAAATTGCAATAAGATGGCTTGTGTGTGTTTTCGCGTTATTTAATTAGAACGTTTTATTTATCTGTTTTTGGAATTTTTCTTTTAATGGTGTTTCAGTTCTTTAGTTTATATAGATTTATTTATAAACTTCTAAGTTATTATTTAGTCTAAAGTTTCTTTACTATTATTATCATGATTGTAAATATTATTTTCATTACTACTGACCGCAGAGGCTAAGTAAATCTTAACAACAAAATTATCAACATTATAATGAATGATGGGTCCATTAAGAGATGCAGCAATACAAAATTAGCACAGGTCACATATAGTGGCGATATTAATAGACCTATTAGCATCATGCTAATTGATATTAGATCCATCCGATGATGTAAAGGTAGCATAGCCTTTACTCTTGCCCGATAAAGCATTGACTATGTCACTGCGGATCGATACCAGGCGTGCGTTGTAATCGGTCCATAAGTTTGCCCTAATGATCTGTTCTGGTCGCAGAAATGGCCGTTGACTTAAGAGTTGAGTGTAGGTTGAAAGGCATAGAAATATCTTGGGATTACACATAGCAGTAAAAATCTTATGCAACACGTAGCGGTTGTCCTTGCAACCAGAGGATTAGTAAAATCTTCAATCAGCGTATCGTCCGCAGAACAGAATGTCAGTATAATTCAAAATAAAAATGAATAAATAAAACTGATCATATCTCTTTAGAAAATCGTCGTTTACATGCTTTTAATTCAAGTATTCATCGTCCCTACATTCTGATTTCAACATCTTTCAATGGTATCTTTGTAAAGATTACACTTTTAGTTTCATGTTTCTAAAAGTTCACATCAATTATTAGAAGAAACAAAATACACACATATACACACATATTTTTGGTGACAATTGATTAGATTTATCATGTATTATTCTTTGTTGTTTTCCAATGTCCTTTGGTAAAATTAAAAAAAAAATACTAAGCTCGTACATGTTCTTTAACCGAGGATTCCTAGCCCTGTTCCTTTAACAACAGTATACAATTAAAAATTCAGTTTCGATTTTAAGTATAATTTAAATTTATATTTGTTAATTTAAATTTCAAATTAAAATGAAATTCAACACTTTAAACAATATGGAATCGTAAACTATGACTTATTACCTGACTTGTTTTATACGCACATTTTTATCATACTTGCTTTATATTTTTCTGCATGTTTTTCTTTCAAAAACATATATATTACAGCAGAACCTCATGATCAGTTTCAAACTTTAATCAAATTAATTAATGGCTTTCTTTTTACAGTTTGTATCAGTCAAAAATCACATGGGGTCAAAAATAAGGAATTTACTCTGTCGAGATTACAATTCCTATGGATCACAGATCCATGATTGGATCGGTAGTCTGGCGCGCTTGCCACGTATTCATCTGAAGTGTGGAATTTTCTCCGTCGGGATTGCATGTATTTCCTACGGATCACAGATCCGTGAATTGATTGGCAGTTTGGTGCGCTTACCATGTACTGAAGGACGAAACCAAAGCGTGCAGCGTTTCGAATACCGCAAAAGCAATGTTAGTGAAACCGAAGATGCTGTTTTCAGATTCATCGATCACAAGTTAGAGAGGTGTATATGGACTTGAAATACTACCCAGGCAAATTTCTTTTTATCCGTGCCCGTCCGAATCCCATCTAACATATATTCACTTGAAACCGTTTAGAACTTCAAAGCAGACCTAGCTAAGAGGAGGTAAATTCACCATAAACATCAAAGACAGCTAGCGTACCGTGTGCCTGTGATAGGGTTGGTATTTTGGTACACGGATGCCTGTTATAATAATGTTTTAGATACATTCTAAATACAATCCGTTATGAAAAACAGTTGCTGTAGGTTTCAACATAAAAGTTCCACATACAAACACACCCCTGGTTTATACTCTATTGACCGGGGTTTTAAAGGTAATGGAGCCTTTCATATCAAATGGCAACATTAAGTGATACAGTAATTGTATCCGCCAAAACAGAGTTTTGCGGATACTATGTTTTCAGCTGCACGCCGCCGCCGCCGCCGCCGCGTAGGTGTCCGGAGAACTCCTCCGTAACCGCTGGGCAGAATTTTACGAAACCCGGGATTATGTTCGGGTCACATGTGAACTGCTGCGCCCCGATTTTGTTTTGACCTCTGACCTTTCCTCTGCACTCTGCGTCCGTTTGTGCGTCGGTTTCCACACATAAACCCACATATCTCGGGAACCGTTTGACCGATCAGGAAATTTTTTTGCACAAATGTAGCCCTTGTAGAGCTTTATAACATACACAAAAAATAGTGGCGCCACCTGCAACCATGTTTGCACAGTGTCCATCTGTTCGTTTGGCTTGGGTTAAAATCACTCATATCTCTGCAGTGACGAGACTAATTCACCTGAAATTCGGCATGCGTAAACATCCTGGAAAGCTTTTCTGATTTTATGACAGGTGGCGCCACCTACATTCACGTTTACGCTGCAGACATCCAAGCTCATGTCCGGGAACCGTTTGACCGATCAGGAAAATTTTTTTGCACAAATGTAGCCCTTGGAGAGCTTTATAACATTCACAAAAATGGTGGCGCCTCCTGCAACCATGTTTGCACAGTGTCCATCTGTTCATCTGCCTTGGGTTAAAATCACTCATATCTCTGCAGTGACTTGACTAATTCACCTGAAATTCGGCATGCGTATACATCCTGGATAGCTTTTCTGATTTTTTGACAGGTGGCGCCACCTATATTCACGTTTACGTTGCAGACATCCAAGCTCATATCTCGGGAACCGTTTGACTGATTGGGCCAAAATTTTGCATGTGTATAGATCCCACATAGCTCTTCATCATACGCAAAACTGGTGGCGCCACCTTCAGCCATTTTTGCACAGCTCCTGTCCGTTTGTCTGCCATGGGATAAAATCACTCATATCTCGGCAGTGGTTTGACATATCTGCCTAAAATTTTGCAGGTTTATACATCCCCGACAGCTCTCTTGATTTGATGACAGGTGGCGCCACCTGCATTCTAGTTTATGCAGCAGACATCCAAGCTTATATCTTGGGACCGTTTGACCGATTGGGCCAAAGTTTTGCATGTGTATAGTTCTCACATAGCTCTTTATCATAGGCAAAACTGGTGCCGTCACCTGCAACCATTTTTGCTCAGCGTCCATCTGTTTGTCTGCCACGGGCTAAAATCACTCATATACATGTAGTGGTTTGACTTATCTGCCTTAAATTTTGCATATGTATACAACTTGGACGGCTTTCTGGATTTTTTGGTAGGGGGGCATACTACATACACAATTTGGCTGCAGACATCCATGCTAATATGCAACACTCTATTTCCCCTTGCCACTCAATCCATGCCTCACTTCACCCGTTCCACTCTGATTTAGGCGGATACACGTAGTCGCTTGTCGACTACTCGTATTCTAGTTAAATTTTCAAGTCAACAGAAGTACTTTGAAATTGAAATACAAGATTATGAAAAACACTTCTTTTAATTTAACAAATTTGAAAGTTTTTTTTCTAATATTAACATATTTGAAATATAAGAGAAAAGCTGTAAATATAACTACAGGAGTAAACAAACAATATTTGCAACGTTGTCAACACTTTTAAATATTCATTCACTTGACAAAGTTATGATAAAAGTTAATAATATGTGTTTATAATATGTTGGGGCCCGTCAAAATAATCAAAATAAATTCAGCATGTGCATCTGGCGGCAAGTCAGATAAGCCAGAGCTGTGCAAATGGCGTTTTGCAATAAGCGACCTTTCTATCTCCTCATATATGCAACCTACCACCTTAGGTTACAGGTTTTTTCCCTTTTTCAGCATTGCTGTGTTTACAAACATGATGTTGATAACAAGTCCATACATCCATGGAGACCTTATAAGTACTTGTCATAACCAGTATTACTCTTAAATCATTAATAAATAGGCGTACACAGAGGAAGCCAGAAATCACATAAATTTCAAAATGTAGATGAATGGGCACCTTTAACGTACCCAAAAGTCAATTCTTAATTAACTGAAGACGTTGAGGCGGCAGCACAAGCTATAGGGGAAGTATCAATTCTAGTATAAGTAGATGTATGCGCCATTTCTAACAGTATTCTTTCATTTTCATTTGCTTGACTGATGCGTATTCATACAGCAGTTCTCAATAACGAGGCTGGTTTTACTCGGGATGTTTGTCTGATTGCTCGACAGCGGAAACTGCGGTAGCCGAAACTGCTTCAAACTTCAGTTCTTACCACCAGGGTAACAACCACAAATTTTATGTAACAACATTTTCTTTTTATTATTTAGAAATAAAATAGAACTATATAAGCCGCTGATATCAAATACTACCACACAGGAAGTATTTGATCCTACCCTTGAAAGGGGTTTTCTATTATGACTTGTATTATGACTCGCAGGCCCCTATCATTTATTATAAAATGGCCTGAATGTCATGTTGTCATGGCTAATGATTGGTTAACATGGTTGCGAGGTCTCGGTCCTTTTAGTCTTCGACCCGGTTGCCTTATCTTCAGCCTCACTCAGGGACCGACCGTCTCACTTTACGCGTCAAAAGTCAAACTTTTACATAATTCATATACCAAACAGGCTGACACTCCCATATATATGTAGATCAGTGTCATAGTTTCAGAAAATATCAACTAAAAGAATCTCGCCAAAAAACAGGACACGAGGTGGCGAAGCTGAATAAAGTTGGTATATTCTGTAAATCATCGATCAAGTAATCCGGATATTATTGTATTCAGCATTTACAAGTGATAAAATAACCGATACTCCGTACGACAGATATTTGTGATGGACCAAATGCCTAGCGGTTACACCTATAAGTTAGGAATCACATAAACAAACATATAAAATTACCAGCTTTCACGTATCATACCGACCCGAACTAAGTATTACCAATGGCGGACCAGAGTAAAGTTGTCCGTATCCATGGTGACAAGCTTCCGCGTGCGTTCCCATGTATACATAGGACGCTGGATGGAGCTCGCTCAAATATTTGGTGTCTTCTGCTAAACATTGATAGACATCAATATATGCGTTGGCCCCATCATCCATTGAGCCGTTGCTAGGGACATAAATAAAATGAGCTTCATCTTTCGTTGAACTAAGGCAGACTGTCGCACATTTCTGGAGTATTGAATAATGTCACTGTTATACCAGGAACTGTAGGCTAATACTTTGTATCCAAATATTGCCCAATTTGGAATTTTTTTTGCCCAAAGAATTGATGCTCTGTTTTACCGATGGTACACACACAGTTTTCTTATTCTAATGCACACCTTTCGTTTTTTTTTTAAAACACGCCACAGTAAAACAAAGAGGCATAGGTCTTAATTAACACTAGCCTGTTTAATATAATATGTTTAGGACGTAGGGGGGGGGGGGCGCATCTAGAACTCCCCGTCCTCCCTGAATTTCACTTAGTTTAATATGGATAAAATTTTCTAAAACACAGTCATGAAATTCCTGGCACTGGTATCCGCAGCTATGGGACTTATTTCAATATAGCATTGCACACGCAGTAATTAATGTATAATGTATATTGATAATTCTACATTTCGTATGGTTTGATCCTGCAAATATGATATTTCTAATTGGATTTTAAACGTAAGGTATATATATATATATATATATATATATATATATATATATATATATATATATACCTAGATTAATAGATAGATAGATAGATTTCGGCCCCCTTCCCTCCCTCATTCCTGGCTACGCTCCTGATATATCAACACGAAATTTCATCCATTTCCACACCTTCAAGAAATGTTTTAGGGGGACTGAGCCCCAGCACAAATTAGTAACATTACCAAGGACTTGGACTTCTTTTTGCCAAAAAATATAACAATAAAATGATCCACGGAAAATAGGGGCAGCGAACCAGTAGAACAATACATTTTTGTATGGCTTTATTGACAGGGTAAATATATCACTGTATATATATTTTTATTCATTAAAAATATATTTTATTATTTTCAGAACTCAGTAAAGACAAACAGGTTTGGCTGATGCGACATAAATCTAAACCTAAGCCAGATCCACCTGCATATAAAGTCAATATATATATACCTGAGCCAGATCCACCTGCATATAAGGTCAATATATATATACCTAAGCCAGATCCACCTGCATATAAAGTCAATATATATATACCTGAGCCAGATCCACCTGCATATAAAGTCAATAAATATATATATACCTGAGCCAGATCCACCTGCATATAAAGTCAATATATATATATACCTGAGTCAGATCCACCTGCATATAAAGTCAATATATATATATATACCTGAGCCAGATCCACCTGCATATAAAGTCAATATATATAGCCAATTCGACAAACTGACATCATCCATAAATAGAGTGGTAGATTTCTATTTATAATTTAAAATTTTAACAGACATTAATTGAGAATAAAGAAAAAAATATTGTCATGCAACACTTTGTCAAATTTTGTCAAATTAAATCTTGTCCATCAAATTCTGTGGTATTCAGCTCGACACGAAAATAATTTACCGTGAAACAAATAATTTGGCCTAAATGAGACCAAAATTTCATACAAACGCTGGGTTTAAAACGTCAGAATCTGATAACCTTGGTCGCGAAAACGGCCATACGACAACCTTGGCAACAAAGAGAGCAATTACCAATTTGTTACAAAGATATTCATGGGTGCAATAAATATTCTAAAAAGTGTCCTACTATAGTACATGCGTCAAGTGAATGCCTAATGCATGACGTCACGAGGCATAGCTCACTGAGGACGAAGGTACCAGAATGTCGTAAAATATAAACTTCAGTTATACAAACTGTCAAATATATCATGCTGTCTGTAAGGTTATCGCCCTCATATTCACAAATTACTTTGTCATCTTGTGCATATTTCATTGCTCACACGTGTGTTTGACTGCAGAACGTTTACCAAAAGAGACGTAATATATGCGGTCGTATTATATTGTCAACAATAAAAAAATGTTTTGTTCCTCTGAATATAAACAGTTTTGAAGTACACATGCACCGTCGAGGAGACATGAAGAATAAATGAAAATATGTATGTTTCGACCTTTTGGAACCTTTCTTGTATGTCGTATTTTAGGAGTAACGTATTCATCAAGGAGTAGCGCTCTTTAAATCACCCCGTTTATTGACTAATGAGAGGAAACTTCTATACAGGTTCCATGTGTTTTCCTACTCAAATTTTAAAATAAGGGCGTGGTCGAAAAAATGTGTTATTCCGCTTTTAGCTTTGCCGATGCACGTTCCCCTGTCAGCAAACTCTCACCGTAGATGAACCCTGTCCTCAGAGTAAATTCGCGTCGTATTCCTGTGCTCTTATCTGAACCTATAGTGACAGGTTTATTCCTCACAGTTTCATGAAACCGCTCCATCGGGCTGCCATTTTTTCGCACACACTATAATCCGGATGTCACAGGTCGCATGTCGAAATTATCCGTATATCTCTAGTGTTTATTATACTTTTAATATTAGAGGATTAAACACATTTTCCATATATCATGTTTATGATTTGAATCATTAAGACCATTCTTTTCCCTTTTCCAAGTCCTTGTACGTCAATAGATGTCTCAATGTTCAATTACATGTATTTCCAAATTTAAATAAAATGAGTCACTAAATATAACGTCACCAAAATTCATTAGATGAAAAGTAATGTTACATATATATATATATATATATATATATATATATATATATACATTCGTATTATCGGTTTAAGTGTTTTAAGCTATACCTTTATCCAGTAATTATATCCAAAAGTATTTTCCACGGCAAAACTTCATAAAATTACATATCTTATATTCTTGGCAACAGATTGTTCTATTTATAAAGTAGAACCTGAATTAGAAGACGATACATCTTTTATCATAAAGCAAATGTAACAATCTGAAAATGGTCGCGTGCTGTAGGTATATTGTGATATCTAGAATTGGACGAAAAATGTTTGTCAGTTGGTTGAGTAGCTTGATAAACGAGAAATTGGTCTTTTGAATGATCACTGAATATACAAGGAAAAGTATTTTCTATGTTGACATGCAACGGCATGAACGCACCCACTGTTTATGACCTGGTTGCAATTTTTGCATATATTAGCGGGAAAAAATAAAAATACATTAGAATGATAAATTGTTTGCTATAGACGCATATGTTTTTACACGACATTGGCCTTGCTCCGGTTATTGCCGTTGGTTATGTCTCTCTCTCTCTCTCTCTCTCTCTCTCTCTCTCTCTCTCTCTCTCGTATTTACAGATACAGTGAAATCCCGCCTGACGACCAATCCACTATGACGACCACCTTCGCTAAGACGACCACGTTTTTCTGATCCCTGATTAATGTTAATAGTAAAAAAACCGCTAAAGCACGACCAGCCCGCTAATACGACAATGGGATTTTACTGCATAACAATGTTTGGAAGCATAAAAAATATGAGAATTAAGCTTAACAATAATACAATGAAAACAATTATCAATATTATTATACATCGAGAGTAAGCTATCGTAGTAAACAAAGAAAACAGGACAGCCATATTATCTGTGGTTAGACATCACGTTAGGATGGCGATAAAAAGAAACAAAACATAACAACAAAGGTTCAAAACTTGCAAAGTTGGCACGGTTCTTACAGAAGGGTCAGGTACTATACGTGCAATATCATCTTCGAGGCTACAGCGCCGACAGGTTAGTGGGGGAGGGAGTTTTTGCTGCGGGGCGCGGGGATTCATCTATTTGTAGTTCAGTGAGCTATTTGTCGACGCAGCACAGCGCAAGTGCAGGGACAGAAATAGACCTGGCAGACAAGCACACCTCGGAAGCCTAGTGCTCAGAAGCAACACACGTTCACATGGTGCTACAGGTATAAATAGATGGCACTACATAAAACGTGCGCTGGCGTTTTTCTAGGTGAAAGTGGTGAGAGCGTTTAAGCGTGACTTGCCAACGTGAGTGTTCAGGCTAAGCCAGACCAGATCTTGCTAGCGGTCATAATTTGTAGCATGCTAAAAAACCGGGCCGGGAAGCGACACCTTGCAGTGTACAGGGGGCTAAATATAAACATCCAAGCAAACTTACCTAACAAGAGGAGCCGATGTGTGGCCTTGTATTTTTGCTTATCTTTCTCTAGTTCTTTCTCTATTGCTTTATGGCGCTCCTTCGATGCCTTATCTTCCACGTTTGTCCCGCCCCCTTCTCCGCCACCGAAACATCCCATCGTGGACCGGTTGGTTGGACACACACGTATGTATATTCCACTCTGCTACGCACGGGCGAGTTGTATACAAACGGTCACTCTAATCTACGAATATCTCGTAGTCACCGCTCACAGGCCGAACATTGGGTTTTCCTAAATTCTGGGGCAAAAAAAGTTCCCCTAGAGCATCAAAACACTGGACACTCGGACCTCCGCCTTCCCTGTGTGAGGTCCTCCGGGACCGACTAGAGTTTACCAGCCCAGTAACGATTTGTTTAGTATCCAGTGTTTCATCCAGCCCCGGAGCGCGTACTTAGCAACTGACAGTTGACAATCAATGGATAGATGGCATGCCAGAAGCTGCTAGGACTTACCTGCCGCTTCCAAAGGCATGACGGGATATCCCAGCTGTGATCAGGAACGAGGTTGTGTGTGTCACGTGACAGCTCCCCGCTTTGATTTGCGAGTGATTTTAATTGCTACATAAACTACATATGTTGTACCAATCAACCGGCAATGAAAATCTCTGCCAGAATTATAGCAACTAAATGTTATGCCAAAATGTTATGTCACAGTTACCATATTTTTCATTCGCACTTTCATTCGCAAATATTTTTTTACCTTGTCAACGGACTGGCATATGGCCTGCAGATAGCACTCTCTACTGAATATATGTGATGATAATCATCATGATAAAAATGATGCCTGTTATGCACTCCTTTATATATATTGTTCCATGGCGTGCGTCCGTCCAAACTTAGCATATGCAAGACAGATTCTAATCAAATACTGCACATGTATAGATAGTTTTGATTGCACGACCTATATATTCCAGTTTGCTTTTATAAAATAGATTTTTACGTGTTTAATTGAAAACAGGAGACTTGTTTGTGAACAAAGCCGTTAAAAAAATCTGACATGTAATAAAAGAATAAGTAACTAAAAATCTGCATTGTAATGAGTGCAAGCCTTCGCCATTTTGGGTCCCTATTATTGGATGTTCCCAAAACATTGTTTGCATTCACTTATTCGGTCCATATTCCTAAGTTCATTCGTGCATGTGTCTATACATATGTGAATATTCCCAGATCCGGATAATGCGCCAAATCGACACCAAAATGTAATCGATCCTTCATTTGCCAATTCCCGAAATGCCTTGAAAATTCCATTCCGTTCATGATTGCGTTAGTTTATGTTGTGAAAAAACACATAGACGAGCGGGGATGAACGCATAACCTCATGGCGGAGGCAAACATAAGCAAACATAGATATAAGAAAATGAGATTCGCGTCATATCCTGATATATCACTGTCATAATGCACAGATTGAAGTAAATCGACCGAGTCATGCTTACAGGGTTCTATTCCGATATCTGACGTCTATTAACCGATGATAAAACCTTGAACCTTTTTAAAATGGGCCAGAAAACGCCGATTCATTGCACACAGGCTGTTCGTTATGATCATATCCGCGTGTTCATTACACGTGGAGGTCAAAATAATCCAAACATATTAAGCTAGACCATCTGTCGGCAAATCGGCCCGAAGTCCTTGCATTTTATAACTAGTGACCTCTACACGTATGCAACCAACCACCTCAGGTTATGTTTTGCTTTCTCCATGAGATGGTTTAGTCAACTGTCATATCCGATGTGTCACTTTGTCAGTATGTCTGTCTGTTTGTCAGTTGTCCTCAATATCGCCTGCTTGCTGGTTTATGCCTCTGACGTATAACATTCTACAGGCTACAGTTTTGCAAGAATCGCTTGGTAACTTATACATGTCATATATCGGAACGATTTCTTGTGTATTTTCTGTATGTGTATTTTTTAAAAGGTCAAAGTTCAGGGTTAAGTTGATCATAACACGTCAAAATCTTATTTTCCTCATAACTTTGTCAATATTGAGCTTTTCTTCATAATCTGTGGCTCATTTTTCTCCGCTTTGTCTTCTTTAGAAATGATCTGGCTACTTGTGTTCCACTCTGTGTCACTTTGTCAGAATATCCGTCCGTTTGTCAGTTGTCCTCAATTTCGCCTGCAAGCTGGTTCTTGCCTATGAACTATAACATTCTACAGGCCGCAATTTTGCAGAAATCACTTTGTAACTTATACATATCGTATATCAGAACGATTTCTTGAAACTGTTACTGATTTTTTTAAAATAGATTAAAATTCAAGGTCAAGGTCATCGAAAAACTTCAAAATAAAATTTTCGTCATATCTTCTTTAAAAAAGAGGCCTATCCTTATAAACTATAGCTCATTTTGTTCCTCTATACCATCGTCATAAGAATATCTAGACATTTGTTATCTCAGATGTGGCAGTGTGTCAGTATTTTCGTCTGTTTGTCAGATGTCATCAAATTCGCCTTCCTGTTTCTTGTTTCGTATGACATATGGCATTCCACATGCTAGATTTTTTGAGCAGTCCCTCTAATTGTTTTAGTGTTGATAGAATACATGAATTTCATAAAGTCTGATGTCTTTTAGAGGAGGTCAAAAGAAACCACAAAATCGTTTTTTCTTCATATCTTCATCAAAATTTATCTTAGCTGCATAAACTTATTCATTTTAATCGCCATTCCATGGCCTTCCTTCGCTGCATCAATCTGCTGTTACCATGGTTACGCATTTTATGGGGAAATTCAAGATATTCCAAAATATGCGGCCAATCGCTTTAAAAATTATACAGTTGATAGAAAATAAAACTTCAATAAGCCTTTCGTTTTTAATTATGACAGGTCAAACGTCAAGGTCATCGAAAAACCTTAAAATATTATTTTGTTCATAACAATTCCCTATTATGACGTCTGGTCACCTTTCATCAAGGTTTTGTCAGCATGTCTGTCTGTTCGTCTGTTGATGTCAACTTCTCTTGCCCGCTTGTTCTTTGATCTGACATGTCATTATAGAGTCCATTATAGAGTCCATTATAGAGTCATTATAGAGTTATTGTTTAGCAATGCTTCGGAAAGGCATACAGCTAAAATAAAACCAGGAAATATATACTGTCTGTCTGTCCGTTCGTTCGCGACTTTTCAATATCAGCATTAATACATACGTGTTATTGTTTCCTTTCTCCCAGAACATTGCTCATTCAAATTACTGTTTTACATGGTCCCCCTCTCTTCCTGTCTCCCCGTGCGTATGTTATATATCAACTTCCGGCAAGCGCTCTACCTATGGTCGTCTAGTTTTCCTCTTTTTCAGCATGGGCGCCTGTAATGTCTTTACTAACAACTTGTAGATAAACAAGCTCATTTATCCGGTCATATTAGAAGAACTTTTCTAAACAGGAGTTACTGACAGTTCATTAATAATTACACAGAGTAAGCCAGAAATCACATGGATTCTACAAATACAGCAGATAAATAGCCAGCTTAAAAAATGGCACAAGCAGCATGGAATTCCCTCGTAAATACACAAGTGGGAACTCACAACCGCCATCTTGTTTTTGTATTATCCCGCACTTGCAAAGGAGCAAATGACTCTTTTTGCCTTCAGTTTAGTATCATATATATCATTAGCTACATCATCAGTATACTTTAGAAATACAAAGTGATTACTCAAAGTTAAAAAAAAAATATGAATTTGGATAAAACAGTTTATTCTTTATCGCCGGAGTCCTATTACTGACCATTCATTGTCACAGTTTCGACAGAAATGTATGCACATTTCATAATTATCACCAAAGACCAATGGACACCCATTGAAGGAATGACCTATATATAATGAGTACCTAAGCATATGTCTTTATTATGAATTACGGTAAACCGCTATTGTATATCAGCGCCATCTTGTGTTCATTTAGTGAAACACATAACGATTGAGTAAGGCATTTAACCTGGATAATTCTTTAGTATATTCTTAATAATTTGAGTGGATTGCAAACAAGAATACATAAGGCTTCATTGCGTCAAGCTGAAATAATGTTTCATGTTTAATCGTTCAACGTCCAATGTTCCAATACTAGAAGGCGCTGAGATGCAAATGCATTATTTCCGTAAATGTCATCAAGAAAAATGTGAAACGGATGTAACGTGCACAGTATTTCATGATATTTGCCTCCGCCAGGAGGGTGTGCGTTCATGTCCATTCGTGTGTGTGTTTGGGTGTGTTTGTCTGTTTGTTCACAACATAACTCACGGAATCATGGACAGAATCTAATGAAATTTTCGGTACATTTCGGGCATTGACCTATAAAGACTTTATTAGATGTTTGTGTGTTGATCCAACACATGATCCGGATTCAGAAATCTTAACAAGGATTATTCACGAATGTACAGCATCTTATGCACGAATGAACCTAGGAATATGGGTCGAATGGGTAATTGTAAAAACGATTGTGAGAGCATCCCACAATAGGAACCTCCCACATGGCGGAGGCTTGTATTCCTTAAAATACAGATTTCTAGTTTATGGATGTAATTTTTTTCCGAAACTTATATAGTCACACATTGTATAATATTCTTATAGTGATTTATGTGCATAGCTTTCCTTGAATGTCCTTATTTTGTTATCTTAGTATAGATCATACGATGTGACTTTTACAATCTGTCTGATAAGAACAATTCTTGAACTTGTGTATACAGATGCACCGAATGGCCACAGAAAATGTAGGGATAAGAATACATTAGATATTAAATAATTCTCATGAAAAGACAGGAGTCTCGCCAGGTGTTGACTAGGTGTTCGCTTCCTTACCGTTGTGCCAGTTTGGGGGTTCGATAAAAGTTTCACCCTTGGCCAGCCAGTTCTGGATTAGATATGTTGAAACATACACAATGTATCGCTCAGATTCAGAGTGACATAACATCGCATGTACTTAATGTCAAACGACTGGGACACACCAGATATAAGCAAAGGTAGCTTCCTGATACTCCAGGATTTGAATTTAGATCAAGCAAACGTGTTCAGAATCATATTACCTTATTACATGACACGGCTTCTAATGGAAACATTACTGCTTTAAATCTTGCTCCTTTCCTGGTAGATAATCTTAATGAGGCCTATTCCGATATCTAACGTCTATTAACTAAAGATAATCCCTTGAACATTTTTATAAAATGTTTATATCCAAGTTTTTATAACATGTTGGGGGCCGATGAAAAATCTTAACACAGTCAACAAATACATCTGGTGGCATGTTTGACGTATCAGAGTTTTGCAATGGACGTTTTGCAACTACTGGCCGTTCAGCTTCGGCATAAAATCAAGCGACCTTAGTTTACATGGTTGTCCAGTTTGTCAACAGGTTTTTACATAAACAATCGCATACATCCGCCACAGAGGCACTTATAAACAAAAGACATGTGAGAACGGCATGCAGACAACGGCTAAGGACTATAAACACCGCCTACACAATAGATATGTAACGCTATGGTATCAAATCATTACCAGGAAAATTCAATGGGTGCGAGAGGCGTAGGAGTCGTAATCAATAGATGAAGGTGGCGTACTAAATAAACCTTAACCCTCGCGGTATATTCTTAGAAAATAGCCTTTATATGTTCTATACATGTAACAGGTTATGGTACTGCATGTTTACTTAAGTGTACACTCTTTCATTATGATAAAAAAATCTAAACACAAGTCAATACTCTCTCATATTTTCTTTGATTCTTTGATCAAATTTATATAATATGAATAATCTTTATGAACTTTAAAAGAAGCAAGACATATTTCATAAAATTATCACAGAAATATAGTAGACTGTTTAAAAACTCCTACCATAGTCAATTTTGTGGTGTAAAGCCTTGATATGAATGACTGATAATATCACTTATTTACACATGGACATAAAAGTGATCATTCAGTCTGTGACGGGAAAGAAAAGGCAAAAATCCAGAACTACAACTTCCATTTTTAGCTCAGCTCACTGAAAAGTCATCTGAACCATTGCGATCACTCTTTGTCCGTCATCCGCTCGGCAGCCTGGCTGTCCGTTCACAGGGCACAAATCGTAACCACCAGACATTGAATCTTCTAACTTGACATCCAGGCAGGTCCATAAAAAATCTCCTTGGAAACCTGGAATTGTACTTAATGTCAAACGACAGGGGTTAACCAGATACAAGAAATGTAGCTAGCCGATTCTCCTGGAGTTGAATTTAGATAAAGCAAACATACTCAGAATCATATTACCTTATCATATGACATGGTTTCTTAAAAAAAAATACTGCTTTTAGTCTTGATCCTTTCTTGGCAGATAATCTTAATGAGGCCTATTCCGATATCTGACGTCTATTAACTAAAGATAATCCCTTGAAAATTTTAGGAAAATAGGTCAGAAAACACTGACCCAACTGTACACAGGCTGTTTATTCTGTTTATGTCCACGTGTTTATAACATGTTAGGGGTAAAAAAAAATCCAAACACAGTCAACAAGGACATCTGGGGGCAAGTTTGAGTTATCAGACTTTTGCAATAGATGTTTTGCATCTAGTGATCATTCAGCTTCCGCATATCCATCACAGAGGCGTTTTAAGAGCTTTCCCATCAAGCCAGAAATCACATTAATTCTATAGAAAAAGTATGTGAATAGCCGGCTTTAATGAAGTTGCGTGATTTTGAATAAAGCATTCATTGCTTCCCTAGCCATACTGCAGTGCCATAGTGCCTCTGTTTTAGTGTTCATTGTCCCCTGAAGATGTCTCCACATGTCACAATTTTGTTGTGAATGGGGAACAAAATGGAATTTTTTTGGTTTTGTTTTGGAGCTGATGATAATAATTTTTCAGACAGACAATCCCACCCAAGGTATGCATGAAAGCAATCACTAAACAAAATTTGAAGAAAATCGGATAATATTTAGGAAAGTTATCGCACGTAAACGAAAACCGGACGGACAGACAGACAGACAGCCGGACAGACAAACCGCGGAGGCGGGGACAAAAAGGTAATGAACCAATCAACCCTAAAAATCTTACCTCCATACGGTATTAATTTTAACTTTTCACCAACTTAAAGCTAAAGACACGTGAGAACGGCATGCAAACGACGGCTGAGGGCTATATACCGCCTACTCAATGGATTTGTAAGGCTATGGTGTCAAGTCATTACCAGGAAATTTCATCGTGTGCGAGAGGCGTAGGAGTCGTAATCAGTAGATGAAGGTGGCGTGATGATTAAACAATAGCACTCACGGTATATTCTAAGAAAAAATCTATATTTGTTCTATTACGCTTTACACCTTGGAAATAACTTCAAGGAAAAAAAATATCAATTGCAAATCTGTTACCTAGGAATAATATTGTGCAAAAAGGCTGGCTTTTGGAAATCCGCCATACTTGAGATCTCGTAAAAACAGAGAATGACAGAAGAAAGAAGAAGACAAGAGATTTTGAAGTCGATCTGTAAATGTAGACTGTCTGTATAGCTTTGGAGTAGCATATAGATATACATGTACACATATATACATTTACACATATATACAAGAACTGGGTAAGTATTACCCGGACTCGAGTACTCCTTTCAGGCTTGTACACTTAACCCAAAATGCCATCAATGGCATTTGACATGCAGGTGCGTGTATTACCATTTAATTATGTGTAGTTAAAATAATCATCGTAAAAGGATAGAGTACTTTTATACATATAGAAGGCTGACAGAATGAAATTTACCAGTTAAAAACATATTATAAACAAATGAATATATATATAAATATATATATAAATATATATATATATATATATATATATATATATATATATATATATATATATATATATATATATATATATATATGGAAACAATGCGTAACGACCAGCTCAAAATTGCAAGCACTTGTTTATGGTCTAGATCTTTTTGTTCTTTATATAAGACCTCGCTTAGACAACCACCTAAAAAACACTCGATCACTGTATCGAGTTCCCGTCAGTGGTCGTTTCGAGGTTAAACTTGTATATTAAGCATTTGTTGAATAAATGAATATTATGTTTGCTTGATAGCATGATTTCCATATAGCTCCCATATTTGGAATAATTGTGCAAAAAATGAAAGAATCATGAAATTCGGCAGACGTGTCCTTTGCAGCTTAATGTTGAATTTCAGATATAGGGCCAAGCTGAAAATGGATTATCTTGGCCAAAATCCAAGATGGCGGCCATCTTTTAAAGAATGCCAATATTTTAAGTTATAATCTCCCTAGAAAGCATTGCAAGAACTCTATTTCTACTTTTTTTCAGTCTGAGAAATTCAATTTTTTTAGGTTAAAAACCTCTCAAGGTACTCACTACCTTTTTTTAAATCAATATTTCCTTAATGTTCCCATAAGTCCAGCAGTTAATCTGCATATTCAGAAGAATCGTGCAACAGCTGAAAGAAGAATGAAACTTAGAATATTGATTGTCCAGAACATATTCAATATTTTCAGATTTGTGACCAAACGGAACTCGCCATAACTTGGTCAAAAGCCAAGATGGTGACCAAGATGACCGCCATATTAAAAAATTAAAAAACTTGAGTTATCTGCTCCATAGAAACACTGCAAGTACTCTATTCCTATGTTTTTGGCCTGAGAAAATTCAATTTTTGTGGTTCAAAACCCCTCAAGGTACTCAAAAGCCGTATTTTTTATCTAGATTTGCTTAATATTCACGTATGTCCAGCAGTTAATTTACATATTTAGAAGAATCGCGCAACAGATGAAAGAAGAATGAAAATTTGAATAATAATTATCCCGACCATTATTCAGATTTATTGCCGAACGGAACTCGCCATATCTTGGTCAAAATCTAAGATGGCCGCTTTATTTATAAATAGAATCAGATCCGGTTGTATTTGCCCCAGAATGCATTGCAAGTGCACTATTTCTGTTTTATTTTGGGGGTCGTGAAATTCATTCATAAGAGTTTCAATCTGTATAATAATTGTGAATGAATTCTTGTTATATTGGTATTGTAACTGTATTGCGTTTTTTACCAGCTCATCGAACTGTAAAACGTATTTGTTGAATACTGTGCTGAAATTTACTGTATTTGTCAATTTCTAGTACTTGAAAACAATGTCTCTTTCAGTATAATTAAAAGGACAATCGATTGGCAAAACGCCCATCTATCTCCACTGGCGACCAAGGTTCTTTCCCAAGTGTTGCTGTGAGAGTGGGTTGTAGTTGCCCGCTCAGGGTCAGTAGTTTTCTATGTCGTCCTCTGATTCCACCCACCCCTGTCGAACGCCGCCATCCGAGCCATTGAGAGTGCCTTGTATTAGTTATTATAACCAGCTGCACAATCCATGTAAAACAAATTATATTTGTTTATATTTGTTCAGACTGAATGCGTGCATGGCAGGATACACACCCGTGTAGAGGCCCTCATCTGTCAGGTGTATAGATTCAAAAATTCTATGGCCATAAGGTGATGGTGCAGCTTTCAAACTCTTTGCTTGCATTTAGACAGCAGTAGTTCATATTTGAAGGCTCACAACACTGTACTGTACGCTACGCTTTCTTTGTAAAGGTTAGGTTTATGATTTCTGGCATCACTTTCTATTGAATGAGAATGAGGTTATCCATACGATAAAGATGGTATGCTATCAGAAAGGAAGTCATAAACTTTAATTAATTAGAGTGAATGTCTTGGTTTCTGGTGAGATTTAACCATTATGCGTTTAAACATCAACGGGGTTCAAACCGGGGAATTACAACTGCGAGACCCAACACCTTACCGACCAGTGTATATGTTATCTTTGCAACGTTCTGATGTTGCATAACAGAATCAGCACATGCACTTGTAGATAGTTGTGGGGTTTGCAGTTTACCTGCTACATTGGTAATATGGTAGATGACCCTAAGCTGACCTTGATTATGCATTCTCCGTTGTTGTCTTAAAATACTTCATTTGCTTACATGATGCACACATTTTATAGTTTTTATAGTTATTTATTTGAAATAATTTATCACTGTATGAACAAGATACAAAATTGTGATCGCACTGAGCCTTGCACATAAGATATAAAGAACCGATGGTGGGTAATTTGGAATTGTGTTTTACCAAAAGTGAAACGCTTTTGTCCTGCCAGATCTAAAAGAAAAAATTCAGACCTAGGTAATAAAACAGTTGCTAGCAATATTGCAAAAAACTGATACAATAAACTATTTTACTCAGTAATCATGATAATAGTCAGTAATAATATTCAGAAATAGTTTATTCCCATTAATGTAACTGCTGATGAAGCGAGTAATATGAAATACAAGTTTCATAAGCATTCTGCATTCAGGCATAAAGCTGACATAAAGATAAAACTTAACTGTACAAAGGCTATCAGTGCACAGAAGCTGAAAGCACAGATGCATTACAATCAACAAACAAGTCAATGAAATTGTACTGATTGTACGAATTTGTACTGATGTAATCATGATGAGGAAGAAAGAATATATTATATTTTGAACTTTGTGGTGTAAAATCGACTTTCTAACTCACGCTTTGCTCTTCAATTCTCTTAGCATACATCCAGGAAAGACCAGCAAGCTTGACACTGACAGCACCGACTCCTGAAGTTTGATAAATGTGGTAAATATTCTAATAATACATGTACAAACTACATTTGTCTAAAAACCTGCATAACGTTAGCAAATAAATCAGTGGCGTCAATTTTTCTTCCAGGGTGGGGGATGACTTGCCGACACACACAAACATTAATATAATTTATATAAGTTATTTCATCATGGAATCAAGCTAACTATACACATTGTATAATATTATTAATGCTCCTCGTACGGTAGAGCAATTTCACTGTGATGTATTGAACCTTAATGTAGTATATGGATTATATATATATCTATATATATATACCTTTTTGGCGCCTGTATGACAAATTTCAAATATATATATACTTAATCACATTTCAAATATATTTCAATATAATATTTCACAGTTAACTCATAAATGGAGCCTGTCTTTATTCTATTCAAATCTATAGTTCATTTACAATAGTGGGGGGATTATAACATTGATCATCCCCATCTTGCAATAAATTGGGGGGGGGGGGTCATATATCCCCCCACCCCCACCCCCCATATTGACGCCCCTGAAATAAAAGTAGTTTGTTGAGAGCAACATATTATGCAAAGTGATACTCTTATCGACTAGTCACGTCCAGGAAACAGGAATGCAGAGGAAGCAAACTTCGATCTATTTTTTAAAAAGAATAGCAAAGCGAATGCCAACTCGTTGGTAAGGTATTTACTCATATTTTACTGACACCTGTTGATTCTTTCATGCGAGCATACAGTCTGAAGCCTGCATCATTACCACAACAAAAATTAGCAATCTGCACAAGGTATCTCTACATGTGTGTTGATTAAGTCATGCATTCATCACCATAGTACAGAGGTAGCCTACAGCAACATGTTGTGCTCCTCTTAATGTGGGCTGATTCTGTCTTAATGCCAGCATACAGTCTGAAAGCTGCTTTACAGCAAACAAGTTTGAGCTTCTGCACATGTGCGTATCCTTTCATGCACTCATGTAGTCTAAATAAATTATTAATACAAATCTTTCCATTGAAACAGAAATGGTGTTAAAATACATGCAACTATAGTCCATTTCTCTACCTGCTGTCCACCTGTTTTCTGTAGATGATTTACTTAAAAGTTTATATTTTTCAATATTTTCCAAGTAAACAACATATGGAAGTGACAACCTAATATGGCAGTTAAAAATTTTACAATAAATCCCCCGTTCATGTTTCACAACATTTTAGTCTCTTTATCATGATCTGGCAGATATTGTGTGTCCCTCCATAAGTAGCCATCTTTGTTTTAGCTGGTTATATTTTTTTAGAGTTTTTACATGAGATCATCCAATCAGCAGCTGTCAGTTGAGGCTGTTTTTGCATGTGACCAATGACCTTGACCGCCATAAGTGGGTCTGATATGTTGTAAAATGTAGACTGATTTCTCATATTTTCAGAAAATACTCAAATATGGCATAAGGTAGGAATTTAGTTACCTAGTTGAAAATTAGGTTCTGTAATCCTCTCCTCTGCACTATAATTGTTTCCCTTGAAATGTACCTAATAAAAATTTTCATAGCAAAAAGCAGGTGGACATGAGGGGATGAAACGGACTATAGTACATGCATATTAATTTCAGCACAATTATTTGATATTTCCCCATTGCATTTACAAAGGTTACATGAGCGTTAAGTTGGTTATAATGAATAATTCATTATCATGTTTGGAGATTTTTAAAAATCCTAACTATTCTTCACTTATATAAAAAAGCTCCTAATTTGATTCTAAAATGTTGATAATATGTGGGGTCCGCCAAAACAAAATAAAACAAGGCCTACAGGCCTAATGCGAACCTGTGCAAAGATTGGGAGTATGAATGGAGGTTTATTTTTTAAATTTAATATTGATCCTCTTAAGTCCTGCATATCTACCTTAGTCATTATGATTTCAGCAAAATGGATGTTTCGGACCTGCAAGTTTCAGACTGGGACATTTTGAAACTAGAATATTGGTAGTCAACAAGCGACTATGTGTATCCGCAGAAATCAGAGTGGGACGGGTGAAGTGAGGAATGGATTAAGTGGCAAGGGGAAAAGAGTGAGGTGTGTTGCATATGAGCATGGATTGAGTGGTTGCAGGTGGCGCCACCAGTTTTGCCTATGATGAAGAGCTATGTGAGATCTATACACAAGCAAAATTTTGGCCCAATCGGTCAAACGGTTCCCGAGATATGAGCTTGGATGTCTGCAGAGTAAACGTGATTGTAGGTGGTGCCACCTGTCATAAAATCGAGAAAGCTGTCCAGGATGTATAAACCTGCAAAATGTCAGGTGGAAAAGTCAAACCGCTGCTGAGAAATAAGTGATTTTATCCCAAGGCAGATGAACAGATGGACACTGTGCATAAATGGTTGCAGGTGGCGCCACCAGTTTTGCCTATAATAAAGAGCTATGTGAGATCTATACACATGCAAAATTTTGGCTCGATCGGTCAAATGGTTCCCTAGATATGAGCTTGGATGTCTGCAGAGTAAACGTGAATGTAGGTGGCGCCACCTTCATAAAATCGAGAAAGCTGTCCAGGATGTATAAACCTGCAAAATTTTAGGTGGAAAAGTCAAACCACTGCTGAGATATGAGTGATTTTATCCCAAGGCAGATGAACAGATGGACGCTGTGCAAAAATGGTTGCAGGTGGCGCCACCATTTTAGTGTATGTTATACAGATTTCAAAGGGCTTCATTTGTGCAAAATTTTTAGCCCGATCGGTCAAACAGTTCCCGAGATATGTGGGTTTATGTGTGGAAACAGACGCACAAATGGACGCTGGGCAGAGAGGAAAGGTCAGAGGTCAACAAAAAGTGAGGGCGCAGCAGTTCACATGTATAGGATGATACAGCAAACTGGCTAAGTTCAGCTTCCCGTTACTCAGCCAAAAAGCACTTAACCAAAACCATTTGAACAAACTTAAATTATCAACATCTGAGGATAATTAACGTGTGAGATTTAAGAATTTGGCCCAGTGGTTTTTGAAAATAAGATCTTTGTAGCCACTGAGCTAAAATGGGCTGTTATGGCATATGACTAAATTCAGCTTCCCATAACTTGGCCAAAAGTCACTGAAAAGAGACCATTTGAACAAACTTCAGAAAGCACTACTCTAGGATCATTCCTGTGCGATATTAAAAATTTTGGCCGTATGGTTTCAGAGAAGAAGTTTTTTGTAGCTCTCAGTGTGATACAGGCACTGATGACCCCGTGCAAAAAAGGCCGATGCAGGTGGCGCCACCAATACCTCAATTTCAGATATGACCTATGTGACCATCATTGGCATAAAATTTGGTGATGATAGCTCCAGCCGTTTCTGAGATTTAAATTTTAATATGCTTTTTTGCACAGTTAACAAAGTTCAACCTCCTGTAACTCGGCCAAAAATCTCCGAACTGGAACCATTCGAACAAATTTGAGAAAGATTGTTCCAGGGATCATTTCTGTGAAATATTGGACAATTTGGCTGGACAGTTTCGGAGAAGAAGATTTTTAAAGCTTTTTTAGCTTTTTCCCTGTAAAATCTAAGAAAATGCAGTTAGAAAAAAATAAACAAAATCCGATATAGTTGTTTGGATGACTGATTATTTGCAAAAAAATTGGTGATGCTAGCTCCTGCCGTTTTTGAGATAGCTATGGTTAACGCACAGACGACGCACGACGTACGACGCACGACGCACGACATACGACGCACGACGGACGACGCCGCACCATCGCATAAGCTCACAGGTTCGCTAACAAATTCAACAAGGTCATCTGGCAGAAAGTTAGATAAGCCAGAGCTTTGCAAAATATCGTTTTGCAACAAGTGACCTTTCTACCTCGGCATATATGCCACTTACCACCTTACTTTACATTACTTTACATGTTTTTTTCCCCGTTTGTCAACGGTGCTGTGTTTACAAACATGCTGTTGAAAAACAAGTACACACATCCTTACACACAGGCCTTATAAGAATTTTTCACAACCCATAAATAGGAGGACACGGAGAAAACCACCGACCTTTGGCGGTCTACTACAATCGACTCTACTAATTAAGAATAATGATAATCAAATCTAGGGAGATAGCCGAGCGTTTTATCACTCGACTGTCTATTTCATTACACGGAAAAGACATAGGGCTCAAGTACTTAAAATTAACATGTATATTTAATATTAACGCAGTTTGATCTATGCATTTTCCTAATTGCACTAACAGAGGTTTACATAAAGGGCAAGTTTATCATAAAATCTAATTACCGTGACATGTATGTAGGTTTTAAGTATCCTAATGATTAGTGTTTACGGACAAATCAAGTTCTTATTTTCCCCCAGATTTTTCAAGACAAGTTCCTTGCATCTCTTATCTCTTCAAAGCAAATGTGTTAGCATGCAGATAGAGAGAAACTCAAAGAAAGAAATATAAAATATTTAAAGGAAAACTGTTCTACTATTCAACAATTAAAAGGCATGACTAACAGACAAACCTATCCCGTCAAAGGACACTTTCATTTGATTACAATCACAAAGTATGCGACTGCTATGCAGAACTCTGTTAATAATGGTTGCTGTTCAATATATTAGTAAACAAAGGCATATTTAGCACAATTCCAGTACCAACAAAATCAGAATTCGTTCACAGAGTCATCATACAGATTTAAAACCCTTATAAATGAATTTCCCGACCCAGAAAACATAGTCATAGTGCATATGCAATGCACTTTAGATGACTAATAATGTTAACACTGAGATGACCAACTTTTAATGTCATGTAACTGGAAAATGTATACTACCCAATATTGCAGGTAGTAAGTATATCATTATCCTTGATTTATCCAACAACAGAGACGATAGGATTAACTAATTTTATCCGCTGTCTACACAGAGTGTATCTTGTGTGACTGAAATTGCATGGAAAGATAATCATGTAATTTCACCTGGTCAGCCATTAGATGTGTATGGTAATATACACCCATGATATTAACGGCGTTTCACGGCAATAGCTTGTCACTGAGGGTACTGCCACGGTTTAATAAGTAGCGCCACCGTGAGTCAAAGAAAGATACTAACGAGCGATGCGATTTCTCGATACAGATGGCGCTCTCAGTACTTAGGAAACAAGGAGAACTGGCAGGTGAGAACAGGCAGGTGAACTTCCAGAGGTGAGAACTGGCAGGTGAACTTCAACAGGTGAGAACTGGAAGGTACTTGTTCATGTTAAATGATTGTAGTTTTAATTTGTGCTCACTCCTAGGCTATGTTTCTATTGTTGTTTGCTGTTTAAACCTTTGTATGATTCTGGGATTCTTGCTGTTAATCCGTAAAGATATGTTAAACATAAACCGGTTGGTTCATTTATAGCATTCCATTAAATGATAACGTCACACAAATGCACACATTTCATAAATAATATTCGAGAACACCTTATAAATCCATGTGAAGTCAGGTTGTTTGGTCATTTAGGGCAACATAAAAAAGTCATTGCGGTTTTAATTGATATATGAATATATTTATGTTTGCGTGTGTACATGTGTTATACATATCAATGGTAATTGATAGTGACAAAAATAAAATATGAGAAATTTACAGAGTTGGCTATGTCAGTTACAAATATTGAAGTGTACATATTTAAAATACAGCGAGTTAATTTGTTAATAAACAAAAATGCATTTTGATGTTCTAGCATATTTTTGAGGAATAAACTTTCATATCAATTAATACTTCAAGGGGGCCCAATCATCTATCTGACCTTTATTAACTGAAGGTAATCCCCTGGAACTTTTATAGAAAAATGCCAGAAAACATGGATATCACCGCACACAGGCTGTTTATTTTTATCAACGTATTTATAATATGTTGGGGCCCGCCAAAATAATAAAAAAAATTCAACAGGGGCATCTGGCAGTTAGTCAAATAAGTCAGGGCTTTGCAAAGCGTTTTGCATCAAGTTACCTTTCTACCTCTGCATATATGCAACCTAACACCTTAGGCTACATGTTTTTTTCCCTTTGTCAACATTGCTGTGTTTACAAATATGTTGTTGATAAACAGGTTCACACATCCTTAACGAAGGCTTTATAAGAACTTTTCACAGCAAAAGTAACCTTAGATCATTAATATATACACAGAAGAAGCCAGAAATCTTATGATTTTTTTTAAAGGTAGGTGAATGGGCAACTTTTACAGTAGCTGTCCTTTTTTATTTCTGGAGATTAATGATTACATTCAACTTTTCCAATATAAAAAAAATCACTTTTAGCCTGTTTTATTTACAAGACTGTTTAGGTCGGAAAGAGGGGAAAAAGCCGACCCAGGCTTCAAAGGAAATCAGGATAAAGAATGCTTATTTTAGAATTAACAGGTGAACAATATTAAAATGCAGTTCAGTCTTACCTCGGTAGATGGCATCATAAACAGTGACAAGGAACTTTATCCATCAAAAGGGCGAGGGTCCGCAGTCTGTCTTGTAAACACTAACATTGTTTAATTCCTTTTTTTAAATATCTCATTGTCATTACGGCCCTTAACCATCTAAGCTTAGACATGTGCTATTACTGTAATTTGACATGTCCTCAACTATAAAAATGGCGTTCTCGGTGTACACTTCTCCGTGTCACATCACCATGATATTTCTGTATCATGTATTTCTGTATATTTCTATTTCAACAGCGACATCTGTTGCCATTGACTAACACCGAACACAGCAGAAGGCCCAAATCCTCGTACGGCCAAGATCAAATCTGACATATGAAAGGCTTTTGATGAAGTTGACGGATTTCAGCTTCGTGTTTGACAAGACCTTGTCAAAGACTCTGACCTATTTTCATTGCCAGACACTGTCATCAGCATGTGACCTCCATCCCTAGACCCTCCCTTTTTATATCGGCATGCTATACTGACCAAGAACCCCCCCCCCTCCGAACGTTCATACAGGTTAATGGCTAATGTTAAATTGACCCTATCACTACCACTCCATACATTTGCATTTTATTTTTTTTAAATGCCACTTCATCAAATTACACCCCTAAATAGTTCAGTAAAAAAAGTGCAGTAAAATAAATAAAAATATGCTTAATGATTAAATACTTTAATTTGGTAATATTTGGAATGGACGCCTGCAGTGATTTTTTGTTGACTTACGTAGATTAATCCTCTATGTATATAAAACAGAAGACAATTATACGCGAAGTACGAAATCATGCGAGGAAAAGTGTATTATAGAAATTCAAAGACTGTTATCGCCTCCGCCAGGAGTGTATGCGTTCATTCCCGTTCATGTTTGTATCCGTGTGTGTGTATTTGTGTGTGTGTTTGTTCACAATATAACTCACACAATCATGAGCGGAATCTCAGGGAATTTTTATTGCACCTCGGAAATTGGGCAATAAAGAATAGATTCGTTTTTGGTTTGAGTCCGGCTCATGATCTCCATCCGGGAAGGACTTCAAGGAATATTCACAAATGTGCCGTCACATACGCACGATTGAACATGATAATGTTGGTCCAATAAGTGAACGCAAACACT
Source organism: Sipunculus nudus (assembly GCA_026874595.1). Lineage (NCBI taxonomy): Eukaryota > Metazoa > Annelida > Sipuncula > Golfingiida > Sipunculidae > Sipunculus > Sipunculus nudus. The sequence continues at coordinate 63,987,008 of CM049316.1, read as the reverse complement.
TGTTAGGGAGCTTATGCACCAATGAACCTGGGAAAATATTTGTCAACAAGTGAATAAAAACACAGGTAGGGGAGTAATCCACATAAAGGACCACCCACATGGCGGAGGTCTATTTCCTGACAATGCACATTTCTGGTATATACAATAAAATTCTATAATTTGCCGTGTCGAACGCCTCTTATAAGTCAATATGACCATTCCACAAATTGCCTTCATCATTATTATAATCGATGTCTTATCTTATGTAATCTGTCAGAAACAATTAACAATTGTTTGCAGAGAAGGAGTTTCTCAAGCCAAGTTGAAGGCTTTTATAGTATTAGTTATATAATAATTATGAATCAACTCTTATAAGTCAATATGACCATTCCACAAAATTGCCTTCATTGTTTTTATTACGCTCCCGAGGCAGCGGAAATCTTGCGCCTACGATATAGGTAGTAGGCCTATAGGTAAAGCGCTGTGTAAAGAGCGTATGTTATTATCGATGTCTTATCTTATGTAATCTGTCAGAAACATTAAACAAGTGTTTGCAGGAAAAAAAAGAGTTTCTAAAGCCAAGTTGAAAGCTTTTACAGTAGGTTTCCTGTATGCATTAATACATATGGTCTTGATCAATGCTTTTTCATAATCATTTATTGAACACTTTTACACTAGATGTAATTTATGCATTGATACATTATTTTATGAATAACTTTTTTTCGGTAATATTTTACATGACACAGGAAACCGGTCTGTAATTTATTCTTCCATTGTTTATGATGGGATGAGTGAAAATGGGCTGTGAAATGGCAAGTGCAACTCGGTCGGCCATATTCAGATACGGGGAAACTGATCTGATCATCTTAAAATAAAGTAACTCTCCTTCTATTGTTTATAGACATCGATCAGGCTAAATATAAAAATCCTGGCAAACTTACCTACCAAGAGGACCCGATATAATAGTTCTTTGTTTTTCTTTTTATCTCGCTTCAGTTCTTTCTCTATACGTTTATGACGTTTCTTGGCTTCCTTTTCTTCCACAGCTGTCTCGCCACCGAAACATCCCATTATTAATGGGTTTGTCGGACACCCACATATGTTACTACCGGTCTAATATGACGAACCACATACTCTGTCCTACGGCGGATCGTTCACAATCGCTCACCTCAAACTATGGAATTCTCATAATCGCCGTTCACGGGTGGATCATGGGGCTTTATAAAACTGGGCCAAAAAAATCGACTGTGACATTTTTACTCTTGGCACTCCGGTCCCGCGGGACGGATTAGCATGTACCACACAAGTAACGATTTGTATACTAAGCAGCTTTTTTCTATAGCAGGTGCAGCGTTTTTCTATTCCACAGTGTACTTAAATATATAATCCCTATAGCAACTGACAACAGTTGACAAACAAACTTTCACGCGTATCATGTTTATACGATTATGTAAAGTACACTTACATACTGTCAAGGACTCACTACAAATAGTCAGATCTATATACAGTCATGCTACTGAATGTATGCTGGGTGCATTTTTTAAAGTTGTTTAGTCCAGTGCGACCACCGTCAGTGGCGTCAATTTTTCTTCCAGGGTGGGGGGGGGGGGGATGACTTTGTATATTTTTATACACACACACACATATGACTTTTCAGCGTCTCTGAGTGACATATTAAACTATATATATATATATATATATATTTACATATATGTGATTATATATATATATATATATATATATATATATATATATATATATATATATAATCATACCAATGTTAATCATATTTCAAATAATTATAAAATTGTAATAGAAAATAAGTTTTTTTTTTTTGTGATACAAAGCAAGGTTAAGATATAACATTTTTTAAGTAAATGGATCCAATGTCTTTTAATGTATTTATTTATATATTTCATTTGCAATATTATGATATTATTCTCTGAAAAGTGGGGGGGGGGGGGGTGATTACATTGGCAATCCCCCCCCTTGCCAAAAAGTGGAGGTATATATACCCCCCATCCCCCCTTAATTGACGCCCCTGACCACCGTCAACATTGATATAGAGAACACGCCATTTATATTGAGAATATATTATAACTTGTTTCCTGATTATTTTTCCCAGATGGTTAATTAGTCGCAGCGTCTCAGAAAAGACGATGATATTTAATTTTAAAATCAATTAGCTCACCGCGTTTAATTATGAATGCCTAAATTATACAACAAGGAATATATATATATAAAGCCTCATGCCAAAAATCCTCCCTCAATTACATGACAACTTACATTAAGGAAAAGAAATTATTTAAATTAGTGAGCTCTAAAAATCCTTTTCTTTTGAACTCAGAAAAGTTCGTCTTTCCGTCGTGCCGTCCGTCCGTCCAACATTTGCCAACGCAATAACTCGAAAAGTATTTGAGATACAGTCAACAAACTTACAGCATTGATGAACAACATCAAGTGCTAGGCCAAGTTCGAATATGGATGATCTTGACACAATTCAAGGTCCAGCGGCAATAATGCTAAAATGATGTTAACGCAATAACTCTAAAAGAATTTGAGGTACAGTCACCAAGCTTGCAGCATTAATGCACCTTATCCAGGGCTAGGTCAAATTCGAACGTGGATGACCTTTACACATTTTTCAAGGTAACAGCGGCGTTAATGCTAAAATGATGTTACCGTAAAAACTCGGAAAGAATTTGAGGTAAACTTTCAGCATTGACGAACCTCATGAAGGGCCAGGTTTGGTTAAAAAAAAATGGATGACCTTCATGCAGTTTTCAAGGTTGCAGAGGTAATCTGGCTGTGTGATACTGACCCATTTCATACAGGTATTCACAACTTTTTTCTAAAAAATCACACATCAGGCGGGGGACATGCAAGATCTGTTTCACAGATCAACATTGCCCTTGTTTGCAATAAATATGATTTTAGATCCGTTGGTTCATTTATTATTCAAAGGGATAGTGTGTAGCAATTTTACTCAAAATAGGTATAATCGGATTTGGATTTAATTGTTGGGTTAGCATCGGATATGAATAAAACAGTCGATGGAGGGGGGGGGGGGGGGTTCCGCTTTTGTACTAGGACCTCATATTTAGAAATTTTGCGACTAACCTTAGATTTGTGCTTTGGGATGTATGGAAGTGGACCGTTATATGGCACGTGTAACTCGGTCGGCCATATTGGAAAAAAGAGGGAACTGTGCATTCGGTCTGATCATCTTAAAATAAAATACATATCGTTCAGTTATTTGTACACATTAATCAGGCGTACATTAAGATGTTGCTAAATATAAAAATCCTGGAAAACTTACCGACCAAGAGGACCCGATATACTAGTTCTTTGTTTTTCTTTTTATCTCTCTTCAGTTCTTTTTCTATACGTTTATGACGTTTCTTGGCTTCCTTTTGTTCCAAAGTTGTCTCACCACCGGAACATCCCATTATTAATGGGTTTGTTGGACACCCAAATATGTTACTACCGGTCTAATATGACGAACGACATACTCTCTCCTACGGCGGATCGTTCACAATCGCTCACCTCAAACTATGGAATTCTTGTATTTACCGGTCACGGGTGGATCATGGGGCATTATAAATCTGGGGCAAAAAAAAAATCGACTGGAACATTTCACTCTTGGCACTCAGGTCCCGCGGGACGGATTAGCATTTACCACACATGAAACGACCCTCTTACTAAGCAACTTTTTTTCTATAGCACGTTCAGGTTTTTTTTTGGGTGGGGGGGGGGGGGCATTATAAATCTGGGGCAAAAAACTCGACTGGAACTTTTTACTTTTGGCACGTCCCGCGGGACGGATTAGAGTTTACCACACGTGAAACGACCCTCTTACTCAGCAATTTTTTTTCTATAGCACGTTCAGGTTTTTTTTTCTAAAGCACAGAGTACCTATATACATAATCCCTAGCAACTGACAACAGTTGACAAACAAACTGTGAATTCTATATAACCGCTATCTTTCACGCGTATCATGTTTTTACGACTATGTATATCACAGTTTCATACTGCCAAGGACTCACTATAAATACAGTCAGATCTATAAATAGTTATGCTACTAAATGCACGCTTGGTGCTTTTTGAAGTTGTTTGCTCTATGTAATAATAAATTTTTTTTATTTTCCATGTATTGTACTAATTATTATAACTAATACCATGCGCTCTCTATGGCCCAGATGGTGGCGTTCGGTAGTCTTTGGAGTTGGAGGAGACCGGAGAACACGGAGAAAACCATCGGTTTTGGACGGGCCACTGTACAAACCATTCTTATAGCCACGCCGGGGATCGAACCCGGGTCGCCAGCGGAGGGAGCCGAGCATGTTATTCCTCGTCTGTTCAATCCCCAATGACTCTCAAGTGATTAAGCCTCCTTCCGTATGGTGGGAAGGGGCGACTAATAGGAGGCTGATCATGATGAGTTTATTTCTATATCAATAATTTGTTCACCATTTTACGCAGATGGAAAACAAATATGGCTGATTTTCAAAGCTGCCTTTTGGGCACAATATTAGGCATTGGTCACAGAACTGCACCTGATATTTATTTTTGACCTTGACCTTATTTCCAAGGTAATGTGCAACCGATTATCCATTATCGTCCGCCCCTGTCTCTCAACATGCTGAATGCCCGTCACCGGTTGCATGGTAGGCCAACAGGCTAGCCCCACTTGTGGCTACTAAATATGCAGCAAATACGTGATGGGTGCAATGGTGCACATATATTGTTATGAGAAATTTGCGTTATCTTAACTCAACTTTCAAGGAATTTAAACCCTCATTTGGAACTGTATGTCTTCTTCTTGCACTGCTAGCTACGGAACAAAATAGCAGCATCACATGCTGGTCAAGGTATTTTTTATTTACTCAAAACGAATCTCTTCTGATTAGGTTCTGTCGGACGGCCGAGAACACTTGTATCCTCTGACAAAATTCAAACTAAAAAACCTTCGGTTTTAATTTCACATACGCGTGCTTATAAAATATTACTTTTTCCATAAATGTTTATGTAATTTGCTTGGGAAAAAAATCTTAACCAACACGCTTGAACGGACTTCATTGTACTCTTCATTACATTTGTACCTACGTACGCCGCTGGTGTATTAAGGAGCCCCGGTGCATTGTGGGGGTCCGGTTTTGACTCCAACAATTGCTGAACAGCAGAGTCGTACTCTTGTGAGTCCGAGTCTCCGCTGTGTGGGTCGAGGCCCTTTATTCTCAGTAAAAAAACTGTTTTCTCTCGTGATACACAATCGTGATTACCGACAGATGGCGCTGTAATAGCACTTTCGAAAATTATTTGAAACATCTCTGGATTTATGGAGAAATAAGGAAAATAACCCTTCCCCCCCGTATGCCACAATTACATTTTCCCCCAAAGTTCAAGTCCATAAACGTACATATGAAGGTTAAGTTATCATATTCCATGTGCGTTTTTTGTGTGAACGAAGGATTTCATTGAGATCCCAGACTTTGCCCTGATTTGATCGGTTCTTACGCATGTGACATCATGGACCGAATTTTATCAACAACTAAGATCTAGTAACGTTACTTCCTGCTGTTTTTATTCTCTCCTGATAATTTGGGACTGACAGTGGCAGAAATACTGTGTTTTTACTGAGATCTAGAATTTTTAGTCACAGGGGATTTCCCAGTGTGTGAAGTCACTGCCAAGTTGACAGTGCTCAAAGATGTGCCAATAGTTTTTGAACATATTACACAACCTCATGTTTTTATAGAAAAAAAAGATAGAAAAAATGTTTTCCTCCAGGAATTGGGCTCTTTTTATGTAAAATCTAAATATAATATTTAATAACATAATGAGATTTGGAATACGTTTGCTGGACCAGCAAGGCGTGGCCACAGAGGAATTCCGTTTCAAAGGTCCAGTGCGACCATCGTCAACTATAATATAGATTGCATGCCTTCTTTATTTGGAATATATGATAAATTGTTTCCAGATTATTTTCCAGATGGTTTGTTAGTCGCAGCGTCTCAGAAAAGACAATGATATTTAGTTTTAAAATCAATTAGCTTACCGCGTTTAATTACGAATTCTTGAATTATACAACAAGGAATATTAATATAAATGCCTCATGCCAAATGCCTCCCCTCATTTACATGACAACTTACATGAAGGAAATGAAATTATTTAAATTAGTGAGCTCTAGGCATCCTTTCTCCTTTGAACTCAGAAAAGGCAAAGGGATATTTTAAACTTTTTTTACTAAGAGGACTCAAGATAGTACCCATCAATAATAGCTTGAAATGTGATTATAACGAATTTGAGGGAAACAAGGGGTGGTTTCGTGGGTAGCTTGTTGCAAGAGTGAATGTTTTAGGAAGTAGGTCTCCTACAGTCCGGTTAATTTAAGTTCATGATTTTAATGGGTGGTCCCTTTTAAATTGCATTGAAGATTCAGTTTACCGCTTCATTGCGTTGCCCTTTGTAATAAAGAACTACAACATAAAAATTATTATCCATAAATGCATTCATCCAGAGATATAATATTGACGCAAACCATTCATTCACTGGAAAGGGGCAACGCAAGCTAACAACTGATCTAAAATTATAAAATAATCGGTGGAAATATATGATATGACCAAGAAATGATACAAAAGACCATTTTCTGAAGTCCTTCACGAGACAGACCAATCTCTCACTCGCCGCCAACCAGGGTCAAGTCCAGGAACCGGAAATACTGCGGTTACAGGATCACCAGGTGAAGTAAAGAATAAACAAAACACTTCAGATCTATAGAAGCACGTGGCCAGAAACAGGGCCAGCAGGGACGGGATATATGACGTGGATTTATTTAAAAGGTGAAGTTTATCATCAACGATCAAACGTTTCAAGATGAGAACTGTAGACAAAAGCCGGGCCTGGAATGGAGATATCCAGAATGAATCGAGAAACCATTTCAGATCCTTACCTATGGGATAGGATAACACACGGCTTCCCTTTTTGATATTCCTCCCTTAAGGGGACGACTGACGACAAAGGTCGTGTCAGGATTCAAGATGTTTAGCATAAATCGCGATCAGGGATGTAGTGGAGTAAGCCTCATCCGAGTCTGGGTGCAAGTCCGAATCGAGCCATTCGAGTCCAAGGCCAGGTCCGAGTCCTTGAATTTCGATTCCAGCATCTCCGGGTCTGAGTCATTTGGAACCGGAGTCCAAGTCCTAGTCCAGTACAAATCTCCGTAGTAAAAAAACTAATGTTGGTTTACACGTGCTTTTTACTTAATATTAGCATACAGGGTTGTATTGTGGATGTACTATCATGGATGCATGACTAGCAATAAACTGAAATTGATACCGACAAGTTATGCCTGCATGCTGGATCTAGGCCCCGTCTGCGGATGATTGACAGTGAGTCCATAAGCGTTGGTGGCAGCACTGTTCCTTTTCGGAACTTCCGTGAATGATCTCGGTGTAAAGATTGATTAAAATCTTTCCATGTATGATTATATCAGTAGTATATGACGTGAGGCCTTTCTCGAGCTTCATCCGGCTTTTCCTCCCTACTAATTCGTGCTGTCGGCACATTTTCGCCACATAATTATCTCGCCTGGAATACAGTAATTCAGTTCTTGCTATGTTACCTGCAGAGCAAGTCTCTCGGCTGCAGACGGTTCAGAATAATGCTGCGCGTCTCATTAATAAGAAGCGTAAGTCTGACCATGTCACCCAGCTGCTGAAACAGCTCCAATGGCTTCCCTTCAAGTAATGCATATAATACAAAATTACCTTTTTTGTTAATCGCCACTTCGATGGCTCACTTCCATCATATTTGTCTAAAAAATTAATAACCTATATCGGCCTTTGCGTACGCTGCGTTCGGCTGGCGGAAATCTTCTGAAAGTACCAAAGTGTAATATAAAAGACGATGAACGTTCCGTAAGTTCCAAAACCCCAAAAGTCTTGATTCTGCTTCCCAATACACTTAGAAAATCGTAAATTATTTAACACCAACTTAAAACATATCTCTTTCGGCAAGGTTTTGGTCATTAATATGTATCATATGTTTTTCTTTAGTTAGTCTCAATGGATAAACACGCGAGAAAAGATGAGAAGGAAAGCTGGATAGGGAAAGGCACAGGGAGTAGGGTTCCATGAAATTTTAAGTTTGTATTAGTGTTTGTGTGAATTGTGCTGCGAGTCCGACCATCGTAGAATGGTCTTTCTATTATTATAAAAACTTAATGTTATTATTATTAATATAATTTTTATTATTATTATTTAGTTTGAACTATATATGCAAACTACTGACAGATAATTAAACAGATCTCCATATACCAAGCTTAAGCTCATGCATCGGGAGCTAAATGTAGCCTAATTAAACATTCAAGTGAGAACTCAAGTCTCAAATTTCCATTTTAACTTCTTTTAATAGGGAGATTTGTATAAGACCTGGACTCAAACCTAAAGGACTCGGATTTTGTTCCGTTTGCAATCCCCAACAAGTCTGGAATTCGCTTCTAATACACTTGGTAAATTTCTATTTTATCAAACTTAAAGGACTCAGACTTTCCTTTCGTTTCATAGCCTTTGGGCTCGTGTAGCTGGGACTCCAACTTACACTCGGACACGTTTTGTGTGGACTCGACTACATCACTGCTATATATAAACATAAACGTAAACTTACCTAGCATTAGGAGCCGACGTGTTATTTTGGACTCTTTCTTGTATTGCCCTTTTTCTTTCTTTAGCTCTTTCTCTATAGCTTTATGGCGTTCTTGTAATGCCTTATCTTCCAAATTTTTTTCTTCATCGAAACATCCCATCTTGAATAGCTCAGCTGTACACACTCGTATGTATGATCCACTCTTGTATTACAATCGATTTATTTAATCGACTTAAATTTTAAAAAAATCATGAAAAAATTTTCCACAAATCTCAGGTCAAACAAAGACTCATAAATCATAAGGGAAAAAATTAGCTAAGGAACGTTTTTAACATAACTTTCTGACCTCCGCCTGCCCTGTGCGACTATACCCCTAGTTTACCATCCAAGTTATAATAAGCTTTTTATCAAGTGGTTTTCGTCTTCTCCACAGGGTGACTACTTGCAAGCCATAAAAATTGTCTGTTTAGTACTCAGTACTGCTTTTAGTCCGGAGTGCCTACTTGATACTTCACAAACAACGAATGGATTGAAAAAAGGTTCACAAACAATGGATGGAGGACATGCCGGAAACTGTAGCTTCTCAAGGCATGACGGGATAAATAATAAGTCGAGACTGGGTTTAAAACATATACAATCAATAATATCAAAGATATGAAATCTCGAAATCTATATTATAATAGTATATTATAATATATATAACAATCTATATTTACGATGGTCGCTCTGGACTTTTGTCAAAGAACTACTCTGTGGCCAAAATAATCGGATATGCACGTTTTTGGTCTCGAACAGTCGGGATTGATGCAAAGTGTGTCCTACGGGGGTAATTTTTCATATTTCTTCATAAATCAAGAGATATATCCAATTATTTTTTACGGAGAGGCTTACGCAGCGCCACCTGTCAGTAAGTATTGTGTATAAAGGCAGTTTGTTACTCTGAAGGTCAGGTAAGCACGTGGTCGTCGTGTTATGTGTAGGGTTTCATCCAGAACAGAGACTGGGCCCTGATGTGATTGGCTGGTGCAAAGTTTGACGTCACAGACAAAATTTAGAAATTACTTCAATTAGCAAAACATGTTGTTTTTATTCTGAATATTTGGGACTGACGGGGTTTAAGCGTTTGATAAGATCTAGAATTTCAAGTCACAGGGGTTTTCCCTGTTGGTGACGTCACGGTAGCCGTTAACAACACGCCTCAGTAGGCTGGTAAGCCTAACTTGAGTCGTGAAACAAGCCATATCGAGGAATTCATCGCAGTGATCTTCCAGCATGTTGCATCCATATCGTGGTAAACGATCCATAATCTTAACATTAGGCTGCGAATGATGAATTAAAACAAAAGAATCCATGTGAACTCACAACCATAACTGAAACCCTATGGCAACGAGTCATTACCTGTATCGCGAACAAGTTGGCTGCGGTCTGTAACCCGTGCGAGCCATGCATTTGTTTATGCGGTCAGATATCCAACAAACATGAGGAGATATTTACCAGTATGCTGAGTTTAAACGGAATTATCTCGGTCATGTTAAGTGTTGTTAAAACGTATGCCAAAAAGCTAAAGATCGGTCTGGTTTATGTCTAAAGATAGCGCACTTGTAGGCCATGAATCGTTGTCAGAAATGACGCAAATGGTTGCATCCTCATAGAGACTTAAAGTGCAATCCTCGCTATAGGATGCAATGGCTCTGACAGCCAGTACTTTGGCCTTGGAATCTCCAACGTCAGAGGGCCGAACTTGCGCTTACGTAACTGCCGAGTTGACAGTGTTCATAGACATGCCAATAGCTTTTGAAAAAATCGCATAACCTAATGTTATTTTTGTGGAAAAATAAAATATTTTCCCTCCAGAAATTGGGTTCAGTTTATGTAAAATCTGTTTTAATATTCTTTTTATAAACAAGTGTGTTGGAATACGTTTGCTTGACTTGAATCAAGGTCTGAGGCCCTCTGCCCCCGTTCCGACCAATTTGTGTTAATTGCGACAATTTTTTTTCGACCTCAGCAGGACAAACCGTATCTGTCTTATTTAGGATGAAACTGGTATTCAAGTGTAAAGTAATGAACATGTATGATAAGCTAGCAAATAAAAATACACAATGTTAATTCACATAGAACACAAAGTAAAACAGATGCGCACAGACCATTTGTTCATAGCGGTTTTACATCCGTCGCTAAACCCTTTGTGGTACGATATCCCGGAAATAATTGATTAACACTCAACGCAGGTGAACTAATATTTAATCCTCCTCCAATAGACTTTCGTGCATGGTTTCCCCACAGTGCAAAACCATCAAATACATTTTTTAAAGATGGAGGCCTCTCGGTGAACGTACTCAAAGCAATGCATTGTCCATTGCACTACTTGACTCCGTCTGGGACTTAGCTAAATCTTTATAGAGAAACGGATTTTCATAAGTGTCTACTCAAACCATGGATGCTCCCGCCAAAAAAATTTACCATATCTCTCAGTACATAATGCATAATGTAACATCATACTCAGCCTATCTTATTTGAGAAAATGAGGCGAAAACCGCGTGATTAAATGAACAGATCCCAACACTTGTAAGTCCTCGATATGCTGGCGTTAGCATAAATTTTGACAGAATGCGAATGCCGGGAGCAGCTGCAGAAATGCTTGGCCAAAAATTACTAACTTACAAAAGGACTTGATGTAAAGTACCTACACTTGTTATAACAGTTGACATTACCCAAAGAAAGAGTTAACATTAAAGTTTTTCTTTATTCCTTACATGTGCAATTAATTTGGCCATTAGAGAAATCTGGATTTATTTTTTTGCACCAGGAGGGATAGATGTTGTGCATAATCACAGCCACATTCCACATCGAAAGACTGCCGTTCATAAACACGCATACTGCAGTCATCACTCTTCTATATGTCACAAAAAGAATGGCCAGCAATTACAAATGAACAGACCTAAACAAGTGAACTGGAAACTGTTGTTCAGCCTCGAAAGGTCCAACCTTAAACTGCCAACATGTCTGGTCCTTCTAGAGATTCTCAAAATTCATCTCAGAATTCTCCTGTGGCAGCCCATGATAACCCTGAAACCTTTAGCAGTATACCTTCAAGATTCACAAGATTCCAGACACTTGAGATATATTGATGATTTGTACAACACTATTAATGATTTATTAAATAGAATAGATAAAGTCTTCAACTCACAGCAGAATGCCAGTCAACATAAGTATAATGTGCCTGGTTGGAATGAGAATGTGAATTACTATTATAAGGCTGCTCGTGGGGCATGTTTTATGTAGTGTAATTGTGGTAAACCCAAACAAGGGGAAGTGTGTAGAGTAATAAAGACAGCAAGGGCCAGATTTAAGTATGCCAGTCGGAAATATAAGCAAACTTATAGAACTACAGTGGCTGATAAAGTAGCAGACAACATTGGTAATAAGTCTGATAGAGCTTTTTGGAAAGACATAAATAGGATGTTAAACATTTAGACTAAATTACCTACTTCAAATGATTCTGTCTCTGAACCTGATAATATAGCAGCAATTTGGAAGGCCAATCATGAACTTAATTTAAATCTGTCAATAACAGTAATTGTTCTCAAATGTACAAGTTCTTGGAGAAAAGGACATCAAATTCGAGGAACAAATAATTGTAGATTTAAATGAAATAAGTAACAATATCTATGAGTTAAAATCAAATAAAGCGCCTTGACTTAATGCATTGAAGCTGAGCACCTTAAGCTTTCTTGTGAGGAACTAAAAGTAGCCCTGAGCTGTTTGATGTCAGCTACATTAGTACATGGGTATGTTCCAGTTCAAATGTTGAAATCTGTAATTGTGCCCATCATTAAATATAAAAATAAGTGAGTTCTTATAGACCAATATGTTTATCCAATGTGTTATGTAAAGTTCTTGAATATATATTATTACCTCGAAGGAACCAGTTTCTTTCTGCTACTGATATCCAGTTTGGCTTCAACAATAAGCATGGTACTGAAATGTGTGTACTGATGTTGAAAGAATTACTTCGTTATTATATGAAATTTGGTTCTGATATGTATGTTGTGTTCCTGGACGCTTCAAAGCTTTCAGCAAGGTGAATCATAGTTAATTAATGAGTAAATTGCTTAATCTAAACATTCCAGTCTATTTGTGCAGAGTGTTTTGCTTTTAGTATTGCAACCAACAGTTATGTTAGATGGAGAACAATACTGTCTGACTTTTTTTATGTAAACAATTGGGGGCGAAAAGGTGTATATGAATGATCTAAGTGCTCATCTCAATAAGTTACAAAGTGGGTGATGTTGCAAAGACTCTATTGTGAACCATTTAATGTATGCAGATGATCTTGTATATTTGCCCCATCTGCTAAAGGGATACAAACCTTGATTGATGTATGTACTGCGTATCGTAAAGAAAATGACATTACATTCAATGAAAGGAAATCACAAGTCATGTTTATTGACTCCAAGAACAGGGGCTATAGAAGTGACATTAAGTGAGATGGTCAGGTGCTAACTGTAACTATCATTTAAGTACCTTGGGCATATTATAAATAACACTCACAGATGATGATGATATGTTGGCCAAACTAAGAGCCTTTTTGTAAAAAGTAAAACGCTTGTGAAAGTCTTTTATTTTTGTTCATCTGCAGTGAAGAGCAAATTGTTCCAGGCTCACTGTAGTAGTTTGTATCTGTGTGCCCTTTGGGTTAGATTTAATATAAGTGTGTATCAGAAATGTATAGTAGTATATAACAATGCTTTTCGAATCCTACATAAATTGCCCAGACACTGTATAGTGCCAGTAAAATGTTTGCCACAGTAGATCTACAGCCATGTGAGACCAGGGTAAGAAAACATGTTTATAGTTTGCAAAGTAGATGACAGATGTGTAACAATTCTCTTGTTGGTGCTTTGATAAACAGTGATGTTTTTATAATTATTCTGTTTTATTACAGAGGTGTCATATATATGTGTGATATAAGCTTATGAGCATTATAGTTTTTTTTATTTTATCAGTATATTATAGTTTTATTTGTTTTAATATAACTATGGACATGATTATTATGTAATATATGATTGTCTGAAATAAAATAATAATAATAATAATAATAATAATAATAATAATAAATTAAGAACGAAATATTGACAGATACGGTAAACGTGATACATATTTAACATGCCTGGTATGTGTATAGTCCCCTTTAAGTATCAGCAGCTATACCTTGGCCCATATAATATGACACCAAAATAGCACAAAGTCTATCATCAAAGGTCCATCTTATGGCTGATCTTGTTCTTTTTCTCTGACCTTACTTTTCAGTCACTTCCATCCGGTGTGAGACGGGAACCGGAAATCGTGTGGTTATGCGATCATCAGGTGCATGGAGTATAGTATAAACAAAACACTTCAGACGTGTAGAAGCACGTGGCCAGAAACAGGGCCTGTTGGGATGTGATATGTGACGTGGATTTATTTAAAAATGAAGGTCAGCATCAATAACCATCAGACGGTTCAATGGGAGAACTGACGACACGCCGTGCCTGGAATTAAGATGCTAAAAATGGATCGGGCGGTCAAGCCTATAGGTACTCACATGGTTACGGTTAACACATTCTTAATACCATTTCTCTTTTTGAAGTATAAACTTATTTGCCACAAAGTGTTTAATCTACTGCTCTCAGTCCATTTTGGCTGAAAGCAAACGTTTCCTAGCAAAACTAGCAACGCTTCTTTGCTCTGTGTCTCGGTTTCACCCGGTTTACATATGGTCTTTATTATGTGACGATGAATAAAATTCACGTGTCCGTTTACTATAACAAGGGGCGCCTGACAGAAAGCTCGTGATTGTGCATGAGCGAAAGCCTACATTCAGGAAAAAAATTTTTACTTTTGAAGAATTACTTGTCGATTGCCTACTTGATGTATGATCGTAGCACAGGGGTCTATGTTTATGTAATGTTTCGAAGTACTGATTGCATGGATGATTTCCGGATGGAAATTGATTTTTACTGTGTATGGACGTAAGGCAGTGATTTCGGAAAGAAATTTTGGCAAAAAACATTATATTCCCAGAAAAAAAAACACTGCATTACATGTATACCTCATAGGTGGTAACAAAACTGGGCTTATTTGAAAATCAGTTCGTCAATTGTCGTTTCTTAAAGTTTGTAATTAACATTTTAGAAGCGCACACCTCAACCGAAACCATATTTCACCACCCTGCATGAAACAACAGCTTCAATATCAGGTACACCATTCTTATACCACGGGTCATCTCTAGTAGCAGTGCACTGATAGCTTTTAGATGTACAAACTCAAACAGATCAGCTAAAATATATATGGCGTTGGCCATAAGGGGATATTTGATTCAATACGTTAAATACCTACAGTATGAACCGCTTGACCATGGTTGGCATGGATAACGCTACACGGTACGCAACTGAGAGGTTTGGCTATCCGTCGGTTGAATTCCGGAAGGACAAACAGGATGAAAACACTTTCATAGACGCACATTTACGCGATATATTGATGCAGCGTGATACAAAGTAAGGTTAATTTCTATATTTCATTAATTAAATGACTTTCTACCCCACAACAAGTGCAGAAAAACATGTCGATGCTCCATGCCGATCCATGGGGTAAACTCTCAATGGAATGCCCCGTAGCGCTATGCATACCAACCATGGTCAAGCGTTACCCACTGTAGTTTTACATAAGACAGAAAACACGATAAAAAAGCATACATAAGTGTTAGTACAATCTCCATCAAGATTCATCCTAGAAGATCAATATTATTCTTTAACTTTCCGAATTTACCAGGGGAATATTATGAGCATATAACCCTTGCGAGTCACACTGAAACGAAATCCCTTAAATCCTGGTCACCGAATTTTTACACCATGACACAGGCCTCCAGCCTTGTAGGGAATGGATGTCGTATCGCTGATGTAAAAAATCCATTCCAATACACATAATAGTCCTACATCAATAGTGAATCCAGGACTGTACCAACCCCGTTTTAAGCCGCTGCAATTTTTAGCGAACCTGTACGTGAGCTTATGCGATGGTGCGACGTCGTCCGTCGTGCGTCAGTGCGTCGTCTGTACGTTAACCCATACTATCTCGAAAACGGTAGGAGCTAGCATCACCAAACTTTATGCAAAAAATCAATCATCTAAAAACTCTGTCGGATTTTGTTAATTTTTTGGCTATCTGCATTTACTTAGATTTTATAGGGAAAATGTTTAAAACCGTTTAAAAATCTTCTTCTCCAAAACCTTCCAGCCTAAAATTGTCCAATATTTCACAGAAAGGATCCCTGGAACAATCACTCTCAAGTTTGTTCAAACGCTTCCAGTTCGGTGATTTTTGGCCGAGTTACAGGAAGTTGAACTCAATCATCTGTTCAAGAAAGCATATTAAAATTTCAATCTAAGAAACGGCTAGAGCTATCAACACAAAATTTTATGCCAATGGTGGTCACATAAGTCATATCTGAAATTGAGGTATTGGTGGCCCCACCTGCATCGGCCTTTTTTTGTACGGGGTATTCAGTGCCTGAAACACACTGAGGGCTACAAAAAGCTTCTTCTCTGAAATCATATAGCCAAATTGTTTAATATCGCACAGAAATGATCCTAGGGTAGTGCTTTCTGAAGTTTATTCAAATGGTCTCTGTTCAGTGATTTTGGCTGAGTTATGGGAAGCTGAATTTAGTCATATGTCTTAACAGCCCATTTTAGCTCAGTGGCTACAAAGATCTTCTTCTCAAAAACCACTGGGCCAAATTCTTAAATTTCACACATTAATTATCTTCAGATGTTGATAAATCAGGTTTGTTCACATGGTTTTGGTTCAGTGCTTCTTGGCTGAATTACGGGAAGCTGAACTTGGCCAGTTTGCGGTATCTTCCTATATGAGTTATAGACCTGCAAAACGTTTTTCGACTTACGCCACTGAAGCCAATTTGTTTAATATTTTACAAGAATTCCCCACCATAATTCTTATAATAATTTTTTTTAATGGTTCCACATGAATGATTTTGGCTGAATTATTGAAATTGAATCGAGTCATTTTACCATATATGTTTGCTGTGTGATGCTGTTACATCTAGCCTGGCACCAGTTTATCAGCATCTATAACATCATGCCACTAGACATTTAGATTTCAGGTTATCTGCGGTAAATATTGAAAAGAATGTTTTTAAAAGCTTTAAAAAAATAGATTTATTATTTAAATTATTCATCATACCAGGCAATGTTACAATCGTGGATATTCAGCTCTCTGTGGCTATATAAAGACGGCTGTACATGGATTATAAATGATTGGTATCCATACTCAATTCAAGAATTTGCCATCAATGAAATGTATCTGTATTATAATTTTGCATTCAGTATGCATCTGTAATATTTTTGCATTTTTTCCTGATTTATTATTTTTTTTTACAAAATGTTAGCTGAAAAGCATTTTGTACTGGGAAAATTTATTTCAAAGTTATCTCAAGAAGCGACCACTAGTGTGTTCAGATGGAAGCACTTGGTTTACCATTGGCAGATTGCCAGTGCCTTGATGTTGGCCATTAGCCAAGATGATGTCAGCTCTATAAAAAGTTTTTGCACAGTGCCAGGATTTGAAGAAGTGCAGCCAGGTATAGGTCAAGAGATCACTCAGTGCAGTAGCTGAATTCTATTTATAGCTTTTGCAGACTACCCAATGCATCAAAAATTCAGTCTGGATCTATTTATAGCTTTGGCAGACTGCCATCTGTGTCAGATTATGCAACAGGTCAAGAGTCACTAAGTGTAGTAGATTGAGCAAGCAATTTGTCACGGTTCATTCCGGGCAACTGCCTTACTCACCTAAGCCTGGTCAGCCCAATTCATCAAACTCAAGGGTAGTTAGATGTGTTGGCCTGATATTTTGACCTGTCTGAGCGTTGTATAAAAGACTGGTGGTGCCAGTTACAATCATTTTTGTGTTGTGTGCACCCATGCCAGAATTTCAGCAGTGATGTTTGTGTAATTGTTTATTGTTCAAAGTGTTTAGTGCTTGCATTGTTCATATACATGTTACACGTGTTCTTGAAAAGTAATGGTCTAGCATTGAAGCATTATACCTGGTGTTATACCATTGCACAGGTTCGCATTAGGCCTTATTTTTAAAGGTTTCAATTCAATTTTAAGACCTGGTATCTGTCCTCTTTCCGTACGCTGTCGTGATTTGATTACACCAGGATATAGGCTCCCATTGGTCTGATACTTTACCCTTCGCCAGAAAGGGTGTTAATAGACCAACGAGAGCGGGTGTCGCGTGTTTGGAATTTTGGCTGAAACAATGCAATATCAGTGGTCATATTGCAATTCTTTGCTCTGTGCGCACCATGGTGTTCCTACCCAGAGAATCTTGCCATAAAAGCAGCGGTTACATGAAAGGATATATAGGACGACTGCAGTGTATAACCGCTTACTTTTTCCGAAGGCGAGGACATTATACTTCCTCATTTGAGCCCATCCCCTCCCTCTTTATTTCTAAAATTCTGAATCCGCCCCTTTGTTCTGATTTTTTTTTTCACATCTGCACTCTGTTACTTTGTTTTACTAAATATTCTTCTGTCATGGTTCTAGACCGCGGATACTACTCCACAGGGATCAATATAGGCGGCCATAGTACACCAGTGCTAATGGCGGCTGAAAACATCTTTAAAAGACCACGTTTATATTTTATCGCTTAGGCTTTGTCTGCGTGGTATTGATTATACTGTCAGGGTACTTTGGCCCTTCTCAAGTGGCCTGTGTGAGTGGTTTTATCCATTTTCTGAATGCAAGAGTTTTCTATGCTCATTTTGTCGATTTTCACAAAGTTTACCTAATTGGACTTTTTGGTGGAAACGACCAAAATATAAGGGAAATTGGACCAGTTAATGGCCGATCTAACTTGTTATATGAACTTTTACGAGTTCTAGGTTTTTAGCATCACTTTCAGCAAACTGGTATCTTATCCAAGGGGCAGATACACGTATACGCTTTTTTCCTCCGCCAGGAGAGTATGCGAAAATTCCCGTTCGTGTGTGTGTGTAAGTTCACAACCGTCTTGAGCGGAACTATGAAATTTTCAGGGCATTTTGGGAATGGGCCAAGGAAGAATCGATTAGATTTTAGTGATCATCCAGTATCTTCTCCGGAATCTTGAGCGTCACCAAGGAATATTCACAAATGTACCGTCACCTAGGCACGAACGAACTTGGAATATGGGTATAAAAAGTGAATTCACAGAAGGACCCGTCTCATCATAGCGGCCCGGAAACATGCCCAGCACTTTGGAGTGGCGGTGTTCACATTATTCGCAGAGTGTTTTTTAAACATGTGCTCCAATGGCAGAGGCATGTATTCATTGAGATGCAGATTACTAGTTATTAGTCTTAACGGAGGATATAGGTCACAGTGACCTATTTTCAGGTTTCCAAGGAGATTTTTTATGGATCTCCCTAGATTTTTAGTTATAGGCTTCTAGGGTCAGCGGTTACGATTTGTGCCCTGCTAACGGACGACCGGACGGCCAGACAAAGCGCCATACCTATACCTCAGTTGACTTATAGTCAGCTGGGCTAAAAAATAATACAGTTTGCTTATCTACCAAGATAACATGAGATATATCAAATGTGTTTATACTTGTGGATTTACATTACTATTCAGAATATATCACCATCTCATGAGATACGAAGCGTGTGCTGTAGCCGTATAGCCCAAAGAATAGTAAGTGCCTGTGAACTGATAAAAAAAGTGACACATGATCAATGACCATTTTCACCACAGGGAAATGTACAAAATGTCAATCTTTATGATATCAAACCTAACCTACTACCCCTCTTATCTATAAGTGGACTGACCCATTAATAGGCTTCCCCTTTGGTAAAGGCAGAGGGCCCTTCCCTTGTTCACTGGTGCCTAAAAGCTCCATGGAGACGTGGGCCCCGCAGCCCACGTCTGGGACGTCAGTTGCTGAAGTAATTTAAATCAAGAAATCTTGCCTGTATCTTGTTGGGTAAGATTTTTTTCCCAAAGACATATTACATGAACATGGATGTTTTGTGGTAAGGACTTTGCGGAATATGTACTATTTTGTAAACAAACACATGTGAAAAGTAAAGAGGTGTTTCCTTGAAATGTAATAAATTTTTATTTTGAAGTTTGACAGTCCCGGTCATCCGACAGTGCCCAAACAGAAGAGGTTACTTGTAATTGTAGACCTCTGGCGGAAGAGTGCTATGACATATCGTCGACCGACTCAGAAAGTGGAACTGTAACCCGAAGGTGGAAGCACAAATGTGACCACACTCTGGGACCACACCTGGGCACGTGTCTCCTCTCCTTCCGGCCTGGGCGCTTTTTGTCAAGATCCTGCCACCGCTTTTCCTCAAACGATTGGTCTCTTATGTGGACAGCCACCCATTCTGGTATGTCGTATGGGCCTCTCACACACTGACAGGTATGCCACAGGTACCCAGGATGCTTTTAAGTAGTCTTCAAAGCGTTTGAATGTTCCTTGTGCCACAAGCCAGCTAGGAGATAGCGACAGCCTGTCACCCCAAACGTCGATTTTTGCTGAACTGAAGACGATGGCCCTATCAGTTTATTTCCGAAGGCCTGATTATCATGATGTCATGGCTAGCAATAGGGCTGGGTATCGGTCCGCCTCTTCCGATACAATACGTATTGCGATACAGTTAATTCGATACCGATACGTATTGACGATACGTAAATTTTTCTTTCCATTTCTAAATAAAGGCTTTGTTTCTTGTTTATTTATATATATATATATATATATATATATATATATTTGTATTTTAACATACAACAAATTTACTATGCCATGCACTTAAGCAGCTTCAGCTTGATATTATATAGATAATCAGACCAGTTGATTCTAATTATCAAAATCTATCTAATCAAGACTACCAAAATCCGGATCTTCTTTGTGCCTTTAGCTCCCCCCCCCCCCCCCCCCCCCCCGTGCACGAACACTTTTTTATTGCGTTTGGTGGGGAAGATCATAGGCTGTGTTTTTATGTCATGTAATTACAGTTTTGTATATTTCTGTGAATATGAATCCCATTAGTCACTCTCCTGTTTGTACAGGATTTGTCCCCAGGCTTTAACTATTTATTTGACATCTGATGTCCAACGCGGGAGTTCAGAGTAACCTATGACTTGCTGCGTGAAGATTTTCAAAGTAATTCATAATCTAAGTCCAGTGTATCTTAAATAGTACTTCACTACACCTTTTTCTGGCCGTGTCACCAGACTAGCTTGCTATGGACAGGCAGTGCTGGTAACAAATAGTGTTACGTATGGAACCCTCTCGCTAAAACATTTTGGTACTATGCTATGGAATTCTCTTCTGATAGACTATAAAAATGCAGAGTCCTTTAGAGCATTCATAATAAAGTTATCGTACTGTAAAGGGGCATCCTGCGGTTGTTTTCTGTGTAATACTTAATATCACTTTGTAAAAAATGACATTCTCTTTGGGCCGTATGCCATTTCCAATTTGTTTTGTCACTTCATGCCTTATTGTGATTTTTTTTTCAATATGAATTGGTCACTGTTATTTATAAGGACTATAAATCAAATGTTATTCGCATTATACAACTTTATGCTTAACTTTGATCCTTAAATTGATCAGACTTGTGATACTTATTTTTATGTTAGTTAATGTATTTTTATTATTTTTTAAAAATATTTTTAATTATTTAATTTTAATTTATGTATGATAAGAGTGTGGTCGGTCATAATAGCCTATGGTTAATGTTGTCTTTGTTTGTAAAAACCGACATAAAATAAAATATTTGTATTATATCGAATTGTCAGTTATCGCTCACATGTGCCTGCTTGTCATGAAAGTACTGATGTGCATGCATATATACATTTATTAACAAGTCTTAAAAGCCAAAGCAACAAATATACAGTGCATTTAAATTTATAAATCGTCATGGTTATATTTAAAGTTAGAGTTATATCCCTATGCATTAGCAATCAATTGATACGACCAATACGGCATGCAACGCATTTCGATTATCGTATCGAAGTCGTGTATCGATTCGCATCGATATATCGATATATTGATACAGCCCTAGCTAGCAAGGAGAAGGATATCATCGTCGCAAGTTGCAGGTCTTCTAGTGATGAAGTGGAGGCCTAACCATCCGAGTTCGAATGGAAGTCCAAGCTGCACAATCCAGAGTCCAAGCTGCACGATCCAGAGTCCAGGCCCTTTAGAGTTCGAGTCCAAGTCCGACTTCTTCAAGCCCGAGTCATCTGCAGCCAGAGTTCGAGTCCAATAAAAATAACTTTATAAAATAACTTTAAAATGGAATTTTGCGATTACAATAATGTTTGTTCACACATGCTTACACACTTAAAGGTTTAAGTACATTAAGCTCTGATACAGACCTAAAATTTGGTGTATACAGTCTTTGTTGTAAGATTATGTATAGTAGTTCGCGCATGTATATACTTGTTTTTATATATGGTATGTGTCAGAGCTTTCCTTCTGCTGGACTTGAGATGGACTCAGCCTGATTTCTTGAGTGGTTGCCTCTGTGTCAGAGTTCAAGTCAGAGTCCAGGACGCGTCCTCCATCACTGTCTACCATCACTACCACAGGTCTAACCCACCGCAAGATGGCGGGCAAGTTGGCTCTGCGTTGCTCTCCTGTGTTGGAGATGTTGTCCTCCCACGATATGTCCATAGTCTTCAACAGATGGAAGTGATCACGAGTCTCCAGAACTTTGCTTTCTGTATGGCGTCCAAGTCTCATAGACAATGTCCTTGATTGGTGGGAAAGAGATACAAGGAATAAGCGGTTTTCTCTTTTAGGGACCTGATCTGCAAATTTGCCTTATTCATTGTGTACTCCTAAGTGTAACGCCGATAGTGTGCTTCTAGTAAATTAGCATCCTTCCGCCAGAGGTCGTTTTCACTCGAAATGAACTTCTTCCTTGTAGGCACAGTGGGGCGGCCAGGACTACTCGTCTCAACCGACGAACTTTAAATTCATAATTTAAAACATTTCTAGGAAACATCTTCTGTTTACATTTCACATGCTTATGCTTACAGCAGATTACTTATACTGTGAAGTCCATACCACAAAAACACTATTTTTTATGTGATTTATCTTGAAACAATTCTAATCTAACACATCCGAACGGAAAACATTACCCTCTTCACGACATTCATACCTTCGCCGGTGGTGTATGTGGGGGCCCCAGTGCATTGTGGGGATCAGATTGTAACGCCCATGAACCCTAAACGGCAGCGTCTTTCTCTTTTGAGTGTGAGTTAGCGCAGTGTAAAAATTGGGCGTCTGGAATGTTTACAACAATTCAATTTGTTATAATTTTTTATTTGAATCATTTTACAACAAGCCTTTCAAATAAATCATTCTCTTGAATTCTTTTATGACAAATTACAATGATCTGACAAAGGCATAAACTGATATGTAACTATGATAGCCACATATAACCTAAGGCTCTACCATTCATCATCATACCCATGCCTAACATAGAAACATTTGCGTTGTAAATCAAAATTAAAAAAAAAAAAAAAAAAATCAGCATCTCGACACTCTATTGTCACAAATATTCATTTGGATGCTCTATTGTCCCAATTATTCATGTGGACACTATTGTCCCAATTATTCATGTGGCAAAGAGTCAATATTTTGTTCCTCATGTTCGCCTCTATAAGCATCCATCCAGTCTGTGACATGTCATACTTTTACCCTTTTGCATTGATATCCACCAGTTGACCCCCTGGTGCATTTATATTCATGTACTCGCGTTAGAAATCACTAACTTTCATCACTGTGGCAATACTGATATAAGTGGATAATATATGTAAATATATGCTAATATTATATCCCAACATTATGGTTTATAACTACAGAGCATGTGGTTCCCATTAGTTTAAAATAATGTAAAGACTGATGCAGCCTTTAATATGTTTTATTCTACACTAAACTGCATTGTGCTTAAATATGGTTTCACTCATGAATTCTTACTTCGTTTGCTCAATACAATATACTATGCAGAAATGGCCAGACCAGCAGAGATAAACCAATACAGGAGTACAATAGCACCTAACGATATTTAATAAAAACAATAAAATAAAATAGAAAATCAGCAACTTCAAACATATTTTGGCAATGACTGCTTGCATTTTGGTAAAAGAATGTTCCTGGAGAGAATACAAGGGATGGAGCTTGATAATGAAAGGCTTGAAAAAATAACCAGAGAAGGTAGATGGCACCTATAACTGTTATATAATATACATACAACAGTATCACAAGTGATGGTTATTAATGCTCAGAATTAAATGATCAATCTATTTAATTATTGTAAGACAACCGATGATTGATTATTAATTGACTATTCCATGTACCTGTTCTTGTTGTAACTATATCAATATTTCAAGTAAAGACTTGATAAATCCTGATGTTAAAGTTCTGAGAACTATGGTTTGTCACTACTTTGTGTCAGGCTTTCCTTATGTTTCTGACAGACTGAACAAAGTTTTCCCCCTAAACATAGGACTTTTAGGCATGTGTGAATATGATAAGATATGGCAATGCAAGATCATTCATCAGATTGTCTGCATAAACTGACCAATTATCGGTAGTTATTGAACATGTCTGCATAAACTGACCAATTATCGGTAGTTATTGAACAATGGAACAGTATGGAATGGATGATCAAATGTGACAGAGCAGTGTTACAAATATAGATATCAAAAAGTCATTCATATTTCCTACTCTTCCCTCAACTCCAGATGTAGAACACAATATTGATAACATCTTTTTCTTCTGTTCATGGTTTGATTTCGAATAATAAATGCAGCACACCAGGTCTTCCAGTGTGACCTAGCTTTCCATCATAAAAAGTGCCCATTCTTTTACTAGGAACATAAGGTATAAAATATTCTACTCTTTCTTGTCAATACAACAGACCAAAAAAACTCAGTGTCAATCATCACCAACAGGGTGTAACTAGTGTTGTTTGAAAGGTTTGTATATGCTAATATAAACCAAAACTGGCCCTTTGTGGGAAGACAATACTGCAAAAGTACAGGAATATAAAGCAATATGGTCATGTACTAACAAAAAAAACAAGTGGGAAAACTAGTTCATTTAATGGGTGGTCTAGCAAACTCAGGGTGAGGCTATAAATAGACATGCAGCCAGAAAATGGGGATCTACTGTAATGGTGCAAGATTACTGAGCTGGTGCACTGGGGTGTGCAGATTCCTAAATCATGGAGTACAAGACCAGCTTTGACAGGTAGGAATCTGTGAACATTCATGAACATGCTCTACCTCAGCAGAGGAGTTACCCTAAGTTACACCAACCTGAACATTGATCATATGTATACATACACTATACATATCCCTACCTGCACACAATACTAATCAATATACACTCAGCTTATTCTTTGTTCTGTACAAGTTAATCATTTGCTTTACAATTAAAACAAAATGCTGCTGTGCAGTGTGGATGAGTCCATCCTGAGATAGACGTCCAAATACAGCTCTGTACAAAAGCTGTCACATGTACAACATTCAATCTGTCTTCTGTACACCTAAACCTCTGAAATGAAAGAAAACACTAATTAACAGGAATACCGCAATATGCATTATACATGGAAATCCCTCAAGTGATCAAGGCATCACCAATGTCTGGTGACCTCTGACCTTATTAAACATGCATAGATTTTTCTGGAAATGGAACTTCAGCGAGTTATTATGTTGATTGTATTTCTCTTGAGCTTTATCAGAATCAATCATATTCCTGGTAAGTTATCACAGAGCCATTAAAAAGTAGCCTAGTGACCTTATCAAGTATGCGTGGATTTTGCCCGTAATGAAACTCAGGTGAGATAATCTATTGGTAAGTGGTTATGGTGAGTTTAGTCAAAAGTTAATGGACGTACAGATGGACGGACTGTGGGTATATCATAATATGTCCCATTATAGACAGGTGTATATAAACCTATTGCCTGTCTATGGACCTTGGCTGAGTGAACCAATATTTTGATAAATTATTTAGCACTTATGATTTAGGCCCACAAATATGTGTCAAACCAATTCAAACTTGGGTGTTGTAACCTGCTTACTCTTTTGTAACACATAATTAACTGCTAATTCCTGTATCTAGAATCATTTTCATTGATAAACGTATACATCATAGGGGTAAAACAATGAAAATAGCATACAATTCCTTTATACTAATTATATACCCATAATTTCGACATTTGGCCTGTAACTTTAAGGATTTAAGTTTTACATTAAATAGCTGCCCCCATGAGCATTGTCAATAAACTGGGAGGAATAAGCCTGTTAGGGTTCAATAATGGTGTGGGGAAGCAATAATAAGTACTCTGAGGACAGCATCCATGCAGAAATCTGTGTGGAGAGTTTGGGGGTCTGGGGAAGTGTATTAGCAAAGTATGTCCAAATCATCCAATTATAATTGGATGACATACACTTCTAAATTTTAAATGTTTTGCTGTTGGAGTTAACTACCTCCATGATCCATTTTTTAATGCTAGCTTAACTCCATGTATATGTTCATCGGCAGAATTCCATTTTGGTTTCAAACTACTGCCAGGGCAGTATCACACGCTTCCTCTCAGTTTATATTCTAGTGTTAACCAAACCAGCAGACTACTGCACATGTGGGCCCTGGGTGAGTTACTGTCCCAACTGCTGGTTCATACTACTGAGGAACCACGAAAGGCGCACCCTTTTTGTAACTCACAAAAACAGCCATTTGGCACGACCTTCCCAATATGCTTGCAGAGCGCTCACCCTGGGTGGGGGCCTACCATGAAAATCTCATGGCCGTGGCTTGGATTTGAACTCACCTTTTCCCTGTTTTGAGTCCTTTGCCTTACCCCTGAGCCACCGAAGATGGTTCTACTTACACATTTATCTCACATGAGAATTATATCATACACTCACATTGTTGCTTTGGACTAGGAAAGACGTATCTTCTTTGGTGCACCTTCATCACTATTTACGATTCCGTCAACAGCTGCCACAGGTGCTGCCCCCTGGAGGAGGGATGAGTTTGACGCTGCTCCAAACAATGCTAGAAGGAATGCTACCCCATATCCTGTGGCTCTTTCACCCTGGAAAAATGATTAAAAAATGTTAAGAAGCATTTTAACAGAAGCATTTTACTAAAATGTGGCCCCACTGTTGCAAGATGCAGTTATTTAAGTAAAATATACATGGTTGTTCATAGAAATATCATTATTTTATAAATACTTCTTTGGTGATAAGATGGTGATTTCTCAACAGAATAACCTCTAATTTTCTAAATAATCAATCACTTTAATGGAGCTGATAACTGATTCTGATATTTATTAATAATAGTAGGGTTTATAGTGGTTGCCCCTTTTTCATAAGGTTTTCATATTTGCAGTTTTTGTGATAGGGGTCTTATAAGAAAAATAAAGCCTTCGAGAATATGAGGACCCAAGTTGAAAGACTGATATAATGAATAAAAATATTAGATCTTATTGCAAGTTTAAATGATATCAGATCTTTCAAATGATCTGCCATTAATTAATAATAATTTTCACTAGGTCAATGGTCCCTTGGGTCTCAATGTAATTATTAAGATTTTGCACACTTATTTTTTTACAAGTAATAAATATTATAATGGTTATACTCTGGAACCCTCATGTAAAAAATGAAAAAGATAAAATTGCAAAATTTTAACCTCGCAAACAAAAAGCCAACCACAGTATGTAAGGTCAGGTCATACTTCAACTAGCAAATTTGTAGAATTTATGTCCCCCGCTTCCGCCCCTTATTATTTTAGCTTGTCTTCTCAATATGTTTAAGTTTATTTGTCCCCTGAAGATTTCTCCACGTGTCATAATTTGTTGTGAATCTGGAACAAGAGGGAAATTTTGTTTTGTTTTGGAGTTGGTTATAATAAATTTTACAGACAGACACTCCAACACTAATCCCAACCAAGTTATGCATGAGAAGAATCAATGACCCTAATTTGAATGAAATCAGATAATATATAGGAATGTTATCACATGGAAACAAAAACCTGACAGACACACAGACAGATAGACAGACAGACAGACAAACCAAAATCAATGTCCCCTGTTCTGAGGAAGCGGGGGACAATAAGAATACTTCTTTTATGATACATACTGAGTGAACAGGGTAGGCCATGTCCACATGGAGCCATACACCAGGGAAGTCAAAGCCTATTTGAGCTCCTATAAACAAGGCTGCACATGACACCTGGGCATTGCTTCTGTCCTGAAAATAAAGAAGAAAAACTCATTAAAACTATGATAACTTCAGCAGATCCTCATTAAAACTATGGTAACTTAAGCTGATCCTCATTAAAACTATGATAACTTCAGCAGATCCTCATTAAAACTATGATTACTTCAGCAGATCCTCATTAAAACTATGATTACTTCAGCAGATACTTGTTAAAACTATGATTACTTCATCAGACACTCATTAAAACTACTATTTCTTCAGCAGAGCCCTGTTCTTTTACAGGTGGTTGTGGTGTATATATAGCCTTTGCTATGATATTGTGCAATGTGCTTGTCGCACTAATGACGATCATTCTAAGAACATATCATATAAATCAACCATAAAACTAATTGTGCGAACAAATCAAACTGCAAAACAAGTCACTACCCATCTTGGAACACTGGGATACCACAAAGAATCAAACTTAACTTTATTTCTATGGACCCCAATAGATGTCAGCATTCACATTTTTTTCATATATAAGAAAACAGTTTATCCTTTAATGAAATCAATCAGATTATTTTAAACTTGACAATTATTTTTTAAAATCTATTATAAATTCTATTTGCAAGAGTACTCTGCGATCTTGACAGATTTCAAAATCAAGAAAATAACATTTACCGCTACAGAGTTTTTCATGTCTGCCACTGCGCTGGCAAATTCATTGAAAAGTAGTTCTGGACAATAAGGCATCGGATGGACGAGGTCTCCTGATGAGCGGCCCGCAGATGTACTGTAACCTTCCCATGTCTCATCGTTACTCACAACAGCACCAAAGTATCGGCCTGAAATTATGCAAAATTATGCAAATGAAAATATTAGGATGCATTCACACTTACAAATTTATCAAAGCTCACAACTAGACAACAACAACAACATGTCAAAAATATCCCAAACCTGGTGAGATTAATATACTGTGGTTGCCTTTTTGTTTGTGAGGGTTTTGAATCAATAGAAATCATTGTGAAAATAAATTCATTTGATTAAGATGGACCATTTATACAGCTGAATATTGTTTCATACTGTGACATCCTTGATATATCATGCACCTTATCTATGAATGCAGTGTGGCTAGACAAAAATCTGATATTATAAATAATACAATATCTTTTATATATGACGTCTGGCGTGTTATGACGTTTCTTGCTCATAACATTTACAACACCTGCCATATGAGAACATACCTTATGCTAATTCTATACTACATCATCATATCTATTCCCTTTTTTGTTCACCTGATTGACGGTTTATCTATATGATAAGCAATATCCCTTATACCTCCAAAAGTCTACATATAAAAAGGCTTGCACACTCTCTTTAATAAAGTCACATTTCTGTGAATTGCGTCTTGCTGCCCCTACCTGTAGCAATGCCTTGGGCACCAGTTAGTGTTGCCATGTCCAGGATTAGATCAGCTTTCAGCTTCTTACTGGCATAAGCTACCTTAAAAACAGATTATGAATATACACAATTTAATGATGTCAGTGGGGAGAATCATGAATCGATTGTAGGCATGTAAAGTCTAAATCCATATATCTTGTGGGGTTATAAATATTCAGAAAAAAATCCCTGTTATACATTATTATTTATAAATTTCCCATTAAATATCAGAAAGAAACAAGGGACCTATGGGTCACGGCGCTCAGCTGTTATATATGATAAAAAAAATATGATTCAGAAATGAGGCACATGCTTGTTTTGTGTGGAAATAAATATAAGCTGTATTATTAGTTGTGGGTGTTTAGCTTATGTATGATTTTGATAGTATCTTTGGAGACAGGGAAGAGGATTGATTTCATTTATTTTTTAACAAATGGAGTGCTATTGTCACACAGATTTTGACTTGGCCATATAACTTATAAGCAGAACATATAATATAAGAGTTTAACTATTTATTAAAATTATTACAAATTGTCTCAAATGTAATTTTTATTAAAAATAATAAGAGAATCGTATGATTTTTTAAAATAAAATACAACTGAAATGATTATTAAAATAATATCAAAGAATATATTCATGAATGCATTCATGAATACATTTTGAAAGTATTTGCACTGGTATTTATATACTTTCATTTTTACCTGAATTCCCTTTCTTATGCAAGAAATTTTATAATTGAGTACATATTCATATTCGTATTCAAATACATTTGCAAAATATTCTCACCATGTCTGGTTTTTATTCAGTTTTCACCAAACAATGATGTTGAGAATCCAGAATTTACAAAATTCACACATTTAAATAATGATCATAAGTACCTGGTTTTATGGATTTTATTCATATTAAAAATATAAATGTAATATATTCATTTTGGACTAATTCACATCAATGTAAACACTAGACACAGCAGGAATCTAGATTAATATTATCAACTGCATCTTTGTCTATCATTAATATCCTTCATATGATCCCTAATGATAAGTAATGAATAATATGATTTATTTTTTTATTATTATAATTGAACTGAAAAATACCTTAGGTGACTGCATGGTGTTATTTGGAATATGTGACATTCTATTAATCGATACAAGATTCTTATATCATCAGTAACTGCAAGTTATTTTCCTGTTATTATCAACTAACAAATTCCTTTTCCATTTTCTTTTATTTGTTATTAAAAACCAATAAAAATTTATTTATTTATTGTTTATTGTTATGTTGTTAGTTAAAACTACTAGATGAGTTGGGTTAGACACCTGGATCAACTGTGGTTTAAGCTGCCTGGCTGTCCCAGTGTATGCCTCGCGTCAAGCGTGCATAATTTGATGAAAGGTCAACAAGGTCAACAAAGTGGTGACTCAAGAGGGGCTGGAGAGAGCCAAAGTCTGACAGGGTCTCATAAAAAACATTAATAAAAGCTACAATATTTGGCAAATTTCTTTCAGCTTTCTAAACTAAAAAGCTGAAATCCTTATGTGTGCATGATATGAAAATTATATCAACAGTGCTCACGGGAAACAAACGTGCCATGGTCACAGTTGGGCAAAATTTAAGGTACTAATTTTATATTTATGCTAATAACTTATAAAATTTGAAAAATTCAGAACTAATTTTGGGTATTCAATTGAATCTTGATTAAATAATGTTACATCCCTGACGAAAAAATCTCTAGCTTCAGCAATGCCCTTGTTAAGGGAGTAAATATATTTCTTGATTTTTTAAAAAAGTGCATTATGTTTGGGCCCATAACTTAAAACAATTACGCAATACTGACATCATTCTGGCATGTGCATAGAGAATGAAAAATATGTATATTATTTATGATTAAAGTCAGATCAGTGGTTTTGATATTAGGCAGTCTTAAAGTGTAACAATGGGTTTTTAATGGAAAAATGAAGTTTTTCATTAATATCTCGAAGGTATTAAGTCCTAGTGACCAAATTCTTGGCATGGTAGAGGATTTTGGAGACATCTAACTGTATGCCGAATTTAAGAAACTTGGAGCTGAAGCTGGGGAGCTGAGCTCTTGCAAACTGCATAACACTAGCTTGATGTTAACAATATGTTACATTGTGCTTGAAAACTTGATTAAAATCTACAGTTTTTGATCAACTGGTTTCAAATTTTTGGTGTTAACAGTTGAAATGCTAACAAAAACATGCTGTGAAAATTAAGTCCACAGTACTTACAATAAAAAAAACGTGCCATGGTCAAAGTTGGGCAAAATTTAAGGTACCAATTTTTTATTTTTGCTAATATTTTAAAAAATTTAAAAGATTTTCATCTAATTTTGGGTATACAATTTAATTTTGATTAATTAAAGTTATATTACTGGAAAAAAGGTCCATAGCTTTAACCTTTTTATGTGTTAAGTGATCAAATATCTTTCCTGATTTTTTACAAAATGCATCATGTTTGGGCCAATAACTTTTTTAAATTAAATAATACAGACATAATTTCTGGCATGTATATAGGAACTATATAGAGGACTATTTATGGTAAATATGAGGAAAAACAGATAAGTGGTTTTGATATTAGGCAGTCCTGAAGTGTGAAAATAGGTTTTAAATAAAAAATTGATGTTTTTCCTTAATTTCTCAAAGGAACGAAGTTGCAAAGACCCAGTTTTTGGCTTGAGATCTTGGGGACATCTAACATTATGCCGAATTTTGGATTCCTAGGTCTGGACTAATACCTTTATTTCACATTCAAGGGAATAATACATTTAAGTTTATATATTATTTAAGCATATCCACTTTTTCTATTAAAATAGTTTTTATCTGATTAATTTTTTTTATTTACAAGTTTTATAAATTTGTATTAAAAAAACACTGAAAATATAAGTTAAAATATTAGAATTCTTAGTTGCAATCATTATACATTCAGAGTGTAGCTCGTATTGGGTCATATTATGCATACACATATATTTTTATTATTTTTAAATCACAAATTTTTAAACTGAATTTAAAAGAAAATAATGCCACAACATGGCATCTGCAAGATTATTCCTTGAATCACTATTAAAAAGTTTTGCACATTGGAGTTTTCAGTACATGCTTAATCTTATTCACCAAAATAAAATAAGATTCTGTAAATTTGGTAAAATAAAAACATCTTTTCAAATAAAGTATACACACTGTTGGTTGAATGAGGGACAAACAATATCATTATGCTAATTACAATCTAAGCTTTAATTTATTTCTGGAATTAATAGTCAATTTCACATCTTGTGAAGTATTTACTCTTCTCAAGGAAGGAATTACTTATCTGATGAACATCCACACTTTCATAGCAATACACCACTTTGTGGACACAATTAAATGTGCACTTTAATCATTTTAACCCTGGTGGTAAATACAAAATCTAAAATGTAGCATAGCCAAGAATAAAATGAAATACAGAAATTTATAACATTCATCTAGTTAATGCATCATTTGGGGGGGGGGGGGGGTGTGCAGGGCAGAGAAGAAGCCTGCTAGTAGTGGCCCAGCTAAGCCAAGACAAGCTGCCTGGGGTGGGTTACATAATGCAAGTGAAGGCTTTACTACTAGGTGGGCTAGATGTAAACAACACTTGACATGGTGTATGAAAACTTGAATAAAAGCTACCAATTTCAATCTATCTTTGAAATTTCAGATTTTAAAAGATTAAATCCTTATGTATATATGCTGTGAAAATTAAATCAACAGTGCTTACAGAAAAAAAACATGCCATTGCCAAAGTTGGACAAATTTTAGGGTATTGATTTTTTATTTAAGCTAATAACTTGAAAAATTTGCAAAATTCAGATCTAATTTTGGGTAAACAATCGAATCTTGATTAAATAAAGTTATGACAAAAAGTCTCCAGCTTCAGCAATTCTCATCTAAGGTGAGTAAATATATTTCTTGATTTTTAAAAAAGTGCATTATGTTTAGGCCCATAACTTAAAAAAAATACACAATACTGACATCATTTCTGGCATGTGCATAGCGAATGTATAGAAAAATATGTATATTATATATGATCAAAGTCAGATCAGTGGTTTTGATATGAGGCAGTCTTAAAGTGTAACAATGGGTTTTTAATGGGAAATGAAGTTTTTCATTGATATCTCGAAGGAATTAAGTCCTAGTGACCAAATTTTGGCATGGTAGGGGATTTTGGAGAAATCCAACTGTATGCCAAATTTACGGAACTTAGAGCTGAAGCTCGGGAGCTGAGCTCTAGCAAACTGCATAACACTAGCAATATGTGACATGGTGCTTGAAAACTTGAATAAAATCTACAGTTTTTGATCAACTGGTTTCAAATTTTTGGTGTTAACAGTTGAAATGCTAACAAAAACATGCTGTGAAAATTAAATCCACAGCAGTTACAGCAAAAAAACGTGCCATGGTCAAAGTTGGGCAAAATTTAAGGTATTTATAGACTTCATATCTGGCATGTACATAGGAACTATATAGAGGAATATTTATGGTAAAAATGAAGAAAACCAGATGAGTGGTTTTGATATTAGGCAGTCCTGAAGTGTGAAAATGGATTTCTAATAAAAAATTGAGGTTTTTCCTTAATATCTCAAAGGAACGAAGTCCTATTGACCCAATTTTTGGCATGGTAGGAGATTATGGGGACATCTAACTGTATGCCGAAATTCAGATTCGTAGGTCCAACGGTGTCGAAACATGCCAGTCTTACGGACGGACATCCAGACGGACAGACAGACAGATGGACGGACAGACAGACGGACAGACGATGGACAATGGACCATGACTATAGCTCAGATGACTTATAGTCAGCTGAGCTAAAAATTTAAAAGATTTTGATCTAATTTTGGGTATTCAATTTAATTTTGATTAATTTAAGTTATATTACTGGAAAAAAAGTCCATAGCTTTAACATGTTTTGTGTTAAGTGATCAAATTTCTTTAATATTTTTTTACAAAATGCATTATGTTTGGGCCCATAACTTTTTTAAATTATATAATACAGACATAATTTTTGGCATGTACATAGGAACTATATAGGGGAATATTTATGGTAAATATGAGGAAAAACAGATGAGTAGTTTTAATAGAAGGCAGTCCTGAAGTGTTAAAATAGGTTTTTAATAAAAAATTGAGGTTTTTCCTTAATTTCTCAAAGGAACGAAGTCGCAAAGACCCAGTTTTAGGCTTGGTAGATCTTGGGGACATCTAACTTAATGCCGATTCCTAGGTCTTACGGTTTCAAAATGTGCCACATCTACGGACGGACGGACAGACAGACAGACGGACGACGGACAATGGACCACGACTATAGCTCAGATGACTTATAGTCAGCTGAGATAAAAATAGGTGTACATGCTGAATTAGGTTTGAGACAATATATGTATGTATAAAATGTATGTGTAATATGTGTATGACTTATGTTAAATATTTTTAAAACTTTGTAGCTGCGAACAGTATTCTGTTATGATTTTATGACAGGTTATAACTTCCAGTTTATGCCTAGACCTGTGAATATAAAGCTTTGAATTACAATAAGGTCACCTGCGACCTCATTCAACAGAGATTGCCATTAACAGATCAAGGGCCTCTGCTTTAAAAAGAAAGCAAAATTATGTCAGACACTTTGGTTTTTGACTTACCCCATCTCCAAGCACCAGTCTCCCCTCAGCATCTGTATTGTTTATCTCAACCGTCCTTAAATGGAATGAAAGGGAATGTGACCTCACATTGAAGAATATGTTCAAAGACTGATCAATCTTCAAAAATGTAACTCTGTGCATGTGAAAATGACATTTTAATGTATGTAACTCTGAAAACTACAGGACTGAAAGTTAAAAGTCTTACAGGTATCAATAATTTTCAGTTATAAAATATTATATATTACATATTAAATATCCATGGGTGAGCATGGACATGGGGTCTAGATAAATTACAACTAACCATCATTCATGGATTATTGATTTAACCTTCAATAACTTTAAACACTTTGCCTTTCATGTTGCAATTAACATAATAATCTGATGGACAACTGCTGAAAAGTAGTTGTGTATATCATCACCAGGTGGCAATACCATCACCCTCCCTAACCTCTGACCTCTCCTGGTCAGCTCTGGACAGTCATTCTGACAACAGGCTTACAATACATACCTTCCAGAAAACATTGTAATGATGTCATCTGGTTTGACAGATTTTGGACCAACAGCATTCTCAGCCAGACAGAAAATTGCATGTAGGTTGTCCTTGAAACCCTGCATGTAAAATATGAAGGAATAACATCAGCTTGAATATTATTTTCAGTTTCTGGAAGATATTTGTAGGAGAATTTAGAAGATATATAAAACACCAGCAACCATGATATAACAGCCCCTGACTATTGGCAACATAAAAAAATCACTGTTAACCTGACAAAAATAAATTAATAAAAAAATGCTAATTAGTTCATCATTTTCCAGTGTCAAAAATAAGAGTGCATGCAGTTATTAAGGTTAGAAAAATATTAATTACAGTTAAACCTGTGTAATAAGACCATGATGGGACTGGCAAACATGGTCTCAATTTATGTGTGTATTATTAGAAAGGTCAGTTATAACCAATGTGAATACTCAAAGGTGACCGCTCAAGGGTGGTCTTAATAGATAGGCTGTCTTAACAGATGGGTGGTCTTCAAGACCAGTTCCACAGTAGTTGTGTATTTGTCCTCATGCATGCCACTTTTTGAAAGTAAAATTTGTATACTCTTTTTTAAATGTAGGACAGCCATCATGGGTATCCAAGAAAAGACAGTTCTAGTAAGATGCAGACATCCAAATGTATGTGCTCAGAAAAAATGTTCAGGTATCACACATGTATGGTTACAACAGACTAAACCGACCTGCTTGACTGCTGCATAAAATCCTCCCAAAATGGCTGCTGCCCCTCCACAGTCTCTCTTCATTCCAGGCATGGCTGTCTATAATGACAAAGGTGAATTGCAGGTTAAAACAAGGGACCTATGGGTCACGATGCTCAGCTGTTATATATGATAAAAAAATATTTTTTAGAAATGAGGCACATGCTGGTTTTGTGTGGTAATAAATATAAGCTGTATTATGAGTTGTATGTATGATTTTGATAGTATCTTTGGAGACAGGGAAGAGGATTGATTTCATTTATTTTATTAACAAATGGAGTGCTATTGTCACACAGATTTTGACTTGGCCATATAACTTATAAGCAGAACATATAATATAAGAGTTTAACTATTTATTAAAAAAATTACAAATATTGTCCCAAATATAATTTTTATTAAAAATAATAAGAGAATCATATGATTTTTTAAAATGAAATATAACTGATATGATAATTAAAATAATATTAAAGAATATATTCATGAATGCATTCATGAATACATTTTGAAAGTATTTGCACGAGTATTCATATACTTTCATTTTTACCTGAATTCCCATTCTTTATGCAAGAAATTTTATAATGGAGTACATAATCATATTCGTATTTAAATACAATTACAAAGTATTTGCACCATGTCTGGTATTTATTCAGTTTTCACCAAACAATGATTTTGAGAATCCAGAATATACAAAATTCACACATTTCAATAATGATCATAAGTACCTAGTTTTATGGCTTTTATTTATATTAAAAAATAACTGTAAAAAATTCATTTTGGACTAATTTCACATCAATGTACACACTAGACACAGTAGGAATCTAGATTAATATTATCAACTGCATCTTTGTCTATCATTAATTTCCTTCATATAATCCCTAATGATTAGTAATGAATAATATGATTTACTTCTTTATCATTAAAAATGAACTGAAAAATGCCATAGGTGACTGCATGGTGTTATTTGGAATATGTGACATTCTACCCATCGATACAAGATTGTTATATCATCAGTAACTGCAAGTTAATTTCCTGTTATTATAAACTAACAAATTCCTTTTCTATTTTTCTTTAATTTGTTATTAAAAACCAAGAAAAATTTATTAATTTATTGTTTATTGTTATGTTGTTGGTTAAAACTACTAGATGAGTTGGGTTGGACACCTGGATCAACTGTGGCTGGCCATAAGCTGCCTGGATTCTCGCCTCAAGCGTGCATAATTTGATGAAAGGTCAACAAGGTCAACATACAGGTGACTCAAGAGGGGCTGGAGAGAGCCAAAGTCTGACAGGGTCTCATAAAAAACATTAATAAAAGCTACAATATTTGGCCAATTTCTTTCAGCTTTCTAAACTAAAAAGCTGAAATCCTTATGTGTGCATGATATGAAAATTATATCAACAGTGCTCTCAGGAAACAAACGTGCCATGGTCACAGTTGGGCAAAATTTAAGGTACTAATTTTATATTTATACTAATAACTTATAAAATTTGAAAAATTCAGAACTAATTTTGGGTATTCAATTGAATCTTGATTAAATAATGTTACATCCCTGACAATAAAATCTCTAGCTTCAGCAATGCCCTTGTTAAGAGAGTAAATATATTTCTTGATTTTTTACTAAGTGCATTATGTTTGGGCCCATAACTTAAAAAAAATACACAATACTGACATCATTTTTGGCATGTGCATAGCGAATGTATAGAAAAATATGTATATTATATATGATCAAAGTCAGATCAGTGGTTTTGATATAAGGCAGTCTTAAAGTGTAACAATGAGTTTTTAATGGAAAATGAAGTTTTTCATTGATATCTCGAAGGAATTAAGTCCTAGTGACCAAATTCTTGGCATGGTAGGGGATTTTGGAGAAATCTAACTGTATGCCAAATTTAAGGAACTTAGAGCTGAAGCTCGGGAGCTGAGCTCTAGCAAACGGCATAACACTAGCAATATGTGACATGGTGCTTGAAAACTTGAATAAAATCTACAGTTTTTGATCAACTGGTTTCAAATTTTTGGTGTTAACAGTTGAAATGCTAACAAAAACATGCTGTGAAAATTACAATTAATTAGATACAGTGAAAACAATAACAATAACTGCATAACACTTGGTGGATTGCGTTTGCGGGGGGGGGGGGGGGTGATTGGGGTGGTGATATGAGAATAACTGTACACCTGTCACAGCAGGGGATCTCCCCCAGTGACTGTAACAAATCAGAAACCCTGGCATAGCTGACTTCCAGTGACCTGGAGTGGGACCCTGCATCTGTAATCAAAGCAAGTGACTACAGAAAAAAAATCAATAACTAGCTTAATTTTCAAGCTTTTATTTTCAAATTTCAGATTTAGACAAACTAAATATTTATGTTTACATGCTGTAAAAATTAAATCAATGGTGCTTACAGGAAAAAAACGTGCCATGGTCAAAGTTGGGCAAAATTTAAGGTACCAATTTTTTATTTTTGCTAATATTCTAAAAAATTTTAAAGATTTTGATCTAATTTTGGGTATACAATTTATTTTTGATTAATAAAAGTAATATTACTGGAAAAAAAGTGCTTAGCTTTAACAAGTTTTGTGTTAAGTGATAAAATTTCTTTCCTGATTATTTACAAAATGCATTATGTTTGGGCCCATAACTTTTTTAAATTATATAATACAGACCTAATTTCTGGCATGTACATAGGAATTATATAGAGGATTATTCATAGGAAATATGAGGAAAAACAGATGAGTGGTTTTGATATTAGGCAGTCCTGAAGTGTGAAAATAGGTTTTTAATAAAAAACTGAGGTTTTTCCTTAATTTCTCAAAGGAATGAAGTCGCAAAGACCCAGTTTTCAGCTTGGTAGGAGATCTTGGGGACACCTAACATTATGCTGAATTTTGGATTCCTAGGTCTTATGGTTTCAAAACGTGCCACATCTACGGACGGACGGACGGACGGACTGACGGACAGACGGACGGACGACGGACAATGGACCACGACTATAGCTCAGATGACTTATAGTCAGCTGAGCTAACTAGATAGAGTGGAACTCCACAATTATGAACACCTTGGGGACTGATCAAAGGGGTCATAATTTTGTGAAATTTTAAGTTACCTGGGTCATATATTCAGGACCAAGAAAAGTGGTCTTAATTATAGGGGGGGGGGGTTAGGAGGGGTCATAATTGTGGGGGGTCACAAGGTGGTGTAAAATGAAATCACCAAGCAACTGGGTGATAATTAGGGAATGGCTATGGAGTGTATGACTATGCGAATAAGGACAAGGTCAAAATAAATATGAGGTGTAAATCTGTGTCCTAAGACTAATATTGTGCCCAAATTTCAGCTTTTGAAAATCAGCAACACTCGAGAACTAGCGCAAAACAGAAAATGGAGGGAGGGAGGGAAGAAATATATTTGAAATCAATGGTTTTGCACTCGGGGAGGGGGGGGGGGGGACATCAGTAGGTCCACCAACAAAAATGTTAACCCAAATATGAAGATAGAAATAAACCCATCAACCCCTATATGCCTGCCCATTCTACAGGGGCAGGCTAAATTAAAGTTGGACAGTTAAGGAGATAACATGACAAAAGACCCAAAGAAGAAAGAAATTCAGGAAAAAAGTATGATTCTTATCACTCATACATATAATGCATATATATAATTCTAAAAGCATTGCATTATACTTTTCATATTGAAAAGTCTAGTTAACTGTGCACAGTGATGTTTGATCAAGGAGACCCATTAGTACATGTTCTCACCAACATGCCCAGAGGTTGTTCATCTTCAGATTTTTTTTTTATCTCAGTGCATCACTGCAGATTACAGTAAATGGACCTAAGTATTCTATAGACTCTTATAAAGCTCTTACGCTCACCTTTCCCTTGATGCTGAGTCCACCTGTATCGTAAACGATACCCTTGCCAACCCAAGCTACCGTCCTGCTGGCGCCCTCTGGTTTGTGACTTAGTACCACTAGTGCTGGTTCATTAATTGCTGCTTTGCCAACATTAAATATACCTGCCAAAAAAAATGAACAAATTTTAATATAAATACAAAGATATATACAAGTAAATATTTAGAATATGCATAAATTCATGCAGTAATTCTTTATGAGATTTTTAGCAATGACATCCTGGGCATTTAGTTCAATCCAAGAAAAGAGTAACACATGATACAAAGCAGCAACAAGAGCACTGCAAGAACACAAAATACGCCTGCCATATATGACCTCTGACCTCATTAAATATGCATGGATTATGGTGACAATTTAAATCAAGTGGGAAAACGTACTGGTAAATATTTATGAGTTTCAAGAAAATCCATCAGATTTTTATTAAGTCATCACAGCACCACCATATTCTGGTGACATCTGACCTCTTTGAATATGCATATATTATGTTTGGAATCAAAACTCAGATGAGACATTATACTGGTTAATATTATTGTTGAGTTTCATACAACCATCGGGTTATAGAGTTAGAGATAAAAACAAGTGTGCAGATAAATGGGTGTTTGCCGGGTAAGCTACCTTAATAATTGATTCAATAAAAAATCATGATTTATAACAAAATTCATAACACAGGGCTAACCTCCAAACCCTTGCTGATCCAATGCATCACCTTGTATTACCATGGGAACAATACCTAAAGCATCTCCAACCTTCTTGATTTCCTGAAATTGACAAATTCTATTTTTATAGAATGAGACTAATTTTACTCATTATTCATACACAGGAACAGTGAATTGATACATTTTTAAATAATTTTTACTCAGAACTGAAAGAAAGCAGTGAAAATGATTGTGGATTTCCATCAAGATATAATGAGGCATATTAAATGCAGCTGTCCCATTTAGTCTTTTTACTGTCTTCATCCTGACAAAGGAGTAATCTGTCAATTATTGCTAACAATCAGGACCTATAGATAATCATATATATGACTTATAGTCAGCTGAGCTAATAAAATCTCTAGACTTTCCTCCAACAGATAAATAATCAGCTTCTGATAATTGATTTTAATGATTCTCATGAGAGAAAGGCTGTGGCAATACTGTATCTCATATTGCAGTATGTATCACGATACTTCATTCATGATACCAAACATGATATAATACATTTAGGGAACATTACAGTTTTGAATCCAGATTGATATCCAGATTGTTGGTTGCCAGAAAAACAAATTTCTTCACACAAAAGGTATTTCAAAATTATATATATCATTGATTTACAAAAATCAGCCAATCATATGCATTTCTAACTAAAGTAGAACTGCAAATTTTCTTATATCTTTTGTTCTAAAAAATTGTCTTTCCAAAATATATTTGTGTATGAATACGTATATTGTATATGTATACAATGAAAATGAATATAAATGATTGTAAATAATTTGCTAAAAAATTGTTTTTCTGAAATTTGAAAAGAGAAACTGCAATGTACTTCTAATAACTGTAAGATATTAGTATGAAATTCACAAAATATTTTTGTGTATGTATATGTTTATCTATAAAACATTGAAATAGGATTCAAATGTCTGTAAATGTTTTTTTTTAATGAAAAATAAGAGTTAATTTATTCTTAGGAGATACTGGTGGAATTAGCTTATCAGAGAATTGCCATGCTCATGTGTACTGGCAGTAAATCTACTAAAGAATGATTAACCTTGCATGTCCGAAACTTTAATTATCAAAATATAACTTATGTCCCTCATATTATTATGATATTCAAGGTTCTATTGTAGTGGCGTTTCACCTTACTTGCCTCTTTTGATGCTATGAAATATTTTTTCTAAATGTGGGACCTAAGGTTTTTTCACATGACCAAATATCATCAATGTATCAATACACATTCAGACATCTGCGATACAAATATATGATATCTGACCCAGTATCATGATGTACTGGTGCACTAATGTATCATTACATTTCCACCGTATCGCTTTAATTTGATCAAAATCCTGCACTAGTCATAAAGGGTTACACTGGTTGAACAGATAAAGCCTTTCCTTACCTCAATGAATATATCGGTATGCATTTCATTACAAGGGGCATCCACAATTTTGGCAGCCAGTCTGATGCCTTCGGCCGTATCGCTCAGACACTCCATATCCTCCTCTGTCAGTTTCTGGTCACTCCCTGGACCGACCAGGATGAACTCCACGGTCACTGTCCTCTTACCGATAGAACAATTTGACTTGCGGGTGTATCTAGGGAAAGCCCTCGCTACGGCACAACCAGATGCAAAAACTGTACTCCTCTCACATACAATCTGAAAAAATAAAATATAGTATTTTAATACAGAATATTTATAAATGGTGTGCCAATTAATCGATTATATTAATAATTGGCCATTTTCTTTCATAATCTATTAAATTAATTGCATTTTTAAATTATCAATTATAAACAATTATGTATGTCCACCTTAAGAAGTCATATAATCCTGATAAAATAGTCTTATTTGGTAAGAGATATAAGATTTGAGAAGGGCAGCAAACAGCAACAACCTGGCCATCACCTTAACCTTTCAACTTGATGTAAAAAAGTAAGACTGAATTTATTAGGTCAATATTTAGGAATGATTCTACACAACTAATCTTACAGAAGTATAGATCGTACATAAAATAATCAATTAATAACCGATCATCAGTTGTTTTTTCTCTTTCAATCATGGATTATGATTTTACAACCAATTCCTACTGCAAATATCTATATACACTAAAAGATATACAATTGTGTGTGTGTGTGAGTCAGGTTTGGGATGATTATCCCTGTCTAGGATAATCACGATATCTGACAGCTGTGATAACGGCATAGCTCAGTTCCTATTAAAATGATTATGTGGTTTTGTCCACAGTTTTGGTACACAAAGATGGTCTTTTAGGATTATTTGCAAAAGATAAGGCATTACCAGAGTTGGTACACACTTATATTAATAAGTCTAATTAAAATTCTAAGTGGAACTAATGCCTATGATTTAAAAAATATGTTCAAAACGACAATGTTTGACAAATTGATAGAATCGTGCTCTTTAAAAACCCTCAGTGGATTTGCTAGCTTGCAGGGATAGTAGGTTCCACCACCCCTATCCTATCTTTTTGCGATTATCTCCAGGTAAGACAAACTTGCCAAACAAAATTTACACAAATTGCAAAAAGAGGAAAATGGGTAATTTATTGTACCTAATGATATCTATTATTCCCTTTATGGCCTGGTTGACATGTCTATACATATACATGGTTCATGGCCCCAAAAACAAGCGACCATTTTTAGCTCAGCTGACTTTCAGTCATGCTAGGCTATAGCGATGGGTCTTTGTCCGTCGTCCTTCTGTCTGTCTGTCTGGCCAGCCGTCCGGCCATTAGCACAAATCGTTACCATAGGGGCTAGGGTCATGAACCCTATGCAGTCTTAGAGGTTCTAAAAAGATCTCCTTGCAAACCTGAAATTAGGTCACTGTGACCTATATTCTCGAAGTTACAGGGTGTGTTTGCACCCCCCAGAACATAATTCTTTTTGCCAAAATTTTCATCCCAAACCTTCCATCTTTCACATACAGCTCACCTACCAACAGGGAAAGAACCATAATTATTTTGAGGTCACAAGGTCAAGGTTCAAGGTCACAGGAGTCACTTCTTTGAAAAGCCTGTGGATGCATTTTAAGCCAAACCTTTCATCCCAAATCTTTGATCTTTCACATATAGCTCACCTATTATGTGGGAGAAGAATCCTATTGATTTTGAGGTCACAGGGTCAAAGGTCACGGTCACAGGATCCACTTTTTTTAAAAGGTTGTAGACACATTTCAAGCTCCACATTTTTTAAAAGGTTGTGGACACATTTCAAGCTAGACTTTTCTTTCCAAACCACTGATATCGCTTCTCTGCAAACAGGGGAAAAAACCTGTTGATTTTGAGATCAACGGTCAAGTTCACAGCACCCACTTCTTGCATGAGTCATTTTCAGGCAAACTTTTCAATCTATACCTTCCATCTGTCATATATGGCTCACCTACCAATAGGGGAAGGAGCCTATTGATGTTAAGTTCAAAAGGTCAAAGGTCAAGGTCACAATATGCAATTGTTCTTAATGCTTGTGAACATATTTCAAGTGAAACTGTTCAACCCAGACCTTCAGTCTTTCACATGTGCCACATCTATGCATCACTCAATTTGATTCAAACTTCTTATTTATTGTTTTTTTTTTTTTGCTTGAAGAAATAACTTATTGATTTTGGGGTCAGCTGGTCAGGAGGTTAAAGGTTGCAGGTCAAAGTTATTCACTCATTGGTCACCAAGTAATTACACCAGATTTAAGAGGTTAGTAGTTACCCATCATTTAGAAAGAATCCAGTTGATATGTGGGCAAAAAGGCCAAGATAATAGGTAAGGGATATTCACAATAACTTATTTTGTAGACCATCTCTGTTTTTCTTGTATATATAACCATTGCACTTCCACTTGTACATCTCACTGTGTAGCTGTAATTGTGAGTGACACTGGTGACATATGACTCCCCTTTTGTATAAGCCTATTAAGTGATAAGGCTGAGTGGTAAGTACCTCGTTACTGCATAACAAAAACACTGTTGCCGGAATGCTTCAGCCAGGCATTAAGACTATGAGAGTATAGTTATATATGTATAG
Source organism: Sipunculus nudus (assembly GCA_026874595.1). Taxonomy (NCBI): domain Eukaryota; kingdom Metazoa; phylum Annelida; class Sipuncula; order Golfingiida; family Sipunculidae; genus Sipunculus; species Sipunculus nudus. The sequence continues at coordinate 63,942,114 of CM049316.1, read as the reverse complement.
AGTATATTAGCTACTGATTTATCAGATGATGGGAATCTTGATGATGGGAGATTTTGCAGTTTATTTTATTGAATCATAGCAATAAACTTAGTTTCCTAGATATCTGAATATTTTTATATTAATCACCAGATATAGGAATAAGTGTTTGTTCTCATAATATGTGGATGTGTACCTGGATTTAGGATGGCTTTTTTTATTACTAAACTCTTACCTAGTCATGCTTTCTGCATTTCTCTTATTGGAGGATGTGTGATATCAAATGTCAGACTTGTCAGAAATCCATAATGTCTGCCAGTTGGCCACCTCAGAAATCCTTCTGTCTGTGCAGTTTCAGTGATTTTTCTTCAATGTTTGGTCCGATTTAGAGAATGTTTGTTGTCGGATTGTCATAAGTCCAATATGGCCACCAGGCAACCATCTTTAAATTCCTTTTGATCATATTATCTCAAAATCTGTTAAAGTGAATGCAGTTGGATGTATATTAATGTAATCTTGCAAAGGATTTGGTTAAATATTTCTTAATAAATATTACCATCATTTATAAAAGTGAAATACAGTTGGCCTGTATTAAATAAAAATTCATACAGAAGCACCCGTTTCTCAATAATTCTTGCAAGGATTTCCTTGATTTTTGCTAAATATTTTGATCTTATAGTTGCCCTTTGTGGTGTTCCTTTTGAGACTGACAGGTATCAAGCAAGCTATGGGAATAGTATCTGACAACCTAACACTCATATATTTTTCCTCAGACCATCAATTCACTGTGTTTTAATTAGACATAGGTGATATATTTCTGTTGTCGTAGAAAATTTCAACAAACTGGCAAATAGGTTCTTCAAAAATTTGACCAAAAGTTGTGAATCTCAGCCCATGATGTCACAGATCATGCTTGGCAGCTGAGTGTCATGACCCATAGGTCACTTGTTTATCCTCCTCATCATTGTTTAATGTCACGTAACAGTTAGGGGTGTGCACTCACTGAAAAGGGGTCAGCAGCTATTATTGTCCCATGAAGATGGGTGCCTCTTTTGTGCATAACGTCTATTACGAAGTCGTATCTGTTCTCTGTCATGCCCATTTCATAGATTGGAGGTAAGATGTCAATAGAGAAAAGTTTCTCATAAAAGGTTTAAATTGTTTACAGGAAAATGACATAAGGCAGGCTATTATTTCCAAAATATTCAATTACCCATTTTCCTCTTTCTGCTCTAGAGGTAAACAGTAAAGCGGTTCTTCGACTCATAAAATTTATGTCCCCTGCCTTGACCTTTTGTTATTCCTTGCTTACTTTGTCAATATGTCTTAGTTTTTATTTTCCCCTAAAGATGTCTCCACATATCATAGTGGCTGTGTTTTAGTTTTCAATGCCCCCTGAAGATGACTCCATATGTCATAAGTTTTGTTGTGAATTGGAAACAAAAGGAAAAATTTATTTTTGTTTTGGAGCTGGTGATAAAAAATCAGACAGACACTCCAAAACCAATCCCAACTAAGGTATGCATGAGAGCAATCACTAAGCCAAAGTTGAATGAAATCATATAATCATTTAGGAAAGTTATCGCATGAAAACCAAAACCTGACAGAAACAGGTGGACAGAGATGGTTGAAAAGACTTTATCACAAGCACCGCAAATGTGCATAATATGCCTGTTGAGTATTTGGTGACCTCTGACCTCATTAAATATGCATGAATTTTGATGAGAGGGTAATTCAGGTGCTAAACTCTACTGGTAAGTATGAATAATGAGGTTCATGAAAATCCACAGGATTTTTGGTAATTCAACAAGGTACCTCCAAAGTGCAGTGACCTCAGATCTCATTAAATATGCATTGATTTTGCTGGAAAACTGAACTTAGGTGCGATATTGTATTGATAAACAATTCTGATAAGTTTGATCAAAATCCTTCATATTCTTCATAAGTTATCGCAGTGACACCACAAAGTAGCCTAGTGACCAGTGACCTTATTAAATATGTGTGGACGTATATGGAACTCAGGCAAGATAATCTGTTGGCAAGTAGTTATGGTGAGTTTAGTGAAAATCCATCAAAGCCTTGGTAAGTCATCACTGCAACACAACTGGTCAGTTAACAGAAGGATGGACAGATGGACGGATGGTGGGTATACCATAATACTCCATCATAATCTGCTCTCAAAATGAAACCATTGTAGCCTGTTAATAAAGTGAGACCTACCACAATGTACTCATCCCCCCCAGCGAGGCAGCTCTTGACCACCTTGGTGACTGAGTGTGAGCGGGAGGGCGTGTTGTGACGACTGCAGCGATTTGGCAGAGCAGCGATGGTTGCGTTGCTTAGATACAGTGAGCAGGAATCCGTAGTCGATGGGTGTAAACTTGTCAAGGCTGTGATGTAAGTCTGAAACGCAAAGGTAACATCGTATTAACATGGGTTCATAATTTCTACTTAACTCTGCTTTTTTTTTCACTTTTGGAATTGGAGCCAATCTTAAGCTGCTCCTTAAAGACTTTCACTTTTTACAATAACAAGTTACATGTATCTCACTGAACACCAGCTTCTTTGGCTCAGGGGTCAAGCAAAGGACTAAAACCTTGTAGATAGTGAGTTTAAATCTTTAAATATCATGAAATAATGTCATTAAATGACAAGTGTGGAGACCTACTAGATTACTAAAATCATCACAGGTGGTGCTGGCATATGTGAGACAGACAGCAAATCCAAACATAAATGATTTCTGGTGTAAACAATACGTAGTTAACTTTTAAAATACCCAGATCAAAAGAAATACTATATATTGGCACTCAATAGTGTGGGTATATGCTAATTATCTCCACCATCAGTGTCACTTAAAAACATATGGTGATATTTTAATTTATGTCCTGGTTGGTCATCTTTTTGCAACTGTCAAAACTGACACCTGACATGATTGCTGTTGCTATGTTACTACACTTAAGCCTCTTCTAATGATAGGTTGTTTGAAAATATTGCATTTAAAATGAGTGTTTGGTTATAAAATTAATATTTAAACTATTTCACTGAAACTTTCAACAATTATTAATCATCCTAGTTAATTTTCTCAAATGAAATGCTCAAGCAATGACGTTGTTCATGACAACAAACCTTACAAACAGCAAAATAGATGGCCTCATGATAATATTAAACAACCAGAATATTTTAATTTGCATTATCTTCAGTAGGAGGCACCAGTAAAAAGTCAAGTTCACCTTTAAAATAGGTCATGTACATTATCTTAATGATCAACTGTCAGGATATAAAACATCTGTCCATAAATAAAGCCAGTCACCTTGCACTTAATGGGAACTGATACTTCATTATTCATGAAAATCAATGCACATAACATAGCTGGCCCTAAGGTTGCATTTGTTTTGTTTAACAACAGTCATTACAAGGAAGTTTCATCCTTAGCCAATAAATTTATGTTTTTACAAATTAATAATAATAAAATGGATTATTTCTTAAATTTAAAAGAAAACTTAATGCACCCATAGTCTTGCCAGTGACCAAACTGGTTCAATTCTTGCATGTAAAATATCTGAAAGCAGCCATTATGTCACCCACAACCCATTTGGATGATAAATTAAATCTAATTTAACTGAATGACTGCATGCAGCCATGTTGTTGCAGGTTATTCATAATGACTGTCTCATAAAACCTTATTCAAAATAAATTAAAATCTAAAGTGAAACTGTGCATTCAACAACTTGGCAGAAATTGGTCAAAATCAACCGGTAAAGATGTTTAAATTAAACAGTAAACACAAGAAAAAAAAACTGATTTTCTCATTCTATATTAACTCATGATAAATGCTAAAATAAGTGAAACAGTACTATTATATCTAATTTGACAAAAGAAAAGTCAAACCTTGCATATCATGAATATACTAACCTCTTCATTGACCCTTGGCTCCAATTTGACCATGACATCTTCATAAGACACCTGGGTCAGGTGACATGTCTGTCCAAGAATTAGGACAGGGTTCCTCTGAACATCACATGGAGTCAAGGCCGTTGAATACTTCAAGGTCACATTAGCCATCTTCTCATCACTGAAACAGAAATTTTAGAATTAGTTTTAATCTGATATAGCATACAATGTCGGGTTATTGGTTAGTTAATAACTATTTTGCTATAATATCCTACTAATAAACACGTGACCCAGGGGTCATGATGCTCAGCTGACAAGGAAGACATTTTTATCATCTGAACGCCAAATTTTGTAGATGGTATCCCCATTCAACTGAAACATAGCTCCGAGGATATGGGTAACAGAGACCTAATTTCAGGTTTCTAAGGAGATTTTTTATGGACCTCCCTGGATGTCAGGTTAGAAGATTCTAAGTGCAATTCTAGGACCATCTTTGAAGTTCTCAAAAATAAAACTCTAAAGAAAATGTGTTAGAATATGAAAAAAAAAGTGGCAGGAACTGATGAAACACTCCATAATGAATGTACATGCAAAGAATCATGGTGATCAATGCATTAGTTGTTCAGAAATTTGAGGTTTTGTTCAAATTTTTTATTATACTGAGGGGTACTTACAAGCCCTATAGCTCAAAGGGGTAACAGAGAGCTAATTTCAGGTTTCCATGGAGACTTTTCATAGGTCTCTCAGTGATTTAAGAATGAAGATTCTAGGTCCAGTCTTTACGATTTGTGCCCTGTTAACAGATGTTCATATTTTAAAGGTCTCAAAAATAGGGGGAAAAAAATTGTAAAAAATCGAAAAATACAGGTGGCGCCACCAGTCTGCAGGAACTGATGGAACACCTCATGATCAATATGTATGCCAAAAATCATGACCATCAGTGATGTAGTTAATGAGATATTGAAGTTTGTATGAAATTTTTGACTATTCTGGGGGGTACTTTGGGGCCCCCATAGCTGGAAGGATATGGGTAACAGAGACCTAATTACTGGTTTCCATGGAGACTTTTCATGGGTCTCCCTGTGTGTCAAGAATGAAGATTCTAGGTATAGTCTTTACGATTTGTGCCCTGTTAACAGATGTTCACATTTTTAAAGGTCACAAAAATAGAGAAAAAAATTCGTAAAAAAACCCGAACAAATACAGGTGGTGCCACCAGTCTGCAGGAACTGATGGAACATTTGATGATCAATATGTATGCCAAAAATCATGACCATCAGTGATGTAGTTAATGAGATATTGAAGTTTTTGTATGAAATTTTTGACTATTCTGGGGGGTACTTTGGGGCCCCATAGTTGAAGGATATGGGTAACAGAGACCTAATTTCTGGTTTCCAAGGAGATTTTTCATGGACCTCTCAGAATGTCAAGTTAAAAGATTCTAGGTCCAGCGGTTACGATTTGTGCCTGGTTAACGGACAGACAGACGGACAGACAGACAGACAGACGGACAGACAGACAGATGACGGACAAAGAGTGATCGCTATAGCTCAGATGACTTATAGTCAGCTGAGCTGAAAATGATAGGAAGCGAGTGCTACTGCCCTGTCAAGTAGTCCCAAACTGAAATGGAAACTCTGCAGATGTACATACTTAGGTTAAGAATTAGATAAGTCAGCATTATAAAATAGAGGTGGTTACCTCCACCAAAAAAATAAAAAAAAAAAAAAAACAAAAAAAAAAAAAAAACTTAGACCTTATTTCAGGATTCCAAGGAGATTTTGCATGGACCTCCATGGATGTCCAGTTAGAAAATTCCAGGTCCAGCAGTTACGATTTGTGCCCTGTTAACAGGCAGACATATGGACGGACAAAGAGTGATCGCTATTTTTAAAATATTTATGTCTTGTTTTGTTTTAATTTCCAAAATAAGCAATATTGCAGAATTAGCCTCCCTCATGGAGCTAAATACTTCTCAATGTTGCAACTGAATGTACCGATGTAATGATACTCACAAACTGTTGCAATAACTGACAATTCTCCAGACAGATTGCCTATCGGTAATATCAGCATAAATATATCAGACAGTCAAGGTAAACAGAACATTATTATCAGATACCAGAAAGTCTCCATCTTCACCCAGGACAGCTGACAATGAGTTTGTTTACTTGTACTGAAAGTAATATGAATCTGAAGAAAGGTCTGACACTACTATACCTACGCATGTAAATAATCAATATACCTTAAGTTATCATCCGACTTTCAAATCAGCAGTGCAAGGACAAACATGCACACTATCATTATATCAAAGTGATAACAATGTATCAGCTAGAATGACCTCCCACTGCTTAGTCTGGTCAATTCGTAATAGACGCAAAACCTCATTTTTACATTAAGGTATCATCACTGTAAAAAAAACTATATCTAAACTGATCAATATTTTTTTTTTTAAAATTCATATGAAAGCCCATAAAGTGTACATTAGATTAAACCTGGTACAGTTATCTTTCTGATGGTAACACAATTGATTTTTTTAATAGGATCAAAATTTAAAATTTCAGTTTTAGGGTTGATAAAAACATGAGAGAGGAAAAAAACAAAAAACATTTTTCAAACATTGTCATGTAGTTCAATATTATTCCACTATAAAGTGACTTACTGTTACTGGGTGCTTAAAATAGCGTACCTTTTAAAATGAAAAACAAATTTAAATGTTACATAATCATGTGAAAAACTAGATGTGTCGGAACGACACGAATGCCCCCGCCTGGGGCAAATTAGAAACTTTTGTTAAATTTTGTAATTTTTTTTAAGTTCAGGAAGTGTTGTATGGTCAAAAGTAGGTCAACAAGGGCAAAATGCAAACTCGATCTGTAAAGGGTCATTATCAAGCAACACACCAAAAATCAGGCCAGTATCTGCAAGCATTGTGAAAAAAAGTCCATATATGTGCATTTTTCATGAAAATTTCTGTCTTTCATGAAATTTTCTATGTTCAGGATCTGTCATATGGTGAAAAATAGGTTAACTGGGACGAAACGCGAACTCGATCTGTAAGTGGTCATTATGCACCCACAGACCAAACATTAGGCCAGTATCTGTAAGCATTGCATTGCGAAACTAGAATATTAGCAAAAGTTGATAATCATTTATAAATTTAAATTGGAGAGGTATATACCATGTTTCATAACAATCCACCAAATGCTTCCTGAGAAATAAGCTCCTAAGTTTTTTTTCTATAAAAAAGCTCTGTGACCTTGAAAAGTAGGTCAAGATCACCCATCTTTGAACTTGACCAAGATTTTGTAAATATAATGCAATAGGACTGAAGAAATGAAGTTCCTGTGTTGAATACCTTTGGAGATATCCTGCACAAAAGGCCAAAATTGAAAAAATCCGATAAAATTTCATTAAAAAATCAGAAATTGCAGGTGGCGCCACCAAAATTGTGCAGCACATACAGACCATCAGTCCCAATGATCATAGTAAGTTTTGTGAAAATCCACACAATGGTTCCTGAGATATAAACTTCTGAGTGTTTTTCTATAATCAGCTCTAAAATGTAGAAAAATGGGTCAAGGTCACCCATCTTCGAACTTGACCAAGATTTTATTGATATACATCTTCACTGCTGAAATAAAATTCCAACGGTGAAACCTTTTAGAGATATCCCGCTCACAAGGTAAAAGTTAACAGACCCGGACCGGACGGACAGACACCAGACAGACAGACAGCTTGGGTGACGACAATAGCCCATCAGCCTATGAGCTGAGGGCTAAAAACGGCTGTACATGTGTATTTGTCATGAAAATTTCTATTTTTCATGAACTTTTCTAAGTTTCGGAGCCGTAAAACGGTCAAAATTAGGTCAACCGGGACGAAACATGAACTTGATCTGTAACTGGTCATTATCTGCCCACACACCAAAAATCAGGCCAATATCTGCAGGCATTGCTAAAAAAAGTCCGTACATGTGTATTTGTCATGAAAATTTCTATTTTTCATGAAATTTTCTTAATTTAGGAGCCGTAAAACGGTCAAAAGTAGGTCAACCGGGACGAAACGTGAACTCGATCTGTAACTGGTTTATATCTGCCCACACACCAAAAATCAGGCCAATATCTGCAGGCATTGCGAAAAAAAGTCCGTACAACTGTTTGATTTCGGAATGACGGAAGGACGGAACGACGGAAGGACGGAATGACGGACATGGGTAAAACTATATGCCCCGGCCACTTTGTGGCGGGGGCATAAAAAAATTTTCTTATGATAATGATACCTTATTTTTGTACACTTATACTAATATTAGTAATACCAGGTATTAAGAATGACTCGCAAAAGAATGGGGATAAAAACTATTGGCACCAGCAGCAGGTTTATCTTAGGTACACGTTGTTATGGGGTGACATAAAAGCGGACCGAACTGTCTCGCTAGAGAAGCTTGCTTTGCTAGAGAAGGGGTTGGTTCGCCTGACTTGTGCGCCATCGACCTGGGTTCGACTCCCGGATCGGCCCAGGATTTTTCCCCTCAACAATTTGTCTTTGTAACAAAATGGGAGCTTGTCTAACGTGGCCGTTAACTTTATGGCCCAGGGAAAAAGCTCACCAAAGTGTGACTCCTGGGATAATTAGTCTTGTTCTGATAGCAGAACGCTTTTAAGAGGGGGTGTGTTACTGGGTGACATAAAAGCGGACCGAACTGTCTTGCTAGAGAAGCTTGCTTTGCTGGGGAAGCGGTTGGTTCGCCGGACTTGTGCGACACCAACCTGGGTTCAACTCCCAGATAGGCCCAGGATTTTCCCCCTCAGCAATTTGTCTTCGTAACATTGTACTTGTGCTAAACTTCATAACTACCAAGGTCCTGGTACTTTAGACTATTAAGACCTTTCCCAATGACCACCTCTGTTTAGTAACCTCTTCAAAATAACGACCACTTGTTCACAATCCTGGTTTTTTTTTCACTTTATATGAGACCTCCCTTAGAAGACCACCTCAAAAATGTGATCACTTTATCAGTGTCCCATTAGTGGTCGAAATTTCGAGGTTTTACTGAATACATGTATAATACTGGCTATCATACTCATGCAAAAATTAACTCATTTGCTTTTCAAAATTTGTGAGAATTTTCAGATACTACAAGATATGTAAAATTAATATTAAACTCAAGATTTCATATATGGGCAGCATGTTGAATATGGTATGCGGAACAAGTAATGCGGAATGTGTCCAGAAGTTTCATATGTACTGGACTTCCTGGTACAGCAGCACTATGTATTTTATAGCAAGTGGAAATGGAAAAAATTGATACAAATTGTGGTTTGTTTTGCCAAATATGCAGGATCCAAGCATATGGAAGCCTATCTTATTTATTTAGTCAATTTTGATCAGCATTCTGCATCAATATTCTATGCCTGAGGAATTTTAGCCATACTGTAATTTACTGCACATCATCTCAACTGATATGTAGGCCTACATGTAGGTTAATAATGCAATAATTCTATGGCCTACATGTTCATATACATGGAATTCAGTTTTTGTTAGTAAATGCAGACTTTTCTCTATTTTGCTTGCAAAATGTATATAAAAGTTACATGCAAAAATTTGCAATCAATTCTGGCACTGCATGATTGATCTTTGGATCGCTTGCATCAACCCAACCGATTCCCAATTATAATTGTCCACCAGCTCATCACTTATATTTATGCTTACAATGAAGACAGACCTTACAATAATTTTTTTAGAGGAGTTAATTTTTCAGAACTTTTTTGGGGGAAAGATCTTTACTTGTGTTGTTTTTCAGCTGCATGCTGACTCAGTATTTTGAACTGTGATCTTTGTCAAATGCTCTAGCAAACACTAAACAAATATTCATATCATGAATTGATGACCAAGTGTTATGTATAGTCAGGGTCCTGTGAACATGTTGGACCAATGGACTTTAACAGTGTCACAATTTATACGGTAGTCCATTTGAATTGTCATTTGTAACTGTAGGAAATCATTTTTTTAAAGAATATATTGCATATTCTGCTTTGGTTTACTATGCAATGTAATGTGACTTTAAAAGACAATTTGCAACAATAAAATATATTTTTTAGATGTACTTTCAAGAAAATAATGCTGACATGTCTGAAGGTGTTAATGAAACATATTACATTAGGCTTATAACGTTTTATTCCATTCGCTGCAGTTATACATGGCAATCGGTGGTTATAAACTGCCTCATAAAGATATAAAAGTGCTCAATATAACTTTAAAAAACTTTAAAAATGTGAAATTAAAAAAAAATTAACTGTGCGAACTCTCGAGCTGCCGCCGCTATAATGAGACAAGTGCAGCGTTTGGTGATCAGTTACGTAATAGACACCTGTAGGCGCGGTAATTAGTAAACCCTGAGTGCAGCGCCTCCTGTCCACTAAATGGCAATAAATATTCTATTTATTTTACAATTAGTGTCCATAAATAACAAGACGGTGTTGGGCTTATAACGTTGTATTCCATTCGCTGCAGTTATACATGGCAATCGGTGGTTATAAACTGCCTCCAGAGCCCAACACCATGAAATAACTACAATGTCTGAAAAATAAGGAAATATTTAGTCACACAACTCATTACATCTTAGATGCCAGCAGGTTTGATATGCGCCAGCGATATTCCAACGGAATGTTTATGTACCTTTCCCAACAGTTGGATCGCCAGTCCCCTTGCGCTTTGATTAAAAGTTCTGGTGCACCATTCAAAAAGGTAAAAGCAACTTCCACCCCGCCTGAATGAATGTCCCGAGTATTCGCGCGAATTGTAGCCGCATGTCTCAAGAGTTCTTTTCAGCATATCATTAAAAAGCGTGTGTGTCATAACTTTCAAGCCACCGCTTTTGTGTCGATATACGAACAGCGGTATATCTGGCCTACTGCCGACCTCCCCAATCTGCGTACACATATTTTCCAGTGCTAACACTGGGCACAAGTCACCATTGTTTTGTGTAAGAGGGATCTGTAATTGTCTTTCTTTATACTGCACTGTTTTTGTTCTCTTAACGTTTAGAACAAGACCGCCGTCCACACGAGAGAGATCACACGAGGTCAAATCAGAAGACGGGTCAAATTTATTAGGGCTCTTGAGCAATAATGTAGATTTTCTACAGAAGGTTAGAAAGGCAACTATACACACTGTCCAAAACGTTGCCTGGAAAGAGTCCCGCAGATTTAACCTGTTTTTAATGTCTCGAAGAATCATTGGCGTGATAGGCAATTTCTGCCGAGGAGGCGATCCTTTACGACGTCGTACTCCTCTCAGTAGCATGTTTAAAGCATAATTGTTCTCTAAAGGATTTGACATACCTGCTTCCAGATGGATTATTCTAACTATATTGAGGTACTGTCGCACGCTCTCTGGTTTCAGCGATCTGGCCAAAAAAACAGCATATAACAATAATGATTACCGATCAATAGGTACTGGCGTACACTTGAAATACAAACAAAAACGTAAATATGCACGGAGGTGACATTTGTATGTAGCTTTTGTGGTATCAGCGAAAGCTGCTTTCCGATATGCTGACAGTTCCTGTTTCAAGGTCTGCCACTGTTCCAGTTCTGCAACACACAAAAAAAAGCGTCAGTTGACATATGGTTAAAAAGTTTGTATTCATGGTCTGCGATATCAATACCACAATGCTGCTGTAACATTGCCTGGGCCATAGCAGCAAAGTTTAAGTTGTGAAACCGGGAGATCGCATCAGCTGTGATGTTCTTTTCTGTGGGCACTCGTTTCGCTGTTAACCAGAAGTTACCAGTCAAGGATAACCATGCTATCTCCTGGAGCCAAACATTTACATGCGCGTTCTTGCCCATACCTTTGTTTATCCAATATTTAGCAGCATTATTATCAGTGTAAACCACCACTTTCTTATTATACCAGTCTTTATGCCATCTGCGAACTGCAAGTAAAATTGTATAAAGCTCTTTCAAATTAATGTCTTTGCCACCTATGTCAAGTAATGCGAAGTCTGCCGTCCAGTTGCAATAGAACCAATCCACGCTCCGTTGCTGCCGCTTATTGTGATGCCCTGATCGCAGGCATCTGTAGATATGGTGATATCGGGCTGTGGTTTCCGAACATTTATGTACGCCACGCCATTGAATTGGTCACCTTGCAAGAAGTATATCCACCTTCGCAGTTCCATCCGTAGCTCCACATTAAGCCTGGTTCTGTGTGAAGGTTTTTGTAAAGATTAACATACATCTATCAGTTTTCTTAACAGTGGTCGTGCCACCCTAAAAATTGACGCTACCCAGTTTAATTTGCCTATTATTTGTTGCAACTGCCGTTTGGTGAAGGAAATTTTATTTAGCCATGCACAAACATATGATTTAATCTCACAAAGCTTCACTCTTGGAATTCTCAGCAATTCCAAGGATGAGTCTATTTCAATACCCAAAAACGTGATGATTTTCGTAGGTGCTACCACCTTGCGCCAATTAACTGAGAATCCTAGATCTGTAAGAAGATCAATTAATGTATGTAAGGCTTTCCTGCATTTTTCCTCGCTGTTCTCTACTAATAAAAAGTCATCTAAATATACAATAATTCCATGAAACCCCTTTCTTTTCATCATTCTACCAACTGCTTTGGCAATTCTTTGAAATATCGCAGGACTTTTACTTGCGCCAAAACACAACCGCGTATCATACATATATCTAGGTTTATCTTCCCCAGAAAATTTCCATTTAAGTCCTGTAACCTGGAAACAATCCCTATGGATCAGAACAGACCGGTATCCCCACTTTAAGTCAACTTTAGCCATGAATGAATTCTTATTAATATATTTAACAGCTGTGTCTAAATTTTCATAAGAGACAGACTCCGGAGACGCATATGAATTGAGAGAACCGCACTGGGGCATACTTGCATCATGAATCAGTCTAATTTCATCACTATCCTTCTTTGGAATAGCACCCAAAGCACTGACAATAGTGGGCTTTTTTGCACATAGAACGTAATTTCCTTTATTTATCTCATCTCTAATTTGCATTTCAACTTTGCTTCTTGTAGCACTGTTGGTAGCAGAGCGATAATTCTCGCACTCCACATGTGTAATGGATGAATTATTATCTACAATTTTAAAACCATAGGTAATGCCGTTAACTATAAAGTCCCTATCTACATCCTTATCTAAAGCTTCTTTCCATACTGGCAGACAAGACGTCAATGGGCTGGTGACCGGTATTTCCTATTTATAATTGGGGCCCAACCTGTTGTGCATGTATTCGGGATGCTTTTGGCGACATCCAGGGACCATACACGCATGACTGAACCTACAGAAAGGGCGCCTACAGCCGCTTTCAGTCTGAAAATCGCGGCAAATTTCAACCCCTGTTATGTCACGCCGTACTGTTTTGTGTTGGTATTGGCCAAATTTTTGCTTTGTTAAAACTTTTTCACTTTTCTCTAAATGAAACATGGCAAGATGTACATCATCCTTTTCCCATGAGTAATTGTTTTCGGACTGTAGCTGGCGGAACCTGTGGTCATATACCATGACAGATGGCACTTTGTTCACTTGCGCGAATTCGCCGATCTTTATTTGGTAGGATGCGTACTGTTTAACTTGCTGTAGGTCATTTATTTCACCCACCTCAATTAATTTACACAGGATCCGGTTACTAGCGCTTATCCACTGAGCTAAATTGACTTCTTCTGGGCGAGGTTTACGATTCTTGGAACGCCATACAAGAGAGCCCTCATCTGAGCCATACAGAGGATTGTCGGATTCTTCTAATACTATCAATGGGCTGGTTAGAAAGTCAGGAATAAGGAAACATTGTTTACCTTTAGCTGAGCTGTTTCTTGGCGGTCCCTCTGTTGGCTGCTCCCTGGCGGTTCCCAGTATGTCGGCCCGAGTATGCAATCCGGTCTTCATTTCCAAGATGGGTCTAAACTGACTGGACCGTCTCATATTTGAAGTAATCAACATAAGCCATGACATGCCTGATGATATGACATCGACATGCCTCTTACTTCTCCATTAAATGTATCCTAAACAAAAATACGTCCGTCCGTATACACCCATATTATAACCTCGTCCATGTTACATGTAGACCGGATTCTATACTCGCTCCAGTATGTCTTCATTAAAAAATGCACCTGAATCGGCCATCTCCTCAACAAGCATTTGTAGTTTACTGTCCTTTCTCAGCTCTGCAGTCGTTACCGGTTTATTAGCCAGGTTGTATTCCTTCTGTCCATTCCGCAAATGAACAATTGCTTCCCTCAATTTGGTTTTACTGCCCACGGTCAGGCCGAGTTCAGATAAGTCCACCTCCGTCAACGCCAAAAGCGTATCCTTTGTACTAATATCCTGTGTTTTCAATATTTCAACTGTTTTTGGGGACAGCTTTGTTTCCTCTGCCCAAGTCTCTAATTCAAAATTCCCCGACATATTTAACAGGTAAATGACCATAAAAATTAACTGTGCGAACTCTCGAGCTGCCGCCGCTATAATGGGACAAGTGCAGCGTTTGGTGATCAGTTACGTAATAGACACCTGTAGGCGCGGTAATTAGTAAACCCTGAGTGCAGCGCCTCCTGTCCACTAAATGGCAATAAATATTCTATTTATTTTACAAATCAATTTCATGATCCAACAAAAATACTTGTTCAGGATCATTATTCATTAAACACTACAATGAATTTGATTATCATGATGTTCAATATTGTGTTTGCTCCTTTAGTTCAAAGAATTTTGCTCATTGCAACATCATGTCATAATTTGCAGTCACAAAAGAGATTTCATTGGAATCTGTCTGAATATCAAGTTAGAATAAAAGTTTGACCATTTTAGCTAAGAGAAATAAGTAAATTTTGGTTTACTCCAGCCAGCAATAAATTATCTGAAGAAATGCCAAAGATTGTGAAAGTTCAACCACAAGTAGCCATGTATTAACATAAATGATTTAAATTCTGATAACATTATTAAATACATCTTTCTCTTAAAGGTTGTATACATACCAAGAACTACACAGAATATTTAATTTTAAACAATTTTACTGTCTAACATGCAATAAAATATTGCTCTGTATTTGGCTGATTAAAACCATCAGGTAAAAACATCTGTGCCTTTACCTAAACAACCCTACCGTGCACTGCCCTCACTACTGTCAAAAAGAGAGAAGCCAAAAGAAGAGTGACACGGGGTCACTGGGTGCCTTGAACGTTTCCAACTGACCTTTCGCTGAGAACCTCCATTTGCCTTCAGCTACATTGTCTCAATGTACAGCAACTTAAGGACTTATGGAGTTCCTTTTGGCTGACTTGACACTGGATTGTCTACCATAACTACAACTTGGTGTGGATGTCATCAGAAATCGCCAACAGATATTTTCTATTACTAGGATGTGATTAATAACCACGTTAAACCCATATTTACAGGTAAGAGTGACCTTTGCCATATTCAGCATAGGATAACCTCAGTATAACCATATGAGTGGGGATTTGGTTGCATAGTTCAGCCTGGAAAAACCTCAGGCAAATTAGTAATTTAAGTCTGTAGAAAATATATATATATATATATATATTCAAATTGTCCCATTCTGCTGAACAATGTCCTGGTAGTTATTTTTTTTCTACTTAGCTGGATTCAGATTGATTTATTAGTACCTTATGGTTTTCATCACCAGTACTTGTGCCGCATGCAGTGTTATTTCCTTTGTTCTAACTGTAATTTAAATCTACTAGTATTACACCTAGGAGTGATGCAACTGAGCTTGTATGACAATTTTAAAATAGTAACTCCAACCGACTGGTCATAACTTACTGGAAGATCTACAGTAAATCATTGTAAATCATGTACTGTTCAAGAGCCCTTGAAGATCCTTTGAGAAAACTAAAAACTAAATTAAAAAAAAATTTTAAGTTCAGGAGGTGTTGTATGGTCAAAAGTAGGTCAACAAGGGCAAAATTCAAACTCAATCTGTAACAGGTCATTATCAAGCAACATACCAAAAAATCAGGCCAGTATCTGCAGGCATTGTGAAAAAAGTCCATACTTGTGCATTTTTCATAAAAATTTCTGTCTTTAATGAAATTTTCTATGTTCAGGATCTGTCATATGGTCAAATATAGGTCAATTGGACAACAAGACGCGAACTCGATCTGTACCGTAAAATCTCTACTTAAAACCGCGGTTTAATCAAGAAATTCAAAATCTTGAAATCAGGTTGATTTCCTGAAAGCACTGTGCGGTTTATACTAAAAGGGTTTCCTGAATATCTTCCTGGCAGACATCGTTTTTGGGCCGGCGCGTGGGCGATAATATTGCAACTTTCGAAGACTGTTCTTAGCATGCATGGGAGCCGTGTGTAAATGTATTATTTACGATTATTTGTTATTTATAAATTAAATATTGCTGATTAGTTTTCGTGTGATATATAACTTGTTATAAAACCTTGGTAATTGTCACCAAATAATTCGTTTACAACAACCTAACTGCATTAAATGCGGCGGTATCCAGGACTCTGACATCGTAAAGAGTCACACAATGGCAGACGATCGTTTTAAAATCAAGTTTGAGTGCCGCCATGTGCTGAAACACCCCGTTATTCTGCTAAGAATATTTTGAACGGCTGTACGCGGTGGGTGGTAAATAGAACAGCCACCTATTTCGTCCCAGCATGCCTTGCGCGAACACTGCCTTGACAAAATGGCTCTCCACACGGAAACTTTCTTCAGGAAAAAAACTTGCTAACCCGGACTGGCCACTTTAATTTTACATTAAAATCACTCGTTTTCAAGCGTCATGTTTCCTATAAGTGCGTATCTCGAAAAGGTATCTTCAGTTACTTTGATATTTAGTTAAGTTGACCAGCGATGTTTTCAAACGCACCAGCAAATTGTGACATGGAGCGATGTCAACGTACGATGTGACGAAGATAATACCGAAGTAACCGGTATGAAAATGATTTGAATCTTCCGAGTAATTCCAGAAAATGGAATTTTCATCAAAAATTAAGATTTCAAAATATTACATTTAGAATTAAAATATAAATTGACTTGAAATGGATCAGCAGAATATTTTTTCCAAAATATAATGACAAATCAGTAGCAAACAAGAATACGGCACGGAATATAAAATCTGTATAAACAGGCAGAGGTTCACTGGCCCTTGCGTCTTCCCAAACTTCATGCTTGAGTGACCCTGCTAAAAAAAGTGTTATGCTGTGTTTAAATAAAATGCCCAAGGAATTTTTAAAGTGGACAGGAATGGCCGAGTCGCAACCTACGCGTGTTCATTTCTAGATGCTTGCTTGATTGTCTTTTGTCAAATCATTCCGTAGCGAAAGTTGGTGCGGTTTTAAAGGGGGGTTCTTAGTATTTGAGCCCCTCGCGGTGTCTCGCCTGGAATTTCGGCGAAGTCTGGGTGCGGTTTTAATCGGAAGTGCGGTTTTAAGTGGAGATTTTACGGTAAGTGGTCATTATGCTCCCACAAACCAAACATTAGGCCAGTATCTCAAAGCACGGCATTGCGAAACTAGAATATTAGCAAAAGCTGATAATCAGTTATAAATTTAAATTGGAGAGGTATGTACCATGTTTCATAACAATCCACCAAATGCTTACTGAGAAATAAGCTCCTAATTTTTTTCTATAATAAGCTCTGTGACCTTGAAAAGTAGGTCAAGATCACCCATCTTTGAACTTGATCAAGATTTTGATTATATCATGCAATAGCACTGAAGAAATTAAGTTCCTGTGTTGAATACCTTTGGAGATATCCTGCACAAAAGGCCAAAATTGAAACAAGGGACCTATGGGTCACGACGCTCAGCTGTTATATATGATAAAAAAATATTATTTAGAAATGAGGCACATGCTGGTTTTGTGTGGTAATAAATATAAGTTGTATGATGAGTTGTTGTTGTTTAGCTTATGTATGATTTTGATAGTACCTTTAGAGACAGGGAAGAGGATTGATTTCATTTATTTTATTAACAAATGGAGTACTACTGTCACACAGATTTTGACTTGGCCATATAACTTATAAGCAGAACATATAATATAAGAGTTTAACTATTTATTAAAAAAAATTACAAATATTTTCCCAAATATTATTTTTATTAAAAATAATAAGAGAATCATATGATTTTTTAAAATGAAATATAACTGATATGATTATTAAAATAATATTAAAGAATATATTCATGAATGCATTCATGAATACATTTTGAAAGTATTTGCACGAGTATTCATATACTTTCATTTTTACCTGGATTCTCATTCTTTATGCAAGAAATTTTATAATGGAGTACATAATCATATTCGTATTTAAATACAATTACAAAGTATTCGCACCATGTCTGGTATTTATTCAGTTTTCAACAAATGATGTTGAGAATCCAGAATATACAAAATTCATACATTTAAATAATGATCATTAGTACCTGGTTTTATGGCTTTTATTAAAAATTAACTGTAAAAAATTCATTTTGGACTAATTTCACATCAATGTACACACTAGACACAGTAGGAATCTAGATTAATATTATCAACTGCATCTTTGTCTATCATTAATTTCCTTCATATAATCCTTAATGATTAGTAATGAATAATATGATTTACTTCTTTATCATTAAAAATGAACTGAAAAATGCCATAATTTCCTGTTATTATAAACTAACAAATTCCTTTTCAATTTTTCTTTAATTTGTTATTAAAAACCAATAAAAATTTATTAATTTATTGTTATGTTGCTGGTTAAAACTACTAGATGAGTTGGGTTGAACACCTGGATCAACTGTGGCTGGCCATAAGCTGCCTAGATTCTCCCCTCAAGCGTGCATAATTTGATGAAAGGTCAACAAGGTCAACATACAGGTGACTCAAGAGGGGCTGGAGAGAGCCAAAGTCTGACAAGGTCTCATAAAAAACATTAATTAAAGCTACAATATTTGGCAAATTTCTTTCAGCTTTCTAAACTAAAAAGCTGAAATCCTTATGTGTGCATGATATGAAAATTATATCAACAGTGCTCACGGGAAACAAACGTGCCATGGTCACAGTTGGGCAAAATTTAAGGTACTAATTTTATATTTATACTAATAACTTATAAAATTTGAAAAATTCAGAACTAATTTTGGGTATTCAATTAAATCTTGATTAAATAATGTTACATCCCTGACAAAAAAGATCTCTAGCTTCAGCAATGCCCTTGTTAAGGGAGTAAATATATTTCTTGATTTTTTACAAAGTGCATTATGTTTGGGCCCATAACTTAAAAAAAATACACAATACTGACATCATTTCTGGCATGTGCATAATGAATGTATAGAAAAATATGTATATTATATATGATCAAAGTCAGATCAGTGGTTTTGATATAAGGCAGTCTTAAAGTGTAACATTGGGTTTTTAATGGAAAAATGAAGTCTTTCATTGATATCTCAAAGGAATTAAGTCCTAGTGACCAAATTCTTGGCATGGTAGGGGATTTTGGAGAAATCTAACTGTATGCCAAATTTAAGGAACTTAGAGCTGAAGCTCAGGAGCTGAGCTCTAGCAAACTGCATAACACTAGCAATATGTGACATGGTGCTTGAAAACTTGAATAAAATCTACAGTTTTTGATCAACTGGTTTCAAATTTTTGGTGTTAACAGTTGAAATGCTAACAAAAACATGCTGTGAAAATTAAATCCACAGTAGTTACAGCAAAAAAACGTGCCATGGTCAAAGTTGGGCAAAATTTAAGGTATCAATTTTTTATTTTTCTTAATATTTTTAAAAATTTAAAAGATTTTGATCTAATTTTGGGTATACAATTTAATTATGATTAATAAAAGTAATATTACTGGAAAAAAAGTGCTTAGCTTTAACATGTTTTGTGTTAAGTGATAAAATTTCTTTCCTGATTATTTACAAAATGCATTATGTTTGGGCCCATAACTTTTTTAAATTAAATAATACAGACCTAATTTCTGGCATGTACATAGGAATTATATAGAGGATTATTTATAGGAAATATGGGGAAAAACAGATGAGTGGTTTTGATATTAGGCAGTCCTGAAGTGTGAAAATAGGTTTTTAATAAAAAATTGAGGTTTTTCCTTAATTTCTCAAAGGAATGAAGTCGCAAAGACCCAGTTTTCGGCTTGGTAGGAGATCTTGGGGACATCTAACATTATGCTGAATTTTAGATTCCTAGGTCTGACGGTTTCAAAACGTGCCACATCTACGGACGGACGGACGGACGGACGGACAGACGACGGACAATGGACCACGACTATAGCTCAGATGACTTATAGTCAGCTGAGCTAAAAATCCGATAAAAATTCATTAAAAAATCAGAAATTGTAGGTGGTGCCACCCAACTTGTGCAGCAAGTACAGACCATCATTCCAAATGATCATGGTAAGTTTTGTGAAAATCCACACAATGGTTCCTGAGATATAAGCTTCTGAGTTTTTATTTTTGTATAATCAGCTCTAAAACACAGAAAAATAGGTCAAGGTCACCAATCGTACACGCCTCCGTGCACATGTTTTAGTAACAACCAAGGGTACCAGTTTACTTGGGGTTTCCATTTAATTGCAATATATGCAGAAATTTTTGTTTTTGTGTCGTTTTCACCACTACATATGATCAGATTGCTACAAAATGAAAAATGCCTTTCAGTGCAAGTGATTGCTTGTCTAAGTCAGACAAAAAGGCGTTATTTTGACCCCTGTAATGATATGATGGAAAACACATTAAGCACTTATTAGTAATGTTCTCCTGTATAATCAATATTTCCCCCTGTACAGACCTAAAATAGCCTACTACAGACTAAATATAGTGTTCTTTTAAACCTCCTCTAACCGGTACAAACACCCAAAACCCCTCAGGGGCCTGAAGCACCCTCAATACTTGGCAGTATTATATATGTGTGTAATATTGCGTCCACAGGAATATTTGGGTTCAGTAACAATGTAAATGCACATGGACCTATATACCAAAATACAGATGTATTACCATTATTATATGGTTTCACTGCTAGACTTAACAAAACAATGGGTCCAAGTCTAGACTTCAGCCTGCTGTTCAGGACATGTTGAGACACAACAGATACGCATGAAATGTTATAATAATAGTTTAAACTTACTGTTCTGCATGTTATTGGTATCCGATACGCTTCTCATGTATCTGTTAGCATGCAATATGATATAATTTAACCTTCCATCACACGACTCAACATGCCAGTATCCATCATGATTCCTCTCTCTGCTTGTTAATACCACGTACTTGGCTTGTGCACATGTCCTGTCTACATCATTTGAATCCATTGTATTGGGCCCTGCAGGCATTTGTATTCACACAGATCATGTCTAGATCAAGTATATTTGGTATATTGCAAATAAACCAGTGAATCAACCTTTTTGCATGAAGTGCAAGACAGAGTAAGCTATAGTTGCAGGCAGCTAACAACAGCTGAGGGTTAATTTTTGTTAAGCTTTTGTGATATCCGGGCTTGAGGTAGCGACATATCGATCCTCTGGCATTACGACCAGATTACTAGCGCCAGAGTGTCATGACATCTACATCCAAGGATCGCATTATAAGGCTTTATGAAGATGCAAATATTTTTGTCATTTCTGACAAAGCTTCATAGGCTTCAGGTACACTGTCAATCAACACAAACCAGACCATTCTTTAGCATTTTTTGTGTACTTTCTAAAAATACCAAATATGAGCGAGAAAAGTTCCTTTTTAACCCAGCACATTGGTTAAATCCCTCGGCATGTTTGTTGAATTTATGACTGCATGAACACAAGCATGGCTGGCACTGGTTACAGGACGCAGGCAACTTGCAGGCAGACACATGAAATGACCCGTGTCCATGGAGATGGTGTTCCAGTTTGGGTTGCGAGTTCACATATATAATATTGTGTTTATTCACCATTCTAAGCATAATATTGAGATTATTGGCCGTTTACCACAATATGAATGCAACCAGATGCAAGACCACTGCGATACATTCCTCCATATTACTAGTATCACGACTCAAGTAGGCTTACCAGCCCAATTATCTGATTGCCTACTGAGTCGGGTTGTCACGGCTAGGCTTAAGGCGCTCAGACTTTGTATACGATTAAAAAAAATCAACCCTCATTTTAACAACCCGACCAATTCTAACATGCACAAACTTTCCTCACATCATGTTAGGTAATTTTATTAGCTCCCACTGATCTTCCAGACAACAGCAAGTTTAAATACCCCTACTTGACCACTCGCTCTTAACTCAACTTTCATGGCACAGATGTTAGTTCAAAGGACTTGTTATCACAAGGTTGCTGCTTCAAGGCCTGCCTAAGACCTGGAGCTTTAAAAATGCATGTTATGTGTACTAATATTTAAAATTCTCTTTCATTACACGTTTGCCACCAGATGGAGGCACATGTATATGCATATGACAGATTTACAAATATGACACAAATGCAACACAGCTTCGTAGACATGAATGGACATAACTGCATTAAATGCGGCAGCATCCAGGTCGCCACATTAACTTCAGAGTAAATTGGAGAACTTCAAACCCTTGCCGGAAAAAAAATCATGTAAAATCAAATATTGCGTTTATAACAAGAAAACTGTAAGTAATATAAGGGAGATATAGTACTTAATTCGAATGACCAAGAAATTCAGCTAAATATTATGTTTTAGTATGTAAAGATGACTCACTTTTAAAACTTTGCAGCCCTTGCGCTTGAAACTGTCTCAGAATCTGAAACAATGAACTGCGTGACCTTTGCTCGCTGAGCCAACACGGCCCGTTACCACTGGTTACACAGGCGGCTGCCGGCCAGCCGTGGCTGGGGGAAAACCCAGAGCACACATCGTTCCCCGTGTATCACCATTTATTAGGATAATACATATTCTTCTAATCAAAATTTAAAGTGGACAAACACTGTTTAAGTGGTATGTTATATGCATATTTGATAAGAATATCTTTATTTCCTGACGAATACCACATTTTTAGACGAAATATAAGAATTTAATTGTCATTTGGAATGTCTCCAGTTTCCTCAAATCATCTTCTAGGGCTCTCGCACAGCGTAGCGTAGTAAGAGAGCACAGGTGCTAGGGCTAGAATGGACATAGTTTTTTTTCAGTTACTACAACAGCTGTTGATTATAGATTCGCTCAGGCAAACAATCTTGTATCTGCTTTTGTTGCACTTGGAGAACTGTAAAAAAGTGTATATGACAAATGCATGGAACCAGGTCTAACCCTGATTCAGGCCAGTCAGCTGGTATGAAAAAAGCAGCAAAAGCTGCAAGTATATCCGCTTAGTCTTGCCAGCTTACTGTTTATACTGTGGCTGTCACATACCGGCGGTGGGCAGCTGGTGGGGTAGAGCAAATACAATTTAGTTCGCACTGCCAGATCTGTAACCATTACTCTGGTGAATCGGAATACTGGGTCAAACAAGTATTGACGAATATGCCGCACCAACACCATCCAAAAAGTAAGGTTTCTGGAGGGACAGCGAGTTCAGCAAAATCTTTTTAAGATAAAATCTTACGTGTTACGGTCTGCACAGGCCAGTAGGATGTTGGTGACCGCTTGCAATTCTCTCTTCCTGCGCCGACTCACTTGTGTTTCTGTCAACTGCGGTCGCCGGTCAAACCCTGTGGAATTGGTGCTCTTCAAAAGTCGGAGGTTTAAGAGATTTATCGGAGTCCCGACCTGCATTCTAGACAAATCGAAGCTGTTTTCAATTGAAGCTATATATAGACCCTTTAAGATATACATCATATTAAGCTGACCAACGTTGTTGCTGATCTTATATGTATTTATGAAGTTAACATGCATTTTTATACAATATATAAATATTTTGCTATTTTAGCACCCAACAAAAGAAAGCCTCTTTCTTTTGCACCGTGTCGGTGAAAATGCTCTTTACCTATTGTTTTGCACTTTGTTAAAAAAAACTGACAGTAACTTAAACTTATAGTTTATTGTATTGTACATGAAATATCTCAATAGCTTTTTTTGTTTTTCTCTAATATGTTTATTTCAAGCTTAAAACTATATATTGATCCAATAAAAATTCGTTTTGTTACATGAAGGATCCGCAAACATTGCAGTGGATATCCACAGTGAATATTGAAAAGTATACATTAATTAGCACTTTTATGCTGCTTGTACAATTCAAGGGAAATAATATGTCTAAACTAACATGACCAAGGTGATTTGATCGGATTCGTTGTAGGCCTATATATATATATATATATATATATATATATATATATATATATATATATATGTCGAGGCCCAAATTAGAATCTGGCCCAATTTAAAACTGGGCCAGCCCAGATCAAAATTTTGATTTGGACCGGCCCAGATCAAAATTCTAATCTGGGCCAGACCAGTTTTAAACTGGGCCAGCCCAGATTAAAATTTTGATCTGGGCCAATCCAGATTAAAATCATGTGGTGAAGACTTCAGGATTTAAATCTGGTCTGGACTGATTTTAAACTGGGCCAGCCCAGATTAGAATTTTGATCTGGGCCGGTCAAGTTAACAGTCCTGTGGTGGACTGATTTTAAACTGGTCGCCTATTTATCGAGACTATAGAATGTGCACGGTGCAAGCTTTTTGGCTGACAACAGGTGTTTCAAAACTGTCCAGGTTTATGTTTGGACCACTCCTTGCTTGGAATTTGTCGCGAAATGCACAAAATCGGACCTCCGGTCAAACGGCCTTTTTATTGTAAACAGACACACCGTATACGTGGACCATTTTTACTCACACGCAGAACGTTAACAAGGTGAAAACAGCCTAAACCAAAGAAGAGGTGCTGTGATCGTGTGTTGGGATGGTTTCGCTGGGAACCTTTTGTATAAGGCAAAACTGAACTGATACTGTGGAAGAAAAGGCATAATATTGCGCCTGATTATGTTCCGCCGAATTTGCATGCAACATTGACAATAATTAAATTAAAGTTTTCCTGATTTCACACATGCAATAGATATGTACTCCTGAAAATTATAATGGAAAAAATATTACTGTTTTATTCCATTTACCATACGTTTTAGCTAAAAAAAGATTTATTGCGAAACAGGATTTCTGAATTTTACAAGAGTAGTTTGCCATAACTGATACTTTCTAGCCACTCTGAATTTTCGGAAACATTACAGCATTTTTTTTATATATAAAATGTTATAAGAATGAAAACTTTCTGTGTTGATTCCTGGAATAATAAAAAAATATTATTGGATTTCAGTCTTGACACATCTGGCACATAAAAAAATCCGACACCCCCTCCTCCAAAATCCTGGCTACGCCCTTGAAAATCCTGTTTACAGCGTATTTTAAACTGACATGTGGTATACCCTATAATTTTTTACGACAATAATTAATTAATGTTAATTCACAATGTAAATTTTAACGTCAGTGTTAAAAAAAACGAATCCTGATTGAAAAAGTGTGTTGCATGCAGAAACAAAGCTGCGCTTAACAAAAGAATGAGTAACTCATTGTTTGTTTGTTTGTTTTTTTTAGGTAACCACCTCCATTTTAAATGCTCACTTATCTAGTTCTTAATCTAAGTACATCTACAGAGTCCTATTTCGGTTTGGGAAAACATGACAGGGCGGTAGCACTAGCTTCCTATAATATAATTTTTGTATCCTGTTGTCACCCAGGCCCAGTGTCTACCGCACCTGCGGGTCCTGGCAGTTTTAAGCTGTGTTTCAATGTATCCGCAAATATTGAATCCGCAAAAGACGTACGTATGCTCCATATATAGCGCAGTCCGCAAAAACTGTTTCCATAAGTACGTACGTTTTTCTTGCGTATACCCTTTCGCGTGCCTCTTTTGAAACTACAGCCAAGAAGAAGGTCAATATGTCTCATCTCACCTGGGGCCGGGGCACTGTTGGGAAATGTAAGCATTTTTGCCATCCGCAAAACGGATAAATCGCCCACCGGTCCGTTTTGATGCGGTCCATTTTTGCGGATACGCATGCGGAGCACGTTAAAACGTACACATGGAAACAGTTCATCTTTTAAAAGAGGGATGCGATTATTTGCGTTCGAGATTTACGGATACATGGAAACACAGCTTAATGATCCTCATTGCTGGGTCATAACACCGAGGAACCCCGGCCCAAAAGGCGCACTCGTTTGTTAGTGATACACGGCTCCAGGACCCAGCCTTCCCGTTAAGTTTTCAGAGCGCTCACCCTGGGTGGGGGCCGCACGTGAAAATCTCACCGCCTCAGCTGAGATTTGAACTCACGATCTTTGAGTAACTCGAGTAACTTGTAGCCAAGGTGAACGCATGCATTTCATGCAGGTTTTCTTTGTAGACCGGTTTATAAAAATCTACTAAATATGTCTTATTTAGTGTGATAAGATTATATATATATATATATATATATATATATATATATATATACACAAGTAATTTGTACCTCCATGTTGGTGGCTTAATTGACGCTATGCATTTTACATTTAGGTTTACATATTATGTTCTAACAGAGGCCGCCTTTGCCTGATGAGGGCGGCCCCATTGGCGCGCAGACGAAATCGCGCCTTGTGTGCGAACGTTGTCCTCCAGACTTTCCCCGACATGGACAGCTCAAAAGATTTTTCTCAGCATAAATTCTGCTTATCCGTCCCATTTTTAATATCACATTATTCTCGTAGGTTGTCTCGCAAATTCTCAAAGCTAACTTCTGTTAGGAAAACAAATTTATGTAGCTCTTTTGATTAATATGAATGATGCAGAGTTATATTTAAGAGACAACCAAATCAGGCTGCACACTGCGGCCTGATTGAACTTGCTGGCAAATTCTTAAAGCGAACGATCGGCCTGATAGCAATGGGGTCGTCTGGTGAAATCATGTGACCTGTGGCGAGATTTGAAATGACAGAAATCAAAACATGGCTTCGCCCATGCACCAAGACAGTTACTGGAGGGGGAGGGGATCAGAATACTGCCACCCTCTGCACGCTAAGGCTCTGCTGGAGGTTCTGAACGAAACTAGGAAAAACCCTCAATTATGTGATGGCGTCGTTATGGTTGGAGGGAAGGAGGTGCCAATCCAGAGGAACGTTCTTTCTGCTGCAAGTCCGTTCTTCAGGTTGGAATGGTTCACCTTTCAGTTTCCCTTTCAGTATGGTCTTCCATACTTTTTTGGGAGGATTTGTGGAAACCATATTTATACTGTTATAAGACTGAAATTCTGTTAATTTGTTACAGCGATTTTATGCTGAGTCGCTTAACTTTCTTACTAATTTTATTTACATGTATATTTAATTATCATATTATATTTGATTGCAAGGCCAAGAAAAAATAGTTAATCGTTTCCGATTACATTGCGAAAAAAATAGAGTAGGTTCGGGGAAAATGTTTTTAAAGAATTTTTTATATTGACAAAATATTGAGTATTTTAGCTTTAAGGTTTTATCACCTAAAATGTTTACATATTTATTAAATAAAAGGATACAACACATTTTTTCTACATATTTATTTATAATAATAATGATAATAAATTAATAATAAATTTTATATTATATAATAAAAAATAAAATAATTGTCAACATTTAAACAGAAAAGTAATAAATAATTAATGACAACTTCCATTACCTATGTTATCAATTTTTATGATTGGATGCATATATAAGCCTTTATTTTCTATAATATACATGGCATTTTGGCGGGAGAAACTGTCATTTTTTAAATATCCATATGGTATTGCTTCCAAATCCCCCAGTATATGGTGACAATATGGAAGTTCTAAAACTGGGAATTACCGGTAATGGAGAGGCAGAGATTAGAGATGATTTCTATTATATGAGCCATGAAACACAGCTTTGTATAAATAAGATTTTACATGCAAATATCTTCAATAAGACTAAAAAATATTCATAATCTCTACCAAATCTCTTCATATTATCAGGTTAAAACTTAAGCAGTGTTTGACAGTCTGTCCATTAAGTTGAATCTCTCTGGTAATTCTCTTCATCTCTGCCAATTATCTGATTTTAGAAAATGACCAATTTGCATCAGGCGCATGTGAACAGCCAACTGTACAGCCAAAGAATGAGCTTTTATGTTAAACAATTATAAATTAAAATATATCACATAATCAAGTATAGGTGAAAGTATTTGTTCACATTCAATGAACCAAATTCCTTTGTTGTTTAATACTTAGGAACGATTATATACCATACATATATGAGATTGTGGTACAATCATTGAATGCTTATCTGCTTTTGCCAGTTTTGCATGTGAATTTTTCAAATAAATTTATTTGGTCGCTTGTTTTTTTAGGGACAGTCATGTAACTGGAAACAAAGAGTTAATTTTTCTTGGTCTAATACAGTTACCAATTGTTGGCAGTCATATTGACATATTGTGATACAGATGTATACTCATAAGATTTAAAAGGTTAAGCAACATTTATTTCTAATGAGGTATGCAGCATGCTTGATCATGGTTCATTAAAGAGAGACCAAATGGTTTTGGTATAACCACAGAATACTTGAGAATACACATTTAAAACACATTTAAATTACTGCTATATGACCTGAAAGCTTGCTCAAATGGATATTACTTATAATTGGAGTACTTAATATTGGAGTAAGGAGATACCGAAGAAAGCTGAGTTTCCTGCCTGGGCCGGGTTAATTTATTATTTGTGGGTGTCCAGAAAGTAACAACAGATTTATAAAGAATGAGATTTGTAGTAAAATAGATTAGAGCATCATTAATCCGAACACCATTTATCTGAAAAATCACTAATCTTAAATTGATAAGTGAAAACTGAAATTCTGAAAGTTTAACTGTTTTAATGAAAAATATTCAACAACTTCTTAAACTTTGATTTTCCAGGGCATTAAGGAATGATTTCATTGTGTTTCACTTGATGAATTGATTGAGATAATGGAAAACCTGTTGTAATGGAATGGAAAATACTGTTTCAAACATTTATTTTGGACTAGCTTTTTTAATTCATGTCTATCAGTCGCTGGTGAACTTACATGCAGGGTGACAGGTTTGCAATCATGGTGAAGTGGGCAGAATCATGTATCCGAACAACTGTTTTTCTGAACAAAAACCCTGGAGGTCATGTTTGTTGCAGAAAAAGACTTGTGCTAATATTTAAGGCACAGAGACAGAACTTTGGAGCTTTTTGGATAAACGACTCTCTACTGTATTTAAAATGATCCTACATTTGTAATGTTCTAACCTTGGGTTCTTTCCGCTTTCTATCATCCAGAGCTTTATTCACCTACAATAATGATGAAACAGCCCAACCAAGGGAAAAAGCTGAGCCACAGCACTTTGACATCCTCCCTGAGACGTTTGAGCAGATTCTCGATTTCATCTACACATCCACGCTACATCTGGACGAGGACAACATACAGTCAGTACTGCAGGCTGCTGATCTGTTCCTGCTGCAGAGCTTGAAGGACCTGTGCTGTCAGTATTTAGAGAGCTGTATTTCTGTAATGAACTGTATAGGAATCCGGGAGTTTGCAGAGCATTACACCTGCCCCAGAGTACACCATCTTGCCACACAATATCTTGATGAGCATTTCTGGTGAGAACTCTTTATAATCTTGAATTGATTAACTAAATTTTAAATTTTATATGACATACACTTGTCAAGTTATAATTATAAACACAATTGTTCATGTAGAAGAGGGATATACAAATGTATATTATTTTACCACTTAGACCAACATCCCTATCACAGTATCAGTAGAAAAGTAGATTTATCAAAGTACTTGTTTTATTAACAGTGAAGGGTTGGGCTGCAATGGAACATTATTGCAAGTAATGGTATGTATCTCTTTACCTCAATAATGGAATTAAGAGGATGTGGAAATTTATAAACCATGCAGAAATCTTGATATTTGAGATAAAATCTGAGAAAACCATGAAAGTCATCTATAATTCATGAATGAATGCACCAACATTTGTAAACCATTGCCTTGAAGAACGGTTACATAACACCAGCCAACATAAATGTATTTTTATTGATGATAGCTGTATATAAAATAAATAAACATATTTTCAATGAAAGAAATTTATTCTGTGACTACCTACCCTATTTTTTTTTGCAACATAAAATTGGTGGAGACTATTAAAAGGGATATCCTGTATTTTGGGCTCACTAACTTTTTCTATCACATACTGTTGGTGGTAAAACTAACAACTTAGTATAAACTTGTGTGACCTTTCATACATTACAGTGATATAATTTGCTGTGAAGAATTTCTCCAGTTGCCATATGAAAAGGTAGATGAGATACTACAGCGTAACAGTGTTCACGTTCATTCAGAGAGTGCCATATTCAATGCCTGCAAAGCGTGGGTGTGCCATGACTTTATTAATCGCAAAGACCAAGGTGTTCAACTCATCAACAATTGTGTGAAAACAGAATGTCTCAGAAAGTCAGA
The DNA here is from genome assembly GCA_026874595.1 of Sipunculus nudus. Taxonomy (NCBI): domain Eukaryota; kingdom Metazoa; phylum Annelida; class Sipuncula; order Golfingiida; family Sipunculidae; genus Sipunculus; species Sipunculus nudus. The sequence continues at coordinate 63,911,800 of CM049316.1, read as the reverse complement.
ACAAGAGAGCCTGTTAGCAGATGAGTTCATCGCCCAACTTGGGTCAGGAAATGCGTTGATCCCCACCTTGAATGATGCGTGTTCAACGGGTTCCCATCACCCTGTGCGAGGATACACAAGTATGGTGGTGGTTGCAGGCGGAGAGGGCTCTAGCCTAAGGTGAGTATATTTAAAGGGGTCTCTTCCAATATCTAAGATATTTTAACTTAAGATAATCCCTTGTACCTTATATAAAGATATGCCAGAAAACGCTGATCCCATCACCCACAGGCTGTCTTGTTTTGTTTATATCCAAAAGTTTATAAGATGTGGGGGGACTGCCAAAATAATCCAGACACATTCAACAAGGCATCTGGTGACAAGTCAGAAATACTGGAGTTTTGCACATGACCTTTCATCTTCTGCTCATATACAACCAACCACCTCAGGTTACATGGTTTTTCTGTTTGTCAGCAATGTCACGTGTATTAAGGTTACTCACAGCTTGTGGATGAATAAGCTTATACATCCAACACAGAGGTGTTATAATAAAAATTTATCTTAATATGATTTATCTACAGTTTATTAATGTGAATGCAGAGTAAGCCAGAGATCACATTATTTATACAGAAAAGGTACATGAATAGCTGATTTTGAAATCTGTATAGTTGTTAGCATGTAGCCAACATTGATACCCCTGCAAGGACCCCATAATCAAAGTTTCCAGTGTAGTCTGGTTTCATTAACACAATTAACCTGGTGAGCTGCAGAACAAATGCTGCCACTAATACCTGTGATTGGGCAGCTTCTTCCTGGGACAAAGGAATCATCCCGTGTCACAGTGGGATTTGATGATCTCAGTACCTCCAAAATTGTATAATTTGTTCCTCAGGTGTAACCTTAATGTGACCAGGAGAGAAATATAATACCTCATCCAATATACCTAAGAAATATTAATCAAAAGCAGCCACTGTGGAGCAGTGAGAAAAAATACTGCACTGCCTTAATATATGAATAAAAAAGACTTTAAATAACTTGATAGATTATCATAATCTTAGTTGCAGTGATTTCTATGTGATGCAGATTAAGAGTAATATAAAATCTTGTGTGGTTTGTATTACCAGTTAATGAAGATTGTTGTTTATATTAAATATTGTCAGAGCCAGCATACATTAAATCAATATTTGTCAGAGACATCAGTAATCATATTGATTCTTTTTACAGCCATTAATAATCATTGTGGTCTATTTGCAGACCAGATATTAATACATTGTGCAACCCTAGTGTTCACCTAAATTCAGAAATAATAACTTTTACTGAAACTTTTGGCTTGTGTCTTTAGAGAAATGACCATCATAAATATGTGTTTATATTGTATTCTTTACTCATTGAGTTAAGTCAAACACACAGTCAAGTGATCCAGTATTCTTTATCTCATGAACAATGGAACACTGTCACTTCAAATACAAATATCATGCATTGTATAGGATCCCATTGTATGACCATCATACTTTATCAGAATGGTCACTGGATATTCATGAGAAAAATACTTTCATATAATTGTCCCCTGCTCCGCGGATGCGGGGGACATTGATTTTGGTTTGTCTGTCTGTCTGTCCGTCTGTCTGTCTCTTTGTCGGTCTCTCAGGTTTCGTTTCTGTGCAATAACTTTCCTAAATATTATCTGATTCCATCCAAATTTGGGTCAGTGATTGCTCTCATGCATACCTTGGTTGGGATTGGTTATGGAGTGTCTGGCTTCTGTCTGTCTGTCTGTCTGTCAGGTTTTCATTTCCATGTGATAACTTTCCTAAGTGGTTTGGTTTTGGAGTGTCTGGTATCTGGCTGTCTGTCTCTCACTCTGTTTGTCAGTCCATCAGATTTTCATTTCCGTGCGATAACTTTCCTTAATATTACCCCATTCCATTCAAATTTTGGTCAGATATTGCTCTCATGTATACCTTGGTTGGGATTAGTTTTGGAGTGTCTGGCTTTTGCCTGTCTGTCTGTCACTCTGTCTGTCTCTCTGTCAGGTTTTTGTTTCCCTGTAATAACTTTCCTAAATATTATCCGATTTCATTCAAATTTTGGTCAGTGATTGCTCTCATGCTTACCCTGGTTGGGATTTGTTTTGGAATGTCTGGCATCTGTCTGTCTGTCTTTTACTCTGTCTTTCCATCCTTTATCAAGCATGAAAAACAACAAGATCCCAAAGCAGGGGACATTAATTCCACAAATTTGCTTGTTATATTTACTTTGTTGCCACTGTCATTTTTGTGAACATTTAGTCATCTGCATTTAATTTTTACAGTCAACCTGGAATGCTAGAAATGAAGTCGACCGTCTGTTGTTTTGACCCATCTTTGTGTGTCAAGACTCCTGGAGATGGCGCCACCGTGGTAACCTGGTTGTCACTTGCTCCTATGATGACACCTCGGAGTGCACATGGCCTGGTAGAAGCTGGTGAGTAAACAGTATCACCTGTACAGGTGGAACTAAGTTTGTATTTAAACAGATAAGTAAACTGTTGTCACTGCTCTGGCTCAGCTTCAGACATGGCTGTCGACAACATATGATATTGTAATAAACTTTATGAAGGAAGTTTTTTTCCTGTGTTTGTGCTAGATTTCAAATAGGGCTGACTTTCATAAATTGACCTCATGGCACCAAATTAGTCATAGGTGACAGATTTGCACTTGATATCTGCTTTTTACTATGACCTGATTCCCAAGGGCATGCACCAATTCCCTATTAGCACCCAGTTGTAGGCGTCAGGGGGGAGGCTTTGAGTGATCATCTGATATTGTGATTCCTTTTATCTTGTATGTATTACAGTTGCATATATGTCTGCTTTTATTAAAGAAAATGTAATGAATAATGTTAATTAAGAGTAAGAATAATCTGGCTTCTGTGGCTTATGGGTAGAGCACAGGACCCAAGCTCGGAGAATGTGAGTTAGAAACTCAGTAGACAGTAAGATTTTACACCCAGGGTGAGCGCTCAGCAGGCTAAATGGAAGGCCATGTACAACAGCCACGTTTCACTCACAAATAAGTGCACCTTTTGGTGGTTTCTTAGTGGTATGACCCAGCCATAGGGATAATTATATGACACCCAGGGCCCACAAGTGCAGTTGTCACCAGGCCTGGTGAACATAAGGATATAAAAATGAGAGGAAGTGTGTGGTACTGCCCTGTCATGTAGTATGAAACCTGAATGGAATTCTGCAGATGTACATATACTTAGTTAAGCTAGCATTAAAAATGGAAGTGGTTACCCAAACAAACAGAAAAAATATTTAAAAAACAATGAACAGAAGCAACCCTAATAAATATCATTAGTGAATGACATTGTATATATTTATATTAATTGCTTTGTTTTATTGATGATTGTTATTTCAGGGGGCTACATGTTTGCCATTGGTGGTCGGGATAACTGTGGAACAATCTTGAACAGTGGAGAGAGATATGACCCAGCCAGAAATGTATGGGAGCCAATCGCACCAATGAACCATGCTCGTATAGGATTTGGATTACTCGCTATAGATGACAAAATTTATGCAGTAGGGGGCAGTAATGATATGTCGGATCCATTGACAAGCATAGAAGAGTTCAATATCTACACTAACCAGTGGCGCCTCCTACCAGATATGAACCTAAAACGAGCCTGGGCTGCATATGCAGTTGTGGATAAAAAAATTTTCGTCATGGGCGGTGGGATCATGGGAAGGCTGTATGAGGCTGTGGAGTGTTTCGATCCATATTTGGAAACTTGGGCATCTGTGGCCTCCATGAAAGAGAGGCGATTTGATGCTAGGGCCATAGGGTATGGTAAAGACATTTATGTTTTTGGTGGTTTACGTAGATATGAATGTCCGAGTGTATCAAAGCATAGCTCTGGGATGAAATTTTGTGGAACTGAGATTTTCTCGACTGAGAAAAAGCAATGGGATACAATGAATCAAGGATCGGCGCGTATGTGCACAATGACTGAAACGTCTCATGTTGATTCTGTGATCAAACTCGGGAGCCAAATTCTGCTCTCCGGAGACCTGGAGGTCGGAGGTCGCTATCATTTTATTCGCTCGTACAACCTACAAGATAATACTTGGCATGGTGTGGTTGCGAATCATCCACCGAACCAGAGGGGGATGCCATCTTGTGTCGTCAAAATCCCGAACTTTGTCATCCACACTTTGTCTGCTAATGCTTAAGCTGCTGGAAGGTTATGAGCTTTACATTCCAAAATTAAACATTGTTGTCACGTTGATCTTGTAGTGAAGTTGTAATATTATTGATGTTTTGCATTCTTTTTATCAAGTAAAATTGAGGTTAATAGTGTGAAGTAATTTTTTTCTGAATTTCTGAAAAAAAAGTTGTGGTAATTGTAGGTAAGATTTTTTTTTTTAAAGAGGTCAGATCTTTGGTATTTAATGTAGTCTCTTAAGATATACACATAATTGAAGAGAAACAATAATGCATAAAAGTGATGTCATGTAAGGAGTGTTCAGCAATATAAATTTTGTGGAGAGAGGTTTTTCATTTTTAGCGCAGCTGACTGCAAGTCATCTGAGCTATAGCGATCACTCTTTGTCCGTCGTCCGGCCGTCTGTCAGTTAACAAGGCACAAATCGTAACCGCTGGACCTGGAATCTTCTTACTTTACATCCAGAGAGGTCCATGAAAAATCTCCTTGGAAACCTGGAATTAGGTCTCTGTTATCCATATCCTTCCAGCTATGGGGCACCAAGTACCCCCAAGAATAGTCAAAAATTCCATACAAAAACTTCAATATCTGATTAACTACATCACTGATGGTCTTGATTTTTTGTATACATATTGATCATGAGATGTTTCATCAGTTTCTGCAGACTGGTGGCGCCAGCTGTATTTTTGATTTTTTATGAATTGTTTTCTCTATTTTTGAGACCTTTAAAAATGTGATCATCTGTTAACAGGGCACAGATCGTAAAGACTGGACCTAAAATCTTTATTGTTGACATTCTGAGAGACCTATGAAAAGTCTCCATGTAAACCAGAAATTAGGTCTCTGTTACCCATATCCTTCGAGCTATGGGGCCCCAAAGTACCCCCAAGAATAGTCAAAAATTTCATACAAAAACTTCAATATCTGATTAACTACATCACTAATGGTCATGATTTTTTGTATACATATTGATCATGAGATGTTTCATCAGTTTCTGAAGACTGGTGGCGCCAACTGTATTTTTGATTTTTTACGAATTGTTTTCTCTATTTTTGAGACCTTTAAAAATGTGATCATCTGTTAACAGGGCACAAATCGTAAAGACTGGACCTATAATCTTTATTGTTGACATTCTGAGAGACCTATGAAAAGTCTCCATGGGAACCAGAAATTATGTCTCTCTTACCCATATCCCTCGAGCTATGGGGCCCCAAAGTACCCCCCAGAATAGTGAAAAATTTCATACAAAAACTTCAATATTTCATTAACTACATCACAGATGGTCATGATTTTGGGCATACATATTGATCATGAGATGTTTCATCAGTTTCTGCAGACTGGTGGCACCACCTGTATTTTTCAAATTAAAAAAAATTTTTTTTCTCTATTATTGAGACCTTTAAGGATGTAGTTATCTGTCAACAGGGTTCAAATTGTAACGACTGGACCTAGAATCATCATTCTTAACACAGGGAGACCCATGAAAAGTCTCCATGGAAACATGAAATTAGGTCTCTGTTACCCATATGCTTTGAGCCATGGCATTCCAAAGTACAGCTCAGAATAATGATAAATTTGATACAAAAGCTGAAGTATCTGAACAACTAATGCAGAGATCACCATAATTGTTTCTATGGATATTGATCATGGAGTGTTAAATCAGTTTCTGCAGCCTGGTGGCACCACATGTATTTGTTCGTGCTTTTTTTCGAAATTTTTTCTCTATTTTTTGAGACCTTTAAAGATATGAACATCTGTTAACAGGGCACAAATCATAACAACCGGACCTAGAATCTTCATTCTTTACACACAGGGAGACCCATAAAAAATCTCCATGAACCCTGTAATTAGGTCTCTGTTACCCATATCCATTAAGCTGTATGGCTCTAGAATACCCCCCAGAATAATGAAAAATTTGATACAAAAACTCCAGTATCTCAATAACTACAACACTAATGCTCATGATTTTTGGCATACATATTGATCATGACGTGTTCCATCAGTTTCAGCAGACTGGGTATGCCACCTCTATTTTTTTCAAATGTTTACGAATTAATTTCTCTATTTTTGAGACCTTTAAAGATGTGGTTATCTGTCAACAAAGTACAAATTGTAACAACTGGACGTAGAATCTTCATTCTTGCCATGTAAGGAGGCCCATGAAAAGTGTCTGTGGAAACCTGAAATTAGGTCTCTGTTACCCATATCCTTCAAGCTATAGGACTCCAAAGTATCCCTCAGAATAACGGAAAATTTGATACAAAAAGTGAAGTATCTGAACAACAAATCCAGAGACCACCATGCTTCTTTGCATGGATATTGGCCATTAAGCGTTTTTATTGGTTTCTGCAGCCTGGTGGAGCCACCTGTATTTTTTTAAAAGTTTACGCATTTTTTCTTTATTTTTGAGATATATTAATACAGACACAATCTCAGCCTGTTGGTTAATCTATTTGATGCTTCAGTTCAATTGTTATATACTACCATTCAGATGATAAAATTTCCTTTTGCAAATCTCTTCCCAGTCAGCTGAGCGTCATGACCCATGGGTCACTTGTTAATGTATGTGCTAAAAGATTGCCAAAACATTTGGAGTTCTGGTACACTCTATGCATGGCTGTAAGACACTGCAGTCATTCTATATCTCCTTCACTGCACCTGGTGCTTTGAGTAGCAATATTCTCTGGGTTTCACCACCAGGGCTGGCACAGGGCCAAGAATTTTAATCAGACCAATGAATGTGTGGTATTGCATTGTGCATCCAACTCTGATTGGTTTGACTCAGAATGGGATACTGCAGTCTCATTGGTCTTATTACAATTCTTAGCCCTAGATGCCAGCCCTGGTTTAGAAACCCTAAATAACTTGCTATGCAAAGCAGAGGTTTAAACGAAGGAGATCTGGAATGACGGCAGTGTATAACCACTGCATAAGGAGTTAAACTTCAGGGGTAATGTAAGAGATGTAAATTAATATAGGACATTTGCAGCATACAGAGATAAAGATATCAAATGTTGAACTGCATGGGTTAACAATATGAAGTTCTAATTTTACATTTTCCAGAAATGTTCTGAAACACTAACAATACTGGGTAAAAATTAGAGATGTAAATGTGAATCTTTTTCAGAGCTTTTTGCACACAACTATTTAGACTTGTCTTTTAATTGTTGCATAAATATTGAGAAACATCTGGATGTAAATTTTAAAGAGTACCCAAATGTTTATGTTAGTTAATGTTTCACAGTGTCAAGCACATTTAATACTACGATTGTTCATGTAGTGTGAATTTAAGTAGTTTTGCAGGTCTGCACAGGTCTCATTGACATAATTGACTACATTTTCAGAACCTTTTCAGTGCACAAAGATGTAAAAAGTACCATTTATTGACAGTTGCAGAATTTTTAGATGCATAAAGATGTGAATTTGAATGACTGCCCAGGTATTTAGATGTGAATGGAGTATGTTAATAATGACTGCTTAAGTGTTCAAGTATTAAAAAGCATATTAAAATGCTAAAAGTGTTGTTCATGTTTCAGAAGTACATTTCAGAATTGCTAATAATTTGAGGTAATATCAGAAATTTCAATTTTAGCTCAGCTGACTGAAAGTTATCTGGTCTTGTTCATTGTCTGTCTGGCCATTAACATGGCACAAAAAGTAACCGGTCTAAAACAGAGAAACTTCGAACTTAAAGTAACATAATCATAAGCAATATTATGCCTATTCTTTCACACTATCAGTCCAGTTTTGCTTTACAAAAAAAAAGTTTCCCCAGTAAAACCATCCAAGCACACGATCTCATCACCTCCCCTTCAGCTGTTTATCACCTTGTTATGGTTCTGCATGTTAGTAAACTTGGTCCACGTGTCTTTTTACAAAAACAGGATGCTTGACTGGAGGTCGGTCTGTGCTTGCACGACAGATCCCAAACGTATTCCAAATTAAACATGAACATACACTGTTGTAAAACACGTTTTTAGCCAGGAAAGAAAAGCGAAAACGCAGGTGTGTTTGTGCTATGTCCATGTTGGGGCCAGCGATTGTGCCCAGTCCACTTGTTTAACTCTGGTGTACAGGAATAAAGCAATGGTTTCAGTACAATATTTTGGAAGGTACCATTTTATTTTAAAGATGAAACACTTTTTTGTGTGTGTGTAAATTCGACATGCTTAAAATTTGCACATGATTAGGTCCTTCAAAACGCAGACTTGCTCATGGAAGACAAGGTCATAAATCCCAAATTAAATCCCACCGTATTTATGACCTGTATTTCCTGTAGTAGTGTTTCAGACTCCGCTGAGCATCATGGCCCTCTTTAGCCTCTTTTGGGTCACTTTTTAGCCCCTACTGCTGCATTTTGAATGGGGAGAGAGTGATTACCTCTGTCCAACAGATGTTGATTCAAGCCTGACAAGAAATAGCTCTGTGAAAAAAAAAGGGATAAGAAAAATAAGATGGCTCATTTTTTTTTTTACTCTGAGGTCAATGGAGGAAACTTAAAAGTACTTTGTTAAATATATATTTGAAAATATATGACTTTTAGATTGTATATTAGTTTACTTATATTTCATGAAATAACATAAAAGCAGTTCATAATATTTTTAAATAAAAAAAGAACTTTGGGAATTAAATGAGAGGTGAACAGCGCAACTTGACAGGGGCACATTAATGGAAAGCTTAGCCCTGTCAGGGCTTTAGTTTTTATGTTTGCTACTAAAATAGGTAAAATTAAACGTGATTCATGTACCGGTCTATTATCACTAAACTGTCGGTCATGGTACCGTAAATTAGTTATATAATTAGCCGCAAGGTGGCAGTCCCGAGGGAACAAGTTTCATGGCTCTCAACCTCTTCACAGGCGTGGATCCGGGGGGGGGGGGGGGGGGGGGGTACCTTAACGTTCAATTACGTTAATTAAAAAAAAATGTCATCTGAATGTATACATCTTCAGAGTAAAGATTAGGTTTAGTCCATATAAGCCTTGCCCTACACCAAGGGGGGGGGGGGGGGTTTACCTTAACGTTCAATTACGTTAATTAAAAAAAAAAGTCATCTGAATGTATACATCTTCAGAGTAAAGATTAGGTTTAGTCCACATAAGCCTTGCCCTACACCAGTAGGGGAGTTAGGGGCACAGAGGGCGCCCTTTTTCATTCCCTCATTTTACAAGGGTGTAACATACAACATAGGCGTAATACCAAAATACTACCCTAGATCGTGCCATTAGAACCCAAACAGAAAAGTTTTTTACATCATGCGTTAGAGTGGGATACACCGCTTCAATAGCGTCCAACCCCGGCGCTTCTGGCCTTGCCTAGCTGCCGCTTCCCACCTCCCTATATATAAATATCATGTTATAGCCCCTGTGTATAATTTAATGTCAACAGGAATCCATCCAGTCCTCCACTAATGTTGAAATCCGTACACTTAAGTCCGTCAGAGAGGTGAAGTTAGCAGGTACACCATAATAAGCTGGTCCAATTGAGCTGATTGTCTGGAAAAAATGAATGAGCAATAAATTTGCATCAATGGCATGAGGAGGCAAATGCGTAATTTTTGGTACCTTACCGTCTCACGATATAAATATTATTTACATTACGGCCTGGTTGACATGTCTCATGTCTCATTCATATATATATATATATATATATATATATATATATATATATATATATATATATATATATATATATATATAACTCTGAAGAAAAACAACACTGTTAATTCACAACAGACTGTTTCACGGGATGCGACCCGATCATCATATATATATATATATATATGTTCAGTCGTGTTGAGACTAACGGCTTTAATTCCATCAACATATCTTGTCCCTATATTCTAAACCTTATTATTAGTCCGTTTAACTTAACATTAAAATAAAATGCCGTCATGAAACTATATTATAAACTTATTGGATTAAAATGACAACTGTCTGTAATGTCTGTACGAAATAACTACCTAAAAGGTAAACAAATATGTCAATACTGACAACAGTATTGTGTTAATGTACTATCCGCTGCATATGTATAAATATAACCGTGGTTCATGGCGTCCCAAATAAGTGGCTATTGTTTATCCTTCTTGGATATGGATATAAAGTAATGTGACGTAACTGAGAGAGAGAGAGAGAGAGAGAGAGAGAGAGAGAGAGGCAACACATTGTGTGAGGCCATGTACTCGAACTGTCACGAAAGTTAGGCTCAGTAACGTCATGCCATCATGTCACCTTGACAACAGTGACGACACTGAATCTGAGGCTCAGTTTCAAAGTAAGCACACGCGCCTTCCGCGTAGTTCTGTTTTACACACGTGTTGATGACGTCATTTAAATCAAGTAATGACACACGTACTGCCTGTCCTCCCCCACCCCCCGATCTTGTAGTCATGAAAGCTCTCTCTATTATCTCTTTTTCTTTCTCTGTATATAATTTGTGTATGTTTATGTGTGTTCGTGTGTGCAGGGACCTACAATATAAAAACAGTTAGGAACCGTAAATATATATGTGTACTCCGTTCCTCGAACCATAGTCTCCATCAAGAGAAAAAAGTAAAGTTGAATAAAATAATATATATATATATATATATATATATATATATATATATATATATATATAATGGGATAGATGAAACATTCGCCTAGTTATCTGTAATACATATAAAACTGAACCTTGCATGTGGTTTTCACAATTTTTTTTTTAATGTGAGAACCTATCATCTTACCTTGCGACAGTTTCTTAAGTGCTACATGTAAAAAAGGGGTCAAGGATGAGGGGGATTACTATTATTTAAATATAAATCCCCATTGCCCTCCTCCTTATGATGATGATCATCATCTTCACTTTCATCAGCGTCATCATCACTACCATTCTCATCATTATCCTTTGATAATACCATTCTCATCATTATCCTTTGATAATACCATTCTCATCATTATCCTTTGATAATACCATTCTCATCATTATCCTTTGATAATACCATTCTCATCATTATCCTTTGATAATTCCATTCTCATCATTATCCTTTGATAATACCATTCTCATCATTATCCTTTGATAATTCCATTCTCATCATTATCCTTTGATAATACCATTCTCATCATTATCCTTTGATAATTCCATTCTCATTATTATCCTTTGATAATACCATTCTCATCATTATCCTTTGATAATTCCATTCTCATCATTATCCTTTGATAATTCCATTCTCATCATTATCCTTTGATAATACCATTCTCATCATTATCCTTTGATAATACCATTCTCATCATTATCCTTTGATAATACCATTCTCATCATTATCCTTTGATAATACCATTCTCATCATTATCCTTTGATAATTCCATTCTCATCATTATCCTTTGATAATTCCATTCTCATCATTATCCTTTGATAATACCATTCTCATCATTATCCTTTGATAATACCATTCTCATCATTATCCTTTGATAATACCATTCTCATCATTATCCTTTGATAATACCATTCTCATCATTATCCTTTGATAATTCCATTCTCATCATTATCCTTTGATAATACCATTCTCATCATTATCCTTTGATCCTCATCCCTCCCATTCTATTCCTCCTCCTCTTCCTTCATCATACATCCATCTGTCGTATCATCAGAACTACATTATAATCTACATCGTCACCATAACCATTATTAATACTATCAATATTGTCTTCATCATCATAACAATTATATTCTCTCCATCACTATCAAATTTATTATTACCGTCATTGACATCCACGTCCTCATCAACAACACAATATAAATAAAGTGTACAGTACCTGGATACCACCACTGTCACAACGACAACAAGTCCTTTAAAATGTTTAATAAAGATGAACAGTTCATATAAATCTTCTCAGAGAATAACAGTCCAGTTCAATCATAAAATCAGTTTGTTGTAATCCAAAAGTGAAGTTCTGATAGTGATCCCAAAGGCAAACTGAAGACTAATTAAAATCCGTTACCAATTCGAAGAAGATCTGTAACTGCTGCACTTATCGGAAAAGGTCCACAAACTGACTTACACTCTTCTGTGTCCGCTGGAATACATCTCTCCTCTCCCTCCCGGCTCTAAAACACAGTCCCTTATTTATAACTTTTCACCTCAAGCCGAGAACTTTCCATTTTCCGAACAATTCAAAGAACCCAACAATACACACGTTACAGGAAACATCTAGAACAAAAAACGCTGTGTTTATACATGTCAGGGTTCACACGTTGGCCGGCCGGCCAGGCCAGGCTATGCCACCATAGCAACGGACAATGCTAGCGTTGCACATACACATGTAAGACTGCTGCATACAATAAAAGAGACTTTAACACTATAAATATTCAAGTCGATCACACATTTAAATGTATGAGGTAAACTTTCGAAACGTGTCCGTGATTTACGGTAATGGTTTTCAAGGAGGGCAGGTCAAAATATAAATATTTAAGTCGGGTTTCCGGTCCTTTTTTTAATTTTTACCTAAAAGTTTCACTTGGCTTGGAGAATGTATGTCACTGCAGTGATCTTTAATTGCTGTTTTGTTAGATTTTACCGAGACTTATACTTGGTTGTAAATTTAGTATTATAACACTTCATCCTGATATGTGTCCTACTAACGGGCGAATAGAGGACAATGGTCCATTTCCCCCTTTACCTCAGGGGACTTAAATCGGCTAAAAATACAAACGGCGACGCCAGTATCATATATATATATATAAATAACCGCAAGCCAAGATGACAATGTGTGACAATTTTTTTGGAAATCTATGTCCTCCGATATGTAATCAGCCTGTTGTAACATATTTAGAACCAGCTATAGTCTATACGGTATCACATTATCATTTTTTTTTATTACGGATGGAAGCCTAGTCTCGCAAATTATTGACTTCCCCATGACTCTGGCATAAATTGTCTCATATTTGATCGGTCAGTTCGAATACGATGAGTAGTTCACATGCACAGACTTCGATGTCAACCTGTGATAAACATGCCTTAAGATAACCCTCGGCCTTTGTGCTGTGTCGAGTACGTTTAAGGCTTATCTGACGCGATTCAATCTTTATACAGACACACGTGGTTTTGTTATAGACGGACTAATGTTGTAGGCCTAATATTGCACATAATGTATGATTAATAGCCAGATGTTAAGGAAGTCAAGTTAATCATACATGTATTAAATCATAACATTCACAACCTGCTCACCAAGGAATAAAGTCCGTACAAACCAAGTATTGCAGTTGGTTTAGGTGGAATATTTAGATCGGCACTGGAAATAGCTACTCAGGCAGGTCAAAAAGCGGAACGCCTGGTTCCTGCCCCTGTTGAAGGATTATTCCATATTTAAGGGTCAATAAGGACAATTTGTAGGGTAAGTGGTATTTTATTTACAACGAGAAACTATATTATTATATATCAAAAGCAACAGCAAATTAAAAATTCCACACACATACATTATATATACATATGTATATATATGTGTGTATATAGGCCTATATATGTATATTTATATATATGTTCATAGCCAAATTTCCTGATTATTAATTCGATTATTATATATGTTTTCACTCATACACAAATTCAAAAAATTATCCAGTATCACTCACCTCTAGCTTCGGAATCTTAATGAAAAATAAAATTTATAATACGAGCTAACAGGTGGTAAAGGTGGCTACATATGTGGTAATATAATTGACAAAATATGTGATAACAGTAGGTAATAATATTCAGTGCTTTAATAAGTATATCCCTAGGAAATGAGGTTTCGAATGTCCGGTATATATATTTGTTTTAGCTCAGCTGACTTTTAGTCCTGCTGAGCTATTGTGTTGAGTATTTGTCCTTCGTCCGTCTGTGCGGCCGTCCGTTACGTTAGCAGGACAGTCTCTCTCTCTCTCTCTCTCTCTCTCTCTCTCTCTCTCTCTATATATATATATATATATATATATATATATATATGCCTATATGTATGTGTGTTAAAATATTGCTTGTCTTCATTTGTGAAAGTGACACACTTTAATACACTGAGTCAGAATCTTTAGCTAGTGTCAGGCATCAATAAACTACCAAACGTTATACATGTACATGATGAGTCAGTCGTATCTATGCACTGGGCCTTATCACTCTGCTTCGTTAGCTAGTACTGCAACATTAAATGTAGGTTGTGTTTGCCTCGTCGATGTATACACGTTGACAGTTCCACGTGTAGTGGTCTACATGACTCAGCCGTAGTCATAGCGTTATGCTTAAGAGCCTCTGTCGCTGTCGTGGTTGTTCGAACGTGATTCTATGATGCTGAGCTGAAGGAGGTAAATAGTACTCAATACAAATAATAATTATAATAATTATTTATTATTTATTAAGAAATAGGAGGCACAGCTGTAAAGGAAAGTGCAAAATTGGCAGTGTATAAATGGAGTTTGGTTAACCCGATCCTAATTTCAAGTTGTATGTGTATCCTTTGTGTGGATATACTTATCACGTTTACTATGGAAGCTTTGTCAAAAAGAAAATTAAACACATGCGAAAATATTCAGTTTTACCGCAACGTTACACTCTTAGGAGGCTGGTGTTAATGTCACTTTACGATGGAGTGAGTGCTCTTCATGGTTCTCGGGAGAGCTGATGATAAAATTGCCTTTGCAATATCAATTCGGGACAATACAGTTGTTGGACTGGACGTGTGAATCTATGCCTGAAGGCAGCGGTAATAATTTTATCATCTTCCTGAGAGCAACGTCTGTGGCTCGGTTGAGCAGAGACCTTACTTCAGCTGGCCCCTGAGCGTGCTATCTCTTGAATTATTAACAAGAAAATTGAGGCAATAAGGTGACTCGCGTAAAGCACGTCTACGCCGCATGGAAAACAAAATTTGTTGCTAAATTTAGATCGACCGTCTGGCAATGAGATACGTTATCGAGAATCTGACTAATCATATAAAGGATTGTAAACCTGGTGAGTTTCCGGTGTATGTGTCCTTGTTGATAAGGCGTGAGAACAGTTTGGATTTTTGTGTACTATTTACCTTTGTAACGATTGATTTGGTTGGTCGTCATGGTTTCGGTCCCATCAAATGCACACAAAATTCATATTATATCAGACTTGAAGGCCCGCAAAAGAAAACTCTCCGCAAAACCGAGCTAGGAACATGGCTCTTAGGTAGCTGATTTCTACCAGCGGGTTGCACAATTCATAGACACACAAAACTTCAGAAAAAATTGTGTTCTGGGTCTTCTAGTGTGTATGCTGCGAAATATAATTATGTGTAAGGTTTATACCATACTTGTATTTGGTCAGAAAATGCAGATACGTTACAAAGGCACTAGATTAAAATTACGCAGCCGTGAGGAGTGATATCATAAAATACATATTTCGTTTATAGAGCAAATATAATATGATATGGGGGAAAAATGATAGTTTAAAATAGGAGGGAGTTTATACAAGTATATATAACGCCCTTTAAACTAATAATACTCTAGGATATTCCATATACCCTTAAATAGATACAACCCTCCTATACTATAAGTGGACTTAACCATAAATGCCCAGATGATAACGTAGGCTGCCCGATGGGAAAATAGAATTACTTATCAAGGGAGCGAGCCTAGGGTGTAGCCCCAACTCTATGGCTCCTAGGTAAGTCACTCAGTTAGTAACCAGGGTCCCCGCGCATAAAGATATGGAGGCAGTTAAGCATCGGCGAAGTTGAGTAGCCCACAATCCTCCATATTTTTAGTAAAACGCATACCCCCATGCATAGACTGCCAGTAGGCCTACGATCATTTTTTGCGTATACATAAT
The DNA here is from genome assembly GCA_026874595.1 of Sipunculus nudus. Classification (NCBI taxonomy): domain Eukaryota; kingdom Metazoa; phylum Annelida; class Sipuncula; order Golfingiida; family Sipunculidae; genus Sipunculus; species Sipunculus nudus. The sequence goes on along the minus strand of CM049316.1, from coordinate 63,895,816 downwards.
AGGAAGTGGCTAAACAACCGGCAGGGTGCCGGCAGTTTAGCCCACAGGCTAAACAGCCGGCAGAGGAAATTGACCTTGCCGGCAGTCTGGGACACAGGCTTAACACTGGCAAATGAATGTATTCTCTATTTCAGTGTGATACTCCATAATTTCTATTTTTATTTTGATAATGAGCTGACAATATAGAGCTGACTTACCAAATTAGATATTTTGCTGGTCTATATGTGAGAATTACCATTTGATGTGGATATTTCTTGCATCACCTCACAACACAGTAGGCTCATCTACTTTAATTGGGTGAGGTGTAATATTGTTTGATTAACTTTGATCAAGTAATAAGCTAATCCTTGGATCATTCAGTGTATTTGACATATCCTGAGTTGTTTGTTCTCATACACTAATTATTTGTTTACTCATAAGCACACTAGTGTAAAAACAGTTTTTATGCTTCACACTTGATTAAATTTAATCAAACAATCTGCATATCCCTTGATATGACACTCATGAGTTGTTTGTGCTTTCACACATTGTTTGTTTGCTCACATGCACACCAGTATATAAACAGCTGTTATGCTTCACAGTAAAGCTAAGTTAATTTAATACCTTAAATCAAAGAATCTGCATATATCCTTTGATATGACATCTAATGAGTTGTTCGTGCTTTCACACACTACCCATTGTCTGCTCATAAGCATATATAAGCAGCTGATATGCCAGTCAACTTCGGTTCAAATCCTACAGTAACAGTCAATGTGTCCCAGCAAACACTTCACATTTTTTGTGTATATATTTCTTTATTGTGATATGGAATAAAAATTTAGTATATATACAGTGGTCGTTGTTGTTATAATTTGTAAGCTAACTATATTTGCAATTTGTCCCCCCCCCCCCCACACACCCTGTAAATATCACAATTTTTATCACAAAATCTATTTAAAACTACCCTGTAAATATCACAATGTGGACTTTTAATACCTACTCAACATACTTATTCGGAATTCCTAATTATTACTTATAGACGAGCAAAATATCTAATTTTTTAAGTCAGCTCTGTATTGTCACCTCATTATCAAAATATAAATAGAAATAATAGAGTATCACACTGAAATAGAACATTTATTTATTTGCCAGTGTTACCTGTGCGCTAGACTGCCGGCAAGGTCAATTTCCCCTGCCGGTTGTTTAGCCTGTGGGCTAAACAGCCGGCACTCTGCCGGTTGTTTAGCCACTTCCTACATAATAATCATTCCAAATTTGTACAGAGCTTTAAGCCATTTGGTGATTTAAAACTTAATTTGCTGTGTTGTTGTATTTTATCTTTAGGACAAATCCTACAGTACTACATTAGGCTGTTGACGAAGTTGCTGAAATGGTGAATTTAAAAATCATCATAAATTTACAGTGCCCTAATGCATCAATTTTCTAGTACCAGGTTTTGTGAATCTGCTTTGTTTTCAGGATGACCAACAACGAGGATGACTACGTTTGTACGCTGAATGAGTCGAGCCTGAAGCGGGCACGTGATGAGCTTAATGAGGACCCTGATCAGAGGCTTAGCGCGGTGGAGACGCTCAGGCGGTGGCTCATGGACAGTGCCCCACACCTTAAAGTGCCTCTAGGTACAGTAATACTACTACTACTACTACTACTATTGCTACTAATAATATTAATAATATTAATAATAATAATTATAATATTAATATTATATAAATAATGATAATAAAACTATTAATATTTATAATAATAATAATAATAATAATAATAATAATAATAGTAATAATAATAAAAATAATATTTATCATAATGACAATATTAATAATGTTAATAATATAATTATATATTATTATATAATTATAATATTAATAATAATGATTTTATTAGTAATAATAATGATGATATTTATAATAATAACCCTGCTGTATTTTATGGCTGAAGGCATGTTTTTTCGCACAGTGTTCCTGCTACTTCTCCAATGGCCACCAAACTCTCTTCACAGATTCCCATTGTTTTAGACTGTCCTCTGAGTACTTTCATATCGTATTTCCATATCCTTGCCAAACCCTGACCTCCAGAAATTCGGAAAATGGTCCTGGGAGCTGCTATCATATGTTGGATGTCGCACGTCACATACCGGAAGTACCGATAATAATAATAATAATAATAATAATAATAATAATAATAATATTAAATAATAATGATGATGATGATACTAATAATAATTATATTAATAGTTATAATAGTAATAATAAAAACAAAAGTCATCAGTCATACACCTTTGTCTGGGTCGTTTCATCTCTGACATAACCGCCACGTGGTTCAATTAATTATTAAGTTATTCTGGAGGCATAACCTCCGGGATAACTTTAGCATGAACCCGCTGTTTTGCATGATAGGCTCTGAAATACGATGATTTTGTGCCAATCGGTATCATTCTAGGTCCAGTCATTCGACTTATATGCATAGCATTTTCTAAACCTGCCATTTCCATTCAAGAAATTAATTTTACTTCAACACTTCTTCCTGGAGAGATTGTATTTTCTGTATTTGAGATTTTTAAAAGAATTTTTTTTAGTGTATTATTGTTGTTTTCATGATAGACACACCTTACCTGCTTCGTTACCTCAGAGTTGCCAAGTTCAGTCAGTTGCGAGCGAGGGAAATTCTGGAAAAGTACTGCTATTGGAAGACGAAAGTCCCAGAATGGTACACCAACATAGACCCGCTGAACAAGGCGTTCCCGCCCATATGGGATTTAGGGTAAATTTGATTATTAGTTTTTATCTTAGTCCTCAAACAAAACACAGTAAGCTGTGCATTATACTGGCACTTTTTTCATCCGATTTCATTGATACTTACCCAGGATGTACTGGACTATGGTCTAATTATTTTGACCCAGGCTCAGTGACTTTGGCCTATTTGGTCAATGTCAGAGGGGTCAAAAAGTGCAATTTTTCAAAATTTAAATGTAAATTTTCTTATCTATAAGGTGGCACAGACAAATCGGTGAAGACCCTACTATAAAATCTGGTTTCCAACAACTTAAGGGGAACCAATTTGAATTCATTCAAACCATATGAGATAGATAATTTAGCAATTTCCAGTTAGGCTACGTTTCCGGATAAACCATTTGACCTAGAAAGTTCAAGCTTTAACAGACATGGCATAGATGGAGATCCGTGACTGTCGTATGTCAGTTACATGAAGTCTAGTTATGATTGTCATAGGCAACCCGGGATGCCACAGGCGAGGTCTACCCGCACCTTGTGATTGGGTCAATACAATCTCCTCTGGAAAATAGTTTTTTTATTGACCAAGAGAATTTACTGTATATTGCACATCCCTGAAACTGGGAAATCGACATAGGCCTATATTTTTATAAAAATTGTTTTAAAGTATCTCAGATCTCTAAATCTTAGTTACAAATCAATTAAAGTTTACAGTGATGTATAGTTGAGTCCACAAAATCGAAGTTCGAGTGCAAGTCCAAATCCAGGCCTCTCGAGTCCGAGTTCAAGTTCCTATAAAAGTGGACTCGTGTCCTATATCATTGATATTTAACGATACTACGGTACATGACTCAACGAGATGGGATATTCAGGGGAAAATTATATTCCGGGCCTAAGCTATATTGTAGGTCAATGTTGTCCTTAAAATTGATTTTGAATAGCAGACTTTCAGATTTTTTACACTCATTTTAATCTTTATTATTTCAGAGCTTTCATTCCATTACCCGGCACAGACAGGCAAGGCCGGAAAGTGTACATCGTACAAGAAGGTACTATATTCCTAATATTTTGTATCTCAAACTATAATTTGAGGAATCGGGCGTGGTAAAAAAAAGCGTTATTCTGTACTAAACTTTGTCAATACACAACCCAATTCCCACCAAACTCCCTCCGCAGATAGACCATCCTTTGGATACTGTTCTCGAAGTACATTTACTTTCGGGTATCTTCCCCTTGCCCTTATCGAATCCTGACAGGTTTATATTTCTTCCAGTTTCTCGAAACTTGAAAAGGGGGTCACAGGTTCCTTGTCGAAATTATAGGTATGCTGCCAGTCATTTGAAATCAGCTGTAGAGATGAAACCATGAGATTGAAACTACTTTGAAATTCCCATGAGGTAAAGTACCAGAGAAATACCAAGGGTAAAAGTTTTAGTCTTCACAGATAAGTCTGTGACATGAAGGCACGAACAGTCACAAGCACGCACGCGTACACACACGCGTACACGTACACACACGCACATACACGTGTTGAGGATATAACTGAGTTAACAGCATCGTCAGCAGGGGCGGATCCAGGATTTAGGAAAGGCGGGTTCCAACCCAGGAGGACTAATGAAAATCCTAAAAAAAGGTCATCACGTCTGGAAAAGAGGGGTCCAGGCCGCAAAATTACGTCAAAAACCCTTTAAAAAGGTTGCTTCGGGTGAAAGAGGGGGGGGGGGGGGGGGGTCCGGACCCCCTGGATCCCCCCCCGCGGATCCGCTTCTGGTCAGTTAAGCATAAAACGCAAATACGCGTATATATGCCATATGCGCACTAACAAACCCTATATGTATGCACATGTGTATGTTCATGAACTAGCAAACGTTTGCAGTAATAGATGCTCCTACCAGAGCTTTAGTATTTATGTTTGCCTTTAAAATGAGTAAAATTAAACATCATTCCATGTACCGACAGACGTAACTCAGTGCCAGAGTCGTGTTGGAATTTGATGGAATTAATTCTTAACCATTGCATCGGCTTGGCCAGTCTAACTAGTAGATTGAGCATGTCGATCTGTTGGTCCTTCCGAAAAGTCGCTCGGTTGATCTAATTTTGCCGGAAAATCCCTCAGTTATCGCAAAGTAGCACACCTTTGTGTGAAAATCACTCCTTTAATTGGCATACGTACATACGCTGTCTGGCCTTTAATTTGGTTTTCCACAGTTACAATCCTATATGAGCAATTTTCCACGCATATGCACGCGCATCGGTTCTTAGCTTCGGTCTTTTTTCTGACGATTTGGCCTAAGGGTTAGTGGCAAGTAGGAAACTATATTACATGTTTATACATTGATTATCTAAACAGGGGGCGAAAAGTGAGCCCGAAACTTGGCTGATCATACGAACAAATGAATTTCATAGAACACTTAAAATCGGTTAAATTCGGATAAATGGGATAATGGATATTATTTTGCTAATCGAGGCTTCATTGTTTATGTTGTGGTGTTTTCAGGGGTTTATGCTGAAGAAGGCAGTAAGACGTACAAAAACAACCTGCTGCAAGCCATGATCTGTCTGTTCCTGTGGCAGATGCTGGATGAGAACATCCAGGTGAACGGCGTGGTGTACCTGTGTGACATGTCTCACTTCACCGCTAAACACATGGCCTTCTGGGGAATGGAAGACATGAAACGGTTCATGAGTATATGGCAGGTATGTTTCCGCTACTTGGACAAAGTTGTAGTCGAGTCCAGGCCACTCGAGTCTAAGTCCGAGTCCATGAGGTTCGAGTCGACGCCAACCTTCTTCGAGTCCGAGTCATTTGGAACCCGAATCCAAGTCCGAGTCCGTTAATATATATACAGATATCCTGCAAAAGCAACTTAAAATGGAAATTTCAGATTATAATGAACATTTATTTAGTTTAAACATACTCTTAAGCCAAACCTTTCATCCCAATCCTTTGATCTTTCACATATGGCTCACCTACCAAGTAGGTTTAAATGTAGTTGTTTGAACATGTGACCAGTGACCTTGGCCATATCAGATTGGTTGAGTTGTTGTAAAAAATAGTGTTTTCTCAGATTTTGATTTTAATGAATTATTAAAATGTTTTACAAGGTATAGTTTTGGTTCAGTCTGTTTAATGAAGCATATGCCTCAATCCTCCATTGCAGCTTATTTTTCTTGATCTGATCGATGACTTTAAAATAAAAGATTAACAAGTTGCAATGGGCGCCCAATGTGGAACAGTCTATGGTGAAAAATTTCCCTTCCACCTAAACTGTCAGACTTTGGAGTTACAGTTGAATATATTTGAACTATATTAGAGGAATGGAGAACGGTCTAAGTCAGTGCCACGGTGAAGTGCCCATAGGAAATTTTAACAAATTCACGGATCAGTTGAAAAGTATAAGCTCTAATAAAGGAATGGAGCATATGATTGGTTACCTAAAGCAACAAACTGTCAAATGGAACAAGCAAAGGACCGAACCTTTCTTCATGAATATTCATTAATCATGGTTGTATCCAAGCGCTCACAAGCATTGTGAAGGTTGTTAGGGTTTTGTATCACATCTTAATAAGACTGTTCACAGCTAAGCGTCAATAGCGCATAATTGTGGTATCTCAAAATGATTCGCTATCATTCAGTTTATATGGTGACTTCTCAATTACTAGTATTTCTTGTCCGATACGTAAAGGCCTGAAGTATAAAAAGTTTAATAAAGATCTTTATTTTCGTATACAGTGAAACCTGTATGACCACCTGTTGACTAGCCAAAAAGGGACGTATTATTGTATACCCACGGCCCGGCCGTCTGTCCGTCCGTCCGTCCGTCAACCCGTCCGTTAACGTTTAGTGTCGCCGCGATAACTTACCGGCGGATTTTTACGAAACTAACCATAACAACTTACCAATAGATTATCTCTCCCGAGTTTGATTACGTGCAAAATAATCGCATTATAATAAGGTTAGAGGTCATTAGGCTACTTTGTGTTGTCGCCGAGATAACTTACCAGGAATGAGATTGATTTTGATTAAACTCAACGTAAATATTAATCAATATAATGTCACGCGTAAGTTCGATTTTCAGCTAAATCCATGCATATTTAATGAGGTCAGAGGTCACCACACTTTTGCGGCGCCGTGAGGACTCAACAAAAATCAGATGGAATTTCATGAAACTCATTATGATCATTAACCAATACAGTTTCTCACCTCAGTTACATTCTCAGCAAAACTCATGCATATCTAAGGAGGTCAGAGATCAGAAGATATGAGACTGGCGTCTATAACACAATTTGCGGTGATCTGGTTTTAATTCTCATTGTGTATTTTAAGGGCGCCATGCCGCTCCGGTTCAAGGCCATCCACATGTACAACTACGGCGCCGTTATGGACACATTGATGGCAATGATGACACCATTTCTGACTAAGAAATTCAGAGAAAGAGTGAGTATATAAAGTATAACTTCTACTACACAAATGTAAAATACACCTACGGACAAACTGAGAAGTAACCATAAACAATAAGATACATCTTTATCTCCGCAAAGAGGCGGGGATTATTTTGTTTGTCTGTTAGCAATATTATTATATTACTCAAAAAAGTTATTAACGGATTTTCGTGATTTTTTTTTTCGGATAGCTCGGTATTGATACAAGGAGCAATTGATGAAATTATGTGGCGATCCGGATCACCATCAGGATCCAGGAATTTTTTAAAGGAGAATGCTGCATTTTAACAATGGCATATGGGGGTTATGAGCCTTGGCGGAGTTCTGCGCTCTCTGAGTGCTTTTTCTAGTTCGATATAATTTCTTCAGTATTCATTATTATTGTAAAACATATTTCAGATTAAGACAGATTTCTATCGTGCTTTTGTGGCTTTGCATTAAATGTCCTTTTATTAATTGTATCATTATTTCAAATTTCCCTGCATATAATTATACTTATTTTCACGGTTACTTTTACAAATTTCATATACCTGGTTAAGTTTCCTTTCATAAATCAAAACATTCACTGAAGGAAATTGTTTAAAATTAATGCCATAAGCTGATCGTATAGTGTGATTGAAATTAATGCGTTGAGCTGAATGCATAGAGGGATTGATATGAATGCGTTAAGCTGAACGTAAAGTGAGACTAAATTTAATGTAGTCAGCATAATGTATAATGTGACTAAAATTAATGCGTTACGCTGAACGAATAGTGACTAAAATTAATGCATTCAGCTGAACGTATAATGTTCTTAAAATAATGCATTAAGCTGAACGTAAAGTGATATGAAAATAAAAAAAAGTCATTCCTACAATTATGTAAGGAAACCAGTCAATACTTTATAAGTCGATATGTTATACTTACATGACGCCATGTATAACAGTCTCGAGGAGACCTTGAAGGGAAGATAATATAATAAAATATCCAACAAAACATACCTGAGTTTTATATACAGTTTACTAAGCAAATGCATTTATACGGTGATAGTATTGAATTTTGCATAATAGAGGTTTATACTAATTTGACATAATCATAGACTGTACATACTATATGGTATCGCATACAACAGAATACTGTACATACTATATGGTATATCATATAACAGAATACTGTAAATACTATATGGTATTGCATACAACAGAATACTGTACGTACTATATGGTTTTGCATACAACAGAATACTGTACGTACTATATGGTATTGCATACAACAGAATACTGTACGTACTATATGGTATCGCATACAACAGAATACTGTACGTACTATATGGTATCGCACACAACAGAATACTGTACATACTATATGGTATATCATACAACAGAATACTGTAAATACTATATGGTATCGCATACAACAGAATACTGTACGTACTATATGGTATCGCATACAACAGAATACTGAATGTACTATATGGTATATTATACAACAGAATACTGTACGTACTATATGGTATTGCATAGAACAGAATACTGTACGTACTATATGGTATTGCATACAACAGAATACTGTACGTACTATATGGTATCGCATACAACAGAATACTGTACGTACTATATGGTATCGCATACAACAGAATACTGTACGTACTATATGGTATCGCACACAACAGAATACTGTACGTACTATATGGTATATCATACAACAGAATACTGTACGTACAATATGGTATCGCATACAACAGAATACTGTACGTACAATATGGTATCGCATACAACAGAATACTGTACGTACTATATGGTATCGCATACAACAGAATACTGTACGTACTATATGGTATCGCATACAACAGAATACTGTACGTACTATATGGTATCGCATACAACAGAATACTGTACGTACTATATGGTATCGCATACAACAGAATACTGTACGTACTATATGGTATCGCACACAACAGAAAACTGTACGTACTAAATGGTATCGCACACAACAGAAAACTGTACGTACTATATGGTATCGCATACAACAGAATACTGTACGTACTATATGGTATCGCACACAACAGAATACTGTACGTACTATATGGTATCGCACACAACAGAATACTGTACGTACTATATGGTATCGCATACAACAGAATACTGTACGTACTATATGGTATCGCATACAACAGAATACTGTACGTACTATATGGTATCGCATACAACAGAATACTGAATGTACTATATGGTATATCATACAACAGAATACTGTACGTACTATATGGTATTGCATACAACAGAATACTGTACGTACTATATGGTTTTGCATACAACAGAATACTGTACGTACTATATGGTATCGCACACAACAGAAAACTGTACGTACTATATGGTATCGCATACAACAGAATACTGTACGTACTATATGGTATCGCACACAACAGAATACTGTACGTACTATATGGTATCGCACACAACAGAATACTGTACGTACTATATGGTATCGCATACAACAGAATACTGTACGTACTATATGGTATCGCATACAACAGAATACTGTACGTACTATATGGTATCGCATACAACAGAATACTGTACGTACTATATGGTATTGCATACAACAGAATACTGTACGTACTATATGGTTTTGCATACAACAGAATACTGTACGTACTATATGGTTTTGCATACAACAGAATACTGTACGTACTATATGGTATTGCATACAACAGAATACTGTATGTACTATATGGTATCGCATACAACAGAATACTGTACGTACTATATGGTATCGCACACAACAGAATACTGTACGTACTATATGGTATATCATACAACAGAATACTGTACGTACTATATGGTATCGCATACAACAGAATACTGTACGTACAATATGGTATCGCATACAACAGAATACTGTACGTACTATATGGTATCGCATACAACAGAATACTGTATGTACTATATGGCATATCATACAACAGAATACTGTACGTACTAAATTGTATCGCATACAACAGAATACTGTACATACTATATGGTATCGCATACAACAGAATACTGTACGTACTATATGGTATCGCATACAACAGAATACTGTATGTACTATATGGCATATCATACAACAGAATACTGTACGTAGTATATGGTATCGCATACAAGAGAATACTGTATAAAACCAAATGTTTCTTGGTAAAACTGAAAATCGGATCAATCCCCGTGCAGCACAATTCACGAGATATGAATGTATGAACAATGTAAAAATGCAAGAATTAACGTCACTTTTTTTAAATCAGATACACCGACATGGCAATTACCTGGAGAAGCTTTACGAGCTGGTCCCCATGGAGATTCTACCCGTGGAATACCTCCCTGACGACTACAAAGGTCCAAACGCCGGCACCATGAAACAGCTCATAGGTAAACACGCCTAATAAGATAAAAAAATATCATAACACCCCACCCCCCCCCATAAAAACAAATTTAATCGTAGAAAAATTGATTGAAAACTCTTCAATTATGTGCTGGGTATATTGAATTAAAAGGGCCCAATCACCTATGAAGCATGTTGAATTAACACGAAAAATACCTTCTTCCCTTAAAGATAAGTTTTTACCTGCCAAAATATTGCCCTGAAACCTTTTTTTAGCTCAGCTGACTGTAAGTCAACTGAGGTATAGGAATGGCGCTTTGTCCGTCGTCCGTCCGGTCGTCAATCCGTCCGTTAGCAGGGCACAAATCGTAACTGCTTGTCCTAGAAATTTCTAAGTGTACATCCAAGGAGGTCAATAAATAATCTCATTGGAATTCTGAAATTAGGTCACTGTGACTTATATCCTCCGAGCTATGGGGCTTAAAAGTACCCACCCAGAATAATCAAATATATAATACAAAACCTCCAATATCTTGATAATTAATGCATGGATTGTCATAACTCTTGCTTTGAATATTGACCATGACTAGTTTTGTCAGTTCCCGTTAAGTTGTGTATTTTTTTGTCATTTTAACGAATATTTTTCTATTTTTTTACTATAAAATGACAACAATCATGTCAGTTTCTCAGTTGTAATTACATCTAGTGTCCCAAAACTTGGTGTGTTCATTGAGCACAAGTGGATGCCATATAGTTATCACCCTGTCTGTCTGTTTGTTTGTCTAGCTGTCTGTCTGTCCGTCTATCCATCCACACAAATTTGTTTCCAGATGATAACTCCAGGTTGTATTGACACATAGATTTCAAACTTGGCTTACGTATGGCCCACCACAAAAGGAAGAATCTGTATGATTTTGGGGGTTACGAGGTCAAAGGTCAAGGTCACAGGACTCACTTATTAAAAAAGGTTATGGCTGCATTTTAAGCCAAGCTTTTCATCCCAAACTTTCCAATTTTTGCATTTAGCTGACTTGCAAGTATGGAGAGAGCATAAATGAATTTGGGGTCATAAGGGCAAAGGTCAAGGTCACAGATGCCATATATTGACAAATTAGTTTCCAGATGACAACTCCAGTTTAGTGCGACATATTGGTTTCAAACTGAACTTATATATGACTCACCACTAAAGTAAGAACCGTTTAAATTTTGGGGTCCAACAGTCAAAGGTCAAGGTCACAGGACTCATTTCTTTAAAAAAAATGCATATACATTTGAAGCCAAACTTTTCATACCAAACCTTTCATCTTCAAGATATTGCTAACCCGCCAATAGGGGAAGATTCTGTTCAATTTTTGGGTCATGAGGTCAAAGGTCAAGGTCACAGTACCCACTTATTTGGAAAGATTGCAGATGCATTTTAAGCCAAACTTTTCATCCCAAACCTTCCATCTTGCACATATAGCTGAGCTGCCAATAGGGAAAGAACCGGATTAATTTGGGGGTCACAAGGTCAAAAGTCATGGTCACAGGGGCCCATCTGTCCACATATTTGTTTCTGGATGATAACTCCAGTTTGGATTGACATATTGGTTTCAATTTTGACTTATATAGGACCCACCTATAATGTAAGAACCCTTTGGATTTCGGGGTCATAAGACTAAAGGTCAAGGTCACAGGACCCACTTCTTTAAAAATATTGTTGATGAATTTTTAGCTTAACTTTCTGTACCAAACCTTCTATCTTCAAGATGTTGCTCACCTGCCAATAGTGGAAGTAACTTTGAGGTCACAAGGTCAAAGGTCAAGGTCATGGGGGCCATCTATCCACATATTAGTTTCCAGATGATAACACTAGTTTGGTTTGAAATATTGGTTTCAAACTTGACTTATATATGGCCCACCACTAAAGTAAGAACAGTTGATTCTGAGTCATAAGATCAGAGGTCAAGGTCACAGGACCCACTACTTTAGAAAGATTGTGGATGCATTTTAAGCCAAACTTTTCATCTCAATCCTTCCATCATCGACATGTAGTGCACCAGCCAATAGGGGAAGTTTCCTTTTGATTTTTGGGTCACAAAGTCAAAGGTTTGTTAAGATCACAGGGCCAGTCCATTCACAAATCAGTAATAGGATAATAACTCCAGTATGGGTAGTCAGGTTGGCTTCATACTGATCACAGGACCAATATTTTGGAAAACCTCATAAACATATATCCTTATAGACAAATGCAGCTGAGCGTCGAGACCCATGGGTCCCTAGTAAACGAGTGTCACATGTGTCACATGGGCGCGATCACATGTGTCAACATAAACACTGCGCGTGTAACGCCCGGCCACAACACGTATCAGGAGATGCCCTGACTGACTTGGCCCAAAAAATGAAATACATGTCCTGTTGGCTGAAACATCGCGTTTTGCGGCTCACAAACGGACCTCCGGTCACGTGGTCTTGCTATGGCAGGGGCGGATCCAGGATTTAGGAAAAGGGGGGGGGGGGTCCAACCCAGGAGGACAAATGAAAATCCTAAAAAAAGGTCGAAAAGGGGGGGGGGGGTCCAGGCCGCAAAATTACGTCTAAAACCCCTTAAAAAGGTTGCTTCGGGTGAAAAAAAAGGGGGGGGGGGGTCCGGACCCCCTGCCCCCCCCCCCCTGGATCCGCTTCTGTATGTTAAACAGACACACGCGAACTGTGTTAACAAACACGCAGAGCCATAACAAGGTGTTAAACAGCCGTGTGGTAGTACTGAGACTGCCTGCTGGAATGCGTTTGCTGGAAAATATTTGGCATAATATTGTTCCTGATTATGTCCCTTTAAGCTTATTGAGTATAGATTAATTTTTCTTAATAAGTTTACACGTTGTGCCATGGATTCTGATTGCCTAATAATTAAGCTGTAATCGATTTTTCCCTGATCTGATTCTGATAAGCTTAACTTTCACGATTAAATCCTATCTATTTAAGTCGAAAATATCGCACAAACAAAGAATCAATCAAATAGACAGGCAAACAATCAACACCTCCGCCCCATTTTACTCCCTGAAACAACGAAGTTTTACACAAGACAAAAACGTAAACCCTTAATAATTTCAGAGTATTTAATATTTTTTTTTAAAATCAAGTTTAATTTCATTGCAGATAAGATGAAAAAGGAATTGACAGACCCAAGGGTGATAGAACAAATAAAGTATGAGACACACGCGAGATTTGGCCTGGACGAGAGCAAAAGGATAGTAGACGTTCCCCAGTCATCCTTCAGGAAGTTGAACATTGACTGAACCCAGCGTTTTACATCGATCACGTGACAGGAACATTATGGTTGATATGCTGATGGAGCAAACGATATATTGTGGTTAATTTTCTGTTCGTTAGGGTTTCAAATTCGCGATGTTCGCGAAAGGGAAATTATCGCGAAAATAAAACATTTGTGACTAAAACGCTTTACCTACACAGGGGAAAATATATATTGTAAGCCTCATCAACTGATATTTCATGTAAGTTATCCCTTCCTATATGTTCCCTTGTGTCTTCAAATAATTATATATACACATGAATGTACTGTATTGGTTACTGTATTGTGAAATCGCGGAAATGAAACCCTCGCGAAACACTGAAAACTTGAAAATCGCGAAAATTTAACCTTGCGAATATGATGGGAACCACAGTATAGGTCAATGTGTAATATATATACATGTGTGTGTGTATCTGTGTGTGTATGGTAATTATCAAAGTTATGTACCTCTCGTGTTGATGGATGCTGATATGTTAACTTCAAATCACCGATCTTTAAACAAAATCTTGAAATCAAAATGATAGGTGTATTTCTCCAATTTTGCCAAGCCTTGGTCGCTGTTCGTTTGAAAGCGTTAAGTGACATCTGGTGGTAGGCTGAGATACAAGTAGTGAATAAGAGTCGCGAAAAAGAAATGTAGACCATTTAGGCCAAACAAAAAAAATAAAAAATAAATAAATAAAATTAGTAAAAGGTTTGGTTCTCAGGCACCGCTCGCGTCAATTTTAAACCCCCTCATTTTGATTTTCATTAGAAACTTTCCAGTTTTGAGCTCCAGACGCTCGGACATTTCTTTCAAGAAGATAAAATCATACAACTTTGATGAAATTTCCTTTGATATGTCGTGCTTTTACTCGTTTAGCAAAATAAATTTGTAATTATCATGCTTTTCCCTAATCATTTGACATTTTTTTCTCGAAACAAAATAAAAAAAACCCCGCCCACCCGCATTGATTTCTGAAAAAAAGTGCCTGAGAACCAAACCTTATTTTTTCGGCCTTAACGACAATTTGCTAGCTCCTGATTTTAGTATTTCTAATGTGTTTCAGTCATCAGCTTTCAGCCATGACAGAAAAAAAACCCACATTTTTTCTTGTGGATACAAATCTTATTTTTAGCTCAGCTGACTGTAAGTCAGCTGAGGTATAGGAATGGCGCTTTGTCCGTCGTCCGTCCGGGCGTCCGGCCGTCAATGCGTCCGTTAGCAGGGCACAAATCGTAACTGCTGGTCCTAGAAACTTTTTAGTGGACATCCAAGGAGGTCAATAAAAAATCTCCTCGGAAACCTGAAATTAGGTCACTGCGACCTATATCCTTCGAGCTATGGGGCTTGAAAGAACCCAGGGAATAATAAAAAAAAAATGATACAAAACCTCCAATATCTTGATAATTAATGCATGGATTGTCATAACTCTTGCCTTGAATATTGACCATGACTAGTTTTGTCAGTTCCCGAAAAGTGGTGGCGCCACCTGTATTTTTGTCATTTTAACGAAAATATTTTTTTTTTTGTTTTACTAAAAAATGACAACAATCATGTCAGTTTCCCAGCTGTGATAACATCTAGTGTCACAAAACCTGGTGTGTTTATTGATCACAAGTTGATGCCCTATAGTAATCACACTGTCTGTGTGTTTGTCCGTCTGTCTGTCTGTCTCTCTGTCCATCCACACAAATAGTTTCCAGATGATAACTCCAGGTTGGATTGACACATGGATTTCAAACTTGACTTACATATGGTCCACCACTAAAGCAAGAACCTATATGCTTTTGGGGTTAAGAGGTCCAAGGTCAAGGTCACAGGACTCACTTATTCAAAAATATTATGGCTGCATTTTTAGCCAAGCTTTTCATCCCAAACATTCCATCTTGCACATTTATCTGACTTTCCAGTATGGGGAGAGCATAAATGAATTTGGGGTCACAAGGTCAAAGGTCAATGTCACAGGGGCCATCTGTTCACAAATTAGTTTCCAGATGATAAGTCCAGTTTATTTTGACATATTGGTTTCAAACTTAACTTATATATGGCTCACTACTAAATTAAGAACCTTGTCAATTTTGGGTCAAAAGATCAAAGGTCAAGGTCACAGGATCCATTTCTTTAAAAAGAATGTGTATGCATTTCAAGCCAAACTTTCCATCACAAACCTTGAAAAGTTTGGAACACAAACTTTGGATCATAATTCTGCTTTGGATAGACAGATTGGCTTCAAACTTAATTTATTAATAACCCACCACTTAAGTAAATTCATTTTGATTATCAGGGTCCAGAGATCAAAGTTGAAGGTCACAGGAGCCACATCTTTAAAAAGATTGTGGATGCACTGTAAATCAAACTTTTCAATGCAAACTTTCCATCTTACACACATAGCTTACTTGCCCAAAGTGAGAAAATCTGTAGATTTTGAGGTTACCAGGTCAGAGATCAAGGTCACTTTATAAAATATTGTTACAATAATCTAAATGCTGCAAGAACAAGGGTAATAAGTTCTAAGATTTTTTGTCACAAGGTTATTGGTCAAGGTCACAGGACTGTCATTCTGAAAAATCTCTTTAAAAATATCCGTATAGATAAATTCAGCTGAGCGTCGAGACCCATGGGTCCCTAGTTTATCTGAAAATTTCTTCGTGTATTTATATTTCATGTAGGTCTGTCTTATATATTTTGTATATGCACGAGGAAATTCGCGTTATTTCATCGTAAGGATACTGTGTTGACAAGTAGTTATGAACGTTGAGATTACAATATTTTCCACAATGATACTGTAAATAACAGTGATTGTTAATTTTGCGATATTTATTTTACTTTTCAATTGTATCGAATATGATCGAAAAATATGATCGAATCAACCCTATTTAGAAAAAGAAGCAATTCCATTAATTGAGTGACCCGAGCGCCATTATTTTGAACACTAATATTGGCTTAAACAATCTTCAGTCAACTAAATAAACAATCCCTACCCTTATCTGAGCGCTAAATCAACAAATAATGCTTGTCAGGAATTTGTTATAGATCCCCACAGAATGATTTGCAACCTTTTGATAAGGCTTTGATAATCACAATTGTGCTCAGGTACCAGTCTATATATATATATATATATATATATATATATATATATATATATATATATATATATATAAAGTTGTTTACAGTCATTCACAAGATAACAAAAAAATACATATGGGTCTACCAATGAATGGACGCAGTAAAGTTGCAAAGGAAGATGCCGGCATTGTATGTTTTCATATAAACAAGTTACTGGCAAGCATTATTCACTGGTTTAGAAAAGGGTAGGGGATTGTTTATATAGTTGATTGAAAAATGTTTAAGCAAATATTTGTAACAATGGGGTTATAAGCGCCTGTGACTACAAATTAATAGAGTAGCGGTGTAATCACTTTGATAATGTCTTGTTTTATTTGATAGTTATACTATGTTCATGCAGCCTTCTCCTGACCCCAAAAATGTTTGTTTCCCAGGCACCGCACGTGTGAATTTGGACCCCGCATCAAACATTTTGATATTGATTTTCAGTAGAAATTTAAAAATTCTGAGCTAGAGCCACTCAGACATAAATGAAATAATAAAATTTCGGTTTGTTATGATGTGTATTTACCTGTTTAGCAAACTTTTTCTGTTAATTATTATCATGTTGTCCCCCTGCAGATGATTTTTTTAGCTCAGCTGACTGTAAGTCATCTGAGCTGTAGCGATCACTCTTTGCCGTCGTCCGTCCGGCCGTCCGGCCATCCGGCCGTCTGTCCGTTAAAAAGGCACAAATTGTAACCACTGGACCTGGAATCTTCTTACTTTACATCCAGAGAGGTCCATGAAAAATCTCCTTGGAAACCTGGAATTAGGTCTCTGTTACCCAAATCCTTTGAGCTATGGGGCCCCAAAGTACCCCCCAGAATAGTCAAAAATTTCATACAAAAACATCAATATCTCATTAATTACATCACTGATGGTCATGATTTTTGGCATACATATTGATCATGAGATGTTCCATCAGGTCTTGCAGACTGGTGGCGCCACCTGTATTTTTTATGATTTTTTTTCTCTATTTTTGAGACCTTTAAAAATGTGGACATCTGTCAACAAGGCACAAATCGTAAGGACTGGACATAGATTCTTCATTCTTGAAATTCTGAGAGACCTATGAAAAGTCTCCATGGAAACCAGAAATTAGGTCTCTGTTACCCATATTCTTTGAGCTATGGGGCCCCAAAGTACCCCCCAGAATAGTGAAAAATTTCATTAAAAAAACTTTAATATCTCATTTACTACATCACTGATGGTCATGATTTTTGGCGTACATATTGATCATGAGATGTTTCATTAGTTTCTGCAGACTGGTGGCGCCACCTGTATTTTTCGATTTTTTACGAATTGTTTTCTCTATTTTTGAGACCTTTAAAAATGTGAACATCTGTTAACAGGGCACAAATCGTAAAGACTGGACCTAGAATCTTCATTCTTGACATTCTGAGAGACCTATGAAAAGTCTTCATGGAAACCAGAAATTAGGTCTCTGTTACCCATATCCTTTGAGCTATGGGGCCCCAAAGTACCACCCAGAATAGTCAAAAATTTCATAAAAAAAACTTCAATATCTGACTAACCACATCACTGATAGTCATGATTTTTGGCATACATATTGATCATGACATGTTCCATCAGTATTAGCAGACTGGATGTGCCAACTCTATTTTTTTTCAAATTTTTACAATTTTTTTCTCTATTTTTGAGACCTTTAAAGATGTGGTTATCTGTCAGCAGGGTACAAATTGTAACAACTGAACCTAGAATCTTCATTCTTGTCATGCAAGGAGGCCCATGAAAAGTGTCTATGGAAACCTGAAATTAGGTCTCTGTTACCCATATCCTTCAAGCTATAGGACTCCAAAGTATCCCTCAGAATAATGGAAAATTTGATACAAAAGCTGAAGTATCTGAACAACTAATCCAGAGACCACCATGCTTCTTTGCATGGATATTGACCATTAAGTGTTTTTATTTTTTAAGTGTTTCTGCAGACTGGAGGAGCCACCTGTATTTAAGTTTACGCATTTTTCTCTATTTTTGGGATATATTAATACAGACACAATCTCAGCCTGTTGGTTAATCTGTTTGATGCTTAAGTTGAATGGTTATATGCTACCATTCAGATGATAAAATGTCCTTTTGCAAATCTCTTCCCAGTCAGCTGAGCGTCATGACCCATGGGTGACTTGTTTAATAAAAAAAAAATATACAATAAGCATGGAGTTAAAACAATGCGCCCCATAATCACTGATTTATAAAAGTACTTTTATTAGCCTTATACATCTTTTTATCATTGTCTGGCTATATGGGAAGTATCACAAATAACACCCCGATTATTTTAAAATAGTATAAATCTGGCTTTATCATATAAATGTAAGTGAATCCGATGCAAAACGTTTACCTCGTGCAGCATAGATGTACATTTTCGATAGGCGTTTAAGGCTTGAGCCCCAAGTTCGCACTGCGCAGACTCGGAGTCACAGGAGTAGGGCTCTGCTGTTTAGGGTTTATTGGCGTCATAATCTGACCCCAAGAATGCACAATACATACACAAGCGGAGAAGGTAAAAAATGTAGTTAATAGGGTAATGTAGAAATGTTGCAAGGCAAATCACATAAACATGGCGTATTTGTGGTAAGGACTTCACGGAATAAGTAATATTTTGTAAGCATATGCATGTGAAATATAGACAGATGTTTCTTTGAAATGTAACAAAGTTTGACTTTAAAGTTTGAAAGTTGGGACAAGTAGTCCCGGCTGTCCCACAGCCGTTACCAGGAAGAGGTTCGTATCGTGTAGAAGCGACATCTGTCGGAAGGGTGCCTAACTAGAGTTATTAAAAAATATTTGCTCAGCTGTGTTATTTTATGAGTTCTACACAGGACTCACTTTGGTAATTAGACATAATTGACAAATATGCGAAACTGTATAAGAAAATTATAAATATTTGTATTTAATAATGCCAAGGCTTGAATTCAAGTTACATATGAAGTCGCAGCCAAACAACGATGGCCAAATTTCGTATACCGCAAAATCTTCATGCATTTGCACCATATTATTGAACCTTGTTGTTTATGCATGGACCCAGGGTAATAATCCGGATAAATGACAACTCAAGGCGGGCGATTGACCGGGCTCATATCAGCATCATATGCCAGCTGTAACAAATACCATGGACGTGGTGAAAATGACAAGTGTCTATATACACCATCAGTTGGCGCCATTATCATGCAAAGCCATTTTATAACATTTGTAACCAGAAAGATATCGTAAAACCATAAGGAAGTGTCTAAACAGCCGCCAGGGAATATTGAACTTGCCCTTGAGTCTGGCCCACTGGCTGTACTGTTGGCAAATGTAACATTGTATGCTCTATTTCAGTGTGATACTCCGTACTTTCCATTGTTATTTTGATAAGGAGCTGAAAATATTGTGCTGACTTACCGTCCCAAATTAGATATTTTGATAGCCTTTTTGGAAGAAATGCCATTTGGTGTGGATTTTTCTTCATCATCTCACAACACAATAACTAGGCTGAACAGCTTTAATAGGGTGTGGTGTAAGGTTGTTTGACTGTACCTTTGATCAAGTAATTAGCTGATCCTTTGGCCATTTATTTGACATATCCTGAGTTTGTTTTCACACACTAATTATTTTTTTACTCATAAGCAGACTAGTGTATAAACTATAAACAGTCTCTGGACACACATTCATATTTCTGGTACATTTTTATCACAAAATCTTTAAACTATCCTGTAAATATTACAGTTTTTATCAGAAAATTTATGTAAAAGTACCCTGTAAATATCACAAATGTGCACTTTAAATACCTCCTCATTAGTTCTCAACAGCAAAAGTGCAGTATAGGTGACCTGCCGCAAACTGCCATTATTCATACTTAATTTTCCTTTGAAAAAGACAAAGGTTGGGATAATTTTCCTTTGAATTAAGTGAATGAATGAATGAATAGTAATTTATTCTTAAATAAAAGGCCTCAGGCCCATGGTTCCACAAAGAGCATGTGTTAAGAATCATAAAAATTCAACAATAACAAAATGTAACTGCATAACATGAACTAACAAAACATGCATAAAAAAACACAATCTTGTATGAAAATGTTGTATGAAAAACCAATGTTTGCAATATCTAAACACAAGCAGAAATTTTGTAATCACATGTTTCATTTCCTTTGGAGGTCAGGAATAATAACAATAATAATACCAATTATAATAATAATAATAATAAATAAGTGAACATATAAAACAAACAGTAGTAGAGTGCATATATGGAAAACAGTTTATCTATTTCTTAATTGGCAGATGAATAAGTAAGTGAAATAAATAGGTTACTTAGATGATAGCTTTCAATTCATCAGCTCTCCTAATAAAGGCATAGTGTACATAGGTTGCTAATTGTTTTATTGTATGGGCATTATTATCTGCCATCAGAGATGTGAATGTACTTAAATCATCAATATACTTGATTCTCAAGTCTGTATACAATGGGCTTTTCATGATAAAATGATGCTCATCTTCCACAACAGCTTCCCCATATCTTATACAATATTTACAAAACCTTTCATCCCATGGAGTATTACTATGCCTTCCTTTTTCTACTTCTAAATTATGTGATGAACATCTTAGTCTTGAAAGACTTTTTCTATAGTTCACATTCTGTAGAACTGTTAAATATTTTTCAGTGCTTAAAGTTAATTTAAAAGTTGAGTATGTGTTTAATCGACGATTTTTAGATATACTACTCGTCCAATCCTGCAATAAAGAATCATTTAATCTCTGTTTCAATACTGAGATAAATAATTTAACATCCCCTACATCTTGTTCAATCCAAACATGGCCAAATCCTTGCGAAAATAATATTTTCTTTATATTAGTTACCCAGTTCTGTTTTCCTGCTTCATCTAAGCGATATAATTTATTATACAATTGCTTTGGTAATCTATTATTTGTCATATTTATCAATTTAGTCCAATAAGTTATAGCTCTTATTATATAATGAATCTTCAAGGGCAACCGCCCACATTCTCCTAGTACTGCAGCAACTGGTGTATTCATATTAACTTGGAGAATATATTTACAGAACTTGGTATGTACACTTTCAATATTGTCACATGTTTCAAAACCCCATAGTTCACTACCATAGCACAGAATTGGAAGGACCATCCTATCAAAAAGAAAGAAGGATTTACAAGTAGGTAGTTGCTTGTATTTTGAGATAAATTGTTTGATTATTATTAAAGCTTTGTTTGCTTGACAAATTAGATTCTGCTTCATTTTGGACCAATTTAGTAAACTTGTAAATGTGCCTCCCAGGTATTTTATAATTATTGACAACTTCTAAGCGTTTACCTTTATAAAACCATTTTTCATATTTTCTCAAAGTTCCCCCATTTCTAAACACAACTATTTTAGTTTTTTCGACATTGACTTTCATTCCATATTTATTACAAAATACTTCCAGTTTATTAATCTTGGTTTGTAATCTGCCTGCTGTGTCTGCAAAGCAGACCACATCATCAGCAAACATCAACATAGAAAAATAAGATGATTCTTGACCTATATTTATACTGTCTTCCTCAGAATGTAAAGTAAAATAAAATTCGTTCATGAAAAAAGTAAAAAGTAAAGGACTGATCATACATCCTTGTCTTGTGCCAACATTACATTTAAAATAACTAGTTATTCCTTCATTTGTTAAGACACAAGACTGTAATTTCGAGTACATTGACTTGAGGATACTAAATATTTTTCCTCTTATGCCATATTTATGAAGTAAATAGAATAATAAGTCATGCTGAATACAGTCAAACGCCTTGGAAAAATCTATAAAAATTGCATAAAATCGTCCTTTTTTCCTTGATAAGTATATTTCAACAAGTGCCATGAGGGTATACATATTATCAATTGTGCTATAATTTCTTCTATATCCAGCTTGCTCTTCTATGAATTTATTGTGTTTATCTGCCCAGGTAATTAATCTCTCGTTAAGAACTTTAGTAAATAATTTACCTATAGTATTTAAAAGTGAGATACCTCTATAACTAAAGAAGAGCCCTTCTTGTGTAATGGGAACAAAATTGCTTTGGACCATTCAGTTGGGAAATGACCAGAAGTAAAAACTTCATTAAATATCTTTTCTAATACCGGACTTAAAACTGCTATATTGTCTTTCAAAAGTTCTACTGATATACCATCTGGTCCAGGTGTCTTGCCATTTTGCATAAGTTTTAACTGTTTTACTAATTCTTCTTTACTTATATAAAAATTCATTTCATCGTCCATATTTATATTGGAGACATCTTCATTAAACTGATAATTATTTATATGATTCTTAAATTCTGGATTTACAGGGTTCATATTATCATTCAATAGTTTTTCAAAATAGATTAACCACTCCTCCCCAGAAATATTATTTTTAATCTGTGTCCTTTTTACAGATTTAATCTTTCTGAAAATTTCATTTGTAGAGTTGCATGCCATTAATTCAGTTACAGTTGAATTTGCTTTTTCTTTCTTTAACTTTTTACACAAGATTTTAAATTCTGATTTTAACTGTTTATAATTTTCAAGGTCTGTCATATTATTTGTTTGTCTATATTCATTTAATGCATTGTATTTTCTCCTCTTTAATTCTGTACACTCCTGATTCCACCATAGTGGTTGGTCTTTTACTGATACACTAGGCTTTACAGTTTTAATGTATGTTTTATTTGCTATATAGAGTATCAAATTTCTCAGTTCTTCTGTGCCTTTTTCCAAATCATGTTGTATAATCCTCTCTATCTTATGAGTTCTCGTTAAAACTTCTACATCTCTAGAGGGATCATAATTAATATTATGCTTTCTTTTCTTATATTGTGTTATTGTTTTATATTGAGTCGATACTGTGTTTTGTGTTATTGGTTTACTAATAACAAGGTTGGTTGTCACTGGAAAATGATCGGACAAATCCATATTTAGAACTTCAAAGGAACAGAAACAATTAAAGATAGCAGAGCTTACAATAATATAGTCTATTAGAGAAACACCTCTTGGTGACAAATAGGTCAATTCTCCTTCTAAATCAGGCTTAAGTCTTCCATTTAAAGTATGAATATTTAAACTAATACACATTTGCTGTAATGTATTCCCCCATTTGTTTACAACACTGTCTTTTGAATTTCTATAAATATTAAAGTAGTCTTTATCACAATCCTCTATTTCAATATAACTAAATACATTCTCTAATAAATAATCCTGTAGCTTACCCATCCTTGCATTAAAATCTCCCAAGATAATGAAATGTATATCACCATGTGTTGTTAACAGTTCAATTAATATATTTTCAATTCTGGTAATACCATTTTTCTCTTCAAATTGATTGTAAATAACAGAATATTCAGGTGCAACGTATGTAGCTACTATACCAATATCTTTATCAAATCCTAGATTAGGACCATTTAACAAAACAATAACAGTATCCACATAATTGGTTATAACTTGCTTAATAAATGTTTGTAACACCTTCTTTAAATAAAGAAGAACCCCTCCCCCTTTAACGTTTGAGCGTATACTGGAGTATCCAGTGTAGCCCAACATATCATCAATTTAATCATCTGTAATCTTTGCCCAAGTTTCATTTAGAGCAATAATATCATATTGAGTAACAAGTTTCTTAAAGCTTATATCTTGTTTGACAGTTTTGAAACCATTAACATTCCAAGAGATAATCTTTAAAACATCATTAAAGTGTGTAGCAGTTTTATCAAGTATCTGACACTCACCTGGTTTATCCAAATTGTTAGTCGTTGTGCAGTGCAGTGCATTATTCAAATTGTGTGCGTCTAAGTGCAAAGAGGAAGAACCTGAATAAAGAGATTGAAAAATATTATTATCTGTGATATTATCTGTGATATTTTCATCAACTGTGTTTACATCCATATTTAATGCTAAGGGTCTAGCTGAATGATGAACCTCAATATCTACATTGCTATCTTCCGAAAAACTATAACAATATTGCTGGTTAAATGTTTTACAGATATGACTTCTATCATTTTTACCCAATTGCATTACATCATCAGAATCTTCATTTAATATGTAACATTCAGATTCATTTGATATATCACAAACATTATTGTACATAATACATTTATCATCACTTTCACAGGTGGAGCATAATGAAGTGTGGTCATTGTATGAGGACTTTTGAATTGTCTCTATATTTTGTTTATCATTACAAGAAATGAGATCTAGTGACAACCATTGAGGGTTACAAGAAGATTTTTGTTGGTTTACAGAATAATTAATCACATGAGACTTATATTCGCGTGAGTCTTGACCCTGGCCCCACCCTTATTCATTACTACTATTGGCTGACATATCAAGTCCTGCAGTTGGGGTAGATTCACGGTTCACATTCCTTGTTTTGATGCATTTAACAGCATCATTTTCAGCATCCTATACATACACTTTGTTCTCTATGATAAGTTTGTCATATTTAAGCTTGGCTCTCAAATCATTATCCCTTGCTTCCTTTAATTTTGGTTAAAGGCATCTCCTGGCTTCTCTAACACGTTCAGAAAAGTCCTCCTGTACAAACACTTGAGAGTTGGACTTTTTCAGTTCTTTGCGTGCCAGACTCAAAACCCTCTCCTTGTCTTTGTAACTGCCATATGTGACAATTATAGGACGAGGTTTATCAGGGGCATGCCAGGGGAATCTATGAGCTCTTTCAATAGTTACCTCTTTCTCCCTTTCCTGAAGATTCATATCTTCCATTATTACCTTTCTAATTTTATTTTCACACTCTGACCATGATTCTAGACCATTCTCCTCTGGTATACCGAAAAATAACAAATTGTCCCTCTTAGATTGCTCCTCTAGCTTATCAATTTTTGCTCTCAGTCTACTATTTTCATCTTTAATTTCTCTAATCTCAGTCTGGAGTCATTTTAGCATGCAAGTCTTTTACCACATCAAATATATTGTCATCATTAATTTCAGGATTAAGTATAATTTAATTTAAGTATAATTAAGAATTAAGTATAATGTTGTCTTATTTTTATGCGAATCTTATATAAATGTGTGTATTGTGATGTAATTATCAAGTAAGCCCGATGTGGGAGCAAGAAAAATAAGGACAGACCTTCAGTAAATAAGCCATTTTTAGGCAGGTCACCTGTATTGCACTTTTATCCAACATATTTATTACATATAGACAAGCAAAATAGATAATTTGGTAAGTCATCAACATATTTCCATCTCATTTTCCAATTAATAATGGAAAGTACAGAGTATAACACTGAAATAATCTAAAATAGAGCATACATTAATTTGCAGGCAGGTTAGCCAGTGGGGTAGACTGCCGGCAATCTCAATTTCCCCTGCCGGCTGTTTAGCCACTTCCAAACCATGACAATCAGCACCAATGCATGAATTTTCCTTTAAGGCAGAGAACAATGTTAAACGTTTTGCATCATGAGGATAAAAAATTCAGGTTCAAGAACATCTCATGCTTTTACATAGACAGAAACGGTTTGTGGCCGGGGCCTTGCAAAGTCTACCCTGGCCGCAGCCTGCCACCCAAACGTCGAATTTTAATTTACTGGAGACGTTGGATGGCAGTAAAAGCTATAGGGTTAGGATCAATTCTAGTATACGTAAATGTGCACGTCATTTCTCACAGTACTTTTCTAATTTCATCTGCTTGCCTAGCCGTGACAACCCGACTCAGTAGGCAATCGGATAATTGGGCTGGTAAGCCTACTCGAGTCGTGATACAAGAAATATCGAGGAATGTATCGCAGTGGTCTTGCATCAGGTGGCATTCATATTGTGGTAAACGGCCCAAAATCTCAATATTATGCTAAGGATGATGTATAAACACAATAGTATACATGTGAGCCCACCACCTAAACTGGAACACCGTTTCCATGGACACGGGTCATTACCTGTATTGTCTGCAAGCTGCCTGCGTCCTGTAACCAGTGCGAGACATGCTTGTGTTCATGCGGTAATAAATTCAACAGGCATGCCGAGAGGTTTACCAATGTGCTGGGTTAAAACGGAATTTTTCTTGCTCATGTTTGGTATCATTAGAA
The DNA here is from genome assembly GCA_026874595.1 of Sipunculus nudus. Classification (NCBI taxonomy): domain Eukaryota; kingdom Metazoa; phylum Annelida; class Sipuncula; order Golfingiida; family Sipunculidae; genus Sipunculus; species Sipunculus nudus. Next base: position 63,868,874 of record CM049316.1, on the reverse strand, counting down.
AGTACATAAATAATGCGTACGATTGATTGACAGTGTACCTGTAGGCCATGAAGCGTTGTCAGAAATGACGAAAATATTTGCATCTTCATAAGGCCTTATAATGCGTTCCTCATACTTAGATGTAAAGACACTTTGGCGCCAGTAATCTGGTCGTAATGCCAGAGGGCCGCTTTGACGCTACTGCTTGCCGTACTGTCTTTTGTCGAGATAAGACAAAACGTAACGTTATTCTGTTAGGACAAAATAATAAATTTATATTGTCCGCGGTTGACTTGCGTAAATTCATGCAGCAGTTATTAAAACCGAGACTGGTTTTACTCGGAAAATTTGTCTCAGTCCGTCATCTCTGCTGGATACCGGAAACTGCGGTTGCCGAAACTGCTTCAAAATTCAGTTCTCTCCGCTATGGTATATAACCACAACAAATTATGTGTAACAACATTGTTCTTTATTATTTAGCAAATAAAACACGACCATGTAAACCTCTGATGTCAAATATCACCACACTGCAAATATTTTATTCCGTACCTCGGAATCGGTGTTCTGTTGTTACTTATATATTGACTCACAGGCTTAAAAAGTCTAATAATAATAACTATAGTAAAAATTAATGGAATGGTCGTTTTATTATGACTTGTATCATGACTTACAGGCCCCTATCAGATTAATTTAAAAAGGCCTGAATGTCATGCTCTCATGGTTAAGTCTATCAACATATAATATGGCACCAAAATGGAAAAGCGTGGGAGACATGCTTGCTTGTATGAGAATTTCTACATAAAGCAACGAGATTCACCAATATGTAAGCTAAACGTAATCTTTATGCCAAGTGGTAGGACTCATAAGATAGATAATAACCAGATCTACTCGCATAACACTTTTCAGTTGTCAGGTGTTGTCCAATATGAGGAGAATATTTCTTTGATCATCAAGATTTTCACTATAGTTTTCACCATAACTTTTCCTGTCTCACAAACGGTTTCGGTTGACTCTCTATACTTTGGAAGGGTAAATTGCCACTACACCACAGTATAGGTAATACATAAACTCCTTATAGTCGAACAGCCTTGACCCTGAAAACCACATTCGAGAGTATGACCATATATATCCTTATAATATATGAAACTTAAATGAGTCCCGATATTTAACAAAAACCAAATATTTAAGGAGTAATTGGCATTTATTTTCCCAATATCCTTTTTTATCATACATATTCCTTGAGTATAAATGAGCGTGTCTAAATAAAACCTCATATATGTATTTATGGTTAGAACTGTTTTTTATTTGTTTATATAGGTAAAAATACAATTTGACCACATTTGATCTTTCGACCTTGAACACGACCATATACTCTCTACTTTGGAAGGTCAAATGCATCCATGGCAACTGGATGATTCTGAAACCCCGGACAATGGTCATACTTTCTAGGCCAGTTGCGAGCCATGAACAAAAATGCCATCTAAAGTCTTGAACAAGGGCACCGCAAAGCGGAGCATCCCCTCGCACGGGATCATAATTATACTGGGTGTATTACACAATTGTGAAAATGAAGAGAGCAGCTCTCAGACCTCTGACCCTGTGACCTCGAACTCAATGGGGTTCTTCATCCGCGGGTGGGTGAGAGATTGTGAAAGATGAAGGGTTTGAACAAACTGTTTGGTTTAAAACTCATCCAAAAGCTTTTTCAAGAAGTAGTTGACGTGGCCTTGACCTATGACCCTGTGACATCAAAATAGAGAGGGTTTTGTATCTGTGGCTGGGCGAGCCATATGTGAAAGATGAAAGGTTTTAGTCATATGGTTTGGCTTAAAATTGGTCCACAAGCTTTTTTTCAAACAGTGGTTTCATGGAATTGCCCCCTTGACCCCATGACCTCAAAATCGAAAGGGTTTTTCATTTGGGTGGGTGCATTAGCCAAAAGTCAAAGATGAAAGGTTTTGGTCATACGGTTCAATTTAAAATGGGTCCACAAGCTTTTTCAAGTAGTGGGTCACATAGCCTTGACCTTTGACCCCGTGACATCAAAATCAAAGGGTTCTTCTTAATGCATGGTGGGTGAGCCATATATTAAAGTTTAAAGGTTTGGACAAACAGTTTGGCTTAAAATCGGTCCACAAGCAAATTCCTAAAATGTTTGGAAGGCTAAGTTTACATATATAATGACATGTCATTATATATGTAAACTTGCCCTTCCAAATATTTTAATAGTCTAGATATCCTAATATTTGAATTTTCCTGAGGTGTACACTTTGAACATTTTTGTTAAGATTGATGCGCAACAGGTATATTTAGAGAGGTTTCATGTTGGGTAATCACTTGAGCGAATTTAGGATGCGGTTACTCTGCATCATTATCTGCCGTGATACATGACGGTCGACTGTGAGTGTAAATCTTATGTTCCTTGAATAATTTTGGAATTCCATAAGTTTCCATCAGTCTACACACTTCTGACAGCTATTAATAATTAGTCTAGATTTATACTATTCAATGTATAATAAAATGTTGTAACGCCAGTGTCTTGATGACCTTCATTTGCATTGATAACTATGAGCCATCGCCCGCTGTGTCATTTGCATGGCGTTTTTCTCATATTATCGCCAATGTTTACCGCAGGGAGAAGCGTTTACCATGTTCCGAAGTCATGCCGAAGAGGGGATTCTCGCGATGTATCTATAACACCAGGCTTTTCAGTGGCGCATCTCTTTGTGCCTTTGAGCAACGAGTTTAATGACCCCCGTCAGCAACATTCGACACGGTCAGACTCCAAGTTGAAACTCCATTTGTTAGAAATTCCAAGCCAAAATCAACTGGAAAAAACAGTTATTTTTATTGGTACTCCAGTTTCATGTTCCATTTAATCACATTACATGTACCAGTCTGTGTAGCCGAACAGCGCCATATCGAACCCATAATCCTTTGAGAGGCCTTGTTTGACCGCTAGAGGGAGCTGCCTGTACTAATTCATTCTGACGTAAACTTTCCAGGATTTCAGCGTCTCTGCTGCAGCGGCTTTGTCAGAGACGTTAAACTGTCGGACTAAGTCTCGGCAAACGATGTCCAGTTGCTGGTGGTTATGTGATTAGATTTCCAAGTTTCAGGATCTTGATTTTTTATAAACCCCATTGTATAAGAAGGCCTGAGTCAGATAAAATAGCAGGGCTAACACAGTCTTTATGGAGCGGTTTATATTCTGCGAACGTTGATCTGCAAACTGCGGAACCGATATAACTAAAAGAAGAAGCTGGGAAAAGTTCTTTCTTTCCAGATGTCCGTTCTTGATGGCTTCATCGTAAAAAAGAGATATGTCACCACTGAATGTTTCAAGTTTTCCTATTATATCGTATTTTATTTTGCGAGGCTGACATCGCTGGTAATAAGGTGCCCAGTGTTCATTATGACGTAATGTTGATTTCTCAGTATCGATGACATATTTAGCAAATTCTGTGAACGTCACGTTATGCGCACAACGTAATGATATCTTGTCAGGTTCTCAGCGGTACGTCTTTATAATGTCTCGTCCGAATATTTAAGGAATAAAGGCACAAGCCCGACCATAATATCATTATATGCACACCATAATCTGTCCAGCGGATGTCTCACAAATATAACTTTAAGATAATTCTTAAGTAGACGCTGTTGTTGTTTTTCAGTTAAACTGCTCAACTGCCTCCCCTTGAAATGATGAGCATTTACTGGGTCCAATAAAGTTCTCCAGAAACCAGAACCCACCTTCAGAATAATGCACATGACTAATTTACGTTTTTCGTCCACGAAAATGGTGTTCTCGCCGTAATGTGACTCCGGCCTGACACTGAATTGTGTGTGATTCATGCAGGTTTTAAAAACACGGTCTTTTCTCACTGGTTGTCGCAAAATTATCATCTGGAACTAAGAAAATATGAGCTATATCTTCAGATGGATAAATTTTACACAACCAATATTATAAATGTTACTGAGATATTTATTTTAAAATAGGAAAAATAAATTATTTCTAATTGATAAAAAATAGTATGGAAAACTTAAATTTAGAACCAGTTTTATTTGTTCGCCCGCATATATGTGTCATGAATAATGCAAAAATTATTATTCCCGGATACCCATGCTCGGGGCATCTTTATAAAAACATGCAAGACTGAATTTAAAAGCTGAAACCAAAAAAATATGATTGTGAATATTTAATTAAAAGAGTCCTTAAACTATGGCCGGGATGGCCTCAAACAAGTTCACTTGGAGCGTCGGGTTCAGTGAACACACACATGCGGTTCTCCGTTGACCCAGTTCACGGCCCCAGTACTATGTAGCGTTCTGGTTCACTTCTCCCAAACAGGGTATCCCTTGTATTTTAAAGTTCCTTGGTGTCTTCTTTTATCTTCTTTTTTACATGACCTTTGTGAACTGGTAGTATGCAGAGGAAGACCGCTTCACAGTGTCCCCGAATCTGATAAAACATTTAATTATACGCGGCTAGGAACCGTATCGCGAGCTAGTTTTGTGTCAGATGGAATCATTTTGTTCAATTTGTGTGCATGCAAGAGATAAGTTGGAAAGGTTGGTAGAATGGAAATGTATAGTTTATACAGCAGGTCGCTCAGGGTCCTCCGTCTGTCATTTCATACCTTGTGGCTTTAAGACTATTACTATTGGTAGTTAGTATAAGGTTATATATGGGCCATTAAGACATGTTTTAATAGTGATTTCAAAGGCCTGTGGTTTTCCTAACTCTAAAACTGAAAGCGAGTTCTTATCTAAATCCCCTTTTTGAGATACTAGTATTTGAGCAGTCATTGATGCATGTAAGGAAAAATTATTCCTGTAAATGTAATTTGCTTTTAACTTATATAAAGAGGGTGTTCGGCACTTTAAAAGTTTAATACCCCGTCCCCATTCAGTTATTTATTCCCCTTGTAAATGTCCCAAGGCACCATTTTGTCATGGTAAATATGAGTTGAGTCCGGGTCGGGCAATACGCGATTACCTACAGAGCACTCGAACTAATTAATGTCACCTTGACAAGCGTACAATTTTTGTCTCTGCAATGCCACGCAATGCGTCGTGGCAACACGTGACATTTCGGTGCACACGCAGTGCAGCGTGAGGCCGTGTTTGCTCCCTGTTCGCGCACTGTACACGCATAAGTTACGCACTGTCTACGCACTGTATGACCAAAAATGGGCCACATTGGCACATACTGACACGCAATGGCACTACTTGTTTAAGCATAGGTTAAGTATTGTTCGCACATTGTTCACGTCAACCGTACCGCAATGTCCCACAGTGTCACGTACGACACGCATATTTCCTGTTCTCTTCGAGCATCGCCACGCATTGCCCCGACGACTTCGCGCATGCGTGATGTCGTCGGGGCAATTTTTGGTGACGCTTTGTCCCTCTTGGCGACACGCTATACATATACAGCGTGTAGGTTTCACACCTCGTTTCATTCCTCGACTCGCTGTGTACGATACATGATGCAAAATGCCAGAGACACTGGTATTGCAGAACAGAGAAGGTGCCTTTATCTGGCAGCTGCCGGACCATTATAATCATGTCATCCCGCATCGCCACGCATTGTCCCGGCGACTTCGCTCATTGACACGATAGGTTCGCCCATTGACATGCATCTTCGTGTTCGCACGCAGTTCGCGCAGTGTTTATGCATGGATCACGCGAGTGGCACGCCCGTGATACGAAAGTTGATGCGTGCCAAATATTTTAAAATTTCAAAAAATTCTCTCTACGACATTGCACGCATCTCCACCCTTCACACACTACTCACGCTTGTTCACGAAGCCTTTAATCATTTACACGACGCATTGCGGGAACAAAAATCGTGCCAGTGTCAGGGTGGCATAAGACTTAAGGTTGTGCCGTGCTCGAACCTGAAAGTGACAGGTGCAAACCTCCGTGTCCACAAGTGGTGAAAACAAAAGCTCCTGTTTGAAGTCACCATAGTGTACATATTAGGAATTCCAGTGAGAGCGCGGCGTTCACAGAAAAGAAACGGCCATCATTTTCTGGCTAATTCTGGCAATTTTGTATTATTAACGTCCACAGTAAATGTAGCGTTGTTCAGCTGTCGCGCTCACACAATTGATTCACAACAGCGGGAGTACCGGGCATGGTTCTCTTGTCTTTCATTACACATCAAATAAACAACTGTATCAGCGGTAAGGTAGGTATGGTAGGTAGATATTACAAATATACCGACAGGTTTGTTATATATTATATATATATATATATATATATTTATATATATATATATATCCCTTGGTTGGGATTGGTCTGTCAGTTTGTGACTCTGTAAAGAGCCCGCCCGACTCCGCGAGCCAAAATGAACATTTACGTCAGAAATACGGCCGGTTTCTGCTCGACCGCTGAGAGTTTAAGTTAAGGTCGATATCCGCAGGGAACCGAAACCTGTTTCCAATTCTGCGATTTTACAATGGCGAATTTTGAGATCACCGAGCTGTAAACAGGTCTCCCGTAAATCATTCGGAAAAAGGCCAACATTCGCTCGATATTCAAACGTCAAATTCGACGATTTTAGACAATTTATTTAAAATTCGGACGGAGAACGGCTGAGCTGCATGGCCGCCCGCCATCTCCCTACGATACTCGAACAACCCTCTCATCTATCCCGCCCGAGTTGTGAAAATATGCTGTGTATAACTTTTTTAAATGTCCTATATAAACACGAGGCGCGAACGTCCAAAGACGCCAAACAGGACATCTGGTGTCGCCCGCACTCGGCGTCGCTGGGATGTCGGACGGACATCGGCAGACATTTTGATCATTGACCGAAACTCGGACGGCGCGTGCCCGTCTTCGCCCCACTCCCGTTTGTTTACTTGCGGTCGCCAGGCGATTTCAAATCTCTCGTGCTGAAAGGCCACCTCCCGAGCCAACCTCCGCACAGGGTCAAGATATCTTATGAACATGATAGGACCCTGCAATTGCTTAATTGTTCACCTGGTACACTACTTCGGCGGCTTCGAGCAACCACTATACAAACATGACGGAACACATGGACAAGGACCACTCGGAACTACTCGGCCGAATTCGTATTTTCCTGACCACCCGAAGATGACCACCCTGACCACCCTGACCGCCCCAGAATCACGCCCATTTCTAAATACTTGTTTAAACCGTATGACACGAGGTATTTGTTTGTATTAAATATATATATATATATATATATATATATATATATATATATATATATATATATATACATTGACACCGCCATGACACCGATATAGCGCTGTAATGAAGTTCCCCGTGTTTTACGAAATTTCAAATAAAAAAAAAACAATTATATTCTTTGTAGTCGTTATAATTGGAAATAATGTTGTCCATGCATGCTCTATATATGTTCCATTGACTTAATTATTGTAATTTACAATTCCCATGCATGTACAACAGGTCGATTTCAGCGTGTACAAGCGTGTTGAGCGCACGAGCGTTTGCAGGAGGTTTATTCTTGATAGCCATAGATAGACCCTCTGTGTTGAGAATGCTTCCGATCCCCATCCAATAAGCGACAGTGTAGATTTTAAGCGAAAATTTCACTCGGATTCCAGGTGGGCTTGACATGCGGTTACTTTTCTTGAGGACACAATTCCACCAGAGGCCTTTTCTACTCGAAAGAATCTCTTGTGGGCCTTGTGGGACGGCCAAGGTTACATTTCAAGGCAATGGAAAATCTTCTATTTATATTTTACTTGTGTATATATATATGCTAACAAAATATGACTTATTTCGTGAAGTGCTTACCACAAAACACCCATATTTATATAATTTGCATTCAAACAATTCTTATCCAATATATTTGAACGAACTGCATCACTGTCTTCACTTCATTTTTACCTGGTGTATATAGAAGCCGCGGTGCATTGTGGGTTTAATATTGTGACACCCGTATACACAGCAGCCTCGTACATTGTGAGTTCGAGTCTGCGCCGTATGATGTGACGTTCGCCGGCTTTATGATATAAAGACACATGTTGACGGTGTGTACCCTCACACAAATATAAAACAACATATAATACAGTAAAATTTAAGACAGTAAATCTTGGTGCCTGGAGGATTTGTTTGGATAGTTGAACTTGTATTCAGCGAAAATGAACAATAGCATGCGATAAGACCCATATTATTAAAAAGTTTACGTACCATCAAGATAGTCTTCTTGCAAGAAGATCATGAGTTTTGTTACATTATTTAAGAAAAATGCGTTAATAATTGTAAATTATATATCGTACAATACATTGGCCTGTTTTGCTGCAGGGTACCAGTCACTTCAACCATATATGATCTTCACGTGATGATTTTATTATCTGTATAATCTGTTTCAGATAATGTGGAGGCGCCGTCCATGGAGAGTCGTCTGGGCACTGAGCTTCGTTTTGGTTCCGACAGGTTTTATCCTCCTTTGGTCACCAGAAAGTATAGATAGGGTATGTTTAGTAGGATACTGTAAGACCTATTTCATTACATGTCAGCATAATCGGATACTGTAAGACCTGTTAAAATACTTGTCAGTATAGTGAGATAGTGTAAGTCCTATTTCATTATTTCTCAGTAAAGTGTTATGGTTAGTCCTTTTTCATTTCTTGTCAGTACAGTAGGATACTCTAAGCCTTTTACATTACTAGTCAGTATAGTAGGATACTGTAAGTCCTATTTCTTTTTATTTTAGTAGGATACCGTAAGATCTGTTTCATTACTTATCAGTAAAATGGGGTAAAGTAAGTCCTATTTCAATACTTATCAGTATAACAGGATACTGTAAGACCTGTTTCATTACTTGCCAGTATAGTGGGATAGTGTAAGTCCTGTTTCATTACTTGTCAGTACAGGAGGATACTGTAAGTCCTATTTCATTGCTAGTCAGTAATATGGGGGAATATAGTGGGATAATATCATATTTCATTACTTTTCAGTGTAGTGGGATACGATAAGCCCTATTTCCCTACTTTTCAGCATAGTGGGATTCTGAAGATCATATTTAATTACTTACTTTTTAGTAGGATACTGTAGGTCCCATTTTCTTACTTGCTGTTAAAGTAGGTTACTGCAATGCCGTTTTCATCACTTGTCAGGAAAGTAGAATACCGAAAGTCCTATTTCATTACTAATTAGTATGGTGGGATACTGTAAGATCTATTTTATTACTGTTTAGTATAGTACGATACTGTAGACCTGTTTAATTACTTGTCAATACACTTGGCTACTGTAAGTCTTATTTCATAACTTGTCAGTATAGTAGGATATTGCTAGTCGTATTTCATTACTTATCAGAACAGTAGGATACTGCAAGTCCTATTTCATGACTTGCCATTATAATGGGATACTCTAAGTCCTATTTCATGACTTGCAATTATAGTGGGATACAATTAGTCCTATTTCATTTTTTTCAGTATAGTAAGATACTGTAAGTCCTTTTTATAACTTGCCATTATAATAGGGTACCGTTAGTTCTATTTCTTTACTTGTCAGTACAGTAGGATACTGTGAGTCCTATTTCATTACTTTCCATTTGAGTGGGATACTGTAAGTCCTATTCCATTACTTGTCGGTATAGTGGGATACTGTTATTCCCATTTCAGTGGGATACTGTAAGTCCTATTCCATTACTTCTCGGTACAGTGGGATACTGTTATTCCTGTGTCATTACTTGTCAGTATAGTGGGATAATGTAGGTCCTATCTCATTACTTGTCCGTAAATTAAAAAACTGTTTCATTATACAAGTCAGTATAGTCGGGTAATATACGACCTATTTCATTACTAGTCAGTATAATGGGATACTGTAAGGCCTATTTCATCACTTGTCATTACAGTGGGATACTGTAAGTCTTATTTCATTACTTGTCAGTATAGTGGGATAGTATAAATCATAATCCATTAATTATAGGTTACTTTCGAAGGTCGAATTTTAGTTTAAATTCGTTATTAAAAGTAAAAATATATATATATAATATCTAACGCAACCCGCTGTCAACTGTTTTTCGGTAGAATATTTTTTTGGAAGTTCTTTGGATAAAAGCATGTTGCTCGGAAAACCTGCCGGGTATACTGCATAACAAAGGAAATAAACACTTTTCATGATTATTTTTAAAAATATGTGGCATAAGTCTACAGTATCCAAACTGACGCAAGGACACATTTGATATGTCGGTTCATTGGAAAGAGTAAAAAAAAAAATTTAAAACATTAACTTGAGAATTATTTTAAATTTCTTGTTATTGCCATATTATGTCCATATTTAGCTTTCTGTGAAATTATTGAAAAATAAATTGTAAAGAAAATATTCTCTAGAAAAGCAGGTGGGCACAGGTCAGTGGGCCAGTATAAATACTGCTTAAAATGTCAATGGTCTCTGATTTCCTTGAAAGAATCTGCTTTACCAAATTTTTTTTTCAATTTGGGCATTGCTTCATTCAATTTTTGATATGTATTTAATCGACGGAAAAGCTGTGGTCCTACCATTTTACCAAGATGTGGCTTGTATAACAAAAACGATAGGAAAACTCAGTATGAAACTACAAATGTTATTACCTTTAACGTATAGTTCATAGTATAAAGTATGTTCATACTATTTTTTTCAATTAGAATTACAATTTTTTTCCTTATGTTAAAATAAATATCTCAGTATTTTCTATATTGGCTGTGAAATGTTTATCTTACTGAAGATATAGCTCATATACTATTTATTCCAGTCGATCATTTCGAGACAACCAGTGAGAAAAGACCGTGTATTTAAAATCTGCATGAATCATACACAATTCGGTGCCAGGCTGGAATCCCATTATGGCAAGAACCAAATTTTTGTAGACGAAAAACGAAAATTAGTCATGTGCATTATTCCAAAGGTGGGTTCTCATTTCTGGAGAACTTTATGGGACCCAGTAAATGCTAATCATTTCAAGGGGAGGCGGTTGACCAGTTTTACTGAAAAACAACAAGAGCATATACTAAAAAATTATCTTAAAGTTATATTTGTTAGACATCCGCTGGACAGATTATGGTCTGCATATACTGATAAAATTGTCGGTCTGTTGCCTAGATTCCTTAAAAAATACGGACTAGACATTATAAAGAAGTACCGCCGAGAACCTGACAAGATATCATTACGCTGTGCGCATAACGTGACGTTCACAGAATTTGCTAAATACGTCATCGATACTGAGAAATCAAATTTACCTCACAATGAACACTGGGTACCTTATTACCAGAGATGTCAGCCTTGCAAAATAAAATACGATATAATAGGAAAACTTGAAACATTCAGTGGTGACATATCTCTTTTTTACGATGTAGCCATCAAGAACGGACATCTGGAAAAGAAAGAACTTCTCCCATCTTCTTCTAAAAGGTATATCGAGGAAGCTGATTGCAGATCACCATTCGCACGACATAAACCGCTCCATAAAGACTGTGTAAGCCCTGCTATTTTATCTGACTCAGGCAGGCGTGCCTTCTTACACAATGGGCTTATAAAAAATCAAGACCCTGAAACTTGGAAATCTAATATCATAACCACCAGCAACTGGACATCGTTTTCCCGAGACTTAGTCCGACAGTTTAACGTCTCTGACAAAGCTGCTGCAGCAGAGACGCTGAAATCCCGGAAAGTTAACGTCAGAATGAAGGAGTACAGGCAGCTCCATCCAGCGGTAAAACAAGGCCTCTCAAAGGTTTACGGGTTCGATATGGCGCTGTTCGGCTACACAGACTGGTACGAGTAATACGATTAAATGGAAAATGACACTGGAGCACCAGTAAAATATCGCGAACAAAATTTTTCCAGTGGGAAGGGTAAACATTGTGTAACTATATTCGTCCGGAATCGCTAATGAAGCTGCCTCTACCGGGCGCGTGGGATGCGGTAAGCGGTTTTCGAAAAATGTTTTATTTTTAGTTGTAGTTAGTTTTTTCATAAACCGTTTATCATAAAACGCGGTATGCGGTATGAGGAATGCGGTATGAGACACGCGGTAAAATGGAATTCTCAGGGGAGACTTGGATCGGCATATACTCTCATGAGCTCTGTTTACCATATGCATGACCCACGGATGCAGTGCCATCTAGCGGGTTTCGACAACATCAGGCCCATATGGCAGTGTTTTTTTGCCCGCCAAGTACATGCTCCACGCGATTTTTTATCGCATTCCGCATACGTACCGCGTCCTGCTGCCGTAATCCGCATACCACTCGTCCGGTAAACGCAGCTTGATGCGTGTTCGTCAATAATGTTGTCATTTGTCAATTTATCTGGTATCGAAAACATCACAGACGTTGCCAGCATTACCAGTCGAAATCGGAAATGAATAAGGATGGACTCGTTTTGGAAACCTTGCTCATCCAGATAACTGTTTCATAAATAATTATAAAGCTAATTGAAGCAATCAAATGCCTCGCTTTCGCGCCCTGTTCGTATTGGGATTTAATACCAAGGGTCTCCAGAACGTCACCGAGAAACTGATGAACCAAATGGAGCTTGCAAAAATATTCAAAATCTTGTTCATACGAAATGTGAAATATATACCTTTTGTTTTCTGTGTTACACATTTTAAATAAATAATTAGTATAAGGTTTTACAAAAATGAGATATTACATGTTCCCGCTAAAAGTTATTACTGAACCAGGTTTAGATATATAATATTTCAGAGTAAACTGAACGAAAGTCTAATTCTTATTAATTTTTATTATTAATATATTTTATTTCCAATATTTCATTTCCAAAAGCAGGGGGTTGGGCATGATAACATTAAACAAGGGATCAATTGGTCACGGCGCTCAGCTAAAGTTTGAAAATTTTAACAAATGCAAAATACTCTGTTTTTTATTGTAATGTTTTATATATATGTAACGACTATAGCAAAAACTCCAATGGATGATGTAAGACACCTTTAATATCAGAAAGATGGTGTACAGCGGCAAACATGGCGGAGTCGACCGTCCAGCCCGGATACCTACACTTGACTGACTGATGCAGCTAGCCCTTACTTGACCTATCTTCCCCCGGGGTCCCTGCATACCGGCGTATCGGTTTCTGGCCGACCACTTCAGTGTCCACCTCAGTGTCCGGCCACCGGTCGCATGTTGTCACTAATAATTAATGATAACGTGAATTTCTATCCTCTACGCCGAGCTACTACCTGATTTAAGTATACCAAGTTTCCCAAGCATATATGTAACATATATATATAAGCATATGAGAGGCTAAGAGGAAATGGCCCTCCTACTTGGTTATAGTAAAGTCATTTTTTTATTTACAAGTTTTATTAATTTGTGATGAAAAAAACTGAAAATATAAGTTAAAATATAAGAATTTTAAGTTACATTATAATTTATCAGAGTTTACCTCACATAAGGTCATATTCTGCATACTTATATATTTTATTATTTTAATGTTTAAACTGAATTTAAAAGAAAATAATGCAATTACATAGCATCTTCAAGAGTATTACTTGAATCAAAATTAAACGTTTTGTACATTGGAGTTTTCAGTACATGCTTAATTTTATTCACTAAAATAAAAGTTTCAGTAAATTTGATTAAATAAAAACATCTTTTCAAATGATGTATACACCCTGTTGGTTGAATGAGGGACAAACAATATCATTATGCTAATTACTATCTCAGCTATAATTTATTACTGGAATTAATATTCAATTTCACACCTGGTGAAGTTTTTACTCTTCTAAAGTAAGGAATTTCTTATCTGATGAACATCCACACTTTCATAGCAATACACCACTTTGAGGACACAATTAAATGTGCACTTTAATCATTGTAACCCTGGTGGTACAATACAAAATCTAAAATGTAGCAAAAGCCTAGAATAAAGATGAATCAAATACAGAAAAATATAACTTTCATCTAGTTTATGCACCATCTGGGGTGGGGGGGGGGGGGGGTGCGGAGACGAGGGGAAGCCTGCCAAGAGGGGAACCGGCAAGGCCGAGCCAAGGCAAGCTGCCTGGTTAGGGCTACAAAACGCAGGTGACAGCTGCACTCGGTGGGCTTGATGTAAACAACACTTGACGTGGTTATGAAAACTTAAATAAAAGCTACTCATTTCAATCAATCCCTTTTAAATTTAGGATTTTAAAAGATTAAATCCTTATGTATATATGCTGTGAAAAATTAATCAACAGTGCCTACAGGGAAAACTACGTGCCGTGGCCAAAGTTGGACGAAATTAAGGTATTGATTTTTTTTATTTATGCTTCTAACTTTACAAAATTGCAAAATTCAGATCTAATTTTGGTTAAACGATTGAATCTTGATAAAATAATGTTATATTCCTGAAAAAAAGTCTCTAGCTTTAGCAATTCTCATAATAAGTGTGTAAATAAATTTCCTGAATTTTTATAGAGTTCATTATGTTTTGGCCCTTAACCTTAAGAAATTACGCAATACTGACCTAATTTTAAGAATATACATAGAAAATTTGTAGGAAAATATGCATGTCAAATATGTTAAAAAACAAATCAGTTGTTTTGAAATTAGGCAGTATTGAAGTGTAACAATATGTTTTTAATAGAAAACGGAGTTTTTTCATTAATAGCTCAAAGGAACGTAGTCTTAGTGACCCATTTTTCGGCATGGTAGGAGTTTTGGGGAAATCTAACTGTATGCGAAATTCTGGATTCTTAGGTCGAACGGTTTCAAACGGCCCCTGTAAACGGACTGACGGACGGACGATGTACAAAGGACATGACCATAGCTTAGATGACTTAAAATCAGTCAATCAATATGGAGGGTGTATATATACATATATATATATATATATATATATATATATATATATATATATATATATATATATATAACATTTTCTTTACATCTGTTACATAGTAGGCCTACATGTGTTGCTGAATATTTGTCAAGGACCTCAATCGCATGCAAGGTCCTAGACTTCCTGCGCCCGTGTGCGAATGTATAAGGCCAACAAAAAAAAGATATGGTGCTCAGACACCGCCCACGTCAATTTTAACCAACCCAATCAACAATTTTTATTTTGATTTTCATCTTTCAAGAAGATAAAATAATACAATTTTGATCAGATTTCCTTTGTTATGTAGTGCTTTTGCTTGTTTGCAAAACAATTCTGTTATTTTCATGCTTTTTCCCTGGTCGTATGACATTTTTATCGTAACATACTTAACAAAGGTAATATATCGCCCACTCGCACAGGTTTCTGAAAAAAAAGTGTCTGAGAACCACACCTTTTTTTTTTGCCTAACCATCACGATTTCCTGCGACCCGGTAGATGTGCACAAGCAAATCAGGTCACGTATGGGGGGTCGCAGGAAGGAGCCCTGTTCGCGCGAACCCCCGCTCGCAGGGAAGCCTGCAAAACAATTCTTTCAGAGATCCCCCTTTCGAGAAGAAAATTACTGGCCGGTGACCACGAATGTACGAAAGCCCCAGATAGGGGCCCTGGAGTAAAACTGTACCGCCATCACACACTCTATGGCCATTGTGTTACCGCGCCCGAAGACCTAAAGAAAAGAGGCGCCCGCGGGGGAGCAAATATTAAAATTATTAATCATGCACGTTATACGCATATATCGCAAATAAAAGTGGGTGTAATCATTCCGGACAAACCTGGAGCATATGTATGTCGAAAATCACGGCAATCCGCACGGTGGTATTAGAGGAGATACGGAAAATTACAAATCGCCTTACGCTATTAATATGTAGATAGTAAACAGTTATCAAAACTGCCCACATTCTATATCAACAAAAACACATGTACCTTGAACTGAGCAGGTTTACGAGCCTTTATTTAATTGGTCTGATTCTCGAGAACATTTCTAATTGCAAAGACCGTTGGTTTAAAAACAGCAATAAATATATGTTGAGTTGCGTCAATTTCTAGTTGCGTGGAGTCAGCGCAAGCGAGTCATTAGGTTGGTTCAATTCCATGGCTGCCTTTTTAATAATCCATGATATAACACGCTGGATGGCCTGTTGAAACAAGGTCTCGTAGCGTAAGAATGAGGGACCTGTTTATATGAAGATTAAAAGTCCTCGTTATCTTAAATTAACTGCGGACAATACACATATCAAATACCAAAAAGAAATAATTATCATACAGATATTTAAATACAGACTTATTGTCTATCATACAATAATTATATAAAACAAACAAATGCTATAAATCAAACGTAGTCTAACATACAATAGTTATATAAATCAATAATTTGCAACATATTTAATGTACATGGCTGCTATTAATATTTTTTGTAAACAAGTATACTTATGTAAGGCAAGTTAAAGTTAATGTTTCTTCAATGACAAAACATGTAGTCTCAAAAGCTAATGTTAAGCCATCTTAGGCTGTAGCAACGTACATATTGTATAATATAACCTCAACCAAAAAATAAACAAAGGGTAGAAAACTTTAATAAATAAAACATTGCTCAGCGGATGACAACGGGAAACATACAAAAGGTTGTAACATGTCTGACAAATTATGCTGATCGATATCACCCAGAATTGTCCCTTAAACATTCATACCACAGACCAGATGACCCTTTCATGCAGTCTGCTTAATAAGCTTTATGAGTTAACCAATTTATTCATGGAAACTTGAAATAGGCCTAATATGCTAGTATTTGCTAGCAATCACAGACATCTGTACATATTGATATTTGATCTCTGCTGGACTATATTTTTCCTTCCATAATCCTCTGTTGATTTACAAGTCAACGTATTAACAGCACCAAGTTAAACATGCGGTTGCGTGCTTCTAGATTTTATCTTTCATTTTCTAAATATTTCTGAGAAGTAGGTAAAATTTTCAGCCGTGTCTGCTTATATGCTTACACGTTTGTCTGTTGATACCCAAATTACACAAAAATGCTCCAATCTCCACAATTATTTGATAGTTGATACATGTCGGTGTGAAACCAAAAACAGGAATTGCATTATTTTTTTTTGGCGGGGATGTGCGTTCTACTGAAAGCCACTCAAGTTTCAGGCGGTCTGTGTGTTTCGGAAGGGGGGGGGGGGGGAGGAGTCCAGCATCCAGTAACATCGCGGCAGTAATATAATTATTTGCGACAGCGAGCACCACTCAGGACTTACACCGTAGGGTGTACTTGACAGTATTATAGATGTATCAATCATACAACTTTCCACTGAGAATTAATAGCCATGCCTATAGGCTACAAGCTTTGATCATCCCATGTTTACCCCCCCCCCCCCCCCCCCTTTAAGAGATCAGCCCTTAAACGGGCTGATGATAGAGTTTATTCCTTTATTTATATTTCGATCTTATCATTTTTGGTGAACTTTCTTGTACCCTTCCCCCCCCCCCCCCCCCCCACCATCGGGTGCAAAACCATTGACTTGAATTTTTAACTCCTTTTTTCTCTTCTTTCTGTTTCCCATAGTTTCCTATATTTCTATAAACTTTGTACTTTAATCTTCTTTAGAATCACAAATTCTGCTTTCAACTGTTTGCTGGTAATACGCAGTTGTATGAACACCCAGAAAACAGGACTTACCATAAAAAAAGGGATGGATCTAACTTCCCTTAAACTGAATGAGCATAAAACAGAGGTACTTACGGCAATAAAAGTAAAATCCAACGACAGTTACATTTACCGCATATCCATATTGGTAAACAGCAAGACCATACCTGGTATATCCGTTCGCCATCAGGATGTCATTTTTGGATGGACCTTAACTTATGAGCCCTAATATAAATGCCATTGCGAAGAGTGCATACTAGTATTTCTATGGACAAAATATTGCTATAATTAGGCGTTTTTTTTCCCTAAGAGAGAATGACTCAAATTCTTGTGCAGGCGGCAGGTACGTCATGTCTGGATACGTTCAATTCTTTACCTGTTGGTCTGTCATCTTGTAAAACATCCTAGATCAATTGCAGTCTGTTCAAAACAGTACCACAGTCCGTGTCATATTTGATCCATAGAGGTATCACCGTAACACCATTTCGTTATTGATACACACTGGCTACCAATTGTCAACGTGACGTGCAAAAAGGTCTGCCTTATGAGTAATCAATCGGGCATTGCATGTTCTAGCGCCAAAATACATAACTGGACTGGTCTTATTACACCAAATCGCTCTTGCAGTCTTTTTCCCGGGTCCTATACACAGTCTGCACAGCAATCTATATCGACGTTCTGTGGCAGGTTTTTTTAATGCATTGCAAGCAATTTGGAACAAGCTCCCATTTCATATTCGATGTTCTGAAATTCGCTTGAAGATCCATCTATTTAGAGAAAATTTAAATAGTTACTGAGGATTAAAATTATCGGCAACGATGTCAAGTGTGTCATACGAGGTAATTTTTCATAAATCCGGAGGAATTTTTGATTTGTCAATTCATGGCTCATATACACATGGTTTGCACACATCCGGCAGAAGTCCCGTTGATCTGTTCCAACACAAAAACGAGTAATATGGCAGGAGTAATTATAAATGTACGTTATGGCCACGACCTGGATGCCGTGGCTGAACCGTGATCACAGTCGCTTGAATCAGGTTTCCAAGGAGTTTTTTCAATGGCCTCCCTGGATGTCAAGTTAGAAGATTCCAGGTCGAATTACGATTTGTGCCCTGTACAGGACAATCACATCTTTAAATGACTCAAAAATAGAGAAAATATCGTAAAAATTCGATAAAAAATCTTAGTGGCACCAACAGTCTGCAGGAACTGATGTAACTCTTTATGATGAATATGCATGCAAAGCATCAATGGTGATCCATGCTTTAGTTGTTCAAATACTGAAACTTTTGTAACAAATTTTTAAATATTCTGGGGGGTACTTCTGAGCCCCATAGTATAGAGGATATGGGTGAACAGAGACCTAATTTCAAGTTTCCCTGGAGATTTTTTATGGACCTCCCTGGATGTCAAATAAAAAGATAATAGGTTCGTTGGGTACGATTTGTGCCCTGTTAACAGACGACCAAAGCTTTGAAGATCTCAAAAATAAAGGAAAAAAATGCGTAAAAAAATTTGACTTTTAGTCACCTGAGCTAAAAAAAACCGAAAGGCGCACTCGTCCGTGAGGGAAACACGGCCATTGGTCACTACCTTTCCATAAAGCCTGCAGAGCGCTCAAAAGATCTCCCTGCCTTGGCTCAGGTCCGAACTCACGATCTCCCTGCTTCAAGTCAATTGTGCTCTGGACATATCTTTGTTATCTATTACTCTATGACATATCCTTTATGCAGACTTTCTAAATTCAGCTTTTTCATTAAATACTGCGTACAAAACCTCAATTCATAAATTATTTTCATACATGTGTACATTTTGTATATATGTATATGTTTTAAAAAAAGAGTCCCAATTTTTATTACCCTCCCACACCTGCGAGTCATCCCCCATGCCCCCTTGAAGATAAATTGATGCCACTGCTTTTAAGTTCTACACTGTGTTTCGTGAATCTGCTAATCTAATCTATAACGACCTATGGGGAGAATTCTAACTAATCCAGACGACGGGAGTTAATTATGTCGCAATGGCATTCTGTTAAGTAGGTCAACTTCAGATATTCCACAAGATTCTTTCCGTGAAACCAAAAACCTTAAAGACCACGTCCATGTATATCCCTTTTGGCGGAGGGAGCAGAGATGTTTTGCCATCTGTCGTTCCCCGAAAAAAGTAAATCTTGTAAAGTCGAACAATTGTGTCGATGATTTGGTAGTCTTACACGATTCTAACGTTAAAGGTTGATTTTTTCCCCAGAGATGACGGGTAAGCTCTTTTTGTGAAAAGTTACACAGTGATAGGAGAATACGAAAGACCGGGGGCTAAACTTTCTGTTATTTACCCCGCTGAATGTGTTAAGATGGGATTTATATACCCCCTTCGGGCGGAGGATGTTCTTTCAACATAAAGTTAGTTTAATTTTTTATTTGCTCTCTTTTTTAACGCTCGGTGTATTTGCTTTATATCCTGCCATCTGTTGTTCAGAAAGTAACTAAAACCGTATTTCATACTATGTCACATACATCTGTTCATTAACATATTTGATAAATTATGGTTTATACTAGTAATTTTTGAAGGCCAGGATTTTTGGAAGTGTGCCTAAGAAGTATGTTTATCCCTTTTTTAACAATATCTGGCAGGAATGAACGGCCGGACATACACGAGGTCCGGTCATTCAAAGTCAGTTGTAAAATAGTGTATGTATACCCGGAACCTTATTTCAGTGGCACAGGGGTCAAATAACAGTTTGGCATGCAGTATTTATCAATGTTGTCATTTTTACAGTGCACTCTGGTTGATTTATGTTCATTGGGTTAAATTTTCACGAGTTTCTTTTCAAGGGACCTCAGAAGATTCCTTCTTTGCATTTTCACCATACATTCAATGAAAATTAATAGTGTATGTCCACCGGTAGATAGTATGATAGTGATGTGGGACTTGAGTCCGGACTTGCATGCTCTCGAGACCGGACTCGCGTCCACTTTTTTAAGGACTTATGGTCGGTGGTCCTGGACTCTGACTTGTACTAGGACTCGGAGGTAAAGACTTGCGAAATCAAGCCGAGTCATCTCGAGTACAGCAGAAAAACATTAAAAATAACATACTTCATGTATGAACTACCAACAGAATATTACGAAAGAACTTTCTATACCAAGTTTAAGCCTTGCAATTGTAGCTAAATGGTCTTATAAAAATCAAGTAGAAAGCATGTGTTTAAACTAACATAAAAACACACATGATAATTTAAAATTTCCAGTTTAAATTTCATTTAATAAGTAGATTTTATTGGAATCGGACTTGGACTCGGGTTTCAAATGACTCGGACTCGGAAAGGGTGGACTTGGACTCGAAACTCAAGGACTATGACGTGGGCTCGAGAGGCTTGGACTCGGACTTGAACTCGGACTCGGATTGTGTGGACTCGACTACTGTAATGAAATACCTGATATTATTCTTAATATCAGTCGTTTGTCTGACGACCTTTGATGATACATGCACGGGTAATGTACATGACACGCCATCGAAGCTACAGTATACATTAGTGACTACGTTCCTTACACAGCGGTTATGCACTGCAGTCTTCCCAGGCGTCGTTTTGTGTAACCGCTGCTTTCTCTGGCAAAGTTCTCTGGGCATGAACACCAGGGTGCGTAAAGAACAAAGAATAGTAATCAGACCACTGATATTGCATTGTGCATACAGCCCAAATTTTAACCATGCGAACCCCCGCTCTCGTTAGTTTGATTACACCGGGACAAAAACTCATATTATATGGTCTGGTTCTTGGCCTTATGCCAGAACGGGTGTTATTTTTGTTATGGACATCTTAAAAAAAAGTTTATGTTGATAAATGGATTTCTTATTTTCTTCTTTCGCTTCCGACATATCAACGGGTGGAACATTGCCTCAACAGATCTGGGCTTAGACAATTACCTACAGCCAGCTGTATGACGCGAAATTTAAGTCTGTATAACCGTTAGATTTAATTGAGTTAAGGTCCTTAAAACCAAGATATACAACAATATTCGTTTAGAATGATAGCAAATACAGTGAATAGTATAAAACTAGCTGATAAACCGGGTAAACCAGACTTTTTACCGGGGTTGGAGAGATATATTAACTGAGATGTGGAATGTAGGCTCATGTTTTATTCTAAAAGTTAAAAGAAAATATAGGTTTTCAGTGGGATACTGTCTCAATTAGATATGTACAAATATTTTTTACATTTTTTTGACGCTGTGCTCGTGGCAAGAAATTCATACCCCGGTATGTTTACCTTGAATACCTGGTCAGTGATGATGTTTACATTGCAGACCGGAATGAGACGCGGGGGCATTCAGGTTTTCTATGATATTTGACTGGTTTCTAGCGTTGTAGGTATAAAGAATAGGTTGATGTGAGGAAATTTGAAAGATTAATTAAATGTGCGTTGCAAGGAAACTGTTCCTGAAGAAAGAAACAGAAATATGCATACCTTGTAAGTAGCAGAAGCGGACCAAATAGTACTCCATGCAGAGGGTCCGTAGGCCTATCCCATTTCAGCCGTGGCAACCTTTTTTTCATCGTATCAGACCAATTTTAGGGCCTGAAACCCCCGCCACCACTTCTTCTGAAATTCGGACCTTGAATTAGGTCTGTCATTAATCTTCCTGGGTTGAACCCTCCCTTTCATAAAGCGAGAAAATTGTATTTACTTTCACTGACCACGCAGGTTGGCGAGATTCTGAGTCAAATGTAAGGCCAGACATGCTCAAATCCCTCACTGAAGGCAAGCGTTATTCATATGAACAATAGTCCTTAATCGTGTGTTTGAGGTTGAGTGACCACGATGCACATGTTCCGGTCATTGCCGAAGGAAGTCCGGCTGTGCTCAGTCTAACCTCCGTGCAAGTCAGTAAAAACGGAAAAATCATTCTAATTTATATGTACATTAACAATTATTTATTCTCTCATCACCTATGTCTCTTCGGGGACAATAACCTTGAGGGCAAAGTTGGAGCGAATTCCTTTTTTAAGTATTAGATACATGTACTACAAGAATTATTTGAGTGACAATCCCTAGCGGTGATTTGCCCTTCCGACATGAGAGGTTATCGACCTTTCAGGATAGACTGCCTTCAAGTGTCGAGAACTGCACTGTACGTATGAGACTCGATGTAGATACAAATATTTTCTCCATTTCTGACGTCTCACGGTCTTCTAGTACACTGTTAACCAGACCACCAGTGTGTGTAAGCCATATGTGAAAATATTTAGTGTTAAAACAACATATTGGTAAACCTTCTTACATGTGTTTTTTTTATAACCATACACAAGCCTAGCGCCTTTTCAGCTTTCTGACATTAGAGAGTTTACGATCAGCGTCAGAGTGCCTTTACATCTTGTATTGAGGGCCGCACTATAAGGCTCGATGGGAATGCAAATATTTTGATATTTTACAACGAATCATGTATAACAAGTTCCTTTTAACTCGGTGTGAACCAAACCAATACTTAACATTTAAGTGTGCTTTTTAACAACATCTACCAGGTGCAGGAAAATTAGGTTTAGTTTTTTAAATGAGCATATTGGTAAATCCCCCTTGCATGTATGTTAAATTCTGACTGTATGAATATAGGCACGGCTCGCACGGGTTACTAGACGATACTCAACTTGTAGGCACACCGGAAATGAGTCGTAACTATAGATACGGATTTTCAGTTTTGTTTGTTTCTTTTGTATTCTTTTGTGTTACCTTATCCCTCGTAGCCTTATGACAATACTATTTGCTGTTTACCTCGATATCGTTAAATTAAGATGTAAAACTGTCGCAGTACATTAATCCGTATTGCTTGTATCACGACTCATGTTAGGCTTACTGGTCCAACATAAATACCCACTATGTTTTCATGGCTGACACAAGCTAAGCATGTCTTCTCACAATTATATGTGGCTTTAAGCCAAGTCTTTAGAACAGACGAAACGGACGGCGCTTACCACCTAGGTGAGATTAATGCTTTAAAATTGATTTCTACATTCACAGGTTATACAATGAGCTAATTTCTTACTCGTCTCATAATGTTAAGTGTTGAGGACCAAAGACAAGCTCAACACCGTGGCAGTCACACAAACACAGAGAAAAAAGCTGAACAAACTTCTTGTGGTGAAACAATAGCTGGACTGTTTACTAACACCTCTAACATACGAGAGCAACATAATATAGTACGGGAATGGTTAAAAGATGGCAGCACGTTGCCCTTTGCTGAGACAAAAAAGGGGGGGGGGGGGTAAATACAGTGGCATGATAATAACAAAATAATACAGTCTGTCCTCAACATTACTCCCATCTATGGAGTGGTAACTCCAATACCAATGCACTTGACTGAGGACAGCCGTCTACAAGGCAATATTACAATACAAGTCTCAGTTTGATTTATCATGTGGACATAAGAAATTCCATTATTACTAAGTTAACAATAGACACTGTAATCTATATCTCCGACTGATATCTCCGATTTGGTTTCCACCTAGTAAGTGAATGGTGACATTGTTATAGCTCCAGACTGTGTGGTTTTACCATCTTAATAACATAAACGGCAAAGACAGAGGATCTACATGTATATATTAATAATAGCACATATTGCATCAATAAACATAAAATACAGTTCATATATCTAACCTTTGCACGGGCTTAACAACCCGCCCTGCTCGTGTTACTCTAACTGGTCTTACAGGTAACCCATTAGTCATCTCCACGTTTAATTCAGGCATGGCGTCTCCCTGCACTGAATCTGGTTTCTCCCCAGGACCAATGTCCTCGGACACCCCTTTAACTAAATCATTAACTTCCAAATTATGCAATCTCTGTATGGGGCGCACAAGAGATCCCCTTGCGGTTTGAAGTTCCACGCTACGAGTAAGGCCATCACTGCTCTGAAAAAATTTTGTTACCTTACCAAGAGGCCATTTTAAACGAGGAACATTATCTTCACGAATCAGAACAACTGATCCCTCATGAACGCCACCCTTTGGTTTGAGCTGATTGATTGGGGAAGAATCCTGAGGTAATCTTTACTCCATTTCGCCCAAAACAATTCGAAACATCTCTGTCTGGTCAATTCTCTGTCACAGAGATCCTTTTGGGTTATTCTTTCCTCAACCTCCGAAATGTTCACTTGACCAGCACCCTTACTAATTAAGAAATGGGAGGGTGTTAAGGGATTACTGCTGTCTACCTCATCCCCAACAAAGGTCAAAGGTCGTGAGTTAATACATGCCTCTATTTCATGCAATGTGGTTTCTAATTCTGACCTAGTGAGGCAACGGGGACCTAAAGATTTCTTTAGGGCACTCTTTACCGATCGGACAAGTCTCTCCCACCATCCTCCCCACCATGGTGACCTGGGAACAATATATTTCCATTTAGGGCTACTTGCTCCGAGATGTTTACAGAGCTCAACTTGAGCACTCTTGAAGGTTTTCGCATTATCTGAATAAAGTATGGTGGGCATACCTCGTCTAGAAGAAAACCTCCTTTAAGCCAACATGCAATCAGATAGAGACATTGAGTCTGTCAACTCTAGATGCACGGCCCTGGTGACAGCGCATGTGAATAAAAGCAAGTAAAACTTGTTTCCAGGGAAATCCACACAATAAAGAGGACCTGCATAATCCAGTCCTGTCACTGTGAATGGAGGGGCTTTTTGTACCCGGAGATCGGGAGGCGGAGCTGCTGTCTGATTACATGCTTGTGCATCGACCCTTTGACAAGAAATGCATTCCCTTTTATCTGATTTTGCAAGGCGTCTCAGTCCAAAGATCCAATACTTGCTTCTCAACGACGAAAGGACGGTCTCTACGCCTGCGTGTTTTAACTGCTGATGCTGAAACCTAGTCAACAGTTTAGGTAAATGCCCCTTTGGTATTATTATAGGGTGCTTCTTTTTTAAAGGTAAGTTCAGACCGCTGTATCCTACCCTTAATCCTGAGCAGTCCGCCATCCCCTATATCCCCTAACGGATTTAGACTATACAATACAGAACCACGCTGAACCAACTGACCTTGATTCAGGGCTTCGATTTCAGCTGCAAAGCTTGCATACTGCACATATTTGAATAGGCATCTCTCAGCACCAACAATTTCCTCATGAGAGGGATCGCCAAATCTACGTTGCATTGGATTCCTCAAATTGTGGATAAACCTTAAAACCCAAGCAGTCACTCGTAGGGCCTTAGTGAATTTACCCCATCTATCTATCTCTAATGTCTCTTCAGGTTGTGATCTCACAACCAACGACACATCGGGCACAGCCTCCTCTTGGATCATCTGTAAATGCTGTATCCTGGCAATGGTACTCATGTGGCCCACCGAACCAAACAGGACCCTCTAACCACAACCTAGATGCTACCAAATCCTCAGCAGTAAAACCTCTGGTGAGGAGATCTGCTGGATTTTCTTTCCAAGGACAGTGAAACCAGACCGAGGGATCTGTAAGAGTCTGGTTCTCAGAGACTCTGTTAGATACAAATGGCTTCCATCTACTGGGTCGCCTTTAATCCACTCGAGGGCTACGGTGGAGTCCGTCCAGCATTTATAGACAATATAAGGCAATTTGAGCGCTTCCCGGACAGACACCAGAAGCCGGACAGACATAAGAGCCCCCAGCAACTCTAGCCGTGGCAAAGTAATTCGTTTCATTGGGGCAACTCTGGCCCGAGATAAGATGAGGGAAACCTGGAAAGTCCCGTCACCCTGGGGAACACACAAATACACTTCGGCTCCGTAACCTCTTTCAGATGCATCGCCAAAAACAATGTAACTCCAAGCCCTTTAATCCTATCCAGGAGCCTGTAGTGTAGCATCTGCGGATGTTCCATCTTTGGATTATTTCCAGACCCTCAATCAATTTGATAAACCGGGCATCTATATCAAGGGGAACCTCAGCGTCCCAATCAAGCCCTAATTGCCAGATTTCTTGCACTAGTATCTTGGCCGTCATTGTGAAAGGGGTCAAGAATCCCAAGGGATCATACAGTCGGCAAAGCAAACTAAGAACTAAACGCTTGGTCGTAACTAGCCCTGTAGGGATCTGAACACCTTCAAATGAAAAACAGTCTGAACTGGTTGACCACTTCAGTCCCAGTATCTTCACAGACTCTAAATCTTGATGCCTTGAGCCAAATTCCCTGAAAACATGTTATTAACCGTTTGGTTATTCGAGTTTTTTGCAAGATTCATGTTGGCATCAAGCAAGATTCGACTTGCTTCCCGGTACAATTTGCATGCTTCCTCCTCGGAGTCAGCACCAGAGAGCCAGTCTTCAACATATAGATTCTCACCCAGCTCCTCCACTACACGTGATGCTGGGTACTTGGCCAGGTGATGCTTAATGGTAGTATTTAACAAGAAGGGACTACTTTTATTCCCGGAGGGATCGAACTCTTAGAAATCTCATAGTCCAAACTACACCCTGATGATGCCACAGGAACCGATGGACATCTCGATCCTGTTTCCTTACACCAATCTGCAAGAACGCTTTAGTGATATCTGCTGACAACGCTACTCTCCAGCGACGGAATCGGATAAGAATATCCACTAAGATGGGAATGAGAGAAGGACCAGCCTCCAGGCAATCATTCAAAGAAATGCCGTTAAACCCTGCAGCTGAGGCATCAAACACGGGTCTTACCTTTGTGGTGAGGCTACTCTCCTTCACCACGGGATGATGTGGCAGGTAATACACTGGGTATGATACAGACATTTCATTAGGCGGAACCTCCTCAATAATCCCTTGAGACTGCATTTCCTCAAATGCCTTATCATACCTTTGGATAGCCTCTTAGCCAAACTATTCAATTTATTTCTAGCTATGCCTTCATTATTCTGAAGCCTGGGTAACCAAGCATTGTTCTTCCAAGGTAGAGCGACCTCATAACGCCCCTTGGTGAACACAACCGAGTCCTCTAACTTGGACAAGACCTTGTCCTCACTATGTTTCTGTTCTAGGGGACTTATACCCACTGACTCAAGATAAAAAAAAAGGGA
This sequence comes from Sipunculus nudus, assembly GCA_026874595.1. Lineage (NCBI taxonomy): Eukaryota > Metazoa > Annelida > Sipuncula > Golfingiida > Sipunculidae > Sipunculus > Sipunculus nudus. The sequence goes on along the minus strand of CM049316.1, from coordinate 63,841,367 downwards.
GAGGGGGTAAATACAATGGTATGATAATAACAAAATAATACAGTCTGTCCTCAACATTAAGAGTCCTGCCTGTGTACAGCGATATCGATGAAACTCAATGGATAGCCGCTGCATTGCAGTTCTCCGTATGACTGGGATCACGAATCAATTAGGACTACAAGTCCAGTATAAATGCTTAACCTTTCATGTATTTAGTCAATCATTATCCGAACGAAGGAGAGACCTTTAGGTCTTTAAAACTGTAAATGGCATTGTAGACTCCCGTGCTGAAACTTTATGTTCTGCCGCAATAGGCCAACAGGGACTTTACATTTAAAGGCGAGAAAAGTCCTTAAGTGCAAATATTCATACCTAAATAATTAACATACATTTATTTCATCAGCTATGATAGATTGGACAGGAACATACTACCATATGACATTATCATCAGTGAAACAGTGCAGCATATTCCGATTAAAATATTGCCGAACTCTTTTCAGTATTAAGCCTTTACTAATTTTGACGACCGATCCTTTTCCGGCAGGAAAATCCGTAGGATTGTTTGATAGGAGAGTGGCGATTTCTTTTGTAGATTCTCCGTGCCGATTTATTTTATTAATTTTTCGTGCCGATTTCTTTTATAGATTCTTCGAGCCGATTCATTTGTAGATTCTTCGTGCCGATTTCTTTTGTAGATTCTTAGTGCCGACTTCTTTTGTAGATTCTTTGTGCCGATTTCTTTCGTAGATTCTTCGTGCCGATTCATTTGTACATTCTTCGTTCCGATTCATTTGTAGATTCTTCGTGCCGAACTCTTTGTAGATTCATGTACCGATTCTTCATAGATAAGATGACAGCTTTTATTTTTGTTAGTTTGCGTTGAATTTGCGAAAAATGTGCCCTACACATGTTCAATATTTGTACTGGTGCTAGTGCCGGTGTCCATCTTATTTCTTTATTCTGAGATCAATTGAAAAAAAAATCTTCATCATGCTTTGCAGTGTAGGCCTACACATCAGTCATGCATGGTTCCCTAACGCGCCCAAAGTTTCCTCTGGAACAAAGCCACCCCTTAGAAAGATAAGTAGCTCTGTTATAGCCGATGTAACTATGTGATGGAATCCTTTGAAATGAAACATATTATCGGGATTCAGATTAGGTCCAAACTTAAATGTTTTCTTCCTTGAGTATTATTCTGATCCCTCAAGAAAACTTCATTAAAATGTGTTTAGAATGTGTAGTGTAAAAGTGCACACACAAATAACCAAGGGTTAAACGGAATACCTCCCGCCACTTGGCGAAGGTGTAATTGAAAACGGTGTATGGTCACATCGGCTTGCCACTCTGACTTCGATTATAAATAGGAAACAATTATTATAGAGATTGCTCTCCGCCTACTAGAAACACCTCGGCCGAATTCGTATTTTAACCTCGGATGTATCAAGGTCGCTGCCACATTGTCCTAGAGAGTAGTTCGACAGAGAAGGTCAAAGGGTGCGTCACCCGGCGATTAAATGAACCAATTTAAATGCCCTGCATGTGACTGATATTATGGATCAGATTTAAGAAATATAAGGCGCGAGCCTCGCAGATTTCTTTTAGTTCATGTATTTTCTGCACTGTGGTATTTTCGCCTCCTTTTCTTGCATGAGGTTTAAGCTGAAAGCTTTATAGCTTCACCTCCAGTCAGTCATGTCAATTATTTTAATTTTTAGGATGTCATATAAAATTATTTCTATCAATATCTATATATCAGTTTTTTTTAAATGCTTACTATAAGTAATAATAATAATAATAATAATAATAATAATAATAATAATAATAATAATAATAATAAAAATAATAAATATAACAATAATAATAATAATAAAAATAATAATAATAATAATAATAATAATAATAATAATAATAATAATAATAAAAATAATAATAATAAATATAACAAAAATAATAATAATAATAATAATAATAATAATAATAATAATAATAATAATAATAATAAAAATGATAAATATAACAAAAATAATAATAATAATAATAATAAAGATAATAATAATAATTCTATAATCTTCTACTTCTTCTACCACTAATAATTATTTAATATTAATTTAACAATTAAGAATAATTTGATAATAATTTTATGATAATTCAATAAAAATGTAATAATTATTATAATTATAATTATAAATTTATGATTTTAATAATAAAAAAATAATAGATATTCTTTAATCTACTACTTCGTCTACCACTAATATTAATTTAATAATAATTCAATAATAATTTAATAATGATATAATAATACCTTAATAATTATTTAATAAAAATTAAAATAATTATGATTATAATTATAATTATTATGAATTTGATAATAAAAATCATTTAGTAAAAATAATTAAGTAATAATAATTCAATAATAGAAATAATCGCGGCATTTCTCATTAATCGTAACATGTGACAGGGGTTATATCAATCATGCTTGCATGAAATGAGGCCTGACACAAGGAGCGACCCAGTGACACAAGGAGCCTGGGTGATCATGACCTCGTGACTCCGGTTTTGTTCGGCGGGAAATATTTTCGTAGATTAATAAGCAGCCGAAGCCTACGGAATTCCCTGTGTAAACTTCCCCGCTTTTCATCTGAAATATTGTTTGATAGACGATATGGCTTATTACCATTTTCGGATCCACTCAAGGTCAAAACAGTTAACACGTCACTTATCTGAATACTCTTTGCTTGCTCATATCATTATTTTCTTGTCTCAGATCTGGTATAGTCTGTCCCACAAAAGGGTGCCCATTGAAATTTGGCCTTTATTCTCTTAAACTCAAATATTGTTACATATTCTGACCTTAAAGCTGATGAGGGACCAATGGCCTAATGTGAGATGTAAAACCTCATAACAAAATCCAATATTAATATTTTGCAACCCTATGGTTCTTCTGAATCTTGTGGCCAATTAAGTGATATGGCGTCTGCCATAGGTTGCAGACAACTGTATTTTTTAGAATATTTATGACCAGTTATTAGCCAAATCAGGAGCTTTGAAATGCACGTGTTTGAGCATGTGACCAGTGACCTTGACCTTCATGAATTTGGTTGAGGTGTTGTAAAAAAAGACTGTTTTATCAGATATGGTTTTAATTGCATTGCTTTAATATTTTGCTAGGTATGATTATAATTTAATTATAGTAACTTAGGCAAACACCTCATTCCTTAATTGCAACTTGCCATCTAATATTAATCTGCCAGTTTGTGAAAAATATTGCCAAATTTCAATGGGCACCCTTTTGTGGAACAGACTATAGAAAACGTTCCGATTTTGCATGAGGTGTACTTTCCTCAGTGCTAGGACTGGTTATCGCTTACAATTTTCTAATTGCAATATATTGCGATATGTTGTAGCGTATTGATACTTTCATGGTAAAGTTTACATGAAATAATTATGTTTTACTGGTGTATATATATATATATATATATATATATATATATATATATATATATATATATATATATATATATTTACTTTTTATATGATGTTTATAATTCATTACCGTGGTAAACAAAATGACATCACAAAAGAAAATATGACTAAATTACATACTACATGTTCTAAGTAATGTACTTAAAGGAAACATTTAAATCAAAGTTTCGTCGGCATTAAGATAATTTTTTAAATTTCCCAGTAAGAGAATTTTGGACTATGATTTCGCACAACTAGATGGTATAGGTGGTGTACAGCTGTGTACCACGTAGCAAGGCTTCCCGCTAATTGTCGTACCGTGATATACCGATATATCGGTTATATCGCGCAGCCAAACTCCATATACAATAGCAGCGGCCATGTATGAAAAGCCCGAAGCACAAGTGCTACCAGAACCTGGGCTGAAAACAGTCAATATGTTAGCAAAAAGTTGAAGCCAGGTTTATAAAGGCCATGTCACACCTGGGGATACGACCCGTTGCGAATAGTTACGAACTGCAATCGTAGGAAGTCACGGATTATCGTAAGACTATCGTACGGTGATCGCTGGTGATCGGGAAAGATCATGGGAGGAAAAAGGGTCGTTATCATTTACAAGTACATCCCCATCACTGGTATAGTCGTACCTAATCGTGAATTGTCTTTGAGCCGAGGCAGATTATTACAAGGATGGTTTTACCTAGTCGAAACCAACAATATGCCCCTGTGACCAGCGCTTGGCCATGAAATGATCTTGTGGCAGTCGTAAGACTATCGTACGACAACATATGATCAGTCGCAAGATTGTCATGGATAGCCTTTTGCGCTGGTCGTACAGGTAGTATCTCACTGGGCTGCGACAGCTTGCGACTAGTTAGAGACACGACAATTGCGAGAAAATACGCGAATTAGCGACATTTTTCACTTGCAATCACACTATTTACGACATGTTTATGAACATCGTACGAGTGTTTGGCCAAAAATTCGGCTGGAGTTCGCATACCCGTCGTACGATGTTCACAAGACATTCGCACGACATTTGTGAAATATTCGCACGACAATTCGCAACCAGAAGTCCCACAACATGTCACTGGTGGTCACTGGTGGCTGTGGGATGATCGTGGGATAGTTTTTTTTTGTTTGGGCCACAGTTTGTGACAATCCGAGTCTCTGACCGACCTGAATTAGTTAAAATATTCAGGAGTATATTTTCCTGGCACAACCCCCTGGCCATCCATTGAACTTTTTGCAGTTTCAACACACAAAAACCAACAGAAGTATGAAACAGTAAATAAGTGGGGTAAAACCATAAGATATGTAAATACAAAGAAATGAAATAACTAGGTACCTGGATTCCTATCCAGCTGCATCTAAACTTTGAATTAGTAAATCTTTATAATTAAACTTTGAGCAAATAAACCATTCAAAATCAAAGTTTGTACCAGAGAGACCAGACAGAAATGTATTACTCCTAAATCCGATACACACAGGGAAGTCAGTAAGGGGGGGGGGGTTATATCCCCCCACACATTTTTGAGCAAGGGCCTGGGGGGGGGGGGGGGTGGTGGAAAATAAAATCATCCCCTGCTGTTAAAATCAAAATACTTATACATTGAAAATAACATATATTAATATTCTAAGCTAGAGAGTTTGGTTCCGCTGTTGAGTTTGCTATGAAAAATGATATGTTTAAACCTGGTTACGAATTAATCTTTACTGGAAACATAATAACCTATTTTTTTAAACCTAATACATTTGTATGAATTGTATACTATTTTAAATGTGTCAAATAGACAATAAAAGGTATATATATATATATATATATATATATATATATATATATATATATATAACGTTTATAAAAAGTTTGTACCCTATATCACGCCTAAGAGTCATCTCCCAACCTTGAAGATAAATTGACGCCATTTTTACACATATGCATGGGTGACGTCAATTCTCGTCACAACGTAAATTATACACACTGCATTTAGCTGATCTTCATTTGGGATCACGACATCTGCTCTCACCTGTATACTGATGATACGCAGTTGTACCAATACCCGGAAGAGAGGATCTGCCAGAAAAGCTTTGATGACTCAAACTTTCCTCGCACTGAATGAGGAAGAAACTGGGTACTGTTAATTAATTAAGAACCAACAACAAAAAAATCATTTATTTTGCCGTACATCCTTATTGGCAATAGCAAGATCGTACCCAGTATATCCGTTTGCTATCTGGATGTCGTCTTTAATGGACATTTACTTATGAGCCCTCATATAAATGCCGTCGCAAAGAGTGCATATTTATATTGACGACATACTGCTAAAATAACGCATTATCTTTCTCGTAGAACGACTCAGCTTCTTGTGCAGGCGGCAACTACGTCATGTCTTGGAATGAGCAATTCTTTACTTGATGGTCTGTCATCTTGTACAACACCCTAGATAAACTGTAGTCTGTTCAAAACAGTATCACAGTCCGTGTCATATTTGATGCCAATAGGTATCATCATGTAACACCATTTTTGTTATTGATACACATTGGCTACCAATACATCAGCATGTAATGCAAAACAAAAGCTGCCTTATGAATAACATATCGGGATTTGCATGGCCTAGCACCAAAAAAACGTATATGAACTTGTCTCATTACATCATATATCTCGTGCATAGTCGTGCTCTCGGGTCCTATAAACAATCGGCACAGGTGAACTTGTATACAGGTAGAAGTGAATATATGTATCGACGTTTGGTGGCAGGGCTTTTGATAATGTATTTCCAGAAATTTGGAACAAGCTCCCTTTAAATACTATGTTTGGCTTATCATTCGCGAGGGCTCGCGAAAGAGATATTATTCTGAAAATGAAAACTTCATGTACAATTAAAGACGCCTCATCTAAAGAGGTGTAGCCTCACTTCCACTTGAAGTATGTTGTCCATGTGACTACGCCTGCAGGTTTTAAAGTCAAAAGGCAAAATATTGATAATATAAATGATCATATTATTTTACGTGACATGTAAATCAAAGATTGACAAAATAAATTATATCAGATCTTCCATGATGGGAACAAGAATTTCTCTTCTTTCTCTGGATCCCCGCCAAATCTAAGGCTTTAGATTACATACTGAATTATCATTGTGGGTGCAGGATACTGATCGCGTAAACAGAACCTTCGCTACGCTCCTCATTGCAGTCGTCTTTCGTGTGTAACCGCTGCTTGCTTTGGCAAGGCTCCTTGGACAGGAACACCAGGGTTTGCGCAGAGCACAGAATTGTGATCAGACAACTGATATTGCACTTTTCATCCAGCCAAAATCTAAACATGCGACACCCGCTCTCGTTGTTTTGATCACACCGGGACCCATTCGGTCTTATTATTGGCTCTATGCCAGAAACGGGGTTATCAGACCAATCAGATCGGGTGTCGCATGTTTAGAATATTGGCTGGATGCACAATGCTATATGAGTGGTCTTATTACAATTCTGTGCCCAGAGAACCTGGCCTCAGAAAGCAGCGGTTGCACACGAAAGGATGTCTTGAACGACTGCTGTGTATAACCGCTAAGTGGGGAAAGTAAACCACCGCAAAACAACGATAGAATAAAATTAATATCGCAAAAATTTAGCCAAACACGGTATTCGATGCTCCGAAAAACTGACTTGTTCTTAAAGTCGCTTTAAGACCTATCCATATATTGAAGAATACTATTTGTAGTTTCTGGTGATTTACTGGTCATTAGTTATAGTTTATTTTGCCCGTTTAATTTATTTAGTATATTTGTTTGAATGTTTTTTTAGAAGTACGGCGCCTTGATGATAAATATTAACACTTCTACATAACCGCCTTATAAGTTTAAATTACGATGCAAAACATGAGCGAGAAAAAATCCGTTTTAACCGTGCACATTGGTAAACCCACTCGGCATGTTTGTTGAATTTATGACCGCATGAACACAAGCATGGATCCTACTGGTTACAGGACGCATGCAACTTGCAGGCGATACAGGTAATGACCCGTGTCCATGGTTACGGTATTTCAGTTTGGTTGTGAGCTCCCATGATTACTATTGTGTTAAGTCGTCCTTCTTTGCATAATATTTTGGGCCGTTTACCACAATATGAATGCTACTTGATGCAAGACCACTGCGATACATTCCTCGATATTTTATATGCATCACGACTCGAGTAGGTTTACCAGCCCAATTATCTGATTGCCTACTGAGTCTGGTTGTTACGGCTACCATAACTACTACTTATAATAATCTCCATATTAGGCTAAAAAATTAATGTAGGGTTCTCAGGCACCATGCGCGTCAATTCTATCCCCCCTCACAACAAAATTTTTATTTTAATTTCAATACAAAGTTAACAATTTTGAGTTTCAGACGCTCGGAAATTTCTTTCAAGAAGGTAAAATAATACAATTTTGATCAGATTTTTTTGTCATGTAGTGATTTTACTTGTTTAGCAAAACAAATCTGTTATCATAATGCTTTTCCTTGGTCATATTAAATTCTTATAGAAACATACAAAAAAAGGTTTAAAAAATCGCCCTCGCATATACTGACATCTTGAAAAAGTGCCTGAAAACCAAACCTTTTTTTTTGCCTTATATTCGACGATGGAGATAAACAACTGTTGCTTCGCAGCTACGTAGCCACACCTCGAATATTCCCGTTTTGTGTCTTAAAATTTCGGGAACGATGTCCAATGTGTCCTCATAATGGAGTAATTTTCCCCATTGATTCCATAGAGTTTGTGGTTTTTAGCGTTTAGCAGGAGTGGCTTGAAGAAAGATAAAACGGTAAAACTGCAAGTTTTTATTCATGTCCAATTCAATTTGTTTGATCATGAATAAGCGTGGGATTAGTATATGCAGCTGTGATTGACGATTTTGATGGTTCATTTTACTTTGGAAATCTGACAGGTAAGTTTTAGAGAAGATACAGTACATGTCATCTTGTTAGGCCACAAGAAAGAAAATATTTGTTCTACGTTTTCGTGGATCATTTTTATCACATGAGAACCCGGTGTTCGGTAACATTACTAATTAGCGCTTCTGTCTCGATTCCTTTAAAAATATTATTAGTTATGGAAATGGGCTAAATTGTGTGTTGATTAAATAATAAATTTCAGGAGCTGAAGCCGATTTTGGGAGATTTCTTGGGTAGTTTGCACAATCCAACCTATTTGTCTCCTTCCGTAAATTAGAAAAGCAATTGCTCAGTCGCATCATATTTTTGGCTCAGAGTCCGTAATACAATTATTTTTTTGTGTGTATGGGTATAGCCTTATGGATTACACGTGAATATCTGTTCGGGATAGTATGTGTAACGTTTAATACGTCTTAATGCATATAATTAAATGCTATGCCGCAAAGGATGAAATGTACACTGAATATCCGAATGTAATACCCGATGCCCTAGCGGGGATAAAATTAAGACAAATATGTTAAAAAGTGATACTCCAATCAGTACATGTGTGTATGAGAAAGAGACAGGTACAGAGAGAGAGAGAGACAGAGAGAGATTGTGTGGTCAATTCTACTTTGAAAACTTTGAAACCTTATAATATATAATCTCATAAAAAAATCCGTAAATATTAGATTTTTTCACAGAAGAAAATTCTTAATCATAATATTGATAATCCAACTCATTATTCGTCCGATCTTAATTTTAAATTAAAATATTGTCCATAAGACAATTTTATCTAGTCTTTTCGTAGTAAAAGATTTTCATGGGTATAATTTTATTTTCGCATATATCGGTCATATTCCTACTGAAATAACATGTAATAAACAGATGTAGCAGCAAGACAAAGGACATTATTAATATGTCAAATGGAATGCGAAGCTAGATATTTTCAATCGTCGACGATAACTCGGTGACCACTCACCTCCCCACCCCCCCCCCCTCCCCCCAACCCCCAAAAAATATAAAAAATAAAATAAAATAAAACAGGCGGGCGATATTAGGGAAATCGATACGGAATGGTCGTGCTTGAAAAAAGAGCAAGGACATGAATAAATAAAGATTTACATTTGTCGCCTATATGACGTTTACACATTCATCTAAACGTTTAAAAAATTTTGAAATTTAGCCGTATTCAAGATCAAGCGCAAACACAAAACAGGAAAGAAAGAAAACGTTATTATAACAATTCTAGTCGATGATTTGCTCTCGGTGGGGGGGGGGGGGGGCACGAAATAGAAAGTGCACCGAAAATGATTAGAATGAAATATTATTATAGAAGAAATAAATAGATTCATCAACCATCAACCCGTAAAGGGCCTCGTCTCCTAAGCGAGGTGTGGGGGGGGGGGGGGAGGGGGGCAAAACAGTGGATGGACTAAGTCTGACTATATAGGCCTGGCTATTAGTTCTCTTTCATCGGAAGTTGTACAGTATATACATCTGAAATACAGAATATTACTCCCTCGTTGTCGTCTGATACTGAACCCCCCCCCCCCCCCCTCACCAACAACAACAACAAACACACACAAACACACCGCTTAAAACTAGAGTGCTTCACTGACGAGCGCCTCCCCCCGCCCTCCAAACCCAACCCCTGCCAAGGAACAACAATCCAACAAGGTCCGCTACTTAATTCGGATCCGCACCGACATGTGACAACTCTCAAAGAATTATAATAATCCGTTTCAGCTGTATTGCGTAATCTTGGTATCAACAGACAAAAGTGTAAGCATACAAACAGAAAAGGATGAAAGTATAACCTCCTTGTCGGATATATTTATAGAAAATAAAAGAAAAATCTAGTAGAAGCATGAAAGCATGAAACCCCTTGGCGTGCTTTGGTAAAGCTAATCTTATAAATCAATGGAGGATCAGGAAAAGAAATTAAAGGAGTCTAATCACCTTTAAAGCATGTTGAGTTAACACGAAAAATAGCTTCTTCGCTTTAAAATAAATATGTTCCTGTCAAAATATTGCCCATTGCCCTGAAACCGTTTGCTTACTCCTGTAAACAACTGTTAAAAACAGTGGACCGGGCGGGATGAAAGGTGTCAACATAAACACAGCGCGTGAGGCTGTTTGCATCGCTGAACCAAAACACGTGTCAATCTGGGGATGCCCGGTCTGACTTGGCCCAAAAAATACATGTTTCTTCTGGCTGAAACACAGCGTAATGTCCCTCTTAATTGGACCTCCGGTCACGCGGCCTTGTTATTGTAAACAGACTGTGTTTACCAATACGCCGAGCCAAAACATGGTGTTAAACAGCTGTATGCGAAGAAATGAGACCGTGTGCTTGGATGGTTTTGCTGGGAAACATTTGTATAAAGCAAAACTGAACTGGTAGTGTGAAAGAATAGGCATAATTTAGTTCCTGATTATGTCCCTTTAATAATTCAAATAATGACAGCGCCCTCTTATTTCAACAGTGCGATAACGTACAAATAAGCATAAACATACAGAAAGATAGATCAATGTTTGCAGATATCTGTCATCACACTCTTTTGAATATATATAACCATGTCAGACCATTTCGTATACGTATAATTACCTTGGCCCTGGTGCTATACAGCACATTATTTAAAGTTCCCCTAATATATGGGCCGATAACTTGCTGCAAATGACTGCAAGAGTCAATAGGGCTCATTTAGCAAATTACATAATTGGTGGTATGAACGTTTAAGGGAAAATTCTGGGTGTTATCGATCAGCATAATTTGTCAGACATGTTACAAACGTTGTATGTTTCTCGTTGTCATCCGCTAAGCAATGTATTATTTATCAAGTTTCTCGTGTTTACCTTTTTGTTCATTTTTGTAAAGGTTATATGGTACAATATATGCGTTGCTACAGCCTAACATAGCTCGACATGAGCTGTTTAAACTCCCTGTTTCCTCAGGGAAGTAACATTAAACTTTTACTTTCCTTACATGATAGTTTACTTGTCCTACAAACATATTTACAGTAGCCACGAACATTAAATTTAACATGATTGTTTTATAGAATTATTGCATGTTACACTGCATTACATTGATAGCACGTTATTGATTTATATAATATTGCATGTTAGAATATACATATGTATTAAAATAATTGCTTGTTAATAAATTCTCATAGTTCTTTTAAAGGTGTACTATCCGCAGTTAATTTAAGATTACGAAGGATTTTCATCTTGCTATAGACAGGCCCCTCGCTCTTTTTTTGACAAGACCTTGCTTCAAAATGCTACCCAGCGTGTTATATCATGGATTTTTAACAAGGCAATTGAACCATGCAATCAAATGACACGCTTGCGCTGCCGCCACGCACCCAATATTAACAGACCCATCAAAACAAATATGATGCTATTTTCAAACAAACGGCCTTGCAATTCGAAACTTTATCGAGAATATGAACAATTAAATAAAGGCTTGTAAACATGCCCAGTTTCATGTGTTTTTGTTGATATAGAATGTAAAGCAGTGTTGATAAAAGTATACTTAAACGTATTTTTGTTACAATGGACTTTATTGACTCTGCTGAAGTCGGCCCCACAACGCCCGAGCTTGTTCAGCTTTCAAAGGGGTAATACCCAAAAGCTATGTATTTTCTCCTATTACGTGTCTGCTCATTTTAGTATCCCAACTAAATGCATTTGAAATAAATATAGCGGGTGGATAAGGATCCTTAAACGCATTAATAGTTTCTGTATGATATGTTTACATTTGGCCTGCTGACCTTGAATGTGATCATAAAATGCGAAGATCAAGGCGAATAATAAAAGAACCATTCGGAAGCGTAAAAAAAACTCATTTGAGTCATTTTACATAGGACTTGGACCTAAAACTAAATAGAACTGAAATGATCCTGTAACAAAGATCCAATATTTTGAAGTATTTGACATTTATTTTCACGATTTCCTACATATTTGTCATATATTCCATGAGTAGAAATCAGCATATCTCAATTAATCTCATTTGTATGGTCCATATTGCAGTTTATTTTAAAATATAGATATTGATCACAATTGACCTCGAACAGTGACTTTGGTCAAATGCCTTCTTGAAACCTCGGACCATGGTCGTACTTTTAGGGCGGTTGCCAGCCTTGAACAAAAAATGCCGTTTAAAGTCTTTTAATAAGCATAATTCGGGGCGTTGAACGGTCGATCATAAAGCAATTAATCAAATTACCGATTTCTTGGTTGGAGGTGAAACTTCTTAATTTTATATGTGCAGCTATCCAGCTATTTCTGTAGATCTAACAAGTCTGAGCAGTATACAGACAGAGCAAGACTTCGTATATATAATTACTATATATAATGAACACCAAATTCTTGGCAGTGCAGCGGGTACACCCGCAACATGCAATGCGAGTAGAATACCGTTTCCGCTATGCATTCTGGGATATACTATGACAGCCAACGTGATCTGACATTACACGAATCGGTATTTGACAGGGGCGTCAATCAATACGGGGGGGGGGGGGGGGGGGAGTACCATAGGGGTTAGGGGTATTTATATCCCCCTCAATTTTTTCAATGTAATCATCACCCCTGCTTTTGGAAATGAAATATTGGTAATAAAATATTTTAATAATTAGAATTAGACTTTCGTTCAATTTCTGAGTTTACTCTAAAATATTATATATCTAAACCTGGTTCATAAGTAACATTTAGCGAAAACATTGTATCGAATTTTTTGTAAAACCTTATACTTTTACATTTATTTAAATGTGTCACACAGGCAATAAAAGGTATATTTCTTATTCCGTATGAACAAGAAACGAGCACCGGAAATTGAATGTATTTACAAGCTTTTATTTGATTCTTCAGATTCTCGATGACGTTCAGAGAGACCCTGTTTCTTATATCACAATATAATATTTTTCAGTACATACAGGACGCGAAAGCGAGTTATTTGATTGGTTGAATTCACTTGTAAATTATTCAAGAATAGTTGTCTGGTTTTGCAAGGTTTCCCAGAGCAGAGCTGAACAAGAGCATTCCTTGTAGGAATATGTAACCTCACTCACGCGACATTATCTGCTAGTGGACTAATTATTTCGAAACACCCGCTCTCATTGGTCCAATTCTTGGCTCTGAGCCAGAACCGGTGAAATCAGACCAATGAGAGTTGGTGTTGCATGTTTACAATTTAGAGCTGATGCATGGTCTCATTGGTTTAATTACAATTCTTTGCTCTGTGTGCACCCACGTGTTCAGACCAAGAGAACCGTGCTATTCAAGCAGTGGTTAAAAACAAGAGGAGACCAATGACGACTGCATTGTAAAACCGCTGCGTGAGGAGCGGAGAGAGTAAGAGTAACTATCTGACCCTAGTGCCCTTGTATCAGCTTTAATGTTTCATAATCAACGTTCTGTAACACTGAGATGTCGATTGGTATTCATTTTCAGTTTCGATTGGTAATGCTGAGAATACGTCAGTGAGGTTTCGACACCAGACGAATGACAACATTATTTACGAAAACGCATCAAACTGCGTTTACAGAACGGATGGTATGCGGTATGCAAATTCCGGGCGGTTTATGAAAAAAAGGGTTTATGATAAAATAACTGGAACGAAAAAAAATTTTTTTTCGCATACCGCGCGCCCGGTAGAGGCAGCTTCACAAGTGATTCGGGACGAATATAGTTCCACAATGTTTCCCTAACCAACTGGAATAAATAGTGTCCGCGATATTTTACTAGTGCTCCAGTGCAAGTTCAATTTAATCACCTTTCACGTACCAGTCTGTGTAGCCGAACAACGCCATATCGAACCCATAAAGCTTTGAGAGACCTTGTTTGACCGCTAGAGGGAGCTGTCTGTAACCCTTCAGTCTGGCGTCAACTTTCCGGGATTTTAGCGTCTCTGCCGCAGCGGCTTTGTCAGAGACGTTAAATTGTTGGACTAAGTCTCGGCAAAACGATGTCCAGTTGCTTGCAGTTATGATAATATCAGATTTCCAAGTTTCAGGGTCTTGGTTTTTTATAAGCCCATTGTGTAAGAAGGCACGCCTACCTGAGTCAGATAAAATAGCAGGGCTGACACAGTCTTTATGGAGCGGCTTATGTCGTGCGAATGGTGATCTGCAAACTGCGGAACCGATATAACTAAAAGAAGAAGAAGGGAGAAGTTCTTTCTTTTCCAGATGTCCGTTCTTGATGGCTACATCGTAAAAAAGAGATATGTCACCACTGAATGTTTCAAGTTTTCCTATTATATCGTATTTTATTTTGCAAGGCTGACATTTCTGGTAATAAGGTGCCCAGTGTTCATTGTGAGGTAAATTTGATTTCTCAGTATCGATGACGTATTTAGCAAATTCTGTAAACGTCACGTTATGGGCACAGCGTAATGATATCTTGTCAGGTTCTTCGCGATGCTTCTTTATAATATCTATTCCATAACTTTTAAGGAAAATAGGAGCCAGACCGACAATTTTATCAGTATATGCAGACCACAATCTGTCTAGTGGATGTCTCACAAATATAACTTTAAGATAATTTTTTAGTATATGTTGTTGTTGTTTTTCAGTAAAACTGCTCAACCGCCTCCCCTTGAAATGGTGAGCATTAACTGGGTCCAATAAAGTTCTCCAGAAACCAGAACCCACCTTCGGAATAATGCACATGACTAATTTTCGTTTTTTGTCTACAAAAATTTGGTTGTTGCCATGATGAGATTCCGGCCTGACACTGAATTGTGTGTGATTCATGCAGGTTTTGGAAACACGGTCCTGTCGCACTGGTTGTCTCAAAATTACCAACTACAATAAAGAATACATGAAGTATATCATCAGTACATTGAAACTACATAACCCATATAGAATCTAAGAAATGTATTATAAAATAGAAAAAAAAATATTTTTTGCAGTTTCATACCATAGTAAAGGGTAGGGCCATAGTATGTTGGTCGATTATATACGTGTCACAAATGGAATGGTGCGATTCCAAATTTGAATAAAAAGTTTGTAAAGCAGATTCTTCCAATTAAGGAAACCAGAGACCTAAGACAATATCAGCCGTATTTATTCTGGTCCACCAACCTGTGCTGATCTTTTTAAAGAGACTTTTTACTTTAAGATTAATATTTTTCAATAATTTACCAGGTAGTTACATATGCACATAATATGGCAATATCAAGTATTTAAAAATTTAATTCTCCTGTTATTGTTTCAATAGTTTTTGGGACTCTTTCAAATGAACTGGCATATCAGATATATGTTATTGCATCAGTAGAGGTGATATGTTGTATCCTGTGGACTGATTCCTCATATTAAAAAAAAAATTGTTTATTTCCCTTGTAGCAGATTCAGTTTACCCATCAGATTTCCATGCAGTATGCAGTTGCCAAAAAACTTCCCAATAATAAAAATATTTAAAAAAAGATTGACGAGGGTTGCGTTACTGACTGTAGTGGGTTACATATTTTTACGTTTAATAACCAGTTTTAACTAAAATTTGACCTTTGACCTTGACCTACAGTTTTATGAAATAGGACTTACGATATCTTGCTATACTAACAAGTAATAAAATAGGACTTACAGTACCCCACTATACGGACAGGTGACGAATTAGGACTTACATTATTCCACATTACTGAAAAGTTATAACATATACTTACAGTATAACATTATATTTATATATATATATATATATATATATATATATATATATATATATATATACTGACAAGTAATAAAATAGAACTTAATCCCATTATACTGGAAAGTAATGACATAGGACTTGCATTACCCCACTATACTTAAAAGTATAAAATAGGTCTTACAGTATCCCACTAAACTGACAAGTAATGAAATACGACTTAAAGTATCCAAGTTTAATGACAAGTATTAAAATAGGACTTACAATATCCCATTATACAGACAAGTAATGAAATAGGTCTTACATTATTTTATTAAACATACCCTATCTATACTTTCTGGTGACCAAAGGAGGATGAAACCAGTCGGACCCAAAACGAGGCTCAATGCCCAGACGACTGCCCATGGACGGCGCCTCCACATCTGAAACAGAGAATACAAATAAAAAATCACCACGTGACAATCATATAATGATTCAACAGACTGGACCACTGCATTTTACGAACCTTAGTCAATAGCAATACATGTACATGTATTATGGTTTTACACAGGGTTAAGAAACTCATGAACTTCTTGAAGATTGGCTTGAAGGCATGTAAACATTTAAAATGATATATGTCTTATCTTATGCTGTAGTTCATTCCGCTGAAGACAGAAGAATCCAAACAAATCCTCCTGGAACACGGATTAACCGTCTCATATTTGCCTGTTTTATACGCTATTATAGGCCTATTTCTGTGTGTGAATACACGCCGTCCACGTGTGTCTGTTTACATATTACAAACCCGTTGTCTCGTCACACTTGGCGGACTCCGGTTTATGGGCATTACTAAAATTGCAGCGGAGCCCGGGTTTCTTTGACATTTGACATAATTTGGTTTGACATAATACTGAAAACGCCCCCACCCTGTGACCTTGACCTTTGACCTCATGACCCCAAAATAAAAAGGGATCTTACTTTTTTGGTGGGCCATATAAAAATCAAGTTTAAAACCAATATGTTAATCCCAACAGGGGTTATCATTCAGAAACAATTACTAGTATGTGGACAGATGGCCACTGTGACCTTTGACACTGTGACCTCAAAATCAATCAGGTTCTTCTCCTATTTGCAGGTCATCTATATGTGTTAGATGGAAGGTTTGGGATAAAAAGTTTGACTTAAATGCATCCACAATCTTTCTTAATAAGTGGGTCCTGTGACCTTGACATTTGACCTCATGACCCCAAAAGCAATAGATTTCTTGCTTTACAGGTGGGCATTAGTTAATTCAAATCGATATGTATATCCAAACTTTAGTTTTCATCAGAAAACAAATTTGACGGACAAACAGAAAGATGAGAGAGATGGACAGACGGACGGACAGGGTGATTACTATAGGGCATCCTCTTATTCAAGCAGGGCCCTAATAACGCACAAGGTTTCAGGACACTAGATGAAACCACATATACAGATCTGATCGCATCAATATAATTTGGCAGTCTCACTATAAAGTAAAAAAAAAAGTTTAACAATTGAAAAAAAAAAACAGGTGGCGCGACCAGTCTTCAGAAACTGAAGAAACCAGTCATAATTAATAAAAACACCAGGTTTCAGGAAACTATAGATTAAGCCACAGTCGAGAAACTGACACAATGGCTGTCATTTGACGGTCTCAATACAGAAAAAAACTGTAAAGATTCGAAAAAATGCGGCGTCACCAGTTTACGGGAACTGACAACCCTATAGTCATGGTCAATATTTAAGGCACGATTCCCTGTTTAATTTTATCAAGATACTGGAGGTTCGTATCATTTTTTAAATTATTTTAGGGGGTCGTTACAAGCGCCTTAGCTCGGAGGTTATTGGTCACAGTGACCGAATTTCATGTTTCCAAGGAGAGTTTTATTGATCTCCCTCGATTTTCATTTACAGGTTTCTAGGTCCAACGATGTCAAAACGTGCCAGTCTAACAGACAGACGGACGGACGGACGACGGACGCTGACCCTCAACTGACAACTAAAGCCGTAGATTTTCCACGAATTCATCTGGTACTTAATTAATAATGAGCCAGCTGCGATGTTCAGTGCAAACACTGTATTTGGTCCAATACAGTAACAACGTTAATAAATTATGCATGCTTAACTAGAAAGCATATATCTATTCAACTGTTTTATACTAGAAAACTTGCACAATGCACGTTTTTTTTTCAATTATAGGATTTCTGTATTGACCGCGGCACGGTCGCGGATAATGCCAACATACGATGTTATGAAGAATCGATTCGTTTTATGCGGATGCGGTTACGGTATGTATCCGACCTGTCATTTTGTCAGATCATGTAGCATACCGTCCAACAACAAAAAATTAACAAGTGGGGCCGGATGAGGAATACGGATAATTTAGATACGTCACATTAAAGGTTTCATAGGATTTAACGCGTTTATCAACAAATAGCTCGAGGAAAAATGTTCTCTGTCTTAAGCCTGAATGATAGTAAATAAATTTGAAACATTTCTTGTCATTCACAGGTGAGTTATCTGCCCAAAGGAAGCGTATATAAATAAATATAATATATATATTTTATATATTATATATATATGTTTCGATTTAAGCAGCTTGATGTGATATGTATATATATATATATATATATATATATATATATATTACACATACACACCCATTAAAATGAAATATGCATATCGCACATAAAAAATCGACCTTGCCGCAACCGGGCCTCAACCGCAAACGCGTTAAATTAATCGTGGCTTGAAAACTCCATTGTGCAAACACAGGTGTAGCGATCTCAGATTACCACCAACCCCCGGTATCTTGTAATCGATTTCAGATTACCCCCCTATGGTTTCAGATTAGAACCGATTCGGGTTTCTTGATGTTTATTTGCATAGCATTCTATATTATTTTTTCTGGATTTCTAAAATAAGGTTGAGTCTTATATATCTTACGTTTGCATGTGATATGTCACTGAGTGGATAGAAATACATTAAACAATGTAATTTCCAGTTTATTTTTCAAAGATTGCTTCCAGCTTTTAAAGCTCGTATCTTACATGTGGTTTATTGAAATACGTTATGAGTTTACATGTAGCATTAGAACTTATCATTTGGTTCAGTCAGTGAACTAAATTACGTTTAGACTACCGCCGGGGGTAGTCTTACAGCGGGGCCGGTTAATTGTGGGTGATTGGCGTAAGTCTACTCTGTTCGGGCACCGAGCCGTACAAAATTGGTATCCCTCGGTAACTTTGGTAACTCTCCACCTTCATGCTAAAGAAACTAGGTCACATGATAATCTATAGGCGCGATGGACCGCACCGACCTACCATGTTGTTAAAATCCAATATACTGCCCAAAATAGTTGATCGCTCTATATTATTTCGGGCTTATTAAATTTGTTTGAC
Source organism: Sipunculus nudus (assembly GCA_026874595.1). NCBI lineage: Eukaryota > Metazoa > Annelida > Sipuncula > Golfingiida > Sipunculidae > Sipunculus > Sipunculus nudus. The sequence goes on along the minus strand of CM049316.1, from coordinate 63,821,965 downwards.
TGCTTTAGTACGCTATAGGGCAGTTTCCTGAGAAGGCAACCTTTGACAATATCTGCCTATAAGTAAAAGACAAGTTTTGTAATAAATATAGAATTCCAGCAACAGTAATAGTAATAGTAAGAGTAATATAATACCAATAACCAAGTTAGAATGAAAGTAAATATAAAAATGAAAGTAAAAATAACAGTAATAGTAAGCAATAGTCATAAAATTCCAGTAAAAAATATATTAATGGACATCAAATAGAAGTAAACGTAGTAGAAGTCCAGTAGGAAATGGTAACAATTGTAGCACCTACGCTTCCGAGGCAGCGAAAATCTTGCGCTTCTTAAGAGGCTACTGATTTTAACGCTGCCATCTTTTACCGTTTATGGTGCACTTAAACTACAGGTGGTGCACATGGGCCTGTCTGCTGAAAAAAAAAAACTGCTGATGTGACTAGCAGACAACGAAATACAAGTCAACAAACACTCGACAGGCATCAGGCTCCGCCCAGAAACCAAGTGCGGGCCATTCTCTCTGAGCCTGTTGCCTGTTAAAACGGTCGCCGGGGACATGCATGAGCTGTCACTCAAAACGAAATGAACAACATTGGTTCAATGTATTCCTTGCTTGGCTGGTAAACTATTTTGTCTTCCAGCAAAGGGTCTCTTCGGATTGGACCAAAATACAGTGCTCCCCTCTTGTGTAGAGATTCAGGATACAAGGTCAAAACAAACAGCGGTGACGATATAAGAAGTTGGCCTATGGGTAAAGCGCTGTGTAAAGAGCGTAAGCAGCACCGTGAGGGTCAGAAAATTCCATGCGGTAATAGTTATAGTATCAATAATAGCAATGATAGTATACGTAGTAATAGTAACAAAACATGTCCACATAATTCCAGTATCAATAATATTTATAGATATGGTAATAATGATAAGACGGTAAAGTTCGGCCTCTGAAGATAAGATAAATTAATATAGAAGAACACCGGATATTTATTGTGTTGGCTTCATAACCGCGAGGCTGAGATTTCGCAATTTCTTCACTTTGAAATTTTCGCGAGGGTTTCAATTTCGTGATAAATGCACCAGCATTTGTTATTATCTTTTTGTGCAGATACATCATCCCCTATTTTTCATCTAAGGGTATGAGGAATCTCATTCACGGGGGTTTCATATTCCCGATTATTTCCCATTCTCGCATATCGTGAAATTAAACCCCTCGCGAATAAAGGCAACAACAGTATACATATATATATATATATATATATATATATATATATAAATATATATATATATATATATATATATATATATATATATATATATATATATATATATATATGGAGAAATGATCTGCGGGTATGCAGTCTTTCCTCCGCGGTCACAAAGCGCTCTATGTTTTGCAACAGAGCATGATGCTTCGGGTCCTGATACTGATTTCAGGGCTGCTAGTCCGTCGTCTCTGTACAAACTCTTTTCGCATGGTGCTCAGGGCGTATACGCAGCCCTTAAATCAGTATCAGGACCCGAAGCAGACAGGATCAGGAAAAAACTCACTGAAATCTTCACTACCATGGACCTGAAAATCAAAGTTGAAACAAACCTGACATCAGTCAACTACCTAGATGTCTCACTGGACCTCCAATCTAGAAATTTCAGGCCGTACAGGAAGCCAAACGATCAACCAATATTTATAAATACCAAATCAGACCACCCCCAGCTATTATTCGAAACATCCCTGCGGCTGTCAACAAGCGCCTTTCAGAACTTTCTCAAGATGAAAACACCTTCAGAAAAGCATCCAGAGAATACGGACAAGCACTCAGCAATAGCGGATACAAGCAAAAACTTAGTTATATCGCCCCACAGGAAGCTGCCGGAAAACGCCGCAAAACCGATCCAGAAATGTTATTTGGTTTAACCCCCAGTACAGTGCAATCGTGTAAACAAATATCGGCAAAATCTTCTTGAAACTTGTAGCCAAACACTTTCCAAAAATCACGCATCACACAAATTAATCAACAAAAACAATCTGAAAATTAGCTATAGCTGCATGAAGAACGTTAGATCAATAATACAAAGCCACAATACAAGATAACTGTCTGAAAGGAGACAAGGAGAACCCACATGCACAACAAAGGCTATGCAACTGCCGTGACAAATCTGACTGCCCTCTCAATGGAAAGGGCCTAACCCCGTCTATTGTTTACCAAGCCGACGTACACAGTAACGGTACAGTTAACTCATACATCGGCATGACCGGAGGCCCCTTCAAACAAAGGTATTACAACCACAAGAAATCATTCAAGCACAGGACCCATTCAAACGAAACCGAGCTTGCAAAACACATTTGGACCCTGAAAGACAAACAACAAAGCTTCATTATCACCTGGTCTATAATCCAGCAGTCAAACACATTTATGACCTCTTCACGTCAGTGCAATCTGTGCTCGGCAGAGAAACTAGCAATTATAAGCTCAAAACAATATATATATATATATTACAAGCCTGCTAGTATATGTGTTACGTTGACCTACCCTTCCGCTGATACAGTTGTTTATCTGATGTGCAATGACCGACCAGTGAACCATGCTCGGTACTCTCGCTGAAGTGAATCTATTGTGTGAGCGCGACAGCTGAACAACGCTACATTTACTGTGGACATTAATAATTCAAAATTGCCAGAATTAGCCAGGATATGACTGACGTTCATTTTCCATGACCGCCGCACTCTCACTGGAATCCCTAATAAGTACGGGTATAATACGGGCAATATACGTCAAACAGGAGCTTTTGTTACCACGGCTGTTTGAATTCCTCCCCTTTCAGTTTCGCGCACGCGGCAGCTCCCGAAGTCCTAGCTCTGTATAGTACGCTGTAGGTATTGCCCGACTCGGACTGATCACTCGAGTCATTTATGATTACCAGTAAAATATTCTGCATACGAAAATTTAAAAGAGGAATAAATAACTGAATGGGATAGGGGTTTATAACATTTTAAAGTACCGAACACTCTTTTTATCTTAGTGAAAAACAAATTACATTTACAGGCATAATTATTCATTACATATATAACTGTTTAATTACATGTATCTTAAAAATTGAGATTTTCATGAGTATTCGTTTTTTATTTTAGGGTTAGATAAACGTGTTAGCCCGTGGGTTTGTTATCTGTAGGATGCATTGCATCTAGAACAGACTGGGCCCTGCGGATGCAAAAATTTGACAGGCAAAATTTACAAATGACTAAAATCTAGCAATACATGTGGTTTTTATTCTTTCCTGAAATTTTTTGGTTGACAGTGTCAGAAACTAGCTGAGAACAGTTATTGCAAGATCTACATTCATATCTTTTAAAGACAAGTATGTTATATGATAATATAATGATGTTTGGAATACGTTTGCTTGATCTTAGGACTCGAATACTCCGTTAGAATTTCTCAGACTATTCATTACTCGAATATTCATTTCAGGAGGGTTGCTTCAATTTAATTCGGGGGGGGGGGGGGGGAGACGCTATGACGTGCAGGTTTTACCTTAATCAAAAGTTCGGACAACTATATATATACCTTTCATAAACTGTGTAACACATTACAAATTCATAATAACAATTAAGTACAAGGTTTTAAAACATTAGGTATTATGTTTCCATTGTTTATGTTCATTCTCAACCATGTTTCATTCTAAACAATATTTCATTCTAAACCATGTTTTGCTATATAATATATCTTAATGTACTCCGAAATTGAACCAAGGTTTATAACTATGACTCGCAATCAAAAGTTTGGACAAATATATATATATATATATATATATATATATATATATATATATATATACATATATATACCTTTTATTGTCTGGGTAACACATTTCAAATACATATCAATTAAGTATAAGGTTTTAAAACATAAGGTATTATGCTTCCATTGTTTATGTTCATTCTTAACCATGTTTTGATTTATAATATTTCTTAATAGACTCCGAAATTGAACCGAGATTTATATTTCATCTTATTGATATATTTCATTTCCAATATATATAATTACTATTCTCTGAATATCGGACGGGGGGTTATAACATTGAACATCCCCACCTTGTTAAAAGGGATGTGTGTTTGGGGGGGGGGGGGGGATATATACTCCCATCCCCTTGTATTGACTCTCTTGTTTCTTGTCTCTAAGAGCTTGTGCTGAACATGTCTGAGGCTACATCTGCTCTTTCAAACAAATTAAAAAATAACTTGATAAAATTTCATGTGAAATTCTCTCCATTATACCCGCGGAAACAAAAGTAAAATAACAGCAAAGATAAGGGACCATAATGCAGGTTATGTAACCGCTACATATACCAATACTATATACACATGCACCTAGATGAAGAGTATGGTCATGTTATGGATTCCTTTTGTTTTTGTGTGTGTGTTGTGGGGGGGGGGGGGGGATTTTTCATCGTATTTTGTGGCAGGGTCTATATCAGTCATACTTGCAGGCTCTCTGGCGTGACATAAAGCGGTCAAAGGTCATACAAGTCCCTCAGACTTCAAGGTCAAATTTGAGTTTGCTGTAAATATTTTCATATTTTATCAAGCAGCAGCGACCAGAGCAATTTGTTGTATAAACTTACCGTCTGTACTTCAGAGCTCCCGTTTGACAGACGACATATATGACACATAAGCATTTCCCGTTCCGTTCAAGATCAGCGGAGTTGACTTAGCGTTGCGCATGTATGTACACTACTTATCACCCTAATATCTTATTGCGTATCATATATCTCACGCTTATTTTCTTCTTTTGAAACTGATGGAAATGTAAAGATTTTGCTTAAGTTGTACACAATCGTGGATTTTGATATGTTCAAATAATTTGTAATATATACTCTGTTCCCCAAACCTGTGTACACGTTTTTTGGAGACAATTTTCTTAAAAAGCAAACATTTTCAAAAATTACCTAGAATATGAAATGGACGGCCTAATACGGCAATGATGAATTTACAACAAATCTCCAGTTTATGTTTCACAACTTTTTAGACGCTTAACAATGATCTGACAGATTAGATGTGTACCTTAAATGATTAGCTGTTTTATTTTAGCTGGATGTATTTTTTAGAATGTTTACAAAACATCATGCATTCAGCGGCTGTAAAGTGAGCCTGTTTTCCCATGTGACGAGTGACCACCATAAGTGAGGCTAATTTGTTGTAAAGTGTAGACTGTTTTTTACATATTCGTAAATCATTCTGTTTCTTAAATAAGTTGTTATGTAGGTATTATCTCTTTGGAAAATAAGGCCATTTAATCTTCCATTCTAAATAACCATTTTCCCTCGCCATGAAACAAATAAAAATTTCATTTAAAAAAACAGGTGGACATAAGGGGATGAAACAGACTATGACAGCACAAGCTACTTTCTTGAAACCATGAACGATCATATGCGGAGAATGTCCGGACTACAAGGCTGCACTGTAAATGTTCCACGGACTCTATTACCATCTGAAATATTAAGAGCGAGCGAGATATATTTTTTTATAATATACCGATCGATACAAAATATCTGCAACTTTTCACTAACTTCCTGGCCTTAAATGCTAATGTATGCTTCAGTTATTGATAATGCTGGCGCATTATCCGTTTTTGCTTAGTTCTTGTAGACTCTGATAGATGGTGCTTCGGCATCCTTTCGCGAAATAATTTCAAATTTTTCAGGATTAAATGAACAAAATAGGAAAATACCGCCCCTCCCACGCAGGATACACTTGGTATCATTCCCAACTCTTCAAGATCAAAATCGGCCCTATCCGAGGAGATCCGTGACAAAGGCCAAATGCCACCACCCACACCTATAATAAAGATGATTAAATCCAATTCAATTTTACCTATCTTTTATATACGTCAGAAAATATGTGAAAATATCAAGGAAAGAACACCAATTAGCAACAATACCAAGAACGTGTGGCTCATTCCAAGATGAAAACGTTATCGGCGGAAATTGGTGAGGCGATTCTACATAAAATTTTTTTTATGTGGCCTAATGGTTGTATGTGGGAGGGAGACGCGAACTCTCAAAGAACAATTTCCGTTGCCCAACATGCAGACGGTTGGATACGTTTAGAACGTGTAGGCTCTCAGGCCATACAATTTTTATCGTTCTAAAAATAGCCCGCTCCCACCATATTTTAAATTCTTTTAGACCGTGAAGGATTTGTTTTGTGCGTGGCCTTTTAAGATTTATAGTCCGAGTCCATCCCAACAATGGGTGACTATTGAAATTTAAGCTAAAAAATAGATTGTTCCGCTCCCTAAAAAAGTTAGCTACGTTTTATTTGTTTTTCTTGTTTTATTAAAAAAAGGAGTAACTTAATACCTGCCATCTGTCGGTCGGAGAAGTGATTAAAGTCGTTTATCACGCTATGCTTCCACAAACATGTCAACATTAAGTTAATTTATACATTACGTTATTACGCAGTACTTCGTGCACTCCTGCATTTATAAGTCGGCCTAAGAAGTTTATCCCTCAATACCAATATCTTCTAGATCTTACGTGTTGTAACTCTTTTTTCAAGGTACTGATTAATGTTTAGAACAGGTAGTCAGAGATGACAACTTTGTACTAATTCTGTAACTGGTTATGGAACACGTAGTTCAGGGTACACAGCATAGCAACATAACAAATATATAGATCAGATTATTTTTTAGATAAGGGTTGTATCTATAGTTGTTATATATAGAAGTCATATTGTTTCATCGACACGAGGATACTTTTTGCAAAGTGGACCGGTAACCATTTCGACGTGGTGTATCGATATGTATCGATATATCGGTATGTTGATACAAGTGATGTAGTCGACCATCCGAGTCAGGGTGCAAGTCCGAGTCCAGCGCACTCGAGTCCAAGTCCAAGTCCGATTCTTTGTCTCTTTGAGGTTCGAGTTCAAGTGCACCTACTTCGAGTCCGAGTCATTTGGAACCCAAGTCCAAGTCCATAACAAATAGCTTTAAAAACAATTAGAAAGAAAATTTCAGATATCACCTACATTTTCAGTAAGTTTACACATGATATTACTATAACCGTTAATTACATTCAGTTACTGATAGAGTGTTATATTTTGCAATATTTTGTAAGCCAATTTACTTATGCAACCTGTAGAAAAATAGAACGGAAGTTCGAAACTCAATTTATAGCTGACTTACCATTGGATAGGTTGGAACCATAAACACCGCCCTTCAGCTATACATCGTATTACTATTTTGTGCCGCATATATCATAGGCAAGCTAGACTGAATAGTTTTGTTAGCATTTCTCATACGTATATACGTCTTTAGCGTATGTGACAGTTTTTTTTCTATTGGACATGAGATGAACTCAGCCTGATATCTCTAGTCCTTATTAATGAGCCCAAATACAAGTCCGAGTCCAAGTCCATAAAAAAGTAGACTCGAGTCAAACATCATTGACTGATACAGCCCTAAACAAATACAGCCCATCAAATTTAGCCGTGCAACCTGTAGAAAAATTGAAAGGAAGTAAGAAGCTCAAATTATAGCTTACTATTGTATAGACTGGATCCCTACACACCGCCGTTCTGCTGTACACCGTGTGACCAAGGAGTTTATAGTCTGTTAACTCCTTGGTGTGACTTTTTCCGGCCGTATAATAATATTATGCGAAAGTTAGACTGAATACCAGAGGCGTCCATTAAAATATGGCTGCAGATTGCTTGACTACGGAATGCATTTAGGCTTTGCGTAGATGTTTTGCTATTAGAGGTTATCCTGCAAAAGTACTCTGCGATAACTGTACTTAGTTCCTGAGAGCCGAACGGGAACTGGAAATAAGCAATAAGAACCAAAGAACAAAATGACTAAATCATCGAAACGGCTGTGCATAGACTCTTGTTAAAAGGAGTAAGCATGCAAAAAGACAAAGCGACTGGATTTCAGATATTAACGCTTCTTGAGCAGCGACGTCAATTGGGGGGGGGGGGGGGGTCGATGTGGGTATCTATCCCCCTCCCACTTTGTAGGAAGGGCTTGGGGTGATCACTGTAATCAACCCCGCTTGAAATTCAGAGAACATTACTTGTATACATGTATAAGATATGAAATAGATTTATAATTAGAATCATATACTTTGGTTCCACTACTGAGTTTACTATTATATAATATAGATCAAACTGGTTTACCATTAACATATACTGGTTACTTAATTGTAATATATAAATTTGTTACACAGGGAATAAAAGGTATATATATATATATAAATATGAATATATATAATTATATATATATATATATATGTGTGTGTGTGTGTGTGTTAATTAAAAATGTTGTCCCAACTTACCCTCCCACGCCTGCAAGTCATTATTATCCCGATATTAAAACCCTCGCCAATAAAAAGACAACAACAGTATTGGCTTTATATACTGAGCACTATCTTGTGGTCCGCAGAGTTACTACGCTCTTTACACAGCGCTTTTACCTATAGGGCTACTACCTATATCGTAAGGCGCTGTTTGTTATGACCTCGTATCCTGAATTGCAACACCAGAGGGGAGCACTGTATTTTTGTCCAATTAGATGAGACTTTGTGGTGGAAGACAAAGCCAAGCGAGGAATACACAGAGCCAATCATATTGGTTTCTTTTTGAGTGACAGCTCATGCCCCAGCGTAACCGTCTGAACAGGCCACAGGCTCAGAGAGAATTGCCCCAGACGTGGTTTGCTTAGGGCCTTGGGCACATAGGATGCTCGGCCGGTGAGCTGGAATTCAAACGAAACGTAACAACAAAGGCTGCGTGCACACCTCGCTTGCTGGTTTCAGTTCTGCAGACAACAGATACATGGCTACACTAACACAGTCATAATGTCATAATCGGATCGCTCCATGATGCGAGAATGCAGAGGGAGCAATTTAAATTCGACCGGAAACTCAATTAATAAGCGGCGCTTGAAGCGCAGCAATGGGCGGAGCCAGGATGCCTGTCGAGTGTTAGACTGGTACCCTGCTCTATTAAGGCCCTCAAGCCAAGCATAGAGACAGGCGTACAACGCCATCTTCAGTACTCCCAGTTGCAACTCCTGACCTACCTGTAGACTGGTTCCAACTCCAGTCTGTACGCTCACACCGATGTCATGGACGTTCTCGCGATCCTTGCTGGTTATCCGTGAAGATTACTTATAAAATTACTTTCTTTAGTTATTTAAAGTTTCCAAATATTGAAAAATTAGTTTTTGCACAAAAATTGACTGATGGATGTATAGATGATACGAATCATACGATATACTGAATACTTGATATTCCACTGTACGTGGCATTGGTTTATTATCAATATCTATTAATCTAATCATAAATGTCACAAGGAATGTACAGCCAACTTTTAACAACTTCTCTGAGCAAACGAAATGCTTATTTTTATCATAGATGATTCAGACTTGAGTTGGAACCAGTCTGCCGGGAGTCCTGAAGATGGCGTTGTACGCCCGTCTCTATGATTGGCCTAGAGCAGCGGTGCCATAATAGAGCGGGGTACCAGTCTAGTCGAGTGTTTGTTTATTGGCATCTGATTGGCTGCTTGTCACATCATACGCACGTTTATTTCAATGGAAAACGAACCGCCATCTGGTGTCTAAATATATCATAAACGGTCAAAGCTGGCAGCGTGAAAATCGGTTGCTTCTTTAGAAGCGCAAGATTTCCGCTGCCTCGGGAGCGTACAGAGTAACTAAAATCATATTTCATACTATGCTGCCACCAATGAGGTTACATCAAATTGATAAAACTTCATTGTTGCTACCTACATGTGTTTATTAAAATAAATAATGCATTATGCATATCGGAAGTCTACCCAAGAAGAAATTTTATCAATTTTTTACCAATATCCGGGAGGAATGAACGTATGAAGGGTCCGGTCATTCACAGGATTTGTACAATAGTGAATGTTTATCCACTATCTTTTACTTTCAAGAACAGATGGGTAACGTACAGTTTGGCATGCAGTCTTGCTTGTTGATAGTTGGCGCTGTTGGTGGTTTAAGTGGAAGTGACGAGGCCCCGGCTTGCAGGTGCTGCCGCCCTGGTGGACATAATGGAACTAGGAATCTTAGGGTTCCCCAATAAATCATCATGAAACAGTCTGCATCCACATTTTGCAGAATATCTTTTTAAGGCCACACAGGATAAATTATTGGTCTACGGACACTGGGAGCAAAATTTATGGTGCGGGCAGGCAATATTCCCCCTTTTTGTTTACTGGTCGACATAAAATACTTGATAATTTGTAAGCTTGCCTAGAAATGCAATAAATTGCTTCAGTGCTTGAAATAAGGTAAAGAATCAACACAAAATTCAGTAAATTTTCCATACCTTTACAAATTCCTATATGGAATTGTGCCAAACAATATTACCAAGAATCTGGTCTTCATTTAAAAAAAAATCCTACTAAAAAATTTGAGCGGCGAATCCGTAGAACAGTAATTATTTGTATGGCCTAGTTATTCTAATGATTCAAGATTTTCTTAACTAACTGTGTTTAATTCTCAGTCAGTGACCAGCTAGGTATATGTGTGTACCTTCAAGAAACGTCAATGCCTCCTGTATTGGTCCTGTCCACACTAGCGGCAGCCTGCCACCTAACGTTGATGTTAAATTAACTGAAGACGTTGAGGTGGCAGTACAAGCTATAAGGTTCGCATTAATTCTAGTATAAGTAGATATGCACGCCATTTCTAACAGTACTTTTTCCAGGTTGGACAAAGCGTGACGTTATTTTCTTGGGAAAAATAATAAATATTACATTCACGGTTTACTTACGTGTATTCCTGCAGCAGCTTTTGATAACGAGGCTGTTTTTCCTCGGAAAGTGTGTCTCTCCGCCCGTCATGACAACGGAAACTAGTAGCCGAAACATATTCAAACTTTAGTTCTCGCATCCTGAGTTACCGCCGTATTATTTTGTATAACAACATTTTTTCTTTATTATTTAGCAAATAAAAAACGACTATATAAGCCTCTGATATCAAATACTACCACACAGCAAATATATTGATCCGACCCTTGGAATTTATGTTGTATTTTGACTTGTATCATGACTCGCAGGCTTCTTTTCGTAGACGCCTGATACCGGAATAAGCCCCTTTAAGGTCTTTTATACTAAGAAATGCAGACAGTTTCGTTTGGAATGACTATTAACTAGTATTAGTGATTGAATACAGCATAAACAGTAGCGACCAGAATAATGCAGGGATTTTATTTATAGTGCCAGTCACTGGCCGTACGAAAAATAGACTAGCGACTACTGTACCTCTCATTACTAGCGCGATTTCGGCCTTTTGACAGTGCAGAGTCTACGATCAGCGTACTAGCGTCAGAGTGCCTTTAAATCTTGCATCGATGACCGTATTGTAAGCCTCTGTGACGATGCGAATATTTCGTCATTCTTTTCCTTGCCTCATGGCCTATAAGTTCGCTGTCACATGACATAAACCAGACCAATCGTAGTTTTTTTAGTATACTTTCTGACAACATCTACCATGTGCTCAGCATATCGGTAAATTCCTTTGCATGTTCATTGACTTTCTGAACTGACAGCATGAATACAAGAAATGGCTCGCACGGGACACTGGATGACGGTCAACTTGTACTAGGTACAGGAAATGTCACGTTACCATTGAGACGGATTTTCAGTTTATTTATTATTAACTCTTATTTATTTATAACGGAGACAAAGGGGATTTTTCGTACCCACGCTGTTCAAAGATGTTCAAATCAAATTAATTTTGAAATTGCAGAAAAATCCAAGACTTCAGGCTTTCTGGATTCTAGGACAGTACCCATCTTTACGTTGCGGTATGTCCTCGCGACTTCGTTCGGGACGGGCTTTCCTTGGGTCGAATTCGAACATAAGGGTTTTTGGATACACTGCAGTAGTTTATAAAAGATAGGCCTATGTCGTTGCAATAGTCCCTTTGTAAAAGGATGTCAATTTGCTAAGGATTTATTTTGGAAATGAATATTTGAGGGCATACTTAGCATCACTTCATCACTAAACTTGGATATCCGAGGCATGGCCATGGAGAAGTCACGTCATAACGGGTTGAGTGTCGTCATGCACCGCTAATTATATTGATACCCTCCGCTAAGCCAAGCGGCGGGGGCACCCTCCCCGCCAGAGGTCGTTTCTACTCAAAATGAATCTCTTCTGTCTGGGCACTGTGGGAAGGACCGAACTACTTGACAAGTGTAGCCTGGTACCAAATTCTCTTAACACGAAATTAACGGACGGACGGACGATTAACCATAACTACAGCACAAATATACCGGGTTACTTATCAACTAATAGTCAGACGTCAGCTGAGCTAAAATTGTGGGTTCCCTTAACTTCCCAAAGTTCAGCCCCATATATATTGACATTATTGTGCACCTATATAGTACGTCCCAGTACCCGTGTCAACATGATTTTCTGGGATAATTTTTCATACGTGTAAAGCAGTGTAAACCTTTTTGACCAAAGGTTGCAGGAGCTATTCCGCCGACTACCTGCGTAAAAAGTAATGCCTTACCTTGTTTTGATTTTGTATGAGACAATCTAAAATATGACAAAACAGATCACGGCGTTTACGAATTATTCCTTGTCTGAGAACTGATAATAAAAAAGCCAGTCAAACTTATGACGTCAGTCAATTGAAGGTGACGCGCGACCGAACATTGTGACGTCTTTGTGACGTCACTATTGTCTAACGAACACAAAACGCAGCCATAGACACTGAAAGTGTACCATGGAGGAATATACTGTCCAGCAGTGCCGACAAGACGCCAACCACGGTATTTCAGCATAAATAAGGCAAACGAGTCGCAAAAAAAATTCGTTTTACATGACATAGAACTACTTTACACAAAATTCAAAGCATTTTAACGGACTACATTGGCTCCTTTTCACCACTTGTGTATTTCCGCTGTCAGTGTACATGTTGAAGCCGCGCGGTGCATTATTGGAGTCAGATTTTGACTCCAACAATCCCCAGACAGCGGTGTCGTACTCTTGAGAGTCCGAGTCTGCGCAGTGTGCGGCGGGGAATATGTTTTTGGCAGCGTATGTTGTCTGTGTGTCTGTTAGAAAGATTACTCAAAATTTTCTTGACGGAGTTTGAAGAAATTTTCAGTATAGCTCGGGAATGATATGACGAACAATTGATTGTATTTTGGGGGGTTGTACATGCGTAAATTAGTTAGGAATGAACTCTAGTGTTGCATGGGGTTTTATGGCACATTTATTTAGCATTTGACGATATATCACAGTCTTTGAATCAAAAGTCGTGACGTCACAGAGGACAATCAATAACGTAACTCCGCGTGTTCGTGCCGTTTCCATAAAAGGTGTCAGTTAATCAACGTACAGCAATGGAGCCTTTTTAATACGGAAAAGATGTTGTATTTCTGATACGCACTGCAATGGTAGCCTAAAGAGCTGCCTTTGCGGAGGTCTGCGCACTCTGAGCACGTATCTAGTGTTATATATGAAAGGTTTTCCTATAACCACGTGACTTAAACCCATTCCAGAATCAGAGTAGTTTGATTCTTTCTTGTCTGGAACAATGCTTACAAATTCTCTTGATATTTCCCTCCGCAAGATCATCCTGCAGTCTTTTAACAGAGTCAACAATCTTAGCTTTTTCCTCGCGGATGGACGTCATCTCTTGTTGTTTTCTTTGGAGCTCTTGCGTCACTTCCTCTAGTTTTTCTGTCATGACCTTGACCTCTCCCCTCACTTCCTGTAGCTGCGTCACAAGTGCCGTTTCTCTCCTCAACATGTAACGTTTTTGGGATTCTAACCGGACATCAGCGTCCTTGCGTACGTCCTCCACTTTGCAAATCATTTCCGATCTTAGCAGCTCAAGTGTCATGCGCAGTTCAGCCACACAATTGTGCTCAGTATCATCTTCGCTTAATATCGGTAGGCCGCACCCTTTGGGACAAGTGCGTTTACTGAACTCACATTCGCGCAAATGGTCCTCTAGTTTCCGCCTTTCTAACATTTGACCGCACCCTGCGCTGGGGCATTGAATGCTGTGGAATTCGCACTCGCTCTCGTGGGAGTCAATAGTTTCTAAGGATCCCACCAGATGGCACCCTGCTCCGGTGTTGATGCACCTGATCTGCAGGTTCGCCAAATCATTCTTCATGTACCGGAAGAGAGATCGGAGTTCCGCTGGAACAATGAAAAAGACAAATGGAAACGATCTGTGAAATATCACATGTTTGACAGGAAAAGGACTGGTGTGTGTTATCGAATTTACAGAATAACAACCCTATTTGAGATAGACACCGATAAAAGTGTGTTAAAATGCCTTTTGCATAAGGCCTAGTTTCGGAAAAAATTAGTTATCTATTGTGTTGCTTTTTCATATAAATAGATCTTATCCGTGTATCTTATCCATGTATAATGTAATTATCGGCTACGTGATACTGTTTGCATGAGAGAGAGAGAGAGAGAGAGAGAGAGAGAGACAGACAGACAGACAGACAGACAGACAGACAGACGAACAGACAGACAGACGGACACACAGACACACAGAGAGCCGGACAGAGCGAGCTTATGTGTGTAGCATATTCATCATTTTCTATTCAAACTAAAATTAATGAAATTTAGCAGAAAGATCAGGATTAAAAAAATATATTTTAAAAATAGAAACTTTATAAAAGAAGAACATATTGTGTATGAATAATCACTGAATGGCTGCTAATTAAACAGTACCTGAGTACAAGAGATGTCGACATTCCGGACAGGTTGTCTCGTTAACGAGCCAAGCTCGGATACAGGCGGAGCAGTACGCATGCTCACAGGGGGCCTGCAGGGGGTCTTCCAAGACGTCACGACATATACAGCATAGAAGACCGTCATTGACGGGCTGGACAAAACGCTCTACGTCATAACCCATCCTGTGACGTAGAAGATGTAGGCTACAGTTTAAAGCAGCGGACTCAAGATGTTAGGGGTTTGGTTCGAATCCTACCAGAACCTGAAATGCGAAAAAAAAAAACGAAATCATAACATGACCACATCATTGAACTGGACAATAAAAACATCAATATCACTTGTTTGATCATGTAATTAACTGAAGGTTTAATACTGTGTTCGGAAGATCTTTAGTGCATAGCTGTCTAGGGAATATACTATTACCTGTCTGCCCACGGGGTTATATGAACTGTAATCTTGTCTGCGGGCAGAATTGATCACGGAGGGTTTAATCAATACAGAATGAACGCTAAGGCCATAAACATGCTATATCTAATAGTGGTAAAATTTTTTTTTAAATCATATTCGACGACTGAAAGATAAAAAAGACCGATGATCGATTATTAATCGATTATTTTATGTACCTTTTATATTAAGGTGAAATATGCTGTATAGTATTATACCTAAAATATAGAATGAGTAAATTAGATCTGACGTCTACATCACGCTGTAAAGGCAAGGTAATGGTTTATGATCGATTATGTTAAAACATCACCAAGTTAATCGATCATAAAAGAAAACGACCGATCATCGATAAAATCGATTACTGGGCACACCAATAAAATTGAAGGTTTTCCCCCAGTAGGAAAGAGAGTCTAACATGGGTCTGATTGGTTTATTTCAATATCAATATTTTAGGTTCAGAATTTTGTTTTGCTCATAACCATAACCATCCTGAAACGCAGAGCCATTGACGGATTTTTTTTCTCCTCCTCCCCTCCTTTTTTTTCTCCTGATTAGTGTTTGAATCTTACCAAAACTGACCCTTTTTGAGAAAAAATAGTCTCACGGGACAGATTTATACCTGGTATTAAATTTGAACTTTCCCTTATTTCCCAGGTGGCAACTGGGTCGAAGGGGGTTCGAGATCACCTATGACATTGCATTCATCTAGTTTATCACTGAATTCACCACAGAAACGGATCATATCAGCCATGCATCCTTTAACGTTAACTACGGGATTATAAATCTGCTGAAATATCGGCAGATCTCTGTAAGGTGAACTATTATTGCATACAACGGTATATATTTTACCGTCAATGTAAGCACAATCACAATTAATTACCTGATAGTGTAAATATGTGTCAGGAAGACATTCTGTGCATAGGATGTGATAAAGAATTGAAATCGTTTTATAAAGATTACTTTCATAAAAAGCCAAGGCCGGGAATCGTATGATCTCAAATAATGATATTGTTCGGAGAATCCTTATCTTTAAAGCGCGAGTGCCGTTCCTTATTATCTGCGTCACATATTTTCTATTCCTATATACATTTTTTTTTAATTGAGACATGTAGGCTATTCTACTCAACCCTAAAGAAAATGACACATTGTGTGATAAAACAAAAACACACTGAATGTGCTAAGGTACATATAAAACGGTACATGTGTACCTTGTACCCTCATCGAGAGCAGTTTAAAGTGATTTTAAGTGTTTGATAAAAAACGCCAATGGTTTTGAATCAATTCCACTTGTAATATAGTGGATAACATTAGATTTTTTTTTTTTTTTTTTTGGGGGGGGGGGGGGGTTTAAATGTTCCTGATTTTCACTTTTTTGCGTTTGTCATGTACTTATGCGTATATGTACGTACGCGTTTGCGGCACGTTTCGATCGGTCACTGTGGCGATTGTAAACGCGCAAACTCAGTATCCCCAGTTTTCTGCATACGGAGCGCACAAGTGTACGTAGAAAGCTAGCAGGCCTCACTCACACCTCCTGGGGGGTCTTCCGGGGCTGCTTTTAAAGACGGAACGGAACGGAACACGGAACGCGGAACAGGGGCGGCTTAATTTACGGAACGGAACGGATCAAAAATATAAAAAGTGTAATAACTTTTAAATGGGTGAATGTTTCATGACATAATTTATAGCAATAAACGTATTTCAACATATGCGATTTGTTAAATTTTTATTTTAGCCCCTGTTCCGCGTTTCGTGTTTTAGGGCAGCCCCAGAAGACCCCCCAGGAGGTGTGAGTGAGGCCTTTTGTTTTGACTTTGCCGAACTGATTTCAAAAAGCCGAAGCGTAGTAAATGATGATGCTCTATATACTATAGGCTCAGTTTTTGCTGCAAACGTACCGCATACGCATCCGTATTAATGAAATCACAGTCGTTCGTTTTCTAGCTGCATAAGTACTTTTGTTTTGACTTTACTGAACTGATTTCAAAAGGCCGAAGCGTAGTGAATGGAGCTGAATAAGTAGGGTTTGGAATTTATCCGTCAATTACCATGGCTATGCGTTTTCAATCGCTACCCTGAGCGACCGAAACGTGCTGCTTACGCATACGTTAACACTCGTACGTATATATGGAAAAAACTCTGAGAGAATATAATGGGTGCGATTCTTAACTGCATACGTATCACATACACATACGCACTGTATATACACATATGGAATGCCAGCTTTAGACAGACATGGGCAACGTACTTGGGATACCATTGACGCCAGTGTATATTTGACTGTTCAGATAGGATTAAGTAGCGTTTTATTTTCTCGATAACTTTTCGCGAATTTGCAACCTCCGCGAAGAAATGTCGTATACGGGACGGTCTGGTGCAGGATAGACCAATTAATATAAAAAGCAGACACATCGAAATGTAAATACCTCGACGTCTATTATAGTAACATACTTATGCGTTTCTCCTTGAATGAATGCTTATATATGCCTACACAGATTGTAAGAAAAACGAAGCCATATACTAATACAAGCTTGTTAACCCTTTGTTCACAGGCAATCAAAAGAAAACATCATAAATTATATACCAAAGTATAAACAACGCGTGATTGGTCTTATCTAAAGCACAATAAACACAATCTGTAGATAAACCCAGCGATGACAGTAGTTACTGACAAGACTCATGTAGTGTACCACCCGAGGTGTCATGTGTATTGAAAGGCGGGCGGTTGTGTGCCTGTGACGGCTGAATGATCCCAATATCAATATGCCTGTGTATGATATATTTATGAAGAGGTCTACTTACCAATATAAATATATACCTGTGTGCGAGAAAGGTGTGCAAAAAGTGATCTGGTCTGAACGGTTATGTCCCAGTGTCTTTTAGTTTATAGGATCTCACATGTTCAAATATGAAGACCTTTTTACAATGCAATCTTACCTAAAAAAATCATAATTCACTTATTGGAGAGAGAGAGAGAGAGAGAGAGAGAGAGAGAGAGAGAGAGAGAGAGAGAGAGAGAGGGGGGGGGGGCGGGGGGGGGGGGTGCATTAAAAGCAATATTTTCTGAACTGCTCATTATAACAATTGGTTAGTCACTCTCTGTTGGTGATGGTTTGTATGTGTTTGTTTGTGTGTGTATATGTGTGTGGGTTGGAGAGAGAGAGAGAGAGAGAGAGAGAGAGAGATTATTTTTAATATACAACTCACATTTTCTGTTGTGTCAGTGTAGATCTGTGTGTTTTTTTTTCTGTGTGTATATGTATGAGGATAAGAAGCTTATACATATATGAAGTGAAAATAACCGTCATCTTTATACTTTGACTATTTTTCTATAAAGACTTAAACTCAGTGTACAATCAGACAGACAGACAGACAGACAGGCATGCAGTCAGAGTATGATTATTTTATCGTACAACTAAGACCTGACAGCTTAAGATAGAGAGAGTGTATAACAATGTACATACACAATTTCCCTCTCTCAGAACATGTATTTGATAAACATTATCTCAACAAACCCTTGGGGATTATCAACACCAAACAATACTCATGCGTTCTACGCCTGAAGCTTACTGCACTTTGCACATATACAATGTACCTCTATTTGCAGCGGACTGTTAGTGTTTAGAATACCGTTTAATATAACAAGCTGAGGTCAATTCATGACCAAACCACGAACGACATGTCCAGGTACTTACGGGTGCTCAGCTGATGTCCGACAAGGGGATCAGTAACTGGTTTTATGTGAAAAGAATAAATATATGAATATATATATATATATAACATAAACACAAACACACACACACATATATATATAGAGAGAGGGAGATATGTAAAAAGTAATGCCTTTTGAATAGTATGACTTATTCAAGCTACTTAATCCATATATTCGATGAGTCTATAACATCCAGGCCATATGTCTGTATGTCGGTATATTTGTTTGTATGTATGGCGTGTATATAACTATATATGTAAATGCAAACAAGATGATAGATAAATATATGTAATTTATATATTTGCATAACATATATGTGTATTTTATACAGAATCCAGTCTGTATGTACATATTAGTATGTCGATATATATATATATATATATATATATATATATATATATATATTTATATATTTATATATTTATATATTTATACCTGGTCTTCAGGAAGACAGATAAAGATGCAACTTATCTAAGGATATATATTGTAACATTTAAAGTTTACATTTATATGCGATATTATTGTACCTCATATATATATATACTTAAAACATAACTCACAGTAGAACAGCTGAAAGCATGTCTCGCCAGCATCGGAACTCCGCACAAGCCTCCAGACAACTGTAAGCATGTAACGTTCACGTTGACAACGACTCCACGTGAGCACGCGGCACCTCGGAGACTTTCACCAGCTTTTGAGCATGGCAACAACAGCAAGTCTTTCAGTTGTAAGAACTCCCCTCTCTCAAGTACACTTGAATGTTTCCTAGTGTTCCTTGGTGCGATAAATACCTACGACATACACACATACTTATTCTAAACAACCACAGGACAAATGCCCATCGGGGCCACCCTTCCATTCAGTCGCTTAATCTCTTGACAATAACGAGAAGTAAAGTATTTTCCAGAGGAACAATAATGAATAACTCTGACTCGTTATCTGCTGGTACTATTTATGCTTGTTAGGCAGCTTTTGGAGCATGTGGACTATTCGCGTTGAACCTCGGGCCAGTCCGTTATATAGTTTATTGTTGAATCCCTAGGCCCTGTCAATATAGGCCTTGCCTTCTGTCACGACGTAAAAGTTGGTTTGTCTGACCCTAGCCATGACAACATGACACTCAGGCCTTCAACAATAACTGATAGGGGCTTTTGAGTCATGATGCAAGTCATAAAAGAACACCCATACAAAAGGTCTGATCAAAATATTTGCCTTAATTCCCTATGGCACCTATTCACAGAAAGCTGTCAGGCCATCAAGACGGACGCAGAGACTAACTTCCCGAGTAAAACCAGCCTCATTATTAATAAGAGCTGCATGAATATACGTAAGTCAACCGTGAATGTAATATTATTTATTTTTCTAACAGAATAACGTCACTTAATGTCTCACTTCGGAAAAAATGTCGGTTCAACAAGCAGATGAAATTGAAATAGTTCTGTTAGTAATTGCGTGCACATCTGTAGGTACTAGAATTGGTGCGAACCGAATAGCTTGTGCTGCCACCCCAACGTCTTCATACAGTTGATTAAAATTCAACGTTTGGGTAGCAGGCTGCCTCTAGTCTAACCCATGCCGCGTGGATATAGGCCTCACATTCTGTCACGATGTACTACTCGTTACCGCTGTCTGTGACCTACTTCCAAAGGAATTTTGTATAATTAAATTTTGGCATTAATTTATAATGTAGCTTATATTTACATCCTGCAAATTGCCAATATTACCTTTTAAAAGGTACGCTCCTGCTGCAGCGGTTATACACTGCATTCGTCCCAGACATCCTTTCGTGTAACCGCTGCTTTGTATGGCAAGGTTTTCTGGGCTCGAACACCAGGGTGCGCGCAGAGCGCAGCATTGCAATCAGACCACTGAGAGTGTGATATTGCCTTGTTCAATGGGACGACTTCAGTGTATAACAGCTGCGAGAGGGGTGTATTTAAAAGGAAATCGTCATTTTCAATAATTAGATGTAGGAACAAATGTTTTTTGGGTTTGTATGCATTTGATACTATAAAAAGGTAAATTTGAGGGTGCTTTTAATTTTTTACCTGTACCTTATCTTCTGTAAAACGTCTGCGATCAGTTACCAATATGTCCGTTTGTATTAACAAGAAACTAAAACAACAACAAAAATTGCCCATATCAAGATTTTGTAATCGTCTTATGTAAAATAAAGAGTCTTTTTACTTCCATAAAGAGTGGATTAAACATACAACGATTGAAAAAAAAGTTTCCTAACATGAACTTTATCACTTTATTACTTCTAATATTTACATTGTTGAAACCAGAATTCAAGATTAATATGGTTTTGAGACCGGAATTCAAGATTAGTATGGTTTTCAGCCCGTAATTCAAGATTAGTATGGTTTTGGAAACAGAACTCAAGATTAGTCTGGTTTTGAGACCGGAATTAAAGATAAGTATGGTTTTGAGACCGGAATTCAAGATTAGTATGGTTTTGATACCGAAATTTGGTATTAATTGGGTGCTGAAATCCGTAATAGAAAAAAATATGGTATTAAGATTAGAATTCAGGATAATATAGACAACAAATTCTGGATACCTTTGATGTTCAGAAACATTTCGAGACTGGTTTTGATAATTAGATATATATAGAGAGAGTATAGAGATAGATTTAATGTATACACTTAAGAGATTCAGCTTTACAAATACAATGAGTTATCACAACTAGTATGTAGCAAACAAAAAAAAAAACAAAAAAAAAACACACATATATATGCATTCAATAAATACAAAAGGCACTGTAAATAAAAATATAAGAAATACTATACAATTCTCTGAAACACAAGAGACTGGACAAAATGTAAGAAGTTACTTCTTAAATAAAAGACTGTCACTATAAACAAATTGTAAAAGTATACTAGTATGCAGTGCCATGCATTCTGTGTGCAAGGGATTATATCATACAAATAATGTCATATTTACAGCATAAAGTCGAGTGTATATATAACGCTAAGTGTACGACAAGTCTGCGTTACGTTTGCGATACGATGTAATCGCATGCGTAACGCCGCCGTAACGTTAAATTAACATGGTATTTTCGTTGGTCGTAAAGCAGACGCAAAGATCAGAGCATGTTCTAACATTTTTGACGTAACGGAAAACATAGCAGTTTGGATTCAAAGCACGAAACGTATATTTTTGTGTATACGTAACGCGTTACGTATCGCAGCCAAGGCGTTATATATGTACATCCGGGTTTAAGCGCATAAACACATTATTTGTGTTCTTTCTGAGCCATAATGTAAAAAAAAAACCTGTGTTTGCTTTCACTCATTCGGCCCTTTAAATATTCATTGATGACATCCCTGAATCCGGATCATGTGCCGGATCCTCACCAAAGTCTAATCGTTTCTTAATTTGCCCATTCCAGAAAAGTGCTGAACATTTTATGGGATTCTGTTCATGATTTCGTGAGTTATGCTGTAAACAAACACACACGAAAACACACACGAACGGGGATAAAAGCATACCATTCTGACTGAGTCAATAAAATCCTTGTCAAAAGCACGGGCCCTAAAAATCATAAATAATACTTGCTTTTAGCGAACCTGTGAACTTATGCGATGGCGCAGCGTCGTCCATCAGCCGTCCGCCGTCCATGGCTGTAAGTCGGAAACCCTCGGAGCTAGCAGCTCCAAATTACATGTAAGAATTAGTTACATGTGAAACTTGGTGCCCTGGTGCTTATTATTAGGTATCTGCATTAATTTAGATTTTATAGAGAAAGAGCTTAAAAACCTTTAAAAATCTTCTTCTCTGAAACTGTCCAGCAAAATTGTCGAATATTTCACAGAAATGATCCCTGGAACAATCTCTCTCAAGTTTGTTCGAATGGTTCCAGTTCGGAGATTTTTGGCCGAGTTACAGAAGGTTGAACTTAGTCATCTGTCCAAAAAAGCACACTAAAATTTCAAACGGCTAGAGCAATCATCACCAAATTTTATACCAATGTTTGTCACACATGTCATATTTGAAATTAAGGTATTGGTGGCGCCACCTACATTGATCTTTTTTTACAAGCGAAAATGTAATTTTATACTCTTCTAGCTTATACACTGTTTTATGATGAAACTGTTAAGCTGATTGGTTTAAACTTTACAAGGATTTTTCTATGGTAGGGTACTGCCAGTTTTATAAGAATACATTGGGTAAATGCAGTTTTTAAAAAAAAAGTAGTGTAGCCAATTGAAAAAGGCTTTTGTGTTTGAAAACAGGTTTGACAACATGCTGAGTTTCAGCAGCCAAGTCAAGAGGTCACTCAGTACAACCAGGTGGGGTCCAGACATCACCATGACAACTGACCTGGCTCTGAGGGGGGGTGTCTAGACAATGTGTCTAGACGTCGTGACACAGCGTCTAGACGTCTGGACACAATGTTTAGGTGCAGATTTCCTAGATTACTGGAACTATATCTTTCAACTGTTTGAAAAAACTTGGTTTGCATTTTAAGCAAATCGGGTTTATCAACAGCTCACATGTGAACTGCTGCACCCTCATTTTTTGTTGACCTCCGACCTTTCCTTGCTGCCCAGCGTCCATTTGTGTGTCTGTTTCCACACATAAACCCGCATATCTCGGGAACCGTTTGACCGATCAGGCTAAAAATTTTGCACAAATGTAGCCCTTTGATATCTTTATAACATACACTAAAATGGTGGCGCCACCTGCAACCATTTTTGCACATCGTCCATCTGTTCATCTGCCTTGGGATAATATCATTCATATCTCAGCAGTGGTTTGACTTATCCACCTGAAATTTTGCAGGTTTATACATCCTGGACAGGTTTCTCGATTTTATGACAGGTGGCGCCACCTACATTCACGTTTACTCCGCAGACATCAAAGCTCATATCTCGGGAACTGTTTGACCGATTGGGCCAAAATTTTGCATGTGTATAGATCTCACATAGCTCTTCATCAAAGGAAAAACTGGTGGCGCCACCTGCAACCATTTTTGTACAGCGTCCATCTGTTCATCCGCCTTGGGATAATATCACTCATATCTCAGCAGTGGTTTGACTCTTCCACTTGAAATTTTGCAGGTTTATACATCCTAGACATCTCTCTTGATTTATGACAGGTGGCGCCACCTACATTCACGTTTACTCTGCAGACATCCAAGCTCATATTTCGGGAACTGTTTGACCGATTGGGCCAAAATTTTGCATGTCTATAGATCTCACAAAGCTCTTCATCATAGGTAAAACCGGTGGCGCCACCTGCAACCATTTATGCACAGCATCCATCTGTTCATCTACCTTGGGATAATATCACTCATATCTCAGCAGTGGTTTGACTTGTCCACCTGAAATTTTGCAGGTTTATACATCATGGACAGCTTTCTCGATTTTATGACAGGTGGCGCCACCTACATTCAGGTGTACTCTGCAGACATCCAAGCACATACCTTGGGAACCGTTTTACCGATTGGGCCAAAATTTTGCATGTGTATAGATCTCACATAGCTCTTCATCATAGGCAAAACTGGTGGCGCCACCTGCAACCATTTATGCACAGCTTCCATCTGTTCATCTGCCTTGGGATAAATCACTCATATCTCAGCAGTGGTTTGACTTATCCACCTGAAATTTTGCAGGTTTATACATCCTGGACAGCTCTCTTGATTTTTGACAGGTGGCGCCACCTACATTCAGGATTACTCTGCAGACATCCACGCTCATATCTCGGGAACCGTTTCACCGTTTGGGCCGAAATTTTGCTTGTATATAGATCTCACATAGCTCTTCATCATAGGCAAAACTGGTGGCGCCACCTGGCACCACTTATGTAAGCGTCCATCTGTTGATCTGCCTTGGGATAAAATTACTCATATCTCAGCAGTGATTTGACTTATCCACCTGAAATTTTGCAGGTTTATACATCCTGGACGATTTTCTCGATTTCATGACAGGTGGCACCACCTACATTCACGTTTAAGCTTCAGACATCCATGCTAATATACAACACACCTCACTCTATTCCCCTTGCCACTTAATCCATGCCTCACTTCACCTGTCCCACTCTGATTTCTGCGGATACACATAGTCGCTTGTTGATTACCCATATTCTAGTTTTAAAATGTCCTAGTCTGAAAATTGCAGGTCCGAAATGTCCATTTTGCTGAAATCATAATGACTAAGGTAGATATGCAGGACTTAAAAGGATCAATATTAATTTTTAAAAATAAACCTCCATTCACACTCCCAAACTTTGCACAGGTTCGCATTAGGCCTGTAGGCCTCGTTTATAAACATATACATGACTTATTGGGGTTGAATAAGTGTTTTCGGTGAATTCAAGGACCAGTGTCAAACGTGACCTTATCATTTAATTTCTAGGGGCCAATAGCTGTACATATGTCAAACAACGAACCACGAGTGATTTATACAAGTCTAGCCATGTTGGGTCCGCATAACCAGGAGACCGGGAGCACAGGCCATTCTCCATTCGTCAGATCTCGTCTATATAGGGATAGATCTTTTGCCAGTCAAAGGCACTATTTTCAGTCGAACGAATCGCCTGACAATTAAAAATTACAATAATTAGGGCATTGAATTAAATAAAAAGGTAGGGTTCTCAGGCACTTTTTTTCAGAAGTCACTGCCGGCGGGCGGTATTTTATTTTTGACCTTTTTTTGTATGTTTCGAGAAATTGTCATATGACCATGGAAAAGCATGAAAATTACAGGGTGTTTTTGCTAAACGGGTAAAAACACTATATAACAAAGGAAATCGTATCAAAATTGTATTATTTTATCTTCTTGAACGATGAAAATAAAAAAATGTTTGATGAGGGGGGTTTATTGATGCGGGCGGTGCCTGAGAACAATACCCTATTTTTTTTTGGCCTTCACAACATCCATTTCAAATATAATGGTTATAAAGAATATGATTGTCTGTTTGTGTTTTACATGTTGCCAAACTCGGGGAACTACATTGCGGCGCGATATCGGTGACGTATTGGTGTAAATGTATGCAAACAATAGCACGTGCCACACGGTTTAAGCATGTGTTTGGTAAATGGGTGCGATTCTGGGGTGACAGGTGACGTCCAGGTGCATGTGTTCCGCCATGTTTGTATTCAGTGGTTGCCCAAGCAATCCAGGTCAAACCCGCTGTAGTTCCGTGTCGTGTGCACATCCCCTTACAGGGATCTATTATTGTCTCAATAGACCTTGATCCTGTACGGAGGATGGGTCTAATGTACTAAACCAACTGCTTTGTGGCCAATGAAAATGTTAACTAGACTGGTTCCCTGCGGGCTTTCGTCTGGGGACTTAAGTTTCCTGTCATAAACATAACCTGTGCGCGAGAATAGATGCATTCCAGAATCATTCTCGTCCCTGCTGTTCAAGCATTTCTTAACATTAATTGAGCCTTATATTCACACACTTTGAGTAACTTTCATTGGATCACCTGACAAAGTTTGGGATACTATGGTTTTAGTTCGTTCCAGCCAAAAACCAAAACATGTTTCACAGATCAAACTTAACATGTGCATATAGATATGGTTGAGAGAACGAAGACTATTTAAAATGGGGTCGTGGCCTTTACTAGGAGATTGAACTTGACCTTGAATAAGTCCATTTTGGAGACAATTGCACGAAAGCTTAAATATCTCAGGAAAGGATGCATGGATTTGTTCTAAAATCAAGTTGACCGAAGATCTTGGATAGCTTTGTCTTCTGCAGGAGACAGGAGGCGTCACCTTTTGTCCTTTTCTTGTTTTCGTGCCTTCAAATATCCCATCATTGCCACTGGGACATATTTCTTTCATATTATTCACATGCAGAGCTATTGGTTAAAGTACGAAGTCTATGTAAATTGTAGTCATGACCTTTACTGTGAGAGTGGCCTTGACCTTGAATATTTCCATATTTGGTTGAAAAAAAAAAAAAATAAAAACATTTTTTTCTCGAGGGGACAGATATATTTTTCTGAAATTCAAAATGAAAGATGTCAGATGATAAGTTGTCGAAAGAGTTTGAAAACCTTTGACCTTGATCTTCAAGGTCAGATCTGCCGAAATCTAGGATTTTTGTGAACCCCATAACTTTTGAAGTACCATTTCTTTTTTCTTCAAATGTGACACAAAGATTGTTTTCACGACGATCAGAGACATGTTTGAAATATTTCCATCAATATCTCGGATTTTTTCCAAAAAAGACCTTGACCTTGATGTTCAAGGTCAAACCTGAAGAAACGAAGGATATTTGGGAACCCAATACCTTTAGAATAACTGCATATTTTTTCTTTAAATTTGATACACGAATTGTCTCAACGAAGATGACAGACGAGTTCAAATATTTGTGACCTTGGCCCTGGGGGCCTTGTTAAGTGTCAGCATATGCTTCTGAATAAGGGGCTTATTTTAGAAAGGGTAAATGTACTTAATGTAGTGCTCAAGAAAGACATTTATTACATAAAATTTCATTTTTATTTCATTCAAATACTCACTTATACACATAAATATTCACAAATATTCATGATATACTTTGAGCATTAATTGAAAAATGTCTAAATGCAGAAAATATTTGTATATAAATATAGCGCATGGAAATATAAAAACAATAATCAGATAGAAACATGACTATCCCTCAGAGTTGAATTTAACGAAAGAAATAAAACTTATGAGTTACTGTGATGAATATTGTACGATTAAATAACAAAGTTGGATATCTTTCTTATCGTTCTTAATGTACAAAATTTATCAAACCTGATGCAGAATATCCACTCTGGTGCAGAAGCCTTTGTTTTTAATGATAGTACGCTTGCGCCACCTGTCGATAGCTGATCAAACTATAATATTAAAACGCCGAATATTCTTTTACAAAACACAGATTAGGCCAAAAAAAATTAAAGGTATGGTTCTCAGGCACCGCCCGCATCAATTTTAAACACCCGCATCAAAAATTTTTATTTTGATTTTAAATAAAAACTTTACAATTTTGAGCTACTGCCGCTCCGACATTTCTTTCAAGAAGATGAAACCATACAATTTCTTTTGTTTTGTAGTGTTTTTACTTATTTAGCAAAATAAAACTGTTATTTTCACGCTTTTCCCCTATCATTTGACATTTTTATCGAAACATACCAAAAAAAATTAAAATAAATAAAGCGCCCGCCCGCATTGATTTCTGAAAAAAAGTGCCTGAGAACCATTACTTTTTTTTATTTTGGCCTTAATTGAATACTTTAGAATGTACATTTATTGTGCAACTTCAGCTATAAATAACGGAGAGGAGACATTGCGACTGCTTGCTTTAAATGTGACATTTAGGGTTATGTCAAAGAATATGGACTCACATTGAGATCTAGAATGTCGGTCAAGTGGGGTTTTATTTGCGTTTGAACTGTTCTCTGGGGGATAAACCTTAGCAAAAAGTCATAAAAGCCCACACTAAAATATTTGTAGTAAATATAATGTTAAATGCAGGATTTGTAAAATACAAGAAGCCTCCTCGGTCATGACCTTGAAAATTAGGTCAAGGTCAAATGTAAAATATGTGGCACTAAGCACGTCTGGCCAAAAATAACTTTTGAAAATTCGTCCCCCCAGAAATAAAAATTGATCCCATATATTGGTATCGAAATACACTCATCAAACCTTATAAACTTCCCTTCCTTTCCTGTGGAGGGTTATGTATAAAAGTACGCAATTCAATAAGGCAATCCGTTTTTATTTTTTAACCATGTAAGCTCAGGGACACTCCATTGGTGGAGGAAGCGAGTGGGCAGAGGGCCTACCACCTCCCAAATATAAACATAGGTTGGCGTGGAGGCGGGGGGGGGGGGGGGTTGTAAATATATCAGACTGCCCTCAATATGTTGAACAAATAAGTTATAAACACTAACAGACAAAAAAACAGACTCTTGCAAATAAGAATTCAAATTATACTTACAATTAAATAAATTCTATAGAAATTTTGTGAAAAAAGTACAATATTTTCCAAAATTATCCGAGATATTAATATTGTTTTGTCATAACGTAAGGTTGCCCCCAATCCCTATAATGTGTTCCTGCAAGTACACTTTGACTGATGCCTATTCTGATGTGAGCGCCCCAACACCCCTACTCACAAAACCCGCTTTTCACTTCTCTTGTGGACCACGGTCTCAGGCAACTTCTGCTCCCAATAATAAATTTGTTCCTTCACCCCTCCATTCGATAAAGACTCCTAATTGGCGTGACCTGCTGCGTTTTTTATGACAGCTCAAGATGCACTATTTTGATCACGTGTTTTTTCGGCTGCATCGTCCTCGATATTTTTAATATCTCGTTTTGTCTTGTAAACACGGTAACAACACGTTGCGGTTAATAGAACTACAAATGTTATCGAGATAGCTATGACTGAAATTTCACCAGTGGTAAGTCTGTACACGGGATCCGGCGTCAGTCCTGCAGTTGAAAAATTGCCTTGGGTTACGTTACCGTCTGTGGTTGTCGAAAAACTATGTCGAGAAGACATAGGTCCTACAGACGTTCCTGTTGAGGAAGTGGTGGAACCCGTCGTCTTGTTTGAATTTATTAGCAAAACTCGAGCCTCATATTTATTAGTTTTCCACTGTATCCAAGGCCGATGGTATTCTGTTCCAATATATACCATCGTGTTGTTCACGTGACACAGCGTCATAAATGGTGACGTCACTCCCAGTACTACCCAGGCCTGTGTGTCTTCTTGGTGGCAGGTCAGAAAACCATCGTACTATAAAAAAAAAAAAAAAAATTCAGTATAAGCATGACAAAATACTTAACAGGTTTGTTCCTTCTATGATAGCTTAGCTCAAATGCCGGGGATTCAAAAGAATGTTTTATTTGCATAGACTGAAAGACCAATACAGCCCTGCCAGGGGCAAATGATCGACAAAATAGCAACTGCTTTGAAAAAAATAGAAGCCTTCTTTGAAATAAAAGACCGAAAAAATTGAGTAAAATCAGCCATAATTTATATATATACTTCACAGACTAATTATGTATAAGTATATGTATGTATGTATAATATATATATATATATATATATATATATATATATATATATATATATATATTTATATATATATATATTAACTCCCTAAGTCAGAAACCTGCACGGTGCACATGCCTTTGCATGGAGGTGAGGGCTTTTTCAACATTTTGTAATACATGTTTCACATTAGCATACACAAACATGGCGAAATGTGCCATCTTGTACAAGATCTACTGGACCTTCAAAGCATGAGAATAATAGTATATAACGGAAATCTTTAAAAAAGAGCAATTAAAGGAAAGAGTAATAAGCGTCATCTTCATTAAATCTTCAAAAAAAAACTAGATGTGTCGGAACGACACGAATGCCCCCGCCTGGGGCAAATTAGAAATATTTGTTAAATTTGTAAATTTTCTTAAGTTCAGGAGGTGTCGTATGGTCAAAAGTAGGTCAACAAGGGCAAAATGCAAACTCTATCTGTAACGGGTCATTATCAAGCAACACACAAAAAATCAGGCCAGTATCTGCAGGCATTGTGAAAAAAGTCCATACATGTGCATTTTTCATAAAAATTTCTGTCTTTGATAAAATTTTCTATGTTCAGGATCTGTCATATGGTCAAAAATTGGTCAACTGGGACGAAACGCGAACTCGTTCTGTAAGTGGTCATTATGCGCCCACAGACCAAACATTAGGCCAGTAAATGTAAGCATTGCATTGCAAAAATAGAATATTAGCAAAAGCTGATAATCAGTTATAAATTTAAATTGGAGAGGTATGTACCATGTTTCATAACAATCCACCAAATGGTTCCTGAGATATAAGCTCCCGAGTGTTTTTGTATAATCAGCTCTAAAACAAAGAAAAATAGGTCAAGGTTACCCATCTTTGCACTTGACCAATATTTTGTTGATATACATCTTCACTGATGTAATAAAATTCCAACGGTGAATCCTTTTAGAGATATCCCGCTCACAAGGCCAAAATTAAAAAATCTGATAAAAATTGATTAAAAAAACAGAAATTGCAGGTGGCCCCACCAAAATTGCGCAGCCCGTACAGACCATCAGTCCCAATGATCATAGTAAGTTTTGTGAAAATCCACACAATGGTTCCTAAGATATTAGCTTCTGAGTGTTTTTCTATAATCAGCTCTAAAATGTAATAAAATGGGTCAAGGTCACCCATCTTCGAACTTGACCGAGATTTTATCGATATACATCTTCACTGATGAAATAAAATTCCAATGGTGAATCCTTTTAGAGATATCCCGCTCACAAGGTAAAAGTTAACAGACGCCGGACGGACGGACGCTGGACGGCCGGACAGACGGACGGACGGACAGACAGACAGCTTGGGTGACGACAATAGCCGATCAGCCTATGAGCTGAGGGCTAAAAACGGCTGTAAATGTACATTTGTCATGAAAATTTCTATTTTTTATGAAATTTTCTATGTTTAGGAGCCGTAAAACAATCAAAAGTAGGTCAACCGGGACGAAACGCGAACTCGATCTGTAACTGGTCAATATCTGCCCACACACCAAAAATCAGGCCAATATCTGCAGGCATTGTGAAAAAAATTCCGTACATGTGTAATTGTCATGAAAATTTATATTTTTCATGAAATTTTCTATGTTCAGGAGCCGTAAAACGGTCAAAAGTAGGTCAACTGAGACGAAACGCGAACTCGATCTGTAACTGGTCAATATCTGCACACACACCAAAAATCAGGCCAATATCTGCAGGCATTGTGAAAAAACAGTCCGTACATGTGCATTTGTCATGAAAATTTATATTTTTCATGAAATTTTCTTAGTTTAGGAGCCGTAGAACGGTCAAAAGTAGGTCAACCGGGACGAAACGCGAACTCGATCTGTAACTGGTCATTATCGGGCCACACACCAATATCTGCAGGCATTGTGAAAAAAAGTCCGTACGACTGTTTGATTTCGGAATGACGGAAGGGCGGAAGGAAGGACATGGGTAAAACTATATGCCCCGGCCACTTTGTGGCGGGGGCATAAAAAAAAAGAATGTCCCTTTTTGAAAACAGTGATTTGGCAGGCTTGCAATATCCTAGTAGGACGTAGTCCAGTGGATGAAATGGAGGACGCTGGAGCTTAAAGAAAATAAGAACCTCCAAAGCGTGTAAAGCAAAACGATGTTTCCCAAATATTAAACAATAAATGTTTTATATATGCAATGAAAATTGGAGCAGATCGTGTCAGATATACGAAGGTTTAGTTGGTATACATAATTCTTGCCAATACGCCGTCACTGCGTCACTCCGTCACTGCTCGTGTATCGAGGCAGGTGTTGGCAAATTCTTATAAAATATTAACAACAAGATAGGGGGCTCGGCGTTTGCAAACTCTAAAATATATGCGAACGTTTTCATATAAAATTTGTTTATGATTTAGAATATGCTTGTTGAGGTAGAAATAAAGATGCTCACATGACAAATAGACTGGTTCCTTGCAACAGATTTTACGCAGACGTAAGCGTTTCGGACTGACGTTAACACTTGCGTTCCCATCAGATTACAGCAAGCAGCCTCTTTAAGCACAGACACCGGCATACTTTCTTTTCGTCCTGAAAAAACGGCGAAAAAAAAAATATAGAACTCTGAAGACACATAAAGTAGAATGGTGGTTATCCGAACACCGTTTATCCGGAAATTCGGCGATCCGATATTAAAATTGAGAACGGATGTTTTGACCGTTTATCCGAAATCCAAACAGTGAAAAATATTCAACAATAAATTGAATTTTGATTTCCCAGATAAAATTATCGATAATATCAATTATTTATAGGATAAATTGATGGAAAACCTAACAAAAATGCTGTTGGCAATGTTTAATTTGGACTAGCTTCATTAATTCATGTCTGTCAATCTCTGGTAAAATATGGGGCTCGGCGGCAGGTTGGTAATTATGGTGAATCGAGTGGATCGTTAATCCGAACGATCATTAATCTGAACAAAACCCCTGTCCCTTTTTTCGGATAAACGGTACTCTACTGTTTATATTGGAA
The DNA here is from genome assembly GCA_026874595.1 of Sipunculus nudus. Classification (NCBI taxonomy): domain Eukaryota; kingdom Metazoa; phylum Annelida; class Sipuncula; order Golfingiida; family Sipunculidae; genus Sipunculus; species Sipunculus nudus. The sequence goes on along the minus strand of CM049316.1, from coordinate 63,789,047 downwards.
CTGTGGATCATTATTCGGCACATGTTCGGTATCACTAGTTTTCAAGAAAACAATGATCTAAAATGAAACATTTCATATACGGTGATTAATAATTAATCATTTTTATTTAATGAGAGAATTGAATCTTGAAATATTGCATGTATATCCTTCTTTTATCAACTATTGCTTTTTTCCGATATTTATGATTAAAGTCATATATAAATGTTCTAAAACAGACATTAAAATTTCCCTTCTTTTTGAATTTGTTTTTGATTAAATTTATGCTTCTTAATATTTTTTTTATTTTCTTATCATTTAACGTATGCACTGATTCCCTATACCCTTTCTCATTCTTTTAGGTGGGCATTACTCGGTGTCTTAGTGACAGCACTAAAAAATAAGGACTTAACGTTTACCTGTGACGTAACAGCTTTCAGTGTTGTTGCTCTGTATACCGGCCGGTAGACGGACAAGCTGTGACGTCATATTAACTGGCCTTGCTAGCCGCAGGAGGGTGACTCCCCGGGCTTTGTCTGCAGCTGTCTCGTTATACCCTGGGTGCTGCAAAAATGGATGTTCCGTAAACTGGTGGTTAAGGTCTTGTACTTTGACGATACGTGTCCAGTGTTAAAATAGAATTCTGGACAATTGGAATGTGTTTTGTCGATTTCATGAATATTAATGGTGTGCCAATTAATAGATTATATTGATAATTAGTCGTTTTCTTTCAAAATCGATTATATATTTGCTAATCGATAACAAACGATTTTGTGTACAGTTGCAAAGAAGTATTATCATCCAGAGAAAAGATATTGTAACCGTTTCAGAGATATATTTTCGTAAGACCGGACGGAAAAAAATGTTATCTTGACTTGTTAGCATATATGTCCAAGTCAGACTGGATTCACTCGGTCAATATTTTAGGTATAATTCTATACAGCAGTTTTTTTTATATAAGAGTATAAATGTTACATAAAATAATCGTTTAATAATCAATCTCTGGTCGTTGTCTTCTTTAAAACATCGAACATGATTTTACAACAAATTCCTACCACTATAGAATACTGTCGAATATAAAAAAAATTATGATAAAATCATCAATATATCATCAATGTATTTCTATTTTTTTAACGAAAATGCATCATAAAGAACTGGACTAAATGTACGTACCATGCTAAATGACTGAACATTGATCATAACATCCTGGTCTCCCTGAGCGTACCTGCCAGAAACTTTAACTGTGATGTTCTCCGCTGACACCCACCTATAACAACATCAGTAACATGTTCATATCATCTCCTCATAAAATTCCTCTTGAGATAGCACAGATCTGCTTAATTTTTATAATTTCTCATTATTAATATTATTAATATTATTTTATTATTTCTCTTGCTGCTATTATGATAATGGCTGATGATAACGATGATGATTTATAAAATTAAAATGTTAATTATCATAGTCATAATAATAATAATAATAATAATAATAATAATAAATAAAGATAATAATAATTATGATATTATTAATAATGTGATGACCTAGCTCGGATGGAGTTTTTAGACCGTGATCAACATTTACTGTGTTGCTGCAGTGGTTTGATGGTATATATATATATATTTATATATATATATATTTATATATATATATATTTATATATATATATATATATATATATATATATATATATATATATATAATATGTCTTTCGGTTACTGAACCTTAATAAAAAGGTCATATCGCGGAATGTGGCATTTATTATTAACTACAATGAACAATAAATTAGAATGATAATAATTTCGTAAGTAAACGCCTAAATAAAAAGCCTTATCAATATGTCAATGCACAATAATTTTGTGCTTATTAATAGATCATACATAAAAGAAATCACTTTTTACTAGATACGCTTTTATGTCAACTTTGGGAGTACAGTACGTCTGCCTGGCGCCAGTGGTATGGATTTCGTTGAAGGGTTTATCACTTGTATCAGGTCACACCCAGGGATAAAGGCCGTCTGACTTTAATCATTGTCAGGTAAACAAAAACTGTGAATATGTTCCGTGAATCGACTTCTGTATGATTATTTCACCTTAGATTCTTGTACTCTCTCTCTCTCTCTCTCTCTCTCTCTCTATATATATATATATATATATTTATATATATATATATATATATATATATATATATATATTTACTAGTAGTATATAAGTGCTGAACGAATCCAACAGTGCTCTATTAGCCGGATGCTAAGAGCTGATGCGCTATACGTATATATTTACTCTCTATATACACTCTGTCTTTATTTGTATATATAATATATATAATATATTATAATATATTATATATATATTATATATATATTTATATACATAAAATAATATTATATAATAATATTGACAATGGTAATAATTATTATAATTATTACTGAATATATATATAAATATATATACATATATATTTATAATTATAACTTATTACACTTATTATAAGTGTACTTAATCATTCTTTGACAGTTGGAACTTCCATCTTGAGTGATTATCAGTATTTGAACTAGTTATTTCGACAGACGTCGGGTCTGAGTCACACAAGGATACAAAATGACATGATAGGAAGTAAGTCCACCCTGCCACGTGGTCTCAAACAGAAATGGAACTCTGCAGATGTACACATTTAGATTTTGTATATTAAAAAATGGAGGCGGTGACCCCCACAAAAAATATTCGAAAAAAGGTCGCCGTTTACATTACAAGGTACAGAGGTTCACATGGGATATATATTAATGAGCCAGTTTTTCTTTACTGGAACATCCTGAATTACACAATGCAGTTTAGAATATTCATATAAAACCTTTGTTTTACTTTATATATATATATATATATATATATATATATATATATATATATATATATATATAAATATATATATATATATATATATATATATATATGTAACTAGTCAGTTTGTTTAGACTACCAAACGTCACAAATAGTTCTATATTTAGTCCATTATCTATTTGAAATAGCTTGAAGTGGCTAAATACTACTCGGTGTCCATGCTGTAAGACAACAGAGACAGGTCCTGTATTATGACCCTAACCTGCTTATTCTGACTCACACTTAACATGATGAGAAGAAAGGTAAATCTAAATTGTAACATGCAGATATTAAAATCTTTTTTTTTTGTATAATAATTATTATAATGATAACAATAATAATATTAATAATAATAAAAAATTAATAATAATAATAATATTAACAATAATAATTTTAATAATAATAATAAACATAAAATTATGATAAATATTTAATAATACTAAATATATAATAAACTTATTATATAATAATATTAATAACATGATTAATAATAAAAAATAATAATAATAATAATAAAATATAACAACAATAATTACAATATTAAATAAATGATAATATTAATTATATTTTAATTTTAATTACGATATATATATTAATAATAAAAATTTATAATAATAATAATAATATTTATATGGTCCGTGTAAATGCATTGAAAATGTAATATAATATAATGAATATACAGACACAAATATACCCATACATATTGACAAACACATACATCATACATATTATCTATAATATAGATAATTAAGCAAGGTTTTTATAGATGAACTGGAGAATACCTAAACTATTGGAATATTCCCAGGTATATGCAGTTAGACTGAGCATCCATTTTCATTTGATAATTTGGGAATTCCAGTAAAAGCTGAGAGATAAATAGTTTACGTTGGATCTCCTATCTAAACAAGCGACTTCAGAATTCCCTAGGAAATTGGCCGCGTTCAGAAGTTGACTTCAGTGTACACTGTAACATACTAGTATATATATCACCAATTATGTGGGTCTTATTAGAAGTAACAGTTGATCTTCCTTTTTTTATAAGCCTTGTAGCCACTCAAAGGTAAAGAGGGCGCATGCTCACAGTAATTGTCTCAGCCATAAGGAATGGAGCCTGCAGCTAACATACTTTAGGTCTGGTCACAGTGTCATAAGAACCCATTAATATGCATCAAATAACCACGATGAAGACAGAATGTCAGGGGGTGTTGGCAATAATCTAAGCAGTAAAAGGGACAGTGTTAAAAGTGTTAGCTACATGTCTGTATGTTTTTCTCTCCTTCTCTCTTCCTTTTCTCTCTCTCTCTCTCTCTCTCCTTTTGCTGTTCTTTCTCTCTTCTTCTTTACTGTCTGCTCTCTCTCTCTCTCTCTCTCTCTCTCTCTCTCTCTCTTGTCTCCCTTTTTTTCTGTCTGTCTGTCTCTTTCTTTCTTAAGATGTCCCCTCTCTATGTGTCTCTCTCTCACTCTCTCTCTCTGATTGTCGTATTTCTGCTTCAGTTCTACATAGTCTGCTTGTCGTAGGGTCCCATAATCTTTTTATACTTACCCATCTGCACAATGAGGAGCACACAGCACGTGTAGTTTAGAGAGCAGCATCCCGATACAGCTGTATCTACCCTGATAGTAGATGGTGGTCACCGAGGGCTGGAGTTTATCAACATCAGGGGGCCCTGTAGTGAAACGAAGAGATTCACTATATACACGAATCCCCTTAATACGTAGCCCCATAAGTATTAAGATATCTTTAAAGGCTCAGTATAAGAGGACACGCAGAAGCAGTTTCAGGTCCATATTTGATCTCATAATTCTTAGTTTCTCTCCCTCTTTATTAATAATCATTGACATCAGTTGATCGTACTCAGGATATATATATTAACATGATTGGCACTTGAAATTATAAAATTTACTCAAAACCAATTACTCTCCTCTTCTAAATATATTAAGGGTATAACGCTGAAGCAAACGTTATATATACTGATTCCATGTAAACTAAACTGCAAACACAAACATACAGAAAGCAGCTATAAAGCCGGCCACACATGCGGTATATAGGGAATATGTTCCGCAACATGTTGCGCCACGTTTCTTGAAGCATATGCTACTTCATAAGTTTTCTTGAACATCCCCGCTTTGTTGTATAAATAAATTTGTTTCACTACATGTATTCTTCCCGATTATGTTCACGTATATATCTATATATATGTCATCTGTTTGTCAGTTTTACATGTCTCGATACATAATCCTTTTATGGACTGTGAAATGTAACAAGGTGAATGTGTTTGATACTGAGGATGATTTAATAACATGTTGAGGGAGAAGAGTAACTGATGCAGGGTTGTGTCCTGTTTTCCCATCCTCAAAAGTTTTTCGCAATGAAATATTGTTTACCCCCCCCCCACACACACGTGCAGTATATGCCGGATACCATTCAGTTTTAGCTTTATCCAACGCAGAAGCGGATCCAGGGGGGCAGGGGGTCCGGATCCTCCCTTTTTCATAAAAAACAACGTTTTTTAAGGGCTTCAGACAAAATTTTGCGGCTTGGACCCCCCCCCCCCCCCCTTTCCAGACCTGGGGACCTTTTTTTAGGGCTTACATTAGTCCTCCAGGGTGGGAACCCCCCCCCCCTTTTCTTAAATCCTGAATCTGCCCCTGAAAAGTGACCCTTTAACTGAGATTGAACCAAGGGTTTACTATTTCTCTTGAAGTGTTCCACTTCTATTGACTCAAACCGGGAAATATTTAACTTGGCACTGTGAAAGATGACACAGGAAAATGGAACATGATCTATTTCTTGGAACTTTCCAGAACACTAGAAACATTGAGGAATTTACGAAACACGCATATGCAACATGATATGCAATATAAGCATATTTCTTCAATATGTTGTGCAAAAAATTACAAGTGTGTAGCCGGCTTACGTTAATCAGCATGGTAAGCCATCTTTGTAATATTTACATAAAAAAATCATAAAACAGACAAACACACCATCCTCTATTATGCCCCGGCTAATTGATTTTCAGAGATAACACTTAGTCCTCACCAATAAAGTTTGTATGAGACATTTTTCTGTATTGAAATTTGACCCTGATCCTAGATGTATCGATTATATCGATTATTTCAGACACCTTTAGTGTTGTTTGATAGTTTATAAGGTCCTGTCCTTGGATTTTTTTTTTGGTATGAAGAAAAGGAAAGTGTTATAACGTGTTATTATAAACTCTAGTATAAGACACACATATATATATATATATCAGTACACATTGTGTATTTTGCAATACTGATAAATCAGTGTAAACACCTACCTGTGCTGAAGCCAAACTCTATCGAGTTAACCACGGTCACCAGCAGGAAAGCTGTCTTGAACGTCTGTATAGAACTCATGTTGTCACGGAAGTGACGCTGCTCATTTCGCAAAGGGACATTAACCTTGATGCAAGCAATCCCAATCACCTCTTCCTTGTATAAGTCATCAACTTTCCATAACCAGATAATTAGTATTTAAAATCCCGAGTCGCACCTCGTGAATGATTTCATTCTAAATAATAACATCCAGAGAGTTTAAGTACTTCAGATAGTTATGTTGGTCCACTTTGGAAATCTTTTTGCCACTTGAACGATATCAATGTAAATAAGAGTGGTATAACCAGCTGCGTCGCTTACATCAAGGTTTCCGACGGGTGCGAACGTTTTCAATCCGGTCTATACACTCCTCGGGGACGTGTTCACGTGTCCTCGCTAGACCTTATCACGTCTGCTTACGTGTGCATCCATAACAGTTAAAGATGATGTCACGTCCTCCTAATTTCACCTCAGTTAGAAAACTGCTGGTTTCATTTTCTAACCGCGTCGTGGGATTTATTCCGGAATCAAATAATTTCCATGCTCGATAGAAGAAGACAAGCTTGCAGTTAAAGAAACTGCGCAAGAAAAGGTAGGCGGCAGGGTATCTGTCGGTGATCACGGACTTCGTTATCAAAACATATCTGGTGATTGCAATGGTGAACCTAATGAACCCCAAATAATTTATCACTCCGGCACAGACAACCCGTTAAATATTTTATATACAGGAAACCCACGGTAACATTACTATCTATATATACCGAAAATGGTCGCGTTGCCGGGATGGTCGTCATTTGCTCGACATAATTTGCTAAATATAAACCTAACTCAGTAAATTTTTTTTCGGAAAACTCATACTTCACATTAAATTATATTGTTTTTTTCAAGTGGACCACGCCAATTTTACCGAAACCTTCAACTGAACTTACAAATTGAATTTTACCAAATTTCCTATTAGTTGTAAAGGACTCGCGCCGCTATGGAACCTGAAAATATATTCTTACGAATCCTTTTCAGAACCTAAATGGTTCAACTTCCCCATCGAGAGGGTTTAATTTGGATTTGTGGGGGTTTTGTCGTCATCAGTTGCAAAAAAAGGTTCTTTGGCGAACCATCGAGGGGCCGGATGTTGCGACTGCGCATGGTCAATACATAATCTGCATAATGTAGGTTGACCTAAGGTTACACAAGGGGTCCATGAGGTTCTCTGAAGAACCAATACCGAAGTTTCCAGTTGGAACTTGTAAATAACCCCACTGACTCAACTCCAAAGAACCCTTCAGCATTTTTTCTTTCAGTGTGTGAGCTCCTAATGCGGTATTCAGACAGGTTTTAGGTAAATAAAGTGTCTTTTAAAATATGTCCCGGTTTCCTAGTTATTTTGGAAATGCATCAATCATTGTTAATTAGAAATCAATCTTTCTAGGAAAGCTTGTTTTCTTTGGTCTTTCATTATGTCCAGTCATGTACTAAGGGGAAAGACGTCGTACGTGTAGGCCTATATATGCAATAAGAGTAAAGTGATTTTACGAAACGTCAGTAGATTTATGTATTAATTAAACAACCGGCATAATAACGAACAAAAAAATCACATGTGACGTATACAGCAAGTATTATATCACTGAGCTCCCGAAAATCAACGTTGGTGTAGTAGCTCGGTCAAGAGAGAGAGAGAGAGAGAGAGAGAGAGAGAGAGAGAGAGAGAGAGAGAGAGAGAGAGAGAGAGAGAGAGAGAGAAAGGGTTTGTCTCTGCTTTTAGGTGAGTATACTATTGTCTTCACTTCATTAGTTTCTGGTTGAAACATTAGCTATAGGCAATCAACCAACAGTTTTCGGACTTGGGTTATTTGATATTAAAAAATTCTAATTGGTAATATTTACAACTAACAAAACATTTAAACCCCTTTCAAATTAACACGTTTAAGTAGACACAAAATTTAAAATAGAAATAAAGACGCCTACATGAATACATGCAGTAAATTTCACACAGCAATAAATGATACGAATTACATGTGCAATGTGCGTTAAATTTTACCCATTAGATATCTAAAAGAACATTATTTGTGTATCGCCTCTTTAAGAGGTTTGATGTATTACTCTGGAGATTAACACAGGCGCTAATCGTACCATGTGATGTTAAGGTCAATCTACAAGTGTTAATTCCTAAATCTCCACTCAAGGCGTGCAACACCTAACGATTATCAACGACGCAAACATGACACCCACACAGGTTAGTATTTATAATGCATGGTATGATTAATGCGCGGGCGGTAGAGACAGTGTCGCATTCTATGTGTGTGTGTATGTATGTATGCACAAGTACAAACGTGCAATCACACACACGTGGGTGCTGTAACTATGCAAAGAGTGTTTTGAAGGTGTATGGTTCTGTGACCTTTCCAAGCCATGAGGTTTCTATTCTCCCTCGGTTTATAAGATGATCTTTGCACTAATATATATATATACAGTGACGTCTTGTTGTCCGAACAATCTATGCAACAATAAGTAAAGTATAATGAATATTCCGGGGAACATGATTTTAAACGCTTAAAAAAAATATAAACTAATTTTTGAATGACAAATATTTATTTTAATAGAGGTAAATTGATGAAAAGAATTTGGGCATACTACAATTAAAGTAAATATTTTGTTTATTTCACCTACTTTTATTTCAGTTATGGTTAGCATTAGTCACTCTCAAGGTATTTAAATGCCAAGAATGAAGTTCCCTTCGTCGGCTCACAGAAAGTAGGACACGGTGACCTAATTTAAGGAAGCTGACTCTGACTTGTGTATTTATTTCACAGAAGTAGAATTAAAACTGCATATTAGGGTTGATGAAATGTTAAGACATATAAATATAAATAAATATAATGATATTTCCAAGTATATGTTCATCATGCTTAAGTTACATTATACATTGGTTTATATTATATATTGGATTATATATTGAACTGGTTTAATAATACAAAGCCACTTCCTTGGATGTTAATAAAATCAATAGTGAACCTTCATTAACACACATACACGCGATCATGTGACTTCCTTTCAGAACATACAAACCCAAACAAAGACGGGTTCATATACATTACAAAACCTTACTTCTCTGTCAAGTAATGTAAATATCAGAGAAACATCGATCCACCAAATCTGACATGATACTGACACATAAGTACGTACATAAGAGGGCACTTAAGTATCTACACATATATAATCTGCAGTGCCATAACCCGAATAGGGTAGGTATTTATTATCGAGCAATTAATTTTATTTGTCCTTGTTAAGATTGTGAAATCAACACTTTACCTCGATATACCTATTTAACATTAAATTTTGATTTGTTATAAGATTTTCCTTTATTTAGAAGTGCATTTAAGTACATAGCAAAAGTTATTTTTAAATAAGCTTAAATGACGAAGAAATTTCCCGTCCCCGTAACTCAGAACGCCGATTTGTGCACTGGTGCATTATATGAGTCAAGCGTATATATACATATATTATTTATAAAGAGCCACATAAAACCTTGCTTTATAATATTCCCTGGATACCAAAGCATTACGTTGCCCATATTCAGATGACTTTTATTTTCTAAATAAAACTTTCGGCCCTCTGCCTGAGTCACTGGTGGTGACACTAGTATTATCGCCAATGTCTACAGATTCCGAGCGATAGTGCTTGATGTTTATATTAAACTATTTTGTACCAAGTGACAGATTAAGGTTGTTCCACTAATTATCTTGAATCCCCAGAACTACAATATGGCAATGCAGTTGGGTCTCCGAAATCAAACGAGTCGTTCCGAAGTGACGCCGAAGGCAGGATTCTTGCACCGTATCAATTAGTAACGGGCTTATCAGCGGCATCTCTCTGTGCCATTGGTTACCGAGTTTTTATGACGCCATAAGCAACATTCGACACGGCGGTTCCTGGAGTTGAATCTCCAGTCTCTATAAACTCCTTGATTTTATAGTAAAGAAATGTCTTTTTTTTATATCTCAAACGATACACTGAAAAAATACCTCTTCTTTGTCGAGATAACTTTTAATGTCTCTATATCTTTCAAGTGATATTTCATTTGACAAAACCCGAATGTCTGACTCTCTAGATGTGCATAAGTAATGCGATCATAAACGCACTACGCGAAAGCTTATAAAACATATCTATTTACTGAGGCTTTAGATAGTTACAGAGATAGAGCTGGACGCCGCCATTTCACGGCGCCGCCACGGGAGACAGGTTCAAGTCGAACCGAGACGAGTTAACCTGTAGGGGCCGCCGTAATTTAATTTTGCTAAAGCTTGTCGACTTTGTGCAAGCCTTGTCTGAATTGAGTGAAAAAAAATCTGGTTCTCAGACTAATAAATCTGAAGAATAGAAGCCTATATATGTAATGTATTTAAGTTGACTGGCGAAACTATCAAGATAAATAATTCAGTATGTAATCAAGGACCAGCTTAAGACATAATGTATTAAACTTAGAAATGGTTACCAGCTTGCTTTAAACAAAATATATCCTTTTCATCATAGCAAAATTAACCCAAAGTCTTTCATGCAATTAGAAGCCATCAGACTTTTGGACAAGTCGAGCCAGGAGAGTTAAATGGCTGACTACGTATAATATATGATATGCACAGTATCTCAATTTAAAAATGGGGGTCTGGTTGATCAAATTGCTAAAAGGTGTCACAGGACATGCTTTCTTATCAGTTAACTTAACGACTTGCACTTCAGATGAAAGCCCTTGAGTATGTAAAACAGTAAGATTTATAGGTTTATTTTGGTGTTTGGTTTGGTATACCCATGGTTAATTGTATGTCTAATTGGCTTTAGAGTGGCCTTTTAAAGTCCATGAAACAATATTTCAGATTTCAAGAGGACACACACGGACCCAAGAAAGCCGATCCAAATTACTTTCACATTCTAAGTTGCCTCATCTTGTAAACACTCATGTGTCTGTCACAGGATAATATGAAACATCATAGGGTACGGTACGCCATTTATAGCTCAATAATAAGTCATATGGTGACAATAGGTAAACCTGAACATCTTGCGGGTACCAACACTAGGACACACACACACCATCCGAGAGAGAGAGAGAGAGAGACAGACAGACAGACAGACAGACAGACAGATAGAGAGAGCGACAGACAGACAGAGACAGACATACAGAGAGAGAGAGAGAGAGAGAGAGAGAGAGAGAGAGAGAGAGAGAGAGAGAGAGATAGCCAGAGAGAGTCAGAGAGAGAGACAGGGAAAGCGAGCAAGCTTCGCGAAGGAATATAACATATTATGTTACGGGGTTACATAAAAGCGGACTGAACTGTCTCGCTCGTGAAGCTTGCTTTTCTAGCGAAGCGGTTGGTACGCCCGACTTAAGCGCCACCACCGGTTCGAATCCGGGATCGGCCCAATGTTTCCCCTGTGCAATTTGTCTTGGTAACAAAAAATAATTATAAGGCCCGTAATAATAGAGAAAAGACCGAGACTGAGAGACAGAGAGAGAGGCAGGTAGAGAGACAGAGAGCCAGAGAGACAGAGAGACGGACAGTGAGAGAGAGAGAGAGAGAGAGAGAGGGAGAGAGAGAGAGAGACAGACAGACAGACAGACAGACAGGGAGACAGATACAGAGAGAGAAAGAGAGAAACAGAAAGACGACAGACAGAGAGAGAGAGAGCAGGGGAGATACAAAGAGAGACAGGGAGAGCGAGCCAGCTCAGCGAAGGGATATAACATATTATAAGGCCGGTAATGAGAGAGAGAGAAAGCGAGAGAGAGAGAGAGAGAGAGAGAGAGAGAGAGAGAGAGAGAGAGAGAGAGAGAGCCAGCTTCGCGAAGGGGTATAACATATTATAAGGCCCGTAATTAGGTAGAAGACATATTTGGCAACGAAAACCCACTAGCTTGTGTCCGTGTCTTATTCGTCTGGGTTCGCACAAGTTAAAGCGTATAACTTGTAACTGATCCAACATTACTGTTTACGATCGTGGTTTGATTATTAACGAGGACGCTCTTGTCAGGTCAGTTTCGCTTTTAAGGAAGTTCAACTGAGCCCATGAACCAAATGTGTCACCGTAAATTCGATAAATATAAATCGTCCAATTTATTTCGAAAGAGTCCTAATTGATTAATAGTGTTATACTTAACACATTTAACATTCACAAAAAAAAAAAAAGTTTACGTATCACCTTATTAAAAGAACCCAGATATTCATAGAACACATTGTATATTAATTTTCAGTTCTAGAGGTTCCCATTGACCTAAAAAAGCTACAATGAATCCCGGAGTGTTCGAAATCATATGTTCCCATAGTCCTTAAATAAAAGGTAACAGCGTTTTTATTCTAGGCTTCCATGAATGTTACATACGAAGATTCCAGGCCAAATGGATACAGTTTGTGCTCTGTCTGACTCTAAAGGTGCTAAAATTCATGTTTTCAGTCCGTAGCTTGAAAAATACAGGTCACAGTGACCTAATTTCAGGTTCCAAAGAGATTTGCCAAAGTTCTCCCTGGATATGCAGTTAGAGGTTTCTATGTAAGATAGTGTGCCCTGGCTAATAGGTGTCACAGTACATGCTTTCCTATCAGTTCACTCCACGACTTGCACTTTAGATGTAAGCCCTTGAGGTTATAAAACCGTAAGTTTTATAAGTTTATTTTTGTGCTTGGTTTGGTATACCCATGGTTAAATGTAAAGCAAATTGGCTTAAGAGTGGCCTTTTTAAGTCCATAAAACTGTATTTCATATTCTAAGAGGGCACACACGGACCCAAGAGCGCCGATCCCAATAACTTCTTCATACTAATTGGTCTCATCTAATAAAACACTGTGTCTGTCACAGACATATATATATATATATATATATATATATATATATATATATATATATATAACATTCACAAAAAAATGAAAATCATAGGAGAAATAATATATTTATTTTCAGTTCTAAAGGTTCCCATTGACCTAAAGAAAACTATTTTTAGAACAAACGCTTAGTAAGATTTTGTCTCTCATATTATAATGTTAAAATACTAAAATAATTCCAAACAATGAAAGAATAAAAGTACTGAATTAATTTTAGGTTTGAAGCGGTCATTTGTTTCTAGACAACTAGCCCATGGGCCATGACGCTCACCTGAATTTGACATATAGGTGATGGATGTATTAATTATTGATGTTACGATCTGGTGGAAAATATTTGTTAAGGAACCTAATTTCAGTTTCTGAAGAGATTTACCCAAGTTCTCTCTGGTAAATGCAGTTAGAGATAAAACAATTAGAGTCTGTGCCCTGTTGACGTCCAGACTGCTTTATGAAGGTTTAAAAAAATAAAAAAAAAAATGCACAAAAAACTTGAAAAAATATAGGTGGCGCAACCAGTCTTCACGAAAAATCATATCAATCAATGTGTATGATATTGAAATACTTGAATTTTTGTATCAAATGTTTAATTATCCTGGGATTCACAGACATGCCCCATAACTTGAGAATATAGGACGCAGTGACATAATTTCAGGTGGCCAAGGAGATATTTTCTGAATCTCCCGGGATGTCAAGATAGAAGATTCCAGGCTCAGCGGTAATGATTTATGCCCTGCTAACGGACGGAGAGACGACAGAGAAAGTGATCGCTATAGCACAGTCAGCTGGGCTAAAAAGATTATTGCATTTTAATGTAAGATTCATGCACGAAAAATCCGCTTATTCGTTTAAATAATTAAATAATAATAATAATAATAATAATAATAATAATAATAATAATAATAATAATAATAATAATAAATATAATAATTATCATTTTCATCATTATCATTGCTATTATTATTATTATTATTATTATTATTATTATTATTATTATTCATTGATTATTTTAATTGATATTTGCTATCATTTATATTTTGGAGGGTCAAACATGCCATGCATGTCAGAGGCGTAAATATAACATGCAGTGAATATAAATCAGTCCATTGAAGTAGATCAAGGCAATTTTAATAGATATAAATCCGATTAATCTTTCTTTGAACAAACATAAGTTTTATAATGTTATCTTTCCATCAACTGAATCAATCGGAATTCTTATCACAAGGAGACACAGTGCACGATATGTCCCTTTTCCACACAGTGACCTTATTACATATGCGAGCCCCTGCCACCCCGTGAGCGACAATAATCGATAAGTTGATTTAAATATAATCGTAATTTTATCACTGAAATCTTGATAATGCTGACGGGCTAATTGCCAATAACATCTGGTACAACAAGATGCCCGTATATATCCCTATGTTTTTATGCCTAACGCCTAGTGTGTATTCTGAGACCATTCTTTTATATCCCTAGTGTGTGAAAGCAGTGCGTGTCATGCAATAAACGTATCTAAAACGCTACGAGATTCCACGCATATACCCTGGTATGATGCAAAGTCAATTCAGTTTTCCCCTGGGTTGGTTACATTGTTCGTTTGGTTGTTAGAAACTGAATGTTTTAAAAGGTATACAACCATTTGAAAATGCGTGTATTATCTTTCGCTATAAGTTTATTTAGGCTTATACAAAACATTCTCCCAGTATAGTATCTTCAGTCCTCTGTTTTATACATCGTTATGGTTCCTTGTGCAACCACAGTCTACGTCATTTTGTTTTCAATAACAAGACTGCGTGATTGAGCATGCGAGGAAACTCCCACTTAAGAAGAAGAAACATGAAAGAAGAAAAACCGGTCTAAAGCTTGATTTTTGAAGTTGTGCCATACGGCCACCAGATGGCGTATGCGCTATGTTTGGTTAGCACCAATGATGGTAGACTGGTACCCAGCTCTATTATGGCCCTCAGCCAAGCATAGAGACAGGCGTACAACGCCATCTTAAGTACTCCCAGTTGCAACTCCTGACTTACCTGTAGACTGGTTCCAACTTCAGTTTCCATACTTATACCGATTGTCATGGACGTTCACGCGATCCTGGCTGGTTATCCGTGGAGATTACTTATAAAATTACTTTCTTTAGTTATTTATAGTGCTCCAAATATTGAACAATGAGTTGTTGCACAAAATTTGACTGATGGATATATGCATGATACGATATACTAAATCTTTGATATTCCATTGTACGTGGCATTGGTTTATCATCAATATCTATAAATCTAATCATAAATGTCACACGAAATGTACAGCCAACTTTTGACATCTTCTCTGAGCAAACGAAATGCTTATTTTTATCATATTAAATACATTCTTGAGTTGGAACCAGTCTGCCGGGAGCACTGAAGATGGCGTTGTACGCCCGTCTCTATGATTGGCCTAGAGCAGCGGTGCCACAATAGAGCGGGGTACCAGTCTACAATGATGGTGTCTGAAACAAGCACCCCCCCCCCCCCCCCCCCCCCCCCCCAATCATGTAGGAGTTAGCAACGCTTTTAGAACGAAATTTTAGTTGATACCATAATATGACAAGGAGAACACGCTATATTGCATGCATGTCCACTTAAGATAACTGGTATGTGAACCATGTCATTTTTAATACACGGATTTTCCAGCAAATGTTGTGGAGGGATTGTACAACTTTACTTATAATAACTAATACGAGGCACTCTCCATGCCTCGGACTGTGGCATTCGGTAGCCTTTTAAGGCTGAGAAAACCGGGGGACCCAAAGAAAACCACCGACCTTGGACAGGTCACTACCACTCACTCTCATGGTAACTGTGGGGGGTAATAAACAACCCATTAAATTTTGGATGAAATCTTGCTTAAATAAATCTGTTGTTATTTATATATAAATGATTCGTTTCCATTGTAAGACAGGGCAGTTTGTTTATCCCGATTATTGCCATTCATTGGTATAAAGGGCCATCTATACTTTGTTTAAGATCCGGACCCTGACACTTCTTCGCCTTTCGATATTATATCCCTTCTACCACCCCTGTCAACCTGCTTTTTGCGATTATTTTTAGGTCTGAAATTTCCATAAAAAACTAACTTACATCAATGTCAGAAAGAGTCAAATGCCAAAATGTGTGAATACCTTATACCTACTTATGATATAAGAAACGTTCCCTTTACAGCCTGGTTAACTTGTCTTTTATATATCCGTGGTTCATGGCGTCCTTAAAAAATGACCATTGTTTATCATATACAGGGATATAGCTGTTTCGTAATTTGTGACGTACCAGTTAAAACCCGTGCACGAGGAGAATACAAGGCCCCATTCGAAATTCGAAACAGGTTTCGGCCACTACCGGGAAACCATTCACGTATTAATAGCGAAACAATTACTGGTTTTGGCGAAACTGCGAACTAATCACCTAATAATTTCGGTTTCGCCGAAACAGTCCACGATGGCGGCGGTGGACAAAAGTAGTGCAATTTGTTTATTATTATACATGTATTTATTTATACTGTTGATGTTGATTGAGGTATAAATATTCTTTCGGAAGTGTTTGAACTCCATGTTCCCTACTTTAACTCTGTATCGCTATAAAGATGAGACGCACGTATCCTATACATGTCCATATTGTTTGACACGTGGATATGTAATATGACACAGAGAAACAGTCTATTTTCATCATTAATGCAATGTAAATTGGCCAGTCACAATTAATAATGCTCTCACTTGGTCTCAGACTGAAAGGCATGGATCTCTATATTATGATGATATCATAATTTGTCTATTTAACCCGAAACCGCCCACTTATAATTACAAGGCGAAACCAAATACAACCGGTTTTTTCCGGAACCGAAACCAGTTTCGAATTTTCGAGCTGGCCCTTAGTTACACTGTTAACAGGTGTCGGCAGATCTTGATCATTGTCACGTGAATATAGGTGCCTCTTTTGTGCGTATCGTCTATTATGACGTCATCACTGTTCCCTGCCATGTACATTTCACAGATTGGTGGTAAGATGTCGCTACAGGGTATACTTTCTCATAAATTGTTTTAAATGATTTACAGCAAATTAACATGAGGTAGCAAGGTTATTATTTCCAAAATAGTTAATTACGCATTTTCATTTTTCTGTCCTTGGCGCAAAAAGTTTTGGTAGTAATTGACTTGCTCTTAAATAATCAGCGAAAAATCATGTGGACAGTGATGGTGGGACTATAATATTCCTTATTCGCGGCACACTTATTTACCAATATCAGTCTTTGTCTTTAACTCTTAATAATATTTTTATTCTATTTATCTTTGCGGCCATTCCCTTCCTGTCGGCAAAATATCTCAACTGCAAATAATATTTTATATTTTAAAGTTTCACTATGAGGATTGCCGATTATCTTAGAACCACGGCCTTATGCACATATCATATTTTAATGGGAATGTAAACTGCACGTTAACTGCTATGCAATCCCCCCCCCCCCCCAAAAAAAAAAAAAATTATCGGGTCACACATTAGGTACATATGGGGGCTTTTAAAATATTTTGCCTTCGATATCAACAGAAATATAATCTCATCTTAAAGATCAGCTAGGAGAATGAAATCCGGCGATCTCGAAGCCACGAATTTCCAGATGTATTAATTATGATAATGATTCTAAAAAAATACCCAGTGCAGAATACAAATTAAAAAGCGTCCGATATTGGGACGCAAAGGCTGCACGGAAAAGGTTTTCAAAGTTGGTGCCTTGTAATGTTAATTAAACCCGTGTTATTCATCAGAACCTTTTCAATAAAAATAATTCGACAAACATCCCTGGAAATCTTGGTACTGCTGCCCTTGACTATAAACACAACGAGCTACAACCATTGCCCCCCCCCCCCCCCCCCCCTATACTGTACGTTGATTTACTGACACTTTTCAGGGAAACGGAACGTATGTGCGTGGAGTGACGTCATCGTTCTCTGTACGGTCACGACTAAAGCCGCGTGTCCACTTGTACGGATGCGGTGCGTATGCGGTGCGGATACGTATGAGGATATTTTGTACGTGTGTGTCCATTAGATACGTTTTTCAGTGCGTTTTTAGGCCTTTCACTCTCTTTCACCTCTACAAAATGGCACTTTCCGCATGCGATTCCGACTGCGTTTCCGTACCCGCGGCTACATGGTCCGGTTTTCAAAAACGTATCCGTTTCCGCACGCCGCACGCACACCGCACCGCCTAAGTGCATATACTCCTTCTTTATTCAATATGCGTCCGCATCCGCATCCGTATCCGTACCGCATAAGTGGACACGCAGCTTAACACTTCAAAGATGGCCACATTGTCACATGCATGCTATACGCATCCGTGTAAACAAATGGGATATAAAACCCATGAAACTATATTTCAGAGAATATTAACGCTTGGATTTTCACCAAAATCGAACTTCTTGGATATATTTACAATACCAACCTATATGATAAGTTTCAATGACATCTGTGATACCGTTCTTCAGATATCGTGCTGACACACACACACATACAGAGAATCGAGCGAAAACAATAACCCTCGCTTTGCTCAAGGTTAATAATGAAGTAATGGTGAGAATTTCATTTGTGTTCCTGATCTGATGAGTGTGGCTCGCTCAATAAAAAACAAACTCAATGAAAGTTCCATTTATTATTACTCATCAACTCCTTAAAAATTGTATGAAGACAGAACAGACGCATGTCACCGAAGTACAATACAATAGAGTACTAACAGAGTAATATATTGGGATATTACAGATTTGCTTGATATCACACAATATTAAAAAAAATCTCTGTTTTCATACCATCACTGTAAATTATTACACATGCTTATTTTTTCTCTGAATGATCTGTTATCTCATCTTTCCTCAAGTGGGTTAAAGACTGAAAAACAAAGTATCATTTTCTTTTTTATTGCTGCGCCCTCTCCATCATACAAACACTCCGCAATCGTGTGAAGCATGCTAAAACAAATCAACGCTGTCTGTCTAACGATGTATAATACGCGTCTTACAGGAATATCAAGTACTGTGCTCCCAGGCATTATTTATACAGATTTACACCCCGCATCCGCACTGGCTGTCTAAACAGAACAAACCAAGGGGGGGGGGGGGGGGTGGATAAAAAATAGAAACATCAAGTCATGTAAATAGCTCCGGGAATTTCACACAGATGGCTTGGTTTTTGTGTGACCTATACTTGTTCCGGTTTTGTGTCAATCTGTCTATGATCTAATTATACACACATTATAAGAACATTGATGCTGATAACATGATAGCTTCTAGCATTATCCGGGGCAAAAAATAGCTGACACAATGTACCTATAATCAACAGTAAAGCGCTCTAGATAACTAAATTGCACTTGTAGTTTACCTTCATGTGGTTTCCATACGTTTACGCCTTCAGTGTTGCTGTAAATATTAATATTAGCTCCATCCTTTCAGCATCCGTTTCTTTTCATATAACATGAAATGATACCCCCATGAGCACAAAAATGTCAGTGGTGAGTGCAGAACGGTGGATTCCCTAAACGTTCTGTTTTATAATTTGGGTGATGATGATGATGATGATGGTGATTATGCTTGATATATAGTATAGTGATACTGATATATATATATATATATATATATATTTATATATATATATATATATATTATCTGTTTTATTATATATATAATTGTGTGTTGTTAAGACAAATATAAAATCGGGATAGCGCAGATTTATATATATATATATATATATATATATATATATATATATGTATATATATATATATATATATATATATATATATATATATATGTGGGTGTTTCGCGATATTTAAAAAAAGTTACATGTATAAGTACATTTAGTCATTTGTTCATATATGTTCCAAGCCGTGTTATGGGGATTACACATATACATGAATTTGGTTGTCATATTAATAATTATTATTTTTACTCGTGAGTACTCAAGGTAATTATTCAAACGTCGACGCTATTGCCAAGGGATGCTGACAAACGCTGTCACATATTCTTATCCATATTCATACAAATAATTCATGGTATGCATCAACGGACCACTAAACAATAATTTAATTTACAACTTATATTTTCTCACAAAACACTAGCCACTTGTCTTTCACAACCCATGCATCAATAGTATTCGCTTTAGTCACATCGTATCTGTTCATGTATTAAAAACAACTCTAAGCTTATCGCAGTCAATATACTTAGTATAAATATAATCTATACCTTCACAACAGCTGATTTGCATACGTTTAACCGTTGGCTACATAATGATACACTCGTAAGCCAATTAAAACTAAGCGTACTTTCATCTATAATTAACGTCTATTTTGGATTAATATTATCACCAACAGCAGTGTACACCTTTATTCATGCACCGCATCCTGTAATCTTCTTGATATATTACGGACAATATACAAAATCCAACCAATTCACCATAATCATACACAAAATCCGCAGTTTCAGAAGCGAATCCGTTAGACACAGCGACCTCTCGTGGTCAGTGTCTGTATTAGTTTTTGGACGGCAGAATTTAAGCAGTACGTGTGACCGATTTCCGTTTGCACTCCTGTGCTTGTTGCATATTTATCTATCACCAGGTGCCATAGACTTAATATGTTCTCATACAACAATGAGTCGATCTGTTATTGAGGTAATTGTAGGAAGTGGCATGTTTTATGTCAAATCTTTGCAGGATTTGCAGCACAGGTTCCGGAAGTACTTCCTGTTGCAAAATTGATACCTGATTACTAAAGAACACAACGCCTTTGCTTTCTCTATGCAGACCTCAGCTCCTGTGACAGAAAATAAATGTATAAAAATAAGTTATGAAAACACAATTCTCAGTATAATAATGCAATAGAATTATTTATATCTTTGCACAAACCCTTAAAATGAATTCAGCCAATTTAGATGTCTTGATTGGCATTGCTCACTCTTCCCCTACCAATTTATGTTAACAGGAAGTTCCCTTGGTTATAAGTTACAATAGAAAAGTATCGCTTTATAGAGTAATCGTATACTTAGTATAAAGACAAGGATGAGAGAGAGAGAGCGAGAGAGAGAGGATGTAACAAACTTTACGGATAACCCTTAAAATGCAAGTTGGTGATCGTAACATTAAGAGAAGGTTAACAGTTTGGATCTGTATTTACCATGGTAACAAGAATGACCTGACAATTGTAACAATGGTATTTAAGGCTGTTCCCGTAATTTAGTCTCAAATGATCAGCACAGACCCTTATTTTGCGAAGGATACGTAAACGTTGGCCTGTTCATTGGTGTACCTGTTTCTTCCGGGCAGTCTCCTCTGGTACATGACATTTCTGCTTCCGGTTTTGTGCTCAGATCGCACTTTGGACTTACACTAGGGAACACGTACCTCCAACATACCACCACCCTCGTCTGCTTGCCGGTACCGCATGTCACTGAGCACTGGAAATTCAAGTTAGTTTCCGAACATATGAATTTAATACATGGCGGTAAAAAAAGTACCATTATCACATCACATATCACATGGACTGCATGGATGGGTTTATTTTTAAAAATCTTTACCGGTGGGTCCCCATGCATTTGTCGTTTAATATACATTATTGGCCTCACCAGTAATAGTGCATTTGAATTTAGTTTCGTACAAACACCACCTGGTACACAAAGCTTTAAAATCTTCCGACGACGTAGAACAACGTAGAACTATTTGAAAGAGAGCTTCCTATATAATTTCTATTGCCACATGATACAATGATTTTATTCTGATAATAAACGGAAACGAATGTTCATTTGCCCTCATCATCCGCTCATACTGACAATCAGAATGGAAAAAGGGCACCCAACTAGTGTATTTCCCACTCTATCACCCTCACAGGAGACTTTTATGCATATGATTACCTCTTTGTTTTTAGCTCATGGTGTATAGCTTGAATTCCACGTGTAATTAAAGATTTATCCAAACATCTTAATATTTTTTAGCTAATAAACACATGGAATTGACTCCGGAAACAATCTTATATTTGGGTTTAATTTTAAACTTATTTGATACATTTTATTACACGGCATTTTGACGTCTTAGCAAGCAAAGATGGTTGAATCTGTCCTATTTAAGATTATGTAAAATTCCAGGCTTTGATAGAGTTGGCGGTATCTAACGGAGCGACCCCTGCCAGTGTGTGGGTGTTCCTTACGTCTGACCAACGCCCCGCTCTCCAGACGCCTGGCATCCGGTCGCATGACTTTAATTTGCATTTTTCCCTGAGAGTGACGTTAGGAAAGGCCAGTTTGTCACATATTTCGTTAGCGACCACCTGTAGGGTACCGGTGCTGTTTCTTTGGCTGCAGACAAGCTGTCGTGTTCTGAAACCTTCCCCGCACGTTCGGGAACACTGCAATACATTACATTAAAAAAAGGTACAATTTAACTTGTTTACTTTGACCGTCGTCTTTAAAAAAAAACGATGTCATGTTTCGCTCTTATGCAGTAAGGGCAGTAGAGGGGATTTTTTTCAGGATAAAACCAAAGTGTGAGCATACACGTAGGTGCGTAGATGGGCGCCGGGGGAACGATTTTCATGCATAGGGTGTGCGAGAACCAAGAAATTCCATGCAAAATGACGTCAGTGTAGCGTATTTTAGATGTCTTTTTTTAGGAAAGGCCTTCTAGATCCAAGGGGTAATGTCACCTGAACACTTTTGCTAGTTAAAGCATGTATGCTGATACTGACACATATGTTTTGAAGTAATATTTCACGCATATACGTGCATAATATCATACAAGCACGTTCATATCGGTTTAAGTAAACCGTTTCGATTCCACCCAGGCGAGCTCTCGGGGGTTATAACTAGTACTTGTGAAATTTGTGTAATACGTATGATTTTCGACAAGTGTTACAGGCGTTTTATTTTCTAATAGTTTATATATTTCACCAGGAAGTCTATAATGCAAATTAAATGCACATCTTTGCGGATTATTTATATATCAGCAGTGAATACCTTTGACCACCGTGTGATAGCCCACTCCCCTGGCGGTGCACATGACTTCCGGTTGCAGGTCTTGGTCGCTAGTGGCGGATGTCCCTTACACTCTCCGGCAGGTACCTTCCATTTATTCCCGTTTCCTTTTCGTATACACAACACCAGACGGCGCTGTATGCCGTAACCACAAGTCACATTGCACTGAAATGGGGACAGACCAACAGAATAATATATAATAATATATAATAATTATAATAGTTCGGTCCACTGGCATTTGCGGTTATTACTGAAGATGGCAGTTGCAATTTGGACGTAAAATATTCATTATGATGAAAAGAAAATTATCCATGACTGAAGCGTTTGGTATATAAAGAGGCTGGGTGTCAATCGAGAAGAACATATTTATTAATTATTATTTCTTTAGATGTTGAATACTAATAAATATTCCTCATATAAGTGATTGTAAGAGATGCATAGCTTTATTAATGAGTAGTCAAGCTACTGTCTGCAGTCATGGTATTTTACCCTATACACTAAGACTTGACAAGTGATACAGTTAAAGCAAATGATATACAAGGTGTCAAATGATATACAAGGTGTCATTGAAAAAAAAGAACGAAATAAAGGTGACAACGATATGGAAATCTTCGTTTAAATGAAGACAAGAAACGGAGTCATTAGTTACAATCAAGCATTGACAAGAAGATGAGATTAACCACCTGTGTCCATTGTCCGCTCCACCAGGTGGCGGGGCAGTGCTGCTTATTGCATAGCTGACGCTTCCTTCTCGGCCGTCGTAGATGGCGACACAGGTCATCCGGTACTTCTTGCTCAAAATCATGTGATACTCTCTGAACGCATTTAACCGGGCGAACTTTGACCCCGCCACCGCATGTCACGCTGCACTCACCAGGTGGCCCCAGCGACCATCTTTATTGAAGTATAAGAAACGTTTATCATTTATGAAAATGCAGCACAACCTGGATTTCACTTAACATAAAGCGGTGGTCATTCAGTTATAGCTATCTTTGGACTTAAGCGTGAAATACTATAGTATGCAAATAAGAGGGAATTACCAGTGTGAATCATTTTCATATTATGAAGTCGAATAAATAATGAACAAAGGCAAGTAAACTAATGACTATGCAAAAAATAAAATAAATAAAAAGTAAACTAATCAAAGGACTCTTTTGATTCAAGTAACGTTTAAATGTTCTACGCGGCTACCGGAGAACGCCTGATGCTATTTTAAGACAGAGTGTTTAACACTTCCTGAAGCGCTTCGAGAATTCTCCGGACCAATGACATAAAGCCATATACACATGTCCAATTTTGGTGCATGTGTTCTTTTTCTGACGGTGTATGAAGAGTATGGTTTACATTTAGTTAGTTCCATTTGACTGGCAGTGTTTTTTTTTTTCACGCTAACACTTGCAGGCTTGTTCATTATTCATGAAATGGACACCAGAGTGGCTCGATGAATCAAGGTATCTGAAAGCGTAGCCAGAGGGGTTGATCGAATGAAGATTGTATGAATACTGCAGAAGACTCCGATTCTGTGACATTATTATGAACACTGAAATACTATTTTTTTATATATGTTAGTAGCAGCTCTGTTGTTATATGCGTAAATATAAACTGTTACATACTTTGGAGGACATGGCTGAGTATTACACAGCTGGGTCCCGCTGACAGGTCGGCCCTCTGGTTTACAGTATGTCTCCATTACCTCCGTACTGTCATCTCGCATACAGCGCAGTTTAATGTCCTTAAAACCTAAAACATATAATCCCAGGAATGGTCCAGAAGAAAATATTCATTGAATACTTCAGTCCAACTCAAATGTTCCTAACTACAAATGAATGTTCGTAAACGAAAAAAATATATGCGAATTACATGACTAAAGTCACCTTATTGCAACACACCCCTGGTTCGCAATCTCTGTACATCATTTGTTCTATGATTAAAATATACTGACAATAACATAAAGGTAATAGTGAAATAAATGCGCATATGCCCAGTCTAATCAAACTGTCACATTATTTTCTCATTGGAACAAAATAATAGATTTTATCGACAACTGTGCGCGATAAGCATGTATTGTGCTCTGTTTAATCGGTCCCTCACCTGTGGCACAGGTTTGTGAACACGGGGAGTCCTGCACCACCCAATTGTACCGGTGCTGGCTGACCCAGCCGTCGTTTATCCTGAGAGGGGTCGTATAAGAAAAACGAACCTGAGTAAAACCTGATGATCCAGTGCAAAGAAGCTACAACAGATTTACAAGTCATCTGTAAAAACTGAAATAGTTTAGAATTGGAATATTCCGATTTTATATTGCAACTTTTTTTAAAATTTAAACACATTGATTCTGCAAGAATGGCATATCATTTATTGCACCGAGTGTGACAGATATAACACCATCATGAAAATCTGTTCAATTTCTTTTGATTTCACATTATGAAATTATCGTATTCACACGTTTTCGTAGAATATTTTTGTATTCTTATACCGCCTGCTTTCGCGTATACTTGTTTATACACAAGTACCACCTTGATCCACAAAATGGCCGCCAAGGGGATATTTCGTGACGTCAGTGAAAACTATGTAATGATTTCGCATTGCTAAAGTTATACTGCTAAAGATCAAGAGGTAACATAATATATGTCAAGGTTGATAATTATTTATTTTATTCGCTTATCAGTTAACATAAACATTTAAAGTCTCTAAATATGTCATCGTAAAGAATTGGCGGTTAATTGCCATTCGAAAGGGTATAAACATCGGTGTGTGCGTGTGTGAACCGCGTATCATACAAACGTGCACTGATATATCTATATGCATGTGACCTGGACTGGTAATTTCTCTTTGGATCTGTTTTTACGCGTGTGTGTGTGTGTGTATGTACCTGATATTATACAAACCTGCACGGATATATCTGTGTGTATGGGGCCCTGAGTTGCTAGTTTCTCTTTAGTCCTGTTTTTACATGTGAGTGTGTGTGTGCATGTGTGTACCTGATATCATACAAACCTGCACGGATATATCTGTGTGTATGGGGCCCTGAGCTGCTTGTTTCTCTTTTGTCCTGTTTTTACATTTGTGTGTGTGTGTGCATGTGTGTACCTGATATCATACAAGCCTGCATGGATATATCTGTGTGTATGGGGCCCTGAGTTGCTAGTTTCTCTTTTGTCCTATTTTTACATGAGTGTGTGTGTGCATGTGTGTACCTGATATCATACAATCCTACACGGATATATCTGTGTGATTGGGGCCATGAGTTGCTAGTTTCCCTTTGGTCCTGTTTTTACATTTGAGTGTGTGTGTGTGTGCATGTGTGTACCTGATATCATACAAACCTGCACTGATATATCTGTGTGTATGGGGCCCTGAGCTGTTAGTTTCTCCTTGGTCCTGGACGCCACTATCGGGTGTCCTTTGTAAATAAAGTTGGTCCCTGCTATTGTAATATTCATCGATTTACCTCCTTTGTATGGGAAGGTGTACCTGCCGTGTGACGTCATAATATGGAGTCTGTGAGGGGATAATTTGTGTATGTCAATGTCACGTGATCCATCTGGGACCGTAAAGATAGTAAGATAGCCTGCAAGACCAGAAAAAAAAGAAATCGTTAGGTTATCGAAATTTTAATATTCCTGCACAGGTATCGTTAAGCATTTTAAGCTTGGTGTACGTACAAAGCTACATGCACAAAGAACCTGCGCAGACGTAACGTTGACGTAGCGTTACGTGCACACGATATAACTATAAGCCCGCATTTTATTAGCGTGTTGGATTACCTCACTTTTATTTCTGCGAATCAGTCTGCGTTACGTCAATAACATGTTCTTACGTTTGTGTTACCATTCAAGAAAACGCAGTCTAATGTTATCTTCACATAACGCTGCGTCGTTTTCATCGTTTCGCAAGCGTAACGCAAACGTAACGTAATATATAAACCCGACTTAGTGCTACGTCTCTGATTCGTATGCGATCACCTTCGCAGATGTAACGCAGACGTGGAGTTGACGTCATTAACAGATATTAAGGGGGAACTGGACACTTTACTGCCCCCTTACTGATGACAATGCAAATAAAAATGTTCTAGTTGAATAATATTGCAATGAGACTATTTATTGTACCGTTGGCAAATAGCACGTATTTAACGTTAATCGTACATTCTTCTATATGATATGTTTGCGTTACACTAAAAAATTGTATACATGTTCTCAATTTAAGTCTTCTCTACTAATCATAGATACGGAGCGTAATATGTACACCCGGCAGAATGATTGTCCAAGAGTTTTGAACGGTAAAAGTCATGTGTAAAAGAAATATGAAAAATGTAACTGCAAGAACAAGCAATTAAAAAAAATACGTGAACGTAAAAATTCCATCGACGCTTTTAACTCATATTTCTGTATAACAAATTATGTACATGTATATATTTTTTAAATTATCTTCTGATTTTCGGAATTCTCTTGTCAATAAAATTTAAATCATTGAAAATAATCATTCATGTTTGATATAAGGTATGTGAAAACAGATTTGATTTAAGCATACGTATTGAATAGTTTAAGATAAGCTTTAGTTATTTGGCAATGCACATGCCTGTTTGATTGAACTTATGTTTTGCGATGTGGCCACGGACGTGCTTGCATGTTGAGTTGTCACCTCGGCACACGCCGCACTCGTCCATCTTGGCTTTTGAATTTATCACTTTATCACAACCTACCGGCTAAAACAACAAATAAAAACAAAATACTTAATCTTGATGTCAGAAGTATTTTGTGTACAGATTATAAACAACCTCTAAAATACATATAAACCTATATAACAAACCACGATTATATATGTATTCCGCAAAGTGTAGAACCAATTATCGCAATAAATGGTATTCATCAAGAATCTAAGCAGTCATAAGATAACAGAAGATGCAGAGGGAAAGCTGTCATCCAAATACAGGGTACTGGATATAAATACTTTAAACTCATTTATTTTAAATGGATTGTACAAATAGTTTTTTTAACTAGCTTGGCACTATACAAGGCCAAAGAAGTGTTGGCGTCCGAAAGTCTTAGGTGGTGGAGAAACCGTAAAACCACGGACTTTAGACGGGCCACTGCAACCCACTCTCATAGCCACCCAGGGGATCCTATTTACCCCGCTCAACCTGAGAGAGACGAGCGTTTTACCCCTACAAATCAAAGGGTTTCTTAGAGCGAAGGTGTAGGATACTTCTCACATAAGAAAATCTTTATTTTTCACTTTATTCACTGATATCTTTAATCTAGTTAACGACAAAAAAGAGGGTGTCTACCCAGTTTGCTATTTGCCTCCTGAAAATGTCTACCAGGTATACCGGTAAAATATATTAAATTTGCTTCCGCCAACGAAAGTGGCTTAAATTAAGTAATCAGCGTGCTTTGTGTGTGTCTGTGTGGTTGTCTAAGCAATATCTCAGAAAGTCTTCACAAAAAAGCATTTTTACTGCTCTGGTTTACTTTAGCGGGCCCCCCAAATGTTATAAACAAGTGGATATAAAGAAACCTGACAGCCTGTGTATCCTGGGATGGCCGCTTTTGGGCAAGGGATTATTTTTTTTTATTTAACAGACGTCAGATATCAGAGTAGGTCTCTTTTAACTCATCCGCATGGCCCTCTTTAAAAATCACGTGTATATAACATTTACGGTCGTCGTAAAACCTACTGAGGTACTTATTTAGATAACGATCTCCGGGGGTTGTTTAGGACGAGTTTCTTTGGTGTTTTCACCAAGGTTATTGACATTCTCACTGCTATTTATGATGTCATCACCTAGGAAATCTCCCAGGCATCGAATGATTAAGTGAGCTGTTGTTAGCTACTTTTTTTCCGGGATGAAAATTTAGTAAGGCCTCTGCCGTTACAAAAATGTTTCTCTAGGGTCAGCTAGGTGTTTATTTAGAGATAAGATCTCTTCAGGAGTGTTAAGAGTAGATTCTTAAAACAAGTACCCTCTCAAGTTGCTCGCCACCTTTCTAGTTTTTCTCAGATTTCTCTAGATCTTCTCAGAGAAAATAAATAACAGTAGAAGAAATAGTCTAGGCCTCACACTCGTGCCTAGTGGCAATTTGTCAGATTCAGTTACATAGACCAACGTATGTCTGCATCATGGAAGGAGCTTTATTCGATGGAATTTGAAAGATCTAATATTGACATTATTGAGTCGTTCACAGGTGTTTGCAAATACCGCGTGATCACGCCTGTCACTGAGCGATAAAGTGGTAGCGAATTTGGTGCTAATTAGCATAATTAGGTTAAAAGGACGGGGCAAAAGGGCTCTTTCTACAGAGGAGGCGTAACAGTCTACAAAAATATACGCTGACTGCCAATACAAACAACTGTGTTAAATGTTTATACACATATGTATATAACATCGTTCACGGGAGAAATAACAAAGGTAAGGGGTGTGACTTTGTCAATGTAGATAAAAACTGCTGTTAATATGAAAGATTATAAATGCCGACTGACCATGCACGCCCCGGCTACACACACTTTGTTGGATCCGGTGCCGCATCTAGTTCCGTCAGTTACTTTACCAAAAGCAAAGGAGAAGCTGTGTCCCACTGCCCGGCAGTACAACAGGCACTGGTTTTTCTCTGAAAATACAAAAAAGTACACATTCCATGACGATGTTGTAAAACTTAAATTAACACCAGATATATGCAATCGAGAAGCGATCACTGGCTATTAGCCCCTGAGCCTTTGAAATAGCAACAAAATACAGAAGGGACAGTGATAGTGTATTTTTTTTAAAGATAAAGTAGACATAAGATAAGAAAGGATAAGATGAGATAAGATATAGTTTAGTGCTATATATATGTAATAAAATCATCACATACAATAGTATTTGGCTTGACTGGCTTGCCTAAACAAACACATTAAACAAGAAATAATAAAATAAAATTGCGTATACAAAAAAGACGTATGACTAAGAATGTTTGACAAGATTATTGTGCTGCAAGTGATATATTTAATTCCCCAACGGCTGACGGGTATGTGCTAGTTTGAGTTCTTTTGGAATTTCCTGATAGCGACCTATAGCGAATCCCCGATTTCATTTTTTTTAACAAATAGTGCGCCGGATGACCATAGTCTTCTATAATGTCGTTAGCTTTCTTCAACAATCGTGTTTGAAATATGGAGTCAACTGTGGGAAAAGGAACCCCAATAATCCTCTCAGCTGTTCTAACTACCCTCGAAAGACGCTTCCTTTCCTCGACAGTGATACTGCCTCCCCATACAGTGACTGACTACTCGGCTTTAACAGAGGTGGTGAAGCTACGTTTATCTTGAAAAAAAGTTGTTTTTAATAAGAATTGGCAAAGCCTGGAGAACCCAGCGGCATACACCAAATATTTAAGTCATAATTAGATATTTTATGTACTAGCATAACACTTCCACCTAGTTAACGCCGATATAAGTAAACACTTCAAGTTTGTAAACTCCAAGCGATCATCGGGAGCCGACCAGACGCCCGCAACTGAGCGATAATTGGGAAGCAACTATGGAGTGTACGACCTTTGAAATTAGGTCAAGGTAGAAGATAAGATATCAGGTGCAAATCTTTCTCCTGTAACTATAATTGAGATCAATTGTCAGTTCTTGAAAACCAGCCGTATTTGAGATCTAGCCCGAAAGATGAAAAAGAAATTTGCAATAGTTATTTTTGCACTCCGCTATGGGACCTAAGAAATCCATCCACACGAGAACTTTGATGCAAAATATGACAATATTGATAAAGGAATGAACTCATGAGCCTACGGAGGAGGCTTGATAAATGTGGTCATGTAATCTTTATTTGCCTTACCTGCCATTAGTCCGCGGTACGGTTCCCATCGATACTGAACCTTTCGGAACTGTCTCGAATTCTGTAACGAGCACTGCTCGGCCCTGAAGTCCGATGTCTGCATGCACGGCTGGAATTAACGACAAAAAATACAAGATGGCACATATTTTACAAATGTCTATGCGGTGTTACTATTTTTAATAATCACATTACAAATATCATCATTTTACATACGTTCACATAAAATGTTGTTTGCGAATCATTAAATCGAAACATATTTCATCAAGCCGATATAGTTTTTATACTGACCTTAAGCCATGAATATATTATTTCCATGCGCACTAAAAAGGCCTGAATTATGTATGACATACATATTAGAATTGGGAAAGTTAACATACCTTTTCATTGCATAGTTTATAGATGAAACTTTCTCCTTCACAGTCCATTCCTCCAAACTGAGGCCTGCAATTAACCGAAGGGAATTAATTTCATATGATATGGCGAAAAATTATACAGTGGAACCCGGCTGACAGGAAACCTATCCACTAAGACCACCTTGTGAATTAAGACCAACTTTGGTGAGTCTCACGAGTAGTCCTATTTCGCAAGTTTCACTCTTTTTATAAAAAATACATCGATTTACATAGAACATTAAGTATCTCATCTTTTTATTTGCAGTAACCATGATGCACTTACCAGGAAGAGTGAACACTTTAACTACTCATCACGACACCGAGACGCAATCTTACTTAAATAACTTATCCTCGTGGTGTGCTGATTATGAACATTACGATATTCGCACTGATGATGCTGATATTGATGGTACTTATATGACAATGGTGTCAATTAATGATAACAGTCTATATAATGCTACTCATGAACAGGTACTCATCTTGGTGTGTTGCACACACGCCACCTATACTCCTCCCTTGTAGGTGCGTGTGCACATGGGCATGATGGTACTCAGGTACTCACCTTGGTGTGTTGCATACACGCCGTCTGTACATCACTCCACCCCCGCAGGTGCGTGTACACATGGACCACCCTGAGTAGCTGCTCCAGCCGCCGTGGATAGGGGCGGGACCTTTGTTACCGAACGGCACACACAGGCCTTTACGACACCACTGTGGATGTATCATAAAATATGTGTAACTTAATGTATATCATTTAAAATATACAACTAAAAACTTACATTTCGTAAGAAATGAACTCTTAATTTCTGAACTCTAAGAAGAATACGCTCCCGAGGCAGCGTAAATCTTGCGCTTCTTGCCTGCTTTGACCGTTTATGATGCACTTAAACACCTCGTGGCCTGTCTGCTGAAGTAACTGCTGATGAGTCTAGCAGCCAACCAAATGCCAGTCAACAAACACTCGACAGGCACCAGGCTCCGCCCAGAAACCACGTGTGGGGCCATTCTCTCTGAGCCTGTGGCCTGTCCAAACGGTTGCCGGGGCGATGAGCTGTCACTCAAAACGTAATGAACAACATTAGCTCCGTGTATTCCTCGCTTGGCTGGTAAACCGTTTTGTCTTCCATCACAGGGTCTCATCTGATTGGACCAAAATACAGTGCTCCCCTCTGGTGTAGAGATTCAGGATACGAGGTCATAATAAACAGCGCTTACGATATAGGTAGTAGGTCTATAGGTAAAGCGCTGTGTAAAAAGCGTATAAAAATAACCAACAACCGTTTTCGGTTCAGCTTGGTCCGACTACTGGTTCAACCATGCAGAGCCTTGAACCGGGGCGCCAAAACGTCTGTGCTCGTTGCACACGTACAACCAAACTTTGGTCAGAGCGCCAAAACACGCCCTAAGATGGGTTGTACTTTTCACGACAAAATAAAGATTCTTTTACGTTACGCAACATGGCGCTCGGGTCATAATAAGTAAACTTACCTTTCGTCTTCCACACTGCGTTCCCTCTGCTGCGGGCAATAGTTTGGTCTCACATTTGTATTTCCCGACTCGGCACCACAACGAACGGCATATGTTCTGTAAAAAGGACGGGCACTGAGAGACCGGTTAACACTTACTGACCACAATAGACAAATCTACTATATTAAAGGGAGGCTTCAATGATGATGTAAATTCGGAATCAGGAACATTACAACCATATATTCTACTTGTTTCGGCAGATATTCTGTGAATTTTGAAGTTTTTTGGACTTCATTATGACTCAACTCTCGTCAACTCTCTCTCTCTTTCTCTCTCACTCTCTCTCTCTTTCTCTCTCTCTCTCTCTCTCTCTCTCTCTCTCTCTCTCTCTCTCTCTCTCTCTCTCTGTGCTCATTTTAATATTTTGGTAAGCTTGTACATATTGACATTTCTTACACTCCAAAGAGACGTATGTAGGGTTTTTAAAAACTGTTCTGCACTTGAGGTGAACTTTGGTGTGTACCATATAAGACTAATGCAAATTTCTGGAAGAAATGATATACAACAATGAATTCTGTGCCTTTTTTGCGGGGACCGATATACATGTTATTAGTTTTAGATACAATACAGCCTAGTTCAAACCTGTGCTGGTGGGACAAAATGAGCAAAAACAAGTCTACATTATATTGTGGGAAAACGAAGAAAACAACATTGTATTGTCTAGCCAGAGAAATGAAAGGATATTTGACCTTTTGGTTATCTTGTACATCTGGACAATAAACGTACGTTAGCGAAGGTCTCGTCTCGGCAGAAGGTCGCTCCCGGCCCGAACATCCCCTGGCACTGGTAATCCACACCGTACAGCTCGCCCGGCAGTTTATCGGGGAATTTGATGTCCGGAGCTCTCCCCGGTTCATCAGACAGGCACTCCGACTGGCGGGACCTGTTAAAGCGCAATATTTTATAGAGCTGGACTCCACGCAGGCGTCTATGTTTTTTTAATACAGTACAGCCCAGCCCACACTCCCCCATGCTGTACCAAGCATAAACTATAAAGGGTCCGTGTACTACCGGTGTTGACATCTAAATACATCCCTGGGAAGGTTCAACGGTTTTTTGAAGCCGGGTCCTCGTTTATCTGGGGTTACACTGATTTACCGAAAATTTAAAGTACTGAATTTAAATGATTTGTGAGGATTTCAAAATTAAATACGCTATTAATTCATATATATATATATATATATATATATATATATATATATATATATATATATATATATATATATATATATATATATAATAAACTCACAAAACAAAAAAAAAAGCCCGGGGATTTTTAATCTAAACTTTTATTTAATTTAAAAAATATATTCTGTATCAGCAATTGATGTGCTGGAATGAACTATTATTATTAAATATCCAAAAAAAGATTAAAACTCTTTATATTCAACTAGGGTCTATTCAGGAGACACATCAGTGCTCTTTCTTGGACCATGGAAAATGTCAGTTCGATCAGCAAGTAGCCATGTCCATTAATTTTCGGACTGGACTGAAGTCGTTCTGAACCAGGGAACTAAGTGAAAGTTCAGACCTGAATTCCGATAAGACTTTGACGCACTTAAGATATCGTGTTAGGCTATCGCGTGTCACTTTTGTAAAGCTAAATTATTTGCATATATTTTTAATATTGAGAAATGCGTGGCCAAGTTTAAGGGAACTCATTACTGAGCGGAATATCGAAATTTGGTTTTCCGGTTACCTCAGGAAGTTGTACAGATACTTCCGGCTACACACGGACCACTTGAAGGATCCGTTATAGCCCGCCAGGGTGGGTGACATGATACTTCCAGGAGTGTGGCTGCAGTAGTTACCGTCTCCATCATGCATCATCCCCAAACTGAAATATGTCATAAAAACAATATTCAAACTCTATACGTTGCTAAATAAGTTTTTACTAAAGACACAATAATGATTACATTTACTTTTTGAAACTAGGATTTGGTTTCTCATATTGACCAGTTTCTAATTCCTTTATAATAAAAAGAATATGATAGAACCATAATTCTTTTTCCTAAATTTGACTCCCTGTGATAAAAGGTTTAAACCATGATAGTATTTTTATTCAAAATTTCCAGTACCTTGCCAACAAAATCTCCATATTCTTTCTGAATCACCCATTCTCCAATATATGCAGTAATTACCTCATATACATGTATATTATTCCTTGCGGAGGCCATTTTTAAAAACGGCAACCTTTAATGCATGTAGAAGTTTGACTCTCATATAATATTTTTTGGTCAACTTGCATGTCTACATGAAACTGAATCAATTCTTGGAAATCACCTTTCAACCTTAGAAACCATTCGATTAAACAACACATTCAGTTACCAGCCATAAATATCGTTCAATCTCCCTCTAATATCAGCTGAAGAGTTTGTTCATAATTTATTAATGAACATTTCTAAGACATACTAACAATAATCGCCCTGCAATGCCACGTTTTACAAATTAATGATTAGAAAACCTATATTTAAGTAAAAATATTATAAACTCTTTAAACACCCTGTGTCGGATTTCAGGTATACAGTGTCACCTCCACATCAGTGAAGATCTCTATCAGGCCGATTAAACCAACAGAATGTTTAAAATGTAATTCAATGGCCTTATTATTGCGTTATATTGATACACCTGGAATGGTGTATTGTAATGTTTCTACTAAAATAACTCTGTATGCGGAACCAGTTAATAAAGTTTGATAGTCCTTTTGTAATGTGTCAACCACTAGCCCTGCCAGGGCTTTATAATTTTTGTTTCCTATTAAAATGCGTAAAATAAAACGTGACTCCATGTACCGACAGACGTAACTCATTGCCAGCTCTGAGCCGTAAATTAGTTATGTAATTTGCTCCGAGGTGGCAGTACCTGTTCCAAGCGTTGCGACGCAGCGAGAGCAAGTATGATTTCTCTGTCAGCGGGGGATTTAAGTCTTAACGAAAGGGCCAGTCTAATCAGACTACCTGCACCAATCGATATTTCGATATATATTGATAAAGCGCCATGTAATGGGAAACGTACGTGTTCTAAATTTGATTAAATAGCATTATTAGAATTGCTTTGAGAACTGTATCTAACATTTAGAAGGTGTGTTTTACTTGTGTCCGATCTCATGAGCGATGGTGAAGGCGGTGACCAGACCGCTATCCTCGTTGATGGTACAGCTCTGGTACTTCTTGCACATGCCTTGGATCGAGGCGAACCCTGTTAATATAAGAGAAAGCTTTTCGATGTTCTCTATTATTATGACCTTTTTTAGAGATGGTTCATTATAAAGCTAAATTGTATCAGATGTTTGTAATCGCCGAGTGATCATTGGAAGTAGCCTCCACTTTTTCGTCCGCAACTGAGCGATAATGGGGAATCGGTTTAGGAGTATACGACATTGTGACTGGATTAAGGTAAAAGTAAGAACTTCTATATCTAGTGCAAACAAGGACAGAAGAAAGAAAAAAAAGAAGAAAAAACTGAATTTGGTGGTTTTGCACCTTTGGGCAACTAAAATAGTCCATCAACAAAATAATAACAGAATAATAAACCTCCTAAAAACCTCCCCTCAGTACGTGGGGAGGTTCCAATAAATGACACAATTAAAAATGCAATTACTTTATATAATTAACAAATCTTTATTATTAAGGTACGTTGATGCCGAGTAGTAAATCAAAATACCTAGGGTGTCGCACGGTTTGTCCTGGTAAGAGCATATGTCGACCCCTGTCAGGAGGACGGCGTGGTCGTGGTGTGAAATGGCTTGACCTGTCAGGGTTGACTGCCAGTGACAGAAGTTCTGTAGTGACCGGTGGGCGTTGTGGTCTATTAACAACCCAGGCTGAAAAAAAATACAGGAATAACATATAATTAAAACATCTGTATTTATAATAATTTTATTTTCCTGCTGTGTTGTTATGCAATTTCCGGTGTGTCAGTCTCTCTCTCTCTCTCTCTCTCTCTCTCTCATATATATATATATATATATATATATATATATATATATATATATATATATATATATATATATATCATAGACATGTATATGCAGTAAAATCTCGCTGTGTCGAAGTCGAAGGGACTTCTGTTAGAGGTATGACACAAGAGGGTTTTATATGGTAGTAATTTTACTTCTAGCTCCAAGTATGAAACTGTTACTGTATTCGATTGAATAAGCATCGCCAAAATGAAGTTTTACTCTCTCTCTCTCTCTCTCTCTCTCTCTCTCTATATATATATATATATATATATATATATATATATATATATATATATATCAATATATTAAGACTGATGGTACATATTACTCACCAGATGTCACTTTTTCTTAATAAATACGAACAAAATTCACCTTGTCACACCATTGTCAAAAAGAGGTTTGTACAAAAGGACTACAAGTCGACATCATACCGAGAAACAGAAGTTTATATTAATTCTAGTTTTACTTCTGTGATGTAAATTTGTTTATAGAACGTATATTGCAACTTTATGACACAGATAGTTCAATCATAAATAAAGTACGTGAGAATAACGAGAAAAATAACAAAGATGTAATTTAATAGACCTTTCCACAAGCACGCATGCGCACTGCCCATAACGGTCATCTGCAGTGTTTTGGTCCTACGGTGGAGCATCAGAGGTTTAGTGAAGTGAAATCAAATAAAGACCAGAAACTCCGGCAGGAACATTACCATTATATATAAGGTAAGTCATTAAAATAAATCATTAATTTTTAAATAATAAAAAAAAATGTGATCTTTCTTGCCGTTAAAACGGACCTGAACATGCAATGTCAATCGTTGCCAACAGGGGACGCAAGTGTGATAGGAAAGGTCAATTGTATTGAGATTACCTCGTCAGCCTCCAGCAAGATTAAAGCCACAAGGAATATGTTCATCTTCTTGCCAATTGTCCGATCGTGGAATAGTTTAGAAACCTGGAATAGCGAATACGTGATTTTAAATAGTTCTTTCTCCAAATTAAAAGCATTATTTTATTGCCCTTTTCATTAGTTAATTTATCCCATTACGGCAGAAAATCATACATGACCATTAAAGGCAATACCACGTGGACTCCGTATATTTAACTGGACACACACTTATGTTTGCTAAATTTAAGTAAAAATATTCATATTTCATTATCACAAAAGTAACGAAATCTTAGTTTCTGCCTTTTGACGGAGTTCAATATAAATTTGTAAAATGTACATATACAGCGCCATCTCTCGGGCAGTTTATGTACGTACCATGTTCAAAACTGTCAAGACGAAGGTTGCTATATTTTGTTCCCCGTGTCGTTTTATCATTGCCTTATCCACCACGACAATAGTTTCCACGGTTTTATCCTTTATCCTTCTTTTCCGTATCGTTCTGTTGGCGTTTGTAAACGTCAATGTTGTGTCGGTAGTTTTGGCGCCAATAGGCCCTCCCGCGTCTCTCTTGTGTCGTCTGCGCCGCAGATGTGCTCGTCTTACTATCCTCTCTATTTAAAAGAAAATAAAAGATTTAAAACTGAGATACAGATGAAAAGTTTGTCATGTAGGTGGCGCTCTCTCGTGAATGATGCTGAAGACAGTGTAATTAATTACTTAGGCCCATATACTCGAAACTATAATTATCATTATCGACCAAAAACCTAGGGACAGCAGAATAATAGGGGTCAGGAATATCAGACAAAAACAGCTGAACAGGCAGGAGAGAGAAATCATATAGAATGGGGATTATTTAACATAAATTCCTGCAAATGTGAGGTCAAAGTAAAAATTATATTAGCATAAAGTATACTTTCCGCCAGAGATAAGAAAGAAGAAAGAGGTTTAGCCTTTACACAGAGCAAGTAAACTGCTGATCCGAGTCTTAAAATGTAGAAGAAAAATGGGTTATAGGTATGTGTGAAAAATTAGAAAAATACTGCAATTACTGACACTTGAAACACACATAAATCTGTTTGATCTTAAAAAGTCTGACTCGATTACCTTAAGCATGGCCTGGCATAATATAAAGGCCACTGGCCGATGGGTTTCATATGTTCTGTGTAAACATCATAGTCAAGCAACTACAGACGGTAAACAGAGAAAGAAATTAAACCACCCCGGACTGCAAGGGTCTGCGCTGAACAGAGAGCAACTGTGCCAACATTAAGGGCATCTAGGTATTGTCTAGACATTGCACTTGCCTCTGGTTATGCGAGACTTTTTTTTTACTAATTTAAACTACATTTTCGCGCTCATATTAGATTGTCTACCGTTTATTTTGTACAAAAAGCGCAGGTGATTTGCGATCTATAAACAATGGGGGTAGGGACTTACTGATGTTACCCCCCTCCGGGATGGATTCAGGATGTTGCGATGACAATGGTTACTACTATACACACTCGTTAAAAACTGTTGTTGGTCAATGTTGTTTATATGATGTACGAGTTTTATACCCGGAGAGTTTACGGTAACAATATATCTGCCACTTTCTCCAGCCTATAACTACTTTAATTTTTTTTATTTGTTTTATTGTTAAACATAATATTATGGAAGGTTTTATATTAAATTGCACCCTGTATCTTATGCACACCCAGACAGGTAACCCGTACGTGCATGAGAACAAATCATCTAATGAATCCTACTGTTACGTTATTTCGCTCTAAACTTTACGGATCCGCGGAACCTTACCACCAAACTCTCTTCAAAGATAGATTCTGTCCTCGGAGTACTTTCGTTTCGCAACCCTCGCCATGCATTATCGAAGCCTGACAAGCTTTATTTCTCATACTTTCTCGAAACCTTGCATGGGGGCTGCCATTTCGCGTACACACTAAAACCCGGATGTCACAAGTCGCATGTT
Source organism: Sipunculus nudus (assembly GCA_026874595.1). NCBI lineage: Eukaryota > Metazoa > Annelida > Sipuncula > Golfingiida > Sipunculidae > Sipunculus > Sipunculus nudus. The sequence goes on along the minus strand of CM049316.1, from coordinate 63,749,414 downwards.
GAAATTATGCGTATCAGTAAGGCATATCCATAAGGCAGTATCTGTCATAAGGCAATATCATAAATACATTCTGTTTAGATTAAGCAATATGACATGACCCACTTCTTGATCCGCTTTGTGCGTGTGTACGTGTAGGTAATATATAACGTACAACCGTATGTATATCCAGAGATGATAACACTTTATGTACACAGGATATGACGTAAATCTGTATATACTAGCACCTGTGCCTATTAATGTGTAAAAAGTGGTTTTAATGATTTGACAGTTGAACAGAGTTTGATATTACTGGTAGTAATATGGTTCTTCTCTATCCAATTCATAGATACTCTTGTAGATTAAATATCATATATTTCCTATAAAAGCTCTGTATTTGGATTTTGTGAATTTTTTGTAGCCTTTCAGTCTTTATTTTCAGTTTTATTATCTCTTATAAAAAGATCAACACATAAAATGACAAGATTTTACCTAATATTTCTTAAATCTCTTCATATGGATAGGATAGAAACAATAAGCTTACACCAGCATTCCATATGCGTTTGCTGTATGTATGCGTATGCAGTACGTATGCGTAAAAACGGATGCCTGCGATTCCATTAATACATATATGCGTATGCGGCACGTATGCAGCGAAATCGGGTATACTATAGTATAGTATAGAGCTGCATGTGTAGAGAAGTCTTCTGTCTGGCGAATACCCTATCACTGACGACACAGTTTGAAATTTCCCCGTCCGTTACAATGGGTATGCGTTTTCATTCCCTACCCTGAGCGATCGAAACGTGCTGCATACGCATAAGTATGTACGTATACGTACTGCATACACACATATGTAATCACTCCAAGAGAATATGAGTACGATTCCTTCGAAATAAGTGTTTTAAATATACTTTTATGTGTTATCCTCTCTACCTTTTATATGTATGTTGCACAAGTGATTGAATTTTACCTAATAAACTCTATTTATCTATCTAGCTGCATACGCAAGCGTACTGAATAGCATAGCATAGCATATATGGAATGCCACCTTTAGTTGTTTACCTTGACTTATGGTCTTGTCACAGAACTGATGGTGCGTATTCCTGGCGGGGTCAACCCGGTACAGGGCGTGGAGTCTCGGGGCCTCGGGGTGAGTGTCCGTCTGTAGCGGCTCGATGAAGAATTCCCTATCACCATCATTCAAATACCCACGCTGTAATTACAAAAAGAGCTCAAATGATATTTTATATATAGGTCAGACTTTCCGTCAACAAACAAAAATGACATTACATCTGTAGGCCTACATATCCAGCTTTACCATCACATAGTGTGTCATTTTTCCAACTATTGGTTCCTTTTGGAGTTTGTCCATTTTTCTTTTTTCTATATAAGGATAGGTCATAATAAGAGATCCAGTGCTGTCCATGTTATTAAGTATTCAGAGATACTGATTCACTCAATATGGGATGCTAGTGGTGTCGTTACATTTGGCTTAAATTTAGAATTCTAAATTTATGATGCATGCAGTTTGTATGCGTATACGTATGCTAGTCGTGAACTCACGACTCAGTTTGCATTTATACTGAGCTGGTATAAGCCTAACCTGACTAACGCTATAGCTATAGGTAGACTCTCATATGTTAGAGAGCCGAAACGGCGCTAAAACGTATGCGTATGCAGTTGCAAAGGGACGCCCTTGATTCATTACATAAGAATGCATATTCGGTGCATTTGCATAAAACGGGGCTGTGCATGATAAAGCGCTGAAGGCGTAGAGAACTCATCTACCATGGGAACACCTTGTCACTCACATCATTGTGGGGCATTCCATCGTTCGTTTCCATGCGTATGTGTTTTAAATTCCATACAGTGAGGCATCAGAACGTTGTGCATACGCATACGGTACGCAAATATATTCATGGGATCTCTCAAAAAGAACACGTGTCTGATTTTTATAAGCAAAAATATAAAAGAGGGTAGGTACTGCATACTAATATAGAATGCTACTATTACTATTTTTCTTTAATTCACATAACATCTCCATATATGGCGCCTCAAGCTATAGCTTTCGGCTAATACACATGCAAACAGATGGTAACATAGCGAAGCACATTTCTGGAGCTGGGACACTGACTCACAATGGATAACATTTTTCAAACATTCGACCAGACCTTTTGCTCGTGAGTATACTTTAATATAGTCATCAGAAAAGAAACTCAGCATTTCTGCCAGTCCCGAGATAAGCACCAAAAATTGATGACTAGGCATTTTACATTCCAGACACCTGTAATTGACGTAATTAACTGAATTCGCCATTTTTTTAAAAGGATTTGAATCATAAATGTCAAAAGTTCGTCTGAATATTTATGAAGAAGCGCCGCTATCGTCATACCTGTTGACGCTCTTGGATGTTTTACCTTGCGTTATGACCGCTATTTACGCTGGATTAAAAAGGAGTATATAAGCATTATATAATCTGTAAACACATGTAACAAGCTGTGCTTGATATATGAGGTGACGTTGTGGCACTTTTGTTGTCATGACCCGTGTTTATATATCACTCTAGGAAATTCTGATCGTCTCTCACATGACTATAAAACTACCAAATCAATATAAGCATGTAGCACCCGAATTGCCGCCAAAGCAAATTTGCCTTCGTGGTTTAGCAAATACAAACACCTGAGCCTAGGGCAGAGCTGTTAAAAATAAAGAATATTTTACGTCATACCATGGCGTCTCTTTTCAAGGGATCAGCGTGCACCAAAACACAACAGATACAATTTAATCTTAATCTCTTAAATTCGATATTAACCGATATAATAACGAGCATTAAACTTTATCAACGTTTCATCTTTTATCCAGCCTTGAGCCACATAATAGTTTTATCACCCGGAAAACACTACGAAGAACACTGTTGTTCTCATACATGGGAGAACTGAATACAGGATAAATAAATTTTACAGAAACACGAGAACGCACCCTAGCGCCATTTCAGCCCTCTGACATTAGAGAGCCTACGCCCAGCGTACTACCTGTCAGAAAACATTCACATTGTTCAACGAGGAACGCACTTTAAGGCTGTATGCGGATACAAATATTTTTCGTCTTTTTTTTACAACGCCTCATGGCCCACAAGTACGCTGTCACTTGACTTAACCAGAACAATCATTAGCTTTTTGGTATACTTTCTAACAACACCTACCATGAGCGAGGAAAAAAACCCCTCATAAATCCCTCAGCATGTTTGTTGATATTCTGACCGCACCTATACAAACATGGCTCGCACGGGTTACTGGACGGCAGCCAGCTTGAACACGCTACAGGAATTTGTTACCATACAGATGAATTTTTCAGTTTGGATTATTAGTTCACATGTATTCTTTTGTGTTAATTTATTATTCGTAGCCTAGTGCTAAGATTATGGGCGGTTTATCAAGATATGAGTGAAACATGATAGAAGACCGTTGCAATGCATCAATCCGTATGGCTTGTATCACGACTCAAGTTAGGCTTACCAGCCTATTTTAAGTGCTTACTGAGTCATGTATTCACGGCTAGGACGCACCCAAGAGTAGAAAAACTCTGCATATTTAAGCGAAGCATCATCTAGCCCATATTCTTTCTATGCATTTATGAATGAAAGGACCGCTGCCCTATTTTGAGCCTTCTGTTTTTTTTTAAGATTTTTTTTGGTGGAGGTAACCGCCTCCATTTTTTTAATGCTTTGCTTAACTAAGTATGTTATATCTGCAGAGTTCCATTCCGGTTTCGGACTACATGACAGGGGCTTATATACGATTTTTTCCTGGTGTCAACCAGGTTAAGTATATCACTCCTGCAGGCCCTGGGTGGGTGTCATTCCCATTACTGGGTCATAACACCGAGGAACCCCACGAAAGGCGCACTCGTTTGTGAGTGAAATGCGAATGATGGGCACAGTCTCCCATTAAGCCTGCAGAGCGCTCAACCTAGGTGGGGGCCGACCGTGAAAAATCTCACCGCCTCGGCAGAGAATCGAACTCACGATCTCCCGGCTTTGGGTCCTGCGCTCTACCCCCGGGCCACAGAAGCTTCCTGTTGATGCAGAAGGGGAAACAGCTACCGCCAGTCAGCAAAGCAACACTCCAGCTGATTAAAAATATATGTATCTTTGACCTTCAATCAAAACTGTTTACACAGCTGCGAGGGTAAACCAAAAGTAAATATACAAATTAACCCTGATAATATGGACAATCATCAAAGAACATTTTCTGGCACGAACCGTGCAGTCATCAACTCAGGCCGGATTAAGCTTTCCACGATAACAGTCTGAGAGCTGTCAGTTTGTTTGAGATAATGGTGGTAAGGACCTCCAGCTCGTGAAAGTCACGTGAGGGCAAGTACACCGAACCGCACATGGTCACGTGCCTAGGATGTATGGTATTTTGATTAAGTGAGCAATATGCCAGATGATGACACTCGATTCAGATACGACACATTCGTTTCATACCATTTTAAAGATAATACAAAATATAGTGTTTTACTCTAAAAATATTAGTTTTTGTTCTAAAACTTGGTCTCGAACATAAGTGGAAAAAAGATTGCACCAGGCGCGATCAATGGTGCAAAATATAAACAAAGTGCGCACCTCACCTTGTGGCTGTACCACGGGACTTCGCAAATCAACATTTTCGAAATGTTCAACCCGTGTTTCTTGTTTCTTTTTTTTTTTTTTCATGCTACGATTCCTTGTTTCGGACCACTGGTCACGCAGTCTCGTAATGACAAACAAACATACGTACACTGTGTTCCCTCACACATATAACCAAACCACGTTTAAACAGGCGAACTGCAGATAGCAAGCCCGTGCGCTGGTTTCGCTGGGAAACTTCTTCATATAGTCAAAATGAACCAACTGAGTGAGATAATCTACATATTATTGTAAATGCTAATGGAACTTTAATGCAAGAGATATACAGATATGCTCTTGTCAGGATTAGAAGGCGCAGAATAGTCGAACATTGCTACCGGGGGATACAGGTACTGAAGAACATAAAGTGTGCGCTCTGATCAGTCCTTTGGGCTAGACACTAGCAAAACACGCTACTTTCCGCCAGGGCAACATGAAATAAAAAATTGGCAGTAATGAATAAACTTTTGATGTTAATAGCATACATATATACAAATGCGGTCCCGTGTAATGAACTGTACTCAAATACTGCCATTAGTTATGGACGTGATAAATTTAGACCATAAAGGGACATAATCAGAGCTATATTACGCCTTTTCTTTCACACTATCAGTTTGTTTTGCTTTATACCAACGTTTCTCAGCAAAACCACCCCAGCACACAGTCTCAGTACCTCGCCTACGGCTGTTTAACACGTTGTTATGGCTCTGCGTGTTGGTAAACACAGTCAACGTGTGTCTGATTACCATACAATTACCTTATATAGGCCCAATAGCGAGCCGCAACACGCGGTGCTTCAGCCAGCGGGAACAAGTATTACATTTTTGGGGCTAAGTCAATCAGGGCATCTCCTGATTGACACGTGTTGTGGCTCCGCAATTCACACGGGTTCACGCGCTGTTTATGTTGACACCTGTGATCGCGCCCGGTCCACTGTTTTTTACACTCGTTTACAGGAGAAAGCAAATGGTTTCAAGGCAATATTTTGGCAGGTACAAATTTACACGAGCAATTTATCGTGTTATCTCAACATGCTTTATAGGTGATTGGGCCTCTAAACCTATATCATATATGCAGAATGACATAAAGAAGGTTAAAAATGTGTAGCAAAGTATTCTTCAACAAATGAAATGAAAAGAAACGAAACATCGTAGATTAAATTTATAATAACTGAGGTATGTGGGATGTTGCATAAAGACTATCTGGACTGAAAGCCAGATACAAGCTTATCCTATTGCGAAGTTCTTGAAAATGTAATGTACTTAATTACGGGCCTCAGTGGCAGGTTGTCTTCGCTGGAATTCAGGCCTGTTAACCGCGAGTCTATAGGAGAGTCTGACGTTTTTCAAGAAAAAAAAAATTTTTACGACATCTTGTCTACATAGCCGCTTTACAACAGCATATCGTCTGCCACGCGGAAGATTTGGCGCTCTCTAACAAGGGTACTAGGAATTATATTTACTCTTGTTCACTTAACCCTGACCGCTTCAAGTTATCGCCTGATACCACAACATCAAGGTAAACGCTCACTCGTCTGCTCGCCCCGGGCTCTCCTCTGTCAAACGTTAACGAGCTATTGCCTACTCACTTGGCGGTTACAGCCTAGCAAGATAACGCTTTTCGTGACCATTCCTGGCTATGTTTTACTACATCTGACTCACCGTCTGCCTACCCATGAGGCCTTGCGAAACTGGTGTCAGTGACTTTTGACAAAAACACTGCTGGTTTCGAATCTGTATTCTGTGTATAAATATTTACTAAAAAGAAACTCTGATTTTTTAATATGTGTCAACTGTATGTAAACTTTGGTAGTTGGTGTTAAAATGGTAAAAAATGGAGATATCAAAGCGTAAGATTTTCCTTCTTTTTGCAATTTACATATTTGCCAAGAGTCACTCCATATTATTTTCTCTAATTTGGCTTACCTGTATGTACCCGATGATATATGTCAGAGGATCTTGCGATACACTCAATTCCATACCCGATACGTGTTGACGATACGCTGAATTTTTCTTTGTATATCATTTCTGAATAAAATCTCTGAGGATAAAATGCTCCTACGTTTGTTAATATACAGCATATCTATTATGCTCTGCATTTAGGCTGGAAATAAATTTAAATTATATAAACAAGGATAATAAAAAACAACTGTTTAAAAATCTTTATTATATATATATAACGTCATTTCAAGCACACATATGCATGTTTTTCTTTTTTAAAAACTAGAGCCAAAACCTCAATAATATGGCAAAATACTTGTCTTGTTTGAACCCAAAATAACCACCCAAAATAACATATATAAAGTAGTATTTAGTTTTTAAGTGGTTAAGGTTACAGTTGAATTAAGACTGGTATTCATCTTTGTTTTTCATTGTATTTTTCCTCGATACGACCAAAGCTCATCGGTAAATGTATCGAGGTTGCGCATCCATTCTTATCGATATATCGGTATATTGATATGGCCATATTGTCACGGAGACAAATAAATGAGGGGAAAATCCTGGGCCGATCCGGGATTCGAACCCATAACGGTGGCGCACAAGTCCAGCGTCCAAACCGCCTCGCTAGAAAAGCAAGCTTAACTAGCTAGACAGTTCGGTCCGCTTTATGTCACCCCGTAACACACCCCCTCTTAAGAGCGTTCTGCTATCAGAACAAGACTAATTATCCCAGGAGTCACACTTTGATGAGCTTATTCCCTGGGCCACAAAGTTTTACCGTCATCCCGGACAGCCCCCATTTTGTTACGGAGACAAATAAATGAGGGGAAAATCCTGGGCCGATCCGGGATTCGAACCCATAACGGTGGCGCACAAGTCCGGCGTCCCAACTGCTTCGCTAGAAAAGCAAGCTTCACTAGCGAGACAGTTCGGTCCCGTAACAATATCGTTTACATATAACGGTACGTATGGGTTAAGTCTGCTGAGGTGACCGCAAATGAGACGCAGACACATTCGGCTTTACAGTTTTAATTTTATGATTCGTTTTTAAAAGGGACCTTTAACATCTAGTTGGATTTAAGCACACAGGACGACTCAGTCCCGTCATAACGGATTTCGACTCGATGAAAGGATAAAAGGATAAAAACGCGACCGTGATGATTTAAAAATGAAACTGACCCAAGACCTGCATAGGTTAACAAGGTCTTTTCGAATACTGCACCCTTAACGGCCAGGCAGTGTCTTCCTGTTGCCAAAACACATAATAAATCATAATCTGCTGAACAGTGAGAAAACCTTCGGAAGTTTTTCTAGCATTTAACCCTCGTTTATACCTAGATGTAACTTAGGCGTGTTGAAACAGCAGGGCTTTAGACGATATGACTCACTACTGCCCTGGATAAAGCTATCGCTGACGATATCAGGACGCGGAAGACAAGAATGCTAAAACCACGTTCCGGTAGGAATGGTTCGCTTCCTGTCTGGCGCGGGCGGAAACCCGCCTCTGACCGCTCATCAGGGGGGTTTTATCACGTCTGTCGAAAGACTCCACAGGAACGAATCAAATTTTTCAACCGCACCATTGTTTCCAACAAATGTACGGATCTAGGCACTGCTCGTACGTCCTTAGTATACCTTAAGGTATTCCAAGAACTCTAACGATTATGGTGTTTTGACAATAAGTGTCCGAAGGTAAACACTTGGTGTTTAAAAATTGAGGGCCCTGGATTCGTAGGAATCAAAATGTGCAACAAAATAGTGCTAGAAGAGCACGTACCTCCGCCAACTCTTGCTTTTTACCTTGATTTTCTCCATTGCTCAATGTCTCTCGTCTCTGTCTGATTGCATCACACTTTGCAAAACAATTAAGACTACATCTTGTCATAAGATATTTAAAAACCATTTGGTTCGTCCTATGTCGTTCAAATGGTAAAGTAGTGTCATTTTCTGTTATAAGCATTGTGTGTCCGATTCCCCTTCCTTTTAATGAATTTAATACTGAGCTCATATTAATAAATAACTCGTATAATAAATATACTACTGACGTTATGCCTAGTAACTCAAACCTGACTCTGTTAACACTAACTCTTTTAACAAGAACATTTTGATATTTAATGAGCTGCGGAATAAAATACTACGCATAATTGGGAGAGAGAGAGAAAGAGAGAGAGAGAGAGTTTTTCACAGAGGGCACGCTTTTATATTGATGAATGTCAACAAACGGGAAACATCAGACCGCATATCCGGCTTGGCCTATACACCTTTGCTTGTCTTCAACTATAGGTCTCTACAATAAGACTAAAATATCAACACTCACTGTACTTTTACATTTCACAGTCTAATACACGTCATCGTTGCCTAAGCTTACACACACAAACACATGGGGATGACAGCTTATTTCTTTTCACCTGTATTGCAAACTATCACAAGAGCACCGCAGATTGTGAATAATAGGCCCGTCTTATGTCATGTGACCTCTGACCTCATTAAATATGCGTGGATGTTATAATATGCAAGAGTGTAATTCAGTTGAGAAACTCTACTGCTTATTATTCATAATGAGTTAAATGAATATGCTTAACATTTTTGTTAGTCATCATTGCACCACCAAAGTCTGGTGACCTCTGACCTCATTAAGTATGCCTGGCTTTTTGCCACGAATGAAAAATGCGTGATATCAAACTGGTCAATTTTTTTTTTAATCCATCATATTCCTGTTAAGTAAACGCGCCGACATCACAAAGAAGCCTGGTAACCTCTCTCCTTAATAAATATGTGTTGATTTAACTATATATGATCGAATTGAACATAATCTATTGTGAAGTAGTTATGGTGAATTCCGTGAAATTCCATGGAAGCCCTGGTGAGTTATCGAAGCGACACTAAAAATTAACGGCCGGACGGGCATACGGACGGACGGACAGAGGGTATACCAGAATACGTCCCGTCAGAAACACGTATCAAAAGTAATGGAAATTTTAAGTATAGAAGAATGACCTACCACCCCGTCACAGATGCTGATTTTTGCCAGGGAGTCGGACTTGCCGTTAACCTGACCAGTCAGAAAGCACGTTTGGTCTACATTTTCCACTGACGTCATCACTGTTGCATTTTCTGACCTCTTTCTTCGAATTACGCGGAAGCCGGGAGCCAGGAAATTTTTGGTTTGTTTTAGGTCGAGATGAAAGCTGCCATGAGTAGAGTTGATGTGGATGTGAGTCTGTCTTTTCCGTGAGCCGATGATGTGAAGGCTTCGTCGCTTACGATGAACAGATGTGGGTGTCAATATATGTACGTCTTGATGAATCTGTACGGGAACGACGGCTTCGTATTCTGCAAAAGTTGTATATATACAATAAGAAGTCATGCGGAGGTTAAATATATGATACAAAGAAAATAATATAATTTGGACCCTATAATGTGATTCCTTATTTCGAATAGGTCGTCAAATGTTGGTGGTATTGTCGAGGTCTTACCCAACACATGTCAACGCCAATGGAAAGAGAAATCCAACTGCGCTTGTTCTCGTTCGACAGAGAGATAAACCTCTACAAATATATTAACCCAATTTACATAATTATTAATTATTTTATAATGATCTGGCAAACTCCATATTGGAGTTCATATCACACATCTGTATAAGCAATTAAGTATTGTAAAGGGTAACTGGGTGTACTTTCTCCATAGAAAGAAATAGACATTTTCCTACAATAAAAGCCACGCTCCATCACGAGTGATCTTGCTCTGGGCCGCTGTGCCAGCGTTTCATGAAATCACGCTAAAATGTAACTGGTTCGAAATCATAACGACCGCTGACCGCTGATCTGCATATTGCAACAGATCAGAGCTGTTTTGCTCGGTGTGTAAAGCGAGCGTATGCTAGACATTTGGTTGGTTCACATCCTGGTTCGTAATCAACGAATAGCTCAAAAGTGGATCGATAGAACAAGATCTCTCGCAATGGAGCGAGAGCCTTGCTAATAGGAAGATCAAAACGGCCTAAAATATGTATCTATAACAGCCGTCCAATCGAACTTTTTTCATAAATGTCATAAAAGTTAAATGTGTGACTCTGTTAAAAGAGTAAGAATAGCCCCATTCTATTCCTCCATAAAAAAGTGGCCAGGTGCTAGTTTAATATAAAATAAAAAATACTTTGTAACGGTTTTATCCTTTATTGCAGGAGCGTTATTATAAGTTTATATTAAAATATTAGGAATATATGAAGGGGTAACAGATGACAATGTTCTTAAAGAGAAGAATATTAAATGTTTATCATCAAGCCTCCTGACTTTAAAATTTCCAATAATATGCTTGTGAATTACCGAAAACTTGTAAAATGTTGTTAAAACATTAGAATTATGAATCATAAATGTGCTTTTCAGTATTTGCCCTAGAGAATCCGAAATTGGTTAGTTCTGCCCCTAGAGAATGATCATCGCTAGTCACTCCCAGGTGTGACGGATTCCAGTAGGTCAACAAGGTCTTTAGTTGACAGGGGACCATTTTTTCATCAATCATGAAAAAATGCTTTCTCACATCAAAAGCCTGTAACAACGTCTCATCACCATTACAATGTCTTTCTAGCTTAAGCTTATCCGCCCGGCCCACAGGGTCACTATACATGCCACTATATCAGTCCCAATCTCTAGGGGCATGCTAACATTTATTTGCCGATTGTGCCTTCATTCGGTACTCTGTGTAGTAAAGCAAATAAAGTGACAAATTTCACATATCCGGATGACTTTTTTTATACTTTTTTTATATATATAAATTATGTTCTTTCCCAACCTGAGTCTAACAACTTGCCGTAAGCTATGCTGATCTGAGGGATCCACTTATCGTATACAGTCCTTGTTTTAGACGGGTAAATCCCCATCACGAAAGAGTCGATGTCAGCTATAAAAGATATGTCTACGGTCAAAAATGGTGGACGTAAGTTGTGTGATAACACATGCATGTCTGCGTGTTATTTGTTTTTTCTGATCTCCAACTTCATGAAATTTCCCAAAATTTGCCCAAAATTGAATTCAGGTGAGAAACTATATTAGTAAATATTTAAAGTGAATTTCAAAATACCCATCAACATTTTTGGTAAGTCATCAAGGCGCCATCAACGTCTTGTTACCTATGACCTGATTAAAGATGCACGCATGCGTGGATTATGCCAAGAACCGGACTCACGCCAGATATCATATTGGTGGTATTTCTGTCAAGTTTCATAAAAATCCATCATATTCCTAGAAGGTTATCGCGGGGACACCACAAAGAAACCTGATCACCTCTGACCTCATCAAATATCCATGAAATTTCCCAAGAATCGAACTAATCGAGTAAATATATTGATTAATTAAAATCAATTTTGTGAATAATCCATCGAATCGTGGAAAGTTATGACACTCAGCGGACGGCGGACGTATGGACGCCATGACGTCTTGACGAAAGGACGCTGCCAAAATTAAGCCTATGGGCCAGAAAAGAATTATTATCAACGACTATTTTCACATTTTTGAGCAGATAAATATGTGTGTACGATGTGGTGCAAAAGACATATAAAACACTTCCCAATGGATCTCACACAGGCGCATGAAGAGGACAGTAAGATACTAAAATGATGTGGTTGAGAATCAGGAGATGTGACAGTAATCTAAAGTTTGGTTATTACAAGATAAACGTTTTAGTGCTGAAGAAGTTATAGTTGTGTAACTTACCTTGCATTTCGTAACCGTGGTGGTAATGGAGAGTGGGTGGAAAGGAAATATGAGACGGAAGCGACATCTGAAACAATCATATGGCAATATAATATATCATGATACAATACTGTAAATGTATTACATCATATTTTTTCGATTTCATTTTATCGTCTTGGCCCGGCTTATTCAGCTTACCTTTAGAATAAATGACAACCTGTCAATTTATACAAAATATCGGTACATTAAGCAAAGCGACACGGCGCGAGATGTATAGCGCGTATTTATCGCGGCCCGGGTTATTATTACAAGTTATATGGCCCAGGTCCTTCTGTATCAGCCCGCTGGAGAGCATTGGACACACACGCACCGGGGTAAAATCGACAACATTCACTTTCCTGCATGGATGTGTATAACGTGTGCGCTGCAAAGGGACATACAATAGGTTTTATTCTCTTAATCACTGTTCCTAATGAGTCTAACTAGGGTATGTTTGAGCAAGTAAATTTTAATTTCACCTATCGGTACTCAAATACCAGGTGTGTTAAATATACATGCAGTACAGTGTCTGCTCCTCTACATATTAAGGTATCTGATAATATTTTTCTAAAACCGTTTGCTCACTCTTGTACACGAATGGAAACTACCCTGCACCGGACGCCGTCAGTGGCGCTAAACATAATCATCTGGTTGCCGTACTGAACAACTTCACAAATTGTCCAAGCTTCAATCCGGTGTTCTTTCTGTTTCCTTTGTTCTTGTTCGGGGGTTGTCTCGTATGTGTAAGATCGGACCTCTGGTCAAGCAGCCATGTTATGGTAAACACAAACAAGCTGATTGTGTTTCTCACACGCAGAATCATAACAACGTATTTGCTGGTGGCTTGGAGATAGTGCGTCCTAGTCCCGGGATGGCTTTGCTAGTAAATTTTGTGTTTAGCCAAAATAACCTTAATGTTATTCAAATTATAATATTAGTAATACTATTTTATTTAAATAAATTGAATGTATACGATTGATAACATGGGTGAACCTTTGAGACTGTGCATTCACGCAGCTGTATCAACTTCCAGGCCAATAGGAAGGCTCAAAACTAAAAAACACTCAAAACTGGCAATGTAAATACAGGTTATAATCATACATGATAATGGGCGTGCTTGTAACGGATTTCTGCTAAACGGCATGTGGGTATTTTCAAGAGTAAAATCCAATTTTCTCAATTTAATCTTTCTATAAATGATTTAAAATGATAATAAGCAATAGTGTTTACTGAAATATATATCCATTAAAGCATTGATTATATATAAACATGTATTTGTGTTTGCAGTTACACAAAACACTATGGTCAACAGAAACCACAGTTGACCAAACGAGTATATGTAATAACACAATATCGTGTCATGTTAAATGTTTATATGCGTGATTTCAGAATGATCCTCTTTTTATGTACGTTTCTTACAAGTCTTGCGCCCGCAGTAAGGCGGAAATCCCTTTCAAAATGAACAGATGTTCATACATATTGCATAATAGTAACATAATAACCATCAGTTATCTTTGTACAGTTTTTTTACTTAGAACTCATGATGACAATAAGTCATGTGTTGCTCATTCACGAAGCAGTGATATAATTAAGGTGAGAAACCACTGTATGATTGAAACTATTGTTACCGCCATGGTGGTTTGTAGAGCGTAACATATTTTGATGTTATTTCACATGCACTGCCCACGCGTTGGATCAAGCAGCGTAGATGTGCTAATTACTGATTCAGTTTGTGTGGTGGGCCATTCATTATTGCAATTTTATTGTCAAAACGTAAAGTTGAATCAGTTTTAATTGTCAACCTTGGCTCAATTTAATAAGATCAAACGCTCATCGTGCTTCCTGTCTGGGCCTAGGTACCTGCGGACAGGAGGTTATGTTTTCGTAAATGCTTGTTAGTTTACTCATTGATGACATAATTAAAGTGGTGGAGACTTTGGTCCTCGTATTGCAATTATTTATACTTTTAATTTAATTTATTGAATTAAACCTGAGAATCGAATTTCGTTACCCCTTATTATTCACTCCTCTTCAATAAAATAATTTTAATTTCGGTTATTCTATGGTCAGCCACTTGGCTTTTCGGTAGGGCGGGGGCATTAGAAGGGAGACTCCGCTAATTCCTATATCGGAACACTTTGGGAAATACTTTTGTCATCTTCTTCTCCCAAGTGACTTCATTGTCCCGCAGGGAGGAGTTATATGCGCTCAGCTGAGTGCGCTCTGGTTGGATTATACAGGTAACCATTTCATAAGGGAAAAAGCGCCACAGGGAATCTGATATAGGTTTCGCTGGTATATCATTAACGTCGATCATACTCACAGCAACGTAAACAAGCAGAAAGTTCATACACTTTCACATATCCAGATAGGAAATACATTAACATCGTTAAATTATTCAAACCTGGTGCTGATAATTTGAAATAACAATAATACAATGGGCTCTGCTGAAACTTGAGGAGAGTTTTCTTTGGTTTTAACGTATAAGGCCGTATTCATAACATTATCGGGGTCGACTGCATCATTATTCATGACGTAGAACAAATGATTATAATTCATGTCCCTATACATATATTACTTTAACCATTCGAAATTGGAGTGTGTTAACACACTTAAAATAAACTACAGTACCGTGTCGTTTATCCGCACGACTTCTGAATTATTCCTAACCCCATGTCTGTAAAACTTATTTACGCTACAACACTGAATGGACCGATCTTTATTAAATAAATGATAAGTAATACAATAAGCGTTTCTTATCGGATGGCCACCCAATAAGCTATCTTTTCTGAAAAATGGTGTTCTGTTCAGCTGACCCAATCGTCATTAAACATTTGATCCTGAAAGTGGTCGTTATAGCAAAGGTTTACTGTATGATCATATTATTTCATATATCTGTTTGGACATACGATAAACATGACACCTACTAAAGCTAAATGTCAGATAGATTTGCAGATAATGGATGGTAGGATGGGAGTTCCCAACTATGCATTGACAGATAAATGAGCTAGTTGTAAAAAAGCATAGCTTTTAAATAAGCACCTACGTTAGGCCAAAATAAAAAAAAGGTGTGGTTCTCAGGCACTTTTTTTCAGAAATCAATGCGGGCGGGCGCTTTTTTTATTTTAAATTTTTTGGCATGTTTCGATAAAAATGTCAAATGATAAGGGAAAAGCATGAAAATAACAGTTTTATTTTGCTAAATAAGTAAAAGCACTACAAAACAAAGGAAATTGTATGGTTTTATCTTCTTGAAAGAAATGTCGGAGCGGCAGCAGCTCAAAATTGGAAAGTTTTTATTAAAAATCAAAATAAAAATTTTTGATGCGGGGGTTTAAAATTGATGCGGGCGGTGCCTGAGAACCATACCTATAATTTTTTTTGGCCTTAATTATTCACGTTTGGTACGCTGGCGCGTACTATAGCTGCTGCTTGAAACACCTGTCTTCGCTATACATGTTGCATGATATAGAACAAGATCGCCGCCACTGTGCCTGGCCTAGAACAATGTCCCCTCTCATGCTGGGAAAAATGCTTTTATCACCACAAAAAAATAAATAAAAGGTTCCATTACTTCGCGCATTATCACGCCCTTCATATATTGACACACGGAATTGTTCCCGTAGCTACACGCAATATAGGATACAAAAAGCGCTCTGCAGCGCTGTGTTTAGATATAACCAGTCTATACAATATAGTTGTTGGCCTTATCACAGGAGTTCCCAGGAGTGATAGGAGTTGGGAGTGCTGAGTTTACGAGGAACGCAGTATTTTTAACTCTCTAACTATAAAACGGTTTCCATTGCTTTTGAGACAGAATCGCCTTTCTCAGCTTCATTTGACTAATTGTCTGTAGTAACAGTACTGGAACAAGTTCAGGATAATTAAAACCGCCCTTCTACTCGAAACGAACCACTTTTGTTTGGGCACTGTGGGACGGCCGGGACTACTTGTCTCAAGTGTCAAACTTCAAAGTCAAAATCTGTTACATTTCAAGGAAACACCCTCTGTTTACATTCCACATGCGCATTATTACAATATATTACTTATTTCGTAAGGTCCTTCTCACAAAAACACCAATGTTTATATAATTTGCCTTGAAACATTTCTTATCCAAACCCCTTGATTAGACTTCATAGTCCTCTTCACTACATTTTTACGTACGCCGCTGGTGTATTAACAACCCTGATGCATTGCGGGGGTCAGACTTGACTCCAACAGCCCCTAAACAACAGAGTCGTACTCAGTGTTCATTAGAATTAGTCATTGCTCCCACACCCAGTGAATTCCTTTTCACTTTGTTTCACTTTTGTTAGGACAAAAAAGACCTGACGTACAGAGGAAATATGTCCTTGTCATGGACAGTGTCAATGTGAACAGATATTGCTGGCAACCTCGTGTAAAGAGAAAAAAAACGCGATTATCAAAAGAGGAATAAAGTAAAAACCTTTTCCACAATTTTGAAAAAGAAATGCCTTTTTTAACTTTCTAGTTAAATGTTCCCTTTGTGATTGGCAGGGATACTTGCTTGTTTGGTGTACGCAATGTGGTACTTTAAAGACAGCAGTACTGTCAGTAAAATGACGAAGAATGTAGTATATACAGTTAAACATCTCCCAATAGCAACCTCCATAAAGTGGACACCTCTATATAGTGACAGTCACTTTTTGACAGCCCTGTTTCTTTCTCTGTATTATTCATGTTGCGTTTATGACTTAAATTTAATGGACACTTCTTTAAAGTGGGCAATTTCACCCAGTCTCAAGGATGCCTATATTATAGAGGGTTCACTGTAATTCGCTAGCTATACATAATGCTCGTGGACTAAGTATGGACTAAGTCATAATCGCTGCCACAGAGGCATATAGAGTGAAATTCTCCACTTCTTCTCGCCACTTTGGTGGGACTCGAACCAGGAATCTTTGGCTCATATGCGCCGACACCTTAACTAAATATACTAGGTCCACCTGGTGACTAGCACAGTATGTGAAAAGCTACGTTGCATGTAAACATATGTTCCTTAGTTTGTTAAACTAAATTTGGGAATATAAATTGGCTGATCAGTTCCGAAAGCGGCCTGAGGAATAGGCTACACGTACAACAAAAATCATTCCCTGCAAACTGTTTTAAACGATAAAAATATAAACTTATTTATTTTACATGGATTTGGAATAGTTATTATAAATAATCATGACACTCTCTCGGTGGTTGCGTTCGGTAGTCTGTTGGGGTGGAGGAAACCGGAGAATCCGTAGAAAACCACGGGCCTTGGACGGGCAACTACAACCTACTCTCAAAGCAGCGCAGGGGATCCAACCAAAGTCGCCAGCGAAGAGAGCCGAGTGCTTTACCACTCGACTGGCCTGACCCCATTTCGAAATATAATAAAACCAATGCTCCTGAAAGAAGTCTGTTTTTTATACCATCTCGATCTCATAGATGCTGGTCTAGACCATTGGTCACACGCACAAAATATTTAATTAAAATATGCTTGTTTTTTTTTTCATTTGTATATTTTTTAAAAATATGGCCATTACACTGAGGCTTGTCATCTCGGAAGACGCGGTGTCACTTGGCCACAATATACAGAAGCAATACTTAGAACCTTTCAGTAGACATCAACTGGTGTAACTAACTACAGTCTGCAACACACTCTGCACTGATACACTGTCTGTATGGAACATAAGTGCAGCTAGAACAAGTGGCTATCTATATATAATCATCTTACCTTGACACTGCCAAAACTTATGATTAAAACAAGGACCACCAAAGATGCCCGCATGATGCCACCAACGTGCCAGCTGCTACCCGCTGTACGAGAACGACCGATGGCCAGAATGGGCTTCGTGTTTTGTAGTCACAACTCTAACGCACGTGCCTACAGATCACGTGACCTGGGGTTTACCTCGCCAGAAAAATCTGAAGTGGATATCGAGGGCCCGACGTAATCGCAGGATTAACATAAGTCGGTGGAAAACTCCAAACTGTTTATCCAGTCTAAAGACACATGTACGATATAACGTATGTTAACTTTGAAGGTACGCGTTTCGCGGTCGGCCACCTAAGTGATGTGTGTTATACTGTTTTACACCCTACGCACTCAAGCGTTTTATCATACCTTAAGGCTAGAAGTAATTAGTTATACTGATGCCATTGAAGAAAATAGTAGCATCGCTAACGCATCAGTCGGGTTTACTGGTGTCAGTCGTAATGGGCCCTTTTCTGTCGCTGATGAGGTTTTGCCATTATTCGGGTTTTATGTCATGTATTTAACCTGATTGATTAATGAATGCAGGAGTCCAGGGTGCAGACTTACTGTCCAAGTTAGCTATTTTATTAATGATTGTGCTCAGACAAAACAATGGGTAATTTATAAACCATGGTACCATAACGCGTGAAAAAAAAAAAATTTATCATACATATGATGTGGGAAACATTTATATATGAATGCAAGTGGATCGGTTATGCTAGTTATTAATATATCTCACTGTTTGGCATTCTGTCCCGATTTCAGACTATCTTTCATATATGTTTTCATTTTCTTTCAGGTATGCCTTGACCCACAATTTTAGCCATTTCATATGCATCAGTCCGCAGGTCTGGTTTAGCAGCCTAGAGCAAAAAGTACAATCATCTAGTGTATTAAGCAATGTTGGATGTCAGGGACACGGATTTGATAGTCGCCGATACGGGAAGTCTGCTGGCTTGACTTTTACGTTGTAGAAAATGGCTTGGCTACATCAGACCATCTCAGGTAAAAGCTACATGCCTGTTACGCGAACAGTTATTATTTAATTGTTCTTTTTTGTTAAGTGTTACAGCTCCTAAGCATGAGAGTTTAGTCTCTAACGCTTGGTCAGATCTGACCAAAATGGTTCAGACCACGATATTCGGCCTTAAGCGTGAGGCCATGCAACAACCCTTACAAGTTAAGCATAATACATTTGTGTTGACTCAGTTGAGATGTTCAGTATGTATGAAAATATTGGCACTTACTCTCAAGAAAATCAGAAAAGTGTTACCTCCATTGGCTCTTGTTTACAGCCTGACATGGCATGCTGGAAAGGCTTTGGAGGGTCTTTTCTTGGGCGACGTCATGGGTATCTATGAAGAAACCATCATCTAGTGGGTTTTATAAGGTAATTTGCATAGATCCCCTTTTAATATGCATGGGATTCCCTTTAGGGTTTGTGTCGAATCAGAGGTGAAACTCACCCCTTGCAGGTGTGCGAACTCCATATCTGAATGGAAACTGAATGTTCGGGCTACTCAGGTACCCTCTTAGAAACCGACTGCACCCATGTCAGTCACTGGCTGGACCTGACACCGGACTGACCATCTAACATCTTGTGTGGACGGTCCCAGACACCGGGCGGATCATTTCAGATATCGGGTGGACCGTCTTATAGATGGCGTGTGGGCTTCCCAGATCCCGACCGCAATGTCTCAGACACCGAATGTTCCATCTCAGACACGATTTAAATCGTTCGTATACAATTAAACCCTGATATTTTGCTTCCACCAGTAAGTTATATGAAAGAAGACACCGATTTCGATATAGAGTAATGAAATATAAAAAAAAATCCCGTTATATTTCAATGTACCGTGCGTCCTATATTTCTGAATTCGTTGGCGGAATTTTATATTATTCATCAACCATTAAGTTATTCTGGAAAATGGCTATATCTCGATGATGAAATGGGTATTTACCAGGTTATAACAGAGACATATGGACTTTGAAAAGCTTGGCGGTAGGTGATTTTTTCGAATAAATGGATGGTAAATGAACTAGATAATTCTAAACAGGCTCGACTGCCTCAGATACCAGCTTGATTCTCTTACATACCGCTCTGTCAAACATAACTTGTGGGCTCTAACAAAAATCGGATGTAATGTGCCAAATACAAATTTTAATGTCCCTGATATTAGTGTGACCCCGGATCTCAGATACTCTCTTATCTTCCTTATCTGATGACAAGATTACTACTGACTAGGTTGTCTGACATAGCGGTTGTGATACTGACTAGTTTGTCTTAGGTACCGGCTGTGATACTGACTAGGTTGTCTAAGATACAGGCTGTGATACAGACTAGGTTGTCTAAGATAGCGGCTGTGATACAGACTAGGTTGTCTAAGGTACCGGCTGTGATACTGACAAGTTTGTCTAAGGTACCGGCTGTGATACTGACTAGTTTGTCTAAGGTACCGGCTGTGAAACTGACTAGTTTGTATAAGATACCGGCTGTGTTACTGACAAGTTTGTTTAAGGTACCGGCTGTAATACTGACAAGTTTTTCAAAGGTACCGACTGTGATACAGACTAGGTTGTCTAAGATACCGGCTGTGATGCTGACTAGGTTGTCTGAGATACCGGCTGTGATACTGACTAGGTTTTCAAAGATACCGGCTGTGATATTGACAAGTTTGTCTAAGGTACCGGCTGTGATACTGACAAGGTTGTCTAAGATAGGGGCTGTGATACTGACTAGGTTGTTTTAGATAGCGGCTGTGATACTGACTAGGTTGTCTAGGATACCGGCTGTGATACTGACTAAGTTGTCTGAGATACCGGCTGTGATACTGGCTAGGTTGTCAAAGATACCGGCTGTGATACTGACGAGGTTGTCTGAGATATCGGCTGTGATACTGACTAGGTTGTCTGAAATACCGGCTGTGATTCTGTCTAGGTTGTCTAAGATACCGGCTGTGATACTGACTAGGTTGTCTAAAGTACCAGCTGATATACTGACTATGTTGTCTGGGATACCGGCTGTGATACTGACTAGGTTGTCTGAGATACCGGCTGTGATACTGACTAGGTTGTCTCAGATACTGGCTGTGATAGTGACTAGGTTGTCTGGGATACCGGCTGTTATACTGCCTTAATTGTCTGAGATACCGGCTGTGATACTGACTAGGTTGTCTAAGATATGAGCTGTGATAATGACTAGGTTGTCAAAGATACCGGCTGTGATACTGACTAAGTTGTTTGAGATACCGGCTGTGATAATGAAAGGGCTGTCTATAAGATACTGGCTTGTACCCCTGATTTTTTTCCTGACATGGCTAGGGTGCTGGATTAACAGTTCACAGATTGATCTGTCGTGATACCAAGGTGGGTCATATCCGGAGTATAGACTCCATAGACCGTCAAATATATAATAGCCTGTCCCTGATATAACTTTACCAACAGCTAGAATCTATGATACCTCACATGCAGTCCATATGGGGTAGGACAATACATCATTATAAGTCTACAGGGAGGTGGAATTTAGAGGAGCCTAACAAATCTGGGAAAAACAATTATACAAGCGTAATATCTAAACACAGAGAAGGATATTACAGCGTCTTACAGTTATAAGGTTTTCTTCTTAACCATTCTGTATCAAGTACAACAATACTCCCAGCAGACTCAATTGCCTGTGCAATGGTGCTGTCTACCCCACCACCCCCCACCCCTTTTTTATAAGACCCTGTATTCGCCCTTGGTATATCTTATGCCTTATGCTGTTTATGTATAACCATACATCATTCAGGCGTGACAGTCTTGTGATAATAAGGAAGGAGTTTACAAGAGGAAGGCCGAAAATTCATTATTATTGCCACATACGGAGACAATTTTTCATCTCACAGGGGAAAATTGGTTATGGTGACTGATACTTAACAAACGTATATTAAAACTAGTCCCATTTCCTCAGCGGGACCACTGACTGTATACGTTACCCTCAGGCAGTTATAAAATAACATACATAACACACAGGTGCAGCTCCGTGTACAAATGAGCTTGATATTGCGTGAAGTTATAAACCCAGTGCTTTTACTTAAAAAGTGTCAGATATGTTGTTCTTTTTTTCACACCTTAAACTTGTGAACTATCCCATTAGTATCCGCGTCTTCATTTACACAGTAGCCAGTATATGTCTTATTAACTCATTAAAAGATTGTTCAAGATATATAAGAGTATACGATTTAGATGCTTTTATGTAACCTTGAAGAAATATAGTAAAATGAAATGAAACCTTTAAAAGCATGGATGTCAAGATTTCTATAGCTAAATGTGACCATGGCACGGTTTTCTTGCCATCCGGAATTATGATCTACGGATCGTTAACTTTATGCGTCACACCCAATTATAGCTAAATGGGTTGCAGTACCTAATTTCCTAACGCATCTTTAGTGCATTGCCCGACCACCCAAACACTACCGACAGGTTAAAACAGATACTGGTCCTTGCTTGGTGGCAACTGTTTTAAAAGTCTTGGTGAAGTCTAAGTGATGATACACCTACTATAGTTATCACGTCCCCGACCTATCGTAAAAACCCAAATATCAAAGCTGTTTTATATATTTAAAAGATCCCCGGTGCCGATAAAAAGCCCGTGCTAATTTGTATACAACAAAGCCATCTGCCCTAACAATGTTGGATGTACCCGATATCCAGGGTCAATGAATATATATATTATTGTTGAGATGACCTAGTGTTGAACAGATTCCTGAACCGATTGACCCCGATGCTGGATAGCAATACAATTAAAAATAACGCTTCGTGCCATGGTACAAAGGATGCGGGTGCTCCCCGGTTAACGCTAGAGACCCAGCATCGCAGGAAGTCTGTATCCTATTTATCTTATTCTTTTAGTTCCCTGCTATCAATTAAGCTTCCCCATACAAAGTACATGCAGGTGCACGTATTTATTAAGAGGTCCATTGCCTGATATAATTTTAATTGCCAACTACCAATATCTCTTTCATATTATATTATATCATATTGTGTTTATATATATATATATATATATATATATATATATATATATATATATATATATATATATATATATATACTTGTTCAACTATCCAAGCCATTTGACAACCGAGTACTAGTCCTAGTCCATTTTTTTAAAAAAACAAACAACATGGATAATATCAAAATATTTATCCGTATATTAGAGGTTATGCATTCATACTCGTTCTGCTGACTCACAAGAGTATGACTCTGCTGTGTGTTTGTGTGTTTGTTCAAACACAAATCATGCAATCAAGGACGGAATCTAATATAATTTTCAGGGCATTTTGGGAATGGCCAATAATGAATCGAATAGATTTTGGTGTGGATGCGGAACCAGGTCCAGATTCAGAAACGTCATCAAGAAATGTTCACAAATGTACAGTCACGTGCACTGGAGCGTGGTGGCGTAATAGTTAAAGCGCTGGATTTGAGACCGAAAGGTAGTTCCCGTTCTGACCGCCGTCGATGCGAAAGCTTCTGGCTAAAGTCTATACCACAAGAGTGCGCTCTGTCGACCCAGTGAATGGGTAAAATGGTCATAGGCGGCAGGCTAATGTAGAACGGCAAACCGTTTAGTGGCTGACATGGCTGCTTTGGTTGTATGACGAGAATACAAGTATGAACAGGTCCGAAAGACCAGGAAGGCAAAGTGTAAAGTCGGATGAAATTGACATCGTCGGTGGTATTAGACTATAAACCTTTACAAAACCAGAACACATACCATTCTAAAGTGCAGAAAAGCTGCGTGACGTCGGGATGGCGGGCCTAGATGGGTATTTTTTACCGGGTGCGTAAAGGCGGTTTTGTTTTCAGCAATTTTCTTTGGTTTTTATGTTTCAGCAGACTTTCGCGTGGTTGGACGATCTTGTAGTGTAACAACATGGACCCTCATTCTCTTTGGTTGTACAATTAGTGATAGTTTTTACGTTTGACAGTATTATCTCTGGTGGTTCTCAGGCACACAGCGCAGAATCTGACTCACAAGAGTATGACTCTGCTGTGTGTTTGTGTGTTTGTTCAAACTCAAATCATGCAATCAAGGACGGAATCTAATATAATTTTCAGGGCATTTTGGGAATGGCCAATAATGAATCGAATAGATTTTGGTGTGGATGCGGAACCAGGTCCAGATTCAGAAACTTCATCAAGAAATGTTCACAAATGTACAGTCACGTGCACTGGAGCGTGGTGGCGTAATAGTTAAAGCGCTGGATTTGAGACCGCAAGGTTGTTCCCGTTCTGACCGCCGTCGATGCGAAAGCTTCTGGCTAAAGTCTATACCACAAGAGTGCGCTCTGTCGACCCAGTGAATGGGTAAAATGGTCATAGGCGGCAGGCTAATGTAGAACGGAAAACCGTTTAGTGGCTGACATGGCTGCTTTGGTTGTATGACGAGAATACAAGTATGAACAGGTCCGAAAGACCAGGAAGGCAAAGTGTAAAGTCGGATGAAATTGACATCGTCGGTGGTATTAGACTATAAACCTTTACCTCTGCCTTTTTACGAATGAACGTTGGACTTATAAGTAAATACAAACACGGTTTGGGAGCTTTACACAATAGGAACCCCCACATGACAGAGGCTTGCATTCCTTAGGATGCAGGTTTCTAGTTTATTTATCTATTTTTTCTCCTTTGAAAAAATGTTCATCTTTACTCTGTATGACAACAAGAGCGTGAAATAGAAATGAGTACATGCTTAAGCATACATAAATATAGCCATCAAGGGTGACCAAAATGTTTAATATATGTGAAAGAACATTTTAGTCACCACCCCACATATGCACTCAGTTGGGATCCTAAGCTTCGAACGGTCTGTGTATGTAAAAAGGAGAAACCCCATAATGATTTTTGGTATTTCAATCTATTAAGAAAGTTCTGTTATGATAAGCTAATTGTATATATTTCTGTTTGAATTTGCCTATATCCTTTATAAAACAGGCCATGTTCCCGTTACAAATGTATACGTTTTCACTGCTCAAAAGGTATTCATATCATGGTGCTTTGAAACAGCAAGGCCCGTGTCTTTTTGGACAAAATGCATAATGAATGAAGTTAAATGCACTCCCAGTTGCCAATATGTTACAGTTATGATAAAAAATATCATACGTTTCGCCTGATGAAGTAGTTTAAATGTCGCACCGTCCGTGAAACTGAATATAAAGCAGAATTTTCGAGAAAATACGATCGTATCGTATTTAAACACCACTTAGCTCCATATATGGGGAGGCAACGAAACAGTCATCCGTTAAAGGAACAAGACGAATCGTCGCTGCAGGCGGCTAACATAAATAATTCCACCTATTCGTAACAACATGGTCTCAGGCTGTATCTTCAGCATATTCATTTATGTTAATTTATATATAATCGGTGAGTCCAACAAATTATCATCTAATCCTGCTTTTGTTATCGATCCTGTTTTTTTTTTTTTTAATTTATGTCAATATATACAAGAAACAATGATACACATTGGGCTGAGTCGGTGTGAGTCAAAACAATTATCCACTCATCCTGCTCTCGTCAATATATAACGATTAATTTGACAAATTAAGTATCTTTACGCACGAACAACACATAAAGGAAAGCACGTCCTTGTGAACAAGCATCAGGAATATACAGTTTGGATTGTTCAAGCGAAAAACAGCTTGCCCTTCTGGAACTCCATGAAGTTCTTAGGTGAGATCCGATGGCATTTGCTTATCATACACCTCGGCAGCTAAGCATTGTGTTCTCTTATTCTCAAGTTGATGGTGAGTGTGAAACAATGTCGGCAAAAAAACCTTGTATCTTCCAAAAGAAATACCATCCTGACGATACCAGTCCGTGAGTTCCGTGTCTGGCATGCCAGGCATTCTTTTATAGCGCTCCTTTGGCCCTCTGTATTTTCCTAGTACTCTAAGCTAACATGTGTCAATAAGTGTTTATATCCTCTCAGTAAGAAGGAGAACTACAACACTTTAGTACCTAGGAAAATGTTCTATTAAGACGAGCATGTATCTATAAATGCTGATGAGCTCAAAAACCAGAACACATACCATTCTAAAGTGCAGAAAAGCTGCGTGACGTCGGGATGGCGGGCCTAGATGGGTATTTTTTACCGGGTGCGTAAAGGCGGTTTTGTTTTCAGCAATTTTCTTTGGTTTTTATGTTTCAGCAGACTTTCGCGTGGTTGGACGATCTTGTAGTGTAACAACATGGACCCTCATTCTCTTTGGTTGTACAATTAGTGATAGTTTTTACGTTTGACAGTATTATCTCTGGTGGTTCTCAGGCACACAGCGCAGAATCTGACTCACAAGAGTATGACTCTGCTGGTTATGGTTTATGGGCTTCAAAACGTGCAGCCCACAATGCACCCATGCCTTCTACATACACAGATGGCGTAATTATAAATGTGTTATAGAGGGTAATGTAGTCCGTTCAGGTACGTGGAACAGGAATTGTTTAAAGGCAAATTGCTTAAACAAGGGTGATTTGTGGTTAGGACTTCACAGAATAAGTAATTTTGTAAGGATGTGGATGTGAAATGTAAACAGAAGGTTTAAAATGGTAATTATGAAATGGTATTATTTTTATTTTAAAGTTTGATATTTGAGCTAAGTTGTCTCGGCCGACTCACAGTGCCCAACAGGCAATGTTGAATAGAAACGACCTCTGGCGGAAGGGTTGGACTTCAAGGAGAAATGGGGTAGAGCCAGCGGCGTACCTAGCCTTTTTGCCGCCCGGGGCGGTCGCAGAAATTGCCGCCCCTTTAACGAAACATTAACAATCTGGATAACATATGGAAACATATCAAACCAAAATTGTTATCTTATATAGGCTTTTACTTGAAAAGAACGCAATTATATCGATTAAACATAATTTTTTGCCGCATATTAAGAGAAATCACCACTTTGCTTATTAAAGTTAAAATATCGCTCTAGATTGAAAGTGTATTCAGTAAGGCGTGCAAAGTATAGAATCAATTACAACTAGAAAAAAAAATTACACCGTTGGATATTCATAAACTATAGTACATTAATTTTTCATGTACACACGATTTATATGCTTAGCTTTAAATCAGCATGATAAAACTTCATTTGGTGAATTTTATATTTAACGCATATGAATACATTGCCTCTTTTGTTACTAAACCTCTTGTTATCGCATATGAGAGCTCTGTGATATCCATGGTGTTGTAGCAAGCAAGGCATTAATAAAAACTCAAGTCTATGGTTATTTCATGACCTATGTGTGTGCAAGACATGTTTAATGTTTTCCGATAAAGACCAAATGGTTGGATAAACTGTCTTTTTTGTTTAAACAATATCCTCTGAAAAACATGCCTTAATCACATCTGCATCGATTTGATTTAAGATTAAGTTAAAATGTTTGTGCTTTTTTCTGCAAAATTTTATCACCAATTTACCATCCAGTTCAAAAGACACAACAGAAATTCGGGTACTCAATATGTTCAGAATAGTGTAAATGTTTGTATTTTAACGAGACTTTTGTAAGAATATGGGTAATCATGGAAAGGGATATTTTTTCAGGCTTTTTTAATATCATGGTATTTTGGTGAATTCAAGAGTGGAAATTCCTTATACATTCCAAGGGAAAGAGCAACAAAATTAGTCATAAAATTTGCAAACAATGTGTAAATAGATACCCCTCCACCCATCAGGGGCAATTGTTCATATAGCAGGGGTTCTTACTAGATGGTGCACCATACTGATAGGGACATATCTGCAAATGCGGACGACCCTGAAATAAACGTGTTTCGAAATTACGACCCATATTGTAATAACGGCCCATATTGTAATAAAACACCCCATTTTGTAATAAGAGCTCTTATTGTAATAAAAATGGCCAATATTGTAATAAAATCGCAAGTGGATAAAACGGCCCATCTTGGAATAAAAGCGTAAGTGGGTTAATCTGCCGATAATGTGATAATTCAAATTTCATGCAAATTAACTTAGACAATTCAAATAGATATGATACTGGAGCACTTTAAGTCTGACAGTTACTTTGTCTACCTAAAGGATCGACGAACAACTATGAAGGCCTTTAAAGACTAACGAACGCCACCATCTGAGCCATGGAGACTGCCTCGCAATGATTACTACAACTCCTTGTACAGTTCATGTATACAACCTGATGTTTGCGATCGCCCAGTGATCGCAAGGGCAGCCTCCCTCCGCCTTCTCCATTTCCCCGGGTCTACCCCCCCCCCCCCTGGTTACAAGGGCAGAAGAAAGAACAAAAAATAATCGCTGGTTTTGCACTCGGGGGACCATTGAAAGTCAAAGAAATATTTAGCCCAAATTATTGATATAGATATGAACTCCTCAACCCCTAGAAGCGTCCCTTCCCTACGGAGGGAGGCTGAATAAATCAAGTTTAGGGCAATCCATCCATTTAACTAAGAGGAATCTTAAGATGGACATACCTGTCTTTGTTAAAAAAAAACATTTTGGCCAGTTTCATTACAATATATTTGCAATTTGAAATTATTACAGTGTGGGTCGTTGTTACAACCCATATTGTAATAACCGTCCCATATTGTAATAACGGCCAATATTGTAGTAAAAACGGCCAGTTCTGTAGTAAAACCTGCTTATATTGCAATGATGGCCAATACTGTAATAATAAATGAGTAACATTGTAATAATACTATACCTTACCTTTGCACTAATCAGAATTGTTGGGTGAAAAGGGGCAAAAAGCCAATATCTTAAAAAAATTTGACAATAAGTCAAAATTTATGTTGTCTAAGGTAATTTGACATGAATTTAAACATAATCTTTAATTGTGTTTAAATTCATGTCAAATTACCTTAGACAACATAAATCTTGACTTATTGTGACGCGAATGTTTACATGAACATACAAATATGAAAAGCCCTAAAT
Source organism: Sipunculus nudus (assembly GCA_026874595.1). NCBI lineage: Eukaryota > Metazoa > Annelida > Sipuncula > Golfingiida > Sipunculidae > Sipunculus > Sipunculus nudus. Next base: position 63,720,420 of record CM049316.1, on the reverse strand, counting down.
TTCCATTAAGACTGCATCTATTATGCCAATAGGAACCCAAATGGCTCTTCATTTGAGAAGGTATTCTCAAACGATATATCGCCTGTTTGATCTGGGATTCATTCTTGAGCTAAAAATTATGTGTTATTACATTATTGGCCGTTTTTCTCACTTCTCATTTTTATTACAATATTGGTAGGGTAAAATTATTCACAATATGGGCCGTTTTTTACATTTTTGGCAATTATTTCAATATTGGCAATTTTTAATTACAACATTGGCTGTAATTGCAATATGGGTAAATTTTATTACAATTTTGGCACTTTCAATTTATTACAATATGGGTCGTCCCTATTACACTACGGGCCTTATTACAATAACGGCCGGTTATTACAATATGGGTCGTAACAACATGCCTTTGCAGGACTTGTCATGCAGTTTCTCGATGGCATTCTGGCATTGCAGAACTGCTGATCTTATGAGGAATAACAACAGATTTGTATTTCTTCTTGCGTAACTTGCCTATAGAGACCGTTCGTGAACCATTTGTTTGGTTCTTTGTTTGTAGGTTTGTAACACGTGAGTTAGTTTATACACATTTGTACCTTGTGTGTTAGCTTCAATATATTTTTCGTGCACCCGAAGGAATGAATTTCCAGGTTCTTTTAGCGGAGAAATGAGATGGCTGAAGCTCACACATACACTCAAGAAATGAGCAAGGCATGTGTAACGTGAAAATAAAATATAACACAGTAACTTACAAATTCATGGAGACGATGTTCCGAACTGTCGTGACAATACTCACTGAGTCCTATTTATGCACGCAACACAGAGTCCTGTTTAATCATAACCGGGAACTTGTTGTTACAACACAACACATAGATTGTCTCTCTCCCAGGAACTCACCTCACCAAAACACAGGCGGATAGGCTAATAGCCTCTACTGTAGTTTCACGATAACAATGTCGATCAGGCACGCAATCAACACTGTCAAACACCCTGGATAATTCCAGTATACGTACACGAACATGATACAACTCGTGTCAACTTAGGGTACCACGAAAACATCAGCGATAGTGTATGGTCCTGTGGTCTGTTCCTTGGTTTTACCGCGGTTGATGATTATCAGCTATTTACAAGTCCTTCTGTAAACATAACCAACAAGTCCGCTTGCGAACTACACTGGCCGCCCTCAGACTAGGACACTCGATACACCGGGAATCCGTCCCTCTGTTGATAGATTCTCTGACAATCCCTGACCATCCACTGGACCGTGAAACTGCTAGACACCACTACGAAGCATGCTGATCCGGTAGATTGTGTTTTTTTTTCTGAGCATAGATACCCATGCCTATGTCATACATCCTGAAAAAAAAGCCCCTGGCCTATAGCCTTACAATATTGTGGAGATCTGCTGCTCAATGCATGAATATTAAATGGGCACGCCTCCTTATACACCTGAATGAGAAATTCATGCTTGCACGTGCGTTGTCTCTGAAATCTATATCAAACAATGCTATTACAGGAAACTGTCTAGACTAGCTTCGAAGAGTTTGACAAGAAACAAGACTAGCTCTAACGAGTTTGACAAGAATGAATTCTCACAGAGTCACGACTGAACTGAAACTGCCATAAAAAATGTGGGTTCCCTAAATCTACGTTCATACACTAACATCGATACATGATACGGCATATTAATAACCATCAATTTAGAGAATCAATCATCTGGTTATACTATACATTAAAAGTGCAACAGCACAATAAATAATACAAACGTCACATCTCTCTGGTGACAAGATTTTCATGAAATATGTTGAGGTGATTTGCCTGAGTATCAGCACGAATATTTGGACATAAAAGCTAATCGATCAGGAGAAAATCCCGTGCGGGATAATTTTCTCTAAAAGCTGACATGTTACAACTATAACCAACTATAATGTAGAAAATCTAGAAATTTTGATCAGGGAATAGAAATGTCCTCTGTTATCAGCTATTACTTACAGTAAACAGAGTCGAAATCGCGATTCAAGATAATCACCCAGGTTTAAATTTCCGTGTACATTGGAAAATCTGAGTTCATCAAAACATGAAACAGGTTGGAATCCTAATTGAAGATAACCATCCCGAGTTAAACCGACATAAAATCAATATTTATTTACATATACATATTTACATTAATATAATCAATATTTTTATTTATACGATGGAACAGTAGACACAATATGAACCTATCATAACCAGTGAATAGTTAGAGTCCCTGTTGATTTTATGTAATTCGCATTCCGTTCTTTTTATATACACGCCGCTGAGATCCATTGGGCTTTCCTCATTTCAGGCGACGTACACACCATCATTAAGAGTACGTTATACACTGAGCACAAATTATAACAATGTCACACGACTACAAACAAAAACCTCGCCGAGAAAACAATGCACGTGTATCAAGCATGTGTCCTCTGCATTATGTTGTATGGCAGCGAGTCATGTACATCAAACAAATGCCTGCAAGAAAACTGGACATGGAGCTTTACCATACACGCAGTGAATGGCATCCGATGCGCCGTATGCATACCATGGCAGGACACAGTTATAAATTCTGAGCACAGGCGCTTGAATTCCTATTGATATAACACAGCAAAAAAAAAGAAAGAAAGAAACACACACACACACACAAACCAGACGAACAGAGATCAAGGAGGAAGCAGCGACAGCAGAGCCAGCTGGTCGCCAAGCACCACTCTGACCTCACCTACAGCAAGTGCGCCAGAGCGGGACTTATCAGTCATTTCAGATGCTGCTTACATGGTGATTGCGTAAATAAGGAGCTAATATTGTCTAAAGAAACCCCACTACTACAAATCGGAAGAATATCACTGCGTGACAAATATATTTACATATATAAATATATATATATATATATATATATATATATATATATATATATATATATATATTCTCATTTGCAAGTTGATGAATCCTGGAACACGTTAGTTTCCTTTCAAGAAAACAACACAAAGAGCAAAACAAGATCTTTTATCGACGACTACCAGTGGAAGAGAGCGTATCCAGCACGAGTGCAAACAGAATAACTTGATGGTGGGGGTTCGTGCCAGTGCCTGATAAACTACTATGGCCCACAGATCAATTCATTCCGATAACACATACTCCTATATTTTGGTAGGTACCAATCTTGTTGTTGCAAAGATGAAACTTTAAACATTGTCACGTTTTATCGGCGTGTACGTTTTAACCGTCTGGGAACATGAACTCATCCACGAAAAGGTCTTAATCAAGGACATTATTAAGCTGGAGAACATGGACTCATCCCTGAAAAATATCGTTTCCAGAGATAATACAAGCTGCAGAACATGGACTCATGTCTGATAAAGATCGTTTCCAGAGATAATACAAGATAAAGAACAAGGACTCATCTCTGAGATCATTTTCAGAAACAATACAAGATGAAGAACATTGACTAATTTCTGGGAAAAAATCATTTTCAGAGACAATACAACCTGGGGAACATGGACTCATCTATGAAAAGATTGTTTCAAGAGACAATACAAGCTGGAGAACATGGATTCATCCCTGAAAAAGATCGTTTCCAGAGATAATACAAGATCGAGAACATGGACTCATGTCTGATAAAGATCGTTTCAAGATACTATACAAGATGAAAAGCATGGGTTCATGTCTGAAAATGATCGTTTCCAGAGATAATACAAGATAAAGAACATGGACTCATCCCTGAGATCATTATCAGAGACAATACAAGATGAAGAACATATGCTAATTTCTGGGGGAAAATATTCTCAGAGACAATACAACCTGGGGAACATGAACTGATCCACGAAAAAGGTCGTACTCAAGGCCATTATTAAGCTGGAAAACATGGACTCATGTCAGATAAAGATTGTTTCCAGAAATAATACAAGATAAAGAACATGGACTCATCTCTGAAGAAAAATCGTTTCCAGAGACAATACAAGCTGGAGAACATGGACCCATCTCTGAAAAAAAATGTCGTGCTCAGAGACAATACAAGCTTGGGAACATGGACTCATCACTGAAAAAAAGGCTATACTCAGAGACAATACAAGCTTGAGAACATGGACTTATCACTGAAAAAAAAGGCTATACTCAGAGACAATACAAGCTTGGGAACATGGACTTATCACTGAAAAAAGGCTATACTCAGAGACAATACAAGCTTGGGAACATGGACTTATCACTGAAAAAAAGGCTATACTCAGAGACAATACAAGCTTGGGAACATGGACTCATCATAGAAAAAGATCGTTTCCAGAGACAATACAAGAGGAAGAACATGGACTGATGTCTGAAAAAGATCGTTTCTAGAGACAATACAAGCTGGAGAACACGGACTCATCTATGAATAAAAGGTCGTTCTCAGATACAATACATGCTGGAGATCATGCTGTTCTCAAAGCAATACATGCTGGAGAACATAATACTTAAATTAATGTATGAGGCCTGCAGGTACATGAGACCGGGATGGAGAGAAAAAGTTTCGCACCTGGGAAAGTTTAAGGAAACCTTATCCAAACATTAGTATTACTTAACCGCTCATTTATGGCTGTTTATTGCTACTCCGGGGTCTCTGTTTTGCAGTACATTTAGCTCCGATCCTTTGTTCCTTTATACAATGGTGGTTTCAATTCCATAGCCAATTATAAACACCCCAAATGCCCCGCCGATGTAAAGAATATGTTATTCCCCACACTTTGTAGCCATTACCTTAGGATGCATGCAGGCTGTTAAGCCTTTTAAACACGCTTCTTTAACTATTCGCGCTAATGGGGGCCCCCTTACACCTTTGTTACATGTAACATCCTGGGAATTTATATCATCGTTAACCGGTAGGTTTGGCCCCGTATTGTCAATTTGACTTATTTAACGCTCCGGAGGTGTAAGCCACGTTCGCACGAAAAGTTGCTTTTGTGCCTGTTTCACACTGTACCATGTGCACTCTGATTGGAGACTATCTAAAGCGGTTAGTCAACTGTCGTCTGCTAACTGACCGATGTTGTATTCACAGAAAGATTGTAACATTAAAGCAGTTATTTTAAAAAAGATAATAAAAAAGATCTCAGACAAGGGACGATGATTAAACAATATTGGACCATATCTTTTGGTACAAATGTACCTTTAACAAAGACTTTCCGTGTAAATTCCTAGAATAATCGTTGTCTAGAACCATTGGGTTCGCCCAAGCAAATCGACAGACAAACAATTTTCTTAGTACCTGTAGCAGTATCAGATATCTCGTCCTACTGACTCCAGTGCCATTTATTATCGCGTGTGTCATTTTATGTGTCCTCTTAAGAACAGCATCGGCAATTAAAATATGTTTTATGAAAGCATTTATCGATGGCTTACAGACTATTCAGCCACACTAGCCACACCTGTCGGTGGCGATTCACACTAAGTTTTCGAGTCCATTACACCAAAAAGAAAGAACTTTATCGACAAGAAAGATCATAATGGGTCTCAGTTGATAAACTAAAAAACTACCTCATCCTTAGCTTAAAGGTTCCTGTCAAAGTCTCTGGTCGGTATTTGATTTCACTTTACAAAATGCGAGCACAACAGGTATACAAGTAATGACATTTGGAATAACTTCACAGAAATCTCTCTTGATCCAATCACCGAACTACCTACCCATTTACCCATGCTGCCATCTACCGGGTAACGAAGGCACTCTTGCCCCCCCCCCCCCCCCACACACACACACAAACACACGCACACTCAATGCCGAGAATGTTTCGTAAAGTTTTTAAGAAAAGATGTCGAACGGAACTTAAAATATAAAGGTGTCTTCTGCCAGATAAACGAAACCAGTATTTTGTGAGAATATATATATATCAAAAGCTCTAGTCCAAAATTATATCTCGTTAACACTAGATTAGAAACAAGATATGACCGATTAACGCGCGTATTTTCCTTAAATTTTCCATAAACCTGCGATTCTTTTTGTGTTAAAACATTAAAAAATGTCTTATCGTTTGTTTTTTTTATTCAGAAGGGAACTTGAGTAGCTTAAATCTGCAAGTATTCAGGTTAGTGAACAGGGCGTCAACGGATACGTTAATATTTGAGACGCCCATCTTGTGTAAGTTAAGCCACATTAAACAGACCACAGATCAACCAGGCCAGGTTGCTTCAATTAAACCCAATGCTAAAGTATATTTCCAATTATTATATACCGCCACAGGACAGGTGCAATCGCATGTACAATTTTACTTAAGTCGTATTTTAACTTAATTCAATGCAAGGTTCCTTTGTGTCTGGATATATACAAGAAAAAAACTAAGTTATTTGTAAAAAAATCGAACAGGCACAACTTTCTATAACCTTTAGTGATACTGAGTCTAGCCGGCTTGTCGTTCCCCTAACAAGGTAGGCCTACATTACTGACGATAATGTTTGGGTTAAGCAGAAAAATATTATCTTTTTAAGGTCCAAGCTTCACACGCGACTAGTATTTCTGCCTGTAGGACTGTGTGGATCAAAGTTTGCCCAGACAAACCAATCAGTTCTGTACACCGCGCTGACAACTGGCCTTCACATATCACTGTATAATCAAATGCTCATATAATGACACGATTTATAATCATATAATGACACTAATAAAAGGTTCAGTTTTAAACAAACATTGAAAATTTGACACGGATCATCCTCATTTGGTCGCTCTAAAGTCAGATGGGATTCTCCAACATATTGGCATGAAGGTCCCGGGCACTTCAAATTTCTTTCCGATTGAAAGCCCTGATTAATATTATACACCCGTCTATCTGTCTGTCTGTCCGTCCGTTATCTTTTAGTGTCACCGCGATAACTTTGGTGGATTTCAAGAAACTCACATTATCTACTTACAAATGGATAATCTTACCCGAGTTCGATATCAGACGAAATCAAATCCACGCATATTTAATAAGGTCAGAGGTCACTAGGCAACATTGTGGTGCCGCCGCGATAACTTACCAGGAATTTAATGGATTTTGATAAAACTTAATAAAAATATAAATCAATACAATATCTCGCCTACGTTCGATTTCCGGCAAAGTCTATGCATATTTAATGAGGTCAGTAGTCGCTAGACTTTGGTGCCGCCGTGATGACTACCCAAAAACCTAATTGGTTTTCATGAAACTCATTATGAATATTAGCCAACATATTTTCTTACCTGAATTACATTCATTCTCATCTAAATTCTCGCATATTTAATGAGGTCTCAAGATATGCGACGGGTGTATTATGCACAATTTGCGGTGTTCTTTTTATTTTAAGCTCTATATTTCTTCAGAGTCATTTCTCTAAATGTTATCGATTCACTTTAGTCACCCTTGTTAACTTTGCCGTTGGGGCTATGCATGCACATACTTTGCACACAGCTGGCTATTTACAGTACTAGCGGTATATAAATGTAACTCCGACATGCGACTTGCGACATCTGGGTATTCATTTGAACTCAGAATGGCAGCCCCCACGAGCGGTTTCGATTAAGGACACGTTTGCAGAGATTGGTGAGGGCACGGAGATACATAAGGAAAGTACTCCAATTGCAGTCTCAAGATGAAAATTTATTGCTGAGTTTAGTGGCAAATAGCAAAACCTGTATCTTTCAAGTATAGGATACTGCATAATTTCACCCACAACGGGTCAGTGTCGACAGAAACAAAACCGATAAAGTTATGGATTGCGATTTTGAGTCTAGACTAAGCCTGCTGTCGTGGCAGTTATCATAATGTATGTTATTTCGAAAGGAATTGTAACAATAAAGTGATATCCTAGCTTTCCTTGCTATGAAAACGAACTCTTCCTACCGGTGGAATATTTTCATATTTCTTTTGAAGTTTGCCCAAGAGGCCCAAACTTGGATCATATTGGATAATATTCAATAGAGCTTATACCTCCGCCAAAGCAAAACGCAGTGGTAGCATGCGGTTGTAAAATCATATTCGATGATTGAATGATAAAAAAAATCGATGATCGATTATTAATCGATTATTTTACGTATCATCTATTATACCATGAAATATGCTGTATAGAATTATGATAACTAAAATATTGAAGAAATTAATTCAGTGTAACTTGTACATCACATTGAAAGGGCAATGTAATTACCACTTATTCGCAAATGTTCACTTATTCGTTGCACAAGGTTACGTTTTAATGCTGTTTTCTGTTTTGTGCTCCAGCTTTCTTTTATCTCAAACAGGATAAGAAAGCTTTTTCAGGTTAATATGACTTCTTTGGAATTGCATGCATAATCGTTTGTGATGGATTATGTAAAATGCGATCGATTTAATCGAGTTTGAAAGAAAACGACCAATCATTGATAAAATCGATTATTTAGCGCACAACTAAATCCTAATGAATCGCCCCTTTATTCGGTTCAAACCCGTTAATTTGATGCAGTCTTTCTCTAGCAAATGTTCCAACTTTCACAAAGCTTCATTGAACATTGCATACCTGCTAACAAACAAACCAACCAACAATAAGACACGGATGGAGACATAACCTGCTTGGCTGAGGTATAACAAAACATTTATTTGCGGTAGCATTTTTTCGGGCCACTAGTAAAGATCGTGTTTCGCGGTAAGTCTTTCTTTTAAACACAACTGAACATTGGATAGGCCTCCCCGCGGCGCTCACACGGACATCTGGCAGTTATTAAAGTCGTTGGAGATCCAGAGGTTCTTTTGTGTCCTAACGAATTCCAAGCTATTGTGTCTGAGTTATTCAAACACAATGTAAGCATAAGTGAACCCTCTCTGTGCGGGAGCCATCTTTAAGAGTTTTGCTATACCCTTATTATTGTTACTAATATCACAGGATCAGATTTGGTGGAAAAAAATATTATAACCGCTCTAGTAACGTTAAGGCCACGATCAATAAATGTTCCGCGGTATCGCCCGCTCAAATTTTTCAGGGATTAATATATAATTTAAAAAAAGTTGATATTCTTGTCTCGTGGCGGAAGCCCTTCAACGAAATCATTACATGTATTGAAACTACAAATTTCCATTACTAAAGGGTACAACTGAAGATGGATATAACTTTACACTTTATCAATTTTAAAAATAAGTGTCGCTCATTTTATGTAAATATAAGAAAGTTAGTAAATAAAACTAAGGAAATAAATAAAAATGGAAAATAAAAAGAACAGATTAAAAAATAAATATATAAAATCGAGTCTTCGCCAAAAATATCTTGTCTCTGTATCCTTAAAACAATCCTTTTTGTGTGACCTAAACTAGTATTTGTCAGTCTGTTTATTTTAGTAGGTAAGTGAAACGCCCCATAAATTAATAATAGGGACACCTGTTTTATGCATCTTCCTTACAGTATATCAAAAGAAATGGAGTGTAATCCGAAACAGTTTGAGCTAGGGTTTCCAATCTCAAACACCCCAGTACAAAATAGGGACCAACTATCAAATTAAAGGGCCAAATGGGTAGATTTCATCCAAGTAAGGTTTCCTCTTTCTGAAAACCAGGTTATAGATTTGGATTTTGAGATATTAACATATTAATAATTCGTGCAAAATGTATATACATTGCGCGTACGTCGCCTAAGCGAGGTCTTATTTATAAAGAGCGAATATGAAAATTGACCCGTAAAAAGTGTTCGTTGTTTTGAGCGGTCGCCAAATATATATATATATATATATATATATATATATATATATATATATATATATATATATATATATATATAAATGTTATAACATGTATTATAAGTTTTCCATCTGGATTGTATCAGAACACAATTTTGGCATTATACATGCATGTCATTATAATATATATATATATATATATATATATATATATATATATATATATATACTGACAGGTATACTGCAAAAACTGTGATTTTGACACATTCAACTGGCAAATATATAGCTAAATATATATATATATATATATATATATATATATATATTGTAACATATATAATATGTTTACCAGCTGGACTGTATCAAGAGCAAATTTTTGGCAGTATACATGTCAGATGCGACGGAAGTGTCCTGGTTTCCATAACATAAAGAGATTTATGCTCCGGGGCACGGTTTTATGATAGAGTTTTCACCAGGTTAATATGATTTACAGTAAACATAGCCATGGCTCATTTTATTTATCATAAACAAAATTACAGTGTATGTGTATGCCCCATCTGTACGTCATTTATACCTTCATTTCCTGCGGGTTCTGAATCGCAGTGGAGCAGTTATAATAAACTGACAAAAGGAAACTGTTAATATATATAAATCACGAGACGAGATGAAGTAAAACACAATTCCTGATGAAAACAGATTTTATTCTCCGAGAGCACAATAGATTATTACAGCGAGAAACTTATTTCTTTTCTGTCTTCTATTAATGTCGCTGGGGGAATTTCAGCTTTCAGACTGAACATATATAACTTAATTCATGAAAAAGAATTTTTATTTTTCGACAAAGAAAACCCCGTTCATTATAGAAACCATATTTATTTTCTTGGAGCAGTTGTGATCAGCCTTTTAATTTATTTTCCAGGAGGAAGAACCAACTTTTTAGTCAGCGACAATTATAGCGACAGCTTGATCCTCGATGTTTAATGAGCCTACCACGAGTGTGTTGCACTCGCGACACTAATATAACCGAATGTTCTGCACTCGCGACACGTGAAAGGTCCATGTGGACATCATATCTACCTGTCTTAATCGCATGAAAGTTGTAAACGGACCGAGTAATGCGTTGTCTAAAATGCCTGTTTTGTCCTACATTGCTTGTTGTTGTTTTCCCCAAGTACAATACTAACCTGGTTTGAAAATGACGAAATAGCCGTTCGAAACGGCAAAATTTATGGTAAAATGCCGATAATCCTGTCGTACACGGCCTACCGGTTGCAAAGTCACAGCAAATATGTCTGATACATGGTTTTCTAGCGGTTTTAAATGGAATAAGATATCTTTGATAGGTATGGTTAATTCTAATTACAAGTCGAGAATGATCTTTAAATGATCTGTTGACGTTTAGCCTTAACCAGTTTATATAAAAAAAAAATGATCTGTGAGTTTTGTTTTCATTGCTACGACAGAAACATTATTGTTCAATGGTAACAGCGATTCTGTCCACAATCCACCTCCCTTAGGACTTCTAGATGTTAGCCCTATGAAGACAAACCACTATGAGATAACTATACAAACAGACAAAATAAACTTTTTCTCAGCGTCTGAAACCTTGTAACTCCGTACAGGACAGACACGGGAGAAGACAAAACCTTCTTCTACTTAATATTCTTAATAAAAAAAAACAAATTCGTGTCGAGTATATCTTTTTGGCGCCCGAGACAAAGACCATATGCCTTCGTAGCTTACTTTCTTTGAAACAAACCAGGGAGTTAGGCGACCTCCAAGTGATTCGAGTATGGGCACCTGGTAATACTTAAAACCAAGGGACAACCAGAGTTGCGGATGACATGGATACCCCTGCCTTGTGTCTAGTTTACTTTAACACAACGTAAACACCAGGGAACTCTTTTTTTTCAGGGTCCATCTTTAAACCTTTTTTTCTATTCACTTATTATTGTTACTGAAATCCCTGCAACGCATTTGGCAAGAAAATAGAATAACAGCTCTTCTAACGTTAATTTTTTTGTTAGGTTGTTCACTTCAGTGCGTATGTAATACGCACCGTTAATTGATAAATGTAAGATTTATAAATTACAATTAAAACGGTATGGCAACAGTGAATAGGAATGGACGTAGGTTTAAGCATTGTGCTTCGAAAGCCCAGGTTCCCTTGTGTGAATTAAGACCCAATTTGTAATTACCCAGACCCATTATTGGTAAATATAATATAAAAAAATGGATAACTTTCGTTGCGTTTTGCCGCAATTACTTAATAACGGTTAAGGCTTTGTGGTTTTACGTGCATTAAAGTTTGATATTTAAAATGTATTCACAACAAGTCACCATTTACCCCATTCCAAAAGACAAGGGCAAATAACAAGTTAAATTCCTTCAATCTAGATGAAAAAAGAAGACTTATCGTTTCTAGTTAAATAGGTGATTTTTCAGTTGACTGGTCAAACAGTACAAACAAAATGTAGAAAGAGATAAAAAATGATCATACATTTTAATATTGATCCGCTTGCACTGTGGTAGAAAGGTTTATTTGAAATTTGTCAATAATATTTCGAGATATCCTATACCAGACAGATCGACAGACAAACAAACATAGGCAAATACATAATCTAAGTCATTCATCTATAGCTTGGGTAAGATACTGTATCATTCGACTCAATTTGCATAGTTCTTATACTTCTTTTTTCTTTCTTTACAGAAGCTAGTTAGGTACAAACTTGTGAAATGATTCATTATCATAAACTGAACAGCTGGATTTATATATTAGGCAATAAACATATACATGAGTGTTCGGTTATAAAATCATGAAATGTTTCAATGCTCCAAGCCAAGATTTTATGACACGGGTTTTCAACAAGTATATATAATTTACAGCAAACAAAGCGTAGCCCTATAAATCATTTATCATAAACATAATTGTTGTTTTAATATGCCACAGATGTAGGCTGTTAACATCGCTAAGCCCTGCAGATCAGGAATCTAGGCTGGATAGTTACCGTGCACGGACTAACAAAACCTAAATCCATAATAAGATTAGAACAATGCCAGGATTTTTATTTTTAGAGAACAGAACATTTATTCAGGAATTTACTTTTCTTAATCCTAAAAACAACTCGCTCATATTCAAATAAGGATGCAGCGTTGCTCTGTATTAGGGTTTCTTTCCGATATCTATATACTCACCGCCAGTTTTGTCCTTCTAACGTAAAACAATCTACCAAGGACGTTTGTCTCGTCGGTGACATTCAAGGGGCCTATTCACACACCAGGTTTGTTAAATATATGGGTATCTGTCAATATTTCGTTCTACAACCGTTTGCTTACTCCTGTACACATGTGGAAATATAACTGAATCGGGCCCGAGTAGAAACGAACTCTGGCGAAAGGATGACAAACATTTTCGATAAACATCGTTTTTTAATATCACACAGATAAATGTGTCGTAATTATTTGTCTATTTGTTAAAAAAATAAAACAACAGGTGTTTTAGAAATTAAATAATTTAGGGATCATGCTAAACATCATGCCCTTTGCCACATTCACGTGTTTGTTAAGCTGTCAGTCATTTTGCAGTAGCATGGTTTTTATAAATGTTGAATACGAATAGATAAGTGCAAAGTATTCCTCTCTTTCTTATGGGGGAAAAATAAAACCTATTATGAAAAAAAAAATGTTCGGAGATCGTCTTATAGCCGACGACCGTTGACATATTAGCGTGATCGGTAAGCTGTCCGCCATTTGCGTAAGCTGTCAGCCATTTGAAACAACATAGTTTTTTTTTAATTACGAAAACAGAAAAATGTACAGTAATTTTTGTACAGAGTAAAAACATTATAAATGAATCTAATGAATTGAAACATCATTAAAAGAAAATTCCAAAACAGTTCATTAAGAACGCTCTAAATAACACGAAAACACACGCAAGCCATCTGATAGCTATTCAAAGTATCATTATGACGGCCACAGCCTTGAAGATAAGTACCCGTTTGTTTGAATAGTCCGCTTAATTAACAATTGACAACTATTTTATTCAATTAAACGGGACGGACTGTATATCCATGATGTCGAGATGCGACTTGTGACATCCAGGTTGTAGTATGTACGCAAAATGGCAGCCGCCCCCCCCCCCCCCCCTGATCGATTTAAAGAACCTGGGAAAAACAAATCTGTCAGGGTGCGACACGACCAAAGACAGCGGCCAGGTGAGAGTTATTTTTCAGCGGAGAGAGTTTGGTGGCAAGGACACGTGCATCGGCAAAGTTAAGAGCGGAGAAACGTTTATTTTCGGACCACACCTAAACTCCAAAGTTTTAGTGGGATTTCCAATTTAAATTACAAGAGTACTGCATATAATGGTGACTGACTGAAGATGTAAGAAACCTCCGAGCGCTCCAGTTGGTAGGATCTGGAATGCTTGCCTTTGTCGCTTGCTAGGCGTGAATTTTGATAGAGCCTTTTTAGAATAAGATGCCCTCCGGCCAAGCAGAGAATCAGGTCCAGCCATCAGCGTGTTCCCGGAGATTCTGACGAGTCGTAATTTCACACATCGTAATTTCATCATTACCAAGAGTTTGTATTGTATCCATTGTATATTGTATACATATATATGCATCAATTTTGTTTTCCTTTGCAAGTTTGCACCTGTGGGAGATCAAAGAACAACAAAGACAAGTACGTTTGCTTCTGCAAAATAAATAAGAATGCCAGAAAACAAATAAAAATCAAATTATTATGACAAGACGCTGGGGCCCCCCGCGTTCTGGAGCCGCCCACACCTGTTCCCCCGGCCTTGAGTTATATCACGGGCCTCACTAAGTGTTATTACACGTACACTACACAGTGTTTATCACAAGTACAATTGTACAACTGTATCTTGTGCTTAAGGTTTCCTCAAGTGTACTCATTCCTGTAGGGGACATGTGTTTCCCATGTGGAGAGTCTTTTATTTATTAACTTAACCTGCTTTACTTCCTCAGCAAATAAAAGTGGAACGGAGGTCGTGGTTTTGTGGTCGTGTTTAAATATATAAATATAGTGTGTATAGATTATTATATACATTATCTAATGTGTAGATAATGTCACTTCACTAGAGAATGGTAGTTAAAACATTTTAGGTGAAAATAAAAAAAAAGGTATGGTTCTCAGGCACTTTTTTTTTCATAAATCAATTTTTGGTATGTTTCGATTAAAATGTCAAATGATAAGGGAAAAGCATGAAAATAACAGTTTTATTTTGCTAAATAAGTAAAAGCACTACAAAACAAAGGAAATTGTATGGTTTTATCTTCTTGAAAGAAATGTCGGAGCGGCAGCAGCTCAAAATTGGAAAGTTTTTATTGAAAATAGAAATAAAAATTTTTGATGCGGGGGTTTAAAATTGATGCGGGCGGTGCCTGAGAACCATACCTTTAATTTTTTTGGCCTTAAGGGTTATCTTTTTAAGTATTCAACTTTAGTAAAGGTTTGTACCGTCTGAGTGATGTCTATTTCAGGTTCATTTCGGGGCAGTATTTTGAGTATCAGGGGGACATACCATGTTAAATCTCCCCCACCCCCATATCACACATCTTATTTTGCTAAATTAAAGAATGTCATTTGCCATAAAAAACAGGCTCTAAAATGATGTTATTACTAAAATGTGTCATAATCCTCAATATTCGGCATACAACCGAAGTGTTTATATACGACAGGTGCGGCAGCTTTTCATTCTGATCCGCAACGGGGTGCTGAGGACGGAACATTGTGGCTAAGCTCTTGGCCACGGGTTTTAACACACAAAAAATAGTACATGGTAACAAGTATGAACCCCCCTTTTACCATTTCATCGTCACATACATCAAAGCATTTGACATGTTGACAAGGGCAAATGGACAGTCTGGAGGATGTCTTTCCACGCAGTTTCTTGTTCATTGCAGTCCTTGCATAATACAAGGTAAGATACGACCCTACGAACTTTTCAACAATTAGTACAAAAGTTCTTATATATGCTTGTTTTTTTTTTTTTTGGAATAACGGTTGCATAACTGACGTGATGATTTAATCAATGTTACAATATTTATGAGGTTTGCTATGCCCCGACCTGCTTTCTCGCAGAATCATATAGCATATAAGATAATATATTAACTTATTGGAAACCACAAATATATAGCTCACTAGATGTATTTTAGAATTTAGGTTCACCATAAAGAACTTGCCTTCGGAATGTATTTCATTTTTTATGTGATATGCAGCCCCGTTTTATGACACTGGACTTAATTAATTGTCTCCGCGTATTAACCTGACAGTGCCCATGTAACTCATTTTGACAACAAAAACTACCTTGTTATGTTTTACGAGGGACAATCCTCCGATCTGTTACATATCAGTGACAGGCCCTTGCTGCACTTAGTTTTTGGTTATACGGAAGTTTCTCAATCTTCCTTTGAGCTTATTTATGTAAGGATATTTGACCGGTGTAACAGGCCAGATTATACCCCCTGCCCAGTTTAACCCGGGTATATTTTAGCCTAGGCCAGTATATACCCCGGGATATATTCTGGCCTAGGCTGTTTTATACCCCCTCATGCAGGCCAATTTATATCCCTCACACGAATCACAGAAACTAACTTTTATCAGGCCAGATATGGAGATTCATTTGAGCAACAGCATTTAAACATACCTAATCTTAATTCTTATAAATTATTTGAAATATATTTTTTTTCTATCACCATTATTAAATATCAGATTAACACGATTAAGAGCTTCTACAAACCATGGATCATTCATCCATTTGCATATCCATGATATCAGATAAATCTGTGAATTTAAATGTAAGTTTAATTCAGACACTTTCACGACACACAAAATAACTATGGAGAATAACATATTTTGGTAACTTACATAAGCCATAATTTATTCCATTAAAGTTACATAAGCACTGTGCTTTTTTATACTTATGTATATTATTATACATAGTGTTATCATTTTCAGCTAGAGTTTAAATTTGGATATTTTGTGGTCGGTTTTGAATTAACTTTGAGTCTAATATCAGATGATGATATATTTTCGAAAAATCCAAAAACATAACAGTGTTATGTAGTAACTGTTATGTAGTATAACGCGATTATACACACTTACATACCGATCGCCTTATATTGATATCATTCACTTATACTCGATAATTACATCAAATTAATAAAAAAGATGACAGAAGGTGAGTCATTTCGTAAAAAAACTACAAGTGTTTAAGGTATAAAACACAGCTATTAAAAGCAACAGGGGGTATAATCTAACCTGAGAGGGTATAAAATGGACTAGGCCAGAATACACCCCGGGGTATGATCTGGCCTGGCCCATTTTATACCCCGGGTACAGTTTGGGCTAGGCCAGATTATACCCGGGTATACAATCGAGGGGGGCTATTCTGGCCTGCTACACCGGCTTTTATGCATGGTCATGAGGTGGAGCACAGGACTCAAAGCCGGGAGGTGTTGAGTTCAAATCTCAGCAGAGGAGCGGTAGGGTTTTTCAAGGTCGGTCACCACCCTGGATAAGCGCTCTGCAGGCTTAATGGGAAGGCTGTGCCCCACAGGCACGTTTCACTAACTAACGGATTCGTCTTTTGGGGTTCCTCGGTGTTATGTACCACAAATGGGGTGATAACACACCAATGACCCACAAATGCGATAGACACCGGGTCCGGGTGATATCAGGAAATACATATAAATAACATAAGTGAGTGCTACCGCCCTATCACTTAGTCTTAAACCCAAATGGAACTCTGTAGTTGTACATACATAAGATAAGAAATAGCTGAGTTACATCCATAAAAATAAGTAACACAGGTATTTCACATCTTTCCGAACATTTCGTATTTGTAGTTTTTCTATGCCTGTATCTTATAAAGACGTTGCAATTGTCACAGGGTCCTCATGATAACAAAAAAAGTTTTTTTTTTCACAGGCTATCATTTCAATGTAATAAGACAAAATATGCATTCATTACCTTTAAAGAGAGTATTATAATATGTATCGAGGTAGCTGCCTTAATGACTGAAAAGTAGGAAACAAACGCCTTACCCTTACCCTTGTAAGCTCTATGTATACAGAAAGTTGCTAATTAGATTACAATGATTGTAAATCGTTGACTTTATTTTATAGAAATAAGATTAGTGAAAAAACGTTCTGAGGAGATAACTGACAGGATCAGAATAAGCTAGCATATTGAAATCATGATATTATCACGTGTACCTGTTTTAATAATAACTTCGAATATCTGTAACCTCAGTTATCCGAACATATTTTATATCCCCAAACTATTCGGATAATCCAGGTTCTACTGTACAAATAAAGCCATCCTAGACAAAACGAAATGCAGATTTGGCCATGTATGTGATAACACACGATGTAACAAACCCTTTGACCACCCAGTTTGGGAGAATAATGACAAAGAGAATGTGATGTAAAGGATTTAGCAAATTTACAGTCCTCCCTGGCAATAAAGGTAATCAGCGTGAATGATACAAAACAAAGAGAATTCTTCATAACGCACATAAATTCTGTTGAGAGCAACCTGCAAATACCGACGTACGCCATATTAATTGTTTAATTCCTGTTTGACTTGCCGTGTCAGTCACAGCAGACAATATTATTTTATCGTCTACATTACTGTAGTAAGAAACACTTCCTTTATGAATAGACCCACAACAATCATATTGATAAAATCTGCACCATTGGAACAAGAATGCTACTACAAATGTTACAATGAAACCATTACCGGTAGTTAAGCCACAAAAAAAAATAGGTCTGCATTCAAAGGAATGCAAGCCTCCGCCATGTGGGAGGTCTCTATTGTAGGATACTCTCGAAACTGTGTTTGCATTCATTTAATCGGCCCATATTCCCATGTTCAATCATGAATAAGTGACCGTACATTTGTGAATATATTCCTTGACGACTTTCCCGAATGCCGATCATGTGCCTGATCCACATCGCAATCAGATCGATTCTTCAATGGCCCATTTCCGAAATGCCATGAAAATTTCATGAAATCTGTCCACGATTGCGTGGGTCATGTTGTGAACAAACAAACAAACACACACAAATGTGGATGAACGAATCCCCTCCTCCGAGAGACAATAACTGCTCTACGGAACAGCCGTTTCCCTGTTTTATCCTGGATAATATTTTCAAAACCTAGGCATAAATTATGCTAATTGTACTTTATTAAAATTTTAATTGATTAAAAAGAAATGTCAATACGTGTAATGTTAATGCTCTATTTTCATTCAGAAAGGTATTATTGAAATATATTAAACTTTATTTTTTTCATTTGCACCATTTCCAAAATGTTCGCATAATTTGAATCCTTCTCCATCGGTCAAATTTGCTTCGACCAAAACATAATGAGGATAATGATGATGATAATAATAATAATAATAATAATAATAATAATAATAATAATAATAATAATAATAATAATAATAGTTATAATAATAATATATGGTGTGGCCTTAAAACTTGCAAAGTATCATTAACAAATTTTACTATTACGTCAATAACTGTCGATATGCCAGCTGCTAACAGGAAAAGGCGGTCGATGGCCTCTCCGTATGACAAGGCTGATGTTTCAAAGAGCAACATAAATTGTTATGATTTGTGGTGGCTTTTATCCGTTTTAAGTTTGGTTATGTGATAGCTGTGAACCAGCCATAAGTACGTGCCTCCAATTTCCCAGCGTGATGATTTATTTAAAATGAAGGATTTAAGTCCTACATATTCAACTTAATTTCTTGTGTGCGTTAACGTCAGCAAGTGCTGTGCCATAGATATATCATTTTATTTTAACTTCATTGCCTTGCCTACATGCACTCCGACGCGTAGCCTGACTTTTCAAAATTATTCTTAAATTAAATAATAGATAATTTTTAGGCTTGTTATACAAAAGTGATATCCACAGAATTAGGACACTGACCTTATCCAGGGGTGGATTCAAGACTTGGGGGGGGGGGCTAGTATAGCGAGGCAGGCGCAAAGCGCTGAGGGGGAAAAGGTTCCCCCTTTCGTGTAGAAACTTTAAGGGTACCTTCCATCTGCGTTTCCATGTGAGCGTATAAATGCTTGACAAATCGCTCATATGATTTTGTAACTGTAGTGCTCACATGAATGTGTCCTTCAGCGTATATAAGTATATGTGTGCATATGTGCCAGAAAATCTCCACAGGAGCTAAGGGTCTGCGTGAACTCGGGTATTTCAGGTACAAGTGAAGTCATGATAGTTCGATGAGTCAAAACTTCGAGGAGTTTGTGGCGACTATGGATACCACTAAAAGATCGTTGAAAAAATCGTTGAATTTTCCTTTACTCAACGACCACCACTCCTGTGTGAAGTTGGTTTTAGTTAATTGGGCTGTAATGGTGCGATCATGGTTTCGGCGCTGTTTCTCCGTACGGAGCGTGTTTTATTCTATTTCCTATATTTTAATCAGGTCGATTAATCGGACGGGTGTCCCCTGCCCGTCTCCTCCCTGACATTCGCCCCTGGTAACAGATTTAAGTTGATGCAGACTTAATGCTCGATGGATGTGTCCAGAGGCGGATCCAAAATCGTTCAAAAGGGGGGCTCCTTGGCTCACCACCGGGGCACAGTCGCTGTTTTTTTTTATAATAAGCGTATATATTTTTCTATTTATCGGCTTTTAGGTCGAAAAAGAGCCACCACCCCCACCCCCATAAATCCGACCCCGCCTTGGTTGCTTACATGGGTGATTTGTCTATTAGCAATTTTACTCAAATGTTATTGAAACGAATTTTAATCAAATATTGGGAAAGAGTATAGGGAAAAACGCGAGTAACAATCTAGATACAATTTTGAGGTTATCTGGATCACTATGATATGATTTTGTTCATAAGATTCGTGATCGTTGCCAGTAGAGCTGGTCGGTTCTCTGGGGCGAGACGAGAATCATTTATTGGTGTTAGGGCCGTCCTTGTTCTGACGTGCAGAGCTGACCTGTAGCGCAACGATCGAGTTCGTGAACCGTGACACACATTTCTCTCGACTTACATCCATATAGCATACACCAAAGTTTATTGTGACACAAGCGAATGTTGTTGTACTTTATACATGGATACGTGACTTCGATATTTTAGAAACTTTATAATTATAACTACACAACACTATATATTACAATATACATATTTGTACGTGTAAATATAATATAATTTATTACATCGTATAGTTATATACTAATTATAGTAATATTATAACAATAAACGTATCTTCTGTAGTGTGTAATAGAGCTATGGGAAAAGTTTCAGGGACAATAAAAGTTTTCTTCATAAGATGACAGCTTGTGTATATTATGAGCGTAAAATGTGAAGATTGTAACTCAATGTACTACATTGTATTTTGATTTAAGTTAATTAGGCCATAATTTGCCCCTGGTAACGGATTTGTGTTGATGCAGACTTGACGCTCGAAAGATGTTTCCAGGGGCGGATCCAGAATCGTAAAAAAGGGGGGGCTCATGGACTCACCACCAGGGCACATGTAAACAAGTTTTTGATAACTCTCGCATGCTGAAGAATACGGAATTAGAGGGAATTAATCATCAAGGGATAAACAGGTATTGGAAGACCTGGCAGGAATTTCTCTGACCCAAATGCAGACTAAATATTTTCCCTTGTATATATGGCAATGGCTAAAGCATCAAGGGTTAGGATTTCAAGCATGGGATGTGGCCCAAATGATGTCCTCCCCGTGCCACAGCTGTAACCTAAAATTCTGGATCAATGTTTGAGAATTTCTGGCAAAATCCGACTGTTTTTTTATATTAATCGTATATTATTATATTTCCCGGCTTTTCAGGTCAAAAGGAGACCCCTCACCCCCCCCCCCCCATAAATCACACTACACTATATATTACAATATACATATTTGTACTTATAAATATAATATAATTTACCATATCGTATAGTTATATACTAATTATACTTATATTATAACAATAAACGTATCTTCTGCAGTGTGTAACAGAGCTATGGGAAAAGTTTCAGGGACAATAAAAGTTTTCTTCATAAGATGACAGCTTGTGTATATTATGAGCGTAATTTATTAGCTTGTGTATATTATGTGAAGATTGTAACTCAATGTACTACATTGTTTTCTGATATGATTGAAGGCACGTATGTACTGTCAAACATGATTTATTCTATTGTACATTTTCCCTATGAGGAGACTACCCTTATTGTGTACCTTATTATACACAACAAATGAGAATTGTGTATTTAATTTATACTAATTGTTGAACTATCTCTGTATTTAACACTGGTTGTCACAGGGGGTCGTATGTGAAATAAAACGCATTACATCCATGGACCTAAATAAATATTTCCTAAGGATAAAATACAAAGTATTTCATTTAATTTGCAATTTGGATTAAGCCTCGCATTAAGTTAACAAATTGCATATTGCTTTATCGTTTTATCAGCTAAATATTATAATGGAAAGTTCCCGTATTATTAGCCTAAGGTGTTTTTTGTATTCATTTAAACACAAGTGGTTAATGGTTATAAATGCCAGAGGACAAAATTGAATAAGATGACCCTATCACACCCAGGTTGTGAAAGCGTTCTTGACTGTCACAGAGTAGACCTATAACTAAAGGAGTAAACAACACATTTTACATCATCAAAAATACTATTTTAAAGAT
This sequence comes from Sipunculus nudus, assembly GCA_026874595.1. Lineage (NCBI taxonomy): Eukaryota > Metazoa > Annelida > Sipuncula > Golfingiida > Sipunculidae > Sipunculus > Sipunculus nudus. The sequence continues at coordinate 63,698,095 of CM049316.1, read as the reverse complement.
TTTGTCAAGCTAAATCTCTGATTTGCTTCTTATATTTTCTGCAGATGGGTTCTCACTAAACATGCAGGGACAGCAAATATGGGAACCCCCTTGCTAGCTGATATACTGGGCGGGGAGGGGGGGGGGTGTTTGGGGGGGCACATTTTAATGTCAAAAAGGTTTAACTTCTTGAAGCTTATATATGCAAATCCATTGTCATATTTTGCCCCCGTTTTTTTACGCCGAGTGTACCTAACGCTATGTCTTGGAAATGTCTACGTTCGCACACTGCGCAGGCTCGGACTCACAAGTGTACGACTCTGCTGTATAGGGATTGTTGGAGTCAAATTTGGACACCCACAATGCACCGGGCTTCTGAATACACCAGCGGCGTAGTAAAGAGGAAATGTAGTCCGCCCAAGTGTGTTGTACGCCCTATAAGGACTGCTACAAGGCAAATAACATAAACATTGATGTTTTTGTGGTAAGGACTTCTAGGAATACGTATTATTTTGTAAGCATTTGAAATGTAAAAAGAATGTGTATCCTTGAAATGTAACAAATTTTTATTTTGAAGTTTGACAGTTAAGACAAGTAGTACAGGCCGTCCCACAATGCCCAAACAGAATAGGTTTCTTTTGAGTAGAAACGACATCTTGCGGAAGGGTGTTAATGATTTATTTCCTGATATCGACCTTTTTGCAAATACTTGGGCGAATGAATGAGAATGGAACAATATACTTGCACTGAACACTAGAGGGTTGGGAAAGGGCAATAGGGAGCATACGTTCTGTTCGCATTGTGCTGTTCAATGACAAGTGACTGCACTGCACCCCATATTATTCAAACTCACGATAACGTCATATTATATGAAACCTCATAACATATATTACATTTAATTGCACAGGTACAAATTATGTTGACATGTATAGTTATGCACAAATATATACATTGCATTTTATTGCACAAATACAAAGTGTTCTGACATACAGTGCATTAAAAAATATACCCTAAATGCTGATAGACCTATATAAATAATTTAATTCAAAGCTTTCTTTCTTGAAGGGACACTTATTACCTTGCACTGCCATTGTAATAATGGCTCCTAATTTTTTGCACAACGTATATACTGACTGTATATCCATGGCATAGTCCGGTCAATAGTGCGCGCCAGGAGCGTCACAGATAAAAGCGCTGACTCAGCAATCGACGTTCGTAAGTGATGGCCTATATATCACGACTCCCTCTGTATTTACGACCGTACATGAACTCGGTTAAGAGCCACGCAAATGATTCCTTTATTACCAACAATGGCTGCTTCACATGGAGTTCCAGAGACCCACATTTGCACAGTTTCTTTGTAGGTTTTATGTCGGGGTTATATTGATTTTATTAATGAATTAATGATCTCCTCGATCGAGGAGGTTATATCTATATCCCGGGCTTGACTACTAGCACGATTACGTGCAAACTGCCAAACTGATTTGGAAAGGAGACAGGGAAGGTTTCATTAATTGTTGGTCCTGATCCGGTTTAAAGCCAGCCATTCTTCTACCGTTTCTGAGAAACTTATGTGATTAATGGCTTGAATATTCATGAAATGTACGGAATTCCTGATAGGAAAAGTACTCATGACGCTTCTGTGACAGAGCTTGTTTATCGGCAAAGTTTTAGCAAGCACGGTACATGCGCCAATGTAATAATGTAAGGCGGTTGGCTGCATATGAGCTGAAGCTGAACGGTCACAAGAAGAAAATGTTTTACAGTAACGATCAACCTTACTAACTCTAGAATGACCCTCATTAGAGCGCATATACCTCCGACAAGACAAAAATCATAGGACGCTCCGAGGGATTTTATTCAAAAGTTGAAAAATGAATGAAAAGTTATATTTTAGGCGTTTTGTGGCGGATAAAGGCATGTTTTGGTAAATATAAAGTACTCAAAATAAGGAAACCCAGTTTGATTTCTAAGGAAAGATATGCTAATATGACGGTTGGTGGAAAGATTCGTCCGTGCTGATTATAACGGCATATTTTTGGTAAATATACGTACTCAAAATAAGGAAACACAGTATGATTAAAGAAAAGGTATGCTAATACGACGGTTGGTGGAGGGGTTCGTCAGTACTAATTATGACGCCCTATTTGTATTCAGTCCTGTGGACACCAGCATCTAATGTATTTAAAATCTGGATATGATAGTGATATGAATAAACAAGAGAGCACTTACCTGGACGGAAATTATCATAACGCTGCTATAAAACAGAAATGTTCCTGAGTTCATCCTGATGTCCACCTTGTTGGGAAGAAAAAATGAGCTAAAAGATAGGAATATTTTTTTTACATCGGTACCAATCCCCGGCATCGGCTGCCGCGAGCGCCTACAGACCAGGCATGTACGATCTACAGGTCCGGCGTGCGAGCGTGGCCGTGGATAATAGGCATATCAATTAGCTTTACTCCAGTCTCAATAAATATGCATAGGGTACAGCCGATGTCTGCTGAAAATCCATACAGCAGTACACCTGAACGGGCTGGTTACGCGTTGTACCTGGCACGTACCACTGTATTTATACTCGAGCGTTCCTAGTCAAAGAGTTGTATCTGTCAGAGAGCCCTTTTTCTTGCCGACACCAGGTTTGTGATCGGTACAATTGTATCTTCATTGAAATGTCACTGCGACCGCTCCAGATGGCATGCGTTAGACGTAACACCGGGCTGTTAACAGAAGCTGACATAACGTCTACATGTTACAGCATCATTCTTTCACGCGGCCCTTACAAGTCAGCCCGTGTGATATCCGAGCTATTAGAACGGGCCATGGTATACGATACACCGAGCAGTAATCCTCTAAAACCTGGCGATGAACAATAGAGTCTTTGAGTAAAGTTACAATCTTGATATTACAAAAACACATTGAAAACCAGCCAAATTTAGTCTTATTAGTGACCGTTTATAAAATATTAAGCAATTTTATCACCATGGCGAATAGAGCCGTTGGAAGTTTACAGTAACCAATGCGCGTTTGGTTTATATCAATCACCAATTTTAAAGTAATATCGGACTTTTCTCTCGATTATAATCTCACGGGATTTCAACTCTCGATTATAATCTTACGGGATTTCAAAGATTTGCTTTAATTCATAAATAACTGTTATGACCTTTTCTGGAATATATGGGATTATTTCCCTACTGGATTATATCCAATATGCATGCTTACTGTAAAAACTAAATTAAGAGAGTACCAACAGTACTTTTGTGCGTGATTGTGTAACAGTTACACCCCCTTTACACGAGAAGGCGATCTCGCTGCGATCACCGAATTGGGGCAGATCGCCGTAGAGTGCAGCCAGAGTGGCCTTAAGTTTTTATGAGCTTCGTAGGAGCGAGATAGTGTCGCCTTGGGTCGTCATATGGTCACCATGAACGCCATGAGTGGCGACCAGTTTTTTAAAGCCGGCGGCTCACTTACCGATTTTATCGGCCGATTCATAGGATCGGCCGACTATGACCGACGGGGGTACATTGTCGTGAAGTGTGACTCCCCAAGCGACGCGATTATGTCGGCGTCGGCGTGAAAATCGCCGTCGCCAAGAGTCTGGCACTGTCAAAGAAAATCGGCCGATTTTATCGGGCGATTAGCGAAATCGTGTAGTGAGCCAATGTTTGCGACAAAGTCGGCCGATTTTGTTTATTTGTGTATGGTTAGAATTCACGTTCTGGAAGTTGTCACTATAAATCATTATTAATGTATATTGTATAATGACATATTTCTGTATTTTAAAAAGAATTAAAGACCGATTTTGGTAGAGATTAAAATTTGATGTATTCCTAAAAGACGACGTGCAATTTATTCATCATTGTAAATGAATATCCATTCATATAATTGCAATGTGCCAACATTTCTGTAAACATAAGACTGAACGTTAGAGGAAATGAGAGAAGACATGAAAGAATAGCTGAAAACTTTTGACTGATGCAATATCCAGTCCAGCGCATGCAGCAATACCTGATGTTTACAGGTAACCCCATAGGCAAAAGCGTTCACGTGAACGGGTCTCTGATACACTTTTTTTCACGGATTAAGCAGCATTTTTTGGCGATGCTGTACTTTAATTAGTTTTAATATATTTAATCTGACAGATAACAGAGAGTCGCCAGATATATAACTGATCATCACTTGTCTACAGGAATTAATAATAAAAATTAAAACCTGATCACACAAAATATCTGCTGCTGTCAGCGTTTGTTTTGTGTAGCAGTCAAATAAAAAAATATGATAAAGTGTTGACTGGTTAACACACAGGATAAAAAAATACATTCAGCATCATGGAATTTCTAGAACAGGAAATCCTAGAAATCACACAAACATGCAAGAAGAATATCATTTTCTAAGTTAGAGTTCGTTTCTGGTGAAATAGCCCTTCTGAATGTAGTATCCTGATGCTGGATGTTTTGTTTTACAAATCCTACAGATCACCCGCCGCAATCGTTTTAAGGGTTTAAGACCAATTCTTTCGGATATTTTCCGGGGACCTTTCTTTAGGTTTTATTATTAGTACTCCTGGGTTGGATCCCTCTTTTCCTAAATCCTGGACCCGCCCCTTAGATATGCGGAGAAAACCTTTAAATTGATGATGGACGGTTAAACCTTCTGTCTCAGTTCGCATACAAGTGTATTGTTTAAATGGCCCTAGTTCCTCTAATCTCTCAAGCTAAGGTTAAACCCACCAGAAGCGGATCCGGGTTGTTTCATCCGAAACAACCTTTTTAAAGGCGTTTAGACAAAATTTGGCGGCCTGGACCCCCCCCCCTTTTCCGGACGGATGTGACGACCTTTTTTTTTTTAGGATTTTCATTAGTCCTCCTGGGTTGGACCCCCCCCCTCTTTTCCTAAATCCTGGATCCGCCCCTGACCCACTAGTCACTCTTCCGACACATCATATTTCTTTGGATAAACCACAAAGCGAACAAATATTTCCTTTTGGTTTTTCTCCTAGAAAGCTCAGTATATCAGATCGCCATGATGAGACTTATTCGGCGATAATCGAGAGATGGGAACACGCGCGTCGGTAAATGTGACACTGAAAATCGGCCGACTAAGCCGAGCCGATTTTCAGCCGATTTTGAGAAAATCTGCCCAAAATATCGCCCGACAATGTCGCTTGATAAAATCGGGTAGTGAGCACCCGGCTTAACATGGACAAAATTTCCGCCGCGGGGTCGCCGCGGATTAAAAGCGCAGTCAGATCGGAATTCGATCGCCATCGGTGTCCAAGCAGCGCAGTACCAGCTTCCTGACAGCGTAGGTCGATCGCCAGGAAACATGGTACGCTTTGCTGCCCCAGCACACTTACCCCGCCGATACTGAGACCTCGGTGACCCTAGTGAGCTCTTCACACTCTTCGCATGGTGCTGCCGCTGCGCGTATGACGTCAGAGCTGCGCTCTCTCTGCGCCCAGTTCGATTCGACGTGTGCTGGAATTTGCGCTCTGACGAAGCTCGCGGCGCCAGCACAGGTCGTGTCAGCGGGGCGAGAGCGGCATAACAGTCATACTTGGGGGGGGTTTCCGATGTTGAGGGCGACCAACGGCGATCTACTAGGTCGCCGTGGTCGCCGTAAGGTCTTCATCTAGTGTGTTGGGGCCCTCAGGGGGCAGTTAGTTTGTGGGTTCGCGTCCAATTCCCGCCGTCCTCCGCGCTTAAAGCCAAGGAGAGAATGGCCCGGGTACTAGTCACTGGCGGCGGTTGAATGAAGAATGAACAGGGAAGCAGTCAGAGACCGCATATACCTCCGCCAACGTTCAGGATTACCAGATCAGGTGTATATTACCTGTATCCGGGTCAAACTTTGGTTTGTGCCACTTACGCGTAGAAAATATGTGAAGCAAAGAGGAATGTTTAATGCTTAATTAACAAGAAAGGGGAATCATAGGTCATCCCCAACAGTTAAAAATGAGGCCCAATTAGGTCACACATGGAAATAACGGGGTTCAAACGGTCGGAAACTCACACTTAACGTACTCTATTATTAGTGAATGACGTCGTCCTCAGTGGGGACACCTCGCAATGGTAAAGACCCATGCTAACCTAGAAATCTGCAGTCTAAGGAATGCAAGCCTCCACCATGTGGGGGTCCCGATCGTCGGATGCTCCTAAACCCGTGTTTGCAGTTGGTTAATCCGTGCATAAGTGACTTAACATTTGCGAATATTCCTTGATGACGTTCCTTTATCCGGATTACTTATGTGCCATATCCACACTAAAATCCAATCGATTCTTCATTGGCCATCCCCGAAATGCCCTGCAAATTTCATAAGTCTGCGTTCATGATTGCGTGAGTAATGTTGTGAACAAACACATGTACACACAAACACATATACACACACAAAAACATACACGAACTTGGATGAACGCATATACTCCTGTAGAGGAAATAATGGTAAACATAGAGTATATCACGATGGCCCAGATTCCCTCCAAAATTAATGGATTTTTTTCTTATTTATTACCCCAACCTTCATTAAAGCAACCATCCGATAGGGACCAAACATATTATCTCTCCGCGGAGGTTACGCCAACTATCCTTTTGCAATGAGGTCGCTGTACAGAGCAAGTTATCTTGATGTGAGAGTTTGGAATTTATACAAGCGAATGCATGTGAATGTACGAATCAAAGCGTAATTCAAATCTCTATATTAACCGCTGTCATATCCTTGGTCTCGCGCCGCTCGGCTGTCAGTCACATAACCCGGTGAAAGACATGCATGTAATGGATTGAGAAATTAACGAAGGTACGGCTATTTTAAGCGACAACGTACTTGCAGGAAGTGAGGCGTTGTCAAAAAAAGTTTCGCCATGGAGCCCTATTCTCTGGCATTTCGGTAGACTTTCTTTTGTTTAAGGGGCAACATTAACTCCTGCTATTATCGGCTCGGATTCTGCGATTGATTAGATTATAGACTGTCGATATTTGTATGGCAACGGTGAATAATGACAATAAAAGATAAAAAAAGGTTTACCACATCGCCTTAACCATTGCATAGGCTTATTGCTGGTTGCCCTATACATAAATATGACTTAACACACGGATTTGATATTTAATCACGGTTTCTTTGCGAAGTTAAAGTAATCATTACGTTATTGTGTAATAATGCCAAGGGTACAATTTATAACTAGTAGGGGCCGAGACAGTCGAATGGTAAAATGGTCGGCTCGCTCCGTTGCCGACCCGGGTTTTCTGTTTTCTCCACCTCCAGACACTACCGAACGTGAGTCATGAAATAACACATCCAAGTCCAAATGGATCTTAACCACATTTGTTCACACTATATCTTGCTTACAGTCTCATCGAATTACTTATGAAAGATGGCCATGTCATCGACGGAAATTATTGCAGACGATGACCGGACAACAGCGTCAGGCACCACGCACATCAATTTGACCTTATAAAATATATTCACTTTCAGCATTAATTTGTCAATATTAGCTCCAGCCGCTCAGTCAATTCTTTAAAAAAATAGCGAAATTCCGATAAGATTATTATTAGTTTTATTATGATGTGATTTTACCTGTTTATCAAAACAATAATCATTATGTAATGTTCAGATTGTCCAAAGGAGCCCCAAAGACGAAACGGTCAAAATATTTATAAATTCGTGCGCAAGTATTACTGAACTACGAATTTCTAATCCGAGCGTACGAATAACTAATTCATCGCACAAGTTAATAAAAAATTCCAATTAATAAATATTTCGTTCGCACGTTTTAATTGATAAGAACTTTTTTATTTTTATTCTTGTGCATGAACTAATAAATTTTAATCTTATTGTTTGCCGAACCCCGTATGTTGTCCATTGACAATATGAAAATTATATCTAAACTTTATAATAAAACAATTAAAACAAGCGCAACCCCAGCACTTATTTCTGAGAAAGTGCCTGAGAAACCCAACCTTTTTGGCCTTAGTGGCAGATAACATTACGGACGGCCAGGCAGGTCTTGATGGATCCGTTTTATGCCCCGCGATATATCTAAAATATGGCCAAACAATGTGAGGAATGAATGCGGATAATTTGTTCGGCATGTGTGGCAGCCCTGTGTGCGAGTTCTGGTCCAGACGAGGAAAGGGGAAGAACGCGTTTGTTTACGTCCTGGCGGGCAATCTGAGCCCGTGGTCACTCGTAAATTGTCTGTATAACCACGAGCGAGCTATAAAAGGCCATCTACCTTGTTGACATGGCAACCTTTTCATGACAAGTATATGTGAGCTAACCGCCGCTGTGACAAAATTGAAGACAACCTCTGTTTTCAATATACTGAATGTTTTGACCTCATCTTTCAAGGTTAACTTGTCATAATTTGATTTGCGGTTTCGCTGATAAAAATCAGCCTCTCTCGCGGGTTGTCTGTTAATGATGATTGTTTGATTTTTCCAGTAAATTATTTCCGCAGAAAAAAATTAAGGTAATTTGATGCATGTTTTAGCTTCAGTGCGACAGGGTTGATTCGTGATTATGACGGAAGTGGAGGGGTGTTACGTGCATGACCTCTGGTTTTTAGGCCTGGAATTCGAAGATTATGGAAGGAAGGAGGTCCGTGTCCGAAGTCGGTCCATGAATATGTGTTTATGTAAAATCATATCAAACTAAGGCAAAATTATTATAAAAAATTTCCCGATTAAGTTAAAAAAAGATCTCATTTCAGATCTGCCAATGAGTAATTTTTTGTGTGAGGACTTTTTATAATCCATATAAATTCTATTTGCAAGATATTGAAGGTATTATACGTTCTTGTCGCCGATGGTTTGTTGATTTCAATTTTGTTTGGAGTAACCTTAGCTCAAAAAGCCAACTCATGAGCGTTTTATAATGGGTGTTTTGCGAATAACCTACAACCAAACATACACACACAGATTTATATGTACACCGAAGCAAAAATGAATAGTCTGGCGCATTATAAGCACCACACATACCACAGAAGATCGCCAGATTCAGACCTGTACATATATGAATCATACCACGCAGCACCATGTGAAAAACGTATTGAAAAGGAATGTTCATGACCGGCATGACACTTTCAGCTGCCGCCAGGTGGCGGGTTATCACGGTCTAGGTTTACACACGTGTATAAAACTGGTATAAATCATAAAATACTACTCTACCCGCAAATTATACTCCAGAGGCGCGGGATGAAAGCGCAAACACGAATCGACGCACGAGAGCTAATCTGGCTAATTTCTAATATTAAGTAGACTTTTCAGCTGCTGAGCGTTAATTGCGTCTGTTCATTCTTGGGAAAATAAAATGTGTCGGATTAAATGTCACTGGGTATTGTACCGAGAATTTGTGTTTGATATGATGTTAACTAACGTTACGCAGTATATAAGGGATAGGCCGGTTCAGCCAAAAAGTCAGCACTATCAGCCAAACTAGCCGGTATAAGCCATGCTCGCCCCATCCCCCCCCCCCAACCCACCCACCCAAGGTTGAAGAAAATTTGAGGGGGGGGGGGGGTGTGTGAATCTCGGGCCTAAGCCTACATATATCACTAAAACGGCATTTCCCCTTTTATTATGTATAAATTGTAAGTGCAAAATTACATGGTACTATCTTTTAGTGGTGTAACCTTAATTATGTTCGGACAAGCGTTTAGAAGTTGTGCGTACATTGTGTGCAACACTTTCTCCTAATGTGAACTATACCTGGAGGAAAATACTATTTTTAGCTCAGCTGACGGTAAGTCATCTGAGCTATAGCGATCACTATTTTTCCGTCGTCCGTCTGTCTGTCTGTCCGTCTGTCTGTCCGTTAACCAGGCACAAATCGTAACCACTGGACCTAGAATCTTGTAACTTGAGATTCTGAGAGGTCCATAAAAAATCTCATTGGAAACCAGAAATTAGGTCTCTGTTACCCAAATTCCTTGAGCTATGGGGCCCAAAAGTACCCCCAGAATAGTCTAAAATTTCATACAAAAACTTCAATATCTCATTAACTACATTCCTGATGGTCATGATTTTTGGCATACATATTGATCATGAGATGTTCCATCAGTTCCTGCAGTTCCTACTTTCCGATTTTTTACGAATAGTTTTCTCTATTTTTGAGACCTTTAAAAATAATAACATCTGTTAACAGGGCACAAATCGTATAGACTGGACCTAGAATCTTCATTCTTGACACAGTGAGAGACCTATGAAAAGTCTCCATGGAAACCTGAAATTAGGCGTTTGTTACCCATATCTTTTGAGCTATGGGGCCCCAAAATACCCAAAAAAATAGACAAAAATTTCATACAAAATCTTCAATATCTCCTTAACTACATCACTGATGGTCATGATTTTTGGAATACATATTGATCATTGAGTGTTCCATCAGTTTCTGCAGACTGGTGGCGCCACCTGTATTTTTCAATTCTTTACGAATTGTTTTCTCTGTTTTTAATGTCTTTAAAAATGTGAAAATCTGTTAACAGGGCACAAATCGTTAAGACCGGACCTAGAATCTTCATTCTTGACATTCTGAGAGGCCTATAAAAAGTCTCCATGGAAACCTGAAATTAGGTCTCTGTTACCCATATCCTTTGAGCTATGGCACTCCAAAGTACAGCTCAGAATAATGGAAAATTTGATACAAAACTGAAGTATCTGAACAACTAATGCAGATATCCCCATAATTGTTTGCATGGATATTGATCATGGAGTGTTTCATCAGTTTCTGCAGACTGGTGGCACCACCTGTATTTGTTAAGCTTTTTCTACGAATAGTTTTCTCTATTTTTGAGTCCTTTAAAGTTATGAACATTTGTTAACAGGGCCCAAATCATAACAACTTGACCTAGAATCTTCATTCTTGACACACAGGGAGACCCATGAAAAGCCTCCATGAAAACCTGAAATCAGGTCTCTGTTACCCATATCCTTTAAGCTGTATGGCTCCAAAATACCCCCCCCCCCCCCATAATAATGAAACATTTGATACAAAAACTGCAGTATCTCAATAACTACAACACTGATGGTCATGATTTTTGGCATACATATTGATCATGAGGTGTTCCATCAGTTTCTGCAGACTGGGTGTGCCACCTCTATTTTTTTCAAATTTTTACGAATTCTTTTCTCTATTTTTGAGACCTTTAAAGAATAGGTTATCTGTCAACAGGGTACAAATCGTAACAACTGGACCTAGAATCTTCATTCTTGTCATGCAAGGAGGCCCATGAAAAGTGTCTGTGGAAACCTGAAATTAGGTCTCTGTTTCCCACATCCTTCAAGCTATAGGACTCCGAAGTATCCCTCAGAATAATGGACAATTTGATACAAAAGCTGAAGTATCTAAACAACTAATGCAGAGATCACCATGATTCTTTGCATGCATATTGACCATAAGTCTTTTTATTAGTTTCTGCAGACTGGTGGAGCCACCTGTATTTTTTACGCATTTTTTCTCTATTTTTGAGATATATAAATACAGACACAATCTTGGCCTGTTGGTTAATCTGTTTGATGCTTCAGTTGAATGGGTATATACTACCATTCAGATGATAAAATTTCCTTTTGCGAATCTCTTCCCATTCAGCTGAGCGTCATGACCCATGGGTCACTTGTTTATATCGTACGTTGGAGATTATGCCAGTAGAGGGTTTGCAGACACACACACGCGCACATTCACACGCACATAAAGGTGTGACATGCACCATACATAAAGCGCGCATGTCTATGCTTAGTAACCATTAAAAAAACTTGATGGGCCGCCCAAAATCGTTTTTTTTCTATAATGAACAAATACGGCATTCGGCCTCGGTACTATCTATAGGCCCATGAAGTATCCCTTTCATGCAGACAGAAGTATGTCTGATAAAAATTGATAAAAATAACCCTGATATTTTTAAAAACTGCCGGGCTCCTTGATGAGGTATGAAGACAATTAGATACATGACTGGTTATAAGCAATCCTGTACAAAAGCAACATTGTCAAAGATCAAAGGAAAAGACCCTGAGCTGTCTGTATAGCTTGCATCACCCAACAGACAGCTAGTGAAACGACCCCTGAAAGACAAGGCTGCACAGAGGGGGTCAAATCGCCGACGCATGAGGTCAAAACACGGACGAAAAGAAAATCGCAACAAACGACTTCAAAGACTTTCACACCCGCCTGCGCGTGAGACACCCCGGCTTGTCCAAAGAAAGGGCCCGCCCAGCTATCAGACAAGTAAATATCCCGTGATCGCGGAGGTGAACCAATGAAGATATAGGCCTACTTTAGTCCAGCCGGAAGAAGTTGGATATCCCAGATATGATTACCAGGTGTTGGGTGGAATAAAGGAAAAACACGTCGGATGCTTGTTCACAAACATCTCTATTCAAAAACATATGCTCTATTACTGTCAAATTGGATTACATCATTTTGGTCCTTCGGTCCGATTTTGTTATCGAATGCTGTACCTTGAAAAGGGAGTAATCAATAATAGCTAGGCCTATTATTTGAGAGGCTGATTATGTCATCATCGCATCATCTGCGTTTTTATGAGTTTTCAGATATTCAGTGTGTTTTGCACGTTAAGAGTTCTGTGCATGTGTTATATTTAGTGAGGAGACTGAGCAATTTGCATTTTTAGAAAGGTTGGTGTTGATTTAAGTAAGGAGATTCAGTGGTTTACACATTTAGAATGGTTGGTGTTGATTTTTGTGAGGAGATTGAGTAGTTTGAACATGTAGAATGGTTGGATTTTATTTTAATGAGGAGATTGAGAAGTTTGTACATTAAGAATGGTTGGATTTTATTTTTATAATGAGATTGAGCAGTTTGTACATTTAGAATGGCTGGTGTTGATTTTAGTGAGGAGATTGAGTAGTTTGTACATTTAGGATGGTCGATGTTGATTTTAGTGAGGAGATTGTGCATTTTGTACATTCAAAACGGTCGATGTTGATTTTTAATGAGGAGTCTTGGATGTTGCAAAATTTTATTTTATTTTGAAAAACAAAATAATTGTTGTATTTAATTATATCATCTTAAAAATAAGCGAAAACATTGCATTTTGTAGCTTTATTAGATTAGGATTTACTCAAGATATCTACATATTTTTTCAATATGAAGTGTTGAACGCGAATTTCATCTTCTTTGAAAAATATGCATACTTTTTTTCTAAACAAAGAATCACAGCATTCTGCATCTGGATTTAATCCAGCGACTAAATCTGCAAGCCCTCGCATAGGGAAGCATTGCCATTGAATGAAAAGAAACGGTCTGTGCACATTAATAAAAAGCCAGCCTTGATCAATACAACCGTTTTTGTTATTCATGTACATCTGCCTTCACAGGTCTATATTTAGAGCCAACTTGCCCTTGATCTGCCTTTCCGTAATAAGGACGTTCAACTTGTGACCAGGTCATCTGCTGATTAATGGGATAGACATGGCATTAATAATGTAGTGTATTAACACCGTGTTATGATTTGGATAATCGTTTGTACCTTGCCCCTGTGTTGGTAAGTGGGACTATAACAAAAAGAGACAGAATATAAACGGAGCGCTCAGGGCGTGAAAGATGGTGAAAGTACCTAAAATGTCTTAGTTTTCGGCTCATTCCGAATGCAGTAGATTCAAAGGTTTGTGTCTCTTGTTTGAATAACTGATTATTGAATTACTGGTTCAAGTATTTTACAAGGTGTAATTTCTTTTTTGATTTTATGTAAATATTGTATATATATATACGTATACATACATACAGTAAAACCTCCAAATTACGGCCACCAACGAAACCTTGATAAAGTATTAAGTAGTTGCATTTTCGGGGTGGGCGTCTGTACGAGGTCTGATGAAAGGAGCTAAAATGAATTGGGACCATGAAAAAATGGTCGTTATTACCAGCCCAGGAGGACTAATGAAAAACTAAAAATAAGGTCCCCAGGTCCGGAAACGGGGGAATCCAAGCCGCAAAATATTATGTGAAACCCTTAAAAAAGTTGCTTGGGGGGGGGAGGGCGGGACCCCCGGGACCCCACCTGGATCCGCTTCTGCATCATATAAAACACATGTATCCTCATGTTTGTTTATTATATCACCTTTCGTGTTCGTATTGAAAAGGAAATATGCATTTTTATATCGTTAACCCTTAAGTCCATATATAACACTTTGATAAACCACCACTCTTATCTGTCGTCTGCTGAGTTTAATTTCAGGCGGCAAATGAGGTGGGTACAACCAATACTAAAAGAGGTCAACAGGCAGCATGCATGACATGGATCAAATATGTCGTCTGCTCCGCTGACAACCCTTTCGCCGGAGATCGTTTCTACTCGAAACGAATCTCTTCCAAATGGGCACTGTCTAACGGCCGGGACTACTCGTCTCAACTGTCAAACTTTATAATTAAAATTTATTACATTTCAAGGAAACATCTTTTATTTATATTTCATATGAGTATGCTTACAAAATATTACTTATTCTGTAAAGTTCTTTCCACAAAAACACTCATCTTTATATAATTTGTCTTGAAACAATTCATATCCAACATATTTAACGGACTACATTGCCCTCTTCAATATATTTTTACCTACGCCGCTGGTGTATGTAGAAGCCGCTGTGCATTGTGGGGGTCAGATTGTGACGCCAATAAAACCTAAACAGCAGAGTAGTACTCAGTTGGGTCAGAGTCGGCGCAGTGTGCGTAGTAACTCCAATACAGACGTGAATGAGATTCCGCTTAAAAATACACTTATACGTAAATTATAATCTGCGAATCTGGTGAAAAGAAATCGCGGCATAAATACAATGCATTTGAAAATAACCTGATCAGGTCCGCTTAATTCCTGATAAGTTTTTGTCTTAATTAATTAATTAAGAGGATAATTTCAAGATTAAGCTTAACTTCTCTAGATTCTTTTAGGGGTACTTCCGTCACAATGTCGTCTGGGGTTAGCGTTGCCTGGGAACAGCTCCGAGGATGGTTTGGCTACAGTGATCTGCTAATGAACATATGTGGTAAGTCCAGCCTGTTGTGAAGATAGTGTTTGTCTTTCAGTCAGTTCAACAAACATTTTCTTTTAAAATATCTTTTAAATCTTCAGGGTGGGAGGATGACTCGCAGGCTTGGGAGGGTATAATCAAAATGGGGCTAGCCCTGCCTGGGCTTTAGTGTATTTATGTTTACTACTAAAATGCTTAAAATAAAACGTTGTTCAATGTACCGATAGACGTAACTCAGTACCAACTCTTATCACAAAATAAGAGGGTCAGAGAGTGGTAATTAGTTATAGAAGTAACCGAGAGGTGGCAGTACGTGCGATACAGTGGGAGAACGTCTGGTTTTTTCTGTCAGAGGCAACAATTAAGAGCCATTTCATTGACTGGGCCAGTCTAAGAGGGGGCAACCCTTTTATAATTATATAATAAAATATACACACATTTACTGTTTGACAAATTTCAAGTATATATACTATAAGGTTTTTTTAGAAAATAAGCTATTATTATTCAAGTATAGGTTAATTCTAAACAACCTTTAGATATATAATATTTCAAAATAAACGCAGAAATGGTACTAAAGTCTGTAATTCATTTCCTGTATATAAAAATAATTCTCTGAATAGCAGTGAGAGGATATTTACCCCCGTTCACCCTGTATTAACGTCCCTAGGAATTCAACCACACTGTATAAACGTTATATTGATCAGAGACGAGAATTTGGACAAAGCTTGTTGTAGCGAAATAAATCACTTGACAGAAGCTATGCTCCAACAATATCTTGCCAATTTAAGACCCAAAAAAGGTTAGGTTCTCATACACTTTTTTCAGAAATCAGTGTACGAGGGCGATTTTTTTTTTTTTTTTACCTTTTTTGTATGTTTCGATAAAAATGTCATATGATTAGGGAAAAGCATGATAATAACAGAATTGTTTTGCTAATGAGGTAAAAGCACTACATAACAATGGAAATCTTATCAAAGTTGTATAATGTATACTCTTGAAAGAAATGTCCAAGCGGCTGAAGCTCAAAATTGGAAAGTTTCTATAGAAAACAGAAATAACAAATTTTGATGCAGGGGGTTAAAATTGACGCGCGGTGCCTGAAAAGTTTGCCTATACCTTTTATTATTATTATTATTATTATAATTATTATTATTATTATTATTATTATTATTATTATTATTATTTTGGTCTAATGACATTCTGATAACAAGATCTCTTGTAAAATCTCATCAAACAGGCAATAGAATTATTCTTGTAGGAGTGGAAAAAAAATAATCAGAACAAATAAAGAACTAGACGTCTGCATACCAATGGATACATGCCTCCGAAATGTTTGCATCCACTCACCTCGGCTCACACGTTTCAAAAACGCTCTGCAAACACACTGGACACCGTCACTCCGAGGTGCTGGGTGTTCGACCGTGACCTGAACAGGTGACCAGGCCACAATGCGCGGCGCCTGAGGCTAGACCGTTGAGCCATTCATTTATGTTTTGGTCCATATTCCCATGTTCATTCGGGCAAAAGTGACTGCACTTTTGTGAATATTCCTTGATGACGCTCCAGAATCAACAGAAGCTGTTGGATCAACATTAAATCTAATCGTTCCTTCCTTAACACATTCCGGGAATGCCCTGAACATTGCATGAGATTCTGTTCCTGATTGCATGAGTAATGTTGTGAACAATCACACACACAAACACACAATTGAACGGGAATTACCGCATATCCCCCTGGCGGAGGCAGCAACTGAAATACTATATTAATTTGCTATGCTAAATCTTTGTATATCTTGTATCTCACACAGATTTTCTTTCCACATCGTACCCAAGAAGACTACCCACTTACTGTACATTGTTTGTATATGTTAGCTGATAAAATAATACTTTGTTATTATTCAGGAAGCACACTTTGCGCCTTTGTTCCCTTCTGGCTGTGGAACGTGCTGTTTGTCAGTGCTGATCTCTACGACAGGCCGAAATGGATGCAAAAATACAAAATACAGAAGGATCGGGTAGGCTTTTATTCTTTAATACAGAGAGAGAGAGAGAGAGAGAGAGAGAGAGAGAGAGAGAGAGAGAGAGAGGAGTGAGGGAGAGAGAGAGAGCAGTAATGAAGGACACGAGTCCGGATTTGGAGAGCACTTTTATAGAGACTCGGACTTGAACTCGGAGGAAGGGACTCGAGAAAGTCCAACTCGAGTCCAGCAGAAGGAAAGGGCTGTCACGTACCATAAAGACATTCATGTGGAAACTACTAAAAGAATATTACAAAATAAACTGTTTTTAGCCAGCTTTAGGTCTGCATCGAATGCTAAATGTTATTTAAACTTTAAGTAAAAGGCCTGTGTAAACTTACATAAAAGTACACATGTATATATACAATCTCAATGTTCCATTTTAAAATTCTTTTTATAAATCTTTTTCCTTGGACTCGGGATCCAACTGACTCGGACTCGAAGGAAGTAGGCTTAGACACGATCTTCAAGGACTCGGATTTGGAGCTGGACTCGCGAAAACTGCATGGACTCTGACTTGCACTCGGACTCGGATGGTGTGGAACGAATGAATCACCGACGGTAATCATTACAGGTAACTCCAGAGCGAGTGAAGGAGGCCGCTGTCGTGGCCCTGAAGAATCTGATCTTCCTCGGCGTTCCCTGCAGTCTTCTCTATTGCTGGTTTCAGTACCAGGTCGGCTTCTCAGCTGCTACTGAAGACATCCCGGGTCCTCTTGGTTTTCTCCGCTGCTTCCTGATTCACGCGGCAGTCGGAGAGGCTGCGTTTTATTATTCACACAGGTAAGTTATATACCGGTATGAAATACATTTCGTGAAAACCATTGTTCTACAATGAATATAAACAGTGTGTGGCAAATACCGGTGAACCATACGTTAATCCTGCATGCAGACTGTTGTCGCTAGGACAGCTTTGCCTAACAACATGACTGAATGAACATTAAACTTTAAGTAAAGGTTGTCTTGATAATTTACTGAGATTTTGATAACACCAATTCTGAAAGATTTTTTGCAGTTATTCCATGTCAAGGTTCCTACACTTCCAGAAGATCAAATTTTTACCTAAGTAAAAAGTCGTTATGTCCAAAAGGCTTCGGAATTAACTATTTTTGATGCAATTCATTAAAGCATTACCGATTCACCAACAGAAAGAGCGCATGGAAGAGAGACTTTTTAGACATAATTTAAATAAAATGCTATGACTGCTCATGAATTTTTAAAAAGTCCCCAAAATCATAAAAAAAAATTTAAGTACTGAATTCAAAAATTTTAAAATGAATTTGAAAAAAAAACATGGCCTAGTAGGGCGTTGGAACATAGCGGGTGAAATTCCATGTGTGATTTAACTGATCAGAATATAAAAATCAGTAATGTTATTTGCGGAATTTGGTAAATGTATGCGTTCGCTCGCATTCTTCTTCTTCTTCTTCTTCTTCTTCTTCTTATTATTATTATTATTATTGTTATTATTATTATTATTATTATTATTATTATTATTATTCTGTATCTTCCCAGGCTACTCTACTACGGACCACTCTACAAACATATCCACAAGATACACCATGAGTTCACGGCTCCAATTGGACTCTCGGCCGTGTACGCACATCCTGTAGAATTCATCTTCTCTAACATCGTACCGGTCGTCCTGGGACCCATTGTCGCCCGGAGTCACGTGATAGTCACGTGGGCATGGCTTGTGTTCGCGCTGTCACAAACAATTGTTAATCATTCCGGCTACCATCTTCCTTTCCTTGGCTCTCCTGAGTTCCATGACTACCATCACCTCAAGTATGTGATTATACAACATTACATGGAATCTGCTGCAATAACAATACTTAATATTAATAACGTTGTACCCAATAACACGCGACCTGTAACATCCGAGTTTAAGTAACTACGCAAAATGGCAGCCCCATGAGCGGTTAAGAGAAAATAAGCCTATCAGGGTTCGGTAATGGCGCGGCGATGTGACACGAAAGTTCTCCAAGCAATGTTCAGAGGGGGAAAATCACTATTTTTGGACCACGCCCAATTCCTCAAAATACAGGAGGATTACAACTTGAACCTCACAATGGTCACCATCCTGACTCTTTATAGAGCCTCTTGACTTGAATTCAAAATATATATTAGGTAACTATGTTGCAATGGATCCCTGATGTATATAGATTAATATATGATCAGAGAGTACCGGCTTCTGTGGTTCAGGGCCAGCGCACACGACTCAAGGCCGGGAGATTGTGATTTCAAATCTCAGCCGAGGAGATAATATTTTTCACGGTCGGCCAATACCTATAGGGTGAGCGCTCTGCAGGCTTAATAGAAAGGCCGTATTTCACTCATACACGAGCACACCTTAATTTCGGGGGTTCCTCGATGGTATGACCCAGCAATGGATTCGATTACACACCCAGGAACCACAGTAGTCACAGGGCCCGGTAAACTAGGATAAAAAAAATGGGAGGAAGCATGTGATACTGATATGTCACGTAGTCCGTAACTGGAATGGAATTTTGCAGGTGTACATATATGCCTAGTTAAACAAGCATTAGAAAATGGAGGCGGTTACCTCCAACAACAAAAAATCTCATATATATATACAATATTACTAATTTGGGGCGGACAAGAGTGAGGGGGCTCATATAGAGAAACCACAAACCGGCGGAGGAGAGGCGTGCTGAGCAAGGAGGATATACCCGGTCCACGGTGTAGAAACTTTTTTTATTTAAGCGAAAATGGTGCATTCGATTAGCGATAGTTTTAACAAATATTACGAAGCAGATTTGGTAGAGGAGGTTAGAATTTTAGGTCGAAAAGGACGGCGCGCATCTCACGCGCCCTATTCATTTTTCCACTCCTGCAAAATATAAACTTAGCTTCTTTGTTCCTCGCAAGATAGACCGGTTTTACTGTCCTTTAATTACATGATAATATTCGATGAGTAAACTTGTTTCTTCTCGTAATAGTAACGTTTAGGTTTCATTTCTTCCCATGCAAACTTAATGCTGATGTTGATACACTTGCAATCATACAAACCCAGTACTTCTGGCCCTTTTGAAATTGATCGAATAATTTCACAGTTACAACCCATAGGACAGGGATTTGTAAATAAATAATGCATGGTTCCTCGCATCTTGATTGCTTATACAAATGAATGAATTGCATTGAAAAAGTGTAAATATTTCAGTTATACCGGAATAGATTGGTATAGTCAGTTTCGATCAAGGAGCTGGTGCATAGCGTCATTACCTTTTATATGTTCCTTTTTTGTTTAAAGCGCTGCCTGGTGAAACCTCAGCAAGAAATAATTTTGATGTCATTTTCTTTCAAGCTGAGGATTTCGAAAAAAAAGAAACCTTGTCAACAGCATGGAAAATTATATATTACATTTTTTTTGAGTTCATACAAACAAAACGTTTATCTTTTTCATAATACATGGCATGCCGTTGAAATTTTATTTCAGATTTAATCAGAACTTTGGATCAACTGGTGTGTTAGACAGACTACACGGCACCAGCGCTCAGTTCCGAAAGTCCGCCCAGTTCAACCGACATCGTCTGCAACTCGGGTTAACGCCTATGAATGAGCGCTATCCGGATACAATCAAGAAAATGTGAAGAATGCATAATATGTAAAAACCTATTGAATAAAAGCCTATGTGCCACCAGGCACAAAAAAAAACACAATTGTTCAAACTTCATCTTGCCATGAGTAAAAAACATGTGTGAACTAAAATAAAAATACACATGATTATCTAAAAATTCCAGTTATATTTTAAAAAAGGTAATTTGTACTGGACTGGGACTTAGACTCGGGTTCGAAGTGACTTGGTTTCGAAGAAAGTGCATGAAGAGACTCAAACTTGGACTCAAGTGGCCTGGACTCGGACTTGCACTCGGACTCGACTGTTGGGGATTCGACTTCATCACTGATTTGGATTAAGTATGGTACATTGTCTTGTATATAGGCCTATTAGTTATATCATGATTTGTAAATATATTGTTATTATACTGCGTTTTCACTATCATGTTTTCATTATGAATACTCATTTCATTTGATTAACAATTAGTTCATCACACTTATATAGTGGCCAGGGTTAAGAGGAAATGCGACTCTCTGCATTTGAAGGTGCGTGTAATTGTTTTGAAATTTAAAGCCAATTCAAATATGCCTAATAATGCAAAGTGATATATTTTTGACTATATATATTTGTTGTTATTTGTATATATTGTGAATATATTATATGACTTGCATTGATATTTTTTGTTATATTGCGTTTTCATTATCACACAGTGCTTGGCAAGAATGGCTTACTGGCTTACATACCGTCTATTCGTTAATTCCCTGGGATAACCTATAATGACCTTCTCTGAAATAAAGTCTTTGAGTTTAAGGCTAGAACATGGCGTTGAAAGTTATAATATAGGGGAAACATAAACCATAGACTGGCCGAGATTTGAAGCGTTTGGTGTTGCTTTTTGACGAAACCTGGGACAGATGCTGCCATCTGACGGCAAGTTATATATCTAATTATTTGCTAGTCCAACTTCCCCGCGACAACTCATCGTGACAAAGTTTTAATAACAAAAAAAAAACAAAAAAAACTTTTCTTTGTAAAATGGCGGGACATACTAGGAAATATACTAAAGTATGAATACTGTCAGTCAAAGTTCATGGCATATACCGTGATAATCTAAAAAAAAAACCAAGTCACTCAAGAGGTAACCTCTTAAATGTGGTCAAGTATTAGCGTTTTAATCCTTCCATGCAAGACTGCCGGATGACATTTTTTTATTCTAATTACAATTTCCCCATAAAAAGCAATATGGACTATCATTATGATTTCTTAGTTGGTCAAATATACATGAATTTGAATGATTCCTTTTTCATATAACCTTTCAGCACGGCTTTATATATAACATGTTTCATAATAGCCCATACAATTTGTTTATATATATGATCATATATCGAGATTCGTTATAAAAAGAACAAATGCCAAAAAGATTACAGTCTGTTCCACCAGTAGGCGCCCATTGAAATTTGGTGATTATTCTCTTAAACTTAAATATTATTCCTGACAAGGAAGCATATTAATGCCAAATATGAGATGTAAAACCACATAACAAAACCAGCATTTATATTTTTCAACCTTCTGTTTCTTCTGAAGCTTTTTGCTAAGTGACATGGCCTCTGTCATGGGTTAGCAGCTTCACTTTCACACTTACATTATTTAGAATATTTACGACACTCAACAACTAATCAACTGCTGTTAAATGTTATTATTTGAGCATGTAACCTCCATCAGTTTAGCTGAGATGATGTAAATAAGACTATTTTCTCATATATTGATTTTAATGAATTACAAAAAAAATATTTTACATGTTATATTATGGTTTTGGTTTCATACTACGCCTAATTTCTCAACTGCAGCTTACTTTCTGGATCTGATCTGTAAGTTAAAGAAAAAAATAACAAATTTCAGTAGGCGCCCGGGTCCACTGTGGAACAGACTATAGTAGCACAAGAACAGCGATATATATATATATATATATATATATATATATATATAGTGATGGGCGAATAACAACATTCAACGAAGGAGGAAATACTTTAGGCGTTAGACTTATACAATAGCCCATATATATATATATATATATATATATATATATATATATATAAATATATATATATATATATATATATATATATATATATATATATATATATATGCCCCCGAGGACAATAGGATCAGTGTCAGTCTTTCACATGCCCCCCCCCCCTCCCGAATCGTACAAAGCATAATCTCGTAATCTCGTAAAGTCTCCGCTTTTCAAACCATATATATATATATATAACGATTACGCAAAACAACCCTGTAAATTCACTACAGATTGTTTCACGGGATGAGACCCGATCCTCGGATGAATGCTGTTAGAATGAAGCTAACGGCATGGTTTGAATAGCAAAGGCTATACGAGATGGTTAGAAAAGCCGAGGCTATATATATATATATATATATATATATATATATATAACTGTGTGGACACCAGTCGGGTAGCTGTTGGAAGGAATTTCCAATAAGCAAATGACAATAAACGGACATTATATTTTTATACCCTTCGTTCTGAGTCAATATATACCTTGCATGCATTTGTACAACCGTACGATCAAGACTAGCCCAAAAGATAGAGCCAAAATAATACCACCTTAAACTAAACTAGAAGGATAGGTTAATCGTTTTATAGAACCTTTCTAGCAACAGACCGACATGAGCCTGCCAGTTAAAACCAACCAAACCTGTTATAACTTAGATTTATACGAGGTACCCAGTCCTACGCAAAAAAAACTAAAGTTTTATTGCTTTTCAGCTACGTTATCGAGTTCGAAATCATTTTATCTGGCTGTGTTTTAGCTATAATCAGTGCGAAATTCCGTACAAGGGTGGATATACAGGCAGCTTGCAAGGGAGGTGTTCCTTAAGTTGCCGAAGATGGATGGACATCAAACCTCATCTGAGATTTGTGTGATTTTACAAATAATTGACACATGGATGGCCACCATGCAAAAACGATTGCAGGTGGTGCCACCAGTCTTGCACAAGAGATCCGCGGCTACCCAAATCCATGGAGATAAGATTTTTAAACCAAAATGTTAAGTCACCCCTGGGTTAAATGCGTGGTTGAAGTCCAAGAATACTAGCTTGATTGTAGGTGTCTACACATCTCTTTGGTACGAGGAAGCTGCCCAAGATGGATGAACATGTAAAATTTCCGGCCAATACTTTGAATCTCTCCTGAGATTTGGATGGTTTTCGCCCAAAAGCAGATGCACAGATGGACGATTGCATAAGGCATAGCACCACCTGTCTTAATTGTATCCAAGATAAGTAATGCAAGATCTATTGACATGTAGCAAAATTTCAGACTGATACGTCAAACCATTTCTGAGATAAATGCCTTGATGTTATTCTACGAATTAACAATCCATAGTAGGCCTACATGTATGTGGCGTCACCAGCTTTATCTACAGCTAAAACGAAGATTCCTTATGTACGGAATGCGGTAAAATGACGTCACTTCACCATCTCCTTTTGTGGAAGTCCTGCTTGATCCACTTGACTATACAGATAAATTAGTCTTCCAATTAACATGTGGTCTTGATTATGCCGGGGTTCAGAGAGATCCATTTTAGGCTTTTTCAGAAGAGTTCTCCGAAAACATATGCGGTTAGGCGGCGGCCATGGAATCCGACTGAAAACATAGTTTTCAGCAAAAAGAGTAAATAATAACATAGAATGAACACTCAATTTAATTAATTAACAATTAGTTCATAAAATTTATAGTGAGCAGGGTGTAGGACTCCATATAAACGCTTTAATGATTTGGGTGCAAAAAAGAAAGCGCCCATTTTTATCAGACTCTCTGTGACTTAACCAAGCGGCAGTCGATAATTAATTATATAGAAGTTTTGCCAGGCCCAAAACAGTCATCTATTTAAAACAAAGGGTCTGCCTGAGTCTTAATTGTTTCCATATCTAGTTCTATATATAAGCCTAACCCCATCACATTCGTGCCTACATGGGACTGTGGATTTTTTATATGACATTATATAAATTAATTCTCCAAGTCCTGGATCAATCCCTGATAGCACGTATACGAGGGGCCCACGTGGGTAAATATGGGCTTCACATGGGCAGACATGGGCATGGGCGGACACAGGTAGTGCCCACATGGGGCCCATGAGGGCATTGTCCAGATTGTCCTACATTGTTCCACATGTGGGCCCATGGCGGGTCCCATGTGGCATGTTCGTATTTGTAACATAAAATAAAAAACAATGATATATTATTAAATCTTTGACATGTAATTAATTAACTGTGAAATTGTTCTACGTGACGTATTTTCATGTTTTTGTCTATTTAAACTCATCATATGATTTACTTCTGAACTGAGATTAGGTCGTGGGAGCCACGTGGTTAAGTCACAAGGGTCCTGCCAGGCTAGCCCATGTAATACCAGTATAAACATCACGTTTCTGGAAAATAACCATATAATGTCTGTATTTACCCAGCCAAAATATCCTGTAGTTTACTATTTACATGCATAGTAACATATAGGGGTTTATATAAAAATATAGGAAACTAATTAGTAGTATTTAGGGCATTATAGTCAATTTTCAATGCCTCTAGGAAAATCACAGCTAGAAACAGGACCCCATAGTAACATATGGGAAACTATGGTAACATGATGAATATTATGGTCAATTTTCAATACCTATAGAAAAATCTTAATTAAATGTAGGAGTCTGTAGTCACAAAAAGGAAAGTTTAGTAATGTGGAGTATTTTTTGTCTATTTTCAAAGCATATATTAGTTTGTAGTTTCCTTTAATATCATTTTATGTAACAATTTAGAATATTACTAGAAAATAATCAGATAAATAATTTTTTTGTTCTAAAATATCAATAAAAAAAATTATTTCCCATTCATATTATTGAATATGGGCGGACACAGGTAGTGGCCACATGGGGCCATGAGGGCATTGTCCAGATTGTCCTGCATTGTTCCACATGTGGGCCCATGGCGGGTCCCATGCGGCATGTTCGTATTTGTTACAAAAAATAAAAAACAATGATATATTATTAAATCTTTGAGAAGTAATCAATTAACTGCGAAATTGTTCTCCGTGACGTATTTTCATGTGTTTGTCTATTTAAACTCATCACAAGATTTACTTCTGAACTGAAATTAGGTCGAGGGAGCCAAGAGGGTTAAGTCAAAAGGGTCCCGCCAGGCTAGCCCATGAAATACAAGTATAAACATCACTTTTCTGGATAATAACCATATCAAATCCGTATTTACCCTGCCAAAATTTCCTTTAGTTTACTGTTTACATGTATAGTAACCTACAGGGGTTATATAAAAATATAGGAAGCTAATTAGTAATATTTGGGGTATTATAGTCAATTTTCAATACCTCTAGGAAAATCACACCTAGCAATAGAACCCCATAGTAACATACAGGAAACTATGGTAACATGATGAGTATTATAGTCAATTTTCAATATCTATAGAAAAATCTAAATTAACTGCAGGAGTCTGTAGTCACATAAAAGGAAACTTTTGTCACTTGAAGTATTTATTGTCAATTTTCAAAGCATATATTAGTTTGTAGTTTCCATTAATATCATTTTATATAACATAATTTAGAATATTATTAGAAAATAATCAGATAAGTAATTTTTTGTTATTAAATATTAATAAATAATTTATTTCTAATTCATATTATTGAATATGGGCGGACACAGGTAGTGCCCACATGGGGCCAATAAGGGCATTGTCCAGATTGCACTGCATTATTCCACATGTGGGCCCATGGCGGGTCCCATGTGGCATGTTCGTATTTGTTACAAAAAAATAAAAACAATGATATATTATTAAATCTTTGAGAATTAATTAATTAACTGCGAAATTGTTCTACGTGACGTATTTTCATGTTTTTTTGTCTATTTAAACTCATCACAAGATTTACTTCTGAACTGAGATTAGGTTCAGGGAGCCACGTGGGCTAATTCACAAGGGTCCCGCCAGGCTAGCCCAAGTAATACCAGAATAAACATCACGTTTCTGGATAATAACCATATAAAGTCTGTATTTACCCAGCCAAAATATCCTATAGTTTACTATTTACATGTATAGTAACCTATAGGGGTTATATTAAAATACAGGAAACTGATTAGTATTATGTGGAGTATTATAGTCAATTATCAATGCCTCTAGGAAAATCACACCTAGCAATAGGACCCCGCATAGTTACATACAGGAAACTATGGTAACATGATGAGTATTATAGTCAATTTTCAATACCTATAGAAAAATCTTAATTAACTGCAGGAGTCTGTAGTCACATAAAAGAAAACTTTTGTCACGTGAAGTATTTATTGTCAATTTTCAAAGCATATATTAGTTTGTAGTTTCCTTTAATATCATTTTATATAACATAATTTAGGATATTATCAAAAAATAATCAGATAAGTAATTTTTTGTTATAAAATATTAATAAAATAATTTATTTCTAATTCATATTATTGAATATGGGCGGACACAGGTAGTGCCCACATGGGGCCAATGAGGGCATTGTCAAGATTGCACTGCATTGTACCACATGTGGGCCCATGGCGGGTCCCATGTGGCATGTTCGTATTTGTTACCAAAAAATATATAAAAACAATAATATATTATTAAATCTTTGAGAAGTAATTAATTAACTGCGAAATTGTTCTACGTGACGTATGTTCATGTTTTCTTATCTATTTAAACTCATCACAAGATTTACTTCTGAACTGAGATTAGGTTCAGGGAGCCACGCGGGCTAATTCACAAGGGTCCCTCCAGGCTAGCCTATGTAATACCAGTATTAACATCACTTTTCTGGATAATAAACATATAAAGTCCGTATTTACCCAGCCAAAATATCCTATAGTTTACTATTTACATGTAAAGTAACCTATAGGAGTTACAGAAAAATATAGGAAACGAAGTAGTAATATTTGGGATATTATAGTCAATTTTCAATGCCTCCAGGAAAATCACAGCTTTGAATAGGACCCCATAGGAACATATAGGAAACTATGGTAACATGATGAATATTATAGTCAATTTTCAAAACCTAAAGAAAATTCTTAATTAACTGCAGGAGTCTATAGTCACATATAAGAAACGTTAGTAACGTAGAGTATTTTTGTCAATTTTCAAAGCATATATTAGTTTGTAGTTTCCTTTAATATCATTTTATGTAAGCATAAAGTAAAGCTATAGTTTATATTAAAATAACTATCATTTATATAACATAATATAGAACAGTACTAGTGCATGAAGGTAGTGCCCACATGGGGCCCATGAGGACATTGTCCAGTTTGTCCTGCATTGTTCCCCATGTGGGCCCATGGCGGGCCCCACGTGGCATGTTCGTTTGGTTACATAAAATAAACAACAATGATATATAATTGAATCTTTGAAAAGTAATGATTAAACTGCGAAATTGTTCTACGTGACGTATTTTCATGTATTTGTCTATTTAAACTCATCACAGGATTTACTTCTGAAATAAGATTAGGTCGAGGGAGAAAGGTGGGTTAAGTCACAAGGGTCCCTCCAGGTTTGTCGATGTAATACCCATATAAACATCACGTTTCTGGATAATAACCATATAAAGTCCGTATTTACCCAGCCAAAATATCCTATAGTTTACTATATACATCTATAGTAACCTATAGGGGTTACAGTAAAATATAGGAAATTAATTAGTAATATATTTGAGGTATTATAGTTAATTTTCAATGCCTCTAGGAAAAACACAGCTAGGAGTAAGACCCCATAGTAACAAATAGGAAACTATGGCAACATGATGAATATTATGAATATAATCAGATAAATAAATATTATAAAATATTAATAAAATAGTTTATTTCTTATTTATATTATTGAATATGTATTCAAATATTCTATTTTTTAATGCTATTAATATTATTTTTTTCATTATAATTATCATTTGAATTACAATAATTATTTATATTACATTATGATATCTTAATTTAATGTCATTAATATATTAATTCTGATTTTATGATCAATTTTAATTTTGATAGCTAAATATTGTAATAAGAGGCCTAATGATAGTTATAATGAAAATAATATATTCACAGTATTAAAAAATATCATATTAATAATAAATAATCAAATAAATAAATATTATAAAATATCAATAAAATAATTTAATTTTTAGTTTATTTATATTTTTATTTTAAATGAATCTTATATTTATTTAACTTAATAAGAACAACTTAAATTGAATATCAGGTTTTAATATATCTCATATTTTCAGGAAACCCTTAACTAATCTCCAAAATGTCAGTTTTATATCTTGACCGTTTGTTTATACTGTGCAATTTCAAGCAATTTAAACTGATGAATATAACGTGCACACAGTCTGACGACATATTTGCTTACAACGAAAGAACTATTTCGTGTAGCGTAATCCGCGGTCTCTTTGACGTCACGCTGCGTGTGGGCCCCCGTAGTGATAAGATGGAGTGCACTATAGTCATGTCGTCTGCTTGGCGGGACTGTCAGGCGGGGATATTTCGGCATGTGGAACACTAAGTTTCATTAAGAAGTTCATAATTTTATAGTTTCTACGTTCTATAGACTTCATTTTCACAGAGGATACAATATTACTGGAGTACGCTTTTTCTACAGTGTTTGATAAACGGTTAAGCAGCGAGTTGCGGAATTGTCGTCAGCCAAAATGGCTATTGTCAAGGTCTCAAGGACGCTGGTTTGTATTCCGGGATGTTCGGTGTCCGAAGTCGGAGGGCCTGCAAGACGCAAATAAATTGCTATGGTGAGCCATGGATTACTGACAAACTATGCCATATGACCATGAATAATCACGTCATGCTCTTTAAATGAATCAATAATGTTACATTTTCACATGGTTTATCTATTACTTAGTGTTAGAGATATTGTTAAAGATTGTCTTGTAAATTTTAAAATTTAATATTTTTTTTATACAAATAACAATGTCACTGTAACTGTAAGTATATAGAAGTATCTGTAAATACTTTTTTTTTTTGCAGATGTACATATAGGCTGTCATGTTGCCTTTTTTACTCTTTATATCATGACCATATTTAAAAAAATTTATCCATTAGGGTTTCAGTTTCTTTTCTTTTTTTTTACCTACAGTTATAGGAAGTTTCATATTAAGTTCCCTATAATAAAAAAATCAATATGCTAATTAAATTATTTTATATTATTAATATTTTTTGAAAATAGTTTGGTTTAGAGCAGTTCATGCAGAGAATTCTAGTAAATCTGACACCTGATATCATGTGTCTTTGTATAGTATGCATGCTATGGTTTGTGGGTTTTTTAGATCCACAGACAACAGGGAAAATTTAGTCCACATCGTTTAATAGTATTAAAATGGATTTTTTTTATGAATAATATTCAAAGTTGATAATATTTTTTTTAATGTTAGTTTTTTTTAAGTTCCTATTGTAAGTTAAGTATTTAAAAATATTAAAACAAAGTTTTCTGCTTTAGATATATGGGAAAACACACATGAAAAAAAAAACCCTGGAGAGAACTCAACCCAACTTCCTATTCAAGCCCATACATATTGTCATTTTGGAGAACACTGCAGGGAATGTCCAGGCAAGCAAAATAACAATGGATCTGGATCCTATGTTCTGAACAATTGATGAGTTCAATATAAAATTTACTCCATTAATGCACTCATTTTATGTATTCAAAGCATAGTAGCACAAGTTGGAATAGGTGAAAGTCACACCAGAAACTCAGATTTTACGGACATATATTTCGAATCTTTTATGGAAGATTTATTGATACCAGGAATTATTCTATCTTTCAAGAATCCCTTTTTTACGAAAGAAGGATTATTTATGTGCTGTTAAGTTTAAAAAGGTTCAAAGTTCAAAGTGGAGCCTAAATTGATGAATGGTGAATTTCTTGTTAAAAGAAAAAAAAAACAATTTTCAGATGGGATGTGGCACATATATAAAAGACCATAGAAAAGCGTAGAATAATCCCTTGGTAGATATAGTACTTTCAAGTTTCAGATGTATATTATCCATGTTATTTTGTAATTCTAAATAATGTTTGTAATTAACATTCTGGTGAACCACCAATAAAGTATGAAGTCCTTAATATTATGTTCAGAGTGATTTATTTGCTTTGAAAATTTCCCATTCAGTCTAGGGATAATTATATGTTGAGCTCAGCTAACTAAAAGTCATCTGAGCTGTAGCCATGTCCATTGTCCGTCGTCCGGGCGTCCGTCCGTTAGTAGGGTATTTTTTGTAACCGTTGGACATATGAATCCGAAATGCGGCATATGGTAAGATGTCCTCCCAAAAAAACCCTACCATACCGAAAATTTGGTCGCTCAACTTCGTTCCTTTTTAAAAATATTTAGGTAAAAATTAAATTTTCCATTTAAAGCCAGTTCTTAACTTTCAAGATCATCAAAACTTCTGATCTGATATTGATCATATTTGATATAAATATTTCTCTATATATTTGCCATGTACATACCAGAAATTAGTCATTATTGTGTAATTTCTTGAAGTTGTGAGCCCTTTCTTAATTATAAGGCCTTACATATTTAATAAAAAGTATCTCGAACAAAGAAATGAACAGTGATGGGAAGGAGAAGGGAAAAAATAAAAAAATAAATATAATTCAAACATTAAAGATATAAAAACTGCCATTTTTCCATATAAATTTTGCAAATGATGACATGAATAGATAGGAACTATATGTTCCCTTTTACAGTGATTAGTGCAAATAAAGTATTCTCAGTATCTACAGGATATCCTCATTATTTTCTTGATGGGCCAGTGAAAAACTTTTAAAAAATCAAGATTTTTTCTTTTTAAACTTTTATCAATTTAAACATTTTTGTAAAACTAATCAGTCCATTTTTGTAAAACCAATCAATCTATTTTTCTTACTTAAACAACTTGAAAGTTAATAATAATCGGTATAGGACACTTGTTGCAAATTAAACTATTAATTTGAAGTATGTTATATAGTCGGTGGCAATAAAAAGCTAACAACAAGTAAAGGAAAGTTCAGGCAAATAAAAATAGCCATGTAATATACAATTCGAATTACAAACGCACATGTTAGCAATATCAGGGTTCATCAGAGCCACCCAGTCAGAAATCAAGAAAAATAAGCAAACAGTCTTTTTCTTTAAAATATCACTTAAAACATCTTTAAGATAGGATCTATCTGTTGTCAATCATCGAAAAAAAAACTTCAGAAACACATTTAAAAAAAAAACACAATATGTAAAATATGGTGAAACTATACCAGTCGGGAATTTAATCATATATATCAAATTAATTAAAAGTTTACCCCTTAGAAATGTAAACAAATGCAAGGAAAAATAACAAACTAATATAAACAAATATATCAAACGTAGGTATATACTGATGAACATCATTTTAGAATTTTTTTTTTTTGCAACAAACGATTCGGAGCCCTTAGAATAGCGGTATAACGCGGCATTGGCCACAAATAACACAGGTGCCTATCGCAATTTTTAGCATTTTCATTGTGTGTATATTTGATTAAAGAGTTTATTTGCATAAGACGACCTACCGGGCTTCCATGCGATTAGCTGCGATCGCCCAGCAGCCCTAGAAAGAGAGCCAATCAGAGATTCATAGTACACTACGCGCATGCGAGTGTAGTTTCATTCATGTGGTTTCATAGCGGGAAATAGTCCGGGCATGTGCAACAATTCCAGTGCTCACAAATGCGATGCTGCAAGCATAGGTATATGGCGATCGGATATCCAAATTAGCTTATTTCATTCTGAATTTTCAAAATCAAAACCTCATAGTCACATGTCGCAGCCATTTTAACAAAGAGATTTAAATAGGTCGGCTTTTTCCGCCTTCAGCCTTAGGATTGCCTGTAGAGGATTTATCCATGCGATGTCAAGAATGTCGCTATAGTCCGTGACCCTCCGTGGAGGATGATTCCGAAACTGATCTCGGCAGGACCATATAAAAGCCGGACATTTTCGGACACCTCGTGGAGAATATTACAAACCTCGCTGATATTATTTTGAATGTTTTCAAAAGTAAGCGGTCCATCGTTACAAGTAGAATAACTGGCTATTATCAAATAAATTTTTTGGCATAATACGTAATAAATATGGGGGGGGGGGGGGCTGCGTTAAAATATACACGATCGGAAATAGCCCTATACCTCCCGTGCTCTAGATCGGACACTGTTTTGTACGCCAATCCAGAAGCAAACCGCGCTCAATCAAGCTTAACTAACATGATCGTTCCAACCTGGTTAACGTTGTTCTGCCACGCAGCCGTACGAAGGGTTTGCAAGAAAGACTTAAGTGTGTAATTGCAAAATTAAGCTAGTTATTGAAATATTTTTTAGAGGCTCTTATTGTGTCAATTGCATTGTCATGCAGCCAACTTTGGTCACTGGAGGGCATTCAATGCATCTCTCTCTGCTTACCTGATTCATAATGGGTCACTTGAGACACCCCCTGCTGTAACAAGTGTACATTAATTTTCATATCAACCCCCCCCCCCCCCTCCGGCACCAAATGTAATGTGAAACCTATCGTTTGAATTCTTCCTTAATTGACACAGAAATTATATTGAAATGTAAAGCTCACTTGGTTTTCTAGACATTATGATATACTCTAAATAAATTAATTCCCTTTTCAATAATTTTGACAAATTAAAATAAAATTAAACCCAACAGGATACGTAATATGATAATATATGAGCCAAATTATGGATTAATGAAGGTGCAATTTAAAATTGTAAATTCTGAATCAAGTTAAATTTTCAGATATTTATTGTTTTGCAAATTTATAAAATATATATATTATTAGTGGTAAAAAAATAATACATGTGAATGTATAATGTGTTGTTTTTGGACAAAATTTGGGATAAATGAAGATGCTATTAAGAATTGTAAATCAACTTATATATTCAGATATATATATTATATATTGCTAATGTATAATATTTATAAACTTGAAAAAAAGATTGATGTGATGAAAAGAATGAGGATCTTATGCAAATATTTTTTCATTATTTTCCTGCCTAAGCATAAGATAAAATAAAGTGATTGGCTTTGTTTTTCCACCTGTCTGTCTTTTTTTAAATTTGTTACAATTATGAATAAACATTTCCTCCCGTAAGTACTGTTGCCTTAAATTTCACCTCTCACCAGTAACACCCCCTTTCTCTTGCCATTGAGCACCTGCACCTGTGGACTGGCCCATTAGTTTAATAGCAAATATATTTATAAGGATTTATTAAATGAGAAAAAAAATCAGTGTAATAAAAAAAGGATATAATTGAAACATATTATGTTCTTGCCTCAGCAGTATGTGACATAAAGGGACCAGTGCCATCTGTCCATCTTCTTTGTTTAATCAACTCTTTTCCTATAAGCATTGTTTAATACCCCCCCCCCCCTTTTTCTCTCTCTCTCTCTCTCTCTCTCTCTCTCTCTCTCTCTCCTCCTCCTCCTCCCTCTATCCAAACTTATCTTAAGCACATAATTTTTTTCATGATTGCATTATTAACGATAAGAGGCCAAAATATTAATGTTTTACACAGTGAGTACAATATACATGTATACTTATCAGATTTAGCTTATGTTCATTTGAAAATAAAATTTTCAATTTTTAGCCAACCTGCGAGCTTATGCGATGATGCGCCGTCGTGCGTAAGTGCGTCTTGTGTCGTGCGTCGTCTGTACGTTAACCATAGCTATAATTTTTTTTTTGCAAATAATCAGTCACCTGAAAAACTCTATCGGATTTTGTTTATTTTTTTTTAACTGTATTTTCTTAGATTTAATAGGGAAAACGCTAAAAAAGATTTAAAAATCTTCTTCTCCGAAACTGTCCAAGCAAATTGTCCAATATTTAATAGAAATTATCCCTGGAACAATCTCTCTCAAGTTTGTTCGAATGGTTCCAGTTCGGAGATTTTTGGCCGAGTTACAGGAGGTTAAACTTAGTCATCTGTCCAAAAACGCACACTAAAATGAAAATGACCTCAGTAACTTCTGGAGCTAGCATCACCAAATTTTATGCAAATGTTTTATCACATAAGTCATATCTTAAATTGAGGTATTGGTGGCGCCACTAACATTGACTTTTTTACAAGCAAAAATGTAATTTTAGACTCTTCTAGCCTATACAGTTTTATGATGAAACTGTTAAGCTGATTGGTTTAAACTTTACAAGAATTATTCAATGGTAGGGTTCTGTCAGTTTTATAAGAATAGATTGGGTAAATGCAGCTTTTGCCAGTGTAGCCAATTGGAAAAGGCTTTCAGTGTTTGAAAACAGATTTGACATGTCAAGTTTCAAAATGCCAAGTCAGGAGGTCACTCAGTTCAACCAGGTTAGGTCCAGACATCACCATGGTAACTGACCTGGCTCTGTTTGGTGTCTAGAAAATCTACACCTCTAGACATAGACACATCGTCTAGACGTCTGGACACATCGTCTAGACGCAGAATGCCCAGATTAGAACTAGTGGAACTATATCTTTCAACTCTTTGAAAAAAAAACTTGGTTTGCATTTATAGCAAATCTGTGAGCTTATGCGATGGTGTGCCGTCGTCCGTCGTGCGGCTTAGCTATCTCAAAAAGGGCAGGAGCTAGCATCACCATTTTTTTTTTTGCAAAAAAATTAGTCATCTAAAAAATTCTATCGGGATTTGCTTATTTCTTGGCTAAACATTTAAAAAATTTTCTTGTCCGAAACTATGCTACCAAATTGCGCGTTCATCCGTCCCAATAATCATCCCTGGCAAAAAAAGAAAAGAAAACATATCCGAAATATCCTGACTGATACATCCTAGTTTTATAATGTCTTAGGCCGAAAAATGCAGGTCTGAAACGTCCATTTTGCTGAAATCATAATGACGAAGGTAGATATGCAGGACATAAGAGGAACAATTTTTAAATTTAAAAAATAAACCTCCATTCATACTCCCAAACTTTGTACAGGTTCGCATTAGGCCTGTATGCCTTGTTTTGGGAGCATTTTATTTCAGCTAATAAATAAAATGTGTATCACATTATTCCTTGTTTTATAAGTGACAGGTTCCATGATTATTTTATGCACATATCACTGTCACATAGCTGAAATAAGGATACTTCTAGAATTATTTGATCATGAGAGACACCTCCACCTTTGACATTGTCCATAAAAGTACACATTATTAGTATGACAAATATATAGTTAATATGTAATTATCACCAGTGAGCAGGTCTATATCCTCTGAGCTTTTCAAATGTGTGTGTGTGTGTATATATATAAGTTGTAGGAAATGGTTTTAAAATCATAATCGATTATAAAATAAAAACGGCTGATGATCGATAATTTAATCGATTATTTTATGTACTTTCTATATTTCCGTGTAATCTACTGTATACTAGTACCATAAATATTGACCCTAGTAAATAGTCTGACTTGTACATCACTATTCATAATGAAACAATCCATTCACCCGTAGCCAAGTCGAACTTGCCGACGGACGATTGTTGGCTGCCGCAAGGTTCTGTTGTGATGCTGTTCGCTATACATTGTTATTTTGTGTTCGCATATCTCTGACAGGATTTTTTGCATATGCATGCATAATCATATTACCCGTTTTGCAAAATGCAATCGATTAATTAATTTTGGAAAAAAAGACCAGTCATCAATCGATTAATCGGATCACCACTGTATTACACAGTGAAAACAGAAAAGTGGTAAAACGGTAAGCGTTCCCTGCTGGCACCTGGTGACCTGAGTTCAATCCCGAGTGGCTATGAGAGCGAGTTGTAGTGGCCTGTCCAGGTCCCCCTGTTTCCTCCCCCCTAACAGATTACCACACGCCACCATCCTTGCCATGGAGAATGCCTTGTGTTAGTTTTTGTGACCAGTTGTACCATTCATGTAAGATAAAGTGGCAAGTTTGTACATATTATTCTGGAACGAATAAATCATGCTCATGCTTTCAAGAACAAAGAAAAATTGTCCAAAACACATATTGTATTATCTAGGGCTGGTAAATATTCACTTATATATGATTTTTAAAAAATCAATTTAAATAATCCTTTATTGGTTTAATCCAACTTTATTTATATCAACTCCGTTTGCATGCAGTGATAAACACTCCAAGGACCCTTGTGTCTGCTCCTGTTTAGCCCATTGGTAGCAATTCTTGGGCCCCATATACAGACCCCGCCTGTTACCCTCCATGGGCCCACATGTGTACACATGTTGGCCCAACGTCCTAGCCAACATTGGACCCGGGAGCAAAAAGTCACGGGTGCCCACGGGGTTAGCCCATATGGGGCCCATGGACATGTACCACAAGGGTCCCTTGTTTGCATGTAGTGACAAACCATCCAAGGACCCATGTGTTTTCCCCTGTTTAGCCCATTGGTAGCCATTCGTGGGCCCCATATACAGACCCCGCCTGGTACCCTCCATGGGCCCACATGTGTACCCATGTTGGCCCCACGTCCTAGCCAACATTGGACCCGGGAGCAAAAAGTCACGGGTGCCCACGGGGTTAGCCCATATGGGGCCCATTGCGTGTACCACAAGGGTCCCTTGTTTGCATGTAATGACAATTCCTCCAAGGACCCATGTGTCTGCCCCTGTTTAGCCCATTGGTAGCCATTCGTGGGCCCCATATACAGACCCCGCCTGGTACCCTCCATGGGCCCACATGTGTACCCATGTTGGCCCCACGTCCTAGCCAACATTGGACCCGGGAGCAAAAAATCACGGGTGCCCACGGGGTTAGCCCATATGGGGCCCATGGACATGTACCTCAAGGGTCCCTTGTTTGCATGTAGTGACAAACCCTCCAAGGACCCTTGTGTCTGCCCCTGTTTAGCCCATTGGTAGCCATTCGTGGGCCCCATATACAGGCCCCACCTGGTACCCTCCATGGGCCCACATGTATACCCATGTTGGCCCCACGTCCTAGCCAACATTGGACCCGGGAGCAAAAAGTCACGGGTGCCCACTGGGTTAGCCCATATGGGACCCATGGGTTTGTACATATTGGTCCCACATGGGTCCCTTGTTTGCATGCTATCTGGGATCTCTGAATAAAGACTTGGTAGATATATAGGCCCAATTTGGAAAAAAAGGCAGCTGCGCTGAATCTTATATAATACAAAGTTTACTTAAAATTAAAAACGTTTCTTTGAGTATACCTAATCATAACTGGAAAATATTTGTAAATATTTTAATAATGTTGTCGAAGATATGCCAATGTTCCTGATGCACTGAATGGACATACTGCTCTGAAAAGAAATATTGTGCATAATGTACATAATTATACCTAAAGTATATATACCATTATACAGTTATTCAACACTCTATAACCAGAAATAGTCTGTTATTTGAACTAGAATGTGTATACCTGCATTTACGATTCTAATTAACTAGATCATCCGGGGCTCAACTCAATTTTGGCATATAAAAATTTATTTCAAACAGGAAAGGTCATAAATAGATTTATTCATATGCCACCAGAGGTCTCTTCATCGAGAGCACCGCAGTGGAATTCAAAATCAGAAACGAGGGCAAATCATATATCCAATAATATTCATGTTGGTGAAAACCGCTGTGTTCTTCATAAAAGCTGAAAGTATCTACATGTAGTTATGAGTGAAATATGTTTTGAAACATTTGTTTTGGAGTCATTGCGGTAGCTAAAATCCCCTAAATTAGACGTGTACCCTTTCATATTATTTCCGTATAACCCGCCTTTCGTTAGTGCAATCAAAACCAGTTTGAGCAGGTTATCAGACTAAGTTTGGTGTTGATTTTAGAGTCATTATGGTAATTAGGATCACGGAACCGAAAGAAAACTGACTGCCAGGATTTGGCTTCTGGAAAATCACGCAGGACAACCAACAGGCCACGCATAACCAAGAAAACATCAGATTTCATGACCGTTCATTCAGTAAGCCTCTGTACGTAAAAAAAAATCAGGCAGCAGGAATCTAGATAGAGACATCCGTAAGTGAAACCACCAAAGTCTGAGCCCCCTTTTAGCCCCTGTTGTAAACACAGAGCCACAGGCCCCTGCCTTCATTTATCTAGCAGACAGGAACGCATGCAGTTTCTGACGGCGCACGCGCACTCAGTTTAAGTACATGTATCTTATCTTGAGTGTGGTGAACCAGGGCGATTGTTTGAGCCAACGGTTTGCAGTGCAGTGTTACACTGATCATCACTGCTGTGAGTGTGACAATGGTCCTCGTAACTGGACTACTGGCGCTACACATCCCCACTGGATATAGGGGTTGTTACCAGGGTTATGCACTGGATTGTTTCAGCTGGCCAGGTGAACATGTCACATTTCTGCTGGGTGGGTCAGGAAGTCCGCATTATGATGTAACACATGCACTACACACGGCTGGTTGAAACAATCACCCATCCCAGCTCACCATCATCTAACAGTATATGCACATTCCCGCCCGCTAAATAAATGAAGGCATAGACCTGTGGCTCTGTGTTTACAACAGAGCCACAACTGGGTCCAGGCCCCTTTTTTTAAGAAATTGTATTACTTTAAGGTTTTAATCAACAAATTAGTGGAATATAACAACTTTAAAGAAGCAGTTATATCAGAGTTTAGTTAAGGGTACAGTTAAGTTCCATATATGGACATGAGTACAGATTCTGGTGTACATTTCAGTCACAGTAGTTTGAATAGACGTGAATATTTAGGCTTTCTTTTGGCTTGCAGTTTACCCACATGGCACAGTTGGTAAAGGAGACTGCTTCTGAGGGTGGTTCAAATCCCATTCTGTTATTACGTCTTTGCATGCTATTCTCATTATGTACTAACTATTCTTATATTTCTCTCATGTTTCAGACTGCAGAAACAACTGAGGTAAAACAGCGACGGTCATGGTCCATATAAAGTGACACGGGACACGGAGTCACTCCGAGAAATTTTGTTAATTTTTCACATTCTCCCATGTGGACTGGATTCTATACATGCTGCCATATATGATGGTCAATGTGTTTGACTGATATTGAAGGCACATTCTGGTGCATTTTACTTTTAACTGGTGTGTTGACATCTTTGATGGCCTTGTCTGATGGACATTATCAGAACACACAACATCAAACTTATGAGAGTGATACAGCATTAGCACACACAGGTGGCGCTGTTGGACAATACCACTCATCATCACAGTGTCGCTGTGAGCAAGCACCAGCTACGATGATAATGCCAAGGAGGTCGCTGGCTCAGGCCATGTACCAGAGGTTACAGGAGGACGAGTGTCATCGCAACTGTGACCACCAAGAGGTTGGTAGTTCTCAAGTAGTACTGTAAAACCAGAAATTTTTACATGCATGCACTTTTTGTGAATTTTGTGAGGGTGCTGCCATTCGCGAGATACATGTTCGTAAAATAACATTCGATTCTTCATTAACCCTTTACTGTTCAGATTAGCCTGTGGATTGTCACACTCCTACTGTTCAGATTTATTTTGCATTTTTTCCACATTTTGACATGAATCTATATAAGAGACATTAACTCAGTAACCGTTAAAGGTATCTTTGTGAAATTTTCAGCTTTTACTGTCAGGTATATGTCCATCATGTTATTTTATTTATTTTCTACATACCTGGTTTGATATGTATGTAGCTAAGGTATATACAGGTAAAAACAGGTAAATCTGTACTAACTGTATTTCCACTCACTGGTATATCACCAAAATGACCCCTTTCATCCTGTTCAGGTAACCCATTAACCATTTGATAAAAACAGGGAAATTTAAGGATTTTTTTTCACTCTAAGGTAATTATTAATTAAAGGTAAGAAAAAGGTAAATGATTTGGTTTAATACTGGAAAGGGAACCACCAACGAACCAGAATGTGCAAGTAAAATTGGATTTTTCTGTGGAAATCAAATATTTTTCACCTGAAAAGCTTGCTGACCCAAAGAGCACATTCTATGATTATTAACATATAACACATATGTTTACCTGTACAGGTAAGTAAAGGTAAATTTTTTTTTTTCTGAATATGTTAGCAAACACCTTGTTCATCAATATAGTTACTATAAATTAATACCTTCTCTATTTATGGACTGTATAATTCATTTTGATATAAGAACAGGTGCTTTTAATACAGTAATTAAGTTACCTATGTGAATAGTACCTTTGTTCTTCAACTGATCTAATTACCTGTGGCAGTGACAAAATCATGCTGAAAAGTGGCTGAGAAGAATATGGATAAACAAGTGTCAACTGTGTAAAACCATTATATTTTGATTTTTCAGACATGTAAAACATAAATTGATAATTTTGGTTACGGTTACACATAAAAACATACTCACCTGTACAGGTGAGTTCAGGTAAATACAGGTAAATTATTTTTTTCATGAAGTATATATTTTATACATGTAATAAGGGAGAAAAAAAAACATACAACTTAATTTTGAGTGCCATGTGTAAAATTTATGAATTATAGGTACTAACTGCACTATTTATTGGGTTACCTGAAATGATACCTTTGATCTTAAACAGATTTAATTACCTTTGTAAGTACAGAATATAAAGACAACTTTTCATTTTAAAAGTGGAGAGGAAAATTTTGAAGGAGTTAAAACAATATGCAGAAGCTATCTTTTAATTAACTGCACAGCGACGAGACTTGCGGATTTCAATTTTGCCAATTTCTACCTGTAAAAGTTTACTCACCTGCACAGGTAAGATCAGGTAAATAAAGGTAAATTCTCATTTTTTTAATTTAAATTATATATTATACTTGTTATAAGGGACATTGCAATAAAAACTATTTACTTTGTTCCAATGTGCAAAATATATAATTTATGGGTGTGAAATGCACTAATTATCTGGTTACCTGTAATATACCTTTTTATGTCAAATTAATATATATTTACATGTGCAGGCAAAAACAAATCGCCGACTGATTTTAAAATAAAATCTGGAAAAATGTGTCTACCCTGTTTGTTAACATTTCATGCAATAATAAAATTGCTGTTTAGTTGGTCTGTCGCGTTTATCTGCCCAGGTAAAAATCCAGGTGCGACAGGTAAACAGGTGTGCACTTGGTTCGATCAACGATTAGCCTAAATAAACGTTGATATATCCAAATCTTTCCCATTCGAAACAGTGCGATGGTACTAAAATTTGAAATAGAAAATCAAAACCAAAATGTCTTACACTTGTGAAAACTCTTATTTTCTTAATTGAGGGTATCCATGCAATTTCTTTTGTAGTACCCGCCCCCGCGGCTGACGGTGATTGAGCGATAATGAGTGAATTTAGCAATATGTAGCACACAAGGTACATTAACGAGGCGGTTTTCCAGACTTTAGTTGCAGAATTATCCTATCTAGTCAATATAACGGAAAAATAAAAATAAATAAAACATTTACTGGACAATTAAGATGCAAGACGACACGTCTGTT
Organism: Sipunculus nudus; assembly: GCA_026874595.1. NCBI lineage: Eukaryota > Metazoa > Annelida > Sipuncula > Golfingiida > Sipunculidae > Sipunculus > Sipunculus nudus. Next base: position 63,656,068 of record CM049316.1, on the reverse strand, counting down.
TGGGTTTTTTTTCCTGAACGGTCCAATTTTACCGCGTCATCCCTCAGCCAGCGGTGACGCACTGACGCTGTAAACTTTTCTCACCCAATCGTATCTACTTTTACATCGGCAAGGTTCACGTGACTGGGTCTGGCGTGTTTATTTTGTAAATTCTTTTAAATGGACATGGTTCACGTGACTGAGTCTGGCGTGTTTATTATAAGAAGCGTCATGAGATGCTGTGCCGACTGGCGAATTATTCTTTTTTTTTTTGTGGGGGTGGTGGTGGGGGGGTGGGGGGGGGGGGGGGAGTTACCTGGAAACATCCTCTCACGTCATGCAAGAGTTACCTGGAAACATCCTCTCACGTCATGCAATATGTATGCATTAGAATCGATTTTTTTCCCGCAGGGATCAGAAACAATGAGAACACTGGTAGTACTAGTGGAACAATAATTTATTACATATATAATAAATAGGCCTATGCACATTAATGTAAACAAATCGTTATTAACAAGAATATAAAATAACGGAAAATCAATATTTTTTATTGTTGGAAAGGTGTTTTTAAAATGTGCTATTGGGGATAATGCACATAATACCAAAGTTTATAAACGTGGGAAAACGATACTAAACTGTGAAGTAACACCAAAGAAACATGTTTTCACAGTACATTTTAATGTAGGTTATGTTATTCAAATATATAGGCCTACGTAAGTCCAACAATGCTTATTAAAATCATGCCTAGTTACTATGATTTCATAGCAGTACATTCTGGTATCTTAGAGGACAATTGCATGTAGGCCTACATATCTTCATGCACTTACTTATCCAGGTCTTCAATTTGCACTTTATTTCAGTGACATTTAAATGAAGCATAATTACGTCATATGAAATTAATATAAAATGGAAATATAATATATAATTACATTTATTCAATTCAACTTCACTTGAAGAAAAGTAGAAAATTTATTTAATAATTTTGAGATGCACATGCAATTCCTTGGTTAACTAGATGTATACACGAGACCTAACTTCAAATCATTTAGCTAATCTGGTAACCTCCGTATGCAACTTTGTACATTTAAGCCCTCATATAGTCAGAAATCATGCACTGCTGATAAAACTTCAGCTTCAGCAGGAAAGCATGCGGTCTCCCCAGGCTGCAAGGTGGTGATTTCACGGAGAGGCAGAGTTCCAGTTAATTATAAAACAATATGCAGCAACAATTCAATAATTCTTAAGAAGCACCTGGAATGTTCCAAAAACTTCTAATAAGTTATGATCTCTTGGGTGTTTGTTTATTTATTTATTTTGTATTCACCAGTCCCGTCAGCTGTACAGACGCGGACCATGACCTACACCTGGCAATTATACATGTCGTTCGGTTCCCGAACATTGTAAATGATGTCATTATCCTTTGATGATTAATGTTATAGATGCCAATTTAAAGTAGTAATTTTCACTCCGAATCCCCGTCTGGTTGGCCACATGTTGTGTGCTGTTTTTCCGCTAAAATCTTCTGTGTGATAGGAAAATTTCCTTGTGCTAATAAAACTGTCAATCAAACGTGAAAATGACAAGGTCGGTGGGTAAAAATAGAAGCCGACAACCTGTGGTATTTTAGGTCTTCGAAAGGGGCAAGTTTGAGACAAAGCCATCAAACATTTTGCAATATAGATATATTTGTATACCTGCGTCTTTTAAATCTTATTGTACAGCAATGTAAAGGTACAATTAGATTTCAGTCTAATTTGTCCACCTGCATGGTTTCTCGATCGTCATTTTGAATACACCATGCGCATGCATATCGAAAGTCCGCATCTTTGGTCTTAATATTTTACTTTCACTGTGTCACCGTCACTATATATATATACGCTATAGCTTCTAATTTAAGATTGGCGAATGCATTTTATTCATTTTCTTGCATGTATCATGACTGAGACTGACTCCGCCGTATGACTTTAAAGGATTATCATGACCACGACACATTTTCCATATTTAATCCCTGGGCCATGCATGCAAGCGTTGACTGGGTTTTGAGAGCGATATCAATATAAAGCGGCGTTTATACCGGGTGCACGTACGGTATATGCGATATATATGCAGTCTGCGGTATACGTTATGTATTTTTTATGAATATAGGCGGCGAATGAACCCGATTTGAGAAACTTTCATGGATGAAATATAAAAAGGAGTTATAAGTTCTGGTATTAGTGATCAGATTTTATGTTTAAAAGGTACACACATTTATAACTGTTCCTTACAACAATGAATAGCCTGTTATAGGCAAACGTATTACAAAAAAAATTATTTACTTCAATTCATAATATAATAGGTTATATTTTTTAAATTTAGTTTGCTATGTGCCATATATATTTAAGGATGTTTTGCAGCTCCGCCGAAAATCTGTTTCACTGGCAGTGACAACTACTGGTGCTTTTTTCAATCACTAATGAAAATTATAATACGCACATAGGCCTATATATATACACACACACACAAAAGCGCGCACACGTGCACGTACACATGTAGCCTATACATATACAGGAAGTACTACACATATAAAAATTTGTAAAATCTGTTCAGTATGTGTTAAAACCGTATTAATACATATTTGTTCAAGCGTATAAGTCACTTACTGTCTTGTTTTACATATTCAAGGATCTGGGTGTATAGGCGTACAGTTCGATCCACGTACGTCGTAAAATAATTACTTCAATATTTCATGGAGTATAAAGTTATCTTTATATTTTACACTGGAAAATTAACTATATCCATATAATATCTGGCTGTTTCTAATTTAAGACGGTATTAATTTTATTTTCAATCCAAAAAGCCTCTTAGAATGATTGACAGTTCTTGTGCACGGCCGATTGTGCCCGATTACGATTGTACATAGAATGTTTGGCACAGAAATGATCACTAGTAAACAATCAGACATCACATATATATACGACATGATATATGACAGTATCTTCGATTTTTAGTTAAGAAAATATGTTAATATTTAAAATAAATACTCATTTTATTATATGATATCGGTTAAAAATGGTTTTCAAGTGCCAGTACATGACACAGTAAGGAGGTCACGCAGATCACGTGCGTGGTGTCTGTCAGACGCGTCAGTCAGTCGGATGGCGATCATTGGTCACAAGTTAAACCAATAAAAAAGGGGATAATATATGATCTTGGAAATGTTTAACGGAAGTTAAATCTGTAAACACACTGCACTTGATTTTGTCACCAGGATTGATTGCCAACATTTGGTAATTTACCGATTTCTGATGAATTTAGCGTAGGTATCTGATTTTACTCTCGCAGCCGACATGTTACCAGGGCCCACGTAACAAGGCCACGTGAGTGAAAGTCAATCATTTATATATTTTTTCCAACAAGTCTGCGTTCGCGCCAGTTTGGATCTTGGTCACATGTTAGAACAACACTTGACGTTTTTCTCTTTCATTTAAGTACAAATATGATGGATGACAATAAACATTTCACCCCCAAAACTTGCCCCAATTACGGGTATGTAAAATGGGCTTTAGCGCGCCCGGGCGGGCGTTTTTGAACACCAGGCCCGTGACAAACCGCGCGCCCTGGCGGGCGTTATTGGAGTTTAAAGCCTTAAGTATGACTACATTATGCTGCTTATGCAAGAATAGTTTTATTAATAAATCGATTTGAGTTAAAAATAATTCTATAGGCCATTCTCAAAAATAAAATGCTCGAAAAAGGTAGGTCTATGTCAATTCAATATGAGAAATTTGAGTTTCGCAAAAAAATGTTCAATTATTATTATAGTCGCCAGCCTAGGTCTGGCGACTATAGGCTAATCGTCGTGTCTGTTTGTTTGTTTGTTTGTCTGTTTGTCCGCACGCTACAGGTCGCAATTTTGCAGCAATTGATCTGAAACTTATAGGTCAAGTGTAAAATCGGTATCCCTCGGAGCCTATTGATTTTGGCCTTGATCGGTCCAAGGGCAAGGTCACGGTTCTTAGCAAACACTGGCGACTATGTCATGATTACATCTTGCACTTGTTGCTTGCCGGAAATCTTCGATTTTCGCAAGCTGGTTGGTCAGTCGCGGATGTCTGTTTGTCTGTTTGTTGCTTGCCGGAAATCTTCGATTTTCGCAAGCTGGTTGGTCAGTCGCGGATGTCTGTTTGTCTGTTTGTTTGTTTGTTTGTTTGTCTGTCCAGTCTCTACAGGTCGCAATTTTGATCCCATCGCTTTCAAACTTTCACAGTTTGTGTAAAATCAAAAATGCAAGAAGCCTATTGTTTTTGGGCAATATAGGTCAAAGGTCAAGGTCAAGGTCATCAAAAGTTCCTAAAGTGCTCTTTTCTTCATATCTCCATTACTATTTGTCATAGCCACTTCAAACAGGGCTCATTTTAATCGGCATTCCAAGGCCTTTCTTCTGATATATATGTTGCTGAAATCTGCTGTTTCTATGGTTACACATTTTGGGGGAAAACTCATGATTTTCGAAAAAAAAAGGCCTAATTTTTCTAACTTTGACATTTTTAAAGCTAGAGAGTTCTAGTTTTTTGCATCAGATAGTACTAAATAAGCTTTTTATTATACAAGTGAAAGTCTCGTAAAATCTCGCACCATTTCTCGTCAAACGAGAATTTTCGAGATTTCATTAAACATGGCTTACAGGTCGCATTTTTTAAACTATGACTTAAAAAATGACATATTTTGTGTTATTTAGAAATATCTCGAAACCAATTTTTCATTTTTTGGAAATAGCCACCAGGGGGCGTGGTACATGAAACACTGTAACATATCATTTTTCTGCAATATCTCAAAAAATATTAAACGTGACACCATTTTTTGGGTCGTATCTGAAACTAGGAACATTGGCTTATCCCTTCGCACATGTTGCTTTGTGCTGCCGTTACCATGGTTACTAAATTTTGGGGTAAAACTTGACAATCTGAAAATTCGGAGTTTTCCAGCTTCTCTCTCTGTTGATATTTGCGATAGAAAGGTCTGGTGTTTGGCGTTAGACAGCATCCCTCTAGTTCTTAGTCATTCAATCGCAAGTCTCGTCATATCTCGCACCGTTTCTCGTGAAACGAGAACACGTGACCATTCAAAGAAATGCCTATAATTATGTCATTTTTCACGCTACAGACACATGGTTTGCAGCGCTGGATAGCGGCTGACACTCGCAGTCACATTCAGGGGTCACATTGTTAGTCTCGTCAAATCTCGCGCCGTTTTTCGCCAAACCACGAAGACACGTGCCGTCGCCGCAAGTGGCGGCAGGGTCCCTACGGTGGGCGGCCGGCGTGTGCAGCGGTGCGTGACGGCCTCTCCGGGCCCCATCTATGATCATACATGTTGGAGGCACAGTCCAGACTTTATTGCTTGCCGGAAATCTTCGATTTTCGCAAGCTGGTTGGTCAGTCGCGGATGTCTGTTTGTCTGTTTGTTTGTTTGTTTGTTTGTCTGTCCAGTCTCTACAGGTCGCAATTTTGATCCCATCGCTTTCAAACTTTCACAGTTTGTGTAAAATCAAAAATGCAAGAAGCCTATTGTTTTTGGGCAATATAGGTCAAAGGTCAAGGTCAAGGTCATCAAAAGTTCCTAAAGTGCTCTTTTCTTCATATCTCCATTACTATTTGTCATAGCCACTTCAAACAGGGCTCATTTTAATCGGCATTCCAAGGCCTTTCTTCTGATATATATGTTGCTGAAATCTGCTGTTTCTATGGTTACACATTTTGGGGGAAAACTCATGATTTTCGAAAAAAAAAGGCCTAATTTTTCTAACTTTGACATTTTTAAAGCTAGAGAGTTCTAGTTTTTTGCATCAGATAGTACTAAATAAGCTTTTTATTATACAAGTGAAAGTCTCGTAAAATCTCGCACCATTTCTCGTCAAACGAGAATTTTCGAGATTTCATTAAACATGGCTTACAGGTCGCATTTTTTAAACTATGACTTTGAAAATGACATATTTTGTGTTATTTAGAAATATCTCGAAACCAATTTTTCATTTTTTGGAAATAGCCACCAGGGGGCGTGGTACATGAAACACTGTAACATATCATTTTTCTGCAATATCTCAAAAAATATTAAACGTGACACCATTTTTTGGGTCGTATCTGAAACTAGGAACATTGGCTTATCCCTTCGCACATGTTGCTTTGTGCTGCCGTTACCATGGTTACTAAATTTTGGGGTAAAACTTGACAATCTGAAAATTCGGAGTTTTCCAGCTTCTCTCTCTGTTGATATTTGCGATAGAAAGGTCTGGTGTTTGGCGTTAGACAGCATCCCTCTAGTTCTTAGTCATTCAATCGCAAGTCTCGTCATATCTCGCACCGTTTCTCGTGAAACGAGAACACGTGACCATTCAAAGAAATGCCTATAATTATGTCATTTTTCACGCTACAGACACATGGTTTGCAGCGCTGGATAGCGGCTGACACTCGCAGTCACATTCAGGGGTCACATTGTTAGTCTCGTCAAATCTCGCGCCGTTTTTCGCCAAACCACGAAGACACGTGCCGTCGCCGCAAGTGGCGGCAGGGTCCCTACGGTGGGCGGCCGGCGTGTGCAGCGGTGCGTGACGGCCTCTCCGGGCCCCATCTATGATCATACATGTTGGAGGCACAGTCCAGACTTTATTGCTTGCCGGAAATCTTCGATTTTCGCAAGCTGGTTGGTCACCCGCGTATGTTTGTTCCTTTATCTTATGTTTTACACTAATATCTCAAAACTTATGTTTCATTTTCCGGATATGGCTGCTAGGGGGCGTTGCACAAGACACATCCAAACAAATCAGTTTTTGGACATATTTCCGTAAGAGTAAACCTATGTTACACAAACAGTAACTTATTTTCTTTCTCTTGGCATTCTGCAAAATATGGTAACGTCATCTGGTGTCCATCTTGTGTTACTTTGTCAGTATGTCTGTCTGTTTGTCAGTTATCTTCAAATTCGCCTACTTGCTGGTTCTTGCATCTCACATATAGCAATCAACAAGCCAGATTTTTTTAGGAATCCTTTTGAAACGATTACATCTTATGCCATTCACTAATATCACGAAACGCATCTGTCGTCTCCAGGATATGTCCACTAGAGGGCGCTGCAGTCGAACATCCCCAATATATCATTATTTGGCCATATCTCCAAAACTGGAAACCTCAATTACATAAACTATACCTTATTTTCTTCCTCTGAGTCTTCCCCATGACCTGGTTAAGTCATCTTGTCTTCATCGTGTGTCCCTTTGTCAGTATGTCTGTTTGTTTGTCAGTTGTCCTCAAATTAGCCTGCTTGTTTGTTCTTCCGTCTCACTAATAGAATTCTACAGGCCACAATTTTAAAAGAATCTTTTTTAAACCATTAAATCTTATGTCTTACAGTTATATCTCGAAATAGATTATTAGCGAATCTGTGAGCTTATGCTATAGGGAATTCTTAATATTCCTCATGAATAATTAATCAGCTAGCGAAAGCGAGGCTTACTGGGAATAACAGGGAGCATGTGCTCACTCACCATGGCTATGTACAGCAACACAGACCTGTCAGTGGTTCCATTTATCCACTTCAAATTTGTGGATTCTTACAAACAAATTTTGTTAAAAACATCTGGAAAGAAGTGTAAATCCAAAGGAATCTGCTGCTATGAGCACAATGAGAACCCGACTTGTAAGGGAGGTACTTTCCAGTGACTCTTAACATAATAAAGTTAAAGACCCTTAATTGGGCTCACATCTACTTGGCTCTACGGTCTATGCTAGCTATGAATTAAACCACAGGATGCCATTAATTACCCGAGGTCAATTAAAATATCAAGATATACAAGTGTCGGGCACAGGTGCTGACTGATACACATTCCAGACGGCACAGAATGAGGTGGTCTGTGCATGGTTCCTCTGATTGTGTACATTAATACTAAGTTTCTTGTTTCATGTACAGTAGGCACCAAGAGACACACACACCAAAACACTTTCGGCAGTACGCTGCTTATACTGCCATTATAAAGTCATTAACTTAATGAAGACTAATAAAGCATAAATGAAACATGTCTGCCTCTGTGATTGTTAAAAGTGTTCTGAAATGAAATTATGAAATGTTTTCTATTCACAAGCCTATTAAAAATATAGATGTAGGTATGCTGTATCTGGCACCAATAGAAAATACTCTGTATTTTTAGTGGCATAACCAACACATAGCTTTCAAGTGAAACACTATGTCACAGGTCATTTTAAAAAAATATATCGCTCCTCATTAGATAGTGATATCGTAAGTTCCTGGGCATGGCAAGGATTATATTAGTGCATGGGCAGAAACAGAATTTTATAAATGATACCTTTTTCCCGCAAGACTTTACATAATTTGAGAAAAAAATATAAAAATATGTAAGGTATGAATTATGGAATAATATATTCATTTTAATTAATGCTCAACACTTCACCAGCTCCACACCTTTTAACTCAGGTTAGTTACTTCAAAAATTCTTTATAAATCGAATATGAAAAGTAATGTGTCATATACTAAAACTTCATATTTGTTATGAATAAAGAGTTAAAATATACTGACGGCGTGTCCTACAGCTGTAGACATAAACTGCATTGACAAACAATGGAAACGGTGACACAAGAATTGCATGAGTTAAATATTCTTTAAATTGCAGTGGGTCTAGGCCGGTCATTTGGGGATATATCTATAATTGTTTCGCAATCATGTAATTTAAGGGCCTTAAAGCTATCCACAGATGCCATCTTAGAGGGCCTCAAGTAAAAATGAGGAAATGATGACATTAAGTTTTGGTAATACAAAATATAAGCCCCTTCAACCAATTGAGACATACCAATGTATCTATTATCTATAAACCAGTAAGGGGATCAATGCTTGGCTGGTAAAAACTATATGCAGATCTTTGCTAAATGTCACCATCAAGTTAAATATGTTGGTAGTCTTCTATCATTATTTATTTATGTTATTTATTTATTATAATAAAGTACAATTAATTGCATGTGTATGGAAACAGATTTTGTGAAACAGCACAGTATTTTAAAATATATTGACACGTACATAATAAAGGTAAGGCAAAACCAAATGAGGGCATGGACAATGTAAAAATGATATTTTAATATGTGCCTTTATAAATTGATACAGATCATTAAAAATCATTGTTCTAAAATGGTTGTTCATTTACTTAATTCTATGAACAAATATAACAAACAGCAGACCAAACCAGGAACATATGAACACACAATCACAAAGAGTCCCTCGTCCAGATGTATGAATTAATTAGTAATTTCCACTGTTTCTTTCTACCTGGATCACTTATGAAAACTAATGAAAAATCACATCTGATGTCCAATTAGTAAATGAGTAGGATGAGAGAACAGAATAGGCTGTGACACGACCTGCCTTGCTGAGCTAAACTGTATCAGCACATGTGTTACTGCTGTGACAAGTAAGCACGTGTCTTTGTTATTCCCCATTGGCCTCGCTTTGGCCTCTGGTATGTGTGGCATGCATAGAATTTAAGAGTCCCCTATGGTGCAGCGTCGTCCGTCGTCTGTAGGTTAACCATAGTTATCTCAAAAACGGCAGGAACTAGCATTACCAATTTTTTTGTAAATAAACAGTCATCTGAAAAGCACTATCGGATTTTGTTTATTTTTGGCTTTCTGCATTTACTGAGATTTTATAGGGAAAAAGCTAAAAAAACTTTAAAAATTTTCTTCTAGGAAACTGTCCGGCCAAATAGGCCAATATTTCTAAGAAATGATCTCTTGAACAATCTATCTCAAGTTTGTTCGATTGGTTTCAGTTCGGAGATTAAACAGGAGGTTGAACTTAGTCATCTGCCAAAAAAGCAAACTAAAATTAAAATCTCAGAAATGGCTAGAACTGTCATTACCAAATTTTATACCTATATTTGTCTCATATGTCATATCTGAAATTGAGGTATTGGAGGCGCCACTTGCATTGGTCTGTTTTTTACAAGAAAAAAATATAATTTTAGACTCCAGGTTATACTCTGTTTTATGATGAAACTGTTAGGCTGATTGGTTTAAACTTTACAAGAATTATTCTATGGTAGGTTTCTGCCAGTTTTATAAGAAGAGATTGGGTAAATGCAACTTTAAAAAAGCAGTGTAGCCAATTGAAAACTATGATTTATTTTCTTCCTCTGAGTCTACTCGATAATCTGAGTAGGTCATCGGGTCTTATTCTTGTGTCATTTTTTGAGTATGTCTGTCTGTTTGTCAGTGATCCTAAATTTCGCCTGCTTTGCTGGACCTTGCTTCTTGCAGTTAGCAATTTTCAGGACACAGTTTTGAGGGAATCCTTTTGGAACTGGAACAATATCTTATTTCTTACATTAAAGTCTCAAAAGAAATTTTTAATGTTTGGGATATGGCCGCTACCATATATTGGCCATACCTCCGACACTATAAACTCTACCTACTAAAACTATAGCCCATTTTGCTTTACGTTCCCAACTTTTTTTCTGGTAGTCTGTTATCTCAGATGTGTCAGTATATCTGTCTGTTTTGAGCCAAGTCTACTTTCATGATCTTTTGTGTGATATATTTCATTCAACATGCAAAACTTTCCAGCAATCGCTCTGAAAGTCATTCAATTGATAGAAAAGCGACAGTTTGTCCTGCTTGTTTCGCTGTCTTATTTCTAGCCATTTCCGGCAAGCGTTCGACCTCTGGTCGTCTAGTTTGTTTGTTTGTTTGTCTGTCCAGTCTCTACAGGTCGCAATTTTCATCCCATCGCTTTCAAACTTTCACAGTTTTTGTAGAATCAAAAATGCAAGAAGCCTATTGTTTTGGGGCAATATAGGTCAAAGGTCAAGGTCAAGGTCATCAAAAGTTCCTAAAGTGCTCTTTTCTTCATATCTCCATTACTATTTGTCATAGCCACTTCAAACATGGCTCATTTTAATCGGCATTCCAAGGCCTTTCTTCTGATGTATATGTTGCTGAAATCTGCTGTTTCTATGGTTACACATTTTGGGGGAAATCTCATGATTTTCGAAAATAAAAGGCCTAATTTTTCTAACTTTGTCATTTTTAAAGCTAGAGAGTTCTAGTTTTTTGCATCATATAGTACTAAATAAGCTTTTTATCATACAAGTAAAAGTCTCGTAAAATCTCGCACCATTTCTCGTCAAACGAGAATTTTCGAGATTTCATTAAATATGGCTTACAGGTCGCATTTTTTAAACTATGACTTTGAAAATGACATATTTTGTGTTGTTTAGAAATATCTCGAAATCAATTTTTCATTTTTTGGAAATAGCCACCAGGGGGCGTGGTACATGAAACACTGTAACATATCATTTTTCTGCAATATCTCAAAAAATATTAAACGTGACACCATTTTTTTGGTCGTATCTAAAACTAGGAACATTGGCTTATCCCTTCGCACATGTTGCTTTGTGCTGCCGTTACCATGGTTACCAAATTTCGGGGTAAAACTTGACAATCTGAAAATTCGGAGTTTTCCAGCTTCTATCTCTGTTGATATTTGCGATAGAAAGGTCTGGTTTTCGGCGTTAGACAGCATCCCTCTAGTTCTAAGCCATTCAATCGCAAGTCTCGTCATATCTCGCGCCGTTTCTCGTGAAACGAGAACACGTGACCATTCAAAGAAATGCCTATAATTCTGTCATTTTTCACGCTACAGACACATGGCTTGCAGCGCCGGATAGCGGCTGACACTCGCAGTCACATTCAGGGGTCGCATTGTCAGTCTCGTCAAATCTCGCGCCGTGTTTCACCAAACCACGAAGTCACGTGCCGTCGCCGCAAGTGGCGGCAGGGTCCTTACGGTGGGCGGCCGGCGTGTGCAGCGGTGCGTGACGGCCTCTCCGGGCCCCATCTATGATCATACATGTTGGAGGCACAGTCACAACTTTATTGCTTGCCGGAAATCTTCGATTTTCGCAAGCTGGTTGGTCAGTCGCGGATGTCTGTTTGTCTGTTTGTTTGTTTGTTTGTTTGTCTGTCCAGTCTCTACAGGTCGCAATTTTCATCCCATCGCTTTCAAACTTTCACAGTTTGTGTAGAATCAAAAATGCAAGAAGCCTATTGTTTTGGGGCAATATAGGTCAAAGGTCAAGGTCAAGGTCATCAAAAGTTCCTAAAGTGCTCTTTTCTTCATATCTCCATTACTATTTGTCATAGCCACTTCAAACATGGCTCATTTTAATCGGCATTCCAAGGCCTTTCTTCTGATGTATATGTTGCTGAAATCTGCTGTTTCTATGGTTACACATTTTGGGGGAAATCTCATGATTTTCGAAAATAAAAGGCCTAATTTTTCTAACTTTGTCATTTTTAAAGCTAGAGAGTTCTAGTTTTTTGCATCATATAGTACTAAATAAGCTTTTTATCATACAAGTAAAAGTCTCGTAAAATCTCGCACCATTTCTCGTCAAACGAGAATTTTCGAGATTTCATTAAATATGGCTTACAGGTCGCATTTTTTAAACTATGACTTTGAAAATGACATATTTTGTGTTGTTTAGAAATATCTCGAAATCAATTTTTCATTTTTTGGAAATAGCCACCAGGGGGCGTGGTACATGAAACACTGTAACATATCATTTTTCTGCAATATCTCAAAAAATATTAAACGTGACACCATTTTTTTGGTCGTATCTAAAACTAGGAACATTGGCTTATCCCTTCGCACATGTTGCTTTGTGCTGCCGTTACCATGGTTACCAAATTTCGGGGTAAAACTTGACAATCTGAAAATTCGGAGTTTTCCAGCTTCTATCTCTGTTGATATTTGCGATAGAAAGGTCTGGTTTTCGGCGTTAGACAGCATCCCTCTAGTTCTAAGCCATTCAATCGCAAGTCTCGTCATATCTCGCGCCGTTTCTCGTGAAACGAGAACACGTGACCATTCAAAGAAATGCCTATAATTCTGTCATTTTTCACGCTACAGACACATGGCTTGCAGCGCCGGATAGCGGCTGACACTCGCAGTCACATTCAGGGGTCGCATTGTCAGTCTCGTCAAATCTCGCGCCGTGTTTCACCAAACCACGAAGTCACGTGCCGTCGCCGCAAGTGGCGGCAGGGTCCTTACGGTGGGCGGCCGGCGTGTGCAGCGGTGCGTGACGGCCTCTCCGGGCCCCATCTATGATCATACATGTTGGAGGCACAGTCACAACTTTATTGCTTGCCGGAAATCTTCGATTTTCGCAAGCTGGTTGGTCAGTCGCGGATGTCTGTTTGTCTGTTTGTTTGTTTGTTTGTTTGTCTGTCCAGTCTCTACAGGTCGCAATTTTCATCCCATCGCTTTCAAACTTTCACAGTTTGTGTAGAATCAAAAATGCAAGAAGCCTATTGTTTTGGGGCAATATAGGTCAAAGGTCAAGGTCAAGGTCATCAAAAGTTCCTAAAGTGCTCTTTTCTTCATATCTCCATTACTATTTGTCATAGCCACTTCAAACATGGCTCATTTTAATCGGCATTCCAAGGCCTTTCTTCTGATGTATATGTTGCTGAAATCTGCTGTTTCTATGGTTACACATTTTGGGGGAAATCTCATGATTTTCGAAAATAAAAGGCCTAATTTTTCTAACTTTGTCATTTTTAAAGCTAGAGAGTTCTAGTTTTTTGCATCATATAGTACTAAATAAGCTTTTTATCATACAAGTAAAAGTCTCGTAAAATCTCGCACCATTTCTCGTCAAACGAGAATTTTCGAGATTTCATTAAATATGGCTTACAGGTCGCATTTTTTAAACTATGACTTTGAAAATGACATATTTTGTGTTGTTTAGAAATATCTCGAAATCAATTTTTCATTTTTTGGAAATAGCCACCAGGGGGCGTGGTACATGAAACACTGTAACATATCATTTTTCTGCAATATCTAAAAAAATATTAAACGTGACACCATTTTTTGGTCGTATCTAAAACTAGGAACATTGGCTTATCCCTTCGCACATGTTGCTTTGTGCTGCCGTTACCATGGTTACCAAATTTCGGGGTAAAACTTGACAATCTGAAAATTCGGAGTTTTCCAGCTTCTATCTCTGTTGATATTTGCGATAGAAAGGTCTGGTTTTCGGCGTTAGACAGCATCCCTCTAGTTCTAAGCCATTCAATCGCAAGTCTCGTCATATCTCGCGCCGTTTCTCGTGAAACGAGAACACGTGACCATTCAAAGAAATGCCTATAATTCTGTCATTTTTCACGCTACAGACACATGGCTTGCAGCGCCGGATAGCGGCTGACACTCGCAGTCACATTCAGGGGTCGCATTGTCAGTCTCGTCAAATCTCGCGCCGTGTTTCACCAAACCACGAAGTCACGTGCCGTCGCCGCAAGTGGCGGCAGGGTCCTTACGGTGGGCGGCCGGCGTGTGCAGCGGTGCGTGACGGCCTCTCCGGGCCCCATCTATGATCATACATGTTGGAGGCACAGTCACAACTTTATTGCTTGCCGGAAATCTTCGATTTTCGCAAGCTGGTTGGTCAGTCGCGGATGTCTGTTTGTTGCTTGCCGGAAATCTTCGATTTTCGCAAGCATGTTGGTCACCCGCGTATGTTTGTTTGTTTGTTTGTCTGTCTGTCTGTTTGTCTGTATGTACACGCGCTACAGGCCACAGTTTTTAAGCAATCGCTCTGAAACTTATACATTAAGTGTAAGATTGGTTCTCCTCGGAGCCTATTGTTTTTGGTCATGATCGGTCAAAGGTCAAGGTCAGGGTCACCAAAAAACCTAACATTTTTACTTTCTTCATATCTTTGTCAATAATAATCGTAGCCGCATAATCTGTAGCTCATTTTATTCCTCTTTATGTTAGCTTTCCAAGTGCTAGCAAATTTTTCTGGTCGATTGTTACCATCGTAACGTATTTTTGGGGGAAAATCAGAAAATTCGAAAATTTCACTCAAAATTTTTCATTTTTTAAGTTAGAGAGGTCTAGTTTTTTGCATTGTGTAGCATTTAATATGCTCTATGGAAAATTAACGGGAGTCTCGCAAAATCTCGTGCCATTTGTCGCCAAATGAGACTTTTCAAGATTTCATTAAAAACGATTTAGAGGTGTCAGTTTTACAGCTAAGGTTCTAAAAGTGACATATTTTCTGTTTTTCTGTATTATCTCGAACTTGTTTTTTCATTTTTTTAAATTAGCCACCAGGGGGCGTGGTACTGGAAACACTGCAACTTACCATTTTTCTGCAATACCAAAAAAAATATTAAACGTGGCACAATGTTTACTGTCTTATCTGAAACTAGGATCGTCGGCTTATTCCTGCGTACATGTAGCTTTGCGCTGCTGTTACCATGGTAACCAAATTTTGGGGTAAAACTTGGCAATCTGAAAATAATAAGTTTTTTGCTTCTATCTCTGTTAATATTTATACTACAAGTGTCTAGTTTTCTGCATGAGGTAGCATTCCCTTGCCACTAATGCAGTTAATTGCAAGTCTCGTAGAATCTCGCTCTGTTTTCCGTCAAACGAGAAATTACGAGATTTCACAGAAATGCATATAACTTGGTCACCTTTTCGGCTAAAGAGGAGCAGTTTTCAGCATTTTGTTGCGTTTTGGGAGCTTAACAAGATAATAACTTATATCTCGCCACATCTCGTACCATCTCCCGCCAAACGAGAATATTCGAGAATTCGAACAAATGTCAATATCTCTGTCATTTGAATGCCAGAGATTTTATTTTTCTATTGTTCGAGATTCACTTGACTAGTTTGAAGTGACAAAATTGAATATCTCGTCATATCTCGCATCATTTCTTGTCAAACGAGAACATGGGACCATTCAAAGATACGCCTATAATTCTGTTATTTTAATGCTGAAGACCTTTAGTTTTCAGCATTCGATAGCGTCTAACACTCTCGGTCACATTATGTGTTTATATTGTAAGTTTCGTCAAATCTGGGATCGTTTTTTCTTCAAATAAAAAAGTACATCCTATTGCCGTGACCATAAGTGGCGGCAGTATGTGATAGTAAATGTCGGCAGGGGCATTACACTTGACAGTTGGAGCCGTGTTCTATGGGTGTGCGATGGCCCATGAAGAAGACTTCTATTGTGTTGTTATCGTCTTCCTTTGATTGCTGCTTCGTAAGCTTCACAGACCAGCGCCAACCACCTAGTTGCCATGTGTCCTCAATGTAAACAACCTTTGCTGTTTTCCTTTCCCTAAGATATGTATGGTAGCCTGTTCACTTGTCCTTAGATTGTTTATTGTTGGTGTATTGAAGTAAAATAAAATGCCAGGTTTTCCTGCATATTGATTGTAAATTGAATAAAATCATACAAGAACCAACCAATGTTCTATGACCACTATTTCAGATTTGAGATCAGAACAATTGATTTCTGCATAAACCACTATGACCAGATTTGATAAACTTTAAAGTGGTCTATATTTTTTTCTGAAGAAGTTGAGCTATATGCTTGGAGATGCCAGCCAGTGGGTGTGAATGGATTGCAATGAAACCCAAGCCAGGTGTTTGTGAAGAGTCTGGTGGAGATGAAGGGGGCCAAAACCTATTTGACTGTGTATAAGCATAAACTGGCCTGAAATCAGGTTTCTGGGGGCATGAAATTTTTGTTTGTGGGAACAGGGTAATATTATCTTGTTTCCCTGTATATACACCCTAAACTGGGCCTAATGACACCAAAACCAGGTTTGTGGGACTATCAGTACAGATTTGAGGGGGAAAAATGGATTTTCCCTGTATATCACTATGTTCACTGTGTCCAGATTTGGGAATTCAAACAGGCCCTAATTTTTTTTCTGAGGGAGTTGAGCCAAATGCTTGGTGATGCCAGCCAGTGGGTGTAAATGGATTGCAATGATACCCAAACCAGGAGTGTGTGTTGAGTTTTGTGGGGATGAGGGGGGCCAGAACCTATTTGACTGTGTATAAGCATAAACTGGCCTGAAATCAGGTTTCTGGGGGCATGAAATTTTTGTTTGTGGGAACAGGGTAATATTATCTTGTTTCCCTGTATATACACCCTAAACTGGGCCTAATGACACCAAAACCAGGTTTGTGGGACCATCAGTACAGATTTGAGGGGGGGGGGGGAAATAGATTTTCTCTGTATATCACTATGTTCACTGTGTCCAGATTTGGAAATTCAAACTGGCCCTAATTTTTTTTCTGAGGGAGTTGAGCCAAATGCTTGGTGATGCCAGCCAGTGGGTGTAAATGGATTGCAATGATACCCAAACCAGGAGTGTGTGTTGAGTTTTGTGGGGATGAGGGGGGCCAGAACCTATTTGACTGTGTATAAGCATAAACTGGCCTGAAATCAGCTTTCTGGGGGCTTGAAATTCTTGTTTGTGTCAACAGGGTAATATTATCTTGTTTCCCTGTATATACACCTTGAATTGGGCCTAATGACACCTAAACCATGTTTTAGGGACCATCATTACAGATTTGAGGTAAAAAAAAATGGATTTTCCCTGTATATCACTATGTTCACTGTGTCCAGATTTGGGAATTCAAACAGGCCCTAATTTTTTTTCTGAGGGAGTTGAGCCAAATGCTTGGTGATGCCAGCCAGTGGGTGTAAATGGATTGCAATGATACCCAAACCAGGAGTGTGTGTTGAGTTTTGTGGGGATGAGGGGGGCCAGAACCTATTTGACTGTGTATAAGCATAAACTGGCCTGAAATCAGGATTCTGGGGGCATGAAATTTTTGTTTGTGGGAACAGGGTAATATTATCTTGTTTCCCTGTATATACACCCCCTTAACTGGGCCTAATGACACCAAAACCAGGTTTGTGGGACCATCAGTACAGATTTGAGGGGGGGGGGGGGGGAAATGGATTTTCTCTGTATATCACTATGTTCACTGTGTCCAGATTTGGAAATTCAAACTGGCCCTAATTTTTTTTCTGAGGGAGTTGAGCCAAATGCTTGGTGATGCCAGCCAGTGGGTGTAAATGGATTGCAATGATACCCAAACCAGGAGTGTGTGTTGAGTTTTGTGGGGATGAGGGGGGCCAGAACCTATTTGACTGTGTATAAGCATAAACTGGCCTGAAATCAGGTTTCTGGGGGCATGAAATTTTTGTTTTTGGGAACAGGGTAATATTATCTTGTTTCCCTGTATATACACACTATAGTGGGCCTAATGACACCAAAACCAGGTTTGTGGGACCATCAGTACAGATTTGAGGGGAAAAAATGGATTTTTTCTGTATATCACTATGTCCACTGTGTCCAGATTTGGAAATTCAAACTGGCCCTAATTTTTTTTCTGAGGGATTTGAACCCAATGCTTTGAGATTCCAGCCAGTGGGTGTAAATGGATTGCAATGATAGCCAAACCAGGTGTGTGTGATGAGTCTGGTGGAGATGAGGTGGTCCAAAACACTATTTGCCTGTGTATAATAAGCCATATACTGTCCTCAGCTGAAATCAGCTTTCTGGGGGCTTGAAATGTTTGCTGGTGGGAACAAGGTAATATTATCTTGTTATCATGGATATACACCCTAAAATGGGTCTAAGAACACCAAATACATGCATGTTGGACCATGAGTACAGATTTGAGGTAACAAACTGTCTGTCTATAAATTAAAAAAAATCAAATATCAAACTGTTATAAACATGTATCAATATATTTAATAAAATCTCTTTTCATCCAATGAATTGCATCTTATTTTTTTAATAAATAAACCATGATATTCAATTACATCCAGTAATAAAAAATAAAAATAAAATGAATAAAAGTTTTTTTGTTTTTGTTTTTTTTTTTTGGGGGGGGGGGGGGGGTGTTTGTGTTTTTTTTTGCAGTAAAATCCAGGCTTCTCTTTGGATCCCGGCGGTGGGCGAGGGTACAATGGACACCACACAACATTTGAAAGAACATTTTTTTCTGCTGTTATTGGATGACCAAGTCTCTATGAATTTAAAAAAAAATATTTATTCCGTTATTCAAGATGACAGTGAAAATGACCCTATTTTTTCAATCATTCACCACTCTTTTCGAGCGTTCATCGAATAAGAAAGAGCCCGTCCCACCGCATTTCCTGCGAGGGTTCGTTTCTTCAGAGTCCAAACAATCCTACAGGGGCGGGGTTTAGTCCATCTCGTCTTAAATTTGTGTCCGGGGCACGGCAAACATTATGAAAGCGGACAAAAACATTCATACGGCTGGTAAATGCGTTTATATGTAAACGCGGGGAATTCCCGGACAATTCACGGAGAGATTTTATATGCAATGATACTTTTAATTACACGTTAAAATCATTTAAAATCTACCACTATATTACTCTAAAGACATTTATTCACTGTTAAATTACCGAAATAATAACCAGCGCAAACAATGTGGGACTGCCACTAACACCAATCTGGATCACCAGCTAACATTGACTACCGATCTTACATCAGACGAAAACGCTAAACACTATATATTTTTTCAACAGTTTACTGTGCAAACCGTAACAAAACCATGCAGGATATCAAAATTACAGGTTCTTAAGGAAATATGATACAAAACATAAATTGTACCTTTGCTCACATTTAATAATATCATCATGATGAATTCTCCGCGAATTCTCCAGCTGTCCGCGTTATAGATGTATATGTATTTATTAATGACAAAAATTGACATACAATTTTATGGATACCCGTATAATTGCGGTTTTCTGGACCGTCCCAGCCCACAGGTAGGATAATATGGATTCCCGACAATATTCTAATGACCGTTCCCTGAGCTGGAACGGGCTAAGAAGGTCCCTGTCATTTTTTTTAATTGTCAATTCCCAGGTTTTTCGGATAAAAAAATGGCCCAATCCTTCATTCAATCTCCAGCCTCTTCTGGCGTTCCGGGTTTAAAAAAGAGCCCGTCCCATGCCTATTTCAGCTAGGACTGCAAACTCTGGGGTCAAAACAACTCAACTACGGCTTGGGATTACTACCTTTCCTCTAAAATTTCCATCGCGCCCGTGTCAAGTGTACCGTTTTATTCACAAACGTGCGGCAGGCGCCAAAAAATTTGACAGCACCCCTTTCTCATGCCAGTAAATAGTTTTATATATAAAGTCCTAACCCACCACGGAACTAGGGCCTCACAATTTTTTATCTTATTACTTACTACTTCAGACTCCTTAAAAATCCCTGCTTTCCTTTTTTAACCAAAGATTCCAATTTTTAACATATATTAAATTTCACATTACACGAAGGGGACATTACAGTTAATCCGTGATGGGCAGGACTTCTTGGAATTTTATAATTCCCGGACGCAGGCTGACCGACTGCCTTTTTTCTTCAAGGACAGCCCTAATTTAAGCCATCATCAGACTTGAAGATGTCCTCAGGCCGACCTATTTGTCCAGGAATGAAAGGTCACGTCTCCCTTACCCAGAGGTCGGGTCTCTGTCTAACACGAACGCGGCTTCGCTTGCATTTCGGCATTCTGGACGTTCAACTCTTCAAGTTTCATTTTCAGTGCTTTTCTTATTTCCAGCACTCAAGAATAGGAGAACTGCCAAGGATTCAGTTGGACTTCCTTTATTTTTATTTCTGTCCAAAAATGGATTATCTTGTATAGGATGGCTACTAATAACAACACTATTAATGTCTCTCTATCCGTCTGTCTGTCTGTCTGTCTGTCTGTCTCTCTGTCTCTCTGTCTACTCCTCTTTGACTTTTGAAAATCAGCAAGACCTTATTCATATGTGCTACTGTTTTCCCCATGATAGAGGTTTTTCATTTGATCAGATCCAAATGTTCCCTGTCTGTCTGCCTAGTAACTGTCCATCTATTTCGCTGTCTTATTTCCGGTCACTTCCGGCAAGCGTTCGACCTCAGGTCGTCTAGTTTGTTTATTGCTTGCCGGAAGATTTCCGGCAAGCATGTTGGTCAGTTGCGTATGTCCATTTGTCTGTTTGTTTGCTTGCCGGAAGATTTCCGGCAAGCATGTTGGTCAGTTGCGTATGTCCATTTGTCTGTTTGTTGCTTGCCGGAAATCTTCGATTTCGGCAAGTTGGTTGGTCAGTTGCGTATGTCCATTTGTTTGTTTTTTTGTTTATTTGTTTTTTTTGTGTGTTTGTCTGCGCTCTCCTGGCCACAATTTTGCAGCAATCGACATGACCCTTACAGGGTTGATTGACAACCGAAGACCCTGGAACTCTATTGTTTTTGGTCAACATTGCTCCAAGGTCAAGGGTCAAGGTCACGACAGGTGTGGTTAACGGTTTTTGCACTATAACTTCGCCATAAATAGGCTTATCCACTTCTGCAATAGCTCATTTTTTTCGTCATCACCTGGCCTTTCTTTTGATATGTAGCTTACTCAAATTTGCCGTTACCATGGTTACATTTTTTGGGCAAAATTCATGGGAATTGGAAATAACACGACCATTTTTTTGTAACTTTGTCAGTTTTTAAGCTAGGCAGATCTAGTTTTCGGCATTTTGTTCCTCATGACCAGCTTGACACGACAGAACTGAAAGTTACGCCAAATCTCGCGCCATATCTCGTCAAACGAGAAAAAACGAGACTTCGCGGAAATGCTTATAACTCGGCGACTTTTACAGCTAGACAGGTCTGGTTTTCGGCATTTCGTTCCACCAAACAAGCTTGACACGACAGAGCTGCAAGACAGGCCAAATCTCGCACCGTATCTCGTCAAACGAGAAAACACGGGATTTCACGGAAATGCTTATAACTGGGTCAGTTTTACAGCTAGACACGTCTGGTTTACGGCATTTAGTTCCACTAGACCAGCTTGACACGACAGATATGCAAGTGCCGTTACCATGGTAACATTTTTTGGGCAAAAATCATGGAAATTGGAAATAACACGACCATTTTTTGTAACTTTTTCAATTTTTAAGCTACAGACGTCTGGTTTTGGTCATTATGTACCTTATAGGCAGTTTGACATGATAAAACTGAAAGTCTCGCCAAATCTCGCACCATTTCTCGTCAAACGAGAGTCTTCGAGATTTCATTAAATATGACCTACAGGTTGCATTTTTTTAACAATGGCTTTGAATTTGATATATTTTGTGTTATTTATAAATATCTCGAAATCAGTTTTTTATTTTTTGGAAATAGCCACCAGGGGGCGTGGTACCTGAAACACTGTAACATATCATTTTTCTGCAATATCTAAAATAATTTTAAACATGGCACAATTTTTATCGTTGTATCTTAAACTAGGAACATTGGCTTATTCCTCCGCACATGTAGCTTTGTGCTGCCGTTACCATGGTTACCAAATTTGTGGGTTAAACTTGACGATCTGAAAATATGCAGTTTTTGGCTTCTATCTCGGTTAATATTTATGTTTCAAGGGTCTAGTCTTTTGCATGAGGCTGCTTCCCCTTGGTTCTAAGTCATTCAATTGCAAGTCTTGTCAAATTTTGCTCGGTTTATCGTCAAACGAGAAAAAACGAGATTTCACAGAAATGCTTATAACTCGGCGACTTTTACAGCTACACAGGTCTAGTTTCCGGCATTTCATAACATATGACCAGCTTGACACGCCAGAAAAGAAATCAGGCCAAATCTCGCACCATATCTCGTCAAGCGAGAAAAAAACGAGATATCATGGAAATGCTTATAACTAGGCGACTTTTACAGCTACTCAGGTCTAGTTTTTGGCATTTGGTAACATTTGGCCAACTTGACATAGTAAAACTGCGATACTTGGCAAAATCTCGCACTACATCTGGTCAAATGTGGAAAAAAGAGATTTCACAGAAATGCATATAAGTCGGCGACTTTCACGGCTAGACAGGTCTAGTTTTTGGCATTCATTAACATTTGGACGGCTTGACATGACAAACCTGCAAGACTGGCCAAATCCTGCACCATATCTCGTCAAACGAGAAAACACGAGAGTACACGGAAATGCTTATAACTCGGCGACTTTTACAGCTAGACGGATCTAGTTTTCGCCATTTCGTAACGTTTGGCCGTCTTGACATAATAAAACTGCTCGTCTTGCCAAATCTCGTACTATATCTCGTCAAGCGAGAAAAAAACATGATTTCACGTAAATGCTGATAACACGGCGACTTTTGCAGCTAGTTTGTTGCTTGCCGGAATCAAAGATTTCGGCAAGCATATTGGTCAGTTGCGTATGTCTGTTTGTCTGTCTGATTGTCTGTCTGTCTGTTTGTTTGTTTGTCTGCACTCTCCTGGCATTTTGCCACAATCACCTTGAAACTTACAGGGATGATGAAAACATAATTTCTAGGTGCCCTATTGTTTTTGGTTAAAATAGGTCAAACGTCAAGGTCAAGGTCGTCAAAACTTCTCAAAACGGTTTTTCTTCATATCTTTGTGACTATTAGTCGTATCTACTTCAACAATAGCTTATTTTAATTGTCATTCCAAGGCCTGTCATCTGGTGTGTAGCTGACTCAAATTTGCCGTAACTATGGTTACAAATTTTAGGGGAAAAGTCATGATATTCGAAAATAATGGGTCTTATTTTTCTAACTTTGTCAGTTTTAAAGCTAGAGTGATCTAGTTTTTTGCATCAGGTAGCATTCAACTAGTACAACAAGATTTTATTACAAGTCTTGCAGTATCTCGTAAAATATCTCGTGAATAGAGATATTTCGAGATTTCATTCATCTTGCGCCAAAGGCCACATTATTGCAGGTATCTTTTTGAAACTGACATATTATAAGTCCTACACTAGTATCTCGAAATCTTTTTTCAATTTTTGAATAGGGCCGCTAGGGGGCGCTGGATGCGAACCTCCCGAACATATCATATTTTGGCCATACCTCCGAAATTATAAGCCTCAATTACATAAACTAAAGCTTATTTTCTTCCTCTGAGTTTTCTCCATAAACCAGTGTAGTCATCTGGTCACAATTTTGTGATGCTTTGTCAGTGTGTCTGTCTGTTTGTCAGTTGTCCTATAATTCGCCTGCTTGCTCTTGCGTCTCACATATAGCATTCTACAGGCCACAGTTTTGAAAGAATCCTTTTGAAACCATTAAATCTTCAGTCTTACACTAATATCTCGAAACCAATTTTTCATTTTCCGGATATGGCCGCTAGGGGGCGCTGAACTTGAACCTCTCCCAACATATCATGCTTTGGCAATATCTCCAAAACTATAAACCTCAGTTACATAAACTGTAGCTTTTTTCTTCCTTTGAGTCTTCTCCATAACCTGGAGTAGTCATCTGGACTCAATCTTGAGTCACTTTGTCAGTGTGTCCGTCTGTTTGTCAGTTGTCCTCAAATTCGCCTGCTTGCTGGTTTTTGCGTCTCACATATAGCATTCTATAGGCCACAGTTTTGAAGGAATCCTTTTGAAACTATTACATCTTATGTCATACATTAATATCTAGAAATAAATTTTTCATTTTCTGGATATGGCCACTAGTGGGCGCTGCACACGACCCTCACACACATACCATTGTATTGGCCATATCTCTACACCAAAAACCTCAGTTACATAAACTATAGCTTATTCTTTTCCTTTGAGTCTTCTCCATAACTTGATTAAGGCATCTGGTTTCAATCTTCTATCACTTTGTCAGTGTGTCCATCTGTTTGTCCGTTACCCTCAAAGTCGCCTGCTTGCTGGTTCTTACGCCTTACATATAGCATTCTATAGGCCATAGCTTTGACGGAATCCTTTTGAAACTGGGACATCTCATGTCATACACTAATAATACGAAATGCATTTGTCGTCTTCGGAATATGTCCGCTAGAGGGCGCTACAGTCGAACCTCCCAAGTATATCATTAATTCGCCATACCTCCAAAACTATAAATCTAAATTACATAAATTATAACTCATTTTCTTCCTTTGAATCTTCTCCATAACTAGGTTAAGTCATCTGGTGTCAATCTTGTCTCACAAAGTCAGTATGTCTGTCCGTTCGTCTTTTGTAGTCAGCTTTCTCTGCTTGCCTGTTCTTTTGTCTCATATGTCATTCTACGGGCCACATAATCTCAGCAATATACCTGAGAGTCATTCCATTAATAGAAAACCGACAATATGTTCTGTCCATCTGTGTTTCACTTCCGATTTCCGGCAAGCGTTCGACCTATGGTCGTCTAGTTTGATTGGTCAGTTGGTGCAAAACCATCTGATCATTGATCTTGCAGAACACTTATCAGTCACATTGTTTTTCACATAACAAAGGCTTTGTGATGAGGAGATGTATGGTACATTTAAGTAATCTGGGCAAACTGTAGAAAAGGTCTATGTAAAACCATTTTACTTCCTCCAAGTCCAGAACCCCTTTATATCCGAAGCAACCTTTTTATAAGGGTTTAATTCAGACACAATTCTTTGGTCTGAACCCCCCCCCCCCCCTTTTCTGGACCTGGGGACCTTTTTATGCCCCCGCCACAAAGTGGTCGGGCATATAGTTTTACCCATGACCGTCATTCCGGAATCAAACAGTTGTACAAATTTTTTTTTTTTTTGCAATGCCTGCAGATCTTGGCCTGATTTTTTATTTGTGGGCAGATAATGACCACTTACAGATCGAGTTCACATTTCATCCCGGTTGACCTACTTTTGACTGTTTTACGGCTCCTGAACATAGAAAATATCATGAAAAATAGAAATTTTCATGACAAATACACATGTAAGGACTTTTTTTCACAATGCCTGCAGATATTGGCCTGATTTTTGGTGTGATGGCAGATAATGACCATTTACAGATCAAATTTGTGTTTTATCCCAGTTGACCTACTTTTGACCGTTTGACGGTGCCCTGACATAGAAAATTCATGAAAAATATAAATTTTCATGACAAGTGCACATGTACTGACTTTTTTTTCGCATTGCCTGCAGGTATGGGCTTGATTATTGGTGTGTGGGCAGATAATGACCAGTTACAGATTGATTTCCAGTTTTGTTTCAGTTGACCTACTTTTGACCGTTTGATGGTGCCCTGAACATAGAAAGTTTATGAAAAATAGAAATTTTCATAACAAATGCATATGTACTTTTTACCACAATGCCTGCAGATACCGCCCTGATTTTTTATGTGTGGGCAGATAATGACCAGTTACAGATCGAGTTCGCATTTTATCCCGGTTGTTTTACGGCTCCTTAAACATAGAAAATTTCATGAAAAAAAAGAAATTTTCATTGCAAATGTACATGTTCAGCCTTTTTTAGCCCTAAGCCCATCGGCTGTTGGGCTATTGTCACCCAAGCTGTCCGTCCGTCTGGCGTCCGTCCCGTGTCTGTTAACTTTTACCTTGTGAGCAGGATATCTCTAAAAGGATTCATTGTTGGAATTTTATTTCATCAGTGAAGATATATATCAACAAAATCTTGGTCAAGTGCGAAGATGGGTGACCTTTACCTATTTTTCTATGTTTTAGAGCTGATTATACAAAAACACTCAGAAGTTTATATCTCAGGAACCATTTTGTTGATTTTCACAAAACTTACTATGGACATTTGGAATGATGGTCTGTACGTGCAATTTCTGATTTTTTAATGAATTTTTATCAGATTTTTCAATTTTGGCCTTTTGTGCAGGATATCTCCAAAGGTATTCAACACAGGAACTTCATTTCTTCAGTGCTATTGCATGATATTTACAAATTCTTGGTCAAGTTCAAAGATGGGTGATCTTGACCTACTTTTCAAGGTAACAGAGCTTAGTATAGAAAAAAACTTAGGAGCTTATTTCTCAGGAAGCATTTGGTGGATTGTCATGAAACATGGTACATACCCCTCCAATTTAAATTTATAACTGATTATCAGCTTTTGTTAATATTCTAGTTTCGCAATGCAGTGCTTACAGATACTGGCCTAATGTTTGGTCTGTGGGCACATAATGACCACTTACAGATTGAGTTCACTTTTGTCCCAGTTGACCTATTTTTGACCATATGACAGATCCTGAACATAGAAAATTTCATGAAAGACAGAAATTTTCATGAAAAATGCACATGTATGGACTTTTTTCACAATGCCTGCAGATACTGGCCTGACTTTTTGGTGTGTTGCTTGATAATGACCTGTTACAGATCGAGTTTGCATTTTGCCCTTGTTGACCTTCTTTTGACCATAAGACACCTCCTGAACTTAAAAAAAAAAATAAACAAATATTTATAATTTGCTCCACTCGGGGGCATTTGTGTCGTTCCGACACATCTAGATTTAGGTTTTTCAATAGTCCTCCTGGGTTGGACCCCCCCTTTTCCTAAATCCTGGATCAGCCCCTGAAGTCCACATTCATTTCACACCACACCCAGTCCATTTGTGTTTTGATCTGTAATATCATTGAAACCACCTAGTGAGGTAGGTTCATACTGAATGAGCAACTAGTGTATTTGCATCAGCCCATCAAGATTATTTATGGGCATGTGCAATATCAGTGGACATGAGAAATGAATCTAATACTTTATCAAATACAGTACTGATTATGCTTATTTTATGGTGCAGTATGAACACATATACCCCTTTCACACACAAACGATTTTAAAATGTTTTACTTAAATTGGAGTAGTCAGATCAGTTTCAAACAGGCATCTGGCACCAATGCATGAGATGTGTATATTTCACATATAGAACAATGTAACAACATGCTGATACAAGCATGTGCAGTGATTCAGTTGCTGCTATAAAACATGGTCTAAACCATTTTGAAAGTAATTTGAGGGTTCACCCGGCACATAAGCTGAGCAGATAATTGGAAAAGGTTTGAATCCACCTCTTGAGCTGGATAAAAAAAGTTCTGCCAAATTGGTTTGAAAATACTTTGGATAGCCAAGTGATGCTCAATCTGCATTCAAAACAGCTTGAAACTGTTTTGCATTTTCCTCGATTACTGTATGTCGAATTTTTTAGAGGGGCAATTGTATTTGACACACAACTAGTGTGAAATTTTTTTTCTTATTTTAGTGGTACAGAGTGGATTTAGACATCATACCAGTTGAGCTCAGGAAAAGGTTCCTCCAGTGTTCCCAGGACGAGGCAACAAACGTGTTCCTGGAAAACTGTTTTGAGAAGGCAGACTGGGTGGTAACACAGATGTACCACAGTCTGGCCAAGTCTGTTCTGACCTGGTTCATGACACCTACATGTGCCAACGGGTAATAATTCTGTCATTTCACTATAGACTCTCTCTTGTTTTGTTGAAGACTCTCTTGTTTTCTCTCTTTTTTTTCACTACAGACTCTTTTTGTTTTGGCTCTTATTTTGCTATAGACTCCTGTTTTCTCTCTTGTTTCACTAGACTTGTTTTCTTTCTTGTTTTGCTATAGACTCTCTCTATGTTAAATCCATAAACTATCTGGATAAATGGATCCATATACTGTTAAATCATTGCATTTTTAGCTCAGCTGACTATAAGTCATCTGAGCTATAGTCATGGTCCATTGTCCGTCGTCCGTCCGTCTGTCTGTCCATCCGTCTGTCTGGATGTCCGTCTGGATGTCCGTCCGTAAGACTGGCACGTTTCGACACTGTTGGACCTACGAATCTGAATTTCGGCATAAAGTTAGATGTCCCCATAATCTCCTACCATGCCAAAAATTGGATCAATAGGACTTCGTTCCTTTGAGATATCAAGGAAAAACCTAAATTTTTTATTAGAAATCTATTTTCACACTTCAGGACTGCCTAATATCAAAACCACTCATCTGGTTTTCTTCATATTTACCATAAATATTCCTCTATATAGTTCCTATGTACATGCCAGATATTAAGTCAGTATTATATAATTTAAAAAAGTTATGGGCCCAAACATAATGGACTTTGTAAAAAATCAGGAAGATATTTGGTCACTTAAGACCAAAAGTGTTAAAGGTAGGGGATTTTTTCCAGTAATACAACTTTAATTAATCAAAATTTAATTGTATACCAAAAATTAGATCAAAATTTGTTAAATTTTTTTTTAAATATTGGCAAAAATATAAAATTGGTACCTTAAATTTTGCCCAACTTTGGCCATGGCACAGTTTTTCCTGTAAGTACTGTGGATTTAATTTTCACACCATGTATACATAAGGATTTAATCTGTTAAAATCTGAAATTTAAAAATAAAAGCTGCAAAATTAGGCTAGTTATTGAATTTTTTTGGAGGCTCTTGTTGTATTCCCTAACATTGTCAAGCAGTCCACTTTGATGACTGTAGGTCAATCAGTGCACATCTCTATGCTCCCCAGGCTGTTGCATAATTTTAGATGTCCCCAAAATCTCCTATCATACCGAAAATTGGGTCATTAGGACTTTGTTCCTTCGAGATATTAAGGAAAAAAAACTCCGTTTTCCATAAAAAAAAGCCATTGTTACACTTCAAGGCTGCCTAATATCAAAACCACTGATCTGTTTTTGATCGTATTTAGTATTCACATTCTTTTATACATTTTCTATGAACATACCAAAAATTAGGTCAGTATTGGGTATTATTTTGAAGTTATGGGCCAAAACATAATGCAATTTTTAAAAAAAATCAGGAAATATATTTACTCACCTAAAATGAGAATTGTTGAACCTAGAGACTTTTTTTCAGGAATATAACTTTATTTAATCAAGATTCAATTGTTTACCCAAAATTAGATCTGAATTTTGCAAATTTTTCAAGTTATTAGCATAAATAAAAAACAATACCTTAAATTTTGTCCATTTTTGGCACTGTTGATTTAATTTTCCCAGCATATATGCATAAGGATTTAATCTTTTAAAATCTGAACTTTCAAAAGAAATTGATTGGAATGAATAGCTTTTATTCATGTTTTCATACACCATGTCAAGTGTTGTTTACATCTAGCCCACCTTGTAGTTCAGCCTTCACTTGCATTATGTAACCCACCCCAGGCAGCTACCTTGGCCCAGCTTGGCCACTACTAGCAGGCTTCCCCTCTGCCCTTCACTCATCCCCCCCCCCCCCCCAGCTGGTGCATAAACTAGATGAATGTTATAATTTTTCTGTATTTTATTTTATTCTTGGACATGCTACATTTTATATTTTGTATTGAACCACCAGGATTACAATGATTAAAGTGTACATTTAATTGTGTCCACAAAGTGGTGTATTGCTGTGAAAGTGTGGATGTTCATGAGATAAGTAATTCCTTACTTCAGAAGAGTAAAAACTTCACCAGGTGTGAAATTGACTATTAATTCCAGTAATTAATTAAAACTGGGATAGTAATTAGCACAATGATATTGTTTGTCCCTCATTCAACCAACAGTGTGTATACTTTATTTGAAAAGATGTTTTATTTTGTCAAATTTACTTTTATTTTATTTTGGTGAATAAAATTAAGCATGTCCTGAAAACTCCAATGTGCAAAACTTTTTAATAGTGATTCAAGGAATATTCTTGTAGATGCCATGTTGTGGCATTATTTTCTTTTAAAATCAGTTTAAACATTTATGATTTAAAAATAATAAAATATATGTGTATGCATAATATGACCCAATGTTTTTTACTCTATATATATAATGATTGCAACTTTTGCAACAATTCTAATATTTTAACTTATATTTTTCAGGTTTTTTAATTAAAAATTTATAAACCTGTAAATAAAAAAATGATTCAGATAAAAACTTCTTAATGAAAAAAGTGGATCTGCTTAAAAAAATAGGATTATATATAAACTTGAATGCATTATTCTCTTGAAAGTGAAATAAAGGTATTAGTCCATTCTGTCCACTTGCCTGTCCATCTGTAAATGTTCGTATGCAACACAGTATCTCAAAACTTTTACTGTTTTTCTTCATGACAGTCTTGTCAGAGTATTAGTTTGCAATCATATATTTAGAACTTTACTATAACCAAGTAGGAGGGCCCCTTTCCTCTTAGCTTTTCATATTCTTATATAAATGAAAAACATTACAATAGAATATTTCTACATCACCCTTCGTGCTGCCCTCACTTTTCCCTTCTCCGAACCCCATCCCAAAGTTAGCCTCAGTAAGCAAGAACAAGATTTTGTATAACTATTCGTCCATAGGTACCTATGTACATGCCAGAAATTATGTCAATATTGTGTAATATGTAGACATAGTGGGCATCACAATAATGTACCTTGTCAAGACTAAAGAGATATTGTGTCATACAGTCACATATTCATAAATCACTTCATCAGCATAGTTAATCATAACATCATATCTGTCAAATTGAACGCTTGCAGACTACCATACACTTTAGATCCTTCAACAAATAGCCTTATCATCATTCTACTACTGCTTATCACTGCTGTCATTGCATTCATATTTGCTCAAATATATCACAATTTTCAACCCCTCCTAAATAAATAAAAAATAAACCACTTTATTTGACTCTATTAATCCATCAGTCAGGTAATTTCATTTATCATTTACTCACATATTACATTACATTCCTTTATAATAGCCCAACATGTACATGATATTCATAAGCTTTATCGACTCGATATAGTATCACAGTGGAGAAACATTTATAGTCCAGTCACGATCAGCTGAGCGCCGTGACCCATTGGTCCCTTGTTCTTTGCAAGGGTTCCATTTTCACAAAAGAGAATATATTACGAAAATTAATCTTTGTATGAGGCTCCATCAATGGCCATCACTGAATTAAGTTGATCAGCAAAATACTGACGTCGTATATAATTACCAATTTACCATTCTTGTATGTTACCCATAAAATCAATGTTGTTGTAAATGTTGCAAGATCTTTTAAATTATATTTATAGACTGAACAATATTTTGAAAGAACAACAATGAAAAAATTTAATTTTGGGCATGTATTATTATATAATATATATATAATCAGTTGATATTATATTGGATATACCATGTAAGTTGTGTAGGGCTAGGGTGTGATCACACATGAATGGAACCCTTTCAAAGCACTGAAAATAATAAAAATATCCTGAAAAAATGAAACCACCACAGTACTTCTGAGCTTGCCCAACTTTACATGATTTTACAATAACATAAGAAAGTATATACTGTATTTCCTTGATCAGATGCCCAGCCTTTAATTGTCATCTGCCTTAATTAGTGGCCTTGGCAAACAGATGTTTTACAAAAATAAACACCAGCCTTAAATTGATGCAGGTCTTGTTCAGTACCAAAGAGTTTTCCATGTTTGCCCCCAGATGTCCTTTCTCGTCACTGTAATGTGTGTGATTATGGGTCAAGTTGACTGAAGAATTAGTTTTTGTATTTTTTTTTTAAAAAAAATGTTTTATTTCAAATCATTTAAATCCTTATTATATCTTAGATGCCATGCCTATTTCTTTCATGACAGACACAAAATATCCACCTAATATAATGGCTGTGCTTTTGTTTGCTTGAGCCTGAAAATGTATATTTAAAAAAATGCCGGCCTTAAAAAGAAACCAGTTATGTATAGACACTGGGCCAAAGAAGGCTCTGAAAAACCCCTAGGCATATGACCAAGGAAAAACAATATTTGAATTTTATTAATTAATTCTAAAACAATCTGAGTATAAAATTTAATGTTTTGGCATCTTTAAACTTTTAAAAAAAATTTCTTTATTTCCTCTTATATGTAACTTAACTCAGATGTAACAATTCATGTCATGCAGACAGAGAGACAGAATGCAAAAAAAATATTTCTGGTTACTTATTACAGTTTGAACAAATTTTATTGTGATATATTCCAGAAACAGGAGACACAACATGATAAGATTTTTTACTTTAAATTCTTGAGACATTCCAAAATACCATTGAACTGTGGTAATGCAACTCCATTGTTTCTGTTGTATTTCAGATGGCTCGGGAGAGGATCCATGTTTGTATTTTCCAGGCAGCAGTTCAGACAACTGTTAGATATCGAGGCAGACTGGAGAGCCGACTCACTTCTTGATCTAGGTAAGGTTAACTCTAAGTATATGTACATTTGCAGGATTCCATGCAAGGAACCCCAGAAAGGTGCACTCATTTGAGAGTGAAACATGGTCCTTTGGCACGGCCTTCCCATTAAGCCTGCAGAGCGCCCACCCTGGGTGGGGGCCTTTTGCGAAAGATCTCACCGCTTTGGCTGAGATTCAAACTCAAGATCTCCCAGCTTTAGACCTGTGCTCTACCCCTGATCCACAGAAGCTGGTTAACCTGCAGTTATTCACATTCTAGGTGTTTTGAATATACACAAAATATAGTGATATCAGTTTGAAATATCATTGTGTCTACCAATACTATCTTTAAAACTATTTGCCAACTCCTGTACACAAGTTGAAAAAAGCTTGCACCTGGTGTGATCAGTGGTGCAAAATATAAACATTGTCACACACGCCACCTGGTGGCTGTACTTTACAAATCATGATTTTTCAAGCTTCCAAATGGCATTACTTTTATAGATGTCAGTTATAAATGTATAAAATGGATTACTGCTTTTTTTAGGTGCTGGTGATGGGAAGGTTACGGAAATTATGGCAGGTCACTTTAAAAATGTTTACGCAACAGAAGTATCTAGTCCAATGAGATGGAGGTTACATGGTCAAGGTTACCAGTGAGTATAAAACAATTTTTATCCAGGTATTTTCAAAGCATATGTGTTTGGCTCTGAATTCTGCATTTTCTCTTCATTCTATTAATATCCATTGGTTTCTAAGAATAGTTTTTAAAAGGTAGATTCCAAATGTCAAAAGTGTTATGTCTTGTTTCAGAAAAGTTTGTATCAGCAGAGTTTTAGCCAGTGTCAGTGCTTTTCATGTCCAATTGGGCCAAAGGCCCTATAAGCTTATGCCATGTTGATTCAGCATTAGCCAAGGATACATGCTCTGATAGGCATTTAAATAGGGCCATAAAGCTTTGGAGTGTGCTTATAACATGAGTTATGATACAAGCCATACTTGGGAATGTATTGCAGTGGTCTTCCATGATGTAAGTTCATTGATGTTGTGGTAAACAGCCTATAATCTTAACTAGTGAACATAATCTCTAGGATTCAAATAATGAATTAACACAAAAGAATACATATAAACCCTCAACCCAAACTGAAAATCCATGTCAATTGTAAAGAGTCATTTCCTGTATTGCGTACAAGTTGGCACTCATCCAGTGACTGTGCAAGCCATGCTTGTATTCATGCAATCAGAAACTGAACAAAAATGCAGAGGGATTTACCAATATGCTGAGTTAAAATGGAATTTTTCTTGCTCATGGTAGGTATTGTTTGAAAGTAAACTAAATCAGTTAACCATTGGTCTGGTTTATGTCGTGTGACAAGGTACTTGTAGGCCATGGGGCGTTGTCATAAATGATGAAAATATTTGCATCCTCATAGAGCCTTAAAGTGCCCTCCACGTTGAAGGGCTTAAAGCACTTTGACAGCCTGTACGCTAGTCATAGACTCTTAATGTCAAAGGGCCTAAATGGCACAAATGCAGCATCAGTCCATAAGGCATCCATCCACAATTTCCCAGGAATGCTTCTTTTACTTTATTTCTTGACTGATTTTGATTTTGTTTGTTTTATCAGATAGTGCTAGGTGTGTGCATCAAAATTTCTGCTCAGTATTTTGAAATTCAGTAATTATACAAATTTATGCAGACATTAACATTTTCAAAATCACAAAAAAAGCTTCTGTATTTCTTGAACTCTGATTTGGGATAGTTGTAGGCTTTTAAATTTGTGCAGAATTTTGAAACCTAATTTAGTTTGATACTTTATACCAGGACACCCGTTCTCCTTGGTCTGATTCTTGGTCCTTTTCCAAACACAGCGTCTTTAGACCAATGAGAGTGCATGTGGCATGTATAAAATTTGGAGCTGGATGCACAATGCGACCACACTCTAATTGGTCTAATTACATTTTTTTGTTCATTGCTCACCCTGGTGTTCAAACCCAAAGAACCTTACTATACAAAGCAGGGGTTACATGAAAGGATGAATGGGATGGCTGCAGTGTGTAACCCCATCAAGAGGAGTGTAGTGGACAGTTGAGGGTTAAATTTTTCTGGTATTTTCAGGTTACTTGATATAGATGAATGGCATATTGGACAACATCAGTATGACGTCATAGCCTGTCTGAACCTTCTTGATCGCTGTGACCGACCAATGACAATCCTGCATCAGATGAGGAGAGTGGTGAAACCAGACACAGGGCGGATCATCGTGGCTTTGGTCCTGCCGTTTAATCCATATGTAGAAATAAGTATGTTATACTTTTGATTTTACTATATGCCCCTCTGTAAAGGGACTTATTATGTTTTTGTGTGTTTTTCATTATTTGTAATGTGGGGACATTCCAACGTATTGGTACAAAATGAAAAATTCCTTTCTGTGCATGTGCTTGCCTGTCTGAGACAGGAGGAAAGGCATTGTTATGTCCCCTGAATGTTCATGCCAGTCAGTACCGAAGTTTCTGGCTCAGGGACATCTTATCAGGCATCGATTTATATATTTTAGTGGCAAAAAAACTAAGAATTGGAGAGCTTGCACATTAGGAGCTTAAATTGTAGTTTGGTTGTAAGTGGTTACCTACAGTTCCAACAAAATTCCATCAAATAATACCATACACATCATATATGTCATGCATGCACACCAGCACACAAACATTATGACATCATTACCAGTCCACATAAAAAAGACAAGGAAACTGAACACAAATTAACTGCTGTGTCTTTAGCAAATTTAAAAATTTTTTTTTTGCAATTATATCTTTATATGATTAAGTACATGCATTGTCAATTATGTTGATGAAACAATTAAAAACAAAATCCAGAATACATATACATTACTTACTGGTATACACACTTGTTCCAGTTAATACTGAATGCTGTCTCATACCTATTGTTTGTCTTAAAAAAAAGCTAATTTGTTGCAATATTTTTTCTCTCCAAAAAATGGAAAACATGGAAATGAAGAAAAATATATACCAGTAAATCTTATATGAAAATACTCATTTACAAAATACACTTATTTGGTCACATTTTGGTGTTTTGCCTATATTAATGAAAATGCAGGTGATATCTTTAAAAAAAATAACTTTTTTCCTTTGTAATTCTTAACCTTAAACAATAAAACAAATTAGGGATATATATACACCACTGAAACTCAAAAGAATGAAATCTTTTCCTTGTAAAAACTTTTTCTTAACCTAAACCTAGGGACAAGATGTAAATTGTAAAATACAGAGAAGCACTAACAAAAGCACAGTTTATTTCAGATATAAAATGTTTCCTACCTGGAAACTATTAAAAATGCATAAAACTTAGAACTTTTTAAGATCTTATCTGCATGCATGATTAAATCAAAACTTGAAAATTATAACGCTATATCACAACACAAAATTCTTGAAATGACCAAAATCTACAGGAACTTATTCCAATATTGGTTTAGTCAAACCAGCCTATAAAATATCAAATGCTCCAACATAACAATTTTTACAAATAAAAGAATATATTATTAACCTGCTTGTCTAATTTCAAATGTACATAAAATAAGGAATCTTGTGAATAAAGAAAGTCATTAATCCATGGGAGCCTTCAATAGGACTATGAATTACAATTTCTGACAAAAAAATCCAAATTGTGACACTCTGCTTACAAAATGATAAACAACACAATAAACATGAGGTAAACTGTTCAGATTTCAAACTTATGTTTCTCCTTGTTCTAAGAAAGATTACCTTACTCCCCTCATTAATTTTATTTCCAAATAAAGAAAACAGTTTATTTCCATATAGTTTGGTAATCAGATTCCAACTTGTTTCTAGGTAATATGGTACCGAGAGACTGTCATTTAATTTTGGATGCTGCTTCACAATGAATGTTCAAATGTCACCAATGCTACCATACAGGGATATCTAATGATACTAAAACAGTATCTGACCTTGACGTATGGTGCACCAAAGAGGACATTGTAGTTTTCTTAATTTATTAACTTTTAATTCTTACTAAAGTGAGTTGGTTTGCAATGCTTAAACAGAAGGATTTCTCTGCTCCCTTTGGGTTTGCCATCCACAAATTTGAGGGGCGGAGGAAGGGGGAGGGGGGAAATGGGCTACTTGAAAGGTTATAAGGTTTACAAAATATTTCTATTTCTGCTGATTTGACCTTGAAAGTTAAGGTCAAGGTCACTGTTTTCCTAACACATCTATGATTTTGGTAAAAACATTTCATGTATCAAATTTCACAAACAAATGTGTACATGTACATAGTCAAAATTTATAGTGGCAACAATTTATTTCTATTTCTGCTGATTTGACCTTGAAGATGAAGCTGAAGGTCACTGTATTCAAAACACATGGGATTTTGGTAGAAACATTTCACATATCACATATTTCACATATTTTCACATTTCATGGTTCCAAAGTTATAGTGTTAACAAATATATCTTATTTCTGCTGACATAGTAATGTAAACTGTGTCCATATTCTGATCTCTAATTAGCAACACGTTTTCTTACTCAGACCATGAAGACCATAAGCCTACAGAGTACATCCACGTGGACGGGACGAGCTTTGAAGAGCAGGTGACCAGTTTGTTACAACATATTTTCGAGCCCTCAGGATTCTCCGTTATCAAGTACACCAGGTTACCATATCTCTGTGAAGGGGACCTTACAAAATCATTCTACTACCTCCCAGATGCTGTATTTGTCTTGAAACCTGTATAAAATAATTAAACAGAAAAATGCCTTGTTGTCTTGACTGGTAAGTGAATGTGAAGTACTGTAAATTTAGAAAATTTTGTGGGTGATTCCACTCAAAAGAGTTTTTCAGGCCTGCCAAATGTAAAAGACCCCAAAAAATTGTAAGTGCTTTGAACAAATGGAGTAGTCTTCTTTTAAATAAAGTGTGAAAAAAGAGTAAAATTAGCAGAAATTTCCCATTTTTTTATCAGCATAATAAGCATGTGTAATATTTATCACTCCGAAAGTCAGAAAAATACAATAACATGGTGCGCATCCCTCTGCATGAAAACTGGAGAATTTTCCACATGTTGTGACACATGCTGGACATTTGCACAGAGAAAAACTGAGAAGTGTTCCATTCTTGTTCTAACTGGATTCTTATAGTAGGAGGGAAATAGTATAAATCAGAATTTTTCAATGGAAAAAAAAGAAGAAACAAGTGACCCAGGGGTCTAATATTCACTCTGCGAATTACTGTGCATGGTGGCAGGTGATTAAAAAAAAATGGTGAATGTGAAAATACCATTCATTCCTTTGCAAGTAGATACTATCCTATTGCACAAGGTAGGTGGCACCACCTGTCTGGTTTATGAGAAAACTTTCCAAGATGGATGCACATGCCAAATTTCAGACCAATACCGTTACCCACTCCTGAGATATAAGCAATTTTCACCCAAAGCACATGTATGAATAGACGCAATGGGAAAACGATTGCAGAAGGCACCACCAGTCTTGAGTACTAGATGGAGGAGTCTAAGATCTATGGATATGCACAATTTCAGCTCAATACATTGAACCACTCCTGAGATTTGGGCTGTTATCTAAAAGACACCCAGGTTTGTACTGCACAGAAAGGTCACCCATCATTGTTACCTACAACTACATAGAAGATGGAACAGGTATGAAGGGTTTTGGAAAGATCAGTCCAAGGGTCTCAGAGGAGACCCTGTTTTTGTGGATTATAACAAATAAATACTTATCTTGGAAAGTATAGATATATCTTGGAAAAAGCAGAAAAGACCTTTACAGCCTGTAAAAAGTAGGTCAACACAGGTGGCGCCACCTGCAGGTCAAAATCATTTAGCAGTCAAATGATCAATATTCCTGTAAAATTTGAAACTGAAGGCTGCAGCAGTTCCTAAGATACTTTTGTAACAGAAAATAAATCGTGTATAGAAACACATCAATTTGTCAAATTTTGCGATAGACACAATTTGAAGTTCTGTAGAGATGCCATCTTGAAAATTACTTGATTGAATTTATACTCAAATTATTCCCCTTCCTCTAAGGAACTGCTGACTATGATATGAAGGCCAAAATATTATTACTTTATGAATTATCTTGGAAGAAGTGGAAAAGACCATTCATCCCGCAAAAAGTAGGTCAACACTGGTGGCGCCACCTGGAGGTCAAAATTATTTAGCAGTCACATGATCAATATTCCTGTGAAATTTGAAACTGAAGGCTGTAGCAGTTCCTAAGATATTTGGTAACAGACAATACATCATGTATGGAAACGCATCAAGTTGTCAAATTTTGCAATCGACATAATTTGAAGTTCCGTAGAAATGCCATCTTGAAAATGACTTGACTGAATATATAGTCAAATTATTCCCCTTCCTCTATGGAATTGTTGACTATGATATGAAGGCCAAAATGTTATTACTTTATGACTTATCTCAGAAGAAGTGGAAA
This sequence comes from Sipunculus nudus, assembly GCA_026874595.1. Taxonomy (NCBI): domain Eukaryota; kingdom Metazoa; phylum Annelida; class Sipuncula; order Golfingiida; family Sipunculidae; genus Sipunculus; species Sipunculus nudus. The sequence continues at coordinate 63,616,847 of CM049316.1, read as the reverse complement.
AGACCATTTCATCCCACAACTAGAATATCAGCAAAAGCTGACAAAAGCCCTCAGCCAAAAGAACAGTGTTTAGAGGTGGTAACAGTAACAAGTACTAAATATCTGTTCTCACATGGATGTATATCTGTACATGTCTCAGTTATAAATTTAAAATGGAGAGGTATGTACCATGATTCATAACAATCCACCAAATGATTCCTGAAAAATAAGCTTCTAAGTTTTATTCTATTATAAGCTCTTTGACCTTGAAAAGTAGGTCAAGGTCACCCATCTTCGAACATGAACAAGTTTTTTGTCGATACACATCTTCACCAAAGAAATAAAATTCCTATTGTGAATCCTTTTAGAGATATCCCGCTCACAAGGCCAAAGTTGAAAAATCCAAGAAAAATTCAATAAAAAAATCAGAAATTGCATGTGGCGCCCCCAAACTTGTGCAGCAGTTACAGACTATCAGTCCCTATGATCATAGTAAGTTTTGTGAAAATCCATCCAATGGTTCCTGAGAAATAAGCTTCTAAATGTTTTTTCTATAATCGGCTCTAAAAAGTAGAAAAATAGGTCAAGGTCACCCATCTTCGAACTTGACCGAGATTTTGTCAATATACATCTTCACCGAAAAAAATAAAATTCTTACGGTGAATCCTTTTCGAGATATCCCGCTCACAAGCCCAAAGTTGAAAAATCCGATAAAAATTCATTAAAAATCAGAAATTGTAGGTGGCGCCACCAAACTTGTATAGCAGGTACAGACTATCAGTCCCAATAATCATAGTAAGTTTTGTGAAAATCCACCAAATGGTTCCTGAGTAATAAGCATCTAAGTGTTTTTCTATAATCAGCTCTAAAATGTAGAAAAATAGGTCAAGGTCACCCATCTTCGAACTTGACCGAGATTTTGTCGATAAACATCTTTACCGAGGAAATAAAATTCTGACGATGAATCCTTTTCCAGATATCCCACTCACAAGGGAAAAGTTAACGGACGCCGGACGGACGGACAGCTTGGGTGACGACAATAGCCCATCAGCCTAAGGGCTAAAAAGTAGGTCAAGACAGGTGGCGCCACCTGGAGGTCAAAATCATTTAGCAGTCAAATGATCAATATACCTGTGAAATTTGAAACTGAAGGCTGCAGCAGTTCCTAAAATATTTGGCAACAGACAATACATCATGTATGGAAACACATCAAGTTGCAAAATTTTGCGATTGACACAATTTGAAGTTCCCTAGAGACGCCATCTTGAAAATGACTTGACTGAATTTACACACAAATTATTCCCCTTCCTTTAAGGGACTGTTGACTATGATATGAAAGCCAAAATATTAATACTTAATGACTAATCTTGGAAGAAGTGGAAAAGATCATTTCGTCCTGCAGAAAGTAGGTCAACATAGGTGGCGCCACCAAAAACTTATTTTTGCATGTCCATCCCATGATCAGTAATTCTGCAAAGTTTCATGAAAGTAGCTGCTGTGGCTGTTGAGATATTTGGTAACAGACGGTGGACAGTGGATGCTGCACCATGGCATAAGTTCACAGAGTGAACTAAAAAAGAGTGCTTCTAAAAAAAGAGTGATACAGTATCTAGCATCTTTTTCAGGAAATCCTACAAACTAAAGAGTGATTCTTTTCAAAAGAGTGATTTGACAGGTCTGGTTTTCCATGGTTTTATAACTTAGTGGTGTTCACATGAAATCAAGATGTCACACAGAAAATTCTAATATACTTAAGACACTGGATAGTTTGACACCAGATAACTTGGATGATGCGTTCCAGTTCAGTGCTTTATTACAGCCAATATAATTTGTGTATTTATAGATGAGCAAGAACCGTTATAAAATGTGGAAAATGTAGATAGTCAAGGGTGTACAATTAAATCCTATCAAATTTCTGAGCAATCCCCAAACTCACTGCTGTCAATTTAAACAATGTGGGAAATTTGTTTTAGCTATTAAATATCTCTTGGTTTACAGACCCCACAAATGAATCTACAGCAGTTTTAAGAATTGTGTGAAGATTTTCAAATAGGGCTATAGATATTCTAAAATCTGAAGATGATAACTACAGTAAAAATAAAAACACAGATGGCACCACTAACATGAAAAAAAACTCAAGGGACGATTCCCATTTAAAATTTCAACAGATTCCAATGATTGAATATCAAAAACATAAATATAAAATTCAGAAATAAACAGTATATCACAAATATAATGCAAACGGACTGGTCTTCTTCAAATACTGCATCATGTCTAACAGATGGTAAGTGAAAATTACATCAAAAAAATGACCAGATATTATCTATACTCCATTCCTTAGCAGCTACAACTTTTGTTTCAAATACTTTAATATCAGACCTGCAAAATCTTAAGATATGAATGGGTTACACAACTTAGAGTTTTTGTAAACCATAAAATGGTCATTCCTGAATTTCTATTTTTTTAAAAGCATGGGATACCCATCCCTTTCAATCTACAAATGCTTTCACAGGCACTTTTTTAAACATGTATTCATACAGCTTAATCCAAGAACTATACATTAGTCATCATCTTCTTTCAATAAACGTCTCATTCACTTCTTCAACAGGCCTGTTCTCTCTTTAAAAGTGCAGCTTGGCAGTTTTTTACTGTCTCTTGTGCAGCCATGATGTCTGAAATACAATATTCAATAGAACTATACTTGTGTACTGGTATGTATAAAGGAAAATATCAATTGGATCAGTGTTTCAAGTGCCCCTTGTTTGATTGGACTAGAATGTTTAAACATATATGTTTCCCCTCCCTATGCCCCCCCCCCCCTAATTGACTACTTCAAAAGTCATGAGGTTCACAAAAATCATCATTTTGAACTCATCTGAGATTTTGGTGGAAACAATTCAAGTACCAAACTGTACAAAACAGATGTTGAGTGGTTCAAGTTAAAGAGACATAATTACTGATATTTTGAATAGTGACTGATGACATTTGACCATAAAACTACAAAAGAATACAAACAAAACTGCAGTCACTTCTAAGAAATCCAGAAAAATAATCTTTATCAAGATCCACACCTAAATTAAATGGGGTCTTCCCCAAGTCTTTCCCCAGTATCTGGCTCAAAAGAAGATGTACAGAGTGATAAGAAATATGTGTTTTCCTAGGACCCCTGCAAAAAAGATAAACAGATTTTGCAGAAAAGGGACATTATGTTATGGTGATTGCTAGTGATGAGCTGATGATCGATTATTACCTATGGTCAGTCAGACTGATGTCGATCTTGCAGTGCCATAATCGATTGCAAACTTTTGCATGTAACTATGGCTTTGTGATGAGGAAATGTAAGCTTTAATATACATTATGCTAGCAAACTAGAGAGAGGTCTGCAGTTACTAAAAACCTTAAAACCTTAATTCTTAAGTTACTATATAGACATTTTGGGTGTAAAATTATGACATTATTAGCCTTAATGTAGGCCTAGATATCGGCTGAGATGATGGATCAGGCTATATATGGTCCAAAATTTACTTCCCGAGCAAACGATTATTTCAGATTATTGGTCAGTACGGTTCAACTGATTTGAAATAACTGATGATTGATCATGAAATTACAAATGATTTCAAACACTGGTGATTACTTTATTTTATTTATGTCAGCTGAAAGAGACAATTACTTCACAATGTCAAACAATAAAAATTCATGACTTTTCATGACTTTTTGAAAATTTCCTGACATTTCAGTAGTCATTACATATTTTATTTTTAAAAATCAATTTCACATTTCAAATCCTTTTCAAATTCTCAAAAAATAGTTTTCTCTCTCTTTGCAAATCATAGATTTTCCCAGAAATGCAAGGAAGAATTTGCAGAATATAAATTCAAGTATATTTAAGACCTTCCACCCTCTCCACTACAAGAAAAGAATGATAACAATTTCGTTTAGGTATGAGGAACTCCAGGTTAGAAATATGACTACCTGATTTCACCATTTCTAATGGTGTCTTTGTCCCCAGGCAGTATGCTCTCTTGACGTTCCTGCCCATAATCTTCAGTCTTTGTAGTAAGATTTTGTAGTGAGAGGAAACTGACCCATCTGTAAAGAGATTAAATTATATCAGACTCTATCTGTACCTTCAAGCTTTGTCTTGCCCATTGGGTTGATAGTAACTGGTTAATTGACTTAAATCATAAGTTGCTGATTGACACAAAAATGAATTTAAAGCATTAAATATGAAATGTAACTTAGGCAAAAATTAAGGTATGGTTCTCAGGCACTGCCAACGTCAATTTTAACCCCCCACATCAAAAATTTTTATTTTTATTTTCATCTTTAAAAAAAAAATGTTATTATCATGCTTTCCCCTGATCATATGACATATTTATTTAAACATCCAAAAAAGGTAAAAAAAATTGCCCACTTGCAGTGATTTCAGAAAAAAAGGCCTGAGAACCATACTTTTTTTTTTGGTCTTATAAAATTTTTTTACTGCACTTAAAAAGTATGGAGACACTGTATGGAAGCATAAAGTTGCTTACCAGATTCGTAAAAAAAAAGAGTGACACAGAAAAGTGCCTATAATTATCATACTCCTTAATGTGATATGAATAGGAGTTTAACCTCAGCCTCAGAAAGCCCATTGTTTCAATATAAACTTGACTAGTGGTATACCCATAATTTCAACATGCAACCTGTGACATCTGGCGTGTATGCAAAATGGCTGGCCGATAAGTGGTTTAGGTTAGAGGGATGTATTTCCAGGCCCTATATTTTATTTTCATATAAGGTGCACATGTTTGGGGCACTACGAAAGTGCGAGTGTTTGGCTTCATGTTATACTGCAAACTCACAATCAACACCTGAAGTTTTATTTTAGTCCAGAAAATGGGGTTCAGTATCTCATTTTTCCACTACAGACTATTTTCTGTGGTCCACTAAAGATGTCACCACCTGCCAAGCCATGCACACACCATCAGCACTGACACATTCAGTCGCCATAAACAGCACTAAAAATATAGCTACCACTGGGAAAAAATATTATTAAAAGTCTCCTGTCTCCCACCATCTCAGTCCAATATACTTTTCCTCATACATTTAATGCCTTATATTCTCTGCTGCCCTGCAATATTTAATGCCTGCCCACTCCTGATGCTACACAATGAGCCAACCTTGACTGGACCCAGAAACAGGTCACTCTAACCTTTAGAGAGACTGCGAGACAAATCTGTCAGGGTTCAATATGGGCGAGTGATGTGACAGAAAGACACTTCAGGGAGAGCGTCCAGGCAAGAATCAATCTGCAGAGAGAGCTGGTGGCATGGGTGTCAGCAGTTTAGAGCAGAATAACCTTTTTATATAGCCACACCCAAATCCTCAAATTATAGAATATATATATATATATATATGTTACATAATGTATATATATATATATATATATATATATATATATATATATATATATATATAGATATGTATATAACATAACGCAAACCTAAATTGCACTTAGTAGAGCACATACCTTTTCCAAACATGTTAACTATTTAAAAACAATAGTTACAACAAATGTAAAATTAAGAATGGCAGGTTTCATCCTTATCTCACGTAATAATTTAAACTCTGAAATAATAAAAAACTACCAATATAATATTATTTGAATATATCATTTAACTTACCACAATCATTTTCTAAAGCTTCAGAGACTTGTACAATACTGGTAAAGGAGGAATCTGATGGCTTGGATGTACCATCATTTCCCAGGTCAGTAAGTTGTCCCACACAGGTATCATCAGGGTCATCAGGAGCGTCCTTGATTGGCTGCTGGGATGACATGGCCTTCAAAGAAAGGTCAAGGCCACCTTGATGGAAATTTCCATTGAAGCCTTTGGCTGTTATGAGATTGACTATGGTTGGATGGTCTATGGCTACAGAACTTGCCATCCCTCCGGCAGTTTGTAGAATCTCTACAACAGGAGATGTTTCAGAATCATTTTGGTCCTTTGGATTCTTGGTCCCCTCAGCTTCTGGGGAAGAAAGCACAATTTTGCATCTCTCACCATTTTTACTGTCCAGATAGGTTCTCAGCATCAACATGTCCTCATTGTTTAACTTAAAATTATCACCAATCACAAACAGGCTATCGCCGGCTGACTGTGCTGTGTCTGTGCTGTGTGTTTCTTGCTGCATGGTTGAGGACTTGCCGTAGGTCTTGAGGAGTTCCTTGCTGTATGTGGAGCATGGCACCTGATCCATCGGTACAGCCTGACCAGGAGAATCCTTGCCCCATTCTTGAGAATTATCCTCTTCCTTTTCTTGACTTTCATCTGCAATGATAAACAAAGACAAACAGTCATTGAAAACCAAATTTTACTCAAATATAAATGTACAGTAAAATTGGAAATGAAGAAAATTAAGCCAGCATTGATATGACTGTTTCACCTTTTTGAACTGCGTGTTTGAGTAACACCTGACTATAAAATCAGACTATAAAATCATGAAAAGACTGGTTAACAAGATAACAGACTCATCTTACAGGATTTCTGGGAACAAATATTTATGAAAATATCAGATAACTCTCCCAATATATAAAACAGAAGTATTTCACTCTATGTTCTTGTGCATATCTCTGACTTTTCCAACTTGAAGATTCCATTTCCAAGTTTCAAATTCAAATACTAGCTGTCACATGATACCCTAAATTTCAACATATGACTTGTGACTGCTTAGTTTCAGTGTGTATCCAAAACAGCTGTTTTAAGAAACTGGGAGAAATAAACCTGTCCAGGTTTGATAAGGGCATGGGCATGTGAACTCCGAGGACAGCTTCCAGGCGGGAACTGTGCATGGAGAGAGTTTGGTGGCTAGGGGAAATATTTTGACAATGTTTAGAGTTGAATAACATTTTTTTTAAGCCTAAATCCTCAAACTATAATGGAAACCATGGAGGATGACTGATTCAGTCTAAATACTAGCTATGGTACTTAACATATGATCATTACAGAATCAATGTTCTGCCCTACTTATTCTTGTAATCGATCAATGAAAATTTGGAACAATTGTATAAATGCATACAAAAGTGTTCATAATGGTCTTGTAATGGGTAAGATTTTTATCTACCACTTTAACACAATGTACCAGATATATGCGTAAATGATTTGGAAAAGATGTGCAACAAAGCCTGAGTGAAAAAAAAATTCTGGTTATTGCTCCACAGACATCACCACATGAAATGGCAATCCTTACTCTGAAGAAAGAAGTACATAATATAAGTCGCACAATAACTTTTAAGTTTTTAGTATTTGTTTTCCAAATACAAGACGCGACTTCTATTTGAGGTTTTCCAGTAGTCATTCTTTTCCACAGGACAACATATTTACCTGATGATGCAAGTTTTTCCTCTTCAGCTGATGATGTATCACTTCCTTTATCTGGACAGTTTGTCACACCAGAAGTCAAATACCTCCACAGGGTTTTGCGAGTAACACCAAACTGACGTCGGCCAAATGCATACCTCTCTTTGAACTACAAAAAGGTAAAAAAGTTAAGTTTTGTAAACACTGACACCCATGAAAGGAGGTGAGTATCATTTCAATCCTCACACAGTTGTCACACTACATTCCTAGTAATCCATGTCATTTGACACACTGCTCCCACTAGGGAGGAGCCATGTATATTGGCATGGCTGTCTGGGTGATATCTGTTTTTCAACCAATGGGAGTGATGAATACCTGGGTGTTAGCCAAGTTTTCACCCAGACAGCCATGCCTGGCAGAGCGCCTATATACATGGCTTGTCTTAGTGATGGTCCAAGGTAAAATGTTCCCTGTGGGAGCAGTGTGTTGAATGAAATTAATTTCAGGAATGCAATGTGACCACTGCACAAGGAGTGTATTGTTACACTACCCATATATGGAATCAATTTGCTCCTGGATCCTTTATCAATATGATCTACATATTCTCCATCATTTCTCTCAATTCAGCTATCAAGATAGTGAAGGTAAATTGGGAAATATGCTGTTTAAGTTATGTTGTTGAGTCTGAGACATGTTAGCAAAGGGAAAATTGTGAAAACACCCCCACAATTTGCAGATTTTACAGAACTACTAACACAAACTTAACACAAATAGATTTCTGGGTCTAACATATTATTTTACTTTACAGTTGTTTTGTACTTAAAAGTACTTTTCATGAGTAATACTCACTACTGGGAAACAATTAACAACAAGAACATTTTGAGGGGAGCATGAAAATTCATGGACTTTCAAAATACATATCACCCTGTAATGTAAAATGATAAGTTTCCATATACTTATATTTACCGTATATTCTTGCAATATTTTTTACCCTTGTTCTTTCTTCAGTTTCCCCTGACTTGGATAACCCTCCTTACTTTCAAGGTTTTGACAGATGCTTGGGATCATGCTATTAAACTAATGAAAGGTGCAAGTTTTACTGCCATTCCTCTGTGGAGTGCAGTGAAACAAATGAAATTACTTTATCAAACGTTATCAAACCCTAGGAATAAAATAATTTTTTTTTAAATCAAGTGGGAGAAGTAGATACTGAAATATGATATATATTTCTATCTACATGCTATTTTATGAACAGGTTTAAAGAAGATAAATCTAGTTGGGTAAAGATTTACTGACATACAAAGGCTATAAGCTGTCACAAATCGCTTGAGGTCTAAGAAATAATCCCATCACCAAACCTCTTTGGGCCCCAGGTGCTCAACTGACCAATGATGCACGGGTGTGGTATGTCTGTGCACGGGACACAAGTAATCTATTGTTTACACACACAGCAGCACCTCAGGGTCAGCTAAGTCATGGCTCATACAAGCGCACTTTAAAACAACGAAATAGCCGTTAAAAATGATGACGTATTATACCGAAGCCACTTATCCTGGTTACGAAAATAACTTTCCAGGTGAACTGTAATGACTAATATTTCAGATACAAGGTTTTCTTGAGGATATGAACTAAATAAGATGAAAAAACACACACATGATGGGTACAGCTGATTTTAATGCAGCTAGAGAATGCTTCTATTATATCAATGTGTTTATTACAGTTGGCTGCCCACCACATTAATCCAAACACATTCAACAAGGACATCAAGAGGCAGGTCAGAACAACCATAGTTTTCGAAAGGGCATTTAATGTTGGCATGTATTGGTCAATCAAGAGCCTAGGTATTAACAGTTAAACCATGATGCTCAATTACTTCCATGGAGCCTGTATATAAACCATGATGCTGGAGACAACTACTTCCAGAGTAGTTGGGCAGCCTGGTATATACAAGTGATAGGTTTTCTGTTCATACCTTTCTGAGCGTGACTGTGAAGCAGCGAGTTGTCCTCTTATGGAGTGGACCCTCGATCTGTGCCAGGATACAGGACTGTATGTGTATCTCCTCCACCAAGGCTCTGTAATAAAACAGTCATGGTCACACTACATTTGTTCAAAATGCATGCCATGCAACCACTGCTTGCAAAGGAAGGCCTTACACAGGGTCAAAAATGTTCTAACTAATGAGACTGGGCAGGGCCTCAGAAAATTGGCAGCGCTCACTGGTAGGAACATTCTTAAACTGAGGGTACATTCAAAGTATGATGCCTGTCAGCACTACTTAGATAAACTAGAAAACTGACAGGTCAGGAAGGGCTCCGCAAAAGATGCAGTCATTATTAATTGAAGTACTGTGAATTTGGTGTACTTTGGTAGCATGGGCTAATAAAGTGATATTTGAAAATTAAAGAATTGGCCTTATTATATGTGAGGCTTGAGTCTGTACGTGAACCATGTAGTATTAGAGAGAGTCAGCTGCTGGTGAGTAGTGATAAAATGGTCATTCTCTTGAACTGAGATTCAGGTGTTCTTGGGCTTGGGTCTACAGATGCGCTGTGTTGTGTAGAATGGCTAAATATGAATATCAATGTAAATTTGTTGATGGTCACTATAATAGGTCCAAATTCCTTGGGATGTTGGAAGTGGAGATAGATTTGTCCAAACATGGTCTAAATGAGAGCCACTGTGGTGCGTTGGGCCAGTGTATCCTTTTCTCGGGAATCTTCAAATTGTCTGTACAAAATATGCTGTGAAAATGTAATGCCACTGTAAACGAGTGACTCTAAAAAGATTCATCCATTTCTGGCCTGCTGAAGGATACACCAGCAACTGAACACCAAACTGTGTACTGCTCTTTTTTTTTCCTTCTGACCCAAATATCAATAAGCTTCTCCCTTAGGCCATGGGTGATACATATTATGTTTGAATCCTATCCATCTTATGTTAGGGGAGTTATTATGCAGAAACGAATTTGATTGTTCATCAAATTCTTTGCAAGTAATGGCATTAACATCATTTGAGAATTATCGCCTCTGTCAAGGTCATTCATCTTTGAACTTGACCTAGCCCTTCATAACAAACATTATTGGTGCAAGTTCAGTAATGTTAGTCAAATTGTTTGCGAGCTATTTGGTTAACATCATTTTAGCATTATTACGTCTGTGACCTTGAAAATCCATCAAAGACACCCGTCTTCAAACATGATGTAGCCCATCAAAAGGTTCATCACTGCCATGAGTCTGAGGACCTTATATGAAATACTTTTTACAAGTTATTGTGTTAACAATGTGTGTCCTTTTGCATGCATATTTGCTAAGAGAGCACAATCTTACTAGGTGTTCAGTAATGGTTTTTACCGCATAACTTCCAGAAAAATGGCTGACTATGACCATATATCATGCCTCGTTGCAGCTGACATGAGGACCTGTCCTACTGTTAAGGTGGGACAAACAATTAAGGTTACAATTATGATTTCTGCCCTGCTGAAAGAGGGACCTAAAATTTAACACCAAACTGTGAATAACTTTTTTGACCTTTGACCTCCCGACCCCAAAATCGATAAGGATCTTCCATAATTGATGGTTAATACATATTTCAGGTTTGAACTCAATCCATCAATCCTAACTGGAGTTATCATCCAAAAAAGAATTTGTGGACAGACAGATGGAAGGACCGACAGACAGACGGACAGGTTGATTACTATAGGGCACCCGCTTTTCAAGCGGGGCCCTAATAATACAGTTTTGGTCAAATGAAAACATGCAACTTACCTTTTATTTTAATTGGATGTTCCATAATGCTTTCATATATAAAAGTTGAAATATTAGACAATTTCTGTGATCTCCAAAATTTGTATTCTTTTTTGCACAGAACAAAAACAGTTTTATTCCTCTGGCAGCATATCTAAATAATAATAAAATAGAATACTACACAAGCCTCTGGGTAGTGTTAATTTTAACCCCGACCTCTTACGCTTCCATTTAAGCACATACTGGTATATACTTATGAACTGGCAGTTGCATATAGTGGTACAAATATCTATCAGCCAGAGTTCTCCCAAAAAATGCTGGCATGATGTCTTTTTACTGGTAATACCCAAGTTGACTCAGACCCTATGCATGAAAATCACCACAAAGGCAGGTGAAAACATGACGGACACATGGAAACAAAACAGTTACAAAATCATAATGATTGATTTTTCAAGTATTTATGGATTACAATGCATACCTTACATCTTCCTTGGCTGGTACAAGTTTACCACTTAGTGTATGAACAAGCTCTCCTTGTTGGTTCAGCTTCAGTTTTGATGCCCACTGTACGAACCTTCGCCTCCTCAAATCCCAGTGGCTGCGAACGGTCTCGGAGGACAAGGGCCATATCTGTAGGAGTGTTTCTCGCTCTGGCAGGTGTCCTGTCCTGCATTCATTTCAAAGATTGAATTTGTGTAACTAACTAACAACTTGTTACTTTGTAGAAATCTTCAAAATGTTATAATCAAATGTTTGTTTCTAAAGGAAGATTAAAATGTTTGAAACTGATAAGTTGGAATCTCAAACTATCAATCAGTTTCATAGTTAAAAGGTTTCCAGCATTTCATTTAAACAAATTCACAGATTTTCCCATGAAGAAATTTGAAAATTTCATGATAACAACTTCAAAATTTTGTTGGGAAGACAGAAATACAACCATGACATCTAATCACCCACAAGATATGTTTTTGGACATGAGACCGAATATAACTCCTAGCTGCTATCTGATAGAACTTGGGAGTCCTGCATATAATATGCTCAAATTTATAAGTATAGCACAATTTAACTTGTACAACAGCTGAGGCAAAATCCGGTGCAGTTCTGTGGATTAATATTTTTCAATTTATGGTACTGGACCTAATTTCTGGTCTGTACAAAGATTATGTTGGGTGCAGCTGAGGCTGTAACACTAAAGAAAAAGAGATTGATATTCCACTATATATATACTGAGTCTGACCAATAAAATTTGACGTTAGGCATACTTGCTCCATTCTGGCCCTCTAACATTAGAAAGTCTATGAACAGTTTACTGGCCATCAGAGTGCCATTACATCCTTCAGTGAGGAACACACTTTAAGGTTCTATGAGGATGCAAATATTTTTCATGGTCAATTGACATAAACCAGACTAATTGAACTTAGCATTTTAGTATTCTTTCTAACAACAAGAAACATGAGGGAGAAAAGTTCTGTTAAGCATGTTGGTATTCATTCCTTTGTTTGTTAAATTTCTGACCGCATGCTCATTGGCATGGCTCACATGGGTTACTGGATGCAGCCAACTTGTAAGCGAAATGGAAAATGACCTGTTACCATAGAGACAGACTTTCAGTTTTGGCTGTGAATTCACGTCTTATTTTGGGTTAATTCAACATTTGTAGCCTAATGTTAAGATTATGGGCTGTTTACCACAATATGAATGCAGCATGATCAAAGACCACTGCAATGTATTCCTCAATATTGCTTGTATCAAGACTCAAGTAGGCTTACCAGCCCAATTATCAGTGCCTACTCAGTGGGGTTGTCATGGCTACAGGTAAACTAGCTCTAATTCTAGCAAAAGTGTTACTAATTTTGGGTCTAAACTTTGCTAAACTTTACAAAACCATAATGGTCAGAAGTGTTTTTCTAACCGAGTTAGATGAACACCTTTTCCATAACCAATTATAAAAATTAAAACAAAAATTCAGTTATATTTTTATAAAATTATAATTCATGTAAACTGTAAAGTGTAATTGAGTTACTATACTGGTCAGATTTCTTTGATTATTTAATATTTAATATCGTGGAAAAACACCACTAATTTTCTGAAGAATATCATAAGTAAACTATATGTATAAGCAATAAGAGTAAATTATTTCTAGTAGTTGTACTAATTACATTAATATACCATGGCATAACTGCATACACATGTGTAGCAGTGTATGAAATACACTACATACAATATATATAGTAAATAGTTGTACAACTACAAACATCAGAATACATACTTGTTCACTATTTCATATTTGACAGTTATATCTGTAGTTGTCTACAATCTTTGCAGCAAATCGACAGAGTGCTAATCTTAACATAACATGAACTTAACTCAATAACTAAATTGCAGGCTCCATCTTGGATGTTAAAATTTATATTGACATAATCTATCTACTATTGGTTTTACTCTTTTACTTGTCTTGACTGTAATTCAGATTAAATAAGAGCATGTTACCATAATTACTCTAGTTCATGTATATATTAATTTTATATTTAAATTAAAGCCAAAAAAATTATAGGTATGATTCTCAGGCACCGTCCACCAACGTCATTTTAACCCCTGCATAAAAAAAATTTTATTATGGTTTTCATCTTTCAAGAAGATAAAAATAAAAATACTACAATTTGGATAAGTTTTCATCTGTTATGGAGTGTTTTTACCTGTTTAGCAAAAAAATTGTTATTTTCATGCTTTTCCCTTATCATATGACATTTTTATCGAAACATACAAATAAAGGTTAAAAAAATCAAATATTCCCCGACTGCACGAATTTCTGAAAAAAAAGTACCACAACCATATATTTTTTTTTTGGCCTGACAAGTTTTATATATTTTTTTTATAATAAAGTAACTATGAATATGATTATGAAGTTTTATTTTTAATAATCAACATCAATTGGTCCGAGATTAAACCTGAAGTACTTTTCAAATATACCTTAAATATCTTTGAATATGATGATGTAAAACTCTTGGTAATGGCCCCACTCTTCTCCGCTTGCCTGTCATCTTAAGAATTATCATTTATTGACAAAAAATTAAGAAAAACGCGCCATGAATTCAAGAAACCGCACAGAACATGTGGGCGCGGGGGAATTCGTGTAGCCGTGACTACTGTTGTCCATAAATTTTCTATGGTATTTTATTGAGATGAATTAACATATTATTATAATACAATTTAAGAATATAGTCATATTTTATATAACATCCGGTGTATCTCTTAACATTTTATTAATTTTATGTTAATTTGACAAAAAAAATAAATGATAAATTCACCATTAATTTAACTAGGAGAGGATTCCAAACGGTAATATTTTCTCCGGACAATAACATTTCCGCTACATTAAAAGTTTTAACTTGTGGACTGGCTATACAAATTTGGCTTCTAACAAACGGTAAAATCAAAATTACAAGGCATTCAACAAACTTTTGAGCAGGAAACGAGTCTATATTAAGGTATCCCGTTAACATTGTCTGGTTACCAGTGCTTAAGTGATGCCTGTCTGAACGAATCAGATGCTGAAGGAGCTATTTTAGACTTATCTGATATATATTGACAAAAATATTTAAAATTTGAAAATGTGATCAGAATTGCTCGGATCATATTCTCATGTTCATTATTTTCTCTTAGTTTTTCGTTTGACATTTTTTTTGTTAAAGCAACCAGTCTACGTATTAGGTACGGACTAATACATGGATGTCGCAGATCGGATGATGGATACCAAGTAGGATGCCAAGCCGGGAAGTCAATATATTTATATGGAACCAGCAAAAAGAGGAATAAGAACACATTTGTGTGTTTTCTGTGCAGTTTGACATGTAAAGGGTACTTTCTTCTAAATATGAACTATTTTCTTTATATTTTAAAGTAAAAATTGCGACGTATTATAAAAAAATCTTTGGAATCTTTAATTATTTTTGAAATATTCCAAAATATATTTCACTTCGTACATAATTATTTGTATCATTTTATACATTTTTGTATACATGGTGAGTAAAATTTCATAATCTAATTCATATTAAATTAACATGTTCTTTACTTTAAGGCTACCTGGAAAAATCATGATATTGTAAAACGTTCAACTTTTTTCCATTATTTGATACTGCCCGAAATCGGGGTATCGTTGATTGATACTGCTTGTGGTTGTTAATGGTACACTACAAAGATTCTGTCAGTTTTGTCTGTTATCATTTTCAGGAAATAAGTTAAACATTAAACTGATACCACTCAGTTAAGTGCATCTGAGTAATATATCATGAAGACATTATATGGATAAAGAACAAAGCTTATTTTATACACTTTCAATGCATCGTATGTAAGCTGTTATTGAAAGTGCCAATTCATAGAAAATTTGTCTCAAATATGGTTCAAATATCTGTAGTTGAGGGACAAGAATGCATAACAAAAATATCGATCATTTTATCTACGATTTAAACATATATTTTTCCTAGGCCCAGTATGTCTAACATATATTTATTACAAAGAATCTCCAACAATGTTTAATAGTATCATATTCAGTAATATAGAATCTTGTAATATAACATAATATAAACTGTATAATATAAATAATAAAATATACGTTAATTGTATTTTCTATTGGAAAAGTAGAACGGTGAGTGGCTCACATAATATTCATTTTAGTACACGTTTCAGGCACGGATACACTCATACGTAATGTATACTTAAAATACCTATATATGTTCTGATTTCTCTATTAGAACGAATAAAGTGGGGCATCCGAGAGTGATGTCCGACGTGGCATCCGCCTTTCGACAACCTGGTTTTAATCCATACCTATGTACAATATGATTGGTGCTAGTCATTAGGCGAACTGTCAGTTTTTCTGGGCCGACGGCTATTAACCCATTTGGCAACTCTTTATTTATGGGAAGATTGATCATCAAAATGTATAAATAATGTGAGACGATGAAAGGACTGGGTTTATTTCTATTTGTGAGTATCATTAGTGTCTGTAAAAATCACGGGACATCCAAGTCAACGAAAAGGGGGTGACTTATTAGCGATAAAAGGGGTTCAACAGTTGACAACACTTAACAACAGCTTGGAGTAATTCACTTTTATTAGTTTAACCATGCAAATATGTTCTTAATCCAATTATATCGTCATGAAACACATTTGCCTTGGTAAAAGTGTAAGTGCAAATTTCACTGACAAACTGTACCCACGTCATGGCAGAAAGAGGAAAATAATTAAATGTGGAAAAAATAGTTTCCTCACTTTCCTGTGAAACAAGTCCATGCTTATCACAATATCAGGATCCTCTCAAAGTCTGCATGAAATGGACATTACAGGTAACTGTGATGACATAACATAGAGTACTTGTGTACAAAAGGGGCACCAAAACTGACACTCCAGAACCACAACTGCATTTTTTTCGCATGTATAGTCTTAGTATATCCAAGAGCCTGTAATGTAGACTGCTACATAAGGTGGTTTTAATAATAGGTCATATAACACTCCCACTTTGTTCCACTTCATTAACATATTTTTTTCATAGCCATCATCCCATCACCATCAAAACAGAAAAGTCTTGGTGTAAGCAGAATGTTACACCATTGGCTCATGGGCAGTTCTCACTGTAGACCCAATTGTGGCTCTGTAGTATATACCTGAAGAGCCACACACCCCTGCCTTCATTTGTCTAGCAGATTGAGCGCATACAAATGGTAGACATAGCACTTTTTCTGAGTACTCAATTGTTCCAGCCTGCGGTGTTCATGTGTTACATAATCATTGCTGTGAGTATCCCAGTGACTTGATCATTGGTTACATACATGATTGTTTCAGTCTGAGAGGTGCATGTATTAAGCCCCTGCCACATTAGCACTGCATGCAAATTACAGGTGATAATTTTTGCTGCCCGCAGCTCCCCGCAGTTGGCACGGACCTGGCAGTATCTCGCCCGTATCTTATCCGGGCTTGCCCACAAAATTCCACGCAAAATACCTGCAGGAGGCACGTAGCAGCCTCAGGTCACAGGTAGTTAACCCGCTTGAAGAAAGTATGTTGGCTGTAGACCTGTGGCAATTTCGCGCCAGCACTTGTCAGATGCGGGCATGGAGCGTTTTGCTGACAAGGAACAGTATCAGTACTTCTGACCTGCGTTTGTATCCCGTGATTTCTGTAGGCATAGAGCGAGGTATACGAGTAACATGAGAGCATGTTGAGGGTTACTGTCTTCCTGCTGGTAATCTGAGGGCTGGCAAGTTGCTGGCATTCTGCGATTGTATAAATAGTCCTGCAACTCCCCTGTATCTGGCCCGGAGCTGACCTAAGATAACTGGCAGTGCCCATATGTGGCTTGGGAGCTAACACAGACCTGTCTGTAAGCTCTCACAGGCTTGCCTGCATGTCACATGGAGCACACGCAAGGCCCACGCAGATTCCGCGCATCCAACAGGCAAGTTCCACACGAAACCTACCCAAATCTTGGCTTGCCCGCTCAATTTTTCCTGCGTGCAACAAAATTCATGCATGCAACAAGCCCGTGTGGCCCACACAATGCTAATGTGACAGGGCCTTTACATTTCAGCAGGTTGGGCTGGGAGGCAAGCAGTGATGATGTAACACGTGTACATACCGCTGGCTGAAACAATCACACTCACTCACTTGGACAGGCACCCATCACACAAGGTCAAAGGTACTCAGAACAAGTGCAGCGTCTACAACATGTTTGTGCTCCATCCACTAGATAAATGAAGGTTGTTGCCTGTGGCTCTGTTTAAAGTTTTATACTACAGAGCCACAACTTGTTCTTTCCTGACTTGCATTTGCCTTGAGCAAGTGCTTCACTTTTATGTCATACATATGATGTAACAACTTCATTGAAAGATAAATAATGGACACTGTTGTAACTTAGATGAAATAACTGGCACTTACACTATGAGAACTGGGCTATCACAAAGTGAAGGTCTGTGACCGGTTTCATCACTCCTGGTCACTGCCACGCAACAGGTAATTAGCAGTGATAGGGAGTGACTAAACTGTTCACAGACTATCACTGTGTGACCAGCAGTGATAGTTTAGCAGCCCTGGGGATCAGTTGATGGGGTGTGACTAATTGATAATTTGCTGAGTGACCAGGAGTGACTGGCAGTGATGCTGAGTGAACTTAGTTACTCCACCAGACACTAGCTTGATGAGAGGTGATAATGACTTTGACCACCAGTGATCCTTGTTGGTGGGTGATTGACAGGTAGTGACCAAGAGTGACCAGGAGTGAATCTTAGTGATGAGTACTGCTATTAAGCCAAAGGTACAGATGTAAATCATGGTTTATTAATCAACTCTGGACCCAGTTTCAGGTTAACAGAAATTTATTTGAACAACATTAGGATTTTCATTTTATAAGTCCATGGGCTAGGAGGGGTCACCGTGCACCCCCTCCGGGATTTTATGACATATGTATAATTAGATCCCCAA
This sequence comes from Sipunculus nudus, assembly GCA_026874595.1. Taxonomy (NCBI): domain Eukaryota; kingdom Metazoa; phylum Annelida; class Sipuncula; order Golfingiida; family Sipunculidae; genus Sipunculus; species Sipunculus nudus. The sequence goes on along the minus strand of CM049316.1, from coordinate 63,598,303 downwards.
GTATGTCCAATTAATGAATTAAGATGTTAACATTGATTATTTTGGGATACACTACCCTTTTTAGGCCATTTAAAGACAACCGCGTCTTTATGCACGCACCCGCAGACAGGTTGCCTTGATAGGGGGGTAGTAATATTTAATATTTGACATATTCACTTCAAATAAACTGCATTGTTTGCAAATAGTGTGGAAAAGTCACTGACAACAATTATCATATAAATGTATTATGTATTTTTGTTGATGAAGCAATTAATCACTATACTTATAAAATATCATAAAAAAATTGAATTTAACAGCTTTTTCTTTCATTATTCCCAACAGAAGTTTATTTTTGAGCTGATGTTGCATTTCTAAATTTCTACTACATTAATACATTAGTTCCTGACATTCCTATAATTTCTGAGGATAAAATTATGAATATTTGACCATATACACCTGCAATGAATGACCCTTTGTTAATTCTATTTTATGGTATCGCTTGTTTATAAGACGGATGTGGTGTTATTTGTTCCTCTCCAGATGCATTGATTTTCACTGTGATGCTTCCTTAATACTCTGAACTGTTATTTGTCTGAACCTGAAGATATTTATTGGTTTTAAAAATAAAGGAAACCCTTTCTTGAGCCATTTTTTACATTTAAAATTTATACAAAAATAATTATATTTAGGCCAATATATATATATATATATATATGAAGGGTCACTGTGCACCCCTTCTGGTGCACAGATGATGGTGATTCTCTAATGATCAGTACATTTAATATCATGAAAGACATTGACCATTGTGACACCTCGATTTTGGTACACTGATTGAGCTGAGACCTAATGCAGCATTAAACCTGCCAGTATTATAAAGTAGAAAGCCTATCTTAATATTTAGAAAAATTTCAATTCCCATTAAAATAATATACCTCTCTGAATGTCTAAGCGAGTTTGCATTGAAAAGAATGTTCTGAACTGTTGGAAACATTTTACTGATTAGCCAAAGACGAATTCCCGTCAGTGACCATATATATTATTTTATCAGCACTGAATATTATTTTGAATGAAAAATTGTAATGATACTTCAGGAGAGGATCTTAATATATAGTATTGAGTACTCCCCAGAAGCAGATGTTTATGCAGGGACTGTAATGAAACACTGACATTTCTTTTATATCACCTATCTGTTGAATAATATTAAACTACACCATAAACTAGGAAGCAGATTCTCAACAATGTCTCTTGACAGTTGAATGGAATGCTTTAAAAATGTGAGGCTTTTACTTCCTGCTTGTAAACATAGCCTTGAATCATTGAGCATTGAATTTTAGATTGGGAGTTCCATAACCTCGACCTCTCCTGGAGAAATAAGTGGTCCATTTTTCATTAACTTGACGAAAAAATACATAGTCGTTGAATTTATATAATAACAGAAGTAAGGACTGAAATCTAAATGATTCTTCATAAAAACACAAATTTTGAGGATTGGCATAGGAAGGCGGTAGTAAAGGATTAACTGAGCGAAATGAATTCGTGTCATGCCCACCCTTATTTATACTTTTAAGGATATGGATATTTTACAAAATTGTTTGCAGGCAATGTAATGTAATCTCTTGTGTAAATGGAGGAGAAATACCACTGGCTATCACAGCTTCAAGTCCATATAAGCAGGCAAGTGTGATTCAGCCAGACAATCATTAGCACTGTCTTATCTGACCATCCCCACTATACCAGCTTATATACACCATTGAGGCTGTAATTAATTCTTGGTATGCTTCAAGGAAGGTTAAATGAACAACCTCACATTTATCCGTAGGCCTAAATGAAAGGCCATACATGTGTAGCTTTGCCCTACATTATAATGCCAGTCCCTTGATACAAGATAAAGTTCTAGTGCAGTATGTCATTTCTGAGCTTTTTCATGCTCAGTGCACAAGCAGCTGCATTGAGTAAATTGGCTGAACAGGGCCCCTAGTTGTTTGCCTGCAATTTTTCAGGCAGGCAGGCATAATCTACCTCCAAACACAAAAGTATCGGTATTAGCGATATCCCATATTAATTTAGTTCTAGGGAAAATGAGAATTCCTTTTAATTGTTCCTGGGAAAAACAGAATTCTTTTTTCTCTTTAGAAAAATGAGAATCAAGAGATATTATGAATTGATTTTCATTTTTTTTCTGAAAAGAATGGGAACTCTCATTTTTCCCAGAAAGAGCTGAAATTCTCATTCTGCCTTGGTAGATTCTTGATTTTAGAATAGGAGAGCCCACAGCTCCTGCGCTCTCTCCCTTTGCTACGCTGCTTTCTGCTGTGAGACTAAGGACAAGAATCTGACTGCACCTCTAATAATAGTGGTTTTGAAGATACTATGTTTTCCTAGACTCCATTATAGAATTATTCTGGTGTACATATGTAGTGGTGTTATTTGTTCCTCTCCAGATGCATTGATTTTCACTGTGATGCTTCCTTAATACTCTGAACTGTTATTTGTCTGAACCTGAAGATATTTATTGGTTTTAAAAATAAAGGAAACCCTTTCTTGAGCCATTTTTTACATTTAAAATTTATACAAAAATAATTATATTTAGGCCAATATATATATATATATATATATGAAGGGTCACTGTGCACCCCTTCTGGTGCACAGATGATGGTGATTCTCTAATGATCAGTACATTTAATATCATGAAAGACATTGACCATTGTGACACCTCGATTTTGGTACACTGATTGAGCTGAGACCTAATGCAGCATTAAACCTGCCAGTATTATAAAGTAGAAAGCCTATCTTAATATTTAGAAAAATTTCAATTCCCATTAAAATAATATACCTCTCTGAATGTCTAAGCGAGTTTGCATTGAAAAGAATGTTCTGAACTGTTGGAAACATTTTACTGATTAGCCAAAGACGAATTCCCGTCAGTGACCATATATATTATTTTATCAGCACTGAATATTATTTTGAATGAAAAATTGTAATGATACTTCAGGAGAGGATCTTAATATATAGTATTGAGTACTCCCCAGAAGCAGATGTTTATGCAGGGACTGTAATGAAACACTGACATTTCTTTTATATCACCTATCTGTTGAATAATATTAAACTACACCATAAACTAGGAAGCAGATTCTCAACAATGTCTCTTGACAGTTGAATGGAATGCTTTAAAAATGTGAGGCTTTTACTTCCTGCTTGTAAACATAGCCTTGAATCATTGAGCATTGAATTTTAGATTGGGAGTTCCATAACCTCGACCTCTCCTGGAGAAATAAGTGGTCCATTTTTCATTAACTTGACGAAAAAATACATAGTCGTTGAATTTATATAATAACAGAAGTAAGGACTGAAATCTAAATGATTCTTCATAAAAAAACAAATTTTGAGGATTGGCATAGGAAGGCGGTAGTAAAGGATTAACTGAGCGAAATGAATTCGTGTCATGCCCACCCTTATTTATACTTTTAAGGATATGGATATTTTACAAAATTGTTTGCAGGCAATGTAATGTAATCTCTTGTGTAAATGGAGGAGAAATACCACTGGCTATCACAGCTTCAAGTCCATATAAGCAGGCAAGTGTGATTCAGCCAGACAATCATTAGCACTGTCTTATCTGACCATCCCCACTATACCAGCTTATATACACCATTGAGGCTGTAATTAATTCTTGGTATGCTTCAAGGAAGGTTAAATGAACAACCTCACATTTATCCGTAGGCCTAAATGAAAGGCCATACATGTGTAGCTTTGCCCTACATTATAATGCCAGTCCCTTGATACAAGATAAAGTTCTAGTGCAGTATGTCATTTCTGAGCTTTTTCATGCTCAGTGCACAAGCAGCTGCATTGAGTAAATTGGCTGAACAGGGCCCCTAGTTGTTTGCCTGCAATTTTTCAGGCAGGCAGGCATAATCTACCTCCAAACACAAAAGTATCGGTATTAGCGATATCCCATATTAATTTAGTTCTAGGGAAAATGAGAATTCCTTTTAATTGTTCCTGGGAAAAACAGAATTCTTTTTTCTCTTTAGAAAAATGAGAATCAAGAGATATTATGAATTGATTTTCATTTTTTTTCTGAAAAGAATGGGAACTCTCATTTTTCCCAGAAAGAGCTGAAATTCTCATTCTGCCTTGGTAGATTCTTGATTTTAGAATAGGAGAGCCCACAGCTCCTGCGCTCTCTCCCTTTGCTTCGCTGCTTTCTGCTGTGAGACTAAGGACAAGAATCTGACTGCACCTCTAATAATAGTGGTTTTGAAGATACTATGTTTTCCTAGACTCCATTATAGAATTATTCTGGTGTACATATGTAGTGGTGTTATTTGTTCCTCTCCAGATGCATTGATTTTCACTGTGATGCTTCCTTAATACTCTGAACTGTTATTTGTCTGAACCTGAAGATATTTATTGGTTTTAAAAATAAAGGAAACCCTTTCTTGAGCCATTTTTTACATTTAAAATTTATACAAAAATAATTATATTTAGGCCAATATATATATATATATATATATGAAGGGTCACTGTGCACCCCTTCTGGTGCACAGATGATGGTGATTCTCTAATGATCAGTACATTTAATATCATGAAAGACATTGACCATTGTGACACCTCGATTTTGGTACACTGATTGAGCTGAGACCTAATGCAGCATTAAACCTGCCAGTATTATAAAGTAGAAAGCCTATCTTAATATTTAGAAAAATTTCAATTCCCATTAAAATAATATACCTCTCTGAATGTCTAAGCGAGTTTGCATTGAAAAGAATGTTCTGAACTGTTGGAAACATTTTACTGATTAGCCAAAGACGAATTCCCGTCAGTGACCATATATATTATTTTATCAGCACTGAATATTATTTTGAATGAAAAATTGTAATGATACTTCAGGAGAGGATCTTAATATATAGTATTGAGTACTCCCCAGAAGCAGATGTTTATGCAGGGACTGTAATGAAACACTGACATTTCTTTTATATCACCTATCTGTTGAATAATATTAAACTACACCATAAACTAGGAAGCAGATTCTCAACAATGTCTCTTGACAGTTGAATGGAATGCTTTAAAAATGTGAGGCTTTTACTTCCTGCTTGTAAACATAGCCTTGAATCATTGAGCATTGAATTTTAGATTGGGAGTTCCATAACCTCGACCTCTCCTGGAGAAATAAGTGGTCCATTTTTCATTAACTTGACGAAAAAATACATAGTCGTTGAATTTATATAATAACAGAAGTAAGGACTGAAATCTAAATGATTCTTCATAAAAACACAAATTTTGAGGATTGGCATAGGAAGGCGGTAGTAAAGGATTAACTGAGCGAAATGAATTCGTGTCATGCCCACCCTTATTTATACTTTTAAGGATATGGATATTTTACAAAATTGTTTGCAGGCAATGTAATGTAATCTCTTGTGTAAATGGAGGAGAAATACCACTGGCTATCACAGCTTCAAGTCCATATAAGCAGGCAAGTGTGATTCAGCCAGACAATCATTAGCACTGTCTTATCTGACCATCCCCACTATACCAGCTTATATACACCATTGAGGCTGTAATTAATTCTTGGTATGCTTCAAGGAAGGTTAAATGAACAACCTCACATTTATCTGTAGGCCTAAATGAAAGGCCATACATGTGTAGCTTTGCCCTACATTATAATGCCAGTCCCTTGATACAAGATAAAGTTCTAGTGCAGTATGTCATTTCTGAGCTTTTTCATGCTCAGTGCACAAGCAGCTGCATTGAGTAAATTGGCTGAACAGGGCCCCTAGTTGTTTGCCTGCAATTTTTCAGGCAGGCAGGCATAATCTACCTCCAAACACAAAAGTATCGGTATTAGCGATATCCCATATTAATTTAGTTCTAGGGAAAATGAGAATTCCTTTTAATTGTTCCTGGGAAAAACAGAATTCTTTTTTCTCTTTAGAAAAATGAGAATCAAGAGATATTATGAATTGATTTTCATTTTTTTTCTGAAAAGAATGGGAACTCTCATTTTTCCCAGAAAGAGCTGAAATTCTCATTCTGCCTTGGTAGATTCTTGATTTTAGAATAGGAGAGCCCACAGCTCCTGCGCTCTCTCCCTTTGCTACGCTGCTTTCTGCTGTGAGACTAAGGACAAGAATCTGACTGCACCTCTAATAATAGTGGTTTTGAAGATACTATGTTTTCCTAGACTCCATTATAGAATTATTCTGGTGTACATATGTAGTTGATCCAGATCTCAGCAAAAAGCTTGCAAGTTTCAAGACACTCAAGCTGCCTCACCATGTATCAATAAAATGTTCTCTCATGGGGCTTAAGAATCCAGCGGATGGCAAGTGAGGCACTCAGATTCATGTGAAGGCTGGACTGGCTGATTACATAAGACTTAACACAAGAGACAAAATGTGAGGGTGTCAAGTTCAAAGTTAATTTGGCTTGTGAGGGGCCAGGGCAATGGCACTGGCTGCATTGCTTATCTTCATGAATACCATGAGTCTGTTGGTGGTCAGGGCTGGGATAGCCAATATACATGTATATATAACACATGTTCTTCATGATCCATGTGGATCCAATCTGTGAATGTTCTTCAATTTTAGAAGAGTTTGGAAAGAGCAGTGATCAAAAGCTTTCTGTTTACAAATTAAATTACAAGAGATAAATTCATTTAAACTGTTTCCAACAATTTGCCTGAAACTGAAAGCAAATACTGCGGCAGGTCAAATTTCAAGTGAGTGAAAAGTTACTTCCTAGACCAGGGCAAGCACATCTGGTAATTAGCCACACCTCATTATTTTCTCATCAGCTTGCTGTATCACTGGTTTACAGAGTTGACCTGCATGAATCTGGGCCTGGACAGCCTGGTGTCTGGCCATGTGTAAAGCTTTTTAGGCAGTTACATGCCAACCAGACCTAAACATCTGGCTTGCTCTGACTTGCAAGCAATGCCTTCAGCCTGTCTATCTGAAAAAATACTGAAAAGTTAGTGAAAATATTGAAGTCTTGCTGCACTCATGACCTTGAATATATACAGCTGACGGATATTTCAGAAGTATTGTAAAGTTACCAAAAAGTCAGAAAAGAACCGAAAAGTTGCAAAAAAGTACAAGTATATTGGTGCATACATGATTTAGAATATATATAGAAGGCAGTCAAGTTTAATGGACCAAAAAAATTACTGAAACATTACTGAAATATACTATAGTGTTGCTGTACCTGAATGTATAAATAGGAAAAAGAAAAGTACCAAAATTTAACAAAAAGGCACTGAAAAATACCAAAAGTTACTGTAATGTTACTCCAATGAATAAAATATTATTGGACTCAGGACTGTATATTCATAAAGAAAGCATTTTAAAAATATGTAAAAGTTATCAGAGAAATACCGAAGAGTACCAAAATGTAAGTCCAGAGTGGGTATTGCTGAACATTGAATAGTACCAAAAGTTACTGAAAAGTACAAAAAAATTACTGAAAAGGAACCAAACAGTTATTTAAAAGTATTAAATTGTAAATTAATAAATACAAAAAACTACAAAAAATTGTTTTAGACTGTCAGTTAACTTAGCAAATTGTATACACTCATAATCCTACATTACTGATGATGAAAAGAAACTGAAAAGTAATTAAAAGATACTTAAAAAGACTAAAAGTACCAAAATGTAGCTGAACATAAATAAAACTAAAAAATAGCAAAAAAATACTGAAAAGTCTGTAAAAATTTGCCTGTCACTAAGTTTCCCTTCGAGAAAAATTTATTTTACTTTTTATGAAGATTTTTCATAGAATAAGCATTTATATAGGTGCATCATTTCTTAGACTGGCCCAGTCAATGAAATGGCTCTGACAGAGATATTAAACGGCTCCCACTGTGTCGCACTTAGTGCCGTTACTGCTACCACGCGGCAACTTACATAACTAACTAGAATACGGGTAGTCGACAAGCGACTACGTGTATCCGCCTAAATCAGAGTGGAACGGGTGAAGTGAGGCATGGATTAAGTGGCAAGGGGAAATAGAGTGAAGTGTTGCATATTGGCATGGATGTCTGCAGCCAAATTGTGTATGAAGGTTGCCCCCCCTACCACAAAATCCAGAAAGCCGTCCCAGTTGTATACATATGCAAAATTTAAGGCAGATAAGTCAAACCACTACATGTATATGAGTGATTTTAGCCCAGGCAGACAATCAGATGGACGCTGAGCAAAAATGGTTGCAGGTGACGGCACCAGTTTTGCGTATGATAAAGAGCTATGTGAGAACTATACACATGCAAAACTTTGGCCAAATTGGTCAAACGGTTCCCAAGATATGAGCTTGGATGTCTGCTGCATAAACTAGAATGCAGGTGGCTCCACCTGTCATAAAATGAAGAGAGCTGTCGGGGATGTATAAACCTGCAAAATTTTAGCCAGATATGTCAAACCACTGCCGAGATGTGAGTGATTTTATCCCATGGCAGACAAACAGACAGGAGCTGTGCAAAAATGGCTGCAGGTGGCGCCACCAGTTTTGCGTATGTTATAAAGCTCTGCAAGGGCTACATTTGTGCAAAAAAATTTTCCTGATCGGTCAAACGGTTCCCAAGATATGAGCTTGGATGTCTGATTTTTTTATTTTCACAGTTTTATTAAACATTAAAAATATTCTCTTGTCACTGATTCACTCTTTTCTCAGTTTTTACAGTTTGTTTTCTTGCAAAAGCTGCCTGGATAAACCTGTATCTTTTTGCTTACAAATACCACAAAATGAATCCCCAATTAATCCCCTTTGTTGGAGCCAAATAAATATTATACCAATAAACATATGGGTACACTGATACACTTAAACTCATAATTAAAAGGTTACTTCATGGTAATAATTTTCATCTGTCCAAAACATCCTCCCTTGCAAAAAGGCCTGTCCTAAATATCCCAGTCCCAAACATCCTAGTCTGAAATGTCCTAGTCCAAAACGTCTGTGTCCAAAACATCTGGTACTACCCTACATTCAGGCTAATATATAATGTCATAATTCTAACTAAGTAACTTAACAATTAAGTTTTTTTGGTAAATGCAGACTTTTCTCTAGTTCAGGTTGTATACATTAATTTCCCCTTCACAAAGCCTTAAGCTATGAGCAAAAATTTGCAATCGATTTTAATTGATAATCAGCCAATCACTATGATACACTGTGTCATGGAATGAAATGACTGTTAAAAAACTGTAAAATTCCCTTAATTGTGGTATAATTAGTGTGATAAACTGTTTTCAATAAGCTGTTCATGAATATTTATCTGAAAGACAGACAGACAGATAAGAAATATTGCTTGCAAGTCTGAACCAAGCCAGAAAATATTCTGTCCCAGTCCGAACACAAGATGTGTGTCTGTAAGGGCTGGAAACTGGCTTAGCTGTGCATGCACATACTTCAGGCTGACTAGGTCCAGAGTTCAGACCTGCCAGCACTGGACACCAGTGATACTGCAGCCCTGATCAACTGATAAGATATAAATGAGGTGTGACTGAAAGTGGAATTTTGCATCACATCTCCTTGGCTGAGAATCTGAGCGAGTGCTTACAAGTAATGATGATAGGACTGGTATCCATTGAACACCAATGGGAATTTTTTTAAAGCCAACAAATTATATATTTTTTTCAGATATCAAATTTTTTTTTTAATAATACCAAATTCCTCCATTTTTTTTAAAACAGCACTCTTGTTGAACTTTGAATGAAAAGTTTTGTGAGGAAGAGGGAACATTATAAACTCTCTTTAACAGGTTACCTGCCTGATGATTTTTTCTGGCAATTTAAATCAAGGGGGTCTTGATAAACACTGTTCAGTGTCTTTTAAACTAAACTTGAAACTTATGTTCTTTGCTCAATAAAGCTTAAAAATTATTAATATATTGTCAATCAGGATTAAATAGTGATGTTGCCAGAATTCTGAAATATCAGTAATGTAAATGACACACAACATTATATCATATGAGTGTGCATGTGTAACTAGACATTACAAGTGCTTCCCTTTCCAGAAAGTAACCTTATGTAATAATTACCATTTCCATAGCTGTGAAAGGATTTTCAAATTTTCTTGAATAACAAAGATATAAAACTTTCTTTAGTTATTGAATTTATCCCAGTTATTCCTATGATGTGATAAAACTTTTTCTTAGTTATTGAATTTATCCAAGTTGTTCCTATGATGTGTTACAAGTAACATGTAACATATCATAACCTTCAAAATTCTAGTAATAGGATGAGATAATTACAAATTCAGTTTATCTCTCTGAATAAAATGTCTTCATATTTGTATCAATTGGTCGCCTGATAAATTTTTTGTAAATGTTTAAGAATTGTTGTAATTAACAAAAAAAGGCTAACCATGCTTCCTGAATATAATGATCACATTATGTGCTTTTACTATTAATTTGGAGTTGAAGAAAATAAAATTCTACAAAGTGCCTTACATTAATATTACTCTCTGAAGGTAATTACTGAGGAGATTTTTTTTAATACATTGCTTCCTGTTTTTTTATTTGATAATCAGACCATTTATGCTAAAAAAAAACATAACATAGATACATGTCTTTATTTGGATCAGTTGGTCATTCAGGAGATCCTGAAAACAGCCCCATGAACAAAGGTGTGCATTAAGGAAATGTCAGTTATATTTGTTGTACATGTATTAAGTTGACATTTGCCAAAAATTCACAGTTTTATTAAGTTAATTTGTGCATCCATAAGCAGTGAGTGCAAAGGTTAACTTAGTAGGGAGCTTCATCACTCAGAGTCACTCCTGGTCACTCTTGGTCACTACCTGTCAATCACCCACCAACAAGGATCACTGGTGGTCAAAGTCATTATCACCTCTCATCAAGCTAGTGTCTGGTGGAGTAACTAAGTTCACTCAGCATCACTGCCAGTCACTCCTGGTCACTCAGCAAATTATCAATTAGTCACACCCCATCAACTGATCCCCAGGGCTGCTAAACTATCACTGCTGGTCACACAGTGATAGTCTGTGAACAGTTTAGTCACTCCCTATCACTGCTAATTACCTGTTGCGTGGCAGTGACCAGGAGTGATGAAACCGGTCACAGACCTTCACTTTGTGATAGCCCAGTTCTCATAGTGTTACTCTCAAGAAATTAGAAAACAAAATAAATTTTACCTCCTTCAGCTCTTGTATACAGCCTGGCAATGCATGCTGAGAAGGCTTAGGAGGCCCTATCTATTGGGATTTATGAAGGTACCACCCTGCTTTGGTGTTTTTAGGTAATTTGCACAGATCCCCCTTTTAATTTGCATGAGATTCCCATTTGGGTTGTTTCCAGTAAGAGGGAAAACTCACCGGAGCAGGAATTCCAATCTGAATGGAGTCTGAATGTTCAGGCTAGTAATGGCCGTCTTTGAGTGTGTTCAGATTTTAATCTTGTGACCTGATAATATCTGCAAAAATGTGTATTTAGCATTATGTTTGAGATTGTATATTTACATGAGGCTGGCCATGCCATGACTTTCTTCTCTTCCTCTTTGTACAGGTTTGTTGCTGTATCAGCAGTGTAAGCACTGTAGCACAATGTTCCAGGGCCTTGTCCAGAGTGGTAAGGAGGCTCATACAGCAAGTATGTATATATTTCAGCATAGGTAGTGAAAATGTTAAACTTTATCATTTTAAGTCCAAAAAATAGGTATGGTTCTTAAGCACCGCCCACATCAATTTTAACCCCCTACATCAAAAATGTTTATTTTTGTTTTCATCTTTCATTTTCATCAAGAAGATAAAATATACAATTTTGATAAGATTTTCTTTGTTATGTAGTGCTTTAACCTGTTACATAAAAAAAATCTGTTTCTTTCATGCTTTTCCCTGATCATATGACATTTTTATCAAAACATACAAAAAAAAGGGGAAAAAGTAAAAAACCAAAAATATACACAAACATTTCAAAATACTGTTATAATGTATTTTAAGATAATTATTTTAATTGGACTAGGACTTCAATTCAGATTGGCCTTCCAAGAGACACTGGGGGAACAAAACTGAACTTGGACTCGAATAGGGCCCTCTGACATTTCAACCAGATAATTGCGTACCAGAGTGCCATTATTTATAGGTCTGAGGAATGCATTATGAGGTTCCTTGAGGATGCAAATATATTTTCATCATTTTTGACAACGCCCCATGGCCTACAGGTACACACTCAATTGACATAAACCAGACTTACTGTTAGTATTTTAGTTTACTTTCTGACAACACAAAACATGTGCAAGAAAACTTCCATTTTGGTAAACCCTTCTGCCTGTTTGTTGAATTTCAGACTGTGTGAATACCAGGGTTGGGTTTTAGGCTGCCCAAAACCTGTTTTCGGCAGGGCAGAGCCTAAAACATGCCTTTAACTGCCTAAAATAGGTTATAACCTGCCTAAAACTGCCTTTAACTGCCTAAAACCTTATTTACCCTTACCTATGACTTTTAGTTTAACTATGTTTTATTGTTAAACATCTAAATGCATTAAAGAAATATGCTCAACAAATTAAAATTGAGGATCACTTTATTCAAACTAAACAAATTAAACCATGACACAAAAAAAAGCAACAAATGAATTCAACACTACTTCAGGGATTTTTTTATGAACACAGTTCTCCGACTCTCCTACCTCCATTACTGCCAATTTATAAAAGAATGCTCTTACTTTAAGCTTATAACCAGATACTTTTATTGGCTTTTTGATCACAAGGGATTAAATTTTGTGATAAATGGAAAAGAAGTTTTCCTGGATTTAAAATGTTGTTCCATTTACACTGATGAATAGTCCTTTATACTGTAGCTTCACTAACATAACATGTTTATTTTGTATGCCTGTAGCTTCAATGGCAAAAAGCATTGGATTGGATTTATAAATTATTACATATCTTTTATGCTAGCCATAAAACTAAAAATATGATAATATCTGATAAGAACAAGAATTTCCACTATTTGTTTATTCCCTTAGCTAGGTCATCCCTTGTCAAATTTTAAGATTTTGTGCACATACTTATCTTCTATATAATGATGGATATACTCTGTTAATTGTATGATGAGATTGTGAAAATGGAACCCTCATTAAACACTGTAATTAGTATAAAACTGAAAATGTGAAAATATTTTCCAATGAATATGTTGCAAACCACAGAATATCCATGATTACTCAGGGGCTGTGTTAAACCTGAAGGCCTGAGGGGCACTGACTGCATCACTCAGTAAAATTTTTGCTCAAGAACAGTCTTCAGGGCAAGGGCTTTGATTGCATCCTCCTAGTCATGTATGAAAGTTGACATGAACATCTACTAGGACACAGCAGTAGGACTTATGACCAATGGGTCTTATGACCCCATCACCCTGATAAATTGTAATTAACTTGTCTAATCAAGTAGTCCTCCCCTCTGATAGTGATACCCTGTCTTACAAGGGCAAACTGGAGGCTGTATTACATCATTCAAGGTAGCTGGGCACTCATCAGGAAACCCAAAAGGTCCTGATAATGTCATTACCTTGGCCAATAAAACTATGTGCCACACAAACATGGTCTCATGTTCAGACACCTATACAGGCTCTTTGAAGACTGCATGGTACCAGCCAACAGGAAATCATGCATTTCTAATACTTGATAGCTTCCAGAAGCCCAGCAAAGCCTTGTGACTGCTTCACCCCAACCAGTATGGTAGTTTTACAGATCTTTAAGTAAAATATGTAAACAAATATAGGTTTTGGGCACTTTTGGTGCCTAAAACCTGCCTAAAACCTGTTTTAGGCGGGGCGGTTTTAACCAGGTTATAACCTATGGTTAAAACCTTCATGCCTAAAACTTGCCAACCCTGGTGAATACAGACATGGCTGGCACTGGTTACTAGACACAGCCAACTTTTACTCGATACAGGAAATGACTTGTTATACCAAAGTGACAGTGTTTAAGTTTTGGTTGTGAGTTCACATGTATTTTCTTGTTTTAATTCATTATTTGTAGCATAATGTTAAGATTATTGTTTACCACAATATGAATGCAACATGATGGAAGACCACTGCAAGGCATTCCTTGACATTGCTTGTATCATGACTCAAGTATGCTTACCAGCCCAACTATCATTGCCAAGGGCTCTTTACTCTTACTTGGCTACCAAGGACTTGGACTCACATTCATACTTGTTTTGTGTATTCAACCTATACCTACAGAAAAATTTCTAGAAAGAAAACACTGTCTTCTTACTTTTAGGAACTACAGCCACTTTTAACAGAGCTGGAGGCTGACTGGCCATCAGACTGTCCCCTTAACGCGGAGAGAGATAAGTACGGAGACCAGGAAAGCCACAAAGTGGAGGAGTCCGCAAGTCGTTTTGTCTGTGACTACTGTGGAAAGGCATTTTATGAAGAGAGGTTCTTAGACCTGCACTTTGAGAACAAACACTCAAAACATATTGGCAAGGTAGGGTGGCCATTGAATGGTTTCACATCTTGGGGTATTTTTAAATGTTGGTATGGAAGAAACTTATCCCTGCAATTAGGAAATGTGGGATAATCACGTACAAGGAAGTGAGCTGTACGTAATGATATTATTTACAAGTAGGCCATCCTTGAATTACATATTTGGATTAGGATTAATTTAATCACATAAAAATTACATCTAGAATTCAAAATATATATGTGTGATTTAATTTGGATTGAATGGTTTAAGTTTAATATTCCCCATTACATTTTACATTACATGTTCAAGACATTTTGTTCTAAAGGTAGAACTAAAAAAATTCCTATAATTAGCTCAGATGAGCTAATGTTACCTGTCTGTCCAGTGTGCCATCAGGCTGTCCATTTCGCCTTTTGTTAACAAGGCACATTTTAAACTGTTGGACCTACTAATCCAAAAGTCTGCATACAGCTGGATCCCCAAGTTCTCAAACCAAAGTGAAAACTGCGTCACTGCAACTTCATTCCTTTGAGAAATTAAGGAAAAAACTTTGTTTTCAAGTAAAAACCTATTGTTACACTTCAAAACTGCCCACTATGAAAACCACTGGTGTTAATGTATTCATGTTTGATAAAACCATTTCTGCATATATTTCCTATGTACATCCAGGAAATTAGGTCAGTATTGTGTAAATTGTTGAAGTTACAGGCTCACACATAATGCACTTTGTCAAAAATCAAGAAATATGTTTACTCACCTGACAAGATAATTGTTAAAGTTAGAGACTTTTTATCTAAACATATATCTTTATCTAATCAAGATTTAATTGTGTACCAGAAATCAGATAAGAATTTTGTAAATTTTTTAAGTTATAAGCATAATTGTAAAATTAATACCTTAAATTGGCCGACCTTTGACCATGGCACATTTTTTAGCTCAGCTGACTTTCAGTCATGCTGGGCTATAGCGATGGGTCTTTGTCCGTCGTCCTTCCGTCTGTCTGTCCGGCCATCCGTTAGCAGGGCACAAATCATAACCGTAGGGGCTAGGGCCATGAACCCTATGCAGTCTTAGAGGTTCTAAAAAGATCTCCTTGCAAACCTGAAATTAGGTCACTGCGACCCATATTCTCGATGGGTGTTTGCACCCCCCAGAAATAATTCTTTTAGCCAAAATTTTCATCCCAAACCTTCCATCTTTCACATACAGCTCACCTACCAACAGGGGAAGAACCATAATTATTTTGAGGTCACAAGGTCAAAGGTCAAGGTCACAGAACCAACTTCTTTGAAAAGCCTGTGGATGCATTTTAAGCCAAACCTTTCATCCCAATTCTTTGATCTTTCACATATAGCTCACCTACTAAGTGGGAGAAGAATCCTATAGATGTTGAGGTCACAAGGCCAAAGGTCAGGGTCACAGGATCCACTTCTTTGAAAAGGTTGTGGACACATTTCATGCTAGACCTTTCATTCCGAACCTTTCAGCACTGTTATTGCTTCTCTGCCAACAGGGGAAAAGACCTGTTGATTTTAAGGTCAAAGGTCAAGTTCACAGCACCCTCTTCTTGCGTGGATCCATTTTCAGGCAAACTTTTCAATCTATACTTTCCATCTGTCATATATGGCTTACCTACCAATAGGGGAAGAAGCCTATTGAAGTTGAGGTCAAAGGTCAAGGTCACAATATTGTTCTAAATGCTTGTGAACATATTTCAAGTGAAACTGTTCAACCCAGACCTTCAGTCTTTCACATATTCCACATCTATGCATCACTCAATGTGATTCAAACTTCATATTTATGGGTCTTTTTGCATGAAGAAATAACTAATTGATTTTGAGGTCAGCCGGTCAGGAAGGTAAAGGTTGCAGGTCTAAGTTATTCACTCATTGGTTGCCAAGTAATTACACCCGGCCAGATGTAATTGGTTAGTAGTTACCCATCATTTAGAAATAAACCAGTTGATATGTGGGCAAAAGGCCAAGGTCATGGGTCAGGTCAACTTATTTTGTAGACCATCTCTATTTTTCTTGTATATATAAGCTTGCAGTCCAGCTGGTACATCTCACCGTGTGGCTGTAATTGTGAGTGACAAGGTGACATATGACTCCCTTTTGTATCAGGCTATTAAGTGATAAGGCTGAGTGATAAGTACCTTGTTACTGCATAACAAAACACTGTTGTTGGAATACTTCAGCCAGGAATTAACACTATGAGAGTATAGTATTTAGGTTTAGCTACTGATTTATAAGATGATGGGAACATTTTGCAGTTTATTTTATGGAATCATAGCAATAAACTTAGTTTCCTAGATAGCTGAATATTTTTATATAAATCACCACATATAAAAGCAAGTGTTTGTTCTCATAATATGTGGATGTGTACTTGATTTAGGATGGCTTTATTTTATTATAAGACTCTTAGTCATGCTTTCTGCATTTCTTTTCTTTCAGGTTTTGCAGTTTACCAACCCTGCTGACCCCATTGAAAAGCAGAGTGACTATAAAAAATATTGGAACTACACTTTTACATTTGCATATCTGTAAATCTGATATGAGCGCCTGAACATGCCTTTTCAATTGTTTTGGACATTCATTACTGTAACATCATTTGGAGAATTTGCCCCAAGTTTGGTCTCATATTGGAGGATGTGTGATATCAAATGTCAGACTTGTCAGAAATCCATTATGTCTGCCAGTTAGCCACCTTAGAAATCCTTTTTTCAGTGCAGTTTCAGCAATTTTCCTTCAATTTTTGGTCCGATTTAGAGAATGGTTGTTGTCTGATTTCAGACCTGTCAGAAGTCCAAAATGGCCACCAGGTAACCATCTTTAAATTCCTTTTGATCATATTATCTCAAGAACTGTTAAAGTGAAGGCAGTCGGACGTATATTAATGTAATCTTGCAAAGGATTGGGTCAAATATTTCTTAATAAATATCATCATCATATATGAAAGTGCAGTACAGTTGGCTTGTATTGAATAAAAATTCATACAGAAGCACCTGTTTCTCAATAATTCTTGCATGGATTTCCTTTATTTTTTGCTATATATTTTGATCTTATATTTGCCCTTTGTGGTGTTCCTTTTGAGACTGACAGGTATCAAGTAAGCTATAGGAATAGTTCTGGATACCTTAACAATCATACATTTTCCTCAGACCATCAATTCACTGTGTTTTAACCAGACATAGGTGATATATATTTCTGTTGTCGTAGAAAATTTCAACAAATTGGCAAATTGGTTCTTCAAAATTTGACTGAAAGTAAGCTATTGGAATAGTTCTGGATACCTTAACAATCATACATTTTCCACAGACCATCAATTCACTGTGTTTTAACCAGACATAGGTGATATATATTTCTGTTGTCGTAGAAAATTTCAACAAATTGGCAAATTGGTTCATCAAAATTTGACTGTAAGTTGTGAATCTCAGCCCATGATGTCGCAGGTATTGCTTGGCAGCTGAGCGTCATGAACCATGGGTCACTTGTTTACTATAAGTCATCTGAGCTATTGTTATGATCCATTGTCCATCATACTCCACCTGTCCGTCATTAAACTGGCAAGTTTTAAACCATTAAATATGCAGATCCAAAATTCAACATACTGTAAGACTTCCATTAATTCTCCTACCAAACCCAAAACAGGGTCATTGCAACCAGGGTTGTGGCCAGGTACAAGTGAAAGTACCCAGGTACAGGTACTTGTGAATTGGCCAGGTACAGGTACATGTACTTGATTTTCACAGAGTACCTAGGTACAGATACAGGTACATTTATTTTAGGATCACTTCAAAGACATTATACGGATAATAATAGCGGCATAAATTCATGTTTATTTGCATAAACATGCCTTTTTTCTATCAAACAATATTGAAGTCATTTGCTAAAGTATATTTTATAAGAACTTATGATCTGTATGGCACTATACATTCAAACACATGATATGCAAGTGTATTAAAAATCCATTAAGTGCACCAAGTAGAGTATGCCATCATACATTCACAAACATGATATTAAAGTCTACTGAAAGTCCATTTAGTATACCAAGTACAGTATGACACCATACTTCACAAACATGATATTTGTGTACCAAAAGTTCATTAAGTGCACCAAGTGCGGCATAACACCATCCATTTACAAACATGATATTCAAGTGTACTGAAAGTGAATTAAGGGCACCAAGTACAGTGTGACTCCGCACATTCACAAACAATTCAATTCAATGAGCAGTTTATCACACTGATGGCTTGCTGATTATTTACACTACAGGTAACCAAATTTAATACTAAAAGAAAAAAAAAACTGAAAAAAACTGAAAATATGAAAATGTACCTATAGTACCCTTTACCAGGTACAGGTACTTTAGTTCCAGGTACAGATACAGGTACAAGGTACTTCTTACTCATGACCGGCAGGTACAGGTACAGGTACAGATACTCTGAAATGTATACCTGGGTACAGGTACAAGGTACTTCTTACTCATGACCTACAGGTACAGGTACAGATACTCTGAAATGTATACCGGGGTACAGGTACAAGGTACTTCTTACTCATGACCGGCAGGTACAGGTACAGATACTCTGAAATGTATACCTGGGTACAGGTACAAGGTACTTCTTACTCATGACCTACAGGTACAGGTACAGATACTCTGAAATGTATACCTGGGTACAGGTACAGGTACAAGTACCTGGCACCAACCCTGATTGCAACTTTGAAAAGATTAAGGAAAAACCTCAATTTCCATTAAAATCCTATTGTTACTCTTCAGTACTGCATAATATCAAACCACTCATCTATAATTCTGATTTCACCCATCCTCCCCCACCACCCCAACACATACACCCTTACAGCAATTTTCATCAAGTGTAATGCAATCATTGTAGTTGTTGGAACTGTATTTTTCTAAACTGTAAAGCTGTTTCCAGTACAATGTACAACATTTTAGTTGAAACAGCAATTCAAGGAGTTATCCTGAAGTTGCTGTCTATGAATATGCATAGGTGTTGTAACTCCCACCATTCCACCCCGATCGAGTTGTTGCACCTGTGGAGTTGGGAAGTAAGTTGTATTGCAATTGTATAAAATTAAGAAAAAATGATATAATAAAAAAAAATAGGATCTAACTACATACAATTGTGTCAACATTTTAACCCTTGGCTTCAGGGACCAAATGTTGTGTGCCTGGCAGATTACTGTGATGTTTTCCGTTGTGATGTCATTCTCGGGAAAAACCAGCCCAAGTACTGGGATATGGCCATGTGTCAGGACAGTGACCTCAAGCGAGCTCAAAACACATGCAAGGTAAGCAAATTAAAAAGGAAATCCATGACAGTAGTTTGGATCAAAGAGCCTTGGTAAAGTGGTTAACACCCTGATTGATACTGTGGTTGCCGTTTAATTTGTGAGAGTTTCAGATAAATTTGTGATATTTGTGAAAGGGATATTATCGCAAAGATAAAACCATCATTATGAATAAAACAGCATATCTACATCATTGAACAGTCATTTGTATATTGTAGCCTCACTATGGCTGGAATGTCATGTGCATTATCCATGCCTGTAGCATTAAAAGCCCAAAGTTAAAAAAAATGATTATATTGTTATATATGAACTGATATGTTAAGTCATCCATGAATTAAAGACTTATATGATTTGCTAATGAACAAATATTTACACTCTTTCGACAATTCCATTGATTCTCTTAAGATTTTCCATGAATGTTAGATAATTGATATAAAAATGAATATATCCTGTGAATTTCACTGTGTGGTGAGATCACAAAAATCGAACCTTTGCGAACACTGAAAAAGTAATGATGGAGAAAATTTATATGCGCAAATATGAAGCAAACCAAAGTAATATGGTGAAAAAACATGTCAGGTAAATCAAGGGTTTTCAAATAGAAATATTTAGTTATGGCTTACAGTCCTGTATCATCTTTACCATTCAGTGCTGTTGCCTGGCACTGTGTGGGAATTTTTCACTTATGATAAGTTAAAAGTCTGTTGGACTTTTACACCTGAGCCTACAGGCTCATCAGGCCGGAGCTTTCCCGGTTTCTGTAGTGTGAAGTGACTTAGGAGAGATGCTCCTAATGGATGTGATGCTAGTCCATCACAGGTT
Source organism: Sipunculus nudus (assembly GCA_026874595.1). NCBI lineage: Eukaryota > Metazoa > Annelida > Sipuncula > Golfingiida > Sipunculidae > Sipunculus > Sipunculus nudus. The sequence goes on along the minus strand of CM049316.1, from coordinate 63,577,777 downwards.
ACCTTCCCAGTATTAACTGGTACCCTTTTTCCACTGCTGGGTGGACAAAGGCACACTTGCAGTTGGGACCTTGCCCAAAAAAAAACTTTTTTTCATGTTAATTCAGCTTGCTTTATCAGTAAATAGGCCTCTTTAAAGAGAGGATCTTATATTTTTGCTGCCAAGCACTAGTTATTCCCACAATTTCTGTTTTGTTGCTGGTGCAAAGGGTGTAAGCTTTTATGCATTTAACAAAGTTACTGTGGGAAAACAGGTGGACAAGGATAATGGAATGGAATTCATAAAAAATCATAATGTGATAATCCGGGTATATTTCATAGAAAAAATTTACAGACCGTGATTCACTGTTACTACAATTAAGTATCAGGTTTAAGCCGGAAAATTTGTTTCCAAATGGTCTAAAATCCAATCTTTTTTATACAAGGGCCTAAGATTATTGCCATGAAGAATATCACTGGACAGGTCAAACAAATTACCTGTTCTAGTAGGAGAATGACAATTGGTCTGGCATTGTCTGACAAATTATTAGCTTGCAACAATAAAGACTTTACATGCCAGTCTTTTTGTTATTTATGAAACAGGATGTATTGTTCATTAAGCAGTCTAAACTTCAGATAGGACTTCTATAGAACTGCCACCGTATTCTGATGGTTATTTCAATTTGAGTCAAAAAGAGGACGAGCACAGGTCAAACTACACTATTATACATCAATATGCAAAATATAGGGCCAAAAATGTTTCATTTAGTTAGAGCAGGTCACTGGTGTTAGCCAAGTTATTGCCTAGATTATAATTTTGCTTGACATGTCACCAGTATATATGGCTCTCCTGGGCAGTGGTGGTGGTCTACAGCAATAATCCCCATGCAGGCAGTGGTTGAATGAGATTAATAAGCAGAACAAATGTAATGAGACCACTGCATAAGGAGTGTAAGGCTTGAAGGTTAGATGTTGGCCATTGGTGACCTAGCCACCAGGGGTGACTTAAATGTTAGATAAATCTGAAAGTACATTTTAGTCACCACCCTACATATGAACTTGGGTGAGATTATAAGCTCCAAATGATATTTATCTGTAAAAGGGAGAAAATTTCATAATCCCTTAATAATGCAGATATATAGTACACAATGACATGTCACTTTAAATATATTCTCACTGCTAATTTCATGGTGGCTGGGAGCAGTATGGCTCGTATCTTCTTGGACCAAAAGACTATAACTGTGGTAAAAAGCACTTCCTGTTGCCAATATATTGCTGTTATGTTCTACAATGCAGCACAAGCTTCAATAGTAATTTTTACAATAATCTTCACAGAACTAATAACACAGCTCCCTTTTCCAAAAAGATATGTTCATATAGTTTACAAACATCACTTAGCTCAAAATATTGGGAGGCAATGAAACAGTCAACCCATCACAGGTTATGATAGCGCCAGATCGACCCTCTGACATTATTGCCAGATCACTGGCTTGCCAGAGTGCCTGGACATCTAACTCTGAGGATCGCATTATAAGGCCCCATGATGATGCAAATATTTTCGTCATTTTTGACAACGCCTCATTGCTTACAAGTATCGTGTCACTTCAAATAAACCCACTAGACCTTTTCATAAGTTTCTTATCTCTCCAATGACACCTACCATGTGTGTGAAATATTCAGTTATAACCCAATATATTCGTATATTGTTCTGCATGTATGGGAGATTTCTGCCTGGGGTCTGCCTGCTGTCTGTATGCGGAGATACGGATATAAAGCGTGGCCTGGACTTGCAGGGCGGTTCTCAATTGGGCTTGTGTCACGACTCAGTAGGGGGTCCTAACTGAGTCGTGTTTGTCACGGCTAAGGTTATGAGAGATTTTGTCACTGAAGGCAGCTATTGATGATCTTGCCATAACAAGCTCTGTTTATTCACAAGCAGTGTCTAGGAATGTTAACCTCTAGTTAATGCTATATAATATTGACTGTGAAACAATTTCAGGTAGAATTTCAATGGAAAAACTGCAGAAATTGACCATTGAGAAAGGGCATGTTTCTGTTTCATTGCAGGGCCTGATCAGAGTCTGTGTACCTGACCTGCCAAATAGAGCAGACAAAACAACACTTACAGGTACAGCTTAATTTTATTTGTGCAGAATGTAATTGTGACACATAATGAAAATCTTCCATTGATATCATGTGTTCAATCATGCTTTTGATCCTTTTTGGTGCTTTTCAGTCATTTTCGTTTATTAGTCTGACCCTTTCAGTGCCATGCAAAACATCCAAAGTGAAACATTACTAGTAAGAAAGAAGTTGTAAGCCATCTGATTGAGTAATCATGTGGAAATACATTTTATTTATCCTTTGGAAATACGTGTATTTTTATTTTTAGAATAAACTTATTTAAATGTGCCACATACAGGGGAAAAATTCAGTTAAAACAGCCCTAATGACCATACAATATCTTCTCTGTTGTAATTCAGCTAATAATGCTCATGAACTTTTATTTCTTCTTTTTTATTTAGTAAAACTAGAGAATGCCTTATGTTCATATCTGTCATGTGACAACTACTGGGAACTTCCTGTCAGTGAGGTAAGTACCAGGATTTTGGTTAATTTTAAGTTCTGTATTTTTTTGTAAATTTTAATTTGATTGAAAACACCAGACAGTTCTGTGGCACTAGCAGATTTTCAATTATATTACCTTAATCTTCAAAGCATAGATAAGGTGCATTAGTTTAAAAATATTTATTTAAACAGGATTACAAGATTGCCTGTTGGCTAATATGAATGTTCTGTCCATACAACAACATATGAATATTAAAAAAGAACAACGTATGAATATTAAAAAAGGACAATATTGTAAAAGAACATGCAGTATGCACAAATATTTAGTATGATTGGTTGTATGATACTTGCATGTCCAATTCAACAATTAAAAACATCTTTAGGGGCTTTGAAAGCTTAGTGGTTATGAGAGTGGGTTGTAGTGGCCCGTCCAAGGCTGGTGGTTTTCTCCTCGTTCTCCGGTTTCCTCCCCCTTACTGACTACTGAGTGCCAACATACGAGCCATGGAGAGTGCCTCGTATTAGTTATTATAACTAGTTGTACAATCCATGTAAAATAAATAAAGTTTATATTTAACAATTAAAAACAATCATGAAAATGTAAATATCATAATATCATACATATACCTTCAATTAATCCATGCACTTATACACACCATCTGTAAATACCTACATATGCAACACAATAAAATACACAGACATACACTTAAACTATTCAAACACAAATCATACCTACAAACAATATTACATTTAACATGATATGAAAATACAAGTAAATATTTAATGAGAAGAAACAATGATAATACCTGGATAATGGAATATGGTATTTTATTTGTTTTTTCAGGATGTTTAAAGGATTTAAAATTTTTTTAAAACACTTTGCCTGTATGATGTACTCTTGTGCAAGGTTATAAAGTTTATTCCTGGTTATCATAGGCACTTCATCTCCATTTAACAAAAAGTCAACACTTTTAAGTCATTAGCTCAGCTGACTATAAGTCATCTGAGCTATAGTCGTGGTCCATTGTCCGTCGTCCGTCCGTCTGTCCGGATATCCGTCCATAAGACTGCCACGTTTCGACACCATTGGACCTACAAATCTGAAATTCAGCATACAGTTAGATGTCCCCAAAATCTCCTACCATGCCGAAAATTGGGTCAATAGGACTTCGTTCCTTCAAGATATTAAGGAAAAACCTCAGTTTTTTTATTAAAAATCTATTTTCACACTTCAGGACTGACTAATATCAAAACCACTCATCTGGTTTTCTTCATATTTACCATAAATATTTCTCTATATAGTTCCTATGTACATGCTAGAAATTGAGTCAGTATTATTTAATTTAAAAAAGTTATGGGCCCAAACATAATGGACATTGTAAAAAAATCAGGAAAGATATTTGGTCACTTAAGACCAAAAATGTTAAAGATAGGGACTTTTTTTCAGTAATACAACTTTAATTAATCAAAATTTAATTGTATACCAAAAATTACACGTTTTTTCCCTGTAACTGCTGAGGATTTAATTTTCGAAGCATGTTTTTGTTACCATTTCAACTGTTAACACCAAAAATTTGAAACCATTTGATCAAAAACTGTAGATTTTATTCAAGTTTTTAAGCACCATGTCACATATTGTTTACATCAAGCTAGTGTTATGCAGTTTGCTAGAGCAGCTCCCAGCTTCAGCTCTCAGTTCCGTAAATTTGGCATACAGTTAGATGTCTTCAAAATCCCCTACCATGCCAAGAATTTGATCACTGGGACTTAATTCCTTCGAGATATTAATGAAAAACTTCATTTTTCCATTAAAAACCCATTATTACACTGTAAGATTGCCTAATATCAAAACCACTGATCTGACTTTGATCATATATAATATACATATTATTCTATACATTCCCTATGCACATACCAGAAATAATGTCAGTATTGCGTAATTGTTTTAATTTATGGGCCAAACATAATGCACTTGTTAAAAAATCAAGAAATATATTTACTCCCTTAACAAGAGGATTTGCTGAAGCTAGAGATTTTTTTTTCAAAGATGTAACATTATTTAATCAAGATTCAATTGAACACCAAAAATTAGTTCTGAATTTTTCAAATTTTATTAGTTATTAGTATAAATATAAAATTAGTACCTTAAATTTTGCCCAACTTTGACCATGGCACGTTTGTTTCCTGAGAGCACTGTTGATATAATTTTTTTATATCATGCACACATAAGGATTTCATCTTTGTTGTTTAGAAAGCTGAAAGAAATTGGCCAAATATTGTAGCTTTTAATAATGTTTTTATGAGACCATGTCAGACCCAGGGTCAATCCAGCCCCTCTTGAGTCACCTGTATGTTGACCTTGTTGACCTTTCATCAGATTATGCACGCTTGAGGCGAGGCTTACACTGGGGGCAGCCAAGCAGCTAATGCCCAGCCACAGTTGATCCAGGTGTCCAACCCAACTCATCTAGTAGTTGTTTTGAAAACAACATAACAATAAACAATAAATTAATAATTTTTATTGGTTTTTAATAACAAATTAAAGTAAAAGTATTAGAAAAGGAATTTGTTAGTTGATGAGTAACAGAAAATTAACTTGCAGTTACTGATGATGTAAGAATCTTGTATGGATGGATAGAATGTCAGTGTCAATGTTATTCCAAATAACACCATGCAGTCACCTATGGTATTTTTCAGTTAAATTTTAATGATAAAAATATAAATCATATTATTCATTACTAATCATTAGGGATCATATGAAGGAAAATAATGATAGACAAAGATGCAGTTGATAATATTAATCTAGATTCCTACTGTGTCTAGTGTGTAGATTGATGTGAAAGTAGTCCAAAGTGAATATATTACATTTATTTTAAAAGCCATAAAACCAGCTACTTATGATCATTATTTAAATTTGTGAATTTTGTATATTCTGGATTCTCAACATCATTGTTTGGCTAAAACTACTAGACATGGGGCAAATGCTTTGCAAATGTATTTGAATACGAATATGAATATGTACTGCATTAAAAAATTTTATTGCATAAGAATGGGAATTCAGGTAAAAATGAAAGTATTTGAATACCAGTGCAGATACTTTCAAAATGTTTTCATGGGCATTCATGAATATATTCTATAATATTATTTTAATAATCATTCCAGTTATATTTTATTTTAAAAAATCATATGATTTTCTTATTATTTTTTTAAATAAAAATTATATTGGCACAATATTTGTTATTAAATTTTAAGAAATAGTTAAAACTCTTTTATTATATGTGCTGCTAATAAGTTATATGGCCAAGTCAAAATCTGTGTGACAATAGCACTCCATTTGTTAATAAAATAAATGAAATCAATCCTCTTCCCTGTCTCCAAAGATACTATCAAAATCATACATAAGCTAAACACCAACATCTCATAATAAAGCTTATATTTATTACCACACAAAACCAGCATGTGCCTCATTCCCAAATCATATGTTTTATCATATATAACAGCTGAGCACCCTGACCCATGGGTCCATTGTTTTTTCTTTCTTTGTGATTTAAAACAGAAGTTAGCTTCTAAGTCAAGATGACAAGATTATTAATTTAATTTCAGTACAAGGTCTTGGCATGATTTTTGCTTAGCCTATTGATCATTCACAGTTTCATAAGCTGCTTATGACTGGTGGCGTCACCTGTATTTTTCTAATTTTTACATTTTTTTTAGCTCAGCTGACTGAAAGTCATCTGAGCTATAGCGATCACTTTTTGTCCGGCGTCCATCGGTCTGTCCGTTAACCAGGTACAAATCATAACCGCTGGACCTAGAATCTTGTAACTTAGGATTCTGAGAGGTTGATGAAATTTCTCCTTGGAAACCAGAAATTAGGTCTCTGTTACCCATATCCTTCGAGCTTTGGGGCCCCAAAGTACCCCCCAGAATAGTCAAAAATTTCATACAAAAACTTCAATATCTCATTAACTACATCACTGATGGTCATGATTTTTGGCATACATATTGATCATGAGATGTTCCATCAGTTTCTGCAGACTGGTGGCGCCATCTGTATTTTTCGATATTTTACGAATTGTTTTCTCTATTTTTGAGACCTTTAAAAATGTGAACATCTGTTAACAAGGCACAAATCATAAAGACTGGACCTAGAATCTTCATTCTTGACACAGTGAGAGACCTATGAAAAGGCTCCATGGAAAAATGAAATTAGGTCTCTCTTATCCATATCCTTTGAGCTGTGGCACTCCAAAGTACAGCTCAGAATAATGGAAAATTTAATACAAAATCTGAAGTATCTGAACAACTAATGCAGAGATCAGCATGATTCTTTGCATGGATATTGATTATGGAGTGTTTCATCTGTTTCTGCAGACTGGAGGTGCCACCTATATTTTATTCAATTTATCGAATTTTTTTCTCTATTTTTTAGACCTTTAAGGATGCTGTCATCTCTTAACGCGGCACAAATTGTAATGACTGGACCTAGAATCTTCATTCTTGTCATGCAAGGAGGCCCATGAAAAGTGCCTGTGGAAACCTGAAATTAGGTCTCTGTTACCCATATCCTTCAAGCTATAGGACTCCAAAGTATCCCTCAGAATAATGGAAAATTTGATACAAAAGCTGAAGTATCTGAACAACTAATGCAGAGATCAGCATGATTCTTTGCATGGATATTGACCATTAAGTGTTTATATTAGTATCTGCAGACTGGTATTTTTGTATATACTATGTTTTTGACGGGGTTCTGCCGCCGCCGCAGAGTTCGTTTCCGGAGAACTCCTCTGAGACTACTGAACCGATTTTTCTGAAACTTACACCAGTTATCGGATCACATGTGAACTTTTGCCTAACCAATATGCGTTGACCTCTGACCTTTCCCCTCTGCCTAGCATCCATTTGTGTTTCCACACATAAACCCTCATATCTCGGGTACCACTTTCTGCAACCATTTTTGCACAGCGTCCGTCTGTTTGTCTGCCGTGGGATAATATCACTCATATCTCAGCAGTGGTTTGACATATCTGCCTAAAATTTTGCAGTTTTATACATCCTGGACAGCTTTCTTGATTTTATGACAGGTGGTGCCACCTACTTTCTAGTTCATGCTGCAGACATCCAAGCTCGTATCTCAGGAATCATTTGACCGATTGGGCCAAAATTGTGCATGTGTTTAGATCTCACATAGGTCTTTATCATACACAAAACTGGAGGGGCCACCTGCAACCAATTTTGCACAGCTTCTGTCTTTTTGTTTGCCGTTGGCTAAAATCACTCATATACATGTAGTGGTTTGACTTTTCTGCCTAAAATTTCGCATATGTATACAACTTGGACAGCTTTCTGGATTTGTAGTAGGTGGCACAACCTACATACACATTTAAGCTGCAGACATCCATGCTAATATGCCACACACCTCACTTTATTTCCCCTTTGCCACTCAATCCATGCCTCACTTCACCCATTCCACTCTGATTTTGGCGGATACACGTAGTCGCTTGTTGACTACCCGTATTCTAGTTTTTAAAGTTTACGCATTTTTTCTCTATTTTTGAGATATATAAATACAGACACAATCTTGGCCTGTTGGTTAATCTGTTTGATGCTTCAGTTGAATGGGAATATACTACCATTCTGTTGATAAAATTTCCTTTTGCAAATCTCTTCCCAGTCAGCTGAGCGTCATGACCCATGGGTCACTTGTTTACTATTTTGAGACGGTCAAAATTAAAATTATAATTCATTAACTTCAGGATATCTTGCTAACGTGATAACTTTGGAAGTATTGCAAATTTTTCCATTAAATTTGACACACCAGTTGTTCAACCAAGTTCTCAGATAAGTTTGAAAAATTGGTGATCTTGACTTTTATTTTTGAGGTCCACTCTGCAGAATTCTAAGGTTATTGTGAATTCTAAGATTATTGGTCAAAGGTCAAGACCACATCTGAAGTTAATCTCAGTTTTACTATCAATTGATAAAATTCCCAAGGCTAATATGTTATGCTAGTCATCTGTTCATCATGACCCATGGGTTATTTGTTTCTTTCAATTAGTGAATTAAAACCAGTTCCTATACCACTTGTGAATATCTTTTGTTTTCTAATGATTTCAAAATTTATTTATATATGAAGAATTAAGACCAGTCATTTACTTGATAATATTGTAAACTTTGTTAGGTCTAGTTTTATTAAATTAATTTCAACAGATATCCATACAATTCATGTAAATCAAGCTCTGTTAATGATTCATAGCTAGTGTATTTACTGGTATACTTTGTGTTTTTTTTCCCAGTTGACACCTGTGGGATCAGCAACCTACATCATTGCCACAGTCATCCTTATGTTTGCCTTGATGTTGTACTATATAGTGATGTATGCTCACTTTTAGTAAGTATTACTTTATTCTTATCAGACAATGCCAATACGGGTACAATGAAACCATTCAGTTGTAACTCCTCTAATTAGTGTTCAGAGTAATGTGTAGGTGGCAGCACCATCAACATTACCAAAATGCAAAATTTATTTTTTTTTATGTGCTTTTGCCCAATCCTTTTGAGCATATTGTGTTTATTACAGTCCTGTTTGTAAAATTTGGGAGCCAGATGTTTGCTTAGTTATATATTTACTAAAAGACTTATTTTTTGATAATCTACACTTTCATTTTATTCTTAAATACAAACATGTACAAAAGTTACCTACTTTTATTGAGTCTTGCATTGAACCTCAGATTTAATTTTGTTCTTGATACTTTCATCAATATTTTTTCATTGAACTTGTATTATCCAAAATTATGGAGAAAACAGATAATAATGTGTCTGTTTATTTTACATGTCCTGCAGACTGTTGATTTATATTTTAATGATATTATTATTTGCTTTATTCTTATACAAAATCTTTGTTTGTATCATAACATTTCTTCAGACCAGTTGTGCTGAATTTTATGAGAAGTATAAATATGTTATAAAAACAAATATTGATATCTCATATTATGTACTCTTCCAGCACTGATGAACCAGTTTTTGAGCTAGAAAAACGAAGGCGAAGGAGAAGTTACGAACAACCACAACCAACAGCTCCATTAGCACAAGACATGAGACACAGGGCTTATCAGTTTAGGTGACACAGTCTAAGCCTTATAATTAACATACAAGCACAAGTACAGAGATTTTTTTTGGAAAACAGGTCCCCAACTATGTATGAAACAAACATATAGGTGGATTCAGCAATACTCAGAATATACAGATGAATTGTTCCATTTTATATTGATACAGGGCTATGAACATGTAGGAAATTTGTAGTTCTGGCCTGAATGAGTATGCTGCATGTTGAAAGTATTTCCCTTAGCATGGCATTAGCATTAGGGTGTACTGTACCATGCTGTAAAATGATTTTATTGCAGGGTTTCTTGAAGAGTTACTTGAAGCAATCTCAGTATGCCTTATCTTCACGACCCAATTTATCAAGATGAGAGGTTCAGTTTTTCATACAGGTTAACCTTTAGCCAAATACATGAATAACTTTACTATCTTGGTATCTGACCTGCAATGATTGCCGTTTAGATGGTGTATGATTGTTTATGTTTAGAGAAATATCTGGTTCAGTTGGCTGTAATGAACAGAAAGCTACTCACTCTGTGGCATATATATATATATATATATATATATATATATATATATATATATATATTATCTGAATGTGCCAAAAGAACACAGTATGGAACTATGTGTTTGATGAAGTAGACTTTAGATCCAGTCACTCACCATTTAGTCCAGTAATCTCAGAGTGAGACTTAGTGTTGTATAAACTTGAGCTGTGTTTAATGCCGGGGTATACAAATCAGTTGTCACATCACATAAATTTTGTTTCTTTTACTATAAAAACTATTAAGGATAACTAACCCTGGTCACAGAACTAATAATTGGGCTAATATAATATTCAGCCACTTTTCACAGGTCATAACTTCTCACAAGGTAAGTTCTTTTGGTGGTATGAGATATAACTTATATTCTGAAGATAAATAAGTGTTTTAGATTAAATTTGAACTGATAATGTGCACATAAATTGCTTGATTTATATATATTTATATATATATATATATATATATATATATATATATATATATATATATATATATATATTGTTACGAAGGCAAATTGTTGAGGGGAAAAATCCTGGGCCGATCAAAGAGTCGAACCCAGGTCGCTGGCATACAAGTCCGGCGTTCCAACCGCTACGCTAGCAAAGCAAGCTAGCGAGACAGTTTGGTCCGCTTTTATGTCACCCCGTAACAATATATATATATATATATATATATATATATATATATATATATATATATATTGCCTTTTAATATTTCAAGCCAACATACTGGGAGCAGGGCTTTTCACATATCTCTGAAGGATCTGGTTCGGCTGTAAACATTGTCTAAGTCAGTGTTTCAGCCAAAGTGTCATACTTCATTTCATTTATAAAAATGTTACCTTAAATATGAATAGGACAACACAATGCATACATGCAAACATATATTAACCATGAGGCCCCCATTTTGTTGCATGAGGCTTACATTCCAGGGGCCGATCTAGGTTATTGGAAAGGGGAGGGTCCAACCCAGAAAGACTTAATGAAAACCCATAAAGTGTTCTCGAAAGGAGGGGGTTAAGGTCTCAAACATTGCCCCCCCTCCCCTGGATCTTCCACTGCATTCAGCAATGATAAACAAGTCTTAATTTATATGGTCACAAAGACACCACTGAAAGGTTATCAGTTTGTATCCTTTGCCATATATTATAGAATCCATTAAACATCAGCAGGAATGGTTACATCCTGTTTATTCTTCGGGTAATCTGACACGTAATTTTCTCAAGTCCTCTGCTCCCACGTGATCCACTGGTCATGCCGTGGTATTATATGATTAAGGCACAGAGGCGGCATTTTACTTGTCAGAATCGGACATATTAGCTCACATGGGGAATCCTGTGTAATGTACAGCTGTAATTAACTCTGTTCATAGATATGACAGAGGTGCATGGTCAAATTTTGTTTCCTATATTTACTAATGCTATGTCCCTGCATTCTCATGTATGAAGTTTTATTGGTTACCTGATGCTACAGGTGTTATGATTAATTGGTTCATCTATACATCACGATATTTACATCAGATGCCCCTGCATCAATACATTGACGATAATTGGTTGTGTGAGGTAAACTGAGGTCCCATATTTGTTAATAGTTACACAACGGCCTTTTATGGTATGTAAAGTGAAAATGTAATAAGTCGGGAATAAGTGTAGCTGGGTCTGATGGGTTGACTGAAATTAAATGTCAATTTTAATCTTGAAATACAGTGGATCCCCGCCTTGCGACCATCCCACAATAACAACCACATTTCTTAGTCCCACATATATGATCCACTGGTTGAAAGTGAAGTCTGCGCTTTAGCCAGTCACAGGTCTCCGGAAAATCCGGCCCGCACTGGCTCCCTCAGCAACGACAAAGTTTGACAGACTGTTAGATATTTAAGGCGAAAATAGAAGATACTGATAGAGTTGAAGATTGCAGTGAGAGAGGCGAAGGAAGCCGGAGAACTCGGAGAGAACTTGGACAGGCCACTACAAATTAATCCACAATCTGGCAGCACCTTGGAACGAACCCGGGTCGCCAGCGGAGAAGGCCGAGCGTTTTACTACTCAGCTGACCAGGCCCCACATATATGATCCGGGTAACTAAGAATTTCACAATTGCAACCATCCCCAAATTTAGTCTCCAAGGTGGTCGTAATTGTCGGTTCCACTCTGCATTTTGTATGAGGACTTTCAGATATTTGTGATCAAAAAGACTGAATGTCAGTATGGTAGAAAAAAGTGAAATGTAACTTAAATATATCATGTATCATATCATGAGCGACGTACATCGCGATGTGTATCATATTGTAACATTATGTATTACTACAGCCCTGCCCGATACTGTTAATTAATTTTCTTAAGGCCAACGAAAAATAAAAGGTATGGTTCTCTGGCGCCGCCCTCATAAATTCACCCCCCCCCCTTGCATCTCAAAATAAAAATAATACAATCCAGATAAGATTTCCTTTGTAATGTAGAACTTTTACCTTTTGTGGCAAAATAATTATGTTATTTTCATGAATATCCTTGATCATATGACATTTTTATTGAAACAAAGGTAAAAAGAAAATATCGCCTGCCCCCACTGATTTCTGAAAAAAGTGCCTGAGAACCACTTTTTTGTTGCCCAGTGTTTATCTATTGAACATGCTCTTTAGATCATCTCAAGGGGAAAAAAGTGTTCTTAAACCAAATGTAGAAGTTCATCACATATCAAATAATAGGTTACTGTCACAAAAACTTCTAAAATAAAATGTTTTGAAGTTTGTAGACTGATCTATAAATAAGGACCTATTTAGAATGTATGATTCATTCATATTCCATTAATAAAACCTTTAACAACATATTTAAAGACAGAAACATTAAGTGTTGATTTATATATTTTTTGTAATTAATGGATATCCTTTTTATTTTATCCTGTAATTTTAAACATCTGTTAGAATTTATAATTCTACTGCAATGAAATCACAAGTCATTTCAAAAGTTCACTGCATTCAGCACATGTCTTTGTATAGACTATAGGTAATTTCCTTGACAGTTGATGAGTATGAATGAGGAAAATACTCTGTATGTGTGCAAGTAGAATTATGTTAGTGTGTGATTATTTGTTCTTTGTTTATTTATATTATCTACACATACAACAATTATCGAAATCTACAGGTTCTTCTGTTCTGATCTGCTATTTATTTCATTTGGAGATGTAAATATATGAAATGTTTTCTAAAGTGTTTGTATCATGTGTGTGGAGAACTATATTAAAGTCTTTAAAATATATTTTTTACCAGCATTTTCATGAATTTTCTGGTAATGAGATATTGGAAGGAATAATAAAGTGTACCAGTTATTGTAACTCACCCAGACTATCTACCAACCGTCAGTAATTTTCAGGATGATTCTTTTAACTGGATCAGGAACAAGAAAGCTGCAAAAAAAAAAACTAAAACATTTAAAATAAATAGAACAATAAGCCGCCGCCCCCCCCCCCCACCCCCCCCCAAAAAAAAAAAAAAAAATCCTATTCCAGTTGAAACCCAGCAATCTAGGTGACATGCGTCCAGCTGCCGCAGTCATCCTGCCATTTGCACCCAATATAAATATTGATTATGAATGGTTCCTTTTAACAGTTCATGACGTCAAAAGTATATACACGATATTTTGGGTAATAGGGGACGTACTTTGGGAGTGCGCTGTCATGTATGTCGATCCACAATATCATTTTCCAGAAAGGCTTGGCATTTGAGGTTAGCTGATTGCGTGTGTGACCTTAATATCAGCATGCAGGCTATATCTATATCCTTCGTGCTTTATTAGCGAACCTGTGAGCTTATGCGATGATGCGGCGTCGTCCGTCGTCTGTACGCTAACCATAGCTAACTCAAAAACGGCAGAAGCTAGCATCACCAAATTTTTTGGCAAATAATCAGTCATCTGAAAAACTCTATCGGACTTTGTTTATTTTTTTTTGGAACTGCATTTTCTTATATTTTATAGGGGAAAAAGCTTTAAAAATCTTCTCCCAAACTGTCCAGCAAAATTGTCCTATGTTTCACAGAAATGATCCCTGGAACAATCTCTCAAGTTTGTTTGAATGGTTCCAGTTCGGAGATTTTTGTCCGAGTTACAGGAGGTTGAACTTCCTCATCTGTCCAAAAAAAGCACACTAAAATTTCAATCTCAGAAACGGCTAGAGCTATTATCACCAAATTTTATGCCAATGTTTGTCACCTATGTCATATCCGAAATTGAGGTATTGGTGGCGCCACCTACATTGATCTGTTTTTTACACACGAAAATGTAATTTTTTACTCATCTAGCTTATACACTGTTTTATGATGAAACTGTTAAGCTGATTGGTTTAAACTTTACTAGAATTTTTCGGTGGTAGGGTACTGCCAGTTTAATAAGAACACATTGGGTAAATGCAGTTTATAAAAAAGTAGTGTAGCCAATTGAAAAAGGCTTTTTTTGTGTTTGAAAACAGGTTTGACAACAAGCTGAGTTTCAGCAGCCAAGTCAAAAGGTCACTCAGTACAACCAGGTGGGGTCCAGACATCACCATGGCAACTGACCTGGCTCTGTCTGGTGTCTAGACAATGTGTCTAGACGTCTAGACACAGCGTCTAGACGTTTAGAAGAACTAGACACATCTTCTAGACGCAGAATGCCCCGATTAGAACTATTGGAACTATATCTTTAAACTGTTCGAAAAAAACTTGGTTTGCATTTTTAGCGAATCTGTGAGTTTAGTAATGGTGTGGCATCGTTCGTCGTGCGTCATAGCTATCCCAAAAAGGGCAGGAGCTAGCATTACCAATTTTTTTGCAAAAATTTGTCATCTAAAAAATTCTATCGGATTTTGCTTATATCTTGGCTAACTGCATTTTCCTAGTTTTTATAGAGAAGAGGCTAAAAAACATTTAAAAATGTTCTTCTCTGAAACCATGCTGCCAAATTTTCCGTTCATCTGTCCCAATAATCCTCCCTGGCAAAAAAACATCTGAAAAATCCTGACTGACACATCCTTGTTTTAAAATGTCCTAGTCCGAAAGTTGCAGGTCCGAAACGTCCATTTTGCTGAAATCATAATGACGAAGGAAGATATGCAGGACGTAAGAGGATCAATATTAAATTTAAAAAATAAACCTCCATTCATACTCCCAAACTTTGCACAGGTTCGCATTAGGCCTGTAGGCCTTATACAGATATTCCCGTGTATATGTCGAGGCCCAGATTAGAATCTGGCCCAATTTAAAACTGGGCCAGCCCAGATCAAAATTTTGATTTGGACCGGCCCAGATCAAAATTCTAATCTGGGCCAGACCAGTTTTAAACTGGGCCAGCCCAGATCAAAATTTTGATCTGGACCGGTCCAGATTAAAATCCTGTGGTGAAGACTTCAGGATTTAAATCTGGTCTGGACTGATTTTAAACTTGGCTGGCCCAGATTAGAATTTTGATCTGGGCTGGTTAAGTTTACAATCCTGTGGTGGACTGATTTTAAACTGGGCCGGCCCAGATCAAAATTTTAATCTGGGCTAGTCAAGATTACAATCCTTTGGTGGACTGATTTTAAACTGGGCCTAACCAGATCAGAATCCTTATCTAATCTTAGCTGGCTTGATTTTTATCATCTTAAATCAGATAATACAGTAAACATTTATTCCAGATACAATTTTGAAGGGCACAAAACACATAATGAACAAGATCATTTAAAATATTTTAGTGAGGAAAAAGTTAACGAACAAATGTAATGTGCTTCTTTGGTTTCATCTATTCTTTGAGTATACAAGTTCACATTTGAACTTCACCTAAACCAACTATCATAATAATTAATCACAGTTTAGAATATGTGTCAGTTCTGAGACATCTACTTGACTTAATATCAAAATTGTCAACTTCACTGAGAAAATTTTCTGTTCTGAATATCAAAATTACATGTTTAATAGTAAATATAAACATGCAGAATTAAATACCAGCCTTACTCATTTATAAGTGAACAAAAGTAATTTATCATTTTTGATGCTCATGCATTTGGGTGAGCAGCATGACATTGTGCCCTAACATGGGGCTAGGGAGAGGTTTGTGATACCATTATGTAATTTTTAATAGCAGAAAATCCACAGCTGAGAAAATGATATAATTGCTGTCATTTGGCAGTCTAAAAAATAGAGGTGAACATTCTTTTACATTGGACTTAGAATTTTATTTCAGAGGGTAAACATGGTCGAGGTTTCACTTTGGAGTTAATAACTTTAAAAAATGCCAATCTATTAACTGATAACTAATCTAAATTGAAGATAGTTAAATGCTGCAATACAAATATTCTCTACCTTCAGTAGTTAAAAATGCTGAATTGGTGAATATTGTTCCCACTGTTCTATCTAACTACATTGTGACCGGTTTTAATAATTCACACAAATAAGCAAATATCAACCTAAATTATGTACACTAGATATATATTTTTCTGTATGCTAAATTTCAGCCACCTAATTCCAATGACTTAAGGTATCTTAATAGATGTTTTATTGTCTTAATAAATGGGCCTTCTTTCCTTAATATGTATTATAAGTTCTAGGTCGAATGTTATAATATGTGCAAATTTTTTCATGGGTGACTGGGGAGGGGGGGGGGGGGGGAAGATGACAGAACAAAAACCCCAACTTATGATAAATGATAAATAACTTTAAATAACAAATAAAATTTTGAATTTACAGGTCTTGGATCACAAGCTTTACATTGTGTAAAATAAATATTTATAATTATTTATTAAATTTTGTTTTACTTTATTGAATTAATGCACATGTTCTGCAAGCTATATTTGTATTTTTTAGCTGTAAAATACCAATGTTTAACATGATTATTTTATAATTATATTCTAGACATTTCATATAAAAGGTAAAATTAGAAAATAAATATGACAGGAGTCCAACCAATGATATTTTCATAGGATATGAAATAAATTCATATAATATTAATTATTATTGACTTACAATGTTTTACAAATTCTTTGAATTGATTAAAGGCCAGCTAGGTTAATATAGTGTAATTGAAGACTGCCTAGAAGTAGATTAGGATTCTGATCTGGGCTGGCCCAGTTTAAAATCCGTCTACCACAGGATTGTTAACCTGACCGGCCCAGATCAAAATTCTAATCTCGACTGGCCCAGTTTAAAATCAGTCCAGACCAGATTTAAATCCTGCAGTCTTCACCACAGGATTTTAATCTTGACCGGTCCAGATCAAAATTTTGATCTGGGCTGGCCCAGTTTTAAATTGGGCCAGATTCTAATCTGGGCCTTGACATATACATAGAGTTAGCGAACGATTCGATGTTCACAGATATATAAAAACTTGCCCAACTATTACTC
Organism: Sipunculus nudus; assembly: GCA_026874595.1. NCBI lineage: Eukaryota > Metazoa > Annelida > Sipuncula > Golfingiida > Sipunculidae > Sipunculus > Sipunculus nudus. The sequence goes on along the minus strand of CM049316.1, from coordinate 63,560,238 downwards.
GCATTTCGCCCTTATGATTTCAAGTAGCAGCAGTTTGTCACTTGACGCAAGTCTTGAGCAACAGGGGCTGCAAATCCGCGCCTTATATATATTTGCAATAAATAAAGGTACAAGTGGATGAGCCCTATTTATGACAGAGCCTTGACATTCTTTGCAAGTAAATTTGCTGTTTTTAAAAAAAACCATGAAAATGTGACGTTCCTGATCCTGCTTAAAGGGGCTTAATGACCTATCTGACCTTTATAAACCAAAGGTAAACCATAATCACCTTTTTGACCATTATAAACCAAAGGAAATCCCTGGAAAATTGGCAGGAATGCGTGGATATCACTGCACACAGGCTGCCAAAATAAAACAAATTCAACTGGGGCATCTGGCTGCAAGTTCGAAAAGCCAGAGCTTTGCAACAAGTGATCTTTCTACCTCCGCACATGTTTTTTTTTTCGTTTGTTAACATTGCTGTGTTTACAAACACGTTGTTGGTAAACAAATTTATACATCCTTCACGGAGGCATAATAAGATCTTTTCATAACCAGCATTACCCTTAGATCATAAATATGTACACAGAGAAAGCCAAAAATCACGTTACTTCTTTTCAAGACGTAGGTGAATTGGCAGCCTTAACAAAAAATATTTTCCAAGGTAACTTGCATGTTATAATTATTTTCTAGAATCGGGTACCCGAAATTTCTTTTCACTAAATAACCGAGCCATGGTGCCATATCAGAATAAAGGTGCCATATCAGGGACGGATCTAGGATTTTTTAAAAGGAGGAGGGCCAGCCCAGGAAGACTGATGAGAAACCACTGAAAGGATCCATCAAAAAGTCGCGCGGGTAGGCTTAAAATAGGATTAGTACCTTTAAAAATGTCGCTGTGGCTAAGGTTGGAGCTCCAGACCCCCTTTACTCAAATCCGCTTTTGCTTATTCGCATGGAAACTTATCAGTGTCGTTCTGTAAATCTGTAATGATGTGCATGGTGCCTGTCTTACGGTAGATTCATAATCATTCGCATTATTTTTAGCTCAACTGACTGACGGTCAGCTTAGGTATAGGTATGGCGCTTTGTCCGTCGTCCGTCTTCACGTCTGTCCGTCCGTTGACAAGGCACAAATCGTAACTGCTGTCCCTTGAAACTTTTAAGGGAACTTCCAGGGAGGTCAATGAAAAATCTGCTTGGAAAAGTGGAATCAGGTCATTACGACATATATCCTCCGAGCTAAGGGCCAGGGACTTGTAAGTAACCCCCAGAATAATTTAAAAAAAAATGATACAAAACCTCTAGTATCTTGATAAATAACGCATGGATTGCCATGTATGTTGACTTGAATGTTGACCATAACAAGTTTTGTAAATATCCAAAAACTTGTGGCGCCACATGTATTCTTTTCTATGTTTTTACTTTTTTTCTATCTTTGAGGCTTTTCAGTTTTTAGCTCAGCTGACTATAAGTCATCTGAGCTATAGTCGTGGTCCATTGTCCGTCGTCCGTCCGTCTGTCTGTCCGTCCGTCGGTCCGGAGGTCCGTCCGTAAGACTGGCACGTTTCGACACCATTGGACCTACGAATCTGAAATTCGGCATACAGTTAGATGCCCCCAAAATCTCCTACCATGCCGAAAATTGGGTCTTTGCGACTTCGTTGCTTTGAGAAATTAAGGAAAAACCTCTGTTTTATTAAAAATCTATTTTCACACTTCAGGACTGCCTATTATCAAAACTACTCATCTGTTTTTCCTCATATTTACCATAAATATTCCCCTATAGTTCCTATGTAAATGCTAGAAATTATGTCTGTATTATATAATTTAAAAAAAGGTATGGGCCCAAACAATGCATTTTGTAAAAAATCAGGAAAGATATTTGATCACTTAACACAAAACATGTTAAAGCTATGGATTTTTTCCCCAGTAATATAACTTTAACTAATCAAAATTAAATTGTATACCCAAAATTAGATCAAAATCTTTTAATTTTTTTTAAATATTAACAAAAATAAAAAATTGGTACTTTAAATTTTGCCCAACTTTGACCATGGCACGTTTTTTTCCTGTAAGTACAGTGGATTTAATTTTCACAGCATGTTTTTGTTAGCATTTTGTCTGTTAACACCAAAAATTTGAAACCAGTTGATCAAAAACTGTAGATTTTATTCAAGTTTTTAAGCACCATGTAACATATTGTTTACATCAAGCTAGTGTTATGCAGTTTGCAAGAGCTCAGCTCCCAAGCTTCAGCTCTCAGTTCCTAAAATTTGACATACAATTAGATGTCTCCAAAATCCCCTACCATGCCAAGAATTTGGTCACTAGGACATAATACCTTCGAGATATTAATGAAAAACTTCATTTACCATTTAAAACCCATTCTTACACTTCAAGACTGCCTAATATCAAAACTACTGATCTGACTTTAATCATATTATACATATTTTTCTATACATTCTCTATGCACATGCCAGAAATAATGTCAGTATTGCGTAATTATTTTAAGTTATGAGCCCAAACTTAATGCACTTTGTAAAAAATCAAGAAATATATTTATTCCCTTAACAAGAGGATTGCTGAAGCTAGAGATTTTTTGTCAGGGATGTAACAATATTTTATCAAGATTCAATTGAATACCCAAAATTAGTCCGGAATTTTTCAAATTTTATAAGTTATTAGTATAAATTAAAAAATTAGTACCTTAAATTTTGCCAAACTTTAACCATGGCACGTTTGTTTCCTGTGAGCACTGTTGATATAATTTTCATATCATGCACACATAAGGATTTCAGCTTTTTATTTAAGAAAGCTGACAGAAATTGGCCAAAAATTGTAGCTTTTATTAATGTTTTATGAGACCATGTCAGACCTTAGCTCTCCCCAGCCGCTCTTGAGTCACCTGTATGTTGACCTTGTTGACCTTTCATCAAATTATACACGCTTGACGCGAGGCATACACTGGGACAGCTTATGGCCAGCCTCAGTTGATCCAGATGTCCAAACCAACTGATCTAGTATTTTTAACTAACAACATAACAATAAACAATTAATTAATAAATTTTTATTGGTTTTTAATAACAAATTAAAGAAAAATTAAAAAGGAATTTGTTAGTTGATAATATCAGGAAATTAACTTGCAGTTACTGATGATATAAGAATCTGCATGTATCGATTGATAGAATGTCACGTATTTCAAATAACACCATGCAGTCACCTATGGTTTTTTTTTTCAGTTCAATTTTAATGATAAAAAAAATAAATCATATTATTCATTACTAATCATTAGGGATCATATGAAGGAAATTAATGATAGACAAAGATGCAGTTGATAATATTAATCTAGATTCCTGCTGTGTATAGTGTGTACATTGATGTGAAATTAGTCCAAAATGAATATATTACATTTATTTTTTTTAATATGAATAAAAGCCATAAAACCAGGTACTTATGATCATTATTTAAATGGTTGAATTTTGTATATTCTGGATTCTCAACATCATTGTTTGGTGAAAACTGAACAAATACCAGACATGGTGCGAATACTTTGCAAATGTATTTGAATATGAATATGAATATGTACTCCATTATAAAATTTCTTGCATAAGAATGTGATTTCAGGTATAATGAAAGTATATGAATACCAGTTCAAATACTTTCAAAATGTATTCATGAATGCATTCATGAATATATTCTTTGATATTATTTTAATAATCATTTCAGTTGTATTTTATTTTTAAAAATCATACAATTCTCTTATTATTTATAATAAAAATTATATTTGGGACAATTTGCAATTATTTTTAATAAATAGTTAAACTCTTATATTATATGTTCTGCTTATAAGTTATATGGCCAAGTCAAAATCTGTGTGACAATAGCACTCCATTTGTTAATAAAATAAATGAAATCAATCTCTTCCCTGTCTCCAAATATACTTAAAAATCATACATAAGCTAAACACCCACAACTCATAATACAGCTTATATTTATTTCCACACAAAACAAGCATGTGCCTCATTTCTAAATCATATTTTTATCATATTTAACAGCTGAGCGCCGTGACCCATGGGTCCCTTGTTCAGCTGTAGTTTCAACTAGTGTCTCGAAACCCGGTGTTTATTGGTCATAAGAAGGTGCCCTATAGAAATTCGTCCATCTATGCGCCTTAGCATCTGTCTGTCCATCCGTCCGTCCACAAATTTGTTTCCGGATGATAGCTCCAGTTAGGATTGACAGATTGCAAACTTGGCTTATTTATGACTCACCAATAAAGCAAGAACACTTTTGATTTTGGAATCACGAGGTCCGAGGTCACAGGAGCCACTTTTTAAAAGATTGTGGGTACATTTTTAACCAAACATTTCACCCCTAACCTTCTATCTTGCACATATATCTGACCTGTCAATAGAGGAAGAACCTAATGGAATTTAAGGTCACAGGGTCCATCTGTCCACAAATTTGTTTCCGGATGATAACTCTAGTTTAGACTGCAAACTTGACTTATATATAGCCAACCAAGAAAGCAAGAACCCTTTTGATTTTGGGGTCATGGGTTCTTTTAAAAGATTATGGATGTATTTTAAACCAAACTTTTCATCCCAAACCTTCCACCTTCCACATATTGCTCACCTGCGGATAGCGAAAGAATCTTTTGGGGTCACAAGGTTAAAGGTCTAGGTCACAGGGCCCATACTTTTGCAAATATCTTTATACACGATTAGTCTGGTTTGGATAGATAAATAAGCTTCAGACTTTATGGAAATGGCCAACCACTAATTTAAAATCGTTTTGATTTCGGGGTCATGAGGTTTAAAGTGATGGTCATAGAATCCACATCTTTAAAAATGTGTTGATGCATGGTAAAAATTCCGAAACCTTCCACCTTCCACATGTTTCTCACCTGACGATATAATATTGGAACAATACTTACGGATTTCGGGTCATGCACAAGGTCAAAGGTCGAGGTCACAGCACCCACATTTTGAAAAAGCTCATCACATATCTTTATAAACAAATTCAGCTGAGCGTCGAGACCCATGGGTCCCGAGTTGATTATGCGGAATTCGTTAATAATTAATTTCCAGAAATTTCAGCACCCGATTAAAGAAAAAAAGGAAAACGTATCTCTCATCGTCAACAAGTTACATCTCAGCGTTATAATTGGGAATTGTTTCATATATATACTTACTTTAAAACTTTACCAAGATTCGCTACATGTTATTTAAAAGGAAGTGGCTAAATAGCCGGTAGAGCGCCGGCAGTTTAGTCCACAGGCTAAACAGCCGGCAGAAAAAAATACACCTTGCCAGCTGTCTAGCCAGCAGGCTAAACTGCCAACAAATGAATGCATGCACTATTTCAGTGTGATACTCAATGCTTTCCATTATTATTCTGACAATGAGCTGACAATATAGTGCTGACTTGCTTAATTGTATATTTTACTGGTCTATATGTAAAAATTACCAGTTGGTATGGATATTTCGTGAACCATCTCACGACACAATAGGCACAACAAATTAAATTGGGTGTGGTGTAAGATTGTTTGATTACCTCGATCAAGTAATTATGATCCTTGGACCATTTATCTGACATATCTTGAGTTATTGCCTGTCGACTAATTAGCCACTTCCTATTTAAAATTCACTACATGTTACCAGCTATCCTGATAGATATATAAAAAGGTGCATCCAACCTAACTGAAAGTCCACAACTTCACCTGAGCCAGACTTTATCTTTTAAAATGTAAATGAACAGAAGAAAAGAGAGGTCTAAAAAGAAAAAAACAAAAAGTCTCTGCGATGGTAATGCAGTCTGGAAAAAAAAACATCCCCCGAAAAAGGGCTGGACCTAAATATTTATAAACTCATTTATTGTATAACTAGTTATAACAACTAATGCAAAGCACTCTCCATGGCAAAGATGGTGGCGGTCTTCTTGGGTGAAGGAACCTGGGTAGAACCACCGACCTTGGACGGGCAACAACAACCCACTTTCACAGCCGCGCCGGGGATCGAAACCGGGTTGCCAACTGTCAAGCGGACCCGAATCTTAATATAGACGCATAAATGGTCAATGAAATTGCTTCAGAAACAAGAATTTCAAAGCTTAGGACATTTCCGAATCCACAGTAAACTCGTTCGGTTCTTCTGATTAATCTTGCACTGATTCACTCAAGCTGGTAATTAACTTACCTATGGTTAGACTTTGGCCTGACATTAAGAAAATGGGAAGAAATCGGATCATATATGGCACCCATGCCAGAAGCGTTATTAAACAATGCATTACTTCTAATGCGTTAAAAGCTGTCGTGTCTTGTGATGCTGTAGAAGGAAATTTTATATACAACTATGATAAAGATCAAAGTAATCATTCATGTTTTATGGAATTTCAGTTTGAGGCACACTTGCCTGAAATTGCCTATTAACTGGCTAGACTTTTTTTCCGGCGGCAAAAATGCTGCTTTCCACCGGTCCCGTCTCACAAGGAGCTGCTATTTATAGAAAAGGAAAGTATTGGTGGAAAGGAGATTGATATCTTAAAGGTGCCTAAACATTTCCAATAAAATGTGTATTATCTAACACTATTAAAGTGCATTAGGCTGAATACAACAGTTTTCCACAAAATATATCATGACACACTGATTTATAAGTTCAGTTCACCTACCTTGCATGTTGTAATGGTTAATATTGTGTGAGTAAGCACAGTCCACGTGTGTCTGTTTACTATAAAGGAGGTCAGATCTTGCGCCTTCATTACAGCTCTTAAACATGAAGAAGAATCGTGAAAGAAGACGCACAGAAGAAACGCGGTAGGAAGCTTGAAAATTTTTAATTTGTGAAGTTGTGCTCACAACTACCAGATGTCGTGCGCATTGTTTATGTTTTGCGGCACTGATCATCCCCAGTGCAAGCTATGTTTTCCATTTTAGTACCAGAGTGAGCAAACGGTCATTGAACGAAATAATTGCAGGCACCGTATTGTTACGGTGAGAACACTGTATTTCATGTATATTTTACTGGTACGGGTAAAATCCAACTAAGGTATTATCATTATCCCCCTTCCATACGCGCGGGCCCCCACGCGCGGGTCCCGCCTGCGGATTTTTGAACGCCAGCAGTGCGGATGTCACAAGCAGTATTTCAGTTTCTGGTATTTCTCCTTGTGTTTGGAAAAGATAAAAAAAGCTCACATTGCTTTAAGGCTACAGAAGCGGATCCCCCCCCCCCAACCCCTTGGGGGGGGGGGGGGTCCAGGTGGTCTCTCTCTCTCTCTCTCTCTTCCAGCCTCCGCAACCTATTTTAAGCGCTTCAGACCCCATTTTTTCCCGAACACTGCATGGGGGACCTTTGGTTTTGCATATGTGTCCTCCTGGGTTGGACCCCTCCTTTTCCTTAATCCTGGACCCCCCCCCCCCCCCCCTCCGAGCTACATACAATTATATACGACCAGTTTTCACGGAGAAACGGCCCGGGAAGCCAATTATAGGTAAAATGTCACATGAGATAGCTATACCATGTAAGTCTTGCCAGTGAGATATTATGCTATAATCCACTTCAGTATAAAAGCATCGTTTGTATAAATCTTTAAACTGAATATTGAATTAAAACATTACACTCAACTTTAACAGATTATGATAATCAGTGCATGCGTAATGGGAGTTAATGGGTCACCTACATGTTGGCACCGACACATATATGGAAAGGGGCTCTCCGCATGCGGAGCGCTTATATTAACATGGAAAGCTTTGATGGAAAAGGAAAAATATATGTAAAAGTCTGAAGCTCACAAAGACTTCAAAGCGCTGAAACAATGTCTAAAGGCCAATGATGAAAGTTGATGACACCCGGTGCAGACGGTAAACCGGAAGCTCGGGTGCATCACGTGACAGCTACATTTCACCATGTTTATTATGTTATTTACACAGGCGCAGTCCGTTTTACTGAGCCATCGGCAAACAGGCGCCAGCTATATATATATATATATATATATATATATATATATATATATATATATATATATATATATATATATATATATATATATATATATATAAAATAATAATAATAATAATAATAATAATAGTTACGGACAAACGGCATATAAAGTTATACTAATAAATTGCATATTTTGGTACAAAGTGGTATACGGGTTAATTTTATATATACTTCGGGTTTGTTATATAATTTCACCGCAAGTCCGGTATTTATTATAAATCATAAAATTATCAGACAGCGCCGAGTCAGACAAGTTGTATTAAAATAATTAATCAATATAATTAATGCCAGGTATTCACCTACCTTCCCGGTATGACCGCCTATATGTGACGCCTATGTGACGGATGTCTGAGCTTGTTTATGTACAAGATGTTTATGAACACAGTACATGTACATACGCCAATGATGACAAATAGACACCCCATATACCTTAAGGTGGTTGGTTGCATATGTGCCGAAGTTGAAAGTTTACTATTTTCAAAACTCTGCTTGGCCTTATACTTGCATCCAAATCTCCTTGTCGAATGTCTTCGGACAATTTTGGCGGGCCATACGTGGATTTAAACAACAAAGCTAACAGCCTGTATGTGGCGAGATCGGTTTATAGTTACTGGTTTTCCTCATAATAATTATATATATATATATATATATATATATATATATATAACTCTGAAGAAAAACAACACTGTATATATATATATATATATATATATATATATATATATATTTATTTATTTATTTATTTGAGGGGAGTTCTTATGTCCCCGAAGTGCAAAACCATCGACGAAGAAATTTCTTCTTTTTTCTCTCTTTTTTATTCCAATGTTTTTGTTATCCGTGTTTACACTAGATCTCCAATACGGCTCATTTTCCAAAACCTTTGGCAGAATATTAGTCACAGGTAACACATTTGGTGTTTTTATCTTGACCTAATTTTCCAGATTATACGCATCAAACCATTTTCGCCACTGCGATACATGCTTGTATTCCTGCCGTGAGAAATTCAACAAACCTGCAAAGGGATTACCTATATGCTGAGTTATAAAGGATTTTATTCTCGCTCAACCTGATTATTGTTAGGAATTATACTACAATATCTAACGATTGATCTGGTTTATGACGAGTGACAGCGTACTTGTAAGCCATGAGGCGTTGTAAAAAATGTCGAAATTATTTACTTCCTCAAAGGTCCTCGTTGGAAGACTTTAGCATAAATAGGGATCCAAGCGCCTACGGAAGATGTAACGGCACTCTGATAGCCAGTACGCTGTTCGTATACTTTCAACTGTCAGAGGGCCGATATGGTGCTAGTAGAATTTAGCATATCCAAATGTGCAAATGGAGAGCTCATTGTGATGGTACAATAGCTGGGGCCAGGAGCTCGATTTAGGGTTTCCTTGGTTACTCTTGGTTCGGCGCCACTCTATGAATCAATGGAAACTCGACCTGGTGATGCACAGATACCGTCTTACAAATAAAATGAATCCACGCAATCTACTTGAATGAAAACTTCTGGAATTTCCCTTCTCAAAACAAGTATTTGCTGTCACACCCTCGGAGAAGTTTTGAATATCCTGACAACGAGCAACAAAGAAAAAAGTACTTTCATTGAGGATCTTCAGACAATGTTTCTGGAAAGTCCTGTTGTATCATGTTACCATTGTTATGTCTGCAGAAATATTATAAATGAAACTAGAATGTAAGCAATAGTGCATATACCTCCCCCAATGCAAAACAGTCCTAATGGAATCCGCCCTTTTCCGCATCCACAGCTGCTTTTTTAAATGAGCCCATGATCCATTCCCCCACAAAGTTTCGTAGAAATGATTTAAGTATTTTTAGTATTTAGCAGTATTTTATATAAAAACAAGCTAACAGACAAACTAACGAACATTGGTAAAACATTATTTCCAATTCGGAAGAAACAAAAAACACAGACCGAGTAAAAAATATCTTCTTCAATTGATTTCTTCTACGAAATCAAAATTTCACCTCCTTTATCTGCGGCAGACAAATCTTTTAATCAATTATGCATGCGTATCTAAAAAAAAGATCAAGGGACTTCTGTCAGATTATAGATCCGTATAAAACATTATCCTCTTTGACTGTTTCACATTTCTGCTTCAGTCTTGCCAATTTACACCACAATAAAAATGCAAGGAACTGAAAATATTATCGAGTTATATGTTCATTCAGGCGTAGTTCGAAAGAGGCCTTTTTGCTTTCAATATCGCAAAGTTTCTTAAGTTCCGGGGAAACAGAGTTTGGTAACAGTCTAATGATTGACAGATCGACCATGTCTTCAGGCGCCAACAATGGTCTTTAAGGAAGTTTTAATTATTGCCCAAAGCCACCCTCTCTTTCTCAATGAGCAGATGTTTTTATACATATGTCACCAATCAAACATTTCCTAAATATATGAACCAGTGAGAAATGCCAATTGTGATATAAAAAAAGTTTATTAAATACATGTAAGGGGAATCATGGATGACATGGTTACATAACACAATGTAAAGAAAAAATAATCATGACAAGGCTGGCCTGTCTGCATTGGTGGTGGAATGGGAGTTCATTTGGTCTTCACCATTGATGTAGTACTCGATTCCGGACGTAAACTCGTATCCGGACTCGAGCCCGCTATTTTGGGAGCTCATACATGGACTCGAGGGTCCTGGACTCGGACTTGCACTCGGACTGGGAGGTGAAAACTCTAGAAATCCATCTTGAGTTCAAAAAAGAAAAAAAGTCTACCATTTATTATAAAGACTTATGTACATGTGCAAACTACTTACAGAATATTACAAAATATAACATTACTCAGCCACGGGGGCTATAAATTTAATAAACCATTATAGTAAAAGCATTTATGAACTAACTTACCGATGTACATTATAATCTGAAATGTAATGAAATTTTACATTGCTTTTTAAGCTAGATTTTGTATTGGACTTGGACTTCTGTTCTGGCATCTGCATGGACTGCAGCTGCGCCGGAATGTTCTTGACTGTTTGGCATGGAATCTACAAAATTATACATTTAATGTATCTTACCTTTGTTCATTTCAAATTTCTCCTACATTCTTGTCAAAATAAATTCAAAGGGACCCAATCACCTAAACAGTATGATGAATTCACACGAAAAATGGTTTCTTCCCTTTAAAATAAATCTGTACCTACCAAAATATTGCCTTAAAACCGTCTGCTTACTCCTGTAAATGAGTGTGAGTGCGATCACAGGTGTCAACATAAACACAGTGCGTGGGGCCGTGTGCATCGCCGAGCCACATCATGAGTTAATCAGGACATGCGCAGACCGACTTAGCCTAAAATATTTTATACATGTTCCCGTTGGCTAAAACACCGCATGTTGGGGCTCAAAATCGGAAATCCGGTCACGTGGCCTTGTTATGACATAATGACATGAGTGAACTGTGTTTACAAACACGCAGAGCCATAACAAGGCGTATGCGAGGTACTGAGGATTTGCTTGGAAGGTTTTGCCCGGAAACTTTTGTATAAAGCAAAACGGTACTGATAGTGTGAAAGAATAGGTATACAATTGTTCCTGATTATGTCCCTTTTAAAAAAATCTATAACTACTTTTTTTATTGCCGAGGAAGCTGGCTGGGCAAGGAATGACCGAGTCAAAAGTGCAGTTCGCACGCCATCTTTCTCTTCTTCGCTTCGCATGGTCATAAGAATGAGAATCTGCAAGTTGGATTTTTTTCCGTAACACGTATGCGCCTAAAGACAAAGAAATGTTAGTAATCGGGTAATCCCAGACTCAAGCTGCATGGCGGCCACCTGGAGAAATATTCCTAACAAGTGTCGGCATATTACCTTTTAAGGTGAGATAAAAAATTGTCAGAAGGCCCGAATACTTTAGAAATGTGTGTATACATTTTTTGGTCACGCTTCTTTTCTCTCACAATTCTTACTCGGGCAACACAGAGTCAAAGTTCAGACCTTCTCTTGATCTCAAAGCAGCAATGGGCCTTGCTAGCGACCCCTGATGAGGACAACTAACATCTAGTGTTCAGGTCTGGTCAAAGACTAAAAAAAAATATTTTTATGATATTGCCTAAGCCAATTTAAGTCTGGCCACCCGAGCCGCTTAAGTCCCGCAAGTTCTATATAGTACATGCTGTATTAGACCCTGTAATGTCTCTTTGTGCCTTTCATAGAGACACTACAGGGTATAATATTGTTGCTGCCCCGAAAAATGAGACGCGTGGAAAATGCAGAATAACCTTGGATTTATTTACTCCCAGCTCAGATCAGTTTAATAAACACGGTTGGTAATGCTTTGCTCACAGGTTTTACCTTTATTGTTCTTTTTTGTTTAACTTCGAGCAAAGAAATATATATATACATGAATATACATATATAAATATATATGTATATATATTTATATACATAATATATATATATATATATATATATATATATATACACACATTTCGCTCCTTAAGGTATAGCATTTTACATACAGTAGAACACTTGTTGCAAAAGTTTTTGTGGATATATTCGATGCGTTGAATCAATGACATGTATAGGGCAGAGTTGGGTCCAAAAGTAATTGTAATTGAAGTAATTGTTATTAAAATAACTTTTTCCAGTAATTGTAATTGTAATCGATTATTTTTTCTCATCATGGAAAGTAATTGTAATTGTAATCGATTATTTTTTCTCATCATGGAAAGTAATTGTAATTGTAATCAATTGCTTTTGAAAAGTAATTGTTTGAACAATTACTTTTCAATACTCTTAAGTATAATTCCATCAAACTTTAAAATTTATTGATTCATACCTGAAATACAACCAAAATTTCCCATGGCTGTAAGCACTGAACACCTCATTTACTTCTAAGGCACATAAAAATTTGAAGCCATGAATTTTATCTCATGCTTTTCATTTTCTCTCAATATAAAAGTTTTCCCAACAAAACTTTCCTGGCACATTGACTTATTATCTCCAATTTACGTGTTAATTGTGGTATGGTTATGTGTGTCAGTATACACAGTCCAAGTGTCGGTTCTTCATACTACCAGAGATCTCATCTTGGGCATGCGTGACAACTCTCAGCTCAGGAGAAGAAAGCTGGAAGATTGAAATTCTTGATTTGTGAAATTGCTTGGTACAGCCACCAGGTGGTATGTGCACTAAGTTTGCATTTGGCACCACTAAAAGTAGCAACTGGCACAAGTTTAATTTGATTTGTGCATAGGAGAAAGCAATGGTTCCAGAACAAAATATTGGCAGATACCATAATATTTTAAGGATAAAACACTATACTACCTGTATATTTATAGTACTTTTCTTGTGAAAGGTCCCTTTAATTATAACTTCACATTGTTGCAGAGATCATTTGTTTTGCCATTCACTGGTTTGTCTATAAGCAACTTTACACAAAACAGTTAAGGAAAGATTTTGATGAAATTTGGTGGATGGTTAGTGTTACATCTAAGAACAAGCCAATGAATGTTAGAGGTAAGTTGGACTGCAATAATGTTTTGTTTGATGGAATATTTGCCATTTTGGCAATCAAGATCATTATTGCCCGCTATTGGAGGACACTTTAGCATCAGTTTTCAAATAGGATGCAAGTTGACACTGCATGGATTTTAAAAGTGTTGCCTAATTTGCGCCTCCTGATATTTAGGAGACACACCTGACCTGTGATGCAAGTATTAATTGTGACACACATTTCTCGGCGTGGATTGATATATTTCCAGTGCTTACCAGATAATTTGATTATTAATTCAATTAATTTTATCAAAATCCTGATAATATTCAAGATCGGGTGATCCAGAATGTTGTTGAAGGAATACATGCTGTCTCAGAGAGCTTTAAATCTTAATTCACTTAATTAAAATTGAATTTATTTATTTAAATAAATTAATTTAGTCATTGTTGCGATTGCCACAGAAATTTACGAGCTCACACCAATATCTGATCCAGTTATTGTTACTATCATGTTAACAGCCTTAAAAAACAAAAGTAATTGAAAAGTAATTGCAATTACTTAAATAAGTAATTGTAATTGTAATCGATTACTTTTCTCAAAATACAAAAGTATTTGTAATTGTAATCGATTATTTTAAAAATTAATTGTATTTGTAATCTATTACTTTAAGAGGATTTGGAGCAAACTCTGATGTAGGGTACGTTACAGATTTCAGCTGAATATGACTCGGCCCCCTGGAGAATTAACTAACAGACAGGACTCATTGTACAAACGTCTATAATTGTATATCTGACTGATGAGTTAATATTTGACTGCATAGTAAAATTGCATATATTGCACAAGTGACCCAGCAGCAAACTGAACCGTGTCTTTTTGATTATTTAATTTAAAAATTATATATATAAGCCATTACCATATAAGACATTACCACCCCCCCCCCCCCCACCCCCCCGGTACACTGCTGCATGAACACAGACACGTTGCCCCCTCCCCGCCGTCATTAATTAAGGATTGAGGATATCAATCCACCATATGATATGAACGATAATTTTTTTCATTATTGATTAAACGAACGTATTTATACACACACGTTTATACATACATATATATATATATATATATATATATATATATATATATATATATATATATATATATATGGCATTTGTTCAAGAAAATATTCCTCATCATGGCAAGTGTTCATCTTTTATTCAAAAATTTGACATTTGAAAATTGACATGCTTTACCACAAGGGTGCGCTCTCTCCACCCAAGAATGAATAGGCACTGGTCATGCACGGCGGCAGGCAAACGTAGAATGGATAACCGCATTGCGTGTCTACGAAGGTAGGGTGTATGCTTCAGGGAACTTAGAAAAGCTACATGTATGAACAGGCCGGAAAACCTGTTAAGGTCAAGTTTAAAGTCAGATGAGACTCTCGCGGAGTGATATCAGACTGTAAACCTAACCTTTACCTTTTAAGACTATGGAGGGATGTCGTTCTCAGCCCATTGTTCAGAAGAATGTTGTATTTCGATTGCCGGTTTTGTTATAATAATAAAAATAATAATATTTTATATAGCGTAAAATCCACCGAAGTGTTCTAAAACTTTTTACAACACACAAACTTAAAGGATCAAAATTGCATTAAAGTACTTTGTATACATATATCATTAAAAGCAGCTCTTAAAACACAAGAGCGAAATATCGTAGCTACCAAAATATTGCAAAAACAAATAGGTTTTAAGCTTCTTTTTTAAATGTGTCAAGATTAGAAGCTTGACGTAGGTCCCGTGGGAGAGAGTTCCACAAAGTGGATTCTGCAACACAAAAAGCTCTATTGGACCTTGTATATGGATCACACAGTAATTCTTGGTTTAATGATCTCAGACGTCTCGTAGGTATGAAAGGCTGAATTAAATCCTGGAGGTATTTTGGAACAAAACCATGTTTTGCCTTGAACACCAACATAGCAACTTTAAACTTTATCCGTTGACACAAAGGGTATTATCCATAACAACCAGGGTTAATTTTCGACAAACATCATGATATGAATTATCAGCATGAGATTATCGTGACCAGAGGAATCTAAGTAATTAAATGACGGCGCCTGACAAAAAAAAAGAAACTGCGGTTAAGCTGTAAAATGAAGAAAAACAGCATTGTTCGCATGACGTCATCAAAAAAGCTGCACGTTTCAACCGCGTGTGACTTAAATATCTTTATTGACCATAACAATCAATTTCCCTTTGTTTCCTTCCGATAACAAGAAAGTATTTATGTAAAATGCACAGAGATCGAGTTTGGTTTAGAGTTCTGACATACAACTGATTAAATATGGACTATAAAATTAATAAATTAATTAACTATCCGAAGGAATCGATATATCGGATGACTAATTCGTTTGAACGATGGAATGATTAGACAATAATAATCGTGCAACTCACGTCTATGCTATACTATGTCCAGTATAACTTTGTTAATAAGAACAATTAGAATGACAGGCAATTTATTTGGAAGATACTAGTAGATCAAGCAATAAATTTGCTTTTATTTAAATCTCTGTAGGATGAATGAAATTTCGAATAATCGATGCTCGGATAATCAGATAATCGAAACTGTTTGTATGCTCAAATTATGATCATGAAATTAGGATGAGAAAGTGAATCTACGATCCTCACACGGGGCGTCCCACGTGACTGCTAGCCGGAAGAAAAGGATTAGCACGAGTTGTTCAATGTATACTCCCCGTGTCCACAACAAACAGAACGAACTCCAAAATAGATGTACAACAATTGACGATTATTTATTATTATTGACGAAGACAAGAACCATGACGCCGCAAGCTAAATGTAATGTACACTGCAGTGCGCTTATAACCGAGATTGTCTTTTCTTAAATTACAGTTGGTCCTTCATTCCCATAGATCACAAGCGGTATTAGCACTGTCACTAACAATGGCCGATCGATGGTCACGGAAAGCACGGAACCAACGCAATTACCTTACGAGATAATCATTTTTACGGGGAAAAAATGTACCTGAGCTGTGTAAATTTGATCTGTGACCAGACAACAATTTCCAATATGGGTCCGCGGGAAGCGATTGGCGCTCAACTGCCCTGCTGGTTATCCAGGTCGATTAACGGAAATAGTTCTGTCGTCTGCTGCGCTTCTGATTGGCTGGCGCTTTCAGGTAGGCGTGGACCGGCAGGTGTTTAAGCCAAGCTTCAGGTGAACAACCATTGCTGTCACAGCCTATAACAGATGACAATGCTGTTTTAGCAGGGTGTCCACAAAGACCTGCGATACATAATTTATTATTTTACGCATACTAAATTGTGATACAATGCATACTGTAGGTAAAATGATAGACAGACATTTTAGGCACTTAAACTCTTTGGTTTATAACATCACCGCAGCATCTGATGGGTATTAAATAATTCTGTTCCAAGGACGAATTACATCTATAAAAGGATTTGTCTGGTCAACGGAACGTGAAAATACAGGAATACCTGCGCTGACTGGATTTTCATTTACATAAGCATTTTCAATTAATTGGCTTTTCGAAGGGAGAGGTGACAGTAAATAACATATAGACTTTTTCTCATAGCGCTCTCCTCAGGAGGTGGACAGTTATATTTCTACACTGCAAGGATTCTAGTACTTTTTAGCAAGCTGGATTACATACAATCCATCTGCCTTCAACGAAAGCTTATTATCCGGTACGGGATAGTGTATAATTGAATGGGAACGCGCCTCGGTTCAAGGGAAATCAGATTTCTCTGTCCATAAGCTGTTGGAGAAAACGGTCAGTTCTGTGAAAAAAGATCACGTGTATCTATATATGACAGAACAGTTAAAATATATCCTAATCATTTACAGTAAGAACGTGCTACACATCTGGAAGAAGAATAACGGTAAGAAATTACACCTGAAAATAGCGCATTAAGGAAGAGAAAATTACACCCTGAATATTGTGCATTTGAGGAGAGAAAATTATAACCTGAGCATTGTGCATTTTAGTAGAGAAAATTACACTTTGTACATAGCGCTTTTAGGGGGAGAAAATACACCCTGAACAAAGCGCATTTGGGGAATAAAAATTACACCCTGAACATAACGCATTTGGGTTTTGACTATTCGTGAAAAGCCACAACTGCAACAGCCGTGCTGTACAGATTTAATCAGAAATTTTGCATTCAAATATACATTCACCAGAACGACATATATTGATGTTACCTGAGTATGTAATCTCTGCAAATGGACGTTTAAAGCCTGAAGAGGGGATTTTACACATAGTGACAATTAAGTTTACATCCCTGAGTTTAGGTAATTTGCCTAGTGCTCAGTTTCAGCGACAACGACTGGAAAAAAAATATCCTATATAGCAGTTTGTGAAGCGTCTTGGACCGTGTCCTAGACAAGAGAGAAACCTATATATCATCATGTCTACAACCACACCATCTAGCAGTAGCCCCGCGCAAACTACCTATAATTACGCAGTGGTACCCCCGATTATCATACTGATAATCGTGACATGTACTGCAAATGTACTAGTGATCGTATGTGTCCGATGGGAGAAGAAATTACAAAAAGTGAACAATTTGTACGTCGTTTCCCTAGCAGTTGCAGACTGCGTGGTGGGTCTCCCTGTCATGACCGGCATGCTGCTTCATAGCTATTACGGCTACTGGCCGTACGGACAAGCGGCATGCATCATATGGATGTCCATAGACTTTCCCTGTTGCACCATATCAATGCTACACCTGTGCCTTATCGGTTATGACAGATATAACGCAATAGTCCATCCGTTAGTTCACAGAGCCGGGCAGATGTCACGCAGAGCTAAAATCTACATTGTCATCGCCTGGTTGATCGGGATTCTGGCCTGGGTGCCAGCCATCATACCTATACGTATAATAGGGGGTGATGTCCCAAGTTGTTTATTTAATCCCCCAAGACTCTATATTCTCCTGCAGTCTATAATTGTTTATTATACACCTATAATAGCGATGATATATTTTTATATCAGGTGTCTAAAGGCTTTGTACGTGCGAAACAAGCACGTGGTCGGGGCAGCCTTGGACACGGGCAAAACCGAGAAAACCGGCAATAGAGAAGATAAGCGGAAAAAAGGGGAACCAAATGAAGGACCTTCTAACAGTGACTTCTCAAAGAACCACAAAAATCGAGAGGACAAATTAATGACCGTTTCTACGGTAGCTGCTGAGTCTGAGATATCAAAGGATTCGGGCGAACAGTTGGTCAATTCTATTTGTGCCTCGTGTGCGCGTCTTGAAGCCCCACGCCCCAACTGTAACCAGTGTCTTATTACGGCTAATGTCGATAAAACTCTCAAAACGGTCGGTCATGAGAGAGACGCGGGTGTTGATGAGACCGGAAGTGACGTCACAGGCAAAGACGGCATTATCCTGAAACCCCAAGCTCAAGCTCAACAGGAGAAACAAGATGGCGGAAGAAGGAAAATTTCAGTAGCTCCTGCAGAGAAAGTGACATCGATTGCGGAGGAGAAGGCGGCCTCGAAGCGGAAACAACATCAGCGATGTGTGAGGACTCTGGGGGCCGCCATTATTGCATTCCTCCTGTGCTGGCTTCCGGTTTGTGTTGTATGGCCAATCAGTGGTTACTGTGAGGGGTGTGTGCCGGACTGGTTGTACGAAATCACATACTGGACTGCGTATCTCAACTCCTCTCTCAACCCCATGCTGTATTTTATTTGTAATCGTGATTTCAGAGCGGCTCTTATCAAACTGTGTAAAGCAGTTTTTAAATGTAAATGAATTCTTAAAAGCTTTATGCAGTTCCTAGGCTACAGCAAAGGTGAGTCCATGACCTGTATTAATCTACAATTTATATACTATTATATCATAAATAGTTATTCGCCTCGTCAAAAACAAATCCCATATTTCATGGTAATTACGTAAATTACCAGAGCCATTCAGTGCGGTTCAGATTCATGAGCGGATCCAGGATTTAGGAAAAGGAGAGGTCCAACCAAGGAGGACCAATGATGCTCATGAATAAAGGTCCACCGGTCCGGAGGGGGGGGTTGTAGGATGCACAAAATAGGTCGAAAATACTTAAAAAAGGATAAGGGGGGGGGGGGGTCCGGACCCCTCTGGATTCGCTACAGTCATTATGAATAGGCCGAATTCACTATATCAGCAGAAAAAAATCTATATTTGCTCATACATGAAGATTGTTGGTGTTATATATAACTTCTTTATGAATACTTACATTTGCTATTCATCCAAAGTCACAAATGTATAAACAATCCTTCCATCCATATTAAAATTTTAGCAATGATATATATTCATTGAGAGTAATGTAAAAAGCTTGTTTTTTCTTAAGACTAAAAGGCTGTTAAATGTAAGCCTCCCCAAGTCTCAAAGTCCAGGGTGGCATTAATGTTTCTCCTGCTTGGAAATTTGAGCATTTTAATATGTTTACGCCTGCGGTGAGGTCATTGCTGAAGTATGCTTGTATGACGTAATTATAGCTGTAAGAAAAACAGTCCACAGTTCAATTTAAGAGAAGGAGAACCAGAACTTATACCTACAGTTAATTTAAAGAGAAGCTCTGTGGGTTTGCGGACGATAGAAGATATTGAATCCGTTTGGGAAAAAAACTTCTATAGCAAGTTTTCTGCATGACGTGAAACAAAATAGTTTTCCTGGGTAAACGTGGTGTATAATTCAATGAAATCCATCGCTCAGACTCTTCATGTGCCAAAAGTTATAAAAATCTTGTCTCAGTTATCAATACAGGATCCATATTTCTTATTGTTAACAAATCATTAATCCTGAGCCATTTTAAGCGGATTATGGTCTGGAGCGTATAAAATAATGTTTTAGAGCGCAACGCCGGTGGCAGATGAATTAGTTATATTTTATATCTTGCCCATTTTTTCCCGTTTTTTTTACTTGAGTTGACTGCATGTTTGCATTTCTTTCGAAAGCTTTGATATTCCAACATGAGTTTTGTGACGTGTAAGTTTTCTAAAGAGAAAACCTTGGTTGCCATACACATTGTGACAAAAGGACCAAGGACACACTTTTTATTAATCGATATGGAGGGTTTGTAGTTAATAGGTCTTTACGATTACATGATCCTCATGGTAAAAGCTTTGATTTTGGAATGTCTGTTAGGTTCATAGTAGTCTTTTGTTATATACATATGTATACGGGAGGTGTACGTGTCTCACGTTACCTGTCTTCTTTGACCTATTGGCATATATATATATATATATATATATATATATATATATATATGTATATATATATACCACTTAATTGTGTCCGTAATGAGCAAATGTGATTAGAATGTAGACAGGATTTTTACACGTGAATTGACGTTCTAAATGGCCGTTGATCCTGAACTAAAAAATGCACAACAATGACAACAAAGAATCGCATTTACGGACATATAGAAATTAAATTAAGTTTTCCTGTTTACGTGTGTTCAGCTCTCACCTGAGAAATTCATTATCTCGGCAGTGCGATTCAGTATAGGTCTGTTTTGTGCATTTTCCGCTTTTTCTTGAAATGCAGAAGTATAGCGGTAAATGGTGGGAGACGCAATTTTCGTTGTTAACTTATTAATTCTCAATTGTATTAAGTCGAAAAAAAGCATGCCCAGTGCACCCTCTCTAAATACGCCCGAATATTAGAATACACACGGGTGATGTTTGGTAGAATATAAAAGGAAAAGTATTATTCTCTTAACGATTTTGTTGTATTGTAAATACTCCGCTGAGTCTTTCTTAATGCTTGTACTAATGCAATCATGAAATAAAAACAGTTGGCCAGGAGTAGAACAGATTATCAGAATAATCCCTTATCGGTCCTTTGATGTTACTTCATAATGAACTGTTTGTCAGACCGCTGAAACATTTGAAAAATAAATACGGTATAGGTATAGATAAGATAAAAAGATATAATAATAAGTAGTTGATAGATATACGGACAAATCAATCGCATGTTTTTCGAATTTACAGTTTATTCTTGTTGACGAAAAAAGAAAAAATAATTATTTGGAAAATGTGACCATTTTTATAGAATATAAAATTGCTTATAAATAAATGATGTGTATATCTACCATAGGTATTGAACTAATCGTGCATGAAAAACGACGTGTAGAGACGCGGTAGCTACTGAATGTGTTAAAGAAAGGGTTTGTAATTATAATGTTCTTGCACACCTTTTTTTCTGTGATACACGGTTTGGTGCTGGTTTTAACTTGGAATTACGAACCGGCAGATAAGTATTCCTTCAGTGCATTTAAATAGGGGCAAATCATGCTTATATGTACATAATACCAATATTGTATATCAAAAACATATCAAATATATTGATTGATGTAAAAATTTAACAGAATTCACCTTTCTGTAGTCAGACAGCACGCTTGACAACATGAGTGTGAATGATTGTTTTCATGGTTTTTATTATGATTATGAAGATGATTATAATAATAATTGTTATTATTACTATTATTTTCTTTATTATTATTATTATTATTATTATTTGCACAAAAGCCATTATCAATTAATGCTTTTGATATTATGATGAAAATATAATTTATATAGCCGTTTATTGTTGTCACAAGCATTTCCAACAGTATAAACAAAAACTATGGGATTTTTTTACTAAGTTATGTGATGTCAAAATGTCAAAAGGCTGTTATTATTATTATTACTGTTATCATTACAATTGATATTATTTAACTATTATTACTGTTATTATTTTGAGTATTAAATGTTTTATATATATATATATATATATATATATATATATATATATATATATATATATATATATATATATATAATTCTTTTTTGTACATAGACGTGCTGCTTAAAGTTGGTTGTCAATTGTGTTTAAATAAACGAAATAAACAAACTGATGATTTCCTCGCTTTTCTAAACAGACGTATATGGGACTTCCACGTACAGTGAACTCCGATATTACGAACACCAACAGGACCTTGATAAAGTGGTCGCATTTTTGAAGGGGCCGTCTAAGCGAGGTCTGATATAAAGAGCAAAAAAAGGACTGGGACATTTAAAAGTGGTCGTTATTTTGAGATGGTCGGTAGGCGAGGCTATGCTGTATATACCATGTGTGGCTGAAGGTAGCGTCATATCGACCCTCTGGCATTACGACCAGATTACTAGCGCCAGAGTGTCATTACATCTATGTCTGAGGAATGCATTAATGAAGATGCAAATATTTTCGTCTTTTCTGACAATGCTTCATGGCATACAGGTAAACTTTCAATCAACATAAACCAGACCAATCGTTACCAATTTTGTGTACTTTCTAATAATACCAAACATGAGCGAGAAAAGTTCCGTTTTAACCCAGCACCCCTTTGGCGTGTTTGTTTAATTTATGACCGCATGAACACAAGCATGGCTCTAACGGGTTACAGGACGCAGACAGCTTGCAGGCGATACAGGAAATGACCCGTGTCCATGGAGACGGTGTTTCAGTTTGGGTTGTGAGCTCACATGTATACTATTGTATAAATTCATTATTTTTAGCATAATATTGAGATTATTGGCCGTTTACCACGATATGAATGCAACCTGATGCAAGACCACTGCGATACATTCCTAGATATAACTTGTATCACGACTCGAGTAGGTCAACCAGCCCAATTATCCGATTGCCTACTGAGTCGGATTGTTACGGCTAGGCTGAAGGGTGCCATATCAAACATAGTCGTGACTGTCGTTGTAATACATTGCCAAGGATAAGGTATACACCATAGAAATTATTATTGTTCACTAAAGTTAACATTTAACCGAGACTTGAAAAAAAAATAAATCTCTTATTTCATCCAGACTTGGCACAAACGAAATAATTGCCGATGAGCAAGTTTATATACACTCTTTCAAAAGTACACATTAAAAATCTGTTATAAAAACATCTGAATGCTCTTAATTTTTCTTTAAATTTTATATTTATTCCACATGTATAGAGCAAACCCAGGATGCGAGTTTCTTTTGTTATATTTGATGTTATTGACACTTGAACACTGATGTTATTGTTTATACATGCCGCGTGGAATTTGATTCAAGAAATAGACAACTTAGAGGCACGCATGAACCAAGGTTATTATTTAACTGTTGACTGATTACTCTTCAATAAAGTTAAGACCGGATAGCCGTGAAAATACGGCTCCGCAGGAAAATACCCTAAATCATGGTAAACTGTTTTACTCAAGAGGGGGAAAAACTGCCGCTTAGACGCACCCTCCAGCGTAGGGTTATGGTCTATAGTACATATACGAACAAACCCTGTTGACGAATTTAAGCATTTTTGACTTGACATTTGACCCAGTCATGATAATAATAAATAAACGTTAACAACACATGACTATCGATCATTTGACACTCATTTCTTATGTCAGAATGCGATAATGGTAAATCCCCGAATTGATCCACGTGATCCCTTTGCATCATGTTTCATCTTCAGCAATTCTTGAAACAGCTGTATCACGTAAACTGTCCAAGGAAGGAGTTGCATAAGTTTCTGTTTATATTTACAATAGTACGTCACGGATATTTAATAGATCCACAGGTTTATCAATTTATAAAATGTTTCACTGACAAATAAGTGTTATTGGTTATTTTTTAAATGGATTTAGTCGATACTCTCAATTTGCACAATGACTTAATTTTTTTCTAATTAACACTTCTAAGGCGAAGTTCAAGCGATTAAGCTGGCCTCACATTACTAACACCCTGACTTCTAATTGGCTATTGAGTCATTTATTTATACGGGCTAGGACTAAATACCCGTATGTATGTATTAAATTGGTTTAAAAGGACCGCAGTAATATCTTAGTTAATGTAAAATGCGTGTTATTTTTCATAACATTCTTTCGTAGATTCGATAAAACTCCACAGCAAAGTGCCTTTTAGTAAACAATAAAATGTCCTGCCATTGGATTAGTGGAAATATATTAAGATTTTATATTTATTTGTATTTTAAATTTAAGTTTATATTTTTTTTACTGTAAAAACTGTTGGCAAAGCCATCGATAATCATACCGGTTAGCCTGTATCGATCAATGCATCAATAAATCTCTGAAGCTGTACTTAATACAGCTCATGTGGTTAACATAAAAAAGGGGCCGGGTCCCTCTTCAGCGCGCCCGGAAGAACAGACTTCTGCTCTTAAAGCGCTGTTGAGCAGTCTAACCGTCGGGCCGTATACTACATTGATTCCCCGGTTGGCAGAAGGCAATCACTATCATATTTGTAAAAGGTCCTAAATTAAAATCTTACCGGATCGACATGCACTGTAATTTTTTACGTCTCTGTGTTTGAAAGATTAATACCCTGTTATTTAACGCAAGCTGATAGAGAGGGATTACATAAAAGCAAGTGTGACGCCACCTGTAGCCCTGTTGAAATAGACATGTTCAGGAGCATTCTTATGTTTCACATTGAGAGCTCCGGAATCACATACCAGGTGAAACGTCAGCCGTGACTGTCACCGTTCTATTATTGGCCAGGTGGGGGGGGGGGGGGGGGACTTGCGGCAGCCTGCGTTCCAAACGTCATTAACTGAAGACGGGGTGGCAGTACAAGTAATAGGTTTCGAATCAATTCTAGTATAAGTTGATTTTCGCTCCATTCCAAATAGTACTTTTTCATTTTTTATCTGCTCGTCCAGCTCTCATTTTCCCGAAGTTAGACAAAAAGTGACGTTATTCTATTGTGAAAAATAATAAATATTACATTCACGGTTTAGTTACACGTGTATCAATGCAGCAGTTATTTATAACGAGGCTGTTTTTATTCGGAAAATTTGTCTGTCCGTCCGTCATGACAGCTTGAGAGCGGAAACTCTGGTAGCCAAAAATGCTTCAAACCTCAGTTCTCGCCGCCAGGGTAACCACCATAAATTTTGTGTAATTTACGACATTTTTCTCCATTATTCAGCAAATAAAACACGCACATTTAAGCCTTTGATGTCAAATACTACCACACAGCAAATGTTGTGATCTGACCCTTGGAATGAGTGTTCTGCTGTGACTTGTATCATGACTCGCAGGCCCCTATCAATTTATTGTAAAAAGGCCTGAACATTTTTTTCCTAAATCCTGGCAGGATTAACGAAAAAAAGGGAGGGGGGGTCCAACCCAGGAGGACTAATGAACACACTAAAAAAAGGTCCCCAGGTCCGGGAAAGGGGTTTCCAAGCCGCAAATTTTGTCTGAAGCACTTGAAAAAAACGTTGTTTCTGATGAAAAAGGTGGGGGTGGGGGGTTCCGGACCTCCTGGACCCCCTTCCCCCTGGATCCGCTTCTGCTGAATGTAATGTTGTCATGGCAAGGTGGGGAGGGCGGGGGGGGGGGGGGGGGGAAGGTACCGATCACACGTTCTAGCAAATTGGCGTTAAATGTTTTTAAATCGATCCAGTCATGCAGCAGTCACGTGATACCAATACATCACACGCGATGAAATTTGAACTATATCAAGGTCAAAATAGGACATTCCCCCATGCACATGGAGACATGCAGTTGAAACCCTGTTGTAAATATTATAAATCGATCCCGCCATGCATCAGACACGTGATATCAAAGCGTCACATGAGATGAAATTTAAGATTCATCAAAATCGATATAAAATAACCTACCATATACCTACAGACCAAGCTGAACCCCCGTTTCTTTCCATAACCTATTCTTATGAAACAGTGGTGAAAAACAAAATAGAATGTATAAACAGAGTCTTGTTTCAGTGGCGTATCCAGGATTTGAAAATAGAGGGGCGCTGCCCTGAATTTTGGAAGGGGGCTTTTCTGCGTCTTTTAGACATGTCATATATATATATATATATATATATATATATATATAATATATATTTATATAAATATATATATATATATACTAATTAATCATTTTTTTCAGATTATATTGATGTTCCCTATTAGTAGGAAACAAGCATGTTTAAACCTGTTTGAACACACTGCGTGGCTGTAAAATTGACTCCTACTAAACATATCAAATATTGTTAGTTCGTGCATATTATTATGATTATTATTAGTAATTTTGTAAGGTATCAGTTGATAATTATGTTAACCGTGGGGCCCTCATCTATATATAATGCATTATTTGAACAACAAAAAGATACATGCATCAATAAGTGTAGTGTTGTAACGTAATTGTAATTCTTAAGTAAAAGATGGTCAGGGCACATGTAAAAGAAGTGAAATGAATTAACTATTATATGTCACTGAATCTTTCAAAGGTGATTGCATCTAATTTTCATATAAAGCTTCTGATAATGAATTCCATAATATAAGTCTTTCGTAGATAAATTATTTTTTGCAGCAATTCAGTTCATACTGGAGCCAGTTAGAGTTTAAAAGTTATAAAGATAGTCTGACCTGAGGTATGATTATAAAGTACATAAACACAACAAATATAAAAAGTGATACATATATTAGAAAAATACTCCTTAACTGTTATTTGCATGTCATTTTCAGGTTTATATTATTATTAAAAATGCAGCTTTCAAACATCAAGCCTGGCCATCTAGCTCCAGTGACAGTAGCTGGGTATTTAGTGATGATGTCAATTACCCTAGAATCAAGAAACCGGAAGCTTTTCTATAGTCTCTTGGTGTATTCTAGGGTAAATTAAAACAAGGGACCTATGGGTCACGGCGCTCAGCTGTTATATATGATAAAAAAAATATGATTTAGAAATGAGGCACATGCTGGTTTTATGTGGTAATAAAAATAAGCTGTATTATGAGTTGTTGTTGTTTAGCTTATGTATGATTTTGATAGTACCTTTGGAGACAGGAAAGAGTATTAATTTCATTTATTTTATTAACAAATGGAGTGTGATTGTCACACAGATTTTGACTTGGCCATATAACTTATAAGCAGAACATATAATATAAGAGTTTAACTATTTATTAAAAAAAATTACAAATATTGTCCCAAATATAATTTTTATTAAAAATAATAAGAGAATAGTATGATTTTTTTCAAATAAAATATAACTGAAATGATTTTTTAAATAATATTAAAGAATATATTCATGAATGCATTCATTAATACATTTTGAAAGTATTTGCACTGGTATTCATATACTTTCATTTTCAACTAAATTCCCATTCTTATGAAAGAAATTTTATAATGGAGTACATATTCATATTCGTGTTTAAATACAATTGCAAAGTATTCGCACCATGTCTGGTATTTATTCAGTTTTCACCAAACAATGATGTTGAGAATCCAGAATATACAAAATTCACACATTTAAATAATGATCATAAGTACCTGGTTTTATGGCTTTTATTTATATTAAAGAAAATGTAATATATTTATTTTGGACTAATTTCACATCAATGAACTAACTATAGACACAGTAGGAATTTAGATAATAATATTATCAACTGCATCTTTGTCTAACATTAATTTCCCTCATATGATCCCTAATGATTAGTAATGAATAATATGATTTACTTTTTTATCATTAAAATTGAACTGAAAAATACCACAGGTGACTGCATGGTGTTATTTGGAATGTGTGACATTCAATCCATCGATACAAGATTTTTATATCATCGGTAACTGCAAGTTAATTTCCTGTTATTATCAACTAACAAATTCCTTTTCTATTTTTCTTTAATTTGTTATTAAAAAACCAATAAAAATTTATTAATTTATTGTTTATTGTTATGTTGTTGGTTAAAACTACTAGATGAGTTGGGTTGGACACCTGGATCAACTGTGGCTGGCCATTATATAATAAGCTGCCTGGAGTCCCAGTTTATGCCTCGCCTCAAGCATGCATAATTTGCTGAAAGTTCAACAAGGTCAACATACAGGTGACTCAAGAGGTGCTACAGAGAGCCAAGGTCTGACATGGTCTCATAAAAACATTAATAAAAGCTACAATTTTTGGCCAATTCCTTTCAGCTTTTTAAACTAAAAAGCTGAAATCTTTATGTGTGCATGATATGAAAATTATATCAACAGTGCTCACAGGAAACAAACATGCCATGGTCAAAGTTGGGCAAAATTTAAGGTACTAATTTTATATTTATACTAACAACTTATAAAATTTGAAAAATTCCGAACTAATTTTGGGTATTCAATTGAATCTTGATTAAATAATGTTAGATCCCTGACAAAAAATCTCTAGCTTCAGCAATCCTCTTGTTAAGGGAGTAAATATATTTCTTGATTTTTTACAAAGTGCATTATGTTTGGGCCCATAACTTAAAACAATTACGCAATACTGACATCATTTCTGGCAGGTGCATAGAGAATGTTTAGAAAAATATGTATATTATATATGATTAAAGTCAGATCAGTGGTTTTGATATAAGGCAGTCTTGAAGTGTAACAATGGGTTTTTAATGGAAAAATGAAGTTTTTCATTAATATCTCGAAGGTATTAAGTCCTAGTGACCAAATTCTTGGCATGGTAGGGGATTTTGGAGACATCTAATTGCATGCCAAATTTTAGGAACTGAGAGCTGAAGCTGGGGAGCTGAGCACTTGCAAACTGCATAACACTAGCTTGATGTAAACAATATGTTACATGGTGCTTGAAAACTTGAATAAAATCTACAGTTTTTGATCAACTGGTTTCAAATTTTTGGTGTTTACAGACAAAATGCTAAAAAAAACATGCTGTGAAAATTAAATCCACATTACTTACAGGAAAACAAGTGCCATGGTCAAAATTGGGCAAAATTTAAGGTATTTTTTTATTTAATTTAAGGTATTAAATTTAAGGTAATTTTTGTTCATATTTTAAAAAATTTAAAAGATTTTGATCTAATTTTGGGTATACAATTAAATTTTGATTAATTAAAGTTATAATACTGGAAAAAAAGTTTACAGCTTTAACATATTTTGTGTTAAGTGATCAAATATCTTTCCTGATTTTTTACACAATGCATTATGTTTGGGCCCATAACTTTTTCAATTTACATAATACAGACATAATTTCTGGAATTTACATAGGAACTATATATAGGAATAATTATGGTAAATATGAGGAAAAACAAATGAGTGGTTTTGATATTAAGCAGTCCTGAAGTGTAAAAATAGGTTTTTAATAAAAAATTGAGGTTTTTCCTTAATTTCTTAAAGGAACGAAGTCGCAAAGACCCAGTTTTCGGCTTGGTAGGAGATCATGGGGACATCTAACAATATGCCGAATTTTGGATTCTTAGGTTTTACGGTTTCAAAACGTGCCACATCTACGGACAGACGGACGGACAGACGGACGGACGACGGACAATGGACCACGACTATAGCTCAGATGACTTATAGTCAGACTATAGACTATAAGTCATCTGAGCTAAAAATGAGGCATTGCAAGCATCTAGTGAAAGTACAAATAGCTTGCATGGATTGTTTAACAGTTTTTGGCCATCCACCATGATGTAACAGAACAATCATAGAGTTTGGAGACTTTACTTCTGCACACAAACAAAATAGAAAAGAGAGAGAGTAAAAATAATGAGAGAAATGTGTAAGTATATAATCCCTCTACTGTTTAGATTTATTTGATAAATTTTAAAGTCTGGCACTCTTTACATTCACATTACAGACAATATCTTGCTAAGCTTTTGTTCGTTCCTCACAAAATTTCAACAAATACAACTAAAATAGTTTCTCTTTAGGTCAATAGGAACCTTAAGAATTGATAATAAATATACATTATTACAGACAATATCTTGCTAAGCTTTTGTTCTTTCTTTTCCATATGGGTCTAACATTACCACACTCGTGCATGGAGAAACATGAAAATATTTATTTACTTATATACCATATTTTATCTAAGTGTGTAATAATCGAACATAAAATTAATGTGTGTTAACAAACATAACACTTGCCAGTAGTTGACTGGCTTAAGTCTAACAGACTTAAAGGGGGTGGGGGGGCCCTTTGCGCCCCCCTATGAATACGCCCCTGTGTTTCTGGCGTCGGCTCCATTTCCCGCCGCAGCCTGCGTTTACTTGGAGTCACCGACCTTAATTTCATTAAGCTAAAATTGAGCTGACCGGATGCAACAAAAATTTGGTACTAAAAATGTAAAAAAAAAACAAATATCCATTATAACCAATGTGAGTTTACACGGCTTTGGCCGGTAAAGTCGGGCGCATTCCAGGCCGATGTTTTGTTGTGTGACGTTTTTCGGCGTCTGACCATATATAGAAATGGGGACATGACGTCGGCCAGTGGCATCTCATATGTGCCAGATATTTCGAATCGTGCAGAATACCTGGATTTTCTTTATTAATTGGACCTGGCGCAACTACCATGCCCCAAGTCCGCAATTTTCCGGTATCCCATGACCCAAAAAAGTGATAGCAGGGGCGGTTAGAGGACTTTAGAAAGGGCGGGGGGGGGGGGGGGGGACGCAACGCCCTGGCCCAGTTGACAAGTGTATAACGGGTATACAAGTAGACTTAATATGCAGAAGTACTGGAGAAAAATTGAGCTTTTTATATTATATATAAGGCATAAACTTTTTCTTTCAAATTTAGGGCGAGAAAAAAAGGGGGGTGCCACCTGCCCCCCCCCCCCCCCCCAATAAATCCGCCCTTGGATAAAAAGATGAACAATTCATCCGACAAATGTCTTTAACGTGTTTATACTTTTCCGACGCCGATTTTTGCGTATACGATTTTGCTGAAACTTCGTTGACATGTCAATGAAATATCAGACGCCGAATCATGTCGGATATTAGCCCGACAAAGCTCATATAAAACCGACAAAACCCTACAATTTGTATTGTAGGGCAAAATCGGCGTAAAATCCACCCGGCTAAACTCGCCCGGCAGGAATAAGTACAAGATTTAGGAATAGGAGTGTGCCAACCTTGTATTACCAATGACAAGATCTAAAAAAGGTCCCCCAAGGCCGCAAAAAGTGTCCTGAAACCCGTAGCAAAGGTTGCTGCCACTGCAAAAAAGCTACCCGGACCCTCTGGACCCTCCCCCTGGATCCGCTTCTATAATATAGTACAGCGAGCGTTCAAGTGAAGCCGAATAGCAGTGATTGATCCGGGATCACGTGGTTCCCGTTATATGCATTATTGCGCGGTGGCGTAGTTTAGTATGTGGAGTAAGTATAATGACAATCATTAGATGTCAGAGACAGCACAGGAAGATATCCATCAACGAAGCATGAAAGCGGGCAGTCGAGAAACTAGGTCACCACCTTAAGATGTGATGTTTGAGCAGAAGAATGTCACACGAGTCGTAGCCCGCTTAAGGAGAGTGCGTTATCTTTAGCGCCAAGATCGTACCTTAGCTGGTGGATTTAACATTGTAGGAATCGCATTTAGGTTATTGATGAAAAGCACGAAACTGACGGAAACGAGCGGAAAATGGGTGTAACTGTTATTTTATATCTACTTAATGTTGAAATGAAACAAAGGATCTTGGGGTACCACAAATAATGCGAGAAACACAACGTTATAATTCGCAAAATTGTATATTTCATGTCACTCTAGCCATAGACAATTTCTCCTTCGTTATATTGAACTTAGAATATTTCCTAAGTATGTATCGGTTTATGTTTTTGGCGGCGTTGGTTTGTCCGTCGGTCTGTTTGTCTGTTAGGAATATTACTCGTAAAGTTTTCAGGATAGCTTGGCAATGATACATTGAACAGTTGGTCAAATTTAGGGGTTATCCGGATCATCATTTGGATCCAGGAATGCTTTGAAGGAAAAATGCTGCATTTCGCCATTTGGGGTTTATGAGCTGCTTTGGCGGAGGTCTGCACTCTCTGAGTGCAAATTTCTAGTTTTATTTTTACTTTCCAAGCCCTACATGTCCTACTCACCGGAAAATATCACCTGCAATTTCCCTGGTCGCGATACATGACAATCATGAATTCATGATAATGTGACAAATGATGAATCAAATCATTCCACCATTAAGTGAACAAAATTAACCTTCCACGAAATCGATTTAATTGATCATCAAGAATCCTGGATCATCTGTTAACAATACAGTGATGTGGGACTCGAATCCGGAGTCCACTGTTTTAGGGACTCGGAGTGGACTCGAGGGCCCTGTACTCGGACCTATCCACGGACTCGGAGGTAAGGAATCGAAAATTAAGCCGACTGCATGTCGAGTCCAATAGAGAAAACAATTGTTCACTCATTATAAAAAAGACTTATGTACATGAACAATAATATTACAAATATAAAAGACTAAATATACCAAGCTTTGCTCAGCATCGGAAGATTTAAATGTAATTTACCGTAATAGTAAAAGTATGTGTGAACTAATTTTAAAATGTACACGATAATCTGAAATTTTCATTTTAAATTGCTTTATAAGGATATTTGTATTGGACTTGGATTCCAAATAACTCGGACTCAAAGAAGGTGGGCTTAGACCGCAAGGATTTGGACTTGGACCCGAGTGCCCTAGACTCAAACTTGCACTCGGGCTGTGTATGAATTCGAGTACATCACTGCAATGATTGTACTGTCCATGGTGTTTGCCCTTTTTCTCATGTACGGTCGATTCACAATGGTCACATTGAGAAATGCTATAAGTATACGATAACTTATGTTACGACTATATACGACTCACAATCGTGAGTAAATAACCATGATTATGTCATTCATTTTTGACAACGCCTCATGGCCTACATGTACACGGTCAATTGACAAAACCAATTTAATCGTTAGCATTTTTAGTATACTTTCAAACAACGCCATATATGAGCGATAAAAGTTCCGTTTCAGCTGCATATTGGTAAACCCCTCCGCATGTTTGTTGAATTTCTGACTGCATGAATGCAGGCTTGGCTCGCACGGGTTACTGGACGCAGCCAACTTGTACACAATACAGGAAATGACTCGATACATAGATACGGAGTTTCAGTTGAGGTTGTGAGTTCACGTCTATTTTTTTTGTGTGTTAATTCATCATTCGTAGGCTTATATTAAGATTATGGGTCATTTACCACAATATGAATGCAACATGACGGAAAACCACTGCGATGCATTCATAGATATTGCTTGTATCACGATTCAAGCAGGCTTACCAGCCAAATTATCATTGCCTACTGAGTTGGGTTGTCATGGCTAGACTTCTCCATGATCGTGAGACATCTTTTATGATGGTACCAACATTTTAAACCTGCTTAACATTTTGTCAAGATCATGCCGATTTTTTAAATCTTTCCAGAGTGAAGTAGTGCGGAGTAGAGCAAGGGCATCTTAAAGTTGTGTTTCCATGTATTCCCAAAATATCGGATCAACAAAAGACGTACGTACGCTCCATAGTGCGAAGTTCGCAAAAACTGTTTCCTTAAGTACGCAAGTAGTTCCCCATTCAGGGATAACTAATGAGCTGCTGTCCAGAAGGACTGATAAGAGACCTGGGTGCGGGGAGGGTGCGCTCAAAATGAGCGCTCAGCTGGGTTTGTACGGTGGGGTACGAACGTTTTTCTTGCGGATACCCTTTTGCGTGCCTTTTTTTTTAAAATGCACACATGCACATTTTTATTTTAAAATGCACCCGTCGACCTGGCGCAGGGGGACTGTTGGGAAATGTAGGCATTTTTTTGCCATCCGCAAAACAGATGAATCGCTCACAGATCCGTTTCGATGCGGTCCGTTTTGCGGATACGCATGCCGGGCACGTTAAAACGTACTAATGGAAACAGTTTATCTTAAAAGAGGGATGCGGTTTTTTTGCATACGGGACGTACGAGATTTACGGATGCGTGGAAGAACGCAATGTAGGGTGGCGGGCTGATCGTAATACAGCGAAGTATAGACCGCAGTATATCGTGGCATCATAGGTTCACGTTGTTCTAATCTCCGACCAAGATCTATTGCGATTCTGCCATCTTCTACTCCGATGTGCCACGATATTCACAATCTGTCACAATCTGTTACGATTTTATGCGTTTCTACGGACATTTTATCACGCTGTGCTACGCTCTTACATAATTAACGTCCACGATCTATAACGATCTATTACACTTTGTTGTGCTGTGACACGGTCACATGCATTAGTCGTCCAATCTGACAAAAGGGGTTACGCTGTCACATGAATTCCTTGCGTTTCCTATTCTACTACAGAGCAGAACATGTAGCAATGAAGAAGATAAAAATCAACCTCTGAGATGGCTTGATTCTACATTTGAGATATCTGTCCAAAAATCGAGACCATAGTAGCAAAGTTTGAGCGGGGAGCAAAAGGACATATGTGTATTGATTACGTAGCTGTATGACACCGAAAACCCATACCCCAGATGTAACTTGATCCCAACAACGTATTGGTATTTCATAAAACGGTGCATGACACTGCTACAAATGACACTGTATAGCTCATTTCATTCCCATGGTTTCCGGCCAGCAGTGAAAAAAACATCTTGAAATGTCAATTTCTTTAGAGGATCGAATGCGTTTTATTTAAAAAAAACTGACGTCGGTCTTCACTCGGTGGCAACGCTAAAAGGTCCTCGGTTAAGTTTACATTGGTCAAACATTGACATTAAGATTGTACCGATATGTAGAAAGACGATACTGAAACCCTCTAGCGAGAGAGCCAATATTGACTACAAGGGCGCCCATAATGGTCAACTAAAAATAGGCCTCGTACGACAAGAACAGATTCTGGGAGGAGCTTCTTCCATAATCAAAACTCTGGCTATTAAACTATGGAGAAACCTTGCTCCCGATGGCCGCCGTGCTTACCATATGAGAAAGCTCGCATGTCATCGGACAGAAGTCATACTGGCGCATTAGGGACGTCAATACAAGGGGTACATATATCCCCCCCCTACTTTTTAGCAAGAGGGGATGGTCAATGTAATCACCCCCCCCCCCCCCCCGCTATTCAAGGTATAATATTTATATATAAAATCATAACAATAATTAGAATTACAGATTTTCGTTTCATTTTTTTATAGTTGAAATAAAACATATCAATAATTAGAATTACAGATTTTGGTTTCATTTCTAAGTTTACTACGAACTAATATAATATGATATCTTATAATTTTTTAAAACCGTATACTATATATATTTATATATATATATATATATATATATATATATATATATATATATATATATATATATATATATATTACCCTCCGACTCTGAGATGGTAATGGTTATGCATAATAACGCGTGGGAACGAGATACCTTTGCGATAGTATTAAGTGGGAACGAGATAATTATCGCATGGGAACGAAATAATCATCGCTTGGGAACGAGAAACTATCACATGGGAACGAGATACTGTCGCATGGGAACGAGATAATTATCGCGTGGAGACGATATATAATGATGTGGGTACGAGATATTTAGACTCGAGAACGATACTAGTATACTATCGCCTGAGATCTAAAATAATTATCGCGTGGGAACGAGATACTATCGCATTGGAACGAGATACCATCGCATGGGAACGAGATACTATCGCGTGGGAATGAGATACCATCATGTGGGAACGAGATACTATCGCATGGGAACGAGATAATTATTGCGTGGGAACAAGATACTTTCACGACGGAACGAGATACTATCACGTGGGAACGAGAAATTATCGCGTGGGAAATAGATACTATCGAGTGGGAACGAGATACTTGCGCATGGGAACGAGATATTTTATTTTGTCCCAGACGAGCCACCGCAACAAACAGTTGTTCAGTATAACCGGTTCATTTACTTAACATAATGAACAAATCCTGTGGAACGATCCATCGGCCTATAACAAATGTCAATAAAAACACTAAACACAAATAACAACATCATTAATATTATTAACTACGTTTCCCTTATTATATCTTATTATTCTGCGAGGCTGCCATTTAACATAAACTGACCTGGTTATAAATTTTAGTCATATACTTAATTTTAGTATATACAAAATGTTTCAAACAGACAATATATATATATATATATATATATCAGATAAATCAAAAAGTTTTCCAAATTTTGAAAACCAACAAGCCTGCAAGTCATCCCCCAACACATCCACCCATGACGATTATTCGACGCCACTGCAAGAACATGTTCAATAAAAACTTGATACGAGTACAAGCATATATATTGTTAGTAAGGTCCTCGATGACGTTCTGGCATTGCAAGACCAGTACTCAGGTGTCAAAGACAATATTTATCAGCATTTTCCCCAATATACTTTTACATATACTTTGATTAGTTTTACGAGACGATTCATTTTTTATAACACATTTATAGAGAAAGTGGCCCTTGGGCCATGAAGCTCAGCTGAATTCAAGGAACCTTGAGCGCTCAAAATCATGCATTCTGCCAATAGTCCTAAGAAATAGGTTACAGAGACCTTATTTGTTCTTTCCAAGACGATTTTACAAAGAACGCCCTGGATGCTAAGTTAGAAGTTTCCTTGGCCAACTGTTACATTTTGTGCCCATCTGACGAAAAGAGTGCTAAAATCATGTTCTCTCACACACAGTAGAATATAGGTAACAGAGACTTATTTTAGGTTTCCAAGAAATTTTTACAGGTACCTCAATGGATCTTTATCAAATTAAAAGTTTCTAGGTCCAAATGTAATTAATCATGCAAATCTGTCCATTTGAGTCCTCAGATCATGTTCTTTCACATATCTGTAGAATATAGGTTACAGTGACCTAATTTCAGGTTTTCACAGAGATAATTACCCAGTCCTTCCCTGAATGATGTGTTAGAAAATTCTAGTGCAAGCGGATACGACGTGTACCTGTCTGACTCAATGGGAACTCAAAGTCCTTTTGTCGGCCTGTAGTTTGCAAAATAATGGTCACCATGACCTAATTTCAGGTTTCAAAGAAGATTTTTTTATGTTAATCTATGGGTGTTACGTTAGAAAATTCTAGGGCAAGCGGATACAATTTGTGCCCCGTCTTACTGACTTGGTGTTCAAAATCATGATTTGGCCTGTAGTTAAAAAATATAGGTCACCATGACCTAATTTCAGACTTCCAAGGAGTTTTACATAGGACCTCACCAGATGAACAGTTAGGAATGTCTAGGTTTAACGGTTACGATTTGTGCCCTGTTAACGGACGGACTGCTTTATCTGAAGGTCTCAAAATAGAGAAAAAATCGGTAAAAATACGAAAAATACGGGTGGCGCATTATGATCAATATGCATGGAAAGAATCACGGCAACCATTGTATTGGTTATTCAGATACTGGAGCTTTGGTAGCAATTTTTTTAATAATTCTAGGGGGTTTCTTCGTGCCCAAAAGCTC
This sequence comes from Sipunculus nudus, assembly GCA_026874595.1. Classification (NCBI taxonomy): domain Eukaryota; kingdom Metazoa; phylum Annelida; class Sipuncula; order Golfingiida; family Sipunculidae; genus Sipunculus; species Sipunculus nudus. Next base: position 63,522,514 of record CM049316.1, on the reverse strand, counting down.
GGAGGATATGAGTCGCAGTAACCTTATTTCAAGTTTCCAAGGTGATCTTTTATGGGCCATCATGGGTATTTAGTTCAAAGTTTCTAGATCAAGCGGTTACGATTTGTCCCTCGTTAACGTACAACCGGACGGCCAGACGATCGGACGGACGACGGACAAAGAGTGATCGCTATAGCTCAGATAACTTTCAGTCAGCTTAGCTAACCAGGCCTTACCTCTTTCACTTATAACCGGATCCCTTTTCTTTTTTGGTACCCAGCATTCAGGATAATCCATGAGAAATGACATGCTTTATAAATAACCAAGATTAAGGAAGATTTTTTTTCTCATGCTTGTTTAGAGTTGACTATGATATCTTAACATCATATTTATATTGAAATGATGTTGAAAGATTTTACCAGCTACCAAAGAGATTATATTATCGTCGATATGTTACGGTGATTACAACATGCCAAGCAGAGCAACTTGAAGCTTTAAAAATCAAATAAAAATATTTATTACATATAGCGACTGGCCTCATGTCTGTCTGCCTTGGTTTAAACGTCTTTCTAACGACCATCATGAATATGCCGCAAGCAACTTGACAAAAACCCCAAACCCTGATATTGAACAAAAACGTAGCGGAACAAATATCATGTGTAAAAATGTCTGCCACATGGAAAATAAGCTAAAACCTGTGGGAACGCTTACCGTCAGGCTACAAAGACAACGACATTGCCAGTGGGGTCAATGTATCTTCCAGGGTGGGCGAGATCATTGCGCGCATACACACACACACACACACACACACATATATATTGAAAGAGAGCGTCTGTATGACACATTATAAATATATAAACTTAATCACATGTCAAATATTTTACAATTAATAAAAAGGTTTAAGAAAACAAGGTATTATGTTTACAGTATAAGTTAATTCTTAACCAGGTTTATATATAACATTTCATACTTAATTCATAAAAGGAACCAATGTCTATAATACTATTTATTTATATATTTCATTTGCAATAAATAAATATTATTTTCTTAATAACATGGGGGGGGGGGTATTACATTGATCATTCCCCCTTGCCAAAATGTGGGGGGATATATATTCCAACTCCATCCCCTATCCCCCTTTATTGACGCCACTAGACATTGCTAAACATACATTAAACATCTAGGTTGAGATATTATGCTGAGGACAGATTTCAAACCATGGCATATGTGGCGACAGCCAAGAGGTTTAGGCGTGAGACTAGGGAGCGGGCGGTAACCGGTTCGAACCACACTGGTGCAAAATTGACCTTGATGGAAGCCCTTAGATTTGCTCTCATGTCTTAGCAAAGATTTACTCTGGAACCTCGACGAATATTTGCTCTGATGTCTTAGCAAAGACTTGCTTTAATGTCTTGACGAAGATTTGCTCTAATGTCTTAGCAAAGATTTGCTCTAATGTCTTAGCGAAGATTTGCTTTAATGTCTTGACGAAGATTTGCTCCAATATCTTGACGAAGATTTGCTTTGATGTCTTGACGAAGATTTGCCCTAGTGTCTTAGCAAAGATTCGCTTTGTTGTCTTGACGAAGATTTGCCCTAATGTCTTAGCAAAGATTCGCTCTGTTGTCTTGACGAAGATTTGCCCTAATGTCTTAGCAAAGATTTGTCTGATGTCTTGACGAAGATTTGTTTTAATGTCTTAACGCAGATTTGCTTTTATGACTTAGAAGAGATTTGTTCTAATGTCTTATCGAAGAGATTTGTTCTAATGTCTTGGTAATGATCTGCTCTGATGTCTTGGCGAAGATATGCTCTAATGTCTAAACAAAGATTTGCTTTAATGTCTTGACGAAGATTTGCCCTGATGTCTTAATGACTTATAAGCAAGTATGATATTACTGTCATTAATATGGATGTATAGCCTTATGTACTAAAATATTCTATTGAAAGAGAAATAAGAGTACCATTTGATCCCAGCCCCCTTCGTATGCATTAAGTTGGGTCCTATTTTTTATAATACCACAGTCAATATACCATGAATATGCAGTTACATGTTGGCAATATATTTGATGAAACTTTCAATCCTCTATTTTTCCGATTATTTATTATTAAATAAGTGGTTATAGGACAAATTCAACCTTGTACACGATCTATTTGTCACTTGACAAAAACATGCGGGCGTTAAGGGTGTCAAATGGTTTTTTATCACTAATTTTGTATTTGCCTATCCATATGCTTTCTGGTTGTTTTACATTAAACTTTAGCCCACCGAATTCTGAACATAGTTTAACCTGTTTAACAAAGTTGCTGACTGATATTTTATCTGAAAGAATCACAATGGTGTCATCAACATAATGTAGGAATGTAGGAATGCTATATCCTTTATTAGTTGTGCTATTCCTCATTTTAATTGTTAAGATCTCAATTGCTAATATATAAAAGGCAGGTATAACAAAGGGTCAAATCCTTGTCGGGCTCATTTCCGGGCTTCGAAATTACCTGATGTTACACAATATTTAATTATTCAGCTGCTTATATCACTGTATAAAAACGTTATCCAAAATTAAAAGGTTTCTTTAATTTCGATTTTTTTTCAGTGTGGCTAGCATTAAAGTTCATTCTAAAGAATATCACGCTTTTTCCATGTCTAATCATGAATTTTTTTTAACTTTTGTATAATACAGCAAATCTTTAAACCTTTAGCAAGTCTAATAGAAAATGTTATGGCCACAGTTGTTGTGTCCGTATTTACAAGTGATATCGGTGATAAATTTTGAACAAAGTACGGTCTTTGTTTTTATCTGCTAAAGTTATTACTCCTTGCCTCTGGGATGCCGTCCTCATTAATTGTAAAATATTAATTCATACTATTAAATATATATATATATATATATATATATATATATATATATACTAGAAGATACATTGTCTGATACCTATAGGAATCTTCTGACCCCCCCCCCCCCCCCCGCGAAAAAATCTTGATCCGCGCACGAACATAGGCAAAAATCAAATCTTGAAATGTTTTACTGATGTCGTACAATATTTCGTGCAAGGATAGACAAAAAGCAGATTTCTGCAAAAACCTATTTAGGTGATACACGCATCACGTATTATGGGTTAAGATGCCAGTAAGACCGGTCAACCGTGTAGCATGACTCTGAAAACGGAGTGAGTGCCACAGCAAGCTCCTGTATCGGGAGAAATCTATACGCTGCACTTTGTATGAGATTAAATGTTGTTTGATAGGAAGCGATTCAATTATCTCTGTGTGTATATTCCTGGAAGTCTGAAGAGCTTGCTGTCAACAAAGTGACAGAACGTGCTTATGTCTGTTTGAACGCCATAATAGTAACGACTGCGGTAAATATTGTCTCCTACGGGCATTGTTTTGCGCTGATTAAGGTGTCAACCATTACATACAGACGGAGTCATGTCTGCGTGAGATTCCGTGAAATTTTACATGTATGGACAGGGGGCTCTGTCCATATATATGTAACATTTTACGACAATTCATGCAGACATCACTCAGACTGTATGTCGGAGGTAGGATGGGGTGTATATCCCCCCCACACACTTTTTAGCAAGGGGGATCTATACATCCCCCTGATATTCGGAGAATGATATTTATATATTTGAAATGAAATACATAAGAAATATAGACGTTCGTTCCATTTCTGAGGATACAATGAAAAAATACATTGCTTAGCCTGTTATAGAATAAACATAATATTTCAAACATAAAACCTAATTTTAAAACCTTATATTTAATTGTAATATATTTGAAATGTATCACACAGACAATAAAGTATATATATATATATATATATATATATATATATATATATATATATATATATATATATATATGCCTTGAACACGGCCTCGGCCTTGGACTCGTGAAAACAATCCATATCAAGTCCATACAATAAAAAAGACTCGTAAGGTCTATGAGGACTGTACGAAATCTCCACAGATCAGAACTAACAATTTGTAGGAAATTCGGTGTTCTAGCTTAGACTGATAGGCACAGGCAAAAAACATTCAGATAACTGTACATGTAGACTGACAATACTTTTTTTACATTTAAGAAGAAGAAATTTACAGCCATACAGACGAAACACACTTAAATTAGCTTTCTCTTACGGTATTCCTTAGTCGAATAGCTTAAGTCAGTTTATTTATACTATGTTATTTGTATTAGATAGGTAAATATATATCACAGAAGTTGACTTTAAAACCAGATTCGGATAGGGTTTTCAGATAATCTTACCTTGACTGGATTCTGATTGAACTCGAATACGAATGGAAGAAGTGGGATTACCTGGCGAAGCCCCGATTGATTAAAGCAGTAAAATCATATTTTTTACATATACTTATTGATCCGGGCACAAATCGTAACCATTAGTCCTAGTAAGTTCTTGCCTAAAATCCAGACAGGTCCTGGTGAAATCTTCTTGCAAACACAAAAGCCGGTCACAGTGACATATATCCTACGAGTACCTCAGCAAAAACATATTTTTAGTAAAATTTGAGCGTGAAATTATATATGTTCCACATATTCACATAAGTACATGACGGCAGGATAACTTTGAACGAAACCATTCCAACTAGCTCATTACAAATATGACTTAAATAATTGATATTTCAGTATAATCAGTGCATTTTTGTAATTAAAAACATTGATATCAAAGGTCCAAACTCTCAACAGCCATTGATGCCTTGAAATTTACTTTTCTTGTTTATCTTGGATAAATTTTAAATGAGTTAATGCAATGAGAATCATACATCTGAATGTGAATGATAAAATTGATATCAAGTTGATCCGTGGTGTAGGGGGTGGAGCACAGAGTACAAAGGCGGGAGACCTTGAGAACGCATCTCAGCCGAGACTGTGAGGTTTTTCACGGTCGGCTGCTGAGCAGGGTGAGCGCCCCTCAGGCTTAATGGTGAGACTGTGCCAAACATTGGTGTTTTACTCACAAACAAGTGCGCCTTTCGGGGGTTCCTTGGTGTTATGACCTAGCCATGGGGATGACACAGATCCAGGACCCGCAAGAGTGGTGAAGCGAGCCTGGATGACGACAGGGCTATCGCGTGTCACGTTGTGCGAAACTGGAATGGAGTTCTTCAGATGTACATAACGTGAAGCACACATTAAAAAGATAGAGGAGGTTACCTCTATAAAAAAAAGAAAAAGAAAAAAGAAAAAAAGACCTATCCTAGTCATCATCGAGGGTTCGAAGAAAATCTAGTAAACAAGTAATTAGTCAGTATATATATTGAGAGTTATCCGAATAAAAGTTCCTAAGATATCGCTCTGTGGTTATGCATTAAACAATTATAGAGGTTAAATAATGAATAATAAAGCGAATTACGCGCCTACTTAGATCACAGAATAAAAGAAATCACGATATGATGAATTTAGTTGGAGCAATAGGTAAATGTAGCATCGGTTTATCAAATTAAAGAGCGTTATTAATATATGTTGTATACGCCGGTTTGTCATAGAAGCAGTGGCATGAATAGATTTCTTTCTCTTCGAAACACATGGTAGCATATTTTATTTTATTTAGGTCTTATAAGGTCCAAATAATAAATATAAAGTAGCTTTAACTTTATAAATTATAAATTAGGTTTTCTTTATGTTGGAGTTTTGTAAATATTTTTTACAGTCATTTTGTTTCGTATAGATAGAACATTACAACATAAAAAGCATGTCGCAAACCATATCGGCGTGGCGCATGGAACTGTATCGGAATATTAATATACATCCCAGCCCTACACACTACGCGGAACTCGACTGGATTGTTGGAGTCAAAAGCGGACACCCACAATGCACCGGGGCTTCTAAATACACCAGCGGCAGAGGTATACAAATTGTAAAAAGGACAATGTAGTCCGTTCAAGTATGTTGGATAAGAATTTTTTCAAGGTAAATTACATAAACATGGATGTTTTGTGGTAAGGACTTGATGGAATATTAAATATTTTGTAAGCCTGCGCATGTGAAATGTAATCAGAAGGTGAAATGTAACAAATTTTGATTTTTAAGTTTGACAGTTGAGACAAGTAATCTGGACCCTTACAGAAGAGGTTCGTTTCGAGTAGAAATGACATCTTCCCTTTGCCAACTCTATTTTTATAAACTTTAATTTCCTCCTTACCAGGCGGTCATGATGGTCCTTTATATCATCAAACCTGTCGCCAACAAAACCCGCCGTCAGATCCGTCACATGTGTCTTTTTTGTACGATCATTAATCTAAATATTGTGATCTCCTTGGCAACCAGCCTTTTTAACATCGACTTATTCCGAAGTAATATCTGATTTAAGCATACTGTTTGTGCAGTTAATCACAGAGCGTGATCCATGTGACTCCGCTGTGTACTTGCACCACCTCGCAATTTTTTTACTGTTAGTCTCGAACAAAAGCAATTTGGTGGTCTAATTCCCTGCTGAACGCGGAAATTTCATTTCAAGCTGCGTGATACAAACACATCAAGTGTTATTACAGGAGACCGATTAAATTAAATACCACATATTCCGGATCAATCAAGTTAATTTTTAATTAAATTGATGGAAGGACTTCCATTTTGCTCAAGTTTCATATGTGACTGGTGAAAAAATAGTCTATATTTGTGCCTGCTTACATTAAATGTACAAGAGTTAACCATATCAGTCAAAAATATTACATTTATATTCCGATTGTCAAGAAAAACTGGGCAAACCTGTAGCGACCAATTTAATGATGTCTCGGGGTTTTTTTTCGTCGGAGTTGTGAAAACATGAAAAAAAACCGTTAATGGGTGCTTGACCTCCAGGACATTTGCCTCGGCCACACAAATATAATAACACAGGTAGTATTTATAAAGTGTTATTGTCTCAACCATAGATACATCCTTTCAAAGCGAAGGATGAGATTAGGGTATACTCTAAAAGGAGAAAATAAACAGATTGAAATTTTATTATATTATAAATTATAAGAATTCATAATAATTTTCATAACTGCTCGTAACATTCAAGACGCCCCCTTTTCACGACATAAAAAGGAATCCTAGAAAGAGATAAAAATATGTTAAATATAGTATACCAAAAAAAAGCAGGGATTTTGTTTCGCGCCCTATATATTTCTGCATTTTTTATTAAAGGATCCATGTTGATGGCACTGTCTATTGAATGAGGATGAAGGTATTCATATGATAAGAATGACATATTATTATTATAAATCCTTCTGGATTTCAAGGTTGATATGCACGGGGTTAGGAATATTTCAGAAGTCATAACCTGGCGTGAAAACATTAGAGCGAATCTCTGAGGTTCAAGCGAGATTTCACCATTATGTCATTAAGGCACCGGCTGGGCTCGAACCGGGAACTTTCAGGTCCGAAGTCTTACGCCTAAAGGTGTGTTTCCATGTGTGCGTAAAAGCGTATGTGCGTATATGCGTGAAAAAATAGGCGTGTTTCCATGTGCGCGTATATGCGTGAACTGGTAGACTAATATATATTCGTACAGTGGATCGAGCAGGCCTTCCACCAAAAGTTTGTGAAGTGACGTCGTTTTACCCCGAATCTCTGAGTTGGCGCAGACCTAAATCGGTCATTGGGCGATTTTCACGCATATACGCACACACGCTGACAAACACATTGAAACACCCCGGTAAATTTACAGAAATCATATGAGCGATTTTTCACGCATATACGCGAACATGGAAACACCCCTTTAATCAGTAGGTTACGTCATACCCCCTATGTATTTCAGCATGCAAGAGTTATGTAAAAAAGTCTAACACCCATTTTTACCTTTGTCAGGGTGCCGAGCCCCATCCCCCCCCCTTTTTTTTTTTCTTAGATCCTGTTACCGTCCTTGTCTTGTGTCGGTAATGGATGTGTCCTTATAGTGAGGTGTCAAAAGGAGAGTGAGATATCTTACCCAACCACATGTAGAATCTTATGATCTTTAATACAATGTCCATGTAATTTAGATCTGCATGTTGTCTGATTTATTAGACATTTTATAAAACTCACATGATATAAGACACGGGCAACCACGTGATGGGCATTGGTGGTGCACAGTACGTGCGTAAGTTCCCACGACTAGTTTCAAAACAATTACTGCAAAACAGGTTGGCATGTAAAACGTGATACTGTCTTCCTTCCTGGGAGATCCAGCCAATAAATAAGTCAATACAAGCAAATGCAACATTCCTGTACTCAGAGTCAGACGTGCGCGATTCAATGCACTGTTGGAAGACCTCACAAGAGGTTTTACGACATCATATCGACCTATAACAACATCATGTTGACCTATTACCACATCACATTGATCTGGAAGTATAGTAATTGCTGGCCAGTGAGAACTTTCGGAACCACTTCGACAATTGTGAAATACACACGAAATTTAAATCCCGCTGACGTATTTGACTTTAAAAAAATTACTTATCTGCCAATGCAGTTCCTTAACCAAAGACACCTGTAGAAAAAAGACAGCACCGTTTTTTTATGTGGGGAAATTACCCAGAACAACTAGAAAATGAAGTTTACGTACATTGTCGCAGAACGCAGGGACGGGTTTTGCTCCTTAAATGTGGATTGTGTTTTGATTTTGTTCAATTTTAGGAGAATTGTGTCGTTAAAGCCCCGGTCACAACCCACCGTGCGTGTTTTTAGTCCGTACGTTTTTTTGGGGGGAGGCTACGGCCGCCACGTTTTTCTGAAAACGTTGGGAGGGAATGGCAAGAAAAGGGAGAGAGTGCGTCAACGCACGGTTGCGCAAGGTGTAAGTACGTGGCCAGGGAGCGTTTGCGTGCATCGTACGATGCGTGCGTGGTGAGTTAAGCTGTGTTTCCATGTATCCGTAAAAATCGTATCCGCAAAAGACGTACGTACGCTCCCTAGTGCGCAGTCCGTCAAAACTGTTTCCATAAGTACGTACGTTTTTCTTGCGGATACCCTTTCACGTGCCTCTTTTGAAACTGCAAGGACGACAGGCAGGAAGAAGGTTAATATGTCTCATCTCACCTGGCGCCGGGGTACTGTTGGGAAATGTAGGCATTTTTGCCATCCGCAAAACGGATGAATCGCTCACCGATCCGTTTCGATGCTGTCCGTTTTTTGCGGATACGCATGCGGAGCACGTTAAAACGTACATATGGAAACAGATCATCTTAAAAAGAGGGATCCGATTTTTTGCGTAAGACACGTACGAGATTTACGGATGAATGGAAACACAGCTTTATACGTACTTACAACGTGCTTGTAACGTACGATCTCCGTGCGATTGCCACGTTGTCGTACGGAGGCAGTACTTACACGTGCTGCTCACGTACGGTGCCCTAACTCACTCGCATGTTGTCAGTGCGTGCAAGTGCGATGAACGTGAGTTTTTCCGCCCGATGTCGGGGGTGAATCCGTAGCCCGAACGCAGCCCGAACGCAGCGAAAGTTCCTCGTGCACTAAAAGTGCTGCGGCGTGTCTGCGTGCTCCCAAATCCGTACTGAGGCGGTACTCACCACGTACGAATCCCCAAGTTTTGCCCACGTTTTTGCAAGTAGACAGCACGCACTTGTAAGTACGGCGGGTTGGGACCACGGCTTAACACGTTCTGATGAATGATAATTCTTCATGTTTTTATATCGACCTTTGACCTTACGGTTGGGTCACGTGAAAGATCAATCGTGTCATTATTGACAGGTCTGAATTAAAACGGATAAGACAGGCTTCTTGATCCCGGGTAGAAATATCCTATATCTAAAAAAAGCTATGTCCAAAAACTCTCACTCTGGATTATTAAGTAATAATCCAATCTGACTATTGGAAGGGTACATTCAACCCACAAACATTCAGACCCGCAGACACACGTTGACAGAAATAGTTGAGAGTTTCCTTCTAGTCCGACACAGACAAAATAATTGTTCTACGGAGTAAAGTGTCTTGTTTTTAATGGATTCTTGAATGAACACCAAGTGTTCGGGAATGATGTAATTGGTGCTCTTGTCACGATTGGTCCCTCAAATACAATTCATGTAAGTATCAAGTAATATGGACTGTACCATACAAGAATTGAAAAAAATGTTAGCTGTTAAACAACATGTTTAACATGTGTCCGCCACAATACCCAAATAGACATAGTGCCGTAACCACCCTCCCTTGTCTCCAACTATGCTTCGGCAGGTATGATATTAAAAACAAAGCTATCTATTTATTAGAGGACTGTCATTGGCCGTGTTTCGGGGGGGGGGGGGGCAGTGGAACGTGTTCCTTCTCATTATTTAAACCGCATTGGGGAACAAAGTAAATTTTGTCTCCCTCACCTCAATAGTTATTTAATTATGAATCTCATAATGATAAAATTTAAGATATGAAATGTTTCAATGTCTTTGATGATTCGTCATAAATGTAAGCCTGTAGAAAGTTTTAAAAATGAAAATTATGATTACAAATATAGTGTGGTCAATCGATAAAGTATTACTTTCGTAATCAACGTATATATTCCGTAATATGCAGTCGGACTGATGAAAATTTTATTTTCTACGAGCGGAATATATTAACTGGAGAGGGGGGGGGGGCTTTTGCTCAAGGGGATACCCATGTGGATTCCGCCCCCCCCCCCCCCAACTTTTTACTCGTCAAACAGGACCCATGGGACTCTGGGCAGGCTATGCATTAACCGATAACTGCCGTAGTCAGATTCTACACCGTAATTCAGTGCAAAGTAGCCCATTTCTTGTAAAACTTTTCAATATTACAAGTATGGCAGCAATGCAAGTTATAAAAGGTTGTTCATAAAAGGTAGGTCACAACAGCGAATAGAAGACTATTTGTTGTTCATGTGCCTGCAGGCCATGACCGATGATTACACGTGTGGTTAATGAGGGCACACAAAGTGGTACGTATATTACTTGGTTAATATTACAATGTCCGTAAATTTGGTAACTGCTCTATTTTCCAGAAAATATGATCGTATCGTGTACAAACACAGCATAGGCCTAGCTGTATGTAAAGGGAGGCGACGAAACAGTCGACCTATCATAGATCATGAGATGTTTCGTCGCTGAAGGCGGGTATCGCTAGAGATCTTAGCACACAGAACGGTCGGAAATTTACGCGAACCCATACACCTTGCGCAAGCCTAGCGCCCTGTACTGTTACACACAAACGTCACACTGCGCAAACTCGAACCCACAAGAGTACGACACTACTGTTTTAGAATTGTTGGAGTCAAATTCCGACCCCCACAATGCACCGGGGTTTCTAAACATACCAGCGGCGTAGGTTTAAATATAATGAAGAGGAAAATGTAGTCCGTTTGATAAGAATTGTTTCAAGGCAAATTACATAAACATGAGTATTTTTGTGGAAAGGGCTTCACGGAAAAAGTAATATTATGTAAGCATGCGAATGTAAAATGTAAACAGAGGGTTAATTATAACAAAATTTGATTTTGACGTTTGACAGATGTGTTTCTATTACATTACATTATTGTTTTCGTGGTAAGGACTTTATGGAATTAGTAATATAAGCATACAAGTGTGAAATGTAAACAGAAGATGTTTCTAAAAATATAACAAATTTTATTTTGAACTTTTTCATTTGAGACCAGAAGTCCCGGCCATTCTACAGTGCCCATCAGGAAGGGATTCGTTTCGAGTAGAAACGACCTGTAGTGGATGGGTGACACCTACGCTTGAAAACAGACTTTAATATGACAAGTAGTATTAATCTCCCGAGGATTTTGGCCAATTCTTTTGACTTGTTTCGAAGAACGTTTATTTTTTCCGGAAAGATGCTGAAAAGGTCCATTGTTAAAGGTCAGTGTCACATCAGCCAGTCGAGATAAACAATATAGAGTAAGGAAAGCCTTGAAAACAATAGGGGTGTAATTGATATGATCCACTAGGTTATATAAGACTTTAAGAAGAGGGCCGGTTCGCCATTACAAGATATTGACGCACAAGATACATCCAACATATATCATTCCACCATAGAGACCCCACCATGAGGGACAGTATGAAATTCCAACCGCCCAACCTACAGGTGAAGTTAAACCTCAAACCAAGCCAAACACTTGAAGTCGATAGTCTGTCGTCTGTCAAAACCATAATTTATTCCGTTTCATCTTTCCGTGTTAATCTTTCATATAACTATTGACGGGAAACGGAAGTAGCCTACATATTAAGTTCATATGCCGTCTAATATTTTTAACATCAGAAATTCTAATCCTTGCCAAGTGTTGTATTCATGTGTTTTCATGCCTTGTCACGACCGAAGCTGTAACGGACAATCTCTTATATATTATCGAAACAGTACTGTAGTACATCATGAAATCAAGCTAACTATATACATAGTATAATAATAATAATAATATATATATATATATATATATATATATATATATATATTATAAGAGCATCTTTGCCTTTATTCTCATTTAATTTTGGTGGCTTATATATTTGTGAGGTTGCAAGGCAGCAGTCAACTTTGTTATAAATAAGATAAAAAAGATCATTTTATATACAGTTATATAGGAATCTACATAATACAGAGAAATTGTCGTGCTGTTGACAGAAAGTATTTTTTAAATAATCATAAAAACATTTTCTAACCTGACTGGCCTGAAGGCAGGTTTAGGCTAAAACTACACAAATAAGACTATTTGAATAAGGTTTCAAGTATATGCACACATTAATTAAACTAAGAATGATAAATGCTATTATCAAAAATAAGCAGGATAAAAAATTACATACAATTTAATAAAAGTAAGATAACGGTCCACAAGGCTCAGTTATTAAGTAACCGGTATAACCACACGGTATAACCATATTCCCAATGAATAAATGCGCAAGCACATGCAGAAAGTAATATTAATGATATATTCTTAAGAAATAAATTAAAACTGACCATAAATATTTTCGTTTGGAAAATTTTGTGGTTTTGGGCCGAAAGATACTATCTCTTGTCATATGCACTGTGCCTACGCTGGCTCGCCTTTCACAAAAAAAAATCATACAACTTCGAGTCACGCATAGGAAAATTTGATAAAATATATTTTAAAATGTGTTATTAAATAGGAAAAAGGCATGCTTGCTCAAGAAAGTGTATTAATAAATATTCAAGTGCATATTTTCAGTATCATAAGAACACAACGCTACTTGTAACACGTTTTAATGACTTAATCCTCACATAGTCAGCACAGGAAATCGATGATTGAGAAAACTGATGTTTTCGAAATTTAAATGGCAAGAAACTGAAAGGAGGTTATCTTGAACGGAAGCTTTGTAAAAGCAAGACATTACACCCGCGGCATAGTTAAAAAGGTGGCTTAGGACAGCATAGAAACAAGAAGATGAAAGGAAAACAAGGTACCAGTCTAAGAAGATCTATGACTTGAGAAAGATACCACACCCTTCCGCCAGAGGCTGTTTTACATCGGTCTGAGTTCTGTGGGACGGCCGGGACTACTTGTCTGAACTCTCAAACTTAAAGTCACAATTTATTACATTTTAAGGAAACGCCTTCTGTTTATATTTCACATGCGCATGCCAAAAAAATTCCGTACAGGCCTTACAACAAAAACACTCTAAATTATGTAATGATGGCCCTGAAACAATTATTTTCCAACACACTTGAATGGACTCTATTGTCTTCTTTACTACATTTATATCTACGATCAATTATCTTTAAAGGTGGGGATGACTATATATATATATCTTTTATATAATATTTTTTTCTCTATGTGACACATTTGAAATATATTACGGGTGGTCATAAGGTTTTGAAAAATAAGGTATCATGTGTCAGGTATAAATTATTTCTATACCAGGTTTCGATATGTAATATTTCATAATAAACTCGGAAATGGGAAAAAAGGCTATAATTATAATTAATATATTTCTTTTTCAATATAAACATTTCATTCTGCGAATAATTGGAAGGGGCTGATTACATTGACCATCCCCCCTTGCCAAGGAGTGGTGTATATATACTGATCGGACAAAAAAAATTGTCAAAGGAATTTTAGCTTATCACTTAGGAGGATACAGCTTACGGTGGTATCGATGTAATTGTCCCGTATTCGGGCGTCATAATAACCGCTTTCCTCCTGTCTCAGAAAGGTAAACACATGCACGGAAAGGCATTTTTCGTTTTGTACCAATCGGTTGGAATGGTGAAAACCTAGATGTTCCAGCTGATATTAGTAACAATCATCGTACTAAAACGAAATATTTTAGAGGTGGTCTTACATCGACTCCCTATATGTCCTGTATTTTTGTATTTAACGGTCTGTCATTTCTTATACTTTAGACATTTAGGCCTTAATTTCCTATAATTTCCCGTTTAACCCTTCATAATCGTGTTTCTGATTTAACGGAGTTACTGTTTAAAATATTTAGTTCTTTTTGCATGCAGGTGTGCATGTAGGATGGCATGTAAGATGGCAGAATCATGTGACTGAAAGTTTGATTTGAAGGTAGGATGCATCTTTAGCGGAAATTTCAATTTTTATGCGGAAAAAGGCAAACCTTCATTAATTCCTTTTTGTTGGAATGGTGAAAATTTCAAAGTATTTCGATCCCTGTCGTATTTGTCATCACGTATGCATGTGAGGCTTGAGGCTGTGGCAGGTTTCTGAGTCTGCATTTTCATTGACTGACGCCTAGTCCAACGTACCATGCATGCATTATTAATGGACATGAATGATGGTGCTATTACCGCTGGATCCATCAGAAATCCAGATGCTCCCCAGGCATATTCAATCAACGAGATAGAATGTCACGAAAGACGAACCTGGAATACAAACCTTTGTCTTTTCTGGTTTAAGTACATGTGCTGTAAATGGTTTATCTTTCATCGAGAATCATGTCTTTCTGGATTACATATAAGTAAACAGAGTTTCAAACTGATAAAAGGTATAAAATGAATGTTTATGTAGCATTGTTAACCAAATGATTCTGTATACGTTCCTCTACGTGATCCGTTGTAACAAATTCATGTTATTCCCCCGAAGGTTATTTTAAATCGGTGATCCCCCCGGGGGTAGTCTTACCTAAATTTCAGGTTACCCTCCAAACCCCCCCCCCACTCCACCCCACACCGTTCAAGTGATAAATAATAATACTTTTAACCCATGATATATTATTTAATAAACCACGTGAAAGATGCGAGATTAAAAAGATGGAATCAGTCTTTGGAAATTTTTTTTTAAAAATGTTAATTATATTGTTAAATACATTTATGTTGGCTCATCATACACTAAATAGCGCATGGCACGTTACATGCGAACATAATTTAAGCAAAGATTCAAACTAATTTGGGAAATAAATAGAAAGAAATTATATAAATTTTAAGTCAGCAAACATAAAGAAAATCTATTCTAAGGTGTATTCTGAAATCCTAGGGGGTAATCAGAAGAGGGGGTAATCGAAAATCGTTACACCGGGGTACTGAGGCGGAGGAACCGGGTCAAAAACAGAAATGTGGCGAAAACAAGAGATCGTAAGATATGTTACACAGCTGACACCATGTCCTACATTTTCAATGACAAACCTAATCTATCCTTAAATTCAGTTGTTGAGATCTTAAATTGTTTAAGTCTAGAATTTCTTGTCACAGTTTTTTTTCTGTAGCTGACGTAACTGCGAGTTGAGAATGTGTGGGAAAGACCTAGGCTCCATAAGCAGCGGTTACGCTATGCTCAACTATTCGGTCCACTGAAACAGCTGCACGAAACCGCGGTTTTACGGTGTTGTCTCTGTGGAATTCCCTCCTGCGTAATACTTAACCCCCCCCCCCCCCCTTTGGAATACACAGAACGCATTCGTGCCTTTAGGACAGTCTCTATACTAACTTGTTGGTGTGGCCTGAAGTAAGTTCACTACCATCCACTGTTTGTAAATTTCCTCTCTTGCAGTGCCGCACAACGAGCTGCGCATGGGCGCTGTCATCTTTGTTTACACGCTGAGCCAATCAGATTTTATCCTACCCAGCGTCAGTTTGCTGGGTGTTTGTCAGCTTGCCATACCTAAAGAATCGTTCCATTTCTCACAGCATGTATTTGGAAGATCTCAGAGAGGTCACGGGCTGTTTTAGAGCGTAGGAAAAGACCTGGCAGTTCCTTAAAAATCAAAGAACATTGTGTCTTTCGAGAACAAAAATGAAAAAAAAGGTTTCTGCTATAAAAGGGGTTGGACATACGCAAATGTCCTATGTTAATACTAATACCATAGAAGAAGTGGGATACGTATGTTTGACCTATAACTACAGACAGCCTAAGCTTTGGGGCTGATATCATCAGTGTAATGAGCTGCAGCTTTTTTGAAGGTTTCAGTGATTTTTTCTTTCAATAAAATGTATATTCCTTGTGCGTGTTTAAACATTGACTGTGCCCTTATCGCTCTTACATAGTATACCTTCTTTGTTTGCACGGGACAGGTTCGCCCCACTTGGCCAGGGACGCGTTTTCTAATCAGTCAAGTTTTAACAAGGGTCTATTCTTTCCAAAAAATGCGGCACAATGAATCAATACTTTGTGTTTGGGGAAAAACCCCTAGTTCGGAATCATGTTTAATTGTCTTAAAATATGGTTTTAAAATTTTCTATAAAGTTTCAGAATGTGAGGGAAATTAGGTGGATATTAAAAAAAGAAAAAAAGAGCATGGTACGCGAGTATTTCTAAAATAAAGGGTCTATCGCAATAAAAGTGACTCATGTCAGGTCTTTTTACTTAAGTCAAGAAACGTGCAGAGTTGCCATGAGGGCGATCATGACGTCATGACTGTAACAATGGTATTTAACTTGCTCTTAAGACTACGACTTAAGCCAAATGATTTGCTGCAAACCCATAGGTTGCAAAGCGCAGAGGAATAGATTGTGCGTTTACCATCGTTCATGTAAGATGCTAAAAGGACACTCAAATTCTACTGCACCGGCTGCGTTATTTGTTGGCAGAAAATTCAATCACGACCACCCTATTTGTCATTGTACCAAGTCTACCCCATGGACGGTCACGCAGAAAACAAATGATCAAACAGTTATAACCGATGAACTGACTAACCGCCAGCGTCAATTAGTGTGTCATTCCACAAGTGATAAATCAGTCCAACCATAAGCGTATGATCGATCCTTACATTTCATACAAAGCTAACAAGTTGATTTTGATTAAACATAGTGTGCAAAAACCTGTAAATCAAAGACGTTTAATGACGCTCGGTAGCGGACACTGATGGGTGAATGCGTAGATCATGATCTGTAAAAGAATATTTCTTTTGGTATGTCCGGAAAAAAGTCCGGATTCGGGGTTGTGGTATTTAATGTACATTTCATAATTTTTCACATTAATTTCTCTCATTTTCTTTTTATCTGATGTTTGTAGTAAATTGTATCGTAATTTGGATTTTATAATTACATTCTGGGATAACCAGCATTTTACATATCCCATTTGCGGAACATTGTTGGATTTAACTGCATCGAAGCGTTTTTAAAAATGCGTTTAATAACTTGTGGCATCTTAATAAACATTTTAATTATAAACAATATTTTTATCCAATGCTGAGTGTGGTCCGGACAGAACTCCGTAAATTATTTCTATCTCGTAAGCACGCGCTGGTATATTTCGTGCGAACAAATATGTAAATCATCCCTCATTTAGAAAACAGCTTAAGTTTTGTGTAATTTTTATGTTTTTTGTACAAACACTTCGTGATATATTTTACAGCAGCTCTCCGTCTATTGTGGACCTAGAATTGATTGAGTGAAATAAAAAACATGTTTAAAACCTACACAACTACAGGTCAGTTTACCTGATGTCTTCCGGGAAGACCTTACATCAGCCATGACGTTGTATATTGAACTTCAGTATAAAACCTCTCGTGATAAAGGATAAATCAAATAACCATATAGTCAAGGTGAGTTATCATGCATTCGGAACCACAAGTCTACAGAGATCTGGATATTCACTCTTAGATGTGTAAAAATAAACTTCTCTTTATTAACAATAATAATTTATGTTAACAAAAAGTCCTCCTACCACCGGTCTCTGTGGTATGGAAGTATTTTGTAAAAGATGAGTCCGTTGTCTTTAGGTGCATTTCAGACATGAGCTTAGGACCGAGGCACAAGTTGACTTGCTTTACAAAGGAGCTCACTTTTATCTTAGAGATACTAACCTTGTTCGTCAACATTCGAGTCCAACAACCTTGGAAATATTCATGCTCTCTTTTCCTGCAGGCTTGATTACGAACTGTAACTCCTTACTTAGCGATTGACAAAGAAAAGATATTCTTGCTTATTAGTAGTAGAAGAATAGTAGTACCAATACTAGTGGTCATGGTCGTAGCTTTTTGTTAAGGTGGCAGGACTGGTCCCCCCCCCCACCTGACCTGACTTTGTTTCAGTTTTTCCTTTGCATTTAACAATCTAATGCTTTAATGCCCCCTAAAGTATACATTTTCTGAAGGCTAAGAAAATTCTCTATAGTTTGGTGATAATAAACTTTGTTTCTGAGGAACAGGTTTGAATTTGTAAGAATTTTAATTTAATTTTTATATTTAACAAAAAAAAGTTTATTCCCGCACAACTTAAACAGATACAAAAAATCTTCTTAAATAAATCGAGAATTTAGATAATAATCCCCAGGCGTTTTTTTGTTTAGTGAGTTAAGTTTAAAAATTACGATTTTACAGAGTATTTTATTTTGAAATCTTCACAAATCATTCCATTTTATACTTTTACCTTAATAAAATCCTCCAACTGGCGACCCAAAATGTGCTCAGCTGCATTAGATCCGCCCAGTATTCAATATTACGTATACCTTTTATTGAAAAAAACACCAATTTTTAGGATTTTTACCAGTCCTGCTACCTTAAAGGTATAAGTATGAGAATATTTAAGAAATAATAAATTCAAACTGAAACAGAGGGAAAAGTAGTCTACAGCCAGATATTTAACCGTTTAAAGATTTACTTTTGACATATTGGGGGAAACATCATTAAAAATTCATAGCGAGAAATGTACTTCTTTAAACAATATTTACTCAAGAAGATCGGAACGGAAGCAAAGAGCACAAACGCAGCTTTGTTATATGGCGTCTCTATGGTGACTATGAAGATCATCTAAAGTCATGTGTAGCATGCATGGTTCCCAGCCTGCCTTGCGCTTCGCTCACGTAGTGTAAAGCAGGCTGAGAACCATGTTCAAGTCATGTCTTTCAGTACAATATTACTATCATGCTGCAAAACATGTGCCTGAGGTTGGTTTCACATTACGCATAAAAATACATTTAACTCACAGTCGAGGTTTTACTGACACTGACCTTGCATATTGATGACAGGTAGAGCTACAGGCATTTTACACCAGGGGGCGTCAGGTTACCCGCTGACGTCATTTGGTTATTTACATATCCCTAAATCTCCAAATAGAGAAGCTATCAATCATTTTTGAGCAAACGAAAACTTTCCTGCCTAAGACTGATCAAAGGATACGTTTTCACACCTTTTTGTGTACCTTCAGGGCTCTGACAATAATATCATCTCTGTAAACTGTATATTTCTGATGATTAATAATTGTACTTGTGACGGCTAATAGCAATGATCTGGCAACGCGTCCTTTATAACAAATGGCCGTCGGGTCGCATATGCTCAGACTGATAATTATTGTTCCTCTGTCATAATGGAGAGTACAATTAATTATAAAACAGACTAGTTTGCTTTAAATTCTGTAGCCTCCGGAGGGCGGGGGTAGTTCTTAGACCAAAAAAGTTGGTAGTTTTTGCAAGAAAGTTCAATTTGACTGGGGACTATCACTCAGTTATCGGGTAACTGAATAAAATTTAAGTTTCTGTGATTTAAACTTATAATATAAGAAAAATAAACATAGAAATATCAATTTATAGCATGTATTTTAATTTATTTCCACATCACGGGAGGGGGGATTCCCACCCTCCCCCTCGGGGGGCTACGCCCCCTCGTTATGGGCTACGCCCCCTCGTTATGCCTTGCCGCCGCTCTGACAAGCATTGGCTGCCCCCCCCCCCCCCCCAGACTTTGTTCAAAAGGCTATTTCTTCTTATAACTAGAAAAGCTCCCAGAGAGCGCAGACCTCCGTTAAGACACCTCATTACCCCTGGCCAAGATGGCATTGTCAGAAATACAGCATTTCCACAAAAATTCCTTGATCAGTATCACCACTAACATTTGTTCCTTGTATCATTGCCGAGCTATCCTGAAAATTAAATCAAAATCCGATTCATAATTTTTAGAGTATAGTTGCTAACAGACAAACAAATCAACGCCAAACCATAACCCCCACTCCTTGGCGGAGGCAACAATCTGTTATTCACTGGCCCGAGTTCTTGCGTAATTTATCTATACTTAGCCCAAGTAAGGCTTCTTTTATCACAACATTTTCTGTACGTTTGTCAAGTTGGTGCATTTTTCATCAACTGGTATGGGCGCCATGTAACTGAAAAGGTCCAGAGTGTTCCATTTTTAATGTATGTGGTGTTCCCAAGATAAATTTGTTTAATCTGGACTAAACTCTGGATTAAAATGCCATTCAGCTAACGAATCTTACCTTTACCATATAAGCCTATATATGCCAAATGCAACACTTCTAGTATTCAACACTTCTCAAATACTTCAAGTGTGGGTTTGGCAGCAAGTGACAAAAAAAAAATAAATCTTTTTCATGTTTGTATATTTTCGTGTGACCTTGGTAAAACCAAGGTATTCATACATCATTCAAGGTTATATAATTTAGCATTTAAAATTTAAAAAAAGGAACATCTAAATAATTGTTTAAAACATTATGCCAGGCCACGCCAGGTGTAATACTAAAAGTCAAAATTAATTATTATTTACATAGTTAAACACATTTGAATTAGCATTAGAAATATATAAAAATGGGCATTATTGTTATACAATTGTAGCATGTCGTAATTACAAATCAATCCTGTAAATGTGACATTTGAAATTATTGTTTTTGAAATTAAATAAGCACATATTTTGTGCTTAATATTGTCAATTTTGATGGAGATTATATAAAAAGACTGAAAAAAAGTTGGAAAAAATATAGTTTTAATTTAAATCAATTATTCTGTGTTTCCTACATTCAGCTGACTCACTGGAATACCCAGACAGTTGTCATAGACAAAAACACGGTGACTTGGACCAATCATGCTCAGCTCACGTCGTACTAACCATATTGATGAGGAAGGTGTTTCAAAGTGGATTTCAATGGTATTATATATGATCAACGTTTTGTATATATATTTTATATATATGTATATCAAAACGATTTTGCAGCAAGCAGATATACCAGATTCTGATATATGCTAAAAGTGATCAAACAAAGCATGTTTATTGAATTTACACGAAAGATAACGTGTCTTCCCTTAAATATATGCTGGTATCAAAACAAAATAATGCCCTGAAAGCGTTGGCTTACTCAAGTACACGAGTGTTAAAAAATGTGGACCAGGCGCGATCACCGGCGTCAACTTAAACACATTGTGAACGCCACCTGTGTTTTCTGTTTTCTTTTCAAGAGTTAAACCAGTGTTTCACAACCGTGCACGTTCAAGTTTGGACTATTCTCGTTTTGATCTGACGCGCATTCGTTAAACCGGACCTCCCGTCACTCGGACTTGTTATGGTAAACAGACACACGTGGACCATGGTTACTTACACGCAGAACCATAACAAGTTTTTAAGCAGCTGAGTAGGAGGTTATGAGACCGTGTGTTGGGATGGTTTGGCTATGAAACTTTTATATAAAACACAACTGAAATGAAAGTGTGAAAGAAAAAAGCATGATATCGGCCTGATCATGTCCCTTTAACGATGGATTCCTAACTAATGTACCAAAAATATCCTACATAACCTATTCCTTATTTCCCGTCATTTATCTATCATGCAGTAAGCGTATTTCATATGCATGACATTAATGAACAAACGTAGATATCTGCATTCTAAGGAATGCAAGCCTCCGCCATGTGGGGGTTCCTATTCAGGGATGCTCCCCAACCCGTGTATTATTTACTTATTCGGACTATATTCATTGGATCATTCGTGCATAAGTAACTGTACTTTTGTGAATATTCCTTCATTACGTTCCTAAATCCGGATCATGCGCTGGGTCCAAACCAAAACCTAATGCTTTATTCGTTGGCCAATTTCCGAAGTCCCCTCAAAATTTCATGAGATTCCATTCATGATTGCGTCAGTTATGTTGTGAACAAACTCACACACACAAACACACACGGGAATAAATGCATACCCTCCTGGCGGAGGCAACAGGATGTGAACGTAAATAAATTGACAATTAGGAAAACATTATGTGCCTGAAAGGTGCGTGTCATTTGAACTCCTACGTACCTTATCTAGATAATTGTTTCCCAGACCTTTTTTCATGTATATATCAGTTGCTTAAATATATTTTCTTCTTCTATTTTTTTCTCCGACATTTACCAGATTTATGGCATATCCGTTTGCATATTTTAGAGAAAGCATTTTTTCTACCGAGCTCTTAATTACAAATGTAAATTATAAAACTTAAAGGGGCCCATTCGCCTACCTTTTGAAAAAGAATTTATAAATAAATGTGATTTCTAGCTTTTTTATATATATATATATATCAATTATATGGGTAATTCTCGTTGTGAAAATTTCTTATAAGGCCTTCGTGAAGGATATATAAACTTGTTTATCAATAATATGTTTAAAAAACACAGCAATGTTGACATACGGGAAAAACATTTAACCTAAGGTGGTTGGTTGTATGTATGGGGAGGTAGAGGGTCACTTGTTGTAAAACGCAATTTGCAAAGCCCTGGTTTATCTGATTTGCTGCCAGATGCCTTTGTTGAATTTGTTTTATTTTTTTTTTTTTGGCGGGCTCCCACAATTAAATTATAAAACGTTGGTATTATAAACAAAACAAGCAGCCTGTGTGCGGTGATATCCATGTTTTCTGGCCTATTTTATAAAAAAAAAACTCCAATGGATTACCTTCAGATTATACAGGTCAGATAGGTGATTGGTTCGTTTTATTAAATATTATACTGAAAAGTTTCTGCGCAGGAGAGATAATTCCCCTTAAAAAAAAAATTTCAAATAAAAGCACACGTGTCAGCATTGCTCAGAAAAAGATTGAGTGGGGAACCAGTCTATTAAAGTTTTTAGATGAGACCATGTTTGGCGTGACACCTGTCGGGCAGGTAAAACATTACACCAGGTAAAAACAGTTATCATTAAGGGTGCAAGCGGACGCCAGTCTCTGTCAGCCTTGTAGGCCTACTTGCAGTGACTTTTTTTTGTCACCATGCATATTATTCAGAAGAAAAGGGATTAGAATGCACTGAAACCTGTCGCTCAACAGAATTTGGTTTACGGGTAGGACACCAACTGTCACCGTTACCTGCGCGTCAGTTTATCAAGGTATGTTGACCTCCGCCAGTTCACTGTCCTCATTTGAGTTCAGATTACAGAAGGCTCAATACCATATACGCGTCACACCATACTTTACTTATTTCGAAATGACACGTTTCCATCTTGAAAACAGGCTTTAAATCAGTTTTCTCCTCTTTCTTAAATCAGAATAAAAATATCTGAGATTAGGGGTTGTTAGCAGGTTAGATGGATCATTGCAGGTGAGATGCAATGCTTGGTTGACACTTGCACAGACCATGGAATCACATCAGCTAAGATATATGTGCCATTGGAAAGAAGTCAGTTTAAAAGGGTAAAAATTATAATCGAGGACAATTTTTCCTAGTTTCAGCATTTAAATTTTAAATCAAATGTAAAGACATGTTTTGATCTTTCTGAAAATTTTAGAGATAAATGGACTACATTTCTGTTTATTTGGGGATCACCACTAACATGTTCCTTAGCCAAGTATTGAACTATAAATTTAAGTAGGGATGTGTTTATAGAGATCACATTGAAATATAATAGTGCATGCTAATTGTTATAACTGATGGGATAATATTTATTTTTTTTTTCATTGGCTGTGTGACACATTTCAAATATATAACAATTAAGTGTAAGATTTTAAAAAATAAGGCCAAAACAAAAATAAAAGGTATGGTTCTCAGGCACCGCCCTCATCAATTTTAAATCCCCCCATCAAAAATTTTTACTTTGATTTTCATTATAAACTTACCAATTTTGAGCTGCAGCTGCTCGGACATTTCTTTCAAGAAGATAAAATCATACAATTTCCTTTGTTATGTAGTGCTTTTACATGTTCAGCAAAATAAATCTGTTATTATCATGCTTTTCTAATCATTTGACATTTTTATCGAAACATACAAAAAAAAATTAAAAACAAAAAAACGCCCACTCACATTGATTTCGGAAAAAAAGTGCCTGAGAACCATACCTTTTTTTATTTTGGCCTAAGATATTATGTTTCCAGTGTAGGTTTATACTAAATACTAAACCAGGTTAAAAATGCTTTTCTGCTAAAGATGACTCATATCATCATATCAAAAGTTACTAAGTCACTCTTCGCTAACTGTAAACCTGATCCCCCATCTAACATGCCTTCCTACATGCACACTCGCTTGCTAAAAGAACTGAATGTTTTCAAAAGTAACATGGTTATATAAGAAACATGATTGTACAGTAAAATAATACAGGAAAATATAGTAGATTAGGGTTTTAATGCCAGAAAAAAGATCATTTTATAGGAAAAATATAGGAAATGCAGGGAGTTGGTGGAACACCACCTGCATTTTTATGTCATGTGTATTACCACATATCAGCTTCTAATGAAGAAAACATCTAGGTGTTCATCATTCCAACAGATTGGTACAAAATGAAAAATGCCTTACCGTGCACATGTTTGCCTGTCTGGGACAAGCAGAAAGGTGTTTTTACAACCCCTGGTTAAAGAAGAGGTTCCATTCAGAGTGACTGGCATGCCATTTGCACCATATAACAAAAGATGGTTATTCTGGCTTTATGGACAATACACAGCTGGCGGCCATTAGGCATAGTATGCTTGCTTGTGAAAAGGTCTATTAAAAACCTCTTGATTAATCTGAATCCATGTTCTGTTTTTTGTTTTCCATTTGACAGTCAACCATGGCAGAATATCAAGAATCTCCGATTGACAACCATGGCACCATTCCTGGGATCAGCAACTTTATCTTCAGACGTCAAGCCTGGCGACCCATCAGGGACATCCTTACTGAGGCTTGTCAGCGCTGTGGCCGGAAGATCTACCCTGTCGAAAGGCTGGATGTTGGTCTTCTTTATCACAGGAGCTGCTTCCGGTGTTTTATGTGCGGGAGACAGCTGACTCTGCAGGCTTTCCAGATTGGTCCAAATGAGAAACGGGAAGGTGCAAAGGAGGTGTATTGTAATGTTCATGTCCCTAAACAGGATGGGGGACTTCTTGATTCAGATGCTCTGGGAATCAGATCTGCACTGGATGCTCAAAAACAGACCAGAAAAGTAAGATTTCCTTATTATCATCACTATGAATGTTACTAAGGATTTTATTATTATATATTATTGTTATTATCATTATTATTGTTATTGTTGTTAATAATGTTATTATTATTATTTTTCTTATTATCAGTATTATTAGTATTACAATTATCACAATCATTATTATTTTTATTATTGAAGTTTTTAATGTAATTATTACTATTATTATTATTATTATTAATAAATTTATCATATAAATAATAAATGGGTAGGATAAGCCAATTCTAATAAAATTCATATTGATATGTATTAATTTTAGAACCAGGGGACAGGTCCTGACAAGGGATGGCAGTACAACCCTATCGGTCACATCGAGGGCCGAGAAACATACAGACCACATGGTGACAGACCACCAGGGGGAGCTGAATATAGTGACCCACCAAGAAGGAGACCAGACTCTATCCTAGAACCCCCATCCCCTGTAGAGGACCAGCCCTCAGAGCCACCTGCCCGCCCACCCAGAGTACAGCTCAGCTTGAATCTGCCCTCCAGTGTACCTGCGGAGAGACCCAGGTATGCACTCGCAAGAAGAGGGACCTTAAGGTCATTTAAGGTAAGGGTGTGGGTGGTAGACGGTGGTTGGCTTCATATTCGTGAGGGTAAAGTCTATGATTTTCACGATTTTAGTGTTTTGCAAGGGTTCCTTTTTCACGATCTCACCTTATGAAAGACCAGCTCAGAGTGTAACCATTATTTAATTTATGACTTATGTCAAAAACAGGGTTGGGTTTTATCCGGATAAAACTTGTTCAATCCAGGACAATGGATAAAACTGGGTTTTATCTGGTTTAATCCAGTTTTATCCGGATTATACAGGATTAAACTGGATCAAACTAAAAATCACCTTGTAAAATGTAATTAAATTAACATAAATGATAATCTGGATAAATAAGTTCATAAGGATTATTGATATTTTGACAATGTATAAGTTTGATATCCAATTGGCAATTTCCTCCAGGTTCATGTTTCACTGTTATCTGCAGCCACTATAGCTAATGCTCAACACACACCAGAATGAGGTGCCGTCCCTTTTTCTTCTATGTTACTATTCTGGCTGGTGGTCAATTTCTCAATATGATGTATCATCTTTATAGCATCATCCTCAGTCATCAAATATTTACTCATAGTCACAGGACAGGCTTACAGGGTGACTTTTGCAGCCCAATTGCCAACAACTTATAAGACTGTTGAGGAGGATTCCTGAATGACTTTGATACAATGGAGGTTTCTCCTCTCAGGCAGTCATGACTGGATGGTTGTCAAATGGGGACCCACTGTTGCTGCATGTGTAAACATGCCTTACCAGTGGCAAACAGATCAGGGAATCTCACTTCTACCTCACATTCTGAGAAAACTACTTGGGCAAGATAGCTTTTCAAGTATTTTATCATTTGCCTCTGGAAAGGTCATCCCAACAAAATTATTGACATTGTGACTGATGTCATTGCATATCTTAAGTCATTTATGCAATAAATGACCGGATTATGACATTATGTACATCTCTCAGATGTAAGAATAGATGTTTATCAGTGAATATATGATATTCTATAGTACCACTGATTGTGGAGTTTAACTAAACATGTATGAACTTGAGTTGTTAAGCTTAAATTTATAGTGTAATGTACAAAATAGGTGATAATGTTTTAATAAGTCATACACTAACTGACCTCTCTAAAGAGGATAGATAATTTCAAGTTTCAAAACTATTATTAAAATCATGGCATGACTATCTGTGACAAAAACAATGTGTTTTATGAATAAATATATGGTCCATAATCATTTAGTTAACCAGACATAAATGTTCCTTATAAGAACTGTATTTTTTTTACAGTGGAAAGCTAAATGTAAAATAATATGTCTGGTTCACAGACTGTATACACCCAAGCTTCGGATAAAACTGGATAAAACCTGTTTTATCTGATCCGGATTAATCCGGATTTATCCAGTGGATTAAACTGACTGCGGATAAAACTGCCAACCCTAGTCAAAAAAGAAGTGTGCAAAATCTTAATAATTACATGGAGACCCAAGGAAAGATTGATATTATTAAATTATTATGGAAATTTTTATACATTAATGCCAGATAATTTATATTAATAAGATTATTAAAAAGATATAAGATAAAAAGATAATTAATAAGATAATGAGATTTATTATTATTCGTTATATTATTCGTTTACCTTATAACTTGCCTTCAATGATGGAATCTCATGATAATTCTGAACAAAAAGGCAACCACAGTATATTTTGTGAATATTCTAAAGATTGTAAAACAGGAAATGTTTATGACTACTAGCCATGTAAACACACTCTTGTTGTTAAACTTACTCTCTGGAACTGAGAGAAAGCCTTGGAAACTTCTGATTGCATCATCACAGTGTACAAATAGGACCACATCAGAGGCCACCTGCTTAGCTGAGTGAAAAAACACATTGAATTGCTCAGAGACTGAGTTGACTGGTTTTTGCTTTCTTGCTGTTAATGAATGTTTCTCTTTGAATCCAAGTGTGATAGTTTGATTTTTGTGACCACAAATGTCCCAGTTTTCAGAAACATGTAATTTGTATGTTTTGCTTGAATGGCAATCCAGCTTTTCAACACATATATGCAGTTGGATGTATTGAAGTTCTTAATCAGATCTGTTAAAATAGATCAGAATAAAAAAACTAATGGGAAATTTGATATCTTTCCCACATATAAACAGAAAGAAGGGATATCAAACAGGCAAATATTAACATGGGTAATTACATAATTTCTATACAACATAGATGGGTTATGAAGGGGGAGAAGGAGAAAGATGAATTTTCAGTCAACATTCCAAGATATAACAAAGCAGTCATTTCTGAGTTCTCAATACCAGTATATTTAGAAAGATCCTGTACCGGAAGCAAACATCTGGCTCTAAAGGAAGATTACCACGCCTTTACCTTTTAACTATTCACTATATTTATAAAACAAAAACAAACAAAAAATTAATTTCTTGAAATCCCTGTCTTGTCATATTAAAACCCCTGTCAATGTGTACACCATGTCTGTTGCAGGATCTTGAGGATCTGGGTATATACGAGGCCCAGAATGAACTGGAAAAACTCCACAGACAGGAGGAGGATGAGTTGTACCAGCAGATCTTCCGTGAGCGGAGGGAACAGATCGAGTACCTAGAGAACCTGCTCAATACTGAGCAGGAGAGGACAGTGAAGCAGCTGATTGAGTTTTTTGAGCAGCAGGGCATCGGCCAGTCTGACAGGGAAATTATGATGACAAAGGTAAGGGGGACTGCCAAATCACTCTTTTTTTTTAAATGAGTCAATCTATTTTTTGAGGATTTACTGAAAATGACACAAATTACTCTTTTTTTTCACTCTTTTTTTTGTAGCAGCACACTTTTTCCCCTCTTTTTTCACTGAAAGAATTCTGATGTGTACTATTTTTCTCATGCTATAACAGTCCATTTAGAACAAGATCTAGGGACACTGCAATTTCTGTGTTTGCAAACGTGCAGCATGTCTCACAACATGATGTGTCACGAAATGGCCTTATCTTTATGCAGGGTGATGTGCACCATGTATGTGTCTGACTTTGGGAGCGACATACATATCCACATACTTTGTATGTGAAGCCTATCTTTATTCAGTCTGTGATGTAAAATAGGGAATTGCCACAAATTTTACTCATTTTATCACTCTTTATTTCAAAGAAGGCTTCTCTTTTTGTCCAGAGGGCTATCTTTTTTTATCATTTACCATTGGCAGGCCTGACAAGGATTTTGAATAATCTGTGTTTTACATTGTTGTGCAATATGATCCATGCAATGTATCAGTTTCTTTGGGCCAGCTGCATATTGAGTGTAATAGTATGGTCATTATGTGTTAATATCTCTGATATTTTGTCAGACTTAAGTGAAGCTGATTTATTTATATCAAAATATGTTTATTTTTATTGCAGTTAACCTGTATTGCAAAAAAAGTTCCTAGCCCTAATGTTTGTATACTTTAAGAACTATAACACTTGAAGTATCATCTTCTTATTTAGAGTTACAATTATATTCAAAGTATTCTGATAATTCAAATGATTTTAAGTGTTATTTCTTAAAATTCTGTTGTAAGTTTATGTATCCATATTCCTCAAGATGTCAATAGCCATAACCCAGTGTAGTATTTTATCAAAGCATACCTGTCCTTAAAGCCCTTACCCATTCTCCAACCCACAGTGTAATTTTGATTATACTTTTAATCTCTTGATATGAACTTCAATACAAAGCACTTTGGGTAATTCTAAAAGATGAATTACCATGTACAGGTAATTAAAATTCTGGCTACAGCTTTAAATAGGCATGTGGCTTAAATTGGAGAATTTACAGTATGGGAGTTTTCAGAATTTTCATAATTCCTGTAACATTTCTAAACCTCATTAACTGATATATAGTTCTGTCTATAATATGGAGTACCATTCAAGATAATATGCAAATATTTCTCTGTAGGTGGTAAATTTTTTCCGGAAGCAGCGTGATGACAGAGTGACAGCACTGCTTGAGCATCTGAAGGTAGAGGAGCAGGCGGCTGTAGGGAGGCTGATTGAGAAGCACAGTAAGGAGATGCTGCTGCTCATTGAACAAATGGTAATAAAACTCAATAAATGGTTAAATGCTTATGGTAATAGTATTTGAAGGTGGGATATATGTCTAACATTCACCTCCTTTTTATAGGTCCCTTATCTTTTTCACTCTTTATTTAAGATCTTGCTTGGATGACTAACTCAGAAATGTGACCATTTTATTGAGGTCTTAATCATGGTTATAATTTCAAGGCTTTACTGTATCTTTCTATCTGTCTACCTGGATTCTCCACAATAATGAAACAAAGGTTTTTTTTTTTTTGGGGGGGGGGGGGCCTGCCGTATCACATACAGATACTGATGCACCTTCCTGACAATGTTCTAGAGAGTACAATAAGGCTCTACAAACATACTGAAATACCATTAGATACTTGGTCATCTGATGAACCATTAACAATATTTGGCTCTGTGTGGATATCAGTCCTCATCAATCTCTGACACTGATCTTAATGTTTCTGTCACTCCGTGAATTTTAAGTTTAAGCCTAATTACCAATATTTAAAGTTACCACTCATAACATTATATATATATATATTTATATATATATATATTTATATATATATATATATATATATATATATATATATATATATATGAATGTATATATTTAAGTGGACATACATATTAATTCATTAAATTATCAGTGATTATTTAACTCAGTCTGCATTCCTGCTATTTATCTTAGCAGATGCAAGTATTATATGTACAAAAATTAATTTTTAGCTCAGCTGACTGTAAGTCATCTGAGCTTAAGCAATAAATCTTTGTCCTCCGGCCGTCCGGTCGTCTGTCCATTAACAGGGCACAAATCATAACCGCTGGACCTGGATCTTCTAACTTTACATCCAGAGAGGTCCATGAAAAATCTCCTTGGACACCTGGAATTAAGTCTCTGTTTCCCATATTCTTTGAGCTATGGGGCACCAAAGTACCCACCAGAAAAATGGAAAATTTGATACAAAAGCTCAAGTATCTGAACAACTAATGCATTAATCACCATGATTCCTGCATAGATATTGATCATGGAGTGTTTCATCAATTTCTGCAGGCTGGTGGTGCCATCTGTATTTTTTTTTTATTTTTTACGATTTTTATGCCCCCGCCACAAAGTGGCCGGGGCATATAGTTTTACCCATGTCCGTCATTCCGTCATTCCGTCATTCCAAAATCAAACAGTTGTATGGACTTTTTTCACAATGCCTGCAGTTAGGGCCTGATTTTTGTTGTGTTGCTTGATAATGACCCGTAACAGATTGAGTTTGCATTTTGCCCTTATTGACATACTTTTGACCATATGACACCTCCTGAACTTAAAAAATTTTTCAAAATTTAACAAATGTTTCTAATTTGCCCCAGGCGGGGGCATTTGTGTTGTTCCAACACATCTAGTTTTCTCTATTTTTGAGACCTTAAAAGATGCTGTCATCTGTTAAAATCGTAACCACTGGACCTGGAATCTTCTATCTTGGCATGCGGGGAGGCCCATGAAAAGTCTTCTTGGAAACCTTAAATTAGGTCTCTGTTACCCAGATTCTTCAAGCTATGGGGCTCTGAAGTACCGCCCCCCCCCCCCCCAAGAATAATGGAATTTTGATACAAAAACTCAAATATCTGAACAACAAATGCATTGATCACCATGATTCTTTGCATGGTTATTGATCATGGAGTGTTTCATCAGTTTCTGCAGACTGGTGACGCCACCTGTATTTTTTGGATATTTTACAATTTTCTTTCTCTATTTTTGATACCTTAAAAGAGGCGGTCATCTGATAACAGGGCACAAATCGTAACGACTGGACCTAGAATCTTCTATCTTGACATACATAGAGGCCCATGAAAAGTCTCCTTGGAAACCGAAAATCAGGTCTCTGTTACCCAAAACTTTAGAGCTATGAGGCTCTGAAGTATCCCCCAGAATAATGGAAAATTTGATACAAAAGCTCAAGTATCTGAACAACTAATGCATTGATCACCATGAATCTTTGCAAGGATTTTGATCATGGAGTGTTTCATCAGTTTCTGCAGACTGGTGGCGCCACCTGTATTTTTTCATTTTTTTTACGATTTATTTTTCTCTATTTTAGATACCTTAAAAGGTGTGGTCAACTGATAACAAGGCACAAATCATTATGACTGGACCTAGAATCTTCTTTCTTGATATGCAGGGAGGCCCATGAAAAGTCTCCTTGGAGACCTAAAATTAGGTCTCTGTTACCCAAAACCTCAGAGCTATGGGGCTCTGAAGTATCCCCCAGAATAATGGAAAATTTGATACAAAAGCTCAAGTATCTGAACAACTAATGCATTGATCACCATGAATCTTTGCAAGGATTTTGATCATGGAGTGTTTCATCAGTTTCTGCAGACTGGTGGCGCCACCTGTATTTTTTCATTTTTTTTACGATTTATTTTTCTCTTTTTTTGATACCTTAAAAGGTGTGGTCAGCTGATAACAGGGCACAAATCATTATGACTGGACCTAGAATCTTCTTTCTTGATATGCAAGGAGGCCCATGAAAAGTCTCCTTGGAGACCTAAAATTAGGTCTCTGTTACCCAAAACCTCAGAGCTATGGGGCTCTGAAGTATCCCCCAGAATAATGGAAAATTTTATACAAAAGCTCAAGTATCTTAACAACTAATGCATTGGTCACCATTGCATGGATATTGGTCATGGAATGTTTCATCAGTTTCTGTAGACTGGTGGCGCCACCGTTTTTTTTTAATTTTTTGTGATTTTTTTCTCTGTTTTTGAGACCTTTAAAGAAGGGGTCATCTGTTAACAGGGCACAAATCGTAACGACTGGACCTGGAATCTTCTTTCTTGATATGCAGGGAGGCCCATGAAAAGTCTCCTTGGAGACCTAAAATTAGGTCTCTGTTACCCTAAACCTCAGAGCTATGGGGCTCTGAAGTATCCCCCAGAATAATGGAAAATTTGATACAAAAGCTCAAGTATCTTAACAACTAATGCATTGGTCATCATGATTCTTTGCATTGATATTGGTCATGGAATGTTTCATCAGTTTCTGCAGACTGGTTGCGCCACCTGTTTTTTTTTTTTTTTAATTTTTTGTGATTTTTTTTTCTGTTTTTGAGACCTTTAAAGATGTGGTCATCCTTTAACAGTGCACAAATCGTAAAAATTGGTCCTAGATTCTTCTTACTGACATCCAGGGAGGTCCATGAAATGTCTTCATGAAATTAGGTCTCTGTAACCCATATTTTCCAAGCTATGGGGCTTATAGGTACCCCCTAGAATAATTGAAAATTTGATATCAAAGCAGGGCACAAATCATAACCATTGGACCTAGAATCATCTGGTTTTTTGTCAACCAGTGAGGTCCATGAAAAAGTCTTCTTGGAAACCTAAAATTAGGTCTATGTTACCCATATTCTCCAAGCTATGGGGCTTATAAGCACCCCCAGAATAATTGAAAATTTGATACCAAAGCAGGGCACAAATCATAACCATTTGACCTTAATCTTCTTACTTGACATCCTGAGAGTTCCTCAAAAGTTCTCCTCAGAAACTTGAATTGAGGTCACTGTGACCTATATTATCTGAGTTAGAGGCCATGTTTGAGTACCCCAGAAATAATGTAAGATACACACAAATTGCCAGATTCCTCAGGGGCAGCTTGATGGATTGTCATCAAATTTGATGTGCTTATGGGTGTTGATGAACTTCAGCTAATATGCATGAACTATGATGCCACCTACATTATCTTAATTTGTTGCTGTGCAAGGTCATATTGTCAACATGCCAGACAGCTGAGCGTCATGACCCATGGGTCACTTGTTTTTATATCATAGTCCATAATTAAAATTTACAGGTAAAACTTTTATCATCACACCAGTAATTAATCAAACTGAACATGATGCATTTTATTTTTCATATAAGGTTATGCACAATTTGTATCCATTCAAAATTCAGAGGCACAGACTATAACTAATCCTACCATACAGTAATCTGCACATAGTATACCCCTTATCACACAGATTATTTTATATGATCTATTTTATTGATATTTTATATTTTTAATGTTTTTTATTTGTAGGAGAAGAAGCATCAGGAGGAGCAGGAGAGTGAGGATCTGAGCGATCTGGTGCAGCAGCAGTTAACGATTGATGACATGACGGAGCCCGAGATCTCACCGCCAGACTGTGGTAAAGAGGACCTACA
Source organism: Sipunculus nudus (assembly GCA_026874595.1). Lineage (NCBI taxonomy): Eukaryota > Metazoa > Annelida > Sipuncula > Golfingiida > Sipunculidae > Sipunculus > Sipunculus nudus. The sequence goes on along the minus strand of CM049316.1, from coordinate 63,488,242 downwards.
TATGGACCCTGAGGTCTTCAACCAACTAGACGAACAAGCTATAAAGGTGTGTACTGATGCACTATACTTTCTTTAAGAAGACCATTTTCAGCTCAGGTGACTAGGTCAACCTAGATAGTGATCACCCTTAAACTGTCATCTGTCCAACAGTCCATCCATTAACAAGGCACAAATTGTATCCATTTGACCTACACACATCTAACTGTACATCAAGGTAGGTTCTTGGTAAATCTTCTTGCATACCAAATATTAAGCAACTATGACCTATAATTTGCAAGTAAAGTGCGTTTTTAGCACTAAGAAGATCAGTCTTGTGTTGGTTTTTTTGGCTGTAAAAATTTGGCACTTGCCTCTGCTCATGTAACATTGTAACCATGCAAACAATGAAGAAAATTGGCCCAGTCAGTTATTCAGAACTGTTGCGAACATAATTGAAAAATGTTCACATTTTCAGCTATAATTAATTTGGCAAAATAAACCAAAAAAAAAACATGGCTCTAGATTTTATTCATTTAGGTGAAATAAAAAAAATATAATTTTCTTAGGTTGAAAATATATTACAAATTAATGATAATAATAATAATAATAATAATAATATATATATATATATATATATCTTAATACTTTGCATCAGCTGCTAATGCAGTATTAGCTCTCCCCTGTTCTAAAATTTCTTGATGCGCCATTAGTCATGACCCATCGGTCACTTGTTTTCATACTTTTCACTTCAAATAAAGATAAAAAAGTAAAAGTCAGCATTCAAGTGGTCTGTTTTTTTTTAGCTCAGCTGACTGTAAGTCATCTGAGCTATAGTGATCAGTCTTTGTCCCTCGTCTGTCTGTCCGTCTAGCTGTCAGTCTCTCTGTCTGTCCGTTAACCAGGCACAAATCGTAACCGCTAGACCAAGAATCTTGTATCTTTATATACTGAGAGGTTCATGAAAAATCTTCTAGGAAACCAGAAATTAGGTCTCTGTTACCCATATCAATGGAGCTGTGGGGCCCCAAAGTACCCCCCACAATAGTCAAAAAGTTCATACAAAAACTTCAATATCTCATTAACTACATCACTGATGGTCATGATTTTTGGCATTTATATTGATCATGAGATGTTCCTTCAATTCCTGCAGACTGGTGGCGCCACCTGTATTTTTCGATTTTTTTTAAATTTTTTTTCTCTATTTTTGAGACCTTTAAAAATGTGAACATCTGTTAACAGGGTAGGTTTTGATTGTTTTACAATTTTAACAAGTGACCCATGGGTCATGACGCTCAGTTGCCAAGCATGACCTGGGACATCATGGGCTGCAATTCACAACTTCTAGTAAATTTGTTGCAGAACCTATATGCCAATTTTGTTTAATCTTTCTACATTGCCATAAATTCTTATCATATATGTCTGGTTAAAACATAGTGAATGATGGTCTAAGGCAAAATGTATGGTTGTTGAGCTATCAGGAACTAATCCTGCTCGATACCTGTCAGTCTCAAAAGGAATACCACACAGGCCACATATAAGATGAAAATATAGCAAAAGATCAAGGAAATCCATGCAAGAATTATTGTGAAACGGGTGCTTCCATATTAATTTTTATTCAATACAAGCCAACTGTACTGAGCTTTCATAAATGATGGTCATATTTATTAAGAAATCTTTGACCCAATGCAAGATTACATTAATATACATCCCACTGCATTCACTTTAATAGTTCTTGAGATAATATGTTCTAAAGGAATTTAAAGATGGTGTCCTGGTGGCCATATTGGATTTCTGACAGGTCGGAAATTGAACAACAAACATCCTCGAAAAGGGACCAAACATCATAAAAAAATCACAGAAACTGTCCTGGCAAAAGGATTTCTAAAATGGCTACCTGGCAGACATAATGGTTTTCTGACAAGTCACACATCCTCCAATAAGACACTAAACTTGTAGCCATTGCTTCAAAGAATGTAACAGTTATGAATGTCTAAAACAATTCAAAAGGCATGATCAGGTTGGAGAGCTCTCATATCAGATTTATGAACATGCAAATGTAAAAAGTGCAAGACCACTTTGTTTTAATTATCAGCTTGCTATTCAATGGGGTCAGCAGGGTAAGTAAACTGCAAAACCTAAAAGAAAAGAAATGCAGAAAGCATCACAAAGGGTCTTGTAATCAAATAAAGCCATCCTAAATCCAGGTACAGACCCAAATATTATCAGAACAAACACTTGCTGGTATATCTGATGATTTGTATAATAATATTCAGATATCTAGAAAACTAAGTTTATTGCTATGATTCCATGATATAAACTGCAAAATGTTCCCATCATTTTATAAATCAGTAGCTAAACTTAACACTTAACTCTCATAGTCTTAATGCCTGGCCAAAGCATTCCGGCAACAGTGTTTTTGTTATGCACTAATGATATATCCTTATCACTCCACGAGCTGATACAAAAGGGAGTCATATATCACAAGTGTCACTGACAATTATGGGCACATAGTGAGATGTACCAGTTGTGAGTGCCATATGGTTATATATACAAGAAAACAAGAAAAATAGAGATGGTCTACAAAATAAGTTATTGTGAACATCCCTGACCTATGACCTTGGCCTTTTGCCCACATATCAACTGGATTCTTTCTTAATGATGGGTAACTACTAACCACTTACATCTGGCCGGGTGTAATTACTTGGCAACCAATGAGTGAATAACTTAGACCTGCAATCTTTAACCTCCTGACCAGCTGACCTCAAAATCAATTAGTTATTTCTTCATGCAAAAAGACCCATATATATGATGTTTGAATCAAATTCAGTGATGCATAGATGTGGCATATGTGAAAGACTGAAGGTTTGGGTTGAACAGTTTCACTTGAAATATGTTCACAAGCATTTAGAACAATATTGTGACCTTGACCTTTGACCTTTTGAACTCAACATCAGGCTTCTTCTCCTATTGGTAGGTAAGCCATATATGACAGATGGAAAGTATAGATTGAAAAGTTTGCTGAAAATGACTCCACGCAAGAAGAGGCTGCTGTGAACTTGACCTTTCATCTCAAAATCAACAGGTCTTTTCCCCTGTTGGCAGAGAAGCGATATCAGTGCTGAAAGGTTTGGTATGAAAGGTCTAGCTTGAAATGTGTCCACAACCTTTTAAAAAAAGTGGATCCTGTGACCCTGACCTTTGACCTTGTGACCTCAACATCTATAGGATTCTTCTCCCACTTAGTAGGTGAGCTACATGTGAAAGATCAAAGAATTGGGATGAAAGGTTTGGCTTAAAATGCATCCTGAGGCTTTTCAAAGAAGTTGGTTCTGTGACCTTGACCTTTGACCTTGTGACCTCAATATAATTATGGTTCTTCCCCTGTTGGTAGGTGAGCTGTATGTGAAAGATGGAAGGTTTGGGATGAAAATTTTGGCTAAAAGAATTATTTCTCGGGGGTGCAAACACACCCCATAACTTTGAGAATATAGGACGCAGTGACCTAATTTCAGGTTTGCAAGGAGATCTTTTTAGAACCTCTAAGACTGCATCGGGTTCATGGCCCTAGCCCCTATGGTTACAATTTGTGCCCTGCTAACGGACGGCCGGCCGTCCGGGACGGACAGACGGAAGGACGCCAGACAAAGACCCATCGCTATAGCCCAGCATGACTGAAAGTCAGCTGAGCTAAAAATTACTTATAAATTTTTTACTTATAAACATTAAATAATGTTTTAATTCCTATCTCTCTCAGTATTTTCTCTCTATGTATAAGCTTCCCTGTGGGGTTCATATTCTGTTTAATATGTGGAACATTTTGAGACAAAAGAATACTTTATTTACTATGTCAGTGGAACAAGATAAGTTAAAGGTATAGTGCACATTGGAAATGTTTCGTATATATCTCCAAAAAACACCAGTGTTAAATCAGAAGAAGTTTAATATAAGAAAAAGAAAATAAAAAGTTGTTTAGAGCATGACCACCAGATGGCATTGATAGATAATATAAGTACTACTATAAATTATTACTGATTATACAAAAGTACCTTAGACTCATGACATCCAGGCTAAAAAGACTATAACATGTTCCAGATATGATTGTTGTGAATGAACTAATTTAATTTGTTTTTATTAATCTACAGGAAGCACAGCGAGAGCATGAGTCATTTACTGACCTTGTAAGACAACTCAGCAGGCGTTGCCATAGTGACCTTCAGCGAGTCAGGTCAGTACATATTAAAATAAAGTCATGAAAAAGCTCAATTTCAAAAGAACAAAAGAAATATACCATCATCAGGTATGATTTCATCATCAACTTATTACATTGCAGTTGGATTCCTTCTCATTTGAAAGATTTCACCAGCCATATACCTTGGTCTTTATAATAAAGGGGAAAAAAAGAAATAAAATTATCACTGTTGGTTACAGGGCCTTGTTCCGCTGGGTGACAGTGAAGGACTTAAACCAGATGCATTTTGATGCTAATTTGGACCCAGATTCCCCCATGGGACTTCTACGTGGGATCAAGTATGGGACAGAGAGTTATCATGACCTCTTCAGGAGACTATGCAGGTAAAATTTTAAATTATGAGCGACACCAGTATACATAAAATAAATTGATCAAACCACAATGTCTTTTTAACTCTCATGCAGCAACTGCATTGCAGTGAATATTTAAATAATATTAAAATTTGATAAAAGATACCTGTATTTTCTAGAGAATTTTTATCAAGGAGAGATTATTTTAAGTGTATTTAACAACCAGATTTCTAGCCTAATTTGAATATTTTTAATTATATAAACTTGGAATCAAACACCTCAAGCTTCCATGTGGATTTGTTTTGAAATTAACCACCAGGGGGCAGTCATTATTTGAGAAGACAAACAACTGTTTTAACCAAGAAACTACTCCATACATTTGGAACGATAAGGTTGAAATGGAATATCAGTCAACAGGTACCTGACATGTCTGAATTAAATTAGATTACGTATATGCAATAAAGGTTAATTTAAGAAGATAGTCTTCATATCTTTTCTTGAAGGAAGTTTGAACCAGCTAGTTCCTCATTTGTGTTACACATTATCATTACAATTTAATATTTTTGTTTCATTCACAGCTATGCTGGTATATATTGTGAAATAATCGAGGGATACTCTAAAGGTGCTGGATATCGGCCGGGCTCAAAGATCAGTGGGGATGCCTTTAGAAATCAATGGACTGCTGTGTGTGTCGATGGGTCCTGGCGTTTCATCAACTGCAACTGGGGCGCGCGTCATGTCAAAAATTCAAAAACCACAAACTTGCACTACAAGTGTGATGAATTTTATTTTCTGACGGACCCGGATGAACACATTTTCCAACATTTTCCAGATAACCCTCAATGGCAGCTTCTCGAGCACCCATACACATTTGATGAGTTTCTACGTCTACCGTTATTGAAATCGCCATTTTTTAATCACTCCCTCCAGTTCTCAGAACCCTACCCAGCTGTACTTTACACTGAAGATGGAACGGAAGAAATATGCATCCATCTAAAAGAGTCACTGCCTGTCTGGGCTCGGGTGACTTTAAGAACACGTGAAGGAACTGGTGCTGTTGTGCCTGACGTCACGCTGGTGCGTTACGTAGATGATGATGTCATAATAACAGCTGCCTTGCCGAAACCAGGAAAATATCACTTAGAAATATTTGTAGGCGAGGACTGGTTCGCAGAAGCTATGGATAATGCCTGCGCATTTTTAATTATGTGCAAACGGGTGGATCATGTTGATCGTACATTTCCTCCTGTTGGATATATAGGCCTGACACCTATCGGGAGAGAACTCGGCTTTTCAGCCCAAAGGCACTCTAACCCATACATCACCATTGCCAAGGAAATATCAGTGACATGCACATTCCCAACGAACCTCAATATGTCCCAAACCCTGCATTACTGGGACACAAAAGAAAAGCGGCTAAAATTATGCAACAGTTTTTCTCTCTTGCGTTTCAAAGATGATTCCACGGCATTGTTTTATTTCCGATTTCCCAAGAAGGGTATGTTCGTGTTTTCAGTTTATGCAGCCCCAGCTGATTCAAATACAGAATTGAAGCTGGTCAGCAAATGGTTGATGGACTCCACGCAAGCATTTGATCAAACGTGTGCAATGCCAAAAACTGCCAGTAGGTGGCAGCACTGTAAACTGCTTGAGCCTCTTTCTGGAATGTTGCCCATCAGTAGCAGAGTACAGTTCAGGATTGCCTCCAGAGTCGTTGAGGAGATGAGTGTGTTCATTGATGGAGAGTGGCAGGCGTTAACACAGAGAGATCAGGTCTGGAGCGGTCAAGTGAAAACCAGAGACAAACCAGGAAGAGCAGTTGTTTATGGGAGATTTCAAGATGGCACAAATAAACTTGTTCCACTGTTAGAGTATAAAATCCTGTAAACAATTTCAAATGTGTTAATAATCCAAGATTATAACACTGCATTATAGGAAATATTTATGTGTGTTGTGTTTAGAGAAAATGTTAAATTCATGGCAAAAATATTGCTAAATTCGTTTTAGAATTTGTTGTGTAAATGTGTAAAAATTTAATGTTAGTGTCAAGTTGCAAATGTCACACATGGGGGATTCAAAAAGTATTAAACTGTCATTGGTTTGTTTGATATGGGATCAGTGTAATACTCTGCATGATTAAATTATTCAGGAGAAAAAATGACCAAGAATTTGCATCTTCATCTTCATATTTTGTAAATATGTTCATTAGCTATAAACTATATGTTTAAGAAGCATATGTTTATTCGAGGAAGGTTTGTTTTTTACCTTTTAACTGTGAATCTAATTATTTTGCATTTAACAGCTGAATTTTAGTAACATGTTTCCATCTTACAGTTTATATTATTTGTTGTTTATACAAATATTTAAATGTAAATGTAAGTATGATTGGACTATGTAATACCAACTACATGTTACCTGTTATTCTTACCTATATCATATCACCACACCAGTAGATGAAATTCATCAGCGACAAAATGCCTTTTCTCCAGTCTAAATCCCACTCTGACTACCGTAATCTACTTTTTTAAACCGCGTATTTTTATATGACATCTTATATAGTTCAGGTCACTCTGGTAAAGTTTTTGAAAATTATTGTTAAGATTAATTATTTATTAGCACCAGTGTTACAAGTTAATGAAACAAGGAGGCTTTTTACATATTTGTTATGCATTGATTGTTGTAAATGTAAGTAGGCTTCACGCGTGATTAACAACAACTTGTGCGTGTTGTTAAAGTTTTGTAATAACAACGCAGTTTGGTGCCTTTAATGTTCATCAAATATAAATAGTATTTCACTAAGTTGTACACGTATTTTTATAGCGAAATTGACATTTTTCTGGCATCTACAAACAACAGATCATACATTTTTATGATTTTTAATTGTTCTCTGTGAATAAAGGACCATACCCTAAAGGCGTTAAAATGTGTTCTTTTCCTTACTCAGGGAAGAAATGAGAGTCCAATAAAATCTTGCTTTAAAAATAATAAACCAATCATAAAACAATAAGGACCTAACCGAAGCTCTTATAAGAGCTAATCGGTTGATTTAACCGATTGAATGAACGAATGTACAGTTAAGACATATTTTGAACACGTTTATTTGAGCCCACTGTAGGCCGGTGCCTTATAGTAATTGGTTTTCCCGTACGTCCCTGTGTCCGCCGGTCACGGTCGTATGCGCCTTGTTAAATCAAGCACCGTTTCGCCTTTTTACTGAAGATTTGTTCCTTAATTCGTGCGCGATTAAATCCGAGACCGATCAGATATACAGAAAGACCGACAGGCAGGCACGGAATGTTCTTAACACGGGCCATAACGGTGGACATTTGAGGTCTCAATCATACTTTTATTTCAGTTTTTTTCATGATATGTATAATAAGTGGAAAGCTGTCATAGACGGCATAAATATTCTGAATAACAAGATTCTTCTGTGAGTTTTACTTAAGAGCGGAAATAAATGATTCCAGGCTCAGAGACATTTAGTCACAGTTCACAAATTTTACAAAATTAGTAATAATAATTATAATGATAATTTATAATAATAATAATACTTATTATTGATATTATTATTATTATTATTATTATTTATTATTTTACCTATCAAACTCTGCAACAAATCCGATATATAAATAATTTTCGGTCGTAAATTACGTGGGTAAAAAAAAAACACTGTGTTCCCTCAGTAAAATAGCATTAAGTTAATTATTCACTGTCGTACGAAATTGGCCCTAGACCCCCGACCGAAATTCCGAAAGTTCGTTTTTCCGAAAGAAAAGCTTGTCCCCCGAAGCTTTCGGAAAAACGGCGCTCTACTGTATTAATAATCCGGATACAGAATATACGGGGAACTATGATATTTATACGGTCTATGACAGCTTTCCATTAATTATCAAGGTCTTGCATTATTTTTTAAGAGTACATATCACAGAATTATGACCAGAAAGGACTTAGACATTAAAAGTTATTCGTTATTGCTCGTGATAGGAAAATTCTATGATGCCTGCCTGTCGGCGTTAAGGATTTCTGATCGGTTTGAGATGAATCCCGCTCGTCCTGGTAAAAGTATATATCTTCAGTCAAAATTCGCGGCAGTGGTCGGAACGGTCTTTGAGTTAACAATGCGCGCGAACGACCGTGACAGACGGACAGGCGGCATGACGCTTGGCAAAACCGATGACTATAATGCAACCGCCTACATTGGGCTCAAATAAGCGTTTGCTAAATATATATCATATTTCGGTACATTCATTCAATCGGTCAAATATAACTAGAGGGTACTCAGTAAAGCGCAATATGAAATTTTGTATTTTCGATTCACACGTTTAAGAAAAATTTTAAAAAATATCTGAATCTGTTCGAGTAATGCCATGAACACAAATAATTCAAACATTTTAAAAAAATTTTTATCAGACTTAAAAACATGATATATTTCGTTCCTTTTAATTGACAATAAATCTTCCAGATACAGCCGAAAATTTGGATAAAAGTCCCCTGTTTTGGGAAAAATTGTACTGATCAGACGCATGACGACTATCATAAATTTATACATTGTAATTGACTGCGCAATTTTATATGAAATATATATATATATATATATATATATATATATATATATATATATATATGCAATATATAAATATCACAATCAGCGGGTGACGTGGGGACCCGACATGTCTTCACTCTAGTTGAACAAACTACTCAGGTAATCAAACAATCTACTCGGGTAATTAGGCAAACTCCTCAGACACTTCGCATAAAAAACTTTAGCTGGCGGCGGAGACGCTCATCAAGCACTAGTAGACGACACGCGCTACGGAGTTCAAAGACTTGTGTCACGTGGGCTGTCTACATGCTCTGATACTACAACACATGTCACTGGACTACTCAGCTTCGAGTATAAAAATTGAACTGCTCATCCCAGCTCAGCAGATCCATTCTGGTACTCAAGATGGCATTTACGGAAGCTAACATTATCTACAAGCAGTTTGTCTTCACACAGATGAAGCTGAAGAGGGCAGAGCAGCAGCTGACCTTACTGGCAGACAGAATGCAGCTAACAGCAATGCATTACCAGCGGTCTGAGACGTTTGGTGCTTGGGGCTGTCGCTACAACAATCGCATTGAGCTGGCGGTTCTCCATGAGACCAAAGCTTCCTACTGGCGCTACAGAGAGAAACTTCGGGAACAGATGGCTGTGCTTCAGCAGGAGCTCAGACAAATCTACCAGGAGAACACCAACTGAGAAAACACCCCTAAAACTCAAACTGAGATAAATACAAGGCTCTTTTCAGAGCCAGTATCTCATACAGATCTGACCTTCACCTTCACGATCATAATTATTACAATTTTTATTATAATTATCATTATTATAAATATTTATTATTTTTATTACATCTTCGTGAGGAGGTATTATGTTTTTATCAGTGTTTGTTGATTTCATGCTCTCGCTTTGGGGGTTGATCTGTCAGCAACTGATTTTAAAAAGGTAAGGATGGGATTTTGATGAAACTTTTTTGCAGGTTAGGTCTACAACCTCGGAATAAATATTTATTTAATCTGCAACACGATAGAGTACATTTCCTATTTACGGCATTCTTTCCGATTTCGAGATAGCGTAATTTCTTGAACTCATCTGAGTTCCAGACCATTGTCATTCACTGGAATCAGGGACCACCTTACTCCTGGCGTCCAAAGCACACCTGTGATGCAACCATGCAATTTCCTTACCGTGACTCATGTTATCTCCACCTGGATGCGTTCATTTACTCTCTTACGTAACACTCACCAAAGAATATTATTAATAATCCGGACACAGAATATACGGGGAACTATGATATTTATACGGTCTATGACAGCTTTCCATTAATGATCAAGGTGGTGAATTATTTTGTAAGAAGACATATCAAAGAATTATGACCAGAAATGACTGAGACATTTAATGGTCTTCGTTATTACTCGTGATCAGAAAGTTCTACGATGGCTGCCTGTCGGCGTTTAGGATTTCTGATCGGTTTGAGGTGAATCGCGCTCGTCCTGGTAAAAGTATATATCTTCAGTCAAAATTCGCGGCAGTGGCCGGAACGGTCTGTGAGTTAACAATGCGCGCGAACGACCGTGACGGACGGACAGGCGGCATGACGTTTGGTAAAACCGATGACTATAATGCAACCGCCAACATTGGGCTCAAATAAGCGTTTGCAAAATATATATAATATTTCGGTACATTCATTCAATCGGTCAAATATAACTGGAGGGTACTCAGTAAAGCGCAATCTTTGAAATTTGTATTTTCGATTCATACGTTTTAGAAAAATATCTGAATCTTTTCGAGCAATGCCATCAACACAAATAATTCAAACATTTTAAAACAATTATATCAGACTTAAAAACATGGTATATTTCGTTCTTTTTAATTGAAAATAAATCTTCCAGATACAACCGAAAATTTGAATAAAAAGTCCCCTGTTTTGGGAAAAATTGTACTGATCAGACGCATGACGACTATAATAAATTTATACATTGTAATTGACTGCGCAATTTTATATGAAACATATATATATATATATATATATATTTATATATATATATGCAATATATAAATATCACAATCAGCGGGTGACGTGGGGACCCGACGTGTGTCCACTCTAGTTGAACAAACTACTCAGGTAATCAAACAAACTACTCAGGTAATTAGGCAAACTCCTCAGACACTTCGCATAAAAAACTTTAGCTGGCGGCGGAGACGCTCATCAAGCACTAGAAGACGTCAAGCGCTACGGAGTACAAAGACTTCCGTCACGTGGGCTGTCTACATGCTCTGATACTACACCAACATGTCACTGAACTACTCAGCTTCGAGTATAAAAATTGAGCTGCTCATCCCAGCTCAGCAGATCCATTCTGGTACTCAAGATGGCATTTAAGGAAGCTAACATTATCTACAAGCAGTTTGTCTTCACACAGATGAAGCTGAAAAGGGTAGAGCAGCAGCTGACGTTACTGGCAGACAGAATGCAGCTAACAGCAATGCGTTACCAGCGGTCTGAGAAGTCTGGTGCTTGGGGCTGTCGCTACAACAATCGCATTGAGTTGGCGGTGCTGCATGAGACCAGAGCTTCCTACTGGCGCTACAGAGAGAAACTTCAGGAACAGATGGCTGTGCTTCAGCAGGAGCTCAGACAAATCTACCAGGAGAACACCAACTGAGAAAACACCCCTAAAACTCAAACTGAGTTAAATACAAGGCTCTTTTCAGAGCCAGTATGTCATACAGATCTGACCTTCACCTTCACGATCATAATAATTACAATTTTTATTATAATTATTATTATTATAAATATTTATTATTTTTATTATATCTTTGTGAGGAGGCATTATGCTTTTATCAGTGTTTGTTGATTGAATGCTCTCGCTTTGGGGGTTGATCTGTCAGCAACTGATTTAAAAAAGGTAAGGATAGGATTTTGATGAAACTTTGTTGCAGGTTAGGTCTACAACATCGAAATAAATATTTTTTTAAATCTGCAACACGATAGAGTACATTTCCTATTTACGGCATTCTTTCCGATTTCGAGATAGCGTAATTTCTTGAACTCATCCGAGTTCCAGACCATTGTCATTCACTGGGATCAGGGACCACCTCACTCCTGGCGTCCAAAGCACACCTGTGATGCAACCATGCAATTTCCTTACCGTGACTCATGTTATCTCCACCTGGATGCGTTCATTTACTCTCTTACGTAACACTCACCAAAGAATATTATTAATAATCCGGACACAGAATATACGGGGAACTATGATATTTATACGGTCTATGACAGCTTTCCATTAATGATCAAGGTGGTGAATTATTTTGTAAGAAGACATATCAAAGAATTATGACCAGAAATGACTGAGACATTAAAGGTTCTTCGTTATAACTCGTGATCAGAAAGTTCTACGATGGCTGCCTGTCGGCGTTCAGGATTTCTGATCGGTTTGAGGTGAATCGCGCTCGTCCTGGTAAAAGTATATATCTTCAGTCAAAATTCGCGGCAGTGGCCGGAACGGTCTGTGAGTTAACAATGCGCGCGAACGACCGTGACGGACGGACAGGCGGCATGACGTTTGGTAAAACCGATGACTATAATGCAACCGCCAACATGGGCTCAAATAAGCGTTTGCAAAATATATATCATATTTCGGTACATTCATTCAATCGGTCAAATATAACTGGAGGGTACTCAGTAAAGCGCAATCTTTGAAATTTGTATTTTCGATTCATACGTTTTAGAAAAATATCTGAATCTGTTCGAGCAATGCCATCAACACAAATAATTCAAACATTTTAAAACAATTATATCAGACTTAAAAACATGGTATATTTCGTTCTTTTTAATTGAAAATAAATCTTCCAGATACAACCGAAAATTTGAATAAAAAGTCCCCTGTTTTGGGAAAAATTGTACTGATCAGACGCATGACGACTATCATAAATTTATACATTGTAATTGACTGCGCAATTTTATATGAAACATATATATATATATGCAATATATAAATATCACAATCAGCGGGTGACGTGGGGACCCGACGTGTGTCCAGTCTAGTTGAACAAACTACTCAGGTAATCAAACAAACTACTCAGGTAATTAGGCAAACTCCTCAGACACTTCGCATAAAAAACTTTAGCTGGCGGCGGAGACGCTCATCAAGCACTAGTTGACGTCAAGCGCTACGGAGTACAAAGACTTGTGTCACGTGGGCTGTCTACATGCTCTGATACTACACCAACATGTCACTGAACTACTCAGCTTCGAGTATAAAAATTGAGCTGCTCATCCCAGCTCAGCAGATCCATTCTGGTACTCAAGATGGCATTTACGGAAGCTAACATTATCTACAAGCAGTTTGTCTTCACACAGATGAAGCTGAAAAGGGCAGAGCAGCAGCTGACGTTACTGACAGACAGAATGCAGCTAACAGCAATGCGTTACCAGCGGTCTGAGAAGTCTGGTGCTTGGGGCTGTCGCTACAACAATCGCATTGAGTTGGCAGTGCTGCATGAGACCAAGGCTTCCTACTGGCGCTACAGAGAGAAACTTCAGGAACAGATTGCTGTGCTTCAGCAGGAGCTCAGACAAATCTACCAGGAGAACACCAACTGAGAAAACACCCCTAAAACTCAAACTGAGTTAAATACAAGGCTCTTTTCAGAGCCAGTATCTCATACAGATCTGACCTTCACCTTCACGATCATAATTATTACAATTTTTATTATTATTATTATTATTATTATAAATATTTATTATTTTTATTATATCTTCGTCATGAGGTTTTAGGTTTTTAGCAGTGTTTGTTGATTTCATGCTCTCCCTTTCCGGGTTGATCTCTCTGTCTGTCAGCAACTGATTTTAAAAGGTAAGGATGGGATTTTGATGAAACTTTGTTGCAGGTTAGGTCTACAACATCGGAATAAATATTTTTTTAATCTGCAACACGATAGAGTACATTTCCTATTAACGGCATTCTTTCCGATTGCGAGATAGCGTAATTTCTTAAACTCATACGAGTTCCAGACCATTGTCATTCACTGGGATCAGGGACCGCCTTACTCCTGGCGTCCAAAGCACACCTGTGATGCAACCACGCAATTTCCTTACCGTGACTCATGTTATCTCCACCTGGATGCGTTCATTTACTCTCTTACGTAACACTCACCAAAGAATATTATTAATAATCCGGACACAGAATATACGGGGAACTATGATATTTATACGGTCTATGACAGCTTTCCATTAATGATCAAGGTGGTGAATTTTTTTGTAAGAGTACATATCAAAGAATTATGACCAGAAATGACTGAGACATTTAATGTTTTTCGTTATTACTCGTGATCAGAAAGTTCTACGATGGCTGCCTGTCGGCGTTCAGGATTTCTGATCGGTTTGAGGTGAATCGCGCTCGTCCTGGTAAAAGTATATATCTTCAGTCAAAATTCGCGGCAGTGGCCGGAACGGTCTTTGAGTTAACAATGCGCGCGAACGACCGTGACGGACGGACAGGCGGCATGACGTTTGGTAAAAACGATGACTATAATGCAACCGCCAACATTGGGCTCAAATCAGCGTTTGCAAAATATATATCATATTTCGGTACATTCATTCAATCGGTCAAATATAACTGGAGGGTACTCAGTAAAGCGCAATCTTTGAAATTTGCATTTTCGATTCATACGTTTTAGAAAAATATCTGAATCTGTTCGAGCAATGCCATCAACACAAATAATTCAAACATTTTAAAACAATTTTATCAGACTTAAAAACATGGTATATTTCGTTCTTTTATTGACAATAAATCTTCAAGATACAGCCGAAAATTTGAATAAAAAGTCCCCTGTTTTGGGAAAAATTGTACTGATCAGACGCATGACGACTATCATAAATTTATACATTGTAATTGACTGCGCAATTTATATGAAACATATATATATATATATATATTTATATGCAATATATAAATATCACAATCAGCGGGTGACGATTGATTGATTGATAACCTTTATTTCCTCCATGACATGAAGAGTAGTACAATCAATTCAAAAGATCATGTTGCAAGTTATATCAAAAAGTGATATGAGAAAAACTGCAGTTAAATGTTAAATGATGATGATGATAATAATAATAATAATAATAATAATAATAACACAGGTCAGGCTGAAATTAGAGATTACATGAAATCTAATCAATTATCGATTATACAGAATTATAACTTGTTTACACTCAAAGAGCAAACAGTCTTTTTACATTCATACATGAAAATTGAAAATCTATACATCATAATATACCAGTATTATCAGTCCAAGCTTCTATCAAATAATTGCCGAACAGAATATTAAGAAAATCTTCACCGTTTAAGTTGAACAGGAATGTTGATATTTGAACCTCTCAGCTGTTCATAATAAACTCCCATAATCGATCCCTTGGATCTTTCGTGTTGTCACAATATAGTAGTGCATGTATAACAGGGCAAGAATAAATAGACCCACACAGAAAACACAGTAATTTGCTACTAGCATCGGCACGCCCGATGGACAGAAATAGTTTTGACATCCATTTAAATCTTGATAAGGAACCTGGTATCTCGTTCGCAGCTTTCCACATGACAGAAGGCCTGAAGCAGTCTGGATGTACATGGTTGAAAAATATATATTCTGAATCAGTGCAGGTACGCCGATTGAAAGCATCATATTCAAAATTTACAATAGAATGGATTATCCAGTTTTTCCAGGCACTTTTATTTAAAGATGGCCCAGCGCTGTAGGGACCAGTAATTACATCTAAACAATCCAAAAGATTTAACTCAGTTAAAGTATTATACAGATCTGGAACAAATCCTGATCTGTATTTTCCAGGATGTAGTTTTCTTGTTATCAAACGAAACATGATGATAAGCTTACATACACTGGTACCTGGATGCATCAGAATATTTCCCAGCACATTTAATTTAGCCTTTTTGATAAATGCACTAACACGAGGAATTCCCAACATAGACAAAGCCATATCTGATCTGGTTTGCCGGTGGAAACCTTGCATAATTTTAACACAGAATCTCTGCATTCTCTCAAGATTATCAAGGTTAGAGACAGTCAATCTATTCCATAATTCACAACCGTACAATGCCTTTGGCGAGCAATAGATTTATAAAGATGAGAGCTCGTTAAGGGATTTAGACCCTTTGGCCGGACACCTACTCCTAGAAGTCCTAAAAATGAACCTCTACCACGCCTGCACGCTTCTTCAATTCGTCCATTAATTTTTAGACCTCCATGTAATAAAATGCCTAGATGTTTAACTTCGCGCTTCTCTTCAAGTACGTGATAACCTAACCTAAAACTTCTAAGCTTAACATTTTTTATGTGTGTCCAGTCATTTTCACCAAAAACAACTACAACTGTTTTCAATGGGTTAAAATTAAATCTCCATGCACAGCTGAAGTCCCAACACAAATCAATCATTTTTTGCAACCCTGCTCGAGATGGTGATAATAAGCAAATGTCATCAGCTTGCACAGGGCATCCAGTGTAAATGGTTCCTAAGTAGGTCCCTAATTTAGAATTACGCAGATCTCTGAGCAATGGATCAATGAATATTAGGAAAAATAAAAGAGATAACACGCCACCTTGACGGGCTGATTGTTTAACAGGAAACCAGTGACTTATGTAACCTTCAAATAAAACAGCGCTGTACATGTCACAATACGCATCACATAATAATCGCCAAAGAGCACCAGAAATTCCAAATTCATATAACCTTGTAAACAAACCAGCGTGCCACACCACGTCAAATGCTTTTTGACTGTCCATAAAGCATGAGTAAATCCGAGAACCACCATCAACATAATGGGAAATTGTCTCCTGAACTATTAAGGATGCATGAATGGATGAACTATTTTTCTGGTAAGCACATTGTAACGGATCCGGAAATAGCTTGCCAGTGACCGACAGTTTTTTTGTAATCCTACCTAGAATAACTTTTTCGAGAAGTTTATAAAAACTGGAAAGGAGAGTGATCCCTCTATAGTTGTTTGGATCAGACCCTGAGCGGTTTCCACTTTTTGGTATGGTAATTACCATCCCCATTTTCATCTGACCAGGAATCATTCCAGCAGAAAATATTAAATTGAACAAATTAGTAATATGCTGTGTCAGCAAGGGCCCGCCATAGATTAGATGCTCATTGCTGATGTTATCTATTCCGGGTGCTTTTCCCTTGCCTAACTTCATGATTTCTTTATAAATTTCTAAAAGTGTGATTGGTTTGTCCAATATAATGCAAAAGTTTTTATGAGACATTTTAAAATACTCGTTGAGCCGTTCCTCTATGTTAGCTTTATGATTAGCATCGAAATGTGGACATTCCAGAGGATCATACAGAGCTTCAAAATAACTTGCCCAACCGTCGGCGATTGCTTGGGGATCTCTAATTACAGCAGAATCAGAGAAACGCATCTCTGCCTGAATGCAGTTACGACGTTTACGTCGGCTTTTAACTTTGTGCCAGAATTTGTTAATATCAACATCTGAATCAGAGTCAAGTTGTTCAAAGAATAATCGTTCATTGTTTTCGTGATATTGTCTCATTTGACACCTGAAAGCACGCTTTGCCATTTTATATTCTACATATGAATGGTGCGCATCACCCCTTGGACGATCATCTGCAATCCACAGTCTGCGTTTTGTTTGCATGATATCATGCCATGGTTTAAGTTCTGAGTGCCAATTTGGCTTCAGGTGTTTATTAAACCTGCGCTGAGGAATATTTAACATGGAGGTTTTCAGAATTGCTGTTACGAGATTATCATAATAGCCACTTACTGCAGCACTCGTAGCTGATCTACTGTCAGGCACTTGAATTCTGCTTAGCCTTTCCCCTAAGGGAGTACAGTACAAATGACTTAAACTTGCTTTATCAAATCTCTCCCAGTGGAAATTAACCCTTGTATAATTTGGTTTGCCATAATGAATTGGAGAAAAATCAATCTCAAAAATGAGTGGTAAATGATCGGACGTATTTAGTTCGTGATCATCTAAGATTTTACAACACTGTACCAAATGTAACTTCTCTATGGGCAATAGTACATGATCAATTAATGACTTATTTGATCCAGACAAATAAGAACACCGTGGGCCGTGTATTGGCAGTTCTGAAAAAATAGAACACAATGAACAATCTTCAACATAGGAGCCCAATAACGCAGTCCGGAAATCCTCGCGTGAATTGTAATATTTGCCCTTTACTTCAGCATTAAAGTCCCCCATCATTAAGACCATACCAGACGAACTATATTCATAAAATAGATTAAACAATATATCGAGGTGTTCAGAAAAGCTTGAAACATCACTTGAAGAGCATGGTAAGTAGGCATTGAAGAGATATAATGTAGTATTGCATTTCAAAGTTAGTGACAAACCTACAATACGATCACCGAGATCATCACGAACAATTGGCTTAACAGCGGCCCTCAAACTTTTGCGCCACAGGAGGGCAACCCCTCCTTTACCTCTCCGGTGAGAGCAATACGGATCAAGACTAGCATCAGATATACCGTAATACATATAATCCTGGTGCAGAGACCCTAAAAAATACATATTATCCTCAAACAGCCAGTGTTCAGATATACCAAGTATATCGATGTTGTTAACTTCAAGTAAATTACTGACATATAATGCAGAAGGCATTATGCCTCTAACGTTAAAACAAGAAATGTTTAGAATTTTCATATTCATTTGAAAAGAATTAATTTAAATGGCTGTACACAGGAGAGAAAAAAAAAGAATATGAATTATTGGCTCAGTTCGTTAAGTAAAGGTACCATAGGAGCCAGTTCTTGTCCTTGAAACAAACACTCGAGTCCCGTGTAGCCCTGTATCATTCCTGGGCCACCATCTGCGAATATACACATCCCAAGGCCAGAACTGCGCTCTTGTTACCACTGGAATGGACGACCAATGCACCTCAATAAATGGCCCGATTCTTCCACGATTTGTGTTGGTCAGCAATCGGAGTAGTTTTAACTGTACGCCTCGACTGCACACATAGCGTTCAATGTCACGATACGATGTTTTGTCTAATATTACCCAGGTTAAATTTACCTGTACGAACGAAAGTGCTTTCCAGTGGATCAGCATTGGACACATCACGATATTGACTAACATTGGTCCCAACAGTTGGATTACCATTATTAAGGGAGGGCACATGAAATCCATGATTCACATTCCGACCTTGACCCGACGTTATCCTTACAGGAATTGTAGAGCTTGGTCGCTTCAGCTCTACAGATGTGACGTCTCGTCCAGGAGACTGAGTTACTGTCGAATGTGAGTGAATCTCACGGTTCTCAGGTGTTGAAGATATAATGATCGGATCAGCAGCTGCAGAATCTGGTTGCTCCGGGGAACCATGTATTCTCGGGGATGTATGTTCATCAGACAAAACAACATTTGCAAAAGACCGGTTATTTGTTTTGTTGGGACTTGATGGTATATTTGTCAATTTCCCTCTGTTATATGTTAGCGAATTAGAAATGCAATCGACTTTGTATTGTACATGTTTAATCTCACTATCCCGATCTTTCTCTGAATTCTTGTACCTTCTCCGATCGGCTTTAAGATGGCTAGTTTCATCTTCTAGGTCTTTCACTTTCCTCCTTAACCGTTCACATTCCGCATCAGCTGATAACAATTTAAATTCTAGATCTTTGACCTTCTCATGAACAATAGCCAGCTCATTCTCTAATCTATCAACTTTCTCTTTTGAGTGCTCTTCCACACCAGCTAATTCCGTCCGGATAGACTCTAACTCTGATCTGCTTCTGTTATGTAAATTTGACAACTCTGTAGACTTTAATTCTAATTCCTGTTTAAAAAATGCAACACTACTTTCTAACCTCGCCTCACTGCTGACGACTGAACCTCTCAATTCTTCTATTAAAATTCGGAGTTCAGATAGCGTGTTTGTAAACAACAGCGTTTGGTTTTTGTTTCCTATGCAAGCGAACTCACTATCATGAGCACAGTCAGTACACCCAGTCGGAACTAAAGGTTGAGAAGTAGAATCAGTGTTAACCGTCGAACGAGGTTGCGGTGTGCAGGAAACCGAACACTGCCTGTAACCTGGTTTCTGACTGAAAATCTCCTTTAAATCTTCAGTTTCTCCATTTTCGATGAAATTGTCCAAGATATAACAGTCTTTGGCTAACTTTAAAATAAGAGGATCACCCAAGGGGGTACGTGGTTGATGTCTTTTGATCAAGGTTCCTGACGGAAAACCTTCAATTTCACTTGCGCTGCTAAACAACCTGTTTCTCAGCGATTCCAGCCATTCCATGTTATTAATTGAATAATTGACAAGTTTTGCCAAAAACAACTCCTTTGGAAGACCACGTATATCCTGAAGGAGAATTTCAGCACTATCTTGTTGGTTACAGGCTTGATTTAAAGTAAAATCTTCAAAACCCAGATTATCGTCATTATTGACAAGGTCCAATGAGCGAGCGATAATGTCTGCAGAACTGCCTAAATTGTCCGACAAATTATCCATCGTCTTATGTGGAAACGTACAGCAGTCTATTCAAATCAAGGCTATGAGCATGCAGCGTAAACAAACAGAACTGACCTTGGATTAGAACTTGCATGAATGAACTTGCGGTCACGTTTAGTCAAAGACCAATGAAGTCACATGACATAACATCTGTCACCCTCTGGGGCGCGGAATATGTGCGGAAGGTGAGCGATAATTTAATGAGTTTGTGGGTGAGGATTTTTCAACTTACGTTTTCCGAGAAACACAAAAAATAAGATCGCGTACTCTCCAATAAGGTCCGTCCACGGTATACAAGGCTTTCACACAACGCTTCCCTTAAGTCCAAAAACTATTAGAACACATAATTCCACGTAGTATATACATTTTGTGGTCCAGGAAAATATTGAATGCTCACCTTCGCGCATGCGCACCCCCAACACAAATAATTCAAACATTTTAAAACAATTTTATCAGACTTAAAAACATGGTATATTTCGTTCTTTTTAATTGACAATAAATCTTCAAGATACAGCCGAAAATTTGAATAAAAAGTCCCCTGTTTTGGGAAAAATTGTACTGATCAGACGCATGACGACTATCATAAATTAATACATTGTAATTGACTGCGCAATTTATATGAAACATATATATATATGCAATATATAAATATCACAATCAGCGGGTGACGTGGGGACCCGACGTGTGTCCACTCTAGTTGAACAAACTACTCAGGTAATCAAACAAACTACTCAGGTAATCAAAAAAACTACTCAGGTAATTAGGCAAAATCCTCAGACACTTCGCATAAAAAACTTTAGCTGGCGGCGGAGACGCTCATCAAGCACTAGAAGACGTCAAGCGCTACGGAGTACAAAGACTTCTGTCACGTGGGCTGTCTACATGCTCTGATACTACACCAACATGTCACTGAACTACTCAGCTTCGAGTATAAAAATTGAGCTGCTCATCCCAGCTCAGCAGATCCATTCTGGTACTCAAGATGGCATTTAAGGAAGCTAACATTATCTACAAGCAGTTTGTCTTCACACAGATGAAGCTGAAAAGGGTAGAGCAGCAGCTGACGTTACTGGCAGACAGAATGCAGCTAACAGCAATGCGTTACCAGCGGTCTGAGAAGTCTGGTGCTTGGGGCTGTCGCTACAACAATCGCATTGAGTTGGCGGTGCTGCATGAGACCAGAGCTTCCTATTGGCGCTACAGAGAGAAACTTCAGGAACAGATGGCTGTGCTTCAGCAGGAGCTCAGACAAATCTACCAGGAGAACACCAACTGAGAAAACACCCCTAAAACTCAAACTGAGTTAAATACAAGGCTCTTTTCAGAGCCAGTATCTCATACAGATCTGACCTTCACCTTCACGATCATAATAATAACTATTTTTATTATAATTATTATTATTATAAATATTTATTATTTTTATTATATCTTTGTGAGGAGGCATTATGTTTTTATCAGTGTTCGTTGATTTCATGCTCTCCCTTTGGGGGTTGATCTGTGAGCAACTGATTTGAAAAAGGTAAGGATTGGATTTTGATGAAACTTTGTTGTAGGTTAGGTCTACAACATCGGAATAAATATTTTTTGTAATCTGCAACACGATAGAGTACATTTCCTATTTACGGCATTCTTTCCGATTTCGAGATAGCGTAATTTCTTGAACTCATCCGAGCTCCAGACCATTGTCATTCACTGGGATCAGGGACCGCCTTACTCCTGGCGTCCAAAGCACACCTGTGATGCAACCACGCAATTTCCTTACCGTGACTCATGTTATCTCCACCTGGATGCGTTCATTTACTCTCTTACGTAACATTTCACCAAAGAATATTATTAATAATCCGGACACAGAATATACGGGGAACTATGATATTTATACGGTCTATGACAGCTTTCAAATAATTATCAAGGTGGTGAATTATTTTGTAAGAGTACATATCAAAGAATTATGACCAGAAATGACTGAGACATTAAAGGTTCTTCGTTATTGCTGGTGATCAGAAAATTCTACAATGGCTGCCTGTCGGCGTTCAGGATTTCTGATCGGTTTGAGGTGAATCGCGCTCGTCCTGGTAAAAGTATATATCTTCAGTCAAAATTCGCGGCAGTGGCCGGAACGGTCCTTGAGTGAACAATGCGCGCGAACGACCGTGACGGACGGACAGGCGGCATGACGTTTGGTAAAACCGATGACTATAATGCAACCGCCAACATTGGGCTCAAATAAGCGTTTGCAAAATATATATAATATTTCGGTACATTCATTCAATCGGTCAAATATAACTGGAGGGTACTCAGTAAAGCGCAATCTTTGAAATTTGTATTTTCGATTCATACGTTTTAGAAAAATATCTGAATCTTTTCGAGCAATGCCATCAACACAAATAATTCAAACATTTTAAAACAATTATATCAGACTTAAAAACATGGTATATTTCGTTCTTTTTAATTGACAATAAATCTTCAAGATACAGCCGAAAATTTGAATAAAAAGTCCGCTGTTTGGGGAAAAATTGTAATGACCAGACGCATGACGACTATCATAAATTTATACATTGTAATTGACTGCGCAATTTTATATGAAACATATATATATATATATATATATATATATGCAATATATAAATATCACAATCAGCGGGTGACGTGGGGACCCGACGTGTGTCCACTCTAGTTGAACAAACTCCTCAGGTAATCAAACAAACTACTCAGGTAATGAAACAAACTACTCAGGTAATCAGGCAAACTCCTCAGACACTTCGGATAAAAACTTTAGCTGGCGGCGGAGACGCTCATCAAGCACTACAAGACGTCAAGCGCTACGGAGTACAAAGACTTCTGTCACGTGGGCTGTCTACATGCTCTGATACTACACCAACATGTCACTGAACTACTCAGCTTCGAGTATAAAAATTGAGCTGCTCATCCCAGCTCAGCAGATCCATTCTGGTACTCAAGATGGCATTTAAGGAAGCTAACATTATCTACAAGCAGTTTGTCTTCACACAGATGAAGCTGAAAAGGGCAGAGCAGCAGCTGACGTTATTGGCAGACAGAATGCAGCTAACAGGAATGCGTTACCAGCGGTCTCAGAAGTCTGGTGCTTGGGGCTGTCGCTACAACAATCGCATTGAGTTGGCGGTGCTGCATGAGACCAGAGCTTCCTACTGGCGCTACAGAGAGAAACTTCAGGAACAGATGGCTGTGCTTCAGCAGGAGCTCAAACAAATCTACCAGGAGAACACCAACTGAGAAAACACCCCTAAAACTCAAACTGAGTTAAATACAAGGCTCTTTTCAGAGCCAGTATCTCATACAGATCTGACCTTCACCTTCACGATCATAATAATTACAATTTTTATTATAATTATTATTATTATAAATATTTATTATTTTTATTATATCTTTGTGAGGAGGCATTATGTTTTTATCAGTGTTTGTTGATTTCATACTCTCGCTTTGGGGGTTGATCTGTCAGCAACTGATTTAAAAAAGGTAAGGATGGGATTTTGATGAAAATTTGTTGCAGGTTAGGTCTATAACCTCGGAATAAATATTTATTTAATCTGCAACACGATAGAGTACATTTCCTATTTACGGCATTATTTCCGATTGCGAGATAACTTAATTTCTTGAACTCATCCGAGTTCCAGACCATTGTCATTCACTGGAATCAGGGACCACCTTACTCCTGGCGTCCAAAGCACACCTGTGATGCAACCACGCAATTTCCTTACCGTGACTCATGTTATCTCCACCTGGATGCGTTCATTTACTCTCTTACGTAACACTCACCAAAGAATATTATTAATAATCCGGACACAGAATATACGGGGAACTATGATATTTATACGGTCTAAAACAGCTTTCCATTAATTATCAAGGTGGTGAATTATTTTTTAAGGGTACATATCACAAATTATGACCAGAAATGACTGAAACATTAAATGTTCTTTGTTATTGCTCTTGATCAGAAAATTCTATGTTGCCTGCCTGTCGGCGTTACGGATTTCTGATCGGTTTGAGATGAATCGCGCTCGTCCTGGTAAAAGTATATATTTTCAGTCAAAATTCGCGGCAGTGGCCGGAACGGTCTTTGAGTTAACAATGCGCGCGAACGACCGTGACGGACGGACAGGCGGCATGACGTTTGGTAAAACCGATAACTATGATGCAACCGCCTACATTGGGCTCAAATAAGCGTTTGCTTAATATATATCATATTTCGGTACATTCATTCAATCGGTCAAATATAACTAGAGGGCACTCAGTAAAGCGCAAACTTTGAAATTTGTATTTTCGATTCACACGTTTTCGAAAAATATCTGAATCTGTCCGAGTAATGCCATCAACACAAATAATTCAAACATTTTAAAACAAATTCATCAGACTTACAAACATGGTATATTTCGTTCTTTTTAATTGACAATAAATCTTCCAGATACAGCCGAAAATTTGAATAAAAAGTCCGCTGTTTGGGGCAAAATCGTAATGATCAGACGCACGACGACTATCATGAATTTGTACATTGTAATTGACTGTGCAATTTTATATGAAAAACACATCTATCCAATATATAAATATCACAAACAGCGGGTGACGTGGGGACCCGACGTGTTTCTACTCTAGTTGAACATACTACTCAGGTAATCAAACAAACTACTCAGGTAATTAGGCAAACTCCTCAGACACTTCGCATAAAAAACTTTAGCTGGCGGCGGAGACGCTCATCAAGCACTAGTAGACCACACGCGCTACGGAGTACAAAGACTTGTGTCACGTGGGCTGTCTATATGCTCTGATACTACACCAACATGTCACTGAACTACTCAGCTTCGAGTATAAAAATTGAACTGCTCATCCCAGCTCAGCAGATCCATTCTGGTACTCAAGATGGCATTTACGGAAGCTAACATTATCTACAAGCAGTTTGTCTTCACACAGATGAAGCTGAAGAGGGCAGAGCAGCAGCTGACCTTACTGGCAGACAGAATGCAGCTAACAGAAATGCGTTACCAGCGGTCTGAGAAGTCTGGTGCTTGGGGCTGTCGCTACAACAATCGCATTGAGTTGGCGGTTCTGCATGAGACCAGAGCTTCCTACTGGCGCTACAAAGAGAAACTTCGGGAACAGATGGCTGTGCTTCAGCAGGAGCTCAGACAAATCTACCAGGAGAACACCAACTGAGAAAACACCCGTTAAACTCAAACTGAATTAAATACAAGGCTCTTTTCAGAGCCAGTATCTCATACAGATCTGACCTTCACCTTCACGATCATAATTATTACAATTTTTATTATAATTATCATTATTATAAATATTTATTATTTTTATTACATCTTCGTGAGGAGGTATTATGTTTTTATCAGTGTTAATTGATTTCATGCTCTCGCTTTGGGGGTTGATCTGACAGCAACTGATTTTAAAAGGCAAGGATGGGATTTTGATGAAATTTTTTGCAGGTTAGGTCTACAACATCGGAATAAATATTTTTTTTTAATCTGCAACACGATAGAGTACATTTCCTATTTACGGCCTTCTTTCCGATTTCGAGATAGCGTAATTTCTTGAACTCATCCGAGTTCCAGACCATTGTCATTCACTGGAATAAGGGACCGCCTTACTCCTGGCGTCCAAAGCACACCTGTGATGCAACCACGCAATTTCCTTACCGTGACTCATGTTATCTCCACCTGGATGCGTTCATTTACTCTCTTACGTAACACTCACAAAAGAATATTATTAATAATCCGGACAAAGAATATACGGGGAACTATGATATTTATACGGTCTATGACAGCTTTCCATTAATTATCAAGGTGGTGAATTATTTTGTAAGAGTACATATCAAAGAATTATGACCAGAAATGACTGAGACATTAAATGTTCTTCGTTATTGCTCGTGATCAGAAAATTCTATGATGGCTGCCTGTCGGCGTTAAGGATTTCTGATCGGTTTGAGATGAATCGCGCTCGTCCTAGTAAAAGTATATATCTTCAGTAAAAATTCGCGGCAGTGGCCGGAACGGTCTTTGAGTTAAAAATTCGCGCGAACGAACGTGACGGACGGACAGGCGGCATGACGTTTGGTAAAACCGATGACTATAATGCAACCGCCAACATTGGGCTCAAATAAGCGTTTACAAAATATATATAATATTTCGGTACATTCATTCAATCGGTCAAATATAACTGGAGGGTACTCAGTAAAGCGCAATCTTTGAAATTTGTATTTTCGATTCACACGTTTTAGAAAAAAATCTGAATCTGTTCGAGTAATGCCATCAACACAAATAATTCAAACATTTTAAAACAATTTTATCAGACTTACAAACATGGTATGTTTCGTTCTTTGTAATTGACAATAAATCTTCCAGATACAGCCGAAAATTTGAATAAAAAGTCCGCTGTTTGGGGCAAAATCGTAATGATCAGACGCATGACGACTATCATGAATTTATACATTGTAATTGACTGCGCAATTTTATATGAAATATATATATATGCAATATATAAATATCACAATCAGCGGGTGACGTGGGGACCCGACGTGTGTCCACTCAAGTTGAACAAACTACTCAGGTAATCAAACAAACTACTCAAGTAATTAGGCAAACCCCTCAGACACTTCGCATAAAAAACTTTAGCTGGCGGCGGAGACGCTCATCAAGCACTAGTACACCACACGCGCTACGGAGTACAAAGACTTGTGTCACGTGGGCTGTCTACATGCTCTGATACTACACCAACATGTCACTGAACTACTCAGCTTCGAGTATAAAAATTGAGCTGCTCATCCCAGCTCAGCAGATCCATTCTGGTACTCAAGATGGCATTTACGGAAGCTAACATTATCTAGGAGCAGTTTGTCTTCACACAGATAAAGCTGAAGAGGGCAGAGCAGCAGCTGACGTTACTGGCAGACAGAATGCAGCTAACAGCAATGCGTTACCAGCGGTCTGAGAAGTCTGGTGCTTGGGACTGTCGCTACAACAATCGCATTGAGTTGGCGGTACTGCATGAGACCAGAGCTTCCTACTGGCGCTACAGAGAGAAACTTCAGGAACAGATGGCTACAGCAGGAGCTCAGACAAATCTACCAGGAGAACACCAACTGAGAAAACACCCGTTAAACTCAAACTGAGTTAAATACAAGGCTCTTTTCAGAGCCAGTATCTCATACAGATCTGACCTTCACCTTCACGATCATAATTATTACAATTTTTATTATAATTATCATTATTATAAATATCTATTTTTTTATTATATCTTCGTGAGGAGGTATTATGTTCTTATCAGTGTTTGTTGATTTCATGCTCTCGCTTTGGGGGTTGATCTGTCAGCAACTGATTTTAAAAGGTAAGGATGGGATTTTGATGAAACTTGGTTCCAGTTTTAGGTCTGCAACCTCGGAATAAATATTTATTTAATCTGCAACACGAAAGAGTACATTTCCTATTTACGGCATTCTTTCCGATTGCGAGATAGCGTAATTTCTTGAACTCATCCGAGTTCCAGACCATTGTCATTCACTGGAATCAGGGACCACCTTACTCCTGGCGTCCAAAGCACACCTGTGATGCAACCACGCAATTTCCTTACCGTGACTCATGTTATCTCCACCTGGATGCGTTCATTTACTCTCTTACGTAACACTCACCAAAGAATATTATTAATAATCCGGACACAGAATATACGGGGAACTATGATATTTATACGGTCTAAGACAGCTTTCCATTAATTATCAAGGTGGTGAATTATTTTTTAAGAGTACATATCACAGAATTATGACCAGAAATGACTGAGACATTAAAGGTTCTTTGTTATTGCTCGTGATCAGAAAATTCTATGATGCCTGCCTGTCGACGTTAAGGATTTCTGATCGGTTTGAGATGAATCGCGCTCGTCCTGGTAAAAGTATATATTTTCAGTCAAAATTCGCGGCAGTGACCTGAACGGTCTTTGAGTTAACAATGCGCGCGAACGACCGTGACGGACGGACAGGCGGCATGACGTTTGGTAAAACCGATAACTATGATGCAACCGCCTACACTGGGCTCAAATAAGCGTTTGCTAAATATATATCATATTTCGGTACATTCATTCTATCGGTCAAATATAACTAGAGGGCACTCAGTAAAGCGCAATCTTTGAAATTTGTATTTTCGATTCACACGTTTTCGAAAAATATCTGAATCTGTTCGAGTAATGCCATCAACACAAATAATTCAAACATTTTAAAACAAATTCATCAGACTTACAAACATGGTATATTTCGTTCTTTTTAATTGACAATAAATCTTCCAGATACAGCCGAAAATTTGAATAAAAAGTCCGCTGTTTGGGGAAAAATCGTAATGATCAGACGCACGACGACTATCATGAATTTGTACATTGTAATTGACTGTGCAATTTTATATGAAAAACACATATATCCAATATATAAATATCACAATCAGCGGGTGACGTGGGGACCCGACGTGTGTCTACTCTAGTTGAACATACTACTCAGGTAATCAAACAAACTACTCAGGTAATTAGGCAAACTCCTCAGACACTTCGCATAAAAAACTTTAGCTGGCGGCGGAGACGCTCATCAAGCATTAGTAGACCACACGCGCTACGGAGTACAAAGACTTGTGTCACGTGGGCTGTCTATATGCTCTGATACTACACCAACATGTCACTGAACTACTCAGCTTCGAGTATAAAAATTGAACTGCTCATCCCAGCTCAGCAGATCCATTCTGGTCCTCAAGATGGCATTAACGGAAGCTAACATTATCTACAAGCAGTTTGTCTTCACACAGATGAAGCTGAAGAGGGCAGAGCAGCAGCTGACCTTACTGGCAGACAGAATGCAGCTAACAGCAATGCGTTACCAGCGGTCTGAGAAGTCTGGTGCTTGGGGCTGTCGCTACAACAATCGCATTGAGTTGGCGGTACTGCATGAGACCAGAGCTTCCTACTGGCGCTACAGAGAGAAACTTCAGGAACAGATGGCTACAGCAGGAGCTCAGACAAATCTACCAGGAGAACACCAACTGAGAAAACACCCGTTAAACTCAAACTGAATTAAATACAAGGCTCTTTTCAGAGCCAGTATCTCATACAGATCTGACCTTCACCTTCACGATCATAATTATTACAATTTTTATTATAATTATCATTATTATAAATATTTATTATTTTTATTACATCTTCGTGAGGAGGTTTTATATTTTTATCAGTGTTTGTTGATTTCATGCTCTCGCTTTGGGGGTTGATCTGTCAGCAACTGATTTTAAAAGGCAAGGATGGGATTTTGGTGAAACTTTTTGCAGGTTAGGTCTACAACATCGGAATAAATATTTTTTTTTAATCTGCAACACGATAGAGTACATTTCCTATTTACGGCATTCTTTCCGATTTCGAGATAGCGTAATTTCTTGAACTCATCCGAGTTCCAGACCATTGTAATTCACTGGAATAAGGGACCGCCTTACTCCTGGCGTCCAAAGCACACCTGTGATGCAACCACGCAATTTCCTTACCGTGACTCATGTTATCTCCACCTAGATGCGTTCATTTACTCTCTTACGTAACACTCACAAAAGAATATTATTAATAATCCAGACAAAGAATATACGGGGAACTATGATATTTATACGGTCTATGACAGCTTTCCATTAATTATCAAGGTGGTGAATTATTTTGTAAGAGTACATATCACAGAATTATGACCAGAAATGACTGAGACATTAAAGGTTCTTTGTTATTGCTCGTGATCAGAAAATTCTATGATGCCTGCCTGTCGGCGTTAAGGATTTCTGATCGGTTTGAGATGAATCGCGCTCGTCCTGGTAAAAGTATATATCTTCAGTCAAAATTCGCGGCAGTGGCCTGAACGGTCTTTGAGTTAACAATGCGCGCGAACGACCGTGACGGACGGACAGGCGGCATGACGTTTGGTAAAACCGATAACTATGATGTAACCGCCTACACTGGGCTCAAATAAGCGTTTGCTAAATATATATAATATTTCGGTACATTCATTCAATTGGTCAAATATAACTAGAGGGTACTCAGTAAAGCGCAATCTTTGAAATTTGTATTTTCGATTCACACGTTTTAGAAAAATATCTTAATCTGTTCGAGTAATGCCATCAGCACAAATAATTCAAACATTTTAAAACAAATTCATCAGACTTACAAACATGGTATATTTCGTTCTTTTTAATTGAGAATAAATCTTCCAGATACAGCCGAAAATTTGAATAAAAAGTCCGCTGTTTGGGGAAAAATCGTAATGATCAGACGCACGACGACTATCATGAATTTGTACATTGTAATTGACTTTGCAATTTTATATGAAATACATATATATGCAATATATAAATATCACAATCAGAGGGTGACGTGGGGACCCGACGTGTGTCCACTCTAGTTGAACAAACTACTCAGGTAATCAAACAAACTACTCAAGTAATTAGGCAAACTCCTCAGACACTTCGCATAAAAAACTTTAGCTGGCGGCGGAGACGCTCATCAAGCACTAGTAGACCACACGGGCTACGGAGTACAAAGACTTGTGTCACGTGGGCTGTCTACATGCTCTGATACTACACCAACATGTCAATGAACTACTCAGCTTCGAGTATAAAAATTGAGCTGCTCATCCCAGCTCAGCAGATCCGTTCTGGTACTCAAGATGGCATTTACGGAAGCTAACATTATCTACAAGCAGCTTGTCTTCACACAGATGAAGCTGAAGAGGGCAGAGCAGCAGCTGACGTTACTGGCAGACAGAATGCAGCTAACAGCAATGCGTAACAAGCGGTCTGAGAAGTCTGGTGCATGGGGCTGTCGCTACAACAATCGCATTGAGTGTAAGCGGTACTGCATGAGACCAGAGCTTCCTACTGGCGCTACAGAGAGAAACTTCAGGAACAGATGGCTGTGCTTCAGCAGGAGCTCAGACAAATCTACCAGGAGAACACCAACTGAGAAAACACCCGTTAAACTCAAACTGAGTTAAAAACAAGGCTCTTTTCAGAGCCAGTATCTCATACAGATCTGACCTTCACCTTCACGATCATAATTGTTACAATTTTTATTATAATTATCATTATTATAAATATTTATTTTTTTATTATATCTTCGTGAGGAGGTATTATGTTTTTATCAGTGTTTGTAGATTTCATGCTCTCGCTTTCGCGGTTGATCTATCTGTCTGTCAGCAACTAATTTTAAAAGGTAAGGATGGGATTTTGATGAAACTTTGTTGCAGGTTAGGTCTGCAACCTCGGAATATATATTTATTTAATATGCAACATGATAGAGTACATTTCCTATTTACGGCATTCTTTCCGATTTCGAGATAG
The DNA here is from genome assembly GCA_026874595.1 of Sipunculus nudus. Taxonomy (NCBI): domain Eukaryota; kingdom Metazoa; phylum Annelida; class Sipuncula; order Golfingiida; family Sipunculidae; genus Sipunculus; species Sipunculus nudus. Next base: position 63,456,282 of record CM049316.1, on the reverse strand, counting down.
CGTAATTTCTTGAACTCATCCGAGTTCCAAACCATTGTCATTCACTGGGATCAGGGACCACCTTACTCCTGGCGTCCAAAGCACACCTGTGATGCAACCACGCAATTTCCTTACCGTGACTCATGTTATCTCCACCTGGATGCGTTCATTTACTCTCTTACGTAACACTCACCAAAGAATATTATTAATAATCCGGACACAGAATATACGGGGAACTATGATATTTATACGGTCTATAACAGCTTTCCATTAATTATCAAGGTGGTGCATTATTTTTTAAATTACATATCACAGAATAATGACCAGAAATGACTGAGCCATTAAAGGTTCTTCGTTATTGCTCGTGATCAGAAAATTCTATGATGCCTGCCTGTCGACGTTACGGATTTCTGATCGGTTTGAGATCAATCGCGCTCGTCCTGGTAAAAGTATATATCTTCAGTCAAAATTCGCGGCAGTGGCCGGAACGGTCTTTGAGTTAATAATGCGCGCGAACGACCGTGACGGACGGACAAAGCGGCATGACGTTTGGTAAAACCGATCACTATAATGCAACCGCCTACACTGGGCTCAAATAAGCGTTTGCTAAATATATATCATATTTCGGTACATTCATTCAATCGGTCAAATATAACTAGAGGGTACTCAGTAAAGCGCAATCTTTGAAATTTGTGTTTTCGATTCACACGTTTTCGAAAAATATCTTAATCTGTTCGAGTAATGCCTTCAACACAAATAATTCAAACATTTTAAAACAATTTTATCAGACTTACAAACATGGTATATTTCCTTCTTTGTGATTGACAATAAATCTTCCAGATGCAGCCGAAAATTTGAATAAAAAGTCCGCTGTTTGGGAAAAAATTGTAATGATCAGACGCACGTCGACTATCATGAATTTATACATTGTAATTGACTGCGCAATTTTATATGAAATATACATATATCCAATATATAAATATCACAATCAGCGGGTGACGTGGAGACCCGACGTGTGTCCACTCTAGTTGAACAAACTACTCAGGTAATCAAACAAACTACTCAAGTAATTAAGCAAACTCCTCAGACAATTCGCATAAGAAACTTTAGCTGGCGGCGGAGACGCTCATCAAGCACTAGTAGACCACACGCGCTACGGAGTACAAAGACTTGTGTCACGTGGGCTGTCTACATGCTCTGATACTACACCAACATGTCACTGAACTACTCAGCTTCGAGTATAAAAATTGAGCTGCTCATCCCAGCTCAGCAGATCCATTCTGGTACTCAAGATGGCATTTACGGAAGCTAACATTATCTACAAGCAGTTTGTCTTCACACAGATGAAGCTGAAAAGGGCAGAGCAGCAGCTGACGTTACTGGCGGACAGAATGCAGCTAACAGCAATGCGTTACCATCGGTCTGAGAAGTCTGGTGCTTGGGGCTGTCGCTACAACAATCGCATTGAGTTGGCGGTGTTGCATGAGACCAGACCTTCCTATTGGCGCTACAGAGAGAAACTTCAGGAACAGATGGCTGTGCTTCAGCAGGAGCTCAGACAAATCTACCAGGAGAACACCAACTGAGAAAACACCCCTAAAACTCAAACTGAGTTAAATACAAGGCTCTTTTCAGAGCCAGTATCTCATACAGATCTGACCTTCACCTTCACGATCATAATTATTACAATTTTTATTATAATTATCATTATTATAAATATTTATTATTTTTATTACATCTTCGTGAGGAGGTATTATGTTTTTATCAGTGTTTGTTGATTTCATGCTCTCCCTTTCGGGGTTGATCTCTCTGTCTGTCAGCAACTGATTTTAAAAGGTAAGGATGGGATTTACATGAAACTTTGTTGCAGGTTAGGTCTACAACCTCTGAATAAATATTTTTTTAATATGCAACATGATAGAGTACATTTCCTATTTACGGCATTCTTTCCGATTTCGAGATAGCGTAATTTCTTGAACTCATCCGAGTTCCAAACCATTGTCATTCACTGGGATCAGGGACCACCTTACTCCTGGCGTCCAAAGCACACCTGTGATGCAACCACGCAATTTCCTTACCGTGACTCATGTTATCTCCACCTGGATGCGTTCATTTACTCTCTTACGTAACACTCACCAAAGAATATTATTAATAATCCGGACACAGAATATACGGGGAACTATGATATTTATACGGTCTATAACAGCTTTCCATTAATTATCAAGGTGGTGCATTATTTTTTAAATTACATATCACAGAATAATGACCAGAAATGACTGAGCCATTAAAGGTTCTTCGTTATTGCTCGTGATCAGAAAATTCTATGATGCCTGCCTGTCGACGTTACGGATTTCTGATCGGTTTGAGATCAATCGCGCTCGTCCTGGTAAAAGTATATATCTTCAGTCAAAATTCGCGGCAGTGGCCGGAACGGTCTTTGAGTTAATAATGCGCGCGAACGACCGTGACGGACGGACAAAGCGGCATGACGTTTGGTAAAACCGATCACTATAATGCAACCGCCTACACTGGGCTCAAATAAGCGTTTGCTAAATATATATCATATTTCGGTACATTCATTCAATCGGTCAAATATAACTAGAGGGTACTCAGTAAAGCGCAATCTTTGAAATTTGTGTTTTCGATTCACACGTTTTCGAAAAATATCTTAATCTGTTCGAGTAATGCCTTCAACACAAATAATTCAAACATTTTAAAACAATTTTATCAGACTTACAAACATGGTATATTTCCTTCTTTGTGATTGACAATAAATCTTCCAGATGCAGCCGAAAATTTGAATAAAAAGTCCGCTGTTTGGGGAAAAATTGTAATGATCAGACGCACGACGACTATCATGAATTTATATATTGTAATTGACTGCGCAATTTTATATGAAATATACATATATCCAATATATAAATATCACAATCAGCGGGTGACGTGGAGACCCGACGTGTGTCCACTCTAGTTGAACAAACTACTCAGGTAATCAAACAAACTACTCAAGTAATTAAGCAAACTCCTCAGACACTTCGCATAAGAAACTTTAGCTGGCGGCGGAGACGCTCATCAAGCACTAGTAGACCACACGCGCTACGGAGTACAAAGACTTGTGTCACGTGGGCTGTCTACATGCTCTGATACTACACCAACATGTCACTGAACTACTCAGCTTCGAGTATAAAAATTGAGCTGCTCATCCCAGCTCAGCAGATCCATTCTGGTACTCAAGATGGCATTTACGGAAGCTAACATTATCTACAAGCAGTTTGTCTTCACACAGATGAAGCTGAAAAGGGCAGAGCAGCAGCTGACGTTACTGGCGGACAGAATGCAGCTAACAGCAATGCGTTACCATCGGTCTGAGAAGTCTGGTGCTTGGGGCTGTCGCTACAACAATCGCATTGAGTTGGCGGTGTTGCATGAGACCAGACCTTCCTATTGGCGCTACAGAGAGAAACTTCAGGAACAGATGGCTGTGCTTCAGCAGGAGCTCAGACAAATCTACCAGGAGAACACCAACTGAGAAAACACCCCTAAAACTCAAACTGAGTTAAATACAAGGCTCTTTTCAGAGCCAGTATCTCATACAGATCTGACCTTCACCTTCACGATCATAATTATTACAATTTTTATTATAATTATCATTATTATAAATATTTATTATTTTTATTACATCTTCGTGAGGAGGTATTATGTTTTTATCAGTTTTTGTTGATTTCATGCTCTCCCTTTCGGGGTTGATCTCTCTGTCTGTCAGCAACTGATTTTAAAAGGTAAGGATGGGATTTTCATGAAACTTTGTTGCAGGTTAGGTCTACAACCTCTGAATAAATATTTTTTTTTAATCTGCAACACGATAGAGTACATTTCCTATTTACGGCATTCTTTCCGATTTCGAGTTAGCGTAATTTCTTGAACTCATCCGAGTTCCAGACCATTGTCATTCACTGGGATCAGGGACCACCTTACTCCTGGCGTCCAAAGCCCACCTGTGATACAACCACGCAATTTCCTTACCGTGACTCATGTTATCTCCACCTGGATGCGTTCATTTACTCTCTTACGTAACACTCACCAAAGAATATTATTAATAATCCGGACACAGAATATACGGGGAACTATGATATTTATACGGTCTAAGACAGCTTTCCATTAATTATCAAGGTGGTGAATTATTTTTTAAGAGTACATTTCACAGAATTATGACCAGAAATGACTGAGACATTAAAGGTTCTTTGTTATTGCTCGTGATCAGAAATTTCTATGATGCCTGCCTGTCGGCGTTACGGATTTCTGATCGGTTTTAGATGAATCGCGCTCGTCCTGGTAAAAGTATATATTTTCAGTCAAAATTCGCGGCAGTGGCCGGAACGGTCTTTGAGTTAACAATGCGCGCAAACGACCGTGACGGACGGACAGGCGGCATGACGTTTGGTAAAACCGATAACTATGATGCAACCGCCTACATTGGGCTCAAATAAGCGTTTGCTTAATATATATCATATTTCGGTACATTCATTCAATCGGTCAAATATAACTAGAGGGCACTCAGTAAAGCGCAAACTTTGAAATTTGTATTTTCGATTCACACGTTTTCGAAAAATATCTGAATCTGTTCGAGTAATGCCATCAACACAAATAATTCAAACATTTTAAAACAAATTCATCAGACTTACAAACATGGTATATTTCGTTCTTTTTAATTGACAATAAATCTTCCAGATACAGCCGAAAATTTGAATAAAAAGTCCGCTGTTTGGGGCAAAATCGTAATGATCAGACGCACGACGACTATCATGAATTTGTACATTGTAATTGACTGTGCAATTTTATATGAAAAACACATATATCCAATATATAAATATCACAATCAGCGGGTGACGTGGGGACCCGACGTGTGTCTACTCTAGTTGAACATACTACTCAGGTAATCAAACAAACTACTCAGGTAATTAGGCAGACTCCTCAGACACTTCGCATAAAAAACTTTAGCTGGCGGCGGAGACGCTCATCAAGCACTAGTAGACCACACGCGCTACGGAGTACAAAGACTTGTGTCACGTGGGCTGTCTATATGCTCTTATACTACACCAACATGTCACTGAACTACTCAGCTTCGAGTATAAAAATTGAACTGCTCATCCCAGCTCAGCAGATCCATTCTGGTACTCAAGATGGCATTTACGGAAGCTAACATTATCTACAAGCAGTTTGTCTTCACACAGATGAAGCTGAATAGGGCAGTGCAGCAGCTGACCTTACTGGCAGACAGAATGCAGCTAACAGCAATGCGTTACCAGCGGTCTGAGAAGTCTGGTGCTTGGGGCTGTCGCTACAACAATCGCATTGAGTTGGCGGTTCTGCATGAGACCAGAGCTTCCTACTGGCGCTACAAAAAGAAACTTCGGGAACAGATGGCTGTGCTTCAGCAGGAGCTCAGACAAATCTACCAGGAGAACACCAACTGAGAAAACACCCGTTAAACTCAAACTGAGTTAAATACAAGGCTCTTTTCAGAGCCAGTATCTCATACAGATCTGACCTTCACCTTCACGATCATAATTATTACAATTTTTATTATAATTATCATTATTATAAATATTTATTATTTTTATAACATCTTCGTGAGGAGGTTTTATGTTTTTATCATTGTTTGTTGATTTCATGCTCTCCCTTTCGGGGGTTGATCTGTCAGCAACTGATTTTAAAAGGCAAGGATGGGATTTTGATGAAACTTTTTGCAGGTTAGGTCTACAACATCGGAATAAATATTTTTTTTTAATCTGCAACACCATAGAGTACATTTCCTATTTACGGCCTTCTTTCCGATTTCGAGATAGCGTAATTTCTTGAACTCATCCGAGTTCCAGACCATTGTCATTCACTGGAATCAGGGACCGCCTTACTCCTGGCGTCCAAAGCACACCTGTGATGCAACCACGCAATTTCCTTACCGAGACTCATGTTATCTCCACCTGGATGCGTTTATTTACTCTCTTACGTAACACTCACAAAAGAATATTATTAATAATCCGGACATAGAATATACGGGGAACTATGATATTTATACGGTCTATGACAGCTTTCCATTAATTATCAAGGTGGTGAATTATTTTGTAAGAGTACATATCAAAGAATTATGACCAGAAATGACTGAGACATTAAATGTTCTTCGTTATTGCTCGTGATCAGAAAATTCTATGATGGCTGCCTGTCGGCGTTAAGGATTTCTGATCGGTTTGAGATGAATCGCGCTCGTCCTGGTAAAAGTATATATTTTCAGTCAAAATTCGCGGCAGTGGCCGGAACGGTCTTTGAGTTAAAAATTCGCGTGAACGAACGTGAAGGACGGACAGGCGGCATGACGTTTGGTAAAACCGATGACTATAATGCAACCGCCAACATTGGGCTCAAATAAGCGTTTACAAAATATATATCATATTTCGGTACATTCATTCAATCGGTCAAATATAACTGGAGGGTACTCAGTAAAGCGCAGTCTTTGAAATTTGTATTTTCGATTCACACGTTTTCGAAAGATATCTGAATCTGTTCGAGTAATGCCATCAACACAAATAATTCAAACATTTTAAAACAATTTTATCAGACTTACAAACATGGTATATTTCGTTCTTTGTAATTGACAATAAATCTTCCAGATACAGCCGAAAATTTGAATAAAAAGTCCGCTGTTTGGGGAAAAATTGTAATGATCAGACGCATGACGACTATCATGAATTTAAACATTGTAATTGACTGCGCAATTTTATATGAAATATACATATATGCAATATATAAATATCACAATCAGCGGGTGACGTGGGGACCCGACGTGTGTCCACTCTAGTTGAACAAACTACTCAGGTAATCAAACAAACTACTCAAGTAATTAGGCAAACTCCTCAGACACTTCGCATAAAAAACTTTAGCTGGCGGCGGAGACGCTCATCAAGCACTAGTAGACCACACGCGCTACGGAGTACAAAGACTTGTGTCATGTGGGCTGTCTACATGCTCTGATACTACACCAACATGTCACTGAACTACTCAGCTTCGAGTATAAAAATTGAGCTTCTCATCCCAGCTCAGCAGATCCATTCTGGTACTCAAGATGGCATTTACGGAAGCTAACATTATCTACGAGCAGTTTGTCTTCACACAGATAAAGCTGAAGAGGGCAGAGCAGCAGCTGACGTTACTGACAGACAGAATGCAGCTAACAGCAATGCGTTACCAGCGGTCTGAGAAGTCTGGTGCATGGGGCTGTCGCTACAACAATCGCATTGAGTTGGCGGTGTTGCATGAGACCAGAGCTTCCTACTGGCGCTACAGAGAGAAACTTCAGGAACAGATGGCTGTGCTTCAGCAGGAGCTCAGACAAATCTACCAGGAGAACACCAACTGAGAAAACACCCGTTAAACTCAAACCGAGTTAAATACAAGGCTCTTTTCAGAGCCAGTATCTCATACAGATCTGACCTTCACCTTCACGATCATAATTATTACATTTTTTATTATAATCATCATTATTATAAATATTTATTTTTTATTATATCTTCGTGAGGAGGTATTATGTTCTTATCAGTGTTTGTTGATTTCATGCTCTCGCTTTCGGGGTTGATCTGTCAGCAACTGATTTTAAAAGGTAAGGATCGGATTTTAATGAAACTTTGTTGCAGGTTAGGTCTGCAACCTCGGAATAAATATTTATTTAATCTGCAACATGATAGAGTACATTTCCTATTTACGGCATTCTTTCCGATTTCGAGATAGCGTAATATCTTGAACTCATCCGAGTTCCAGACCATTGTCATTTACTGGAATCAGGGACCACCTTACTCCTGGCGTCCAAAGCACACCTGTGATGCAACCACGCAATTTCCTTACCGTGACTCATGTTATCTCCACCTTGATGCGTTCATTTACTCTCTTACGTAACACTCACCAAAGAATATTATTAATAATCCGGACAAAGAATATACGGGAACTATGATATTTATACGGTCTATAACAGCTTTCCATTAATTTTCAAGGTGGTGCATTATTTTTTAAGAGTACATATCACAGAATAATGACCAGAAATGACTGAGACATTAAAGGTTCTTCGTTATTGCTCGTGATCAGAAAATTCTATGATGCCTGCCTGTCGACGTTACGGATTTCTGATCGGTTTGAGATCAATCGCGCTCTTCCTGGTAAAAGTATATATCTTCAGTCAAAATTCGCGGCAGTGGCCGGAACGGTCTTTGAGTTAAAAATGCGCGCGAACGACCGTGACGGACGGACAGGCGGCATGACGTTTGGTGAAACCGATAACTATAATGCAACCGCCTACACTGGGCTCAAATAAGCGTTTGCTAAATATATATCATATTTCGGTACATTCATTCAATCGGTCAAATATAACTAGAGGGTACTCAGTAAAGCGCAATCTTTGAAATTTGTATTTTCGATTCACACGTTTTCGAAAAATATCTGAATCTGTTCGAGTAATGCCATCAACACAAATAATTCAAACATTTTAAAACAATTTTATCAGACTTACAAACATGGTATATTTCGTTCTTTTTAATTGACAATAAATCTTCCAGATACAGCCGAAAATTTGAATAAAAAGTCCGCTGCTTGGGGAAAAATTGTAATGATCAGACGCACGACGACTATCATGAATTTGTACATTGTAATTGACTGTGCAATTTTATATGAAAAACATATATATCCAATATATAAATATCACAATCAGCGGGTGACGTGGGGACCCGACGTGTGTCTACTCTAGTTGAACATACTACTCAGGTAATCAAACAAACTACTCAGGTAATTAGGCAGACTCCTCAGACACTTCGCATAAAAAACTGTAGCTGGCGGCGGAGACGCTCATCAAGCACTAGTAGACCACACGCGCTACGGAGTACAAAGACTTGTGTCACGTGGGCTGTCTATATGCTCTGATACTACACCAACATGTCACTGAACTACTCAGCTTCGAGTATAAAAATTGAACTGCTCATCCCAGTTCAGCAGATCCATTCTGGTACTCAAGATGGCATTAACGGAAGCTAACATTATCTACAAGCAGCTTGTCTTCACACAGATGAAGCTGAAGAGGGCAGAGCAGCAGCTGACCTTACTGGCAGACAGAATGCAGCTAACAGCAATGCGTTACCAGCGGTCTGAGAAGTCTGGTGCTTGGGGCTGTCGCTACAACAATCGCATTGAGTTGGCGGTTCTGCATGAGACCAGAGCTTCCTACTGGCGCTACAAAGAGAAACTTCGGGAACAGATGGCTGTGCTTCAGCAGGAGCTCAGACAAATCTACCAGGAGAACACCAACTGAGAAAACACCCGTTAAACTCAAACTGAGTTAAATACATGGCTCTTTTCAGAGCCAGTATCTCATACAGATCTGACCTTCACCTTCACGATCATAATTATTACAATTTTTATTATAATTATTATTCTTGTAAATATTTATTATTTTTATTACATCTTCGTGAGGAGGCATTATGTTTTTATCGGTGTTTGTTGATTTAATGCTCTCGCTTTCGCGGTTGATCTCTCTGTCTGTCAGCAACTAATTTTAAAAGGTAAGGATGCGATTTTCATGAAACTTTGTTGCAGGTTAGGTCTACAACCTCGAAAAAAATATTTATTTAATCTGCAACAGATAAAGTATATTTCCTATTTACGGCATTCTTTCCGATTTCGAGATAGCGTAATTTCTTGAACTCATCCGATTTCCAGACCATTGTCATTCACTGGGATCAGGGACCACCTTACTCCTGGCGTCCAAAGCACACCTGTGATGCAACCTTACCGTGACTCATGTTATCTCCACCTGGATGCGTTCATTTACTCTCTTACGTAACACTCACCAAAGAATATTATTAATAATCCGGACACAGAATATACGGGGAACTATGATATTTATACGGTCTATGACAGCTTTCCATTAATTATCAAGGTGGTGAATTATTTTTAAGAGTACATATCACAGAATTATGACCAGAAATGACTGAGACATTAAATGTTCTTCGTTATTGCTCGTGATCAGAAAATTCTATGATGCCTGCCTGTCGGCGTTACGGATTTCTGATCGGTTTGAGATCAATCGCGCTCGTCCTGGTAAAAGTATATATCTTCAGTCAAAATTCGCGGCAGTGGCCGGAACGGTCTTTGAGTTAATAATGCGCGCGAACGACGGTGACGGACGGACAGGCGGCATGACGTTTGGTAAAACCGATAACTATAATGCAACCGCCTACACTGGGCTCAAATAAGCGTTTGCTAAATATATATCATATTTCGGTACATTCATTCAATCGGTCAAATATAACTAGAGGGTACTCAGTAAAGCGCAATCTTTGAAATTTGTATTTTCGATTCACACGTTTTCGAAAAATATCTGAATCTGTTCGAGTAATGCCATCAACACAAATAATTCAAACATTTTAAAACAATTTTATCAGACTTACAAACATGGTATATTTCGTTCTTTTTAATTGACAATAAATCTTCCAGATACAGCCGAAAATTTGAATAAAAAGTCCGCTGTTTGGGGAAAAATTGTAATGATCAGACGCACGACGACTATCATGAATTTGTACATTGTAATTGACTGTGCAATTTTATATGAAATATACATATATGCAATATTTCAATATCACAATCAGCGGGTGACGTGGGGACCCGACGTGTGTCTACTCTAGTTGAACATACTACTCAGGTAATCAAACAAACTTCTCAGGTAATTAGGCAAACTCCTCAGACACTTCGCATAAAAAACTTTAGCTGGCGGCGGAGACGCTCATCAAGCACTAGTAGACCACACGCGCTACGGAGTACAAAGACTTGTGTCACGTGGGCTGTCTATATGCTCTGATACTACACCAACATGTCACTGAACTACTCAGCTTCGAGTATAAAAATTGAACTGCTCATCCCAGCTCAGCAGATCCATTATGGTACTCAAGATGGCATTAACGGAAGCTAACATTATCTACAAGCAGCTTGTCTTCACACAGATGAAGCTGAAGAGGGCAGAGCAGCAGCTGACCTTACTGGCAGACAGAATGCAGCTAACAGCAATGCGTTACCAGCGGTCTGAGAAGTCTGGTGCTTGGGGCTGTCGCTACAACAATCGCATTGAGTTGGCAGTTCTGCATGAGACCAGAGCTTCCTACTGGCGCTACAAAGAGAAACTTCGGGAACAGATGGCTGTGCTTCAGCAGGAGCTCAGACAAATCTACCAGGAGAACACCAACTGAGAAAACACCCGTTAAACTCAAACTGAGTTAAATACAAGGCTCTTTTCAGAGCCAGTATCTCATACAGATCTGACCTTCACCTTCACGATCATAATTATTACAATTTTTATTATAATTATTATTCTTGTAAATATTTATTATTTTTATTACATCTTCGTGAGGAGGCATTATGTTTTTATCGGTGTTTGTTGATTTAATGCTCTCGCTTTCGCGGTTGATCTCTCTGTCTGTCAGCAACTAATTTTAAAAGGTAAGGATGTGATCTTCATGAAACTTTGTTGCAGGTTAGGTCTACAACCTCGAAATAAATATTTATTTAATCTGCAACAGATAAAGTATATTTCCTATTTACGGCATTCTTTCCGATTTCGAGATAGCGTAGTTTCTTGAACTCATCCGATTTCCAGACCATTGTCATTCTTTTGGATCAGGGACCACCTTACTCCTGGCGTCCAAAGCACACCTGTGATGCAACCTTACCGTGACTCATGTTATCTCCACCTGGATGCGTTCATTTACTCTCTTACGTAACACTCACCAAAGAATATTATTAATAATCCGGACACAGAATATACGGGGAACTATGATATTTATACGGTCTATGACAGCTTTCCATTAATTATCAAGGTGGTGAATTATTTTTTAAGAGTACATATCACAGAATTATGACCAGAAATGACTGAGACATTAAATGTTCTTCGTTATTGCTCGTGATCAGAAAATTCTATGATGCCTGCCTGTCGGCGTTACGGATTTCTGATCGGTTTGAGATCAATCGCGCTCGTCCTGGTAAAAGTATATATCTTCAATCAAAATTCGCGGCAGTGGCCGGAACGGTCTTTGAGTTAATAATGCGCGCGAACGACGGTGACGGACGGACAGGCGGCATGACGTTTGGTAAAACCGATAACTATAATGCAACCGCCTACACTGGGCTCAAATAAGCGTTTGCTAAATATATATCATATTTCGGTACATTCATTCAATCGGTCAAATATAACTAGAGGGTACTCAGTAAAGCGCAATCTTTGAAATTTGTATTTTCGATTCACACGTTTTCGAAAAATATCTGAATCTGTTCGAGTAATGCCATCAACACAAATAATTCAAACATTTTAAAACATTTTTATCAGACTTACAAACATGGTATATTTCGTTCTTTTTAATTGACAATAAATCTTCCAGATACAGCCGAAAATTTGAATAAAAAGTCCGCTGTTTGGGGAAAAATTGTAATGATCAGACGCACGACGACTATCATGAATTTGTACATTGTAATTGACTGTGCAATTTTATATGAAAAACATATATATCCAATATATAAATATCACAATCAGCGGGTGACGTGGGGACCCGACGTGTGTCTACTCTAGTTGAACATACTACTCAGGTAATCAAACAAACTTCTCAGGTAATTAGGCAAACTCCTCAGACACTTCGCATAAAAAACTTTAGCTGGCGGCGGAGACGCTCATCAAGCACTAGTAGACCACACGCGCTACGGAGTACAAAGACTTGTGTCACGTGGGCTGTCTATATGCTCTGATACTACACCAACATGTCACTGAACTACTCAGCTTCGAGTATAAAAATTGAACTGCTCATCCCAGTTCAGCAGATCCATTCTGGTACTCAAGATTGCATTAACGGAAGCTAACATTATCTACAAGCAGCTTGTCTTCACACAGATGAAGCTGAAGAGGGCAGAGCAGCAGCTGACCTTACTGGCAGACAGAATGCAGCTAACAGCAATGCGTTACCAGCGGTCTGAGAAGTCTGGTGCTTGGGGCTGTCGCTACAACAATCGCATTGAGTTGGCGGTTCTGCCTGAGACCAGAGCTTCCTACTGGCGCTACAAAGAGAAACTTCGGGAACAGATGGCTGTGCTTCAGCAGGAGCTCAGACAAATCTACCAGGAGAACACCAACTGAGAAAACACCCGTTAAACTCAAACTGAGTTAAATACAAGGCTCTTTTCAGAGCCAGTATCTCATACAGATCTGACCTTCACCTTCACGATCATAATTATTACAATTTTTATTATAATTATTATTCTTGTAAATATTTATTATTTTTATTACATCTTCGTGAGGAGGCATTATGTTTTTATCGGTGTTTGTTGATTTCATGCTCTCGCTTTCGCGGTTGATCTCTCTGTCTGTCAGCAACTAATTTTAAAAGGTAAGGATGCGATCTTCATGAAACTTTGTTGCAGGTTAGGTCTACAACCTCGAAATAAATATTTATTTAATCTGCAACAGATAAAGTACATTTCCTATTTACGGCATTCTTTCCGATTTCGAGATAGCGTAATTTCTTGAACTCATCCGATTTCCAGACCATTGTCATTCACTTGGATCAGGGACCACCTTACTCCTGGCGTCCAAAGCACACCTGTGATGCAACCTTACCGTGACTCATGTTATCTCCACCTGGATGCGTTCATTTACTCTCTTACGTAACACTCACCAAAGAATATTATTAATAATCCGGACAAAGAATATACGGGGAACTGTGATATTTATACGGTCTATAACAGCTTTCCATTAATTTTCAAGGTGGTGAATTATTTTTTAAGAGTACATATCACAGAATAATGACCAGAAATGACTGAGACATTAAAGGTTCTTCGTTATTGCTCGTGATCAGAAAATTCTATGATGCCTGCCTGTCGACGTTACGGATTTCTGATCGGTTTGAGATCAATCGCGCTCGTCCTGGTAAAAGTATATATCTTCAGTCAAAATTCGCGGCAGTGGCCGGAACGGTCTTTGAGTTTATAATGCGCGCGAACGACCGTGACGGACGGACAGGCGGCATGACGTTTGGTAAAACCGATAACTATAATGCAACCGCCTACACTGGGCTCAAATAAGCGTTTGCTAAATATATATCATATTTCGGTACATTCATTCAATCGGTCAAATATAACTAGAGGGTACTCAGTAAAGCGCAATCTTTGAAATTTGTATTTTCGATTCACACGTTTTCGAAAAATATCTGAATCTGTTCGAGTAATGCCATCAACACAAATAATTCAAACATTTTAAAACAATTTTATCAGACTTACAAACATGGTATATTTCGTTCTTTGTAATTGACAATAAATCTTCCAGATACAGCCGAAAATTTTAATATAAAGTCCGCTGTTTGGGGAAAAATTGTAATGATCAGACGCATGACGACTATCATGAATTTATAAATTGTAATTGACTGCGCAATTTTATATGAAATATACATATATGCAATATTTAAATATCACAATCAGCGGGTGACGTGGGGACCCGACGTGTGTCCACTCTAGTTAAACAAACTACTCAGGTAATCAAACAAACTACTCAAGTAATTAGGCAAACTCCTCAGACACTTCGCATAAAAAACTTTAGCTGGCGGCGGAGACGCTCATCAAGCACTAGTAGACCACACGCGCTACGGAGTACAAAGACTTGTGTCACGTGGGCTGTCTACATGCTCTGATACTACACCAACATGTCACTGAACTACTCAGCTTCGAGTATAAAAATTGAGCTGCTCATCCCAGCTCAGCAGATCCATTCTGGTACTCCAGATGGCATTTACGGAAGCTAACATTATCTACGAGCAGTTTGTCTTCACACAGATAAAGCTGAAGAGGGCAGAGCAGCAGCTGACGTTACTGGCAGACAGAATGCAGCTAACAGCAATGCGTTACCAGCGGTCTGAGAAGTCTGGTGCTTGGGGCTGTCGCTACAACAATCGCATTGAGTTGGCGGTACTGCATGAGACCAGAGCTTCCTACTGGCGCTACAGAGAGAAACTTCGGGAACAGATGGCTTTGCTCAAGCAGGAGCTTAGACAAATCTGCCAGGAGAACACCAACTGAGAAAACACCCCTAAAACTCAAACTGAGTTAAATACAAGGCTCTTTTAAGAGCCAGTACCTCATACAGATCTGACCTTCACCTTCACGATCATAATTATTACAATTTTTATTATAATTATCATTATTATAAATATTTATTTTTTATTTTATCTTCGTGAGGAGGTATCATGTTCTGATCAGTGTTTGTTGATTTCATGCTCTCGCTTTGGGGGTTGATCTGTCAGCAACTGATTTTAAAAGGTAAGGATGGGATTTTGATGAAACTTTTTTGCAGTTTTAAGTCTGCAACCTCGGAATAAATATTTATTTAATCTGCAACACGAAAGAGTACATTTCCTATTTACGGCATTCTTTCCGATTGCGAGATAGCGTATTTTCTTGAACTCATCCGATTTCCAGACCATTGTCATTCACTGGAATCAGGGACCACCTTACTCCTGGCGTCCAAAGCACACCTGTGATTAAACCACGCAATTTCCTTACCGTGACTCATGTTATCTCCACCTGGATGCGTTCATTTACTCTCTTACGTAACACTCACCAAAGAATATTATTAATAATCCGGACACAGAATATACGGGGAACTATGATATTTATACGGTCTATGACAGCTTTCCATTAATTATCAAGGTGATGAATTATTTTTTAAGAGTACATATCACAGAATTATGACCTGAAATGACTGAGACATTAAATGTTCTTCGTTATTGCTCGTGATCAGAAAATTCTATGATGCCTACCTGTCGACGTTACGGATTTCTGATCGGTTTGAGATCAATCGCGCTCGTCCTGGTAAAAGTATATATCTTCAGTCAAAATTCGCGGCAGTGGCCGGAACGGTCTTTGAGTTAATAATGCGCGCGAACGACGGTGACGGACGGACAGGCGGCATGACGTTTGGTAAAACCGATAACTATAATGCAACCGCCTACACTGGGCTCAAATAAGCGTTTGCTAAATATATATCATATTTCGGTACATTCATTCAATCGGTCAAATATAACTAGAGGGTACTCAGTAAAGCGCAATCTTTGAAATTTGTATTTTCGATTCACACGTTTTCGAAAAATATCTGAATCTATTCGAGTAATGCCATCAACACAAATAATTCAAACATTTTAAAACAATTTTATCAGACTTACAAACATGGTATATTTCGTTCTTTTTAAATGACAATAAATCTTCCAGATACAGCCGAAAATTTGAATAAAAAGTCCGCTGTTTGGGGAAAAATTGTAATGATCAGACGCACGACGACTATCATGAATTTGTACATTGTAATTGACTGTGCAATTTTATATGAAAAACATATATATCCAATATATAAATATCACAATCAGCGGGTGACGTGGGGACCCGACGTGTGTCTACTCTAGTTGAACATACTACTCAGGTAATCAAACAAACTTCTCAGGTAATTAGGCAAACTCCTCAGACACTTCGCATAAAAAACTTTAGCTGGCGGCGGAGACGCTCATCAAGCACTAGTAGACCACACGCGCTACGGAGTACAAAGACTTGTGTCACGTGGGCTGTCTATATGCTCTGATACTACACCAACATGTCACTGAACTACTCAGCTTCGAGTATAAAAATTGAACTGCTCATCCCAGTTCAGCAGATCCATTCTGGTACTCAAGATGGCATTAACGGAAGCTAACATTATCTACAAGCAGCTTGTCTTCACACAGATGAAGCTGAAGAGGGCAGAGCAGCAGCTGACCTTACTGGCAGACAGAATGCAGCTAACAGCAACGCGTTACCAGCGGTCTGAGAAGTCTGGTGCTTGGGGCTGTCGCTACAACAATCGCATTGAGTTGGCGGTTCTGCATGAGACCAGAGCTTCCTACTGGCGCTACAAAGAGAAACTTCGGGAACAGATGGCTGTGCTTCAGCAGGAGCTCAGACAAATCTACCAGGAGAACACCAACTGAGAAAACACCCGTTAAACTCAAACTGAGTTAAATACAAGGCTCTTTTCAGAGCCAGTATCTCATACAGATCTGACCTTCACCTTCACGATCATAATTATTACAATTTTTATTATAATTATTATTCTTGTAAATATTTATTATTTTTATTACATCTTCGTGAGGAGGCATTATGTTTTTATCGGTGTTTGTTGATTTCATGCTCTCGCTTTCGCGGTTGATCTCTCTGTCTGTCAGCAACTAATTTTAAAAGGTAAGGATGCGATTTTCATGAAACTTTGTTGCAGGTTAGGTCTACAACCTCGAAATAAATATTTATTTAATCTGCAACAGATAAAGTACATTTCCTATTTACGGCATTCTTTCCGATTTCGAGATAGCGTAATTTCTTGAACTCATCCGATTTCCAGACCATTGTCATTCACTTGGATCAGGGACCACCTTACTCCTGGCGTCCAAAGCACACCTGTGATGCAACCTTACCGTGACTCATGTTATCTCCACCTGGATGCGTTCATTTACTCTCTTACGTAACACTCACCAAAGAATATTATTAATAATCCGGACACAGAATATACGGGGAACTATGATATTTATACGGTCTATGACAGCTTTCCATTAATTATCAAGGTGGTGAATTATTTTTTAAGAGTACATATCACAGAATTATGACCAGAAATGACTGAGACATTAAATGTTCTTCGTTATTGCTCGTGATCAGAAAATTCTATGATGCCTGCCTGTCGGCGTTACGGATTTCTGATCGGTTTGAGATCAATCGCGCTCGTCCTGGTAAAAGTATATATCTTCAATCAAAATTCGCGGCAGTGGCCGGAACGGTCTTTGAGTTAATAATGCGCGCGAACGACGGTGACGGACGGACAGGCGGCATGACGTTTGGTAAAACCGATAACTATAATGCAACCGCCTACACTGGGCTCAAATAAGCGTTTGCTAAATATATATCATATTTCGGTACATTCATTCAATCGGTCAAATATAACTAGAGGGTACTCAGTAAAGCGCAATCTTTGAAATTTGTATTTTCGATTCACACGTTTTCGAAAAATATCTGAATCTGTTCGAGTAATGCCATCAACACAAATAATTCAAACATTTTAAAACAATTTTATCAGACTTACAAACATGGTATATTTCGTTCTTTTTAATTGACAATAAATCTTCCAGATACAGCCGAAAATTTGAATAAAAAGTCCGCTGTTTGGGGAAAAATTGTAATGATCAGACGCACGACGACTATCATGAATTTGTACATTGTAATTGACTGTGCAATTTTATATGAAAAACATATATATCCAATATATAAATATCACAATCATCGGGGACCCGACGTGTGTCTACTCTAGTTGAACATACTACTCAGGTAATCAAACAAACTTCTCAGGTAATTAGGCAAACTCCTCAGACACTTCGCATAAAAAACTTTAGCTGGCGGCGGAGACGCTCATCAAGCACTAGTAGACCACACGCGCTACGGAGTACAAAGACTTGTGTCACGTGGGCTGTCTATATGCTCTGATACTACACCAACATGTCACTGAACTACTCAGCTTCGAGTATAAAAATTGAACTGCTCATCCCAGCTCAGCAGATCCATTATGGTACTCAAGATGGCATTAACGGAAGCTAACATTATCTACAAGCAGCTTGTCTTCACACAGATGAAGCTGAAGAGGGCAGAGCAGCAGCTGACCTTACTGGCAGACAGAATGCAGCTAACAGCAATGCGTTACCAGCGGTCTGAGAAGTCTGGTGCTTGGGGCTGTCGCTACAACAATCGCATTGAGTTGGCGGTTCTGCATGAGACCAGAGCTTCCTACTGGCGCTACAAAGAGAAACTTCGGGAACAGATGGCTGTGCTTCAGCAGGAGCTCAGACAAATCTACCAGGAGAACACCAACTGAGAAAACACCCGTTAAACTCAAACTGAGTTAAATACAAGGCTCTTTTCAGAGCCAGTATCTCATACAGATCTGACCTTCACCTTCACGATCATAATTATTACAATTTTTATTATAATTATTATTCTTGTAAATATTTATTATTTTTATTACATCTTCGTGAGGAGGCATTATGTTTTTATCGGTGTTTGTTGATTTCATGCTCTCGCTTTCGCGGTTGATCTCTCTGTCTGTCAGCAACTAATTTTAAAAGGTAAGGATGCGATTTTCATGAAACTTTGTTGCAGGTTAGGTCTACAACCTCGAAATAAATATTTATTTAATCTGCAACAGATAAAGTACATTTCCTATTTACGGAATTCTTTCTGATTTCGAGATAGCGTAATTTCTTGAACTCATCCGATTTCCAGACCATTGTCATTCACTTGGATCAGGGACCACCTTACTCCTGGCGTCCAAAGCACACCTGTGATGCAACCTTACCGTGACTCATGTTATCTCCACCTGGATGCGTTCATTTACTCTCTTACGTAACACTCACCAAAGAATATTATTAATAATCCGGACAAAGAATATACGGGGAACTATGATATTTATACGGTCTATGACAGCTTTCCATTAATTTTCAAGGTGGTGCATTATTTTTTAAGAGTACATATCACAGAATAATGACCAGAAATGAATGAGACATTAAAGGTTCTTCGTTATTGCTCGTGATCAGAAAATTCTATGATGCCTGCCTGTCGACGTTACGGATTTCTGATCGGTTTGAGATCAATCGCGCTCGTCCTGGTAAAAGTATATATCTTCAGTCAAAATTCGCGGCAGTGGCCGGAACGGTCTTTGAGTTAATAATGCGCGCGAACGACCGTGACGGACGGACAGGCGGCATGACGTTTGGTAAAACCGATAACTATAATGCAACCGCCTACACTGGGCTCAAATAAGCGTTTGCTAAATATATATCATATTTCGGTACATTCATTCAATCGGTCAAATATAACTAGAGGGTACTCAGTAAAGCACAATCTTTGAAATTTGTATTTTCGATTCACACGTTTTCGAAAAATATCTGAATCTGTTCGAGTAATGCCATCAACACAAATAATTCAAACATTTTAAAACAATTTTATCAGACTTACAAACATGGTATATTTCATTCTTTGTAATTGACAATAAATCTTCCAGATACAGCCGAAAATTTTAATATAAAGTCCGCTGTTTGGGGAAAAATTGTAATGATCAGACGCATGGCGACTATCATGAATTTATACATTGTAATTGACTGCGCAATTTTATATGAAATATACATATATGCAATATTTAAATATCACAATCAGCGGGTGACGTGGGGACCCGACGTGTGTCCACTCTAGTGACACAAACTACTCAGGTAATCAAACAAACTACTCAAGTAATTAGGCAAACTCCTCAGACACTTCGCATAAAAAACTTTAGCTGGCGGCGGAGACGCTCATCAAGCACTAGTAGACCACACGCGCTACGGAGTACAAAGACTTGTGTCACGTGGGCTGTCTACATGCTCTGATACTCCACCAACATGTCACTGAACTACTCAGCTTAGAGTATAAAAATTGAGCTGCTCATCCCAGCTCAGCAGATCCATTCTGGTACTCAAGATGGCATTTACGGAAGCTAACATTATCTACGAGCAGTTTGTCTTCACACAGATAAAGCTGAAGAGGGCAGAGCAGCAGCTGACGTTACTGGCAGACAGAATGCAGCTAACAGCAATGCGTTACCAGCGGTCTGAGAAGTCTGGTGCTTGGGGCTGTCGCTACAACAATCGCATTGAGTTGGCGGTACTGCATGAGACCAGAGCTTCCTACTAGCGCTACAGAGAGAAACTTCAGGAACAGATGGCTGTGCTTCAGCAGGAGCTCAGACAAATCTGCCAGGAGAACACCAACTGAGAAAACACCCCTAAAACTCAAACTGAGTTAAATACAAGGCTCTTTTAAGAGCCAGTACCTCATACAGATCTGACCTTCACCTTCACGATCATAATTATTACAATTTTTATTATAATTATCATTATTATAAATATTTATTTTTTATTTTATCTTCGTGAGGAGGTATCATGTTCTGATCAGTGTTTGTTGATTTCATGCTCTCGCTTTGGGGGTTGATCTGTCAGCAACTGATTTTAAAAGGTAAGGATGGGATTTTGATGAAACTTTTTTGCAGTTTTAGGTCTGCAACCTCGGAATAAATATTTATTTAATCTGCAACACGAAAGAGTACATTTCCTATTTACGGCATTCTTTCCGATTGCGAGATAGCGTATTTTCTTGAACTCATCCGAGTTCCAGACCATTGTCATTCACTGGAATCAGGGACCACCTTACTCCTGGCGTCCAAAGCACACCTGTGATTAAACCACGCAATTTCCTTACCGTGACTCATGTTATCTCCACCTGGATGCGTTCATTTACTCTCTTACGTAACACTCACCAAAGAATATTATTAATAATCCGGACACAGAATATACGGGGAACTATGATATTTATACGGTCTATGACAGCTTTCCATTAATTATCAAGGTGATGAATTATTTTTTAAGAGTACATATCACAGAATTATGACCTGAAATGACTGAGACATTAAATGTTCTTCGTTATTGCTCGTGATCAGAAAATTCTATGATGCCTGCCTGTCGACGTTACGGATTTCTGATCGGTTTGAGATCAATCGCGCTCGTCCTGGTAAAAGTATATATCTTCAGTCAAAATTCGCAGCAGTGGCCGGAACGGTCTTTGAGTTAATAATGCGCGCGAACGACGGTGACGGACGGACAGGCGGCATGACGTTTGGTAAAACCGATAACTATAATGCAACCGCCTACACTGGGCTCAAATAAGCGTTTGCTAAATATATATCATATTTCGGTACATTCATTCAATCGGTCAAATATAACTAGAGGGTACTCAGTAAAGCGCAATCTTTGAAATTTGTATTTTCGATTCACACGTTTTCGAAAAATATCTGAATCTATTCGAGTAATGCCATCAACACAAATAATTCAAACATTTTAAAACAATTTTATCAGACTTACAAACATGGTATATTTCGTTCTTTTTAAATGACAATAAATCTTCCAGATACAGCCGAAAATTTGAATAAAAAGTCCGCTGTTTGGGGAAAAATTGTAATGATCAGACGCACGACGACTATCATGAATTTGTACATTGTAATTGACTGTGCAATTTTATATGAAAAACATATATATCCAATATATAAATATCACAATCAGCGGGTGACGTGGGGACCCGACGTGTGTCTACTCTAGTTGAACATACTACTCAGGTAATCAAACAAACTTCTCAGGTAATTAGGCAAACTCCTCAGACACTTCGCATAAAAAACTTTAGCTGGCGGCGGAGACGCTCATCAAGCACTAGTAGACCACACGCGCTACGGAGTACAAAGACTTGTGTCACGTGGGCTGTCTATATGCTCTGATACTACACCAACATGTCACTGAACTACTCAGCTTCGAGTATAAAAATTGAACTGCTCATCCCAGTTCAGCAGATCCATTCTGGTACTCAAGATGGCATTAACGGAAGCTAACATTATCTACAAGCAGCTTGTCTTCACACAGATGAAGCTGAAGAGGGCAGAGCAGCAGCTGACCTTACTGGCAGACAGAATGCAGCTAACAGCAACGCGTTACCAGCGGTCTGAGAAGTCTGGTGCTTGGGGCTGTCGCTACAACAATCGCATTGAGTTGGCGGTTCTGCCTGAGACCAGAGCTTCCTACTGGCGCTACAAAGAGAAACTTCGGGAACAGATGGCTGTGCTTCAGCAGGAGCTCAGACAAATCTACCAGGAGAACACCAACTGAGAAAACATCCGTTAAACTCAAACTGATTTAAATACAAGGCTCTTTTCAGAGCCAGTATCTCATACAGATCTGACCTTCACCTTCACGATCATAATTATTACAATTTTTATTATAATTATTATTCTTGTAAATATTTATTATTTTTATTACATCTTCGTGAGGAGGCATTATGTTTTTATCGGTGTTTGTTGATTTCATGCTCTCGCTTTCGCGGTTGATCTCTCTGTCTGTCAGCAACTAATTTTAAAAGGTAAGGATGCGATTTTCATGAAACTTTGTTGCAGGTTAGGTCTACAACCTCGAAATAAATATTTATTTAATCTGCAACAGATAAAGTACATTTCCTATTTACGGCATTCTTTCCGATTTCGAGATAGCGTAATTTCTTGAACTCATCCGATTTCCAGACCATTGTCATTCACTTGGATCAGGGACCACCTTACTCCTGGCGTCCAAAGCACACCTGTGATGCAACCTTACCGTGACTCATGTTATCTCCACCTGGATGCGTTCATTTACTCTCTTACGTAACACTCACCAAAGAATATTATTAATAATCCGGACACAGAATATACGGGGAACTATGATATTTATACGGTCTATGACAGCTTTCCATTAATTATCAAGGTGGTGAATTATTTTTTAAGAGTACATATCACAGAATTATGACCAGAAATGACTGAGACATTAAATGTTCTTCGTTATTGCTCGTGATCAGAAAATTCTATGATGCCTGCCTGTCGGCGTTACGGATTTCTGATCGGTTTGAGATCAATCGCGCTCGTCCTGGTAAAAGTATATATCTTCAATCAAAATTCGCGGCAGTGGCCGGAACGGTCTTTGAGTTAATAATGCGCGCGAACGACGGTGACGGACGGACAGGCGGCATGACGTTTGGTAAAACCGATAACTATAATGCAACCGCCTACACTGGGCTCAAATAAGCGTTTGCTAAATATATATCATATTTCGGTACATTCATTCAATCGGTCAAATATAACTAGAGGGTACTCAGTAAAGCGCAATCTTTGAAATTTGTATTTTCGATTCACACGTTTTCGAAAAATATCTGAATCTGTTCGAGTAATGCCATCAACACAAATAATTCAAACATTTTAAAACAATTTTATCAGACTTACAAACATGGTATATTTCGTTCTTTTTAATTGACAATAAATCTTCCAGATACAGCCGAAAATTTGAATAAAAAGTCCGCTGTTTGGGGAAAAATTGTAATGATCAGACGCACGACGACTATCATGAATTTGTACATTGTAATTGACTGTGCAATTTTATATGAAATATACATATATGCAATATTTAAATATCACAATCAGCGGGTGACGTGGGGACCCGACGTGTGTCCACTCTAGTGACACAAACTACTCAGGTAATCAAACAAACTACTCAAGTAATTAGGCAAACTCCTCAGACACTTCGCATAAAAAACTTTAGCTGGCGGCGGAGACGCTCATCAAGCACTAGTAGACCACACGCGCTACGGAGTACAAAGACTTGTGTCACGTGGGCTGTCTATATGCTCTGATACTACACCAACATGTCACTGAACTACTCAGCTTCGAGTATAAAAATTGAACTGCTCATCCCAGCTCAGCAGATCCATTATGGTACTCAAGATGGCATTAACGGAAGCTAACATTATCTACAAGCAGCTTGTCTTCACACAGATGAAGCTGAAGAGGGCAGAGCAGCAGCTGACCTTACTGGCAGACAGAATGCAGCTAACAGCAATGCGTTACCAGCGGTCTGAGAAGTCTGGTGCTTGGGGCTGTCGCTACAACAATCGCATTGAGTTGGCGGTTCTGCATGAGACCAGAGCTTCCTACTGGCGCTACAAAGAGAAACTTCGGGAACAGATGGCTGTGCTTCAGCAGGAGCTCAGACAAATCTACCAGGAGAACACCAACTGAGAAAACACCCGTTAAACTCAAACTGAGTTAAATACAAGGCTCTTTTCAGAGCCAGTACCTCATACAGATCTGACCTTCACCTTCACGATCATAATTATTACAATTTTTATTATAATTATCATTATTATAAATATTTATTTTTTATTATATCTTCGTGAGGAGGTATCATGTTCTGATCAGTGTTTGTTGATTTCATGCTCTCGCTTTGGGGGTTGATCTGTCAGCAACTGATTTTAAAAGGTAAGGATGGGATTTTGATGAAACTTTTTTGCAGTTTTAGGTCTGCAACCTCGGAATAAATATTTATTTAATCTGCAACACGAAAGAGTACATTTCCTATTTACGGCATTCTTTCCGATTGCGAGATAGCGTATTTTCTTGAACTCATCCGAGTTCCAGACCATTGTCATTCACTGGAATCAGGGACCACCTTACTCCTGGCGTCCAAAGCACACCTGTGATTAAACCACGCAATTTCCTTACCGTGACTCATGTTATCTCCACCTGGATGCGTTCATTTACTCTCTTACGTAACACTCACCAAAGAATATTATTAATAATCCGGACACAGAATATACGGGGAACTATGATATTTATACGGTCTATGACAGCTTTCCATTAATTATCAAGGTGATGAATTATTTTTTAAGAGTACATATCACAGAATTATGACCTGAAATGACTGAGACATTAAATGTTCTTCGTTATTGCTCGTGATCAGAAAATTCTATGATGCCTGCCTGTCGACGTTACGGATTTCTGATCGGTTTGAGATCAATCGCGCTCGTCCTGGTAAAAGTATATATCTTCAGTCAAAATTCGCGGCAGTGGCCGGAACGGTCTTTGAGTTAATAATGCGCGCGAACGACGGTGACGGACGGACAGGCGGCATGACGTTTGGTAAAACCGATAACTATAATGCAACCGCCTACACTGGGCTCAAATAAGCGTTTGCTAAATATATATCATATTTCGGTACATTCATTCAATCGGTCAAATATAACTAGAGGGTACTCAGTAAAGCGCAATCTTTGAAATTTGTATTTTCGATTCACACGTTTTCGAAAAATATCTGAATCTATTCGAGTAATGCCATCAACACAAATAATTCAAACATTTTAAAACAATTTTATCAGACTTACAAACATGGTATATTTCGTTCTTTTTAAATGACAATAAATCTTCCAGATACAGCCGAAAATTTGAATAAAAAGTCCGCTGTTTGGGGAAAAATTGTAATGATCAGACGCACGACGACTATCATGAATTTGTACATTGTAATTGACTGTGCAATTTTATATGAAAAACATATATATCCAATATATAAATATCACAATCAGCGGGTGACGTGGGGACCCGACGTGTGTCTACTCTAGTTGAACATACTACTCAGGTAATCAAACAAACTTCTCAGGTAATTAGGCAAACTCCTCAGACACTTCGCATAAAAAACTTTAGCTGGCGGCGGAGACGCTCATCAAGCACTAGTAGACCACACGCGCTACGGAGTACAAAGACTTGTGTCACGTGGGCTGTCTATATGCTCTGATACTACACCAACATGTCACTGAACTACTCAGCTTCGAGTATAAAAATTGAACTGCTCATCCCAGCTCAGCAGATCCATTATGGTACTCAAGATGGCATTAACGGAAGCTAACATTATCTACAAGCAGCTTGTCTTCACACAGATGAAGCTGAAGAGGGCAGAGCAGCAGCTGACCTTACTGGCAGACAGAATGCAGCTAACAGCAATGCGTTACCAGCGGTCTGAGAAGTCTGGTGCTTGGGGCTGTCGCTACAACAATCGCATTGAGTTGGCGGTTCTGCATGAGACCAGAGCTTCCTACTGGCGCTACAAAGAGAAACTTCGGGAACAGATGGCTGTGCTTCAGCAGGAGCTCAGACAAATCTACCAGGAGAACACCAACTGAGAAAACACCCGTTAAACTCAAACTGAGTTAAATACAAGGCTCTTTTCAGAGCCAGTATCTCATACAGATCTGACCTTCACCTTCACGATCATAATTATTACAATTTTTATTATAATTATTATTCTTGTAAATATTTATTATTTTTATTACATCTTCGTGAGGAGGCATTATGTTTTTATCGGTGTTTGTTGATTTCATGCTCTCGCTTTCGCGGTTGATCTCTCTGTCTGTCAGCAACTAATTTTAAAAGGTAAGGATGCGATTTTCATGAAACTTTGTTGCAGGTTAGGTCTACAACCTCGAAATAAATATTTATTTAATCTGCAACAGATAAAGTATATTTCCTATTTACGGCATTCTTTCCGATTTCGAGATAGCGTAATTTCTTGAACTCATCCGATTTCCAGACCATTGTCATTCTTTTGGATCAGGGACCACCTTACTCCTGGCGTCCAAAGCACACCTGTGATGCAACCTTACCGTGACTCATGTTATCTCCACCTGGATGCGTTCATTTACTCTCTTACGTAACACTCACCAAAGAATATTATTAATAATCCGGACACAGAATATACGGGGAACTATGATATTTATACGGTCTATGACAGCTTTCCATTAATTATCAAGGTGGTGAATTATTTTTTAAGAGTACATATCACAGAATTATGACCAGAAATGACTGAGACATTAAATGTTCTTCGTTATTGCTCGTGATCAGAAAATTCTATGATGCCTGCCTGTCGGCGTTACGGATTTCTGATCGGTTTGAGATCAATCGCGCTCGTCCTGGTAAAAGTATATATCTTCAATCAAAATTCGCGGCAGTGGCCGGAACGGTCTTTGAGTTAATAATGCGCGCGAACGACGGTGACGGACGGACAGGCGGCATGACGTTTGGTAAAACCGATAACTATAATGCAACCGCCTACACTGGGCTCAAATAAGCGTTTGCTAAATATATATCATATTTCGGTACATTCATTTAATCGGTCAAATATAACTAGAGGGTACTCAGTAAAGCGCAATCTTTGAAATTTGTATTTTCGATTCACACGTTTTCGAAAAATATCTGAATCTGTTCGAGTAATGCCATCAACACAAATAATTCAAACATTTTAAAACAATTTTATCAGACTTACAAACATGGTATATTTCGTTCTTTTTAATTGACAATAAATCTTCCAGATACAGCCGAAAATTTGAATAAAAAGTCCGCTGTTTGGGGAAAAATTGTAATGATCAGACGCACGACGACTATCATGAATTTGTACATTGTAATTGACTGTGCAATTTTATATGAAAAACATATATATCCAATATATAAATATCACAATCAGCGGGTGACGTGGGGACCCGACGTGTGTCTACTCTAGTTGAACATACTACTCAGGTAATCAAACAAACTTCTCAGGTAATTAGGCAAACTCCTCAGACACTTCGCATAAAAAACTTTAGCTGGCGGCGGAGACGCTCATCAAGCACTAGTAGACCACACGCGCTACGGAGTACAAAGACTTGTGTCACGTGGGCTGTCTATATGCTCTGATACTACACCAACATGTCACTGAACTACTCAGCTTCGAGTATAAAAATTGAACTGCTCATCCCAGTTCAGCAGATCCATTCTGGTACTCAAGATGGCATTAACGGAAGCTAACATTATCTACAAGCAGCTTGTCTTCACACAGATGAAGCTGAAGAGGGCAGAGCAGCAGCTGACCTTACTGGCAGACAGAATGCAGCTAACAGCAATGCGTTACCAGCGGTCTGAGAAGTCTGGTGCTTGGGGCTGTCGCTACAACAATCGCATTGAGTTGGCGGTTCTGCCTGAGACCAGAGCTTCCTACTGGCGCTACAAAGAGAAACTTCGGGAACAGATGGCTGTGCTTCAGCAGGAGCTCAGACAAATCTACCAGGAGAACACCAACTGAGAAAACACCCGTTAAACTCAAACTGAGTTAAATACAAGGCTCTTTTCAGAGCCAGTATCTCATACAGATCTGACCTTCACCTTCACGATCATAATTATTACAATTTTTATTATAATTATTATTCTTGTAAATATTTATTATTTTTATTACATCTTCGTGAGGAGGCATTATGTTTTTATCGGTGTTTGTTGATTTCATGCTCTCGCTTTCGCGGTTGATCTCTCTGTCTGTCAGCAACTAATTTTAAAAGGTAAGGATGCGATCTTCATGAAACTTTGTTGCAGGTTAGGTCTACAACCTCGAAATAAATATTTATTTAATCTGCAACAGATAAAGTACATTTCCTATTTACGGCATTCTTTCCGATTTCGAGATAGCGTAATTTCTTGAACTCATCCGATTTCCAGACCATTGTCATTCACTTGGATCAGGGACCACCTTACTCCTGGCGTCCAAAGCACACCTGTGATGCAACCTTACCGTGACTCATGTTATCTCCACCTGGATGCGTTCATTTACTCTCTTACGTAACACTCACCAAAGAATATTATTAATAATCCGGACAAAGAATATACGGGGAACTGTGATATTTATACGGTCTATAACAGCTTTCCATTAATTTTCAAGGTGGTGAATTATTTTTTAAGAGTACATATCACAGAATAATGACCAGAAATGACTGAGACATTAAAGGTTCTTCGTTATTGCTCGTGATCAGAAAATTCTATGATGCCTGCCTGTCAACGTTACGGATTTCTGATCGGTTTGAGATCAATCGCGCTCGTCCTGGTAAAAGTATATATCTTCAGTCAAAATTCGCGGCAGTGGCCGGAACGGTCTTTGAGTTTATAATGCGCGCGAACGACCGTGACGGACGGACAGGCGGCATGACGTTTGGTAAAACCGATAACTATAATGCAACCGCCTACACTGGGCTCAAATAAGCGTTTGCTAAATATATATCATATTTCGGTACATTCATTCAATCGGTCAAATATAACTAGAGGGTACTCAGTAAAGCGCAATCTTTGAAATTTGTATTTTCGATTCACACGTTTTCGAAAAATATCTGAATCTGTTCGAGTAATGCCATCAACACAAATAATTCAAACATTTTAAAACAATTTTATCAGACTTACAAACATGGTATATTTCGTTCTTTGTAATTGACAATAAATCTTCCAGATACAGCCGAAAATTTTAATATAAAGTCCGCTGTTTGGGGAAAAATTGTAATGATCAGACGCATGACGACTATCATGAATTTATACATTGTAATTGACTGCGCAATTTTATATGAAATATACATATATGCAATATTCAAATATCACAATCAGCGGGTGACGTGGGGACCCGACGTGTGTCCACTCTAGTTAAACAAACTACTCAGGTAATCAAACAAACTACTCAAGTAATTAGGCAAACTCCTCAGACACTTCGCATAAAAAACTTTAGCTGGCGGCGGAGACGCTCATCAAGCACTAGTAGACCACACGCGCTACGGAGTACAAAGACTTGTGTCACGTGGGCTGTCTACATGCTCTGATACTACACCAACATGTCACTGAACTACTCAGCTTCGAGTATAAAAATTGAGCTGCTCATCCCAGCTCAGCAGATCCATTCTGGTACTCCAGATGGCATTTACGGAAGCTAACATTATCTACGAGCAGTTTGTCTTCACACAGATAAAGCTGAAGAGGGCAGAGCAGCAGCTGACGTTACTGGCAGACAGAATGCAGCTAACAGCAATGCGTTACCAGCGGTCTGAGAAGTCTGGTGCTTGGGGCTGTCGCTACAACAATCGCATTGAGTTGGCGGTACTGCATGAGACCAGAGCTTCCTACTGGCGCTACAGAGAGAAACTTCGGGAACAGATGGCTTTGCTCAAGCAGGAGCTTAGACAAATCTGCCAGGAGAACACCAACTGAGAAAACACCCCTAAAACTCAAACTGAGTTAAATACAAGGCTCTTTTAAGAGCCAGTACCTCATACAGATCTGACCTTCACCTTCACGATCATAATTATTACAATTTTTATTATAATTATCATTATTATAAATATTTATTTTTTATTTTATCTTCGTGAGGAGGTATCATGTTCTGATCAGTGTTTGTTGATTTCATGCTCTCGCTTTGGGGGTTGATCTATCAGCAACTGATTTTAAAAGGTAAGGATGGGATTTTGATGAAACTTTTTTGCAGTTTTAAGTCTGCAACCTCGGAATAAATATTTATTTAATCTGCAACACGAAAGAGTACATTTCCTATTTACGGCATTCTTTCCGATTGCGAGATAGCGTATTTTCTTGAACTCATCCGAGTTCCAGACCATTGTCATTCACTGGAATCAGGGACCACCTTACTCCTGGCGTCCAAAGCACACCTGTGATTAAACCACGCAATTTCCTTACCGTGACTCATGTTATCTCCACCTGGATGCGTTCATTTACTCTCTTACGTAACACTCACCAAAGAATATTATTAATAATCCGGACACAGAATATACGGGGAACTATGATATTTATACGGTCTATGACAGCTTTCCATTAATTATCAAGGTGATGAATTATTTTTTAAGAGTACATATCACAGAATTATGACCTGAAATGACTGAGACATTAAATGTTCTTCGTTATTGCTCGTGATCAGAAAATTCTATGATGCCTACCTGTCGACGTTACGGATTTCTGATCGGTTTGAGATCAATCGCGCTCGTCCTGGTAAAAGTATATATCTTCAGTCAAAATTCGCGGCAGTGGCCGGAACGGTCTTTGAGTTAATAATGCGCGCGAACGACGGTGACGGACGGACAGGCGGCATGACGTTTGGTAAAACCGATAACTATAATGCAACCGCCTACACTGGGCTCAAATAAGCGTTTGCTAAATATATATCATATTTCGGTACATTCATTCAATCGGTCAAATATAACTAGAGGGTACTCAGTAAAGCGCAATCTTTGAAATTTGTATTTTCGATTCACACGTTTTCGAAAAATATCTGAATCTATTCGAGTAATGCCATCAACACAAATAATTCAAACATTTTAAAACAATTTTATCAGACTTACAAACATGGTATATTTCGTTCTTTTTAAATGACAATAAATCTTCCAGATACAGCCGAAAATTTGAATAAAAAGTCCGCTGTTTGGGGAAAAATTGTAATGATCAGACGCACGACGACTATCATGAATTTGTACATTGTAATTGACTGTGCAATTTTATATGAAAAACATATATATCCAATATATAAATATCACAATCAGCGGGTGACGTGGGGACCCGACGTGTGTCTACTCTAGTTGAACATACTACTCAGGTAATCAAACAAACTTCTCAGGTAATTAGGCAAACTCCTCAGACACTTCGCATAAAAAACTTTAGCTGGCGGCGGAGACGCTCATCAAGCACTAGTAGACCACACGCGCTACGGAGTACAAAGACTTGTGTCACGTGGGCTGTCTATATGCTCTGATACTACACCAACATGTCACTGAACTACTCAGCTTCGAGTATAAAAATTGAACTGCTCATCCCAGTTCAGCAGATCCATTCTGGTACTCAAGATGGCATTAACGGAAGCTATCATTATCTACAAGCAGCTTGTCTTCACACAGATGAAGCTGAAGAGGGCAGAGCAGCAGCTGACCTTACTGGCAGACAGAATGCAGCTAACAGCAACGCGTTACCAGCGGTCTGAGAAGTCTGGTGCTTGGGGCTGTCGCTACAACAATCGCATTGAGTTGGCGGTTCTGCATGAGACCAGAGCTTCCTACTGGCGCTACAAAGAGAAACTTCGGGAACAGATGGCTGTGCTTCAGCAGGAGCTCAGACAAATCTACCAGGAGAACACCAACTGAGAAAACACCCGTTAAACTCAAACTGAGTTAAATACAAGGCTCTTTTCAGAGCCAGTATCTCATACAGATCTGACCTTCACCTTCACGATCATAATTATTACAATTTTTATTATAATTATTATTCTTGTAAATATTTATTATTTTTATTACATCTTCGTGAGGAGGCATTATGTTTTTATCGGTGTTTGTTGATTTCATGCTCTCGCTTTCGCGGTTGATCTCTCTGTCTGTCAGCAACTAATTTTAAAAGGTAAGGATGCGATTTTCATGAAACTTTGTTCCAGGTTAGGTCTACAACCTCGAAATAAATATTTATTTAATCTGCAACAGATAAAGTACATTTCCTATTTACGGCATTCTTTCCGATTTCGAGATAGCGTAATTTCTTGAACTCATCCGATTTCCAGACCATTGTCATTCACTTGGATCAGGGACCACCTTACTCCTGGCGTCCAAAGCACACCTGTGATGCAACCTTACCGTGACTCATGTTATCTCCACCTGGATGCGTTCATTTACTCTCTTACGTAACACTCACCAAAGAATATTATTAATAATCCGGACACAGAATATACGGGGAACTATGATATTTATACGGTCTATGACAGCTTTCCATTAATTATCAAGGTGGTGAATTATTTTTTAAGAGTACATATCACAGAATTATGACCAGAAATGACTGAGACATTAAATGTTCTTCGTTATTGCTCGTGATCAGAAAATTCTATGATGCCTGCCTGTCGGCGTTACGGATTTCTGATCGGTTTGAGATCAATCGCGCTCGTCCTGGTAAAAGTATATATCTTCAATCAAAATTCGCGGCAGTGGCCGGAACGGTCTTTGAGTTAATAATGCGCGCGAACGACGGTGACGGACGGACAGGCGGCATGACGTTTGGTAAAACCGATAACTATAATGCAACCGCCTACACTGGGCTCAAATAAGCGTTTGCTAAATATATATCATATTTCGGTACATTCATTCAATCGGTCAAATATAACTAGAGGGTACTCAGTAAAGCGCAATCTTTGAAATTTGTATTTTCGATTCACACGTTTTCGAAAAATATCTGAATCTGTTCGAGTAATGCCATCAACACAAATAATTCAAACATTTTAAAACAATTTTATCAGACTTACAAACATGGTATATTTCGTTCTTTTTAATTGACAATAAATCTTCCAGATACAGCCGAAAATTTGAATAAAAAGTCCGCTGTTTGGGGAAAAATTGTAATGATCAGACGCACGACGACTATCATGAATTTGTACATTGTAATTGACTGTGCAATTTTATATGAAAAACATATATATCCAATATATAAATATCACAATCATCGGGGACCCGACGTGTGTCTACTCTAGTTGAACATACTACTCAGGTAATCAAACAAACTTCTCAGGTAATTAGGCAAACTCCTCAGACACTTCGCATAAAAAACTTTAGCTGGCGGCGGAGACGCTCATCAAGCACTAGTAGACCACACGCGCTACGGAGTACAAAGACTTGTGTCACGTGGGCTGTCTATATGCTCTGATACTACACCAACATGTCACTGAACTACTCAGCTTCGAGTATAAAAATTGAACTGCTCATCCCAGCTCAGCAGATCCATTATGGTACTCAAGATGGCATTAACGGAAGCTAACATTATCTACAAGCAGCTTGTCTTCACACAGATGAAGCTGAAGAGGGCAGAGCAGCAGCTGACCTTACTGGCAGACAGAATGCAGCTAACAGCAATGCGTTACCAGCGGTCTGAGAAGTCTGGTGCTTGGGGCTGTCGCTACAACAATCGCATTGAGTTGGCGGTACTGCATGAGACCAGAGCTTCCTACTAGCGCTACAGAGAGAAACTTCAGGAACAGATGGCTGTGCTTCAGCAGGAGCTCAGACAAATCTGCCAGGAGAACACCAACTGAGAAAACACCCCTAAAACTCAAACTGAGTTAAATACAAGGCTCTTTTAAGAGCCAGTACCTCATACAGATCTGACCTTCACCTTCACGATCATAATTATTACAATTTTTATTATAATTATCATTATTATAAATATTTATTTTTTATTTTATCTTCGTGAGGAGGTATCATGTTCTGATCAGTGTTTGTTGATTTCATGCTCTCGCTTTGGGGGTTGATCTGTCAGCAACTGATTTTAAAAGGTAAGGATGGGATTTTGATGAAACTTTTTTGCAGTTTTAGGTCTGCAACCTCGGAATAAATATTTATTTAATCTGCAACACGAAAGAGTACATTTCCTATTTACGGCATTCTTTCCGATTGCGAGATAGCGTATTTTCTTGAACTCATCCGAGTTCCAGACCATTGTCATTCACTGGAATCAGGGACCACCTTACTCCTGGCGTCCAAAGCACACCTGTGATTAAACCACGCAATTTCCTTACCGTGACTCATGTTATCTCCACCTGGATGCGTTCATTTACTCTCTTACGTAACACTCACCAAAGAATATTATTAATAATCCGGACACAGAATATACGGGGAACTATGATATTTATACGGTCTATGACAGCTTTCCATTAATTATCAAGGTGATGAATTATTTTTTAAGAGTACATATCACAGAATTATGACCTGAAATGACTGAGACATTAAATGTTCTTCGTTATTGCTCGTGATCAGAAAATTCTATGATGCCTGCCTGTCGACGTTACGGATTTCTGATCGGTTTGAGATCAATCGCGCTCGTCCTGGTAAAAGTATATATCTTCAGTCAAAATTCGCAGCAGTGGCCGGAACGGTCTTTGAGTTAATAATGCGCGCGAACGACGGTGACGGACGGACAGGCGGCATGACGTTTGGTAAAACCGATAACTATAATGCAACCGCCTACACTGGGCTCAAATAAGCGTTTGCTAAATATATATCATATTTCGGTACATTCATTCAATCGGTCAAATATAACTAGAGGGTACTCAGTAAAGCGCAATCTTTGAAATTTGTATTTTCGATTCACACGTTTTCGAAAAATATCTGAATCTATTCGAGTAATGCCATCAACACAAATAATTCAAACATTTTAAAACAATTTTATCAGACTTACAAACATGGTATATTTCGTTCTTTTTAAATGACAATAAATCTTCCAGATACAGCCGAAAATTTGAATAAAAAGTCCGCTGTTTGGGGAAAAATTGTAATGATCAGACGCACGACGACTATCATGAATTTGTACATTGTAATTGACTGTGCAATTTTATATGAAAAACATATATATCCAATATATAAATATCACAATCAGCGGGTGACGTGGGGACCCGACGTGTGTCTACTCTAGTTGAACATACTACTCAGGTAATCAAACAAACTTCTCAGGTAATTAGGCAAACTCCTCAGACACTTCGCATAAAAAACTTTAGCTGGCGGCGGAGACGCTCATCAAGCACTAGTAGACCACACGCGCTACGGAGTACAAAGACTTGTGTCACGTGGGCTGTCTATATGCTCTGATACTACACCAACATGTCACTGAACTACTCAGCTTCGAGTATAAAAATTGAACTGCTCATCCCAGTTCAGCAGATCCATTCTGGTACTCAAGATGGCATTAACGGAAGCTAACATTATCTACAAGCAGCTTGTCTTCACACAGATGAAGCTGAAGAGGGCAGAGCAGCAGCTGACCTTACTGGCAGACAGAATGCAGCTAACAGCAACGCGTTACCAGCGGTCTGAGAAGTCTGGTGCTTGGGGCTGTCGCTACAACAATCGCATTGAGTTGGCGGTTCTGCCTGAGACCAGAGCTTCCTACTGGCGCTACAAAGAGAAACTTCGGGAACAGATGGCTGTGCTTCAGCAGGAGCTCAGACAAATCTACCAGGAGAACACCAACTGAGAAAACATCCGTTAAACTCAAACTGATTTAAATACAAGGCTCTTTTCAGAGCCAGTATCTCATACAGATCTGACCTTCACCTTCACGATCATAATTATTACAATTTTTATTATAATTATTATTCTTGTAAATATTTATTATTTTTATTACATCTTCGTGAGGAGGCATTATGTTTTTATCGGTGTTTGTTGATTTCATGCTCTCGCTTTCGCGGTTGATCTCTCTGTCTGTCAGCAACTAATTTTAAAAGGTAAGGATGCGATTTTCATGAAACTTTGTTGCAGGTTAGGTCTACAACCTCGAAATAAATATTTATTTAATCTGCAACAGATAAAGTACATTTCCTATTTACGGCATTCTTTCCGATTTCGAGATAGCGTAATTTCTTGAACTCATCCGATTTCCAGACCATTGTCATTCACTTGGATCAGGGACCACCTTACTCCTGGCGTCCAAAGCACACCTGTGATGCAACCTTACCGTGACTCATGTTATCTCCACCTGGATGCGTTCATTTACTCTCTTACGTAACACTCACCAAAGAATATTATTAATAATCCGGACACAGAATATACGGGGAACTATGATATTTATACGGTCTATGACAGCTTTCCATTAATTATCAAGGTGGTGAATTATTTTTTAAGAGTACATATCACAGAATTATGACCAGAAATGACTGAGACATTAAATGTTCTTCGTTATTGCTCGTGATCAGAAAATTCTATGATGCCTGCCTGTCGGCGTTACGGATTTCTGATCGGTTTGAGATCAATCGCGCTCGTCCTGGTAAAAGTATATATCTTCAATCAAAATTCGCGGCAGTGGCCGGAACGGTCTTTGAGTTAATAATGCGCGCGAACGACGGTGACGGACGGACAGGCGGCATGACGTTTGGTAAAACCGATAACTATAATGCAACCGCCTACACTGGGCTCAAATAAGCGTTTGCTAAATATATATCATATTTCGGTACATTCATTCAATCGGTCAAATATAACTAGAGGGTACTCAGTAAAGCGCAATCTTTGAAATTTGTATTTTCGATTCACACGTTTTCGAAAAATATCTGAATCTGTTCGAGTAATGCCATCAACACAAATAATTCAAACATTTTAAAACAATTTTATCAGACTTACAAACATGGTATATTTCGTTCTTTTTAATTGACAATAAATCTTCCAGATACAGCCGAAAATTTGAATAAAAAGTCCGCTGTTTGGGGAAAAATTGTAATGATCAGACGCACGACGACTATCATGAATTTGTACATTGTAATTGACTGTGCAATTTTATATGAAATATACATATATGCAATATTTAAATATCACAATCAGCGGGTGACGTGGGGACCCGACGTGTGTCCACTCTAGTGACACAAACTACTCAGGTAATCAAACAAACTACTCAAGTAATTAGGCAAACTCCTCAGACACTTCGCATAAAAAACTTTAGCTGGCGGCGGAGACGCTCATCAAGCACTAGTAGACCACACGCGCTACGGAGTACAAAGACTTGTGTCACGTGGGCTGTCTATATGCTCTGATACTACACCAACATGTCACTGAACTACTCAGCTTCGAGTATAAAAATTGAACTGCTCATCCCAGCTCAGCAGATCCATTATGGTACTCAAGATGGCATTAACGGAAGCTAACATTATCTACAAGCAGCTTGTCTTCACACAGATGAAGCTGAAGAGGGCAGAGCAGCAGCTGACCTTACTGGCAGACAGAATGCAGCTAACAGCAATGCGTTACCAGCGGTCTGAGAAGTCTGGTGCTTGGGGCTGTCGCTACAACAATCGCATTGAGTTGGCGGTTCTGCATGAGACCAGAGCTTCCTACTGGCGCTACAAAGAGAAACTTCGGGAACAGATGGCTGTGCTTCAGCAGGAGCTCAGACAAATCTACCAGGAGAACACCAACTGAGAAAACACCCGTTAAACTCAAACTGAGTTAAATACAAGGCTCTTTTCAGAGCCAGTACCTCATACAGATCTGACCTTCACCTTCACGATCATAATTATTACAATTTTTATTATAATTATCATTATTATAAATATTTATTTTTTATTATATCTTCGTGAGGAGGTATCATGTTCTGATCAGTGTTTGTTGATTTCATGCTCTCGCTTTGGGGGTTGATCTGTCAGCAACTGATTTTAAAAGGTAAGGATGGGATTTTGATGAAACTTTTTTGCAGTTTTAGGTCTGCAACCTCGGAATAAATATTTATTTAATCTGCAACACGAAAGAGTACATTTCCTATTTACGGCATTCTTTCCGATTGCGAGATAGCGTATTTTCTTGAACTCATC
Source organism: Sipunculus nudus (assembly GCA_026874595.1). Taxonomy (NCBI): domain Eukaryota; kingdom Metazoa; phylum Annelida; class Sipuncula; order Golfingiida; family Sipunculidae; genus Sipunculus; species Sipunculus nudus. Next base: position 63,417,610 of record CM049316.1, on the reverse strand, counting down.
CGAGTTCCAGACCATTGTCATTCACTGGAATCAGGGACCACCTTACTCCTGGCGTCCAAAGCACACCTGTGATTAAACCACGCAATTTCCTTACCGTGACTCATGTTATCTCCACCTGGATGCGTTCATTTACTCTCTTACGTAACACTCACCAAAGAATATTATTAATAATCCGGACACAGAATATACGGGGAACTATGATATTTATACGGTCTATGACAGCTTTCCATTAATTATCAAGGTGATGAATTATTTTTTAAGAGTACATATCACAGAATTATGACCTGAAATGACTGAGACATTAAATGTTCTTCGTTATTGCTCGTGATCAGAAAATTCTATGATGCCTGCCTGTCGACGTTACGGATTTCTGATCGGTTTGAGATCAATCGCGCTCGTCCTGGTAAAAGTATATATCTTCAGTCAAAATTCGCGGCAGTGGCCGGAACGGTCTTTGAGTTAATAATGCGCGCGAACGACGGTGACGGACGGACAGGCGGCATGACGTTTGGTAAAACCGATAACTATAATGCAACCGCCTACACTGGGCTCAAATAAGCGTTTGCTAAATATATATCATATTTCGGTACATTCATTCAATCGGTCAAATATAACTAGAGGGTACTCAGTAAAGCGCAATCTTTGAAATTTGTATTTTCGATTCACACGTTTTCGAAAAATATCTGAATCTATTCGAGTAATGCCATCAACACAAATAATTCAAACATTTTAAAACAATTTTATCAGACTTACAAACATGGTATATTTCGTTCTTTTTAAATGACAATAAATCTTCCAGATACAGCCGAAAATTTGAATAAAAAGTCCGCTGTTTGGGGAAAAATTGTAATGATCAGACGCACGACGACTATCATGAATTTGTACATTGTAATTGACTGTGCAATTTTATATGAAAAACATATATATCCAATATATAAATATCACAATCATCGGGGACCCGACGTGTGTCTACTCTAGTTGAACATACTACTCAGGTAATCAAACAAACTTCTCAGGTAATTAGGCAAACTCCTCAGACACTTCGCATAAAAAACTTTAGCTGGCGGCGGAGACGCTCATCAAGCACTAGTAGACCACACGCGCTACGGAGTACAAAGACTTGTGTCACGTGGGCTGTCTATATGCTCTGATACTACACCAACATGTCACTGAACTACTCAGCTTCGAGTATAAAAATTGAACTGCTCATCCCAGCTCAGCAGATCCATTATGGTACTCAAGATGGCATTAACGGAAGCTAACATTATCTACAAGCAGCTTGTCTTCACACAGATGAAGCTGAAGAGGGCAGAGCAGCAGCTGACCTTACTGGCAGACAGAATGCAGCTAACAGCAATGCGTTACCAGCGGTCTGAGAAGTCTGGTGCTTGGGGCTGTCGCTACAACAATCGCATTGAGTTGGCGGTTCTGCATGAGACCAGAGCTTCCTACTGGCGCTACAAAGAGAAACTTCGGGAACAGATGGCTGTGCTTCAGCAGGAGCTCAGACAAATCTACCAGGAGAACACCAACTGAGAAAACACCCGTTAAACTCAAACTGAGTTAAATACAAGGCTCTTTTCAGAGCCAGTATCTCATACAGATCTGACCTTCACCTTCACGATCATAATTATTACAATTTTTATTATAATTATTATTCTTGTAAATATTTATTATTTTTATTACATCTTCGTGAGGAGGCATTATGTTTTTATCGGTGTTTGTTGATTTCATGCTCTCGCTTTCGCGGTTGATCTCTCTGTCTGTCAGCAACTAATTTTAAAAGGTAAGGATGCGATTTTCATGAAACTTTGTTGCAGGTTAGGTCTACAACCTCGAAATAAATATTTATTTAATCTGCAACAGATAAAGTATATTTCCTATTTACGGCATTCTTTCCGATTTCGAGATAGCGTAATTTCTTGAACTCATCCGATTTCCAGACCATTGTCATTCTTTTGGATCAGGGACCACCTTACTCCTGGCGTCCAAAGCACACCTGTGATGCAACCTTACCGTGACTCATGTTATCTCCACCTGGATGCGTTCATTTACTCTCTTACGTAACACTCACCAAAGAATATTATTAATAATCCGGACACAGAATATACGGGGAACTATGATATTTATACGGTCTATGACAGCTTTCCATTAATTATCAAGGTGGTGAATTATTTTTTAAGAGTACATATCACAGAATTATGACCAGAAATGACTGAGACATTAAATGTTCTTCGTTATTGCTCGTGATCAGAAAATTCTATGATGCCTGCCTGTCGGCGTTACGGATTTCTGATCGGTTTGAGATCAATCGCGCTCGTCCTGGTAAAAGTATATATCTTCAATCAAAATTCGCGGCAGTGGCCGGAACGGTCTTTGAGTTAATAATGCGCGCGAACGACGGTGACGGACGGACAGGCGGCATGACGTTTGGTAAAACCGATAACTATAATGCAACCGCCTACACTGGGCTCAAATAAGCGTTTGCTAAATATATATCATATTTCGGTACATTCATTTAATCGGTCAAATATAACTAGAGGGTACTCAGTAAAGCGCAATCTTTGAAATTTGTATTTTCGATTCACACGTTTTCGAAAAATATCTGAATCTGTTCGAGTAATGCCATCAACACAAATAATTCAAACATTTTAAAACAATTTTATCAGACTTACAAACATGGTATATTTCGTTCTTTTTAATTGACAATAAATCTTCCAGATACAGCCGAAAATTTGAATAAAAAGTCCGCTGTTTGGGGAAAAATTGTAATGATCAGACGCACGACGACTATCATGAATTTGTACATTGTAATTGACTGTGCAATTTTATATGAAAAACATATATATCCAATATATAAATATCACAATCAGCGGGTGACGTGGGGACCCGACGTGTGTCTACTCTAGTTGAACATACTACTCAGGTAATCAAACAAACTTCTCAGGTAATTAGGCAAACTCCTCAGACACTTCGCATAAAAAACTTTAGCTGGCGGCGGAGACGCTCATCAAGCACTAGTAGACCACACGCGCTACGGAGTACAAAGACTTGTGTCACGTGGGCTGTCTATATGCTCTGATACTACACCAACATGTCACTGAACTACTCAGCTTCGAGTATAAAAATTGAACTGCTCATCCCAGTTCAGCAGATCCATTCTGGTACTCAAGATGGCATTAACGGAAGCTAACATTATCTACAAGCAGCTTGTCTTCACACAGATGAAGCTGAAGAGGGCAGAGCAGCAGCTGACCTTACTGGCAGACAGAATGCAGCTAACAGCAATGCGTTACCAGCGGTCTGAGAAGTCTGGTGCTTGGGGCTGTCGCTACAACAATCGCATTGAGTTGGCGGTTCTGCCTGAGACCAGAGCTTCCTACTGGCGCTACAAAGAGAAACTTCGGGAACAGATGGCTGTGCTTCAGCAGGAGCTCAGACAAATCTACCAGGAGAACACCAACTGAGAAAACACCCGTTAAACTCAAACTGAGTTAAATACAAGGCTCTTTTCAGAGCCAGTATCTCATACAGATCTGACCTTCACCTTCACGATCATAATTATTACAATTTTTATTATAATTATTATTCTTGTAAATATTTATTATTTTTATTACATCTTCGTGAGGAGGCATTATGTTTTTATCGGTGTTTGTTGATTTCATGCTCTCGCTTTCGCGGTTGATCTCTCTGTCTGTCAGCAACTAATTTTAAAAGGTAAGGATGCGATCTTCATGAAACTTTGTTGCAGGTTAGGTCTACAACCTCGAAATAAATATTTATTTAATCTGCAACAGATAAAGTACATTTCCTATTTACGGCATTCTTTCCGATTTCGAGATAGCGTAATTTCTTGAACTCATCCGATTTCCAGACCATTGTCATTCACTTGGATCAGGGACCACCTTACTCCTGGCGTCCAAAGCACACCTGTGATGCAACCTTACCGTGACTCATGTTATCTCCACCTGGATGCGTTCATTTACTCTCTTACGTAACACTCACCAAAGAATATTATTAATAATCCGGACAAAGAATATACGGGGAACTGTGATATTTATACGGTCTATAACAGCTTTCCATTAATTTTCAAGGTGGTGAATTATTTTTTAAGAGTACATATCACAGAATAATGACCAGAAATGACTGAGACATTAAAGGTTCTTCGTTATTGCTCGTGATCAGAAAATTCTATGATGCCTGCCTGTCAACGTTACGGATTTCTGATCGGTTTGAGATCAATCGCGCTCGTCCTGGTAAAAGTATATATCTTCAGTCAAAATTCGCGGCAGTGGCCGGAACGGTCTTTGAGTTTATAATGCGCGCGAACGACCGTGACGGACGGACAGGCGGCATGACGTTTGGTAAAACCGATAACTATAATGCAACCGCCTACACTGGGCTCAAATAAGCGTTTGCTAAATATATATCATATTTCGGTACATTCATTCAATCGGTCAAATATAACTAGAGGGTACTCAGTAAAGCGCAATCTTTGAAATTTGTATTTTCGATTCACACGTTTTCGAAAAATATCTGAATCTGTTCGAGTAATGCCATCAACACAAATAATTCAAACATTTTAAAACAATTTTATCAGACTTACAAACATGGTATATTTCGTTCTTTGTAATTGACAATAAATCTTCCAGATACAGCCGAAAATTTTAATATAAAGTCCGCTGTTTGGGGAAAAATTGTAATGATCAGACGCATGACGACTATCATGAATTTATACATTGTAATTGACTGCGCAATTTTATATGAAATATACATATATGCAATATTCAAATATCACAATCAGCGGGTGACGTGGGGACCCGACGTGTGTCCACTCTAGTTAAACAAACTACTCAGGTAATCAAACAAACTACTCAAGTAATTAGGCAAACTCCTCAGACACTTCGCATAAAAAACTTTAGCTGGCGGCGGAGACGCTCATCAAGCACTAGTAGACCACACGCGCTACGGAGTACAAAGACTTGTGTCACGTGGGCTGTCTACATGCTCTGATACTACACCAACATGTCACTGAACTACTCAGCTTCGAGTATAAAAATTGAGCTGCTCATCCCAGCTCAGCAGATCCATTCTGGTACTCCAGATGGCATTTACGGAAGCTAACATTATCTACGAGCAGTTTGTCTTCACACAGATAAAGCTGAAGAGGGCAGAGCAGCAGCTGACGTTACTGGCAGACAGAATGCAGCTAACAGCAATGCGTTACCAGCGGTCTGAGAAGTCTGGTGCTTGGGGCTGTCGCTACAACAATCGCATTGAGTTGGCGGTACTGCATGAGACCAGAGCTTCCTACTGGCGCTACAGAGAGAAACTTCGGGAACAGATGGCTTTGCTCAAGCAGGAGCTTAGACAAATCTGCCAGGAGAACACCAACTGAGAAAACACCCCTAAAACTCAAACTGAGTTAAATACAAGGCTCTTTTAAGAGCCAGTACCTCATACAGATCTGACCTTCACCTTCACGATCATAATTATTACAATTTTTATTATAATTATCATTATTATAAATATTTATTTTTTATTTTATCTTCGTGAGGAGGTATCATGTTCTGATCAGTGTTTGTTGATTTCATGCTCTCGCTTTGGGGGTTGATCTATCAGCAACTGATTTTAAAAGGTAAGGATGGGATTTTGATGAAACTTTTTTGCAGTTTTAAGTCTGCAACCTCGGAATAAATATTTATTTAATCTGCAACACGAAAGAGTACATTTCCTATTTACGGCATTCTTTCCGATTGCGAGATAGCGTATTTTCTTGAACTCATCCGAGTTCCAGACCATTGTCATTCACTGGAATCAGGGACCACCTTACTCCTGGCGTCCAAAGCACACCTGTGATTAAACCACGCAATTTCCTTACCGTGACTCATGTTATCTCCACCTGGATGCGTTCATTTACTCTCTTACGTAACACTCACCAAAGAATATTATTAATAATCCGGACACAGAATATACGGGGAACTATGATATTTATACGGTCTATGACAGCTTTCCATTAATTATCAAGGTGATGAATTATTTTTTAAGAGTACATATCACAGAATTATGACCTGAAATGACTGAGACATTAAATGTTCTTCGTTATTGCTCGTGATCAGAAAATTCTATGATGCCTACCTGTCGACGTTACGGATTTCTGATCGGTTTGAGATCAATCGCGCTCGTCCTGGTAAAAGTATATATCTTCAGTCAAAATTCGCGGCAGTGGCCGGAACGGTCTTTGAGTTAATAATGCGCGCGAACGACGGTGACGGACGGACAGGCGGCATGACGTTTGGTAAAACCGATAACTATAATGCAACCGCCTACACTGGGCTCAAATAAGCGTTTGCTAAATATATATCATATTTCGGTACATTCATTCAATCGGTCAAATATAACTAGAGGGTACTCAGTAAAGCGCAATCTTTGAAATTTGTATTTTCGATTCACACGTTTTCGAAAAATATCTGAATCTATTCGAGTAATGCCATCAACACAAATAATTCAAACATTTTAAAACAATTTTATCAGACTTACAAACATGGTATATTTCGTTCTTTTTAAATGACAATAAATCTTCCAGATACAGCCGAAAATTTGAATAAAAAGTCCGCTGTTTGGGGAAAAATTGTAATGATCAGACGCACGACGACTATCATGAATTTGTACATTGTAATTGACTGTGCAATTTTATATGAAAAACATATATATCCAATATATAAATATCACAATCAGCGGGTGACGTGGGGACCCGACGTGTGTCTACTCTAGTTGAACATACTACTCAGGTAATCAAACAAACTTCTCAGGTAATTAGGCAAACTCCTCAGACACTTCGCATAAAAAACTTTAGCTGGCGGCGGAGACGCTCATCAAGCACTAGTAGACCACACGCGCTACGGAGTACAAAGACTTGTGTCACGTGGGCTGTCTATATGCTCTGATACTACACCAACATGTCACTGAACTACTCAGCTTCGAGTATAAAAATTGAACTGCTCATCCCAGTTCAGCAGATCCATTCTGGTACTCAAGATGGCATTAACGGAAGCTAACATTATCTACAAGCAGCTTGTCTTCACACAGATGAAGCTGAAGAGGGCAGAGCAGCAGCTGACCTTACTGGCAGACAGAATGCAGCTAACAGCAACGCGTTACCAGCGGTCTGAGAAGTCTGGTGCTTGGGGCTGTCGCTACAACAATCGCATTGAGTTGGCGGTTCTGCATGAGACCAGAGCTTCCTACTGGCGCTACAAAGAGAAACTTCGGGAACAGATGGCTGTGCTTCAGCAGGAGCTCAGACAAATCTACCAGGAGAACACCAACTGAGAAAACACCCGTTAAACTCAAACTGAGTTAAATACAAGGCTCTTTTCAGAGCCAGTATCTCATACAGATCTGACCTTCACCTTCACGATCATAATTATTACAATTTTTATTATAATTATTATTCTTGTAAATATTTATTATTTTTATTACATCTTCGTGAGGAGGCATTATGTTTTTATCGGTGTTTGTTGATTTCATGCTCTCGCTTTCGCGGTTGATCTCTCTGTCTGTCAGCAACTAATTTTAAAAGGTAAGGATGCGATTTTCATGAAACTTTGTTGCAGGTTAGGTCTACAACCTCGAAATAAATATTTATTTAATCTGCAACAGATAAAGTACATTTCCTATTTACGGCATTCTTTCCGATTTCGAGATAGCGTAATTTCTTGAACTCATCCGATTTCCAGACCATTGTCATTCACTTGGATCAGGGACCACCTTACTCCTGGCGTCCAAAGCACACCTGTGATGCAACCTTACCGTGACTCATGTTATCTCCACCTGGATGCGTTCATTTACTCTCTTACGTAACACTCACCAAAGAATATTATTAATAATCCGGACACAGAATATACGGGGAACTATGATATTTATACGGTCTATGACAGCTTTCCATTAATTATCAAGGTGGTGAATTATTTTTTAAGAGTACATATCACAGAATTATGACCAGAAATGACTGAGACATTAAATGTTCTTCGTTATTGCTCGTGATCAGAAAATTCTATGATGCCTGCCTGTCGGCGTTACGGATTTCTGATCGGTTTGAGATCAATCGCGCTCGTCCTGGTAAAAGTATATATCTTCAATCAAAATTCGCGGCAGTGGCCGGAACGGTCTTTGAGTTAATAATGCGCGCGAACGACGGTGACGGACGGACAGGCGGCATGACGTTTGGTAAAACCGATAACTATAATGCAACCGCCTACACTGGGCTCAAATAAGCGTTTGCTAAATATATATCATATTTCGGTACATTCATTCAATCGGTCAAATATAACTAGAGGGTACTCAGTAAAGCGCAATCTTTGAAATTTGTATTTTCGATTCACACGTTTTCGAAAAATATCTGAATCTGTTCGAGTAATGCCATCAACACAAATAATTCAAACATTTTAAAACAATTTTATCAGACTTACAAACATGGTATATTTCGTTCTTTTTAATTGACAATAAATCTTCCAGATACAGCCGAAAATTTGAATAAAAAGTCCGCTGTTTGGGGAAAAATTGTAATGATCAGACGCACGACGACTATCATGAATTTGTACATTGTAATTGACTGTGCAATTTTATATGAAAAACATATATATCCAATATATAAATATCACAATCATCGGGGACCCGACGTGTGTCTACTCTAGTTGAACATACTACTCAGGTAATCAAACAAACTTCTCAGGTAATTAGGCAAACTCCTCAGACACTTCGCATAAAAAACTGTAGCTGGCGGCGGAGACGCTCATCAAGCACTAGTAGACCACACGCGCTACGGAGTACAAAGACTTGTGTCACGTGGGCTGTCTATATGCTCTGATACTACACCAACATGTCACTGAACTACTCAGCTTCGAGTATAAAAATTGAACTGCACATCCCAGTTCAGCAGATCCATTCTGGTACTCAAGATGGCATTAACGGAAGCTAACATTATCTACAAGCAGCTTGTCTTCACACAGATGAAGCTGAAGAGGGCAGAGCAGCAGCTGACCTTACTGGCAGACAGAATGCAGCTAACAGCAATGCGTTACCAGCGGTCTGAGAAGTCTGGTGCTTGGGGCTGTCGCTACAACAATCGCATTGAGTTGGCGGTTCTGCCTGAGACCAGAGCTTCCTACTGGCGCTACAAAGAGAAACTTCGGGAACAGATGGCTGTGCTTCAGCAGGAGCTCAGACAAATCTACCAGGAGAACACCAACTGAGAAAACACCCGTTAAACTCAAACTGAGTTAAATACAAGGCTCTTTTCAGAGCCAGTATCTCATACAGATCTGACCTTCACCTTCACGATCATAATTATTACAATTTTTATTATAATTATTATTCTTGTAAATATTTATTATTTTTATTACATCTTCGTGAGGAGGCATTATGTTTTTATCGGTGTTTGTTGATTTCATGCTCTCGCTTTCGCGGTTGATCTCTCTGTCTGTCAGCAACTAATTTTAAAAGGTAAGGATGCGATCTTCATGAAACTTTGTTGCAGGTTAGGTCTACAACCTCGAAATAAATATTTATTTAATCTGCAACAGATAAAGTACATTTCCTATTTACGGCATTCTTTCCGATTTCGAGATAGCGTAATTTCTTGAACTCATCCGATTTCCAGACCATTGTCATTCACTTGGATCAGGGACCACCTTACTCCTGGCGTACAAAGCACACCTGTGATGCAACCTTACCGTGACTCATGTTATCTCCACCTGGATGCGTTCATTTACTCTCTTACGTAACACTCACCAAAGAATATTATTAATAATCCGGACAAAGAATATACGGGGAACTGTGATATTTATACGGTCTATAACAGCTTTCCATTAATTTTCAAGGTGGTGAATTATTTTTTAAGAGTACATATCACAGAATAATGACCAGAAATGACTGAGACATTAAAGGTTCTTCGTTATTGCTCGTGATCAGAAAATTCTATGATGCCTGCCTGTCGACGTTACGGATTTCTGATCGGTTTGAGATCAATCGCGCTCGTCCTGGTAAAAGTATATATCTTCAGTCAAAATTCGCGGCAGTGGCCGGAACGGTCTTTGACTTTACAATGCGCGCGAACGACCGTGACGGACGGACAGGCGGCATGACGTTTGGTAAAACCGATAACTATAATGCAACCGCCTACACTGGGCTCAAATAAGCGTTTGCTAAATATATATCATATTTCGGTACATTCATTCAATCGGTCAAATATAACTAGAGGGTACTCAGTAAAGCGCAATCTTTGAAATTTGTATTTTCGATTCACACGTTTTCGAAAAATATCTGAATCTGTTCGAGTAATGCCATCAACACAAATAATTCAAACATTTTAAAACAATTTTATCAGACTTACAAACATGGTATATTTCGTTCTTTGTAATTGACAATAAATCTTCCAGATACAGCCGAAAATTTTAATATAAAGTCCGCTGTTTGGGGAAAAATTGTAATGATCAGACGCATGACGACTATCATGAATTTATACATTGTAATTGACTGCGCAATTTTATATGAAATATACATATATGCAATATTTAAATATCACAATCAGCGGGTGACGTGGGGACCCGACGTGTGTCCACTCTAGTGACACAAACTACTCAGGTAATCAAACAAACTACTCAAGTAATTAGGCAAACTCCTCAGACACTTCGCATAAAAAACTTTAGCTGGCGGCGGAGACGCTCATCAAGCACTAGTAGACCACACGCGCTACGGAGTACAAAGACTTGTGTCACGTGGGCTGTCTACATGCTCTGATACTCCACCAACATGTCACTGAACTACTCAGCTTAGAGTATAAAAATTGAGCTGCTCATCCCAGCTCAGCAGATCCATTCTGGTACTCCAGATGGCATTTACGGAAGCTAACATTATCTACGAGCAGTTTGTCTTCACACAGATAAAGCTGAAGAGGGCAGAGCAGCAGCTGACGTTACTGGCAGACAGAATGCAGCTAACAGCAATGCGTTACCAGCGGTCTGAGAAGTCTGGTGCTTGGGGCTGTCGCTACAACAATCGCATTGAGTTGGCGGTACTGCATGAGACCAGAGCTTCCTACTAGCGCTACAGAGAGAAACTTCAGGAACAGATGGCTGTGCTTCAGCAGGAGCTCAGACAAATCTGCCAGGAGAACACCAACTGAGAAAACACCCCTAAAACTCAAACTGAGTTAAATACAAGGCTCTTTTAAGAGCCAGTACCTCATACAGATCTGACCTTCACCTTCACGATCATAATTATTACAATTTTTATTATAATTATCATTATTATAAATATTTATTTTTTATTTTATCTTCGTGAGGAGGTATCATGTTCTGATCAGTGTTTGTTGATTTCATGCTCTCGCTTTGGGGGTTGATCTGTCAGCAACTGATTTTAAAAGGTAAGGATGGGATTTTGATGAAACTTTTTTGCAGTTTTAGGTCTGCAACCTCGGAATAAATATTTATTTAATCTGCAACACGAAAGAGTACATTTCCTATTTACGGCATTCTTTCCGATTGCGAGATAGCGTATTTTCTTGAACTCATCCGAGTTCCAGACCATTGTCATTCACTGGAATCAGGGACCACCTTACTCCTGGCGTCCAAAGCACACCTGTGATTAAACCACGCAATTTCCTTACCGTGACTCATGTTATCTCCACCTGGATGCGTTCATTTACTCTCTTACGTAACACTCACCAAAGAATATTATTAATAATCCGGACACAGAATATACGGGGAACTATGATATTTATACGGTCTATGACAGCTTTCCATTAATTATCAAGGTGATGAATTATTTTTTAAGAGTACATATCACAGAATTATGACCTGAAATGACTGAGACATTAAATGTTCTTCGTTATTGCTCGTGATCAGAAAATTCTATGATGCCTGCCTGTCGACGTTACGGATTTCTGATCGGTTTGAGATCAATCGCGCTCGTCCTGGTAAAAGTATATATCTTCAGTCAAAATTCGCGGCAGTGGCCGGAACGGTCTTTGAGTTAATAATGCGCGCGAACGACGGTGACGGACGGACAGGCGGCATGACGTTTGGTAAAACCGATAACTATAATGCAACCGCCTACACTGGGCTCAAATAAGCGTTTGCTAAATATATATCATATTTCGGTACATTCATTCAATCGGTCAAATATAACTAGAGGGTACTCAGTAAAGCGCAATCTTTAAAATTTGTATTTTCGATTCACACGTTTTCGAAAAATATCTGAATCTATTCGAGTAATGCCATCAACACAAATAATTCAAACATTTTAAAACAATTTTATCAGACTTACAAACATGGTATATTTCGTTCTTTTTAAATGACAATAAATCTTCCAGATACAGCCGAAAATTTGAATAAAAAGTCCGCTGTTTGGGGAAAAATTGTAATGATCAGACGCACGACGACTATCATGAATTTGTACATTGTAATTGACTGTGCAATTTTATATGAAAAACATATATATCCAATATATAAATATCACAATCAGCGGGTGACGTGGGGACCCGACGTGTGTCTACTCTAGTTGAACATACTACTCAGGTAATCAAACAAACTTCTCAGGTAATTAGGCAAACTCCTCAGACACTTCGCATAAAAAACTTTAGCTGGCGGCGGAGACGCTCATCAAGCACTAGTAGACCACACGCGCTACGGAGTACAAAGACTTGTGTCACGTGGGCTGTCTATATGCTCTGATACTACACCAACATGTCACTGAACTACTCAGCTTCGAGTATAAAAATTGAACTGCTCATCCCAGTTCAGCAGATCCATTCTGGTACTCAAGATGGCATTAACGGAAGCTAACATTATCTACAAGCAGCTTGTCTTCACACAGATGAAGCTGAAGAGGGCAGAGCAGCAGCTGACCTTACTGGCAGACAGAATGCAGCTAACAGCAACGCGTTACCAGCGGTCTGAGAAGTCTGGTGCTTGGGGCTGTCGCTACAACAATCGCATTGAGTTGGCGGTTCTGCATGAGACCAGAGCTTCCTACTGGCGCTACAAAGAGAAACTTCGGGAACAGATGGCTGTGCTTCAGCAGGAGCTCAGACAAATCTACCAGGAGAACACCAACTGAGAAAACACCCGTTAAACTCAAACTGAGTTAAATACAAGGCTCTTTTCAGAGCCAGTATCTCATACAGATCTGACCTTCACCTTCACGATCATAATTATTACAATTTTTATTATAATTATTATTCTTGTAAATATTTATTATTTTTATTACATCTTCGTGAGGAGGCATTATGTTTTTATCGGTGTTTGTTGATTTCATGCTCTCGCTTTCGCGGTTGATCTCTCTGTCTGTCAGCAACTAATTTTAAAAGGTAAGGATGCGATTTTCATGAAACTTTGTTGCAGGTTAGGTCTACAACCTCGAAATAAATATTTATTTAATCTGCAACAGATAAAGTACATTTCCTATTTACGGCATTCTTTCCGATTTCGAGATAGCGTAATTTCTTGAACTCATCCGATTTCCAGACCATTGTCATTCACTTGGATCAGGGACCACCTTACTCCTGGCGTCCAAAGCACACCTGTGATGCAACCTTACCGTGACTCATGTTATCTCCACCTGGATGCGTTCATTTACTCTCTTACGTAACACTCACCAAAGAATATTATTAATAATCCGGACACAGAATATACGGGGAACTATGATATTTATACGGTCTATGACAGCTTTCCATTAATTATCAAGGTGGTGAATTATTTTTTAAGAGTACATATCACAGAATTATGACCAGAAATGACTGAGACATTAAATGTTCTTCGTTATTGCTCGTGATCAGAAAATTCTATGATGCCTGCCTGTCGGCGTTACGGATTTCTGATCGGTTTGAGATCAATCGCGCTCGTCCTGGTAAAAGTATATATCTTCAATCAAAATTCGCGGCAGTGGCCGGAACGGTCTTTGAGTTAATAATGCGCGCGAACGACGGTGACGGACGGACAGGCGGCATGACGTTTGGTAAAACCGATAACTATAATGCAACCGCCTACACTGGGCTCAAATAAGCGTTTGCTAAATATATATCATATTTCGGTACATTCATTCAATCGGTCAAATATAACTAGAGGGTACTCAGTAAAGCGCAATCTTTGAAATTTGTATTTTCGATTCACACGTTTTCGAAAAATATCTGAATCTGTTCGAGTAATGCCATCAACACAAATAATTCAAACATTTTAAAACAATTTTATCAGACTTACAAACATGGTATATTTCGTTCTTTTTAATTGACAATAAATCTTCCAGATACAGCCGAAAATTTGAATAAAAAGTCCGCTGTTTGGGGAAAAATTGTAATGATCAGACGCACGACGACTATCATGAATTTGTACATTGTAATTGACTGTGCAATTTTATATGAAAAACATATATATCCAATATATAAATATCACAATCATCGGGGACCCGACGTGTGTCTACTCTAGTTGAACATACTACTCAGGTAATCAAACAAACTTCTCAGGTAATTAGGCAAACTCCTCAGACACTTCGCATAAAAAACTTTAGCTGGCGGCGGAGACGCTCATCAAGCACTAGTAGACCACACGCGCTACGGAGTACAAAGACTTGTGTCACGTGGGCTGTCTATATGCTCTGATACTACACCAACATGTCACTGAACTACTCAGCTTCGAGTATAAAAATTGAACTGCTCATCCCAGCTCAGCAGATCCATTATGGTACTCAAGATGGCATTAACGGAAGCTAACATTATCTACAAGCAGCTTGTCTTCACACAGATGAAGCTGAAGAGGGCAGAGCAGCAGCTGACCTTACTGGCAGACAGAATGCAGCTAACAGCAATGCGTTACCAGCGGTCTGAGAAGTCTGGTGCTTGGGGCTGTCGCTACAACAATCGCATTGAGTTGGCGGTTCTGCATGAGACCAGAGCTTCCTACTGGCGCTACAAAGAGAAACTTCGGGAACAGATGGCTGTGCTTCAGCAGGAGCTCAGACAAATCTACCAGGAGAACACCAACTGAGAAAACACCCGTTAAACTCAAACTGAGTTAAATACAAGGCTCTTTTCAGAGCCAGTATCTCATACAGATCTGACCTTCACCTTCACGATCATAATTATTACAATTTTTATTATAATTATTATTCTTGTAAATATTTATTATTTTTATTACATCTTCGTGAGGAGGCATTATGTTTTTATCGGTGTTTGTTGATTTCATGCTCTCGCTTTCGCGGTTGATCTCTCTGTCTGTCAGCAACTAATTTTAAAAGGTAAGGATGCGATTTTCATGAAACTTTGTTGCAGGTTAGGTCTACAACCTCGAAATAAATATTTATTTAATCTGCAACAGATAAAGTACATTTCCTATTTACGGAATTCTTTCTGATTTCGAGATAGCGTAATTTCTTGAACTCATCCGATTTCCAGACCATTGTCATTCACTTGGATCAGGGACCACCTTACTCCTGGCGTCCAAAGCACACCTGTGATGCAACCTTACCGTGACTCATGTTATCTCCACCTGGATGCGTTCATTTACTCTCTTACGTAACACTCACCAAAGAATATTATTAATAATCCGGACAAAGAATATACGGGGAACTATGATATTTATACGGTCTATGACAGCTTTCCATTAATTTTCAAGGTGGTGCATTATTTTTTAAGAGTACATATCACAGAATAATGACCAGAAATGAATGAGACATTAAAGGTTCTTCGTTATTGCTCGTGATCAGAAAATTCTATGATGCCTGCCTGTCGACGTTACGGATTTCTGATCGGTTTGAGATCAATCGCGCTCGTCCTGGTAAAAGTATATATCTTCAGTCAAAATTCGCGGCAGTGGCCGGAACGGTCTTTGAGTTAATAATGCGCGCGAACGACCGTGACGGACGGACAGGCGGCATGACGTTTGGTAAAACCGATAACTATAATGCAACCGCCTACACTGGGCTCAAATAAGCGTTTGCTAAATATATATCATATTTCGGTACATTCATTCAATCGGTCAAATATAACTAGAGGGTACTCAGTAAAGCGCAATCTTTGAAATTTGTATTTTCGATTCACACGTTTTCGAAAAATATCTGAATCTGTTCGAGTAATGCCATCAACACAAATAATTCAAACATTTTAAAACAATTTTATCAGACTTACAAACATGGTATATTTCATTCTTTGTAATTGACAATAAATCTTCCAGATACAGCCGAAAATTTTAATATAAAGTCCGCTGTTTGGGGAAAAATTGTAATGATCAGACGCATGACGACTATCATGAATTTATACATTGTAATTGACTGCGCAATTTTATATGAAATATACATATATGCAATATTTAAATATCACAATCAGCGGGTGACGTGGGGACCCGAAGTGTGTCCACTCTAGTGACACAAACTACTCAGGTAATCAAACAAACTACTCAAGTAATTAGGCAAACTCCTCAGACACTTCGCATAAAAAACTTTAGCTGGCGGCGGAGACGCTCATCAAGCACTAGTAGACCACACGCGCTACGGAGTACAAAGACTTGTGTCACGTGGGCTGTCTATATGCTCTGATACTACACCAACATGTCACTGAACTACTCAGCTTCGAGTATAAAAATTGAACTGCTCATCCCAGTTCAGCAGATCCATTCTGGTACTCAAGATGGCATTAACGGAAGCTAACATTATCTACAAGCAGCTTGTCTTCACACAGATGAAGCTGAAGAGGGCAGAGCAGCAGCTGACCTTACTGGCAGACAGAATGCAGCTAACAGCAACGCGTTACCAGCGGTCTGAGAAGTCTGGTGCTTGGGGCTGTCGCTACAACAATCGCATTGAGTTGGCGGTTCTGCATGAGACCAGAGCTTCCTACTGGCGCTACAAAGAGAAACTTCGGGAACAGATGGCTGTGCTTCAGCAGGAGCTCAGACAAATCTACCAGGAGAACACCAACTGAGAAAACACCCGTTAAACTCAAACTGAGTTAAATACAAGGCTCTTTTCAGAGCCAGTATCTCATACAGATCTGACCTTCACCTTCACGATCATAATTATTACAATTTTTATTATAATTATTATTCTTGTAAATATTTATTATTTTTATTACATCTTCGTGAGGAGGCATTATGTTTTTATCGGTGTTTGTTGATTTCATGCTCTCGCTTTCGCGGTTGATCTCTCTGTCTGTCAGCAACTAATTTTAAAAGGTAAGGATGCGATTTTCATGAAACTTTGTTCCAGGTTAGGTCTACAACCTCGAAATAAATATTTATTTAATCTGCAACAGATAAAGTACATTTCCTATTTACGGCATTCTTTCCGATTTCGAGATAGCGTAATTTCTTGAACTCATCCGATTTCCAGACCATTGTCATTCACTTGGATCAGGGACCACCTTACTCCTGGCGTCCAAAGCACACCTGTGATGCAACCTTACCGTGACTCATGTTATCTCCACCTGGATGCGTTCATTTACTCTCTTACGTAACACTCACCAAAGAATATTATTAATAATCCGGACACAGAATATACGGGGAACTATGATATTTATACGGTCTATGACAGCTTTCCATTAATTATCAAGGTGGTGAATTATTTTTTAAGAGTACATATCACAGAATTATGACCAGAAATGACTGAGACATTAAATGTTCTTCGTTATTGCTCGTGATCAGAAAATTCTATGATGCCTGCCTGTCGGCGTTACGGATTTCTGATCGGTTTGAGATCAATCGCGCTCGTCCTGGTAAAAGTATATATCTTCAATCAAAATTCGCGGCAGTGGCCGGAACGGTCTTTGAGTTAATAATGCGCGCGAACGACGGTGACGGACGGACAGGCGGCATGACGTTTGGTAAAACCGATAACTATAATGCAACCGCCTACACTGGGCTCAAATAAGCGTTTGCTAAATATATATCATATTTCGGTACATTCATTCAATCGGTCAAATATAACTAGAGGGTACTCAGTAAAGCGCAATCTTTGAAATTTGTATTTTCGATTCACACGTTTTCGAAAAATATCTGAATCTGTTCGAGTAATGCCATCAACACAAATAATTCAAACATTTTAAAACAATTTTATCAGACTTACAAACATGGTATATTTCGTTCTTTTTAATTGACAATAAATCTTCCAGATACAGCCGAAAATTTGAATAAAAAGTCCGCTGTTTGGGGAAAAATTGTAATGATCAGACGCACGACGACTATCATGAATTTGTACATTGTAATTGACTGTGCAATTTTATATGAAAAACATATATATCCAATATATAAATATCACAATCAGCGGGTGACGTGGGGACCCGACGTGTGTCTACTCTAGTTGAACATACTACTCAGGTAATCAAACAAACTTCTCAGGTAATTAGGCAAACTCCTCAGACACTTCGCATAAAAAACTTTAGCTGGCGGCGGAGACGCTCATCAAGCACTAGTAGACCACACGCGCTACGGAGTACAAAGACTTGTGTCACGTGGGCTGTCTATATGCTCTGATACTACACCAACATGTCACTGAACTACTCAGCTTCGAGTATAAAAATTGAACTGCTCATCCCAGCTCAGCAGATCCATTATGGTACTCAAGATGGCATTAACGGAAGCTAACATTATCTACAAGCAGCTTGTCTTCACACAGATGAAGCTGAAGAGGGCAGAGCAGCAGCTGACCTTACTGGCAGACAGAATGCAGCTAACAGCAATGCGTTACCAGCGGTCTGAGAAGTCTGGTGCTTGGGGCTGTCGCTACAACAATCGCATTGAGTTGGCGGTTCTGCATGAGACCAGAGCTTCCTACTGGCGCTACAAAGAGAAACTTCAGGAACAGATGGCTGTGCTTCAGCAGGAGCTCAGACAAATCTGCCAGGAGAACACCAACTGAGAAAACACCCCTAAAACTCAAACTGAGTTAAATACAAGGCTCTTTTCAGAGCCAGTACCTCATACAGATCTGACCTTCACCTTCACGATCATAATTATTACAATTTTTATTATAATTATCATTATTATAAATATTTATTTTTTATTATATCTTCGTGAGGAGGTATCATGTTCTGATCAGTGTTTGTTGATTTCATGCTCTCGCTTTGGGGGTTGATCTGTCAGCAACTGATTTTAAAAGGTAAGGATGGGATTTTGATGAAACTTTTTTGCAGTTTTAGGTCTGCAACCTCGGAATAAATATTTATTTAATCTGCAACACGAAAGAGTACATTTCCTATTTACGGCATTCTTTCCGATTGCGAGATAGCGTATTTTCTTGAACTCATCCGAGTTCCAGACCATTGTCATTCACTGGAATCAGGGACCACCTTACTCCTGGCGTCCAAAGCACACCTGTGATTAAACCACGCAATTTCCTTACCGTGACTCATGTTATCTCCACCTGGATGCGTTCATTTACTCTCTTACGTAACACTCACCAAAGAATATTATTAATAATCCGGACACAGAATATACGGGGAACTATGATATTTATACGGTCTATGACAGCTTTCCATTAATTATCAAGGTGATGAATTATTTTTTAAGAGTACATATCACAGAATTATGACCTGAAATGACTGAGACATTAAATGTTCTTCGTTATTGCTCGTGATCAGAAAATTCTATGATGCCTGCCTGTCGACGTTACGGATTTCTGATCGGTTTGAGATCAATCGCGCTCGTCCTGGTAAAAGTATATATCTTCAGTCAAAATTCGCGGCAGTGGCCGGAACGGTCTTTGAGTTAATAATGCGCGCGAACGACGGTGACGGACGGACAGGCGGCATGACGTTTGGTAAAACCGATAACTATAATGCAACCGCCTACACTGGGCTCAAATAAGCGTTTGCTAAATATATATCATATTTCGGTACATTCATTCAATCGGTCAAATATAACTAGAGGGTACTCAGTAAAGCGCAATCTTTGAAATTTGTATTTTCGATTCACACGTTTTCGAAAAATATCTGAATCTATTCGAGTAATGCCATCAACACAAATAATTCAAACATTTTAAAACAATTTTATCAGACTTACAAACATGGTATATTTCGTTCTTTTTAAATGACAATAAATCTTCCAGATACAGCCGAAAATTTGAATAAAAAGTCCGCTGTTTGGGGAAAAATTGTAATGATCAGACGCACGACGACTATCATGAATTTGTACATTGTAATTGACTGTGCAATTTTATATGAAAAACATATATATCCAATATATAAATATCACAATCAGCGGGTGACGTGGGGACCCGACGTGTGTCTACTCTAGTTGAACATACTACTCAGGTAATCAAACAAACTTCTCAGGTAATTAGGCAAACTCCTCAGACACTTCGCATAAAAAACTTTAGCTGGCGGCGGAGACGCTCATCAAGCACTAGTAGACCACACGCGCTACGGAGTACAAAGACTTGTGTCACGTGGGCTGTCTATATGCTCTGATACTACACCAACATGTCACTGAACTACTCAGCTTCGAGTATAAAAATTGAACTGCTCATCCCAGTTCAGCAGATCCATTCTGGTACTCAAGATGGCATTAACGGAAGCTAACATTATCTACAAGCAGCTTGTCTTCACACAGATGAAGCTGAAGAGGGCAGAGCAGCAGCTGACCTTACTGGCAGACAGAATGCAGCTAACAGCAACGCGTTACCAGCGGTCTGAGAAGTCTGGTGCTTGGGGCTGTCGCTACAACAATCGCATTGAGTTGGCGGTTCTGCATGAGACCAGAGCTTCCTACTGGCGCTACAAAGAGAAACTTCGGGAACAGATGGCTGTGCTTCAGCAGGAGCTCAGACAAATCTACCAGGAGAACACCAACTGAGAAAACACCCGTTAAACTCAAACTGAGTTAAATACAAGGCTCTTTTCAGAGCCAGTATCTCATACAGATCTGACCTTCACCTTCACGATCATAATTATTACAATTTTTATTATAATTATTATTCTTGTAAATATTTATTATTTTTATTACATCTTCGTGAGGAGGCATTATGTTTTTATCGGTGTTTGTTGATTTCATGCTCTCGCTTTCGCGGTTGATCTCTCTGTCTGTCAGCAACTAATTTTAAAAGGTAAGGATGCGATTTTCATGAAACTTTGTTGCAGGTTAGGTCTACAACCTCGAAATAAATATTTATTTAATCTGCAACAGATAAAGTACATTTCCTATTTACGGCATTCTTTCCGATTTCGAGATAGCGTAATTTCTTGAACGACCGTGACGGACGGACAGGCGGCATGACGTTTGGTAAAACCGATAACTATAATGCAACCGCCTACACTGGGCTCAAATAAGCGTTTGCTAAATATATATCATATTTCGGTACATTCATTCAATCGGTCAAATATAACTAGAGGGTACTCAGTAAAGCGCAATCTTTGAAATTTGTATTTTCGATTCACACGTTTTCGAAAAATATCTGAATCTGTTCGAGTAATGCCATCAACACAAATAATTCAAACATTTTAAAACAATTTTATCAGACTTACAAACATGGTATATTTCGTTCTTTGTAATTGACAATAAATCTTCCAGATACAGCCGAAAATTTTAATATAAAGTCCGCTGTTTGGGGAAAAATTGTAATGATCAGACGCATGACGACTATCATGAATTTATACATTGTAATTGACTGCGCAATTTTATATGAAATATACATATATGCAATATTTAAATATCACAATCAGCGGGTGACGTGGGGACCCGACGTGTGTCCACTCTAGTTAAACAAACTACTCAGGTAATCAAACAAACTTCTCAAGTAATTAGGCAAACTCCTCAGACACTTCGCATAAAAAACTTTAGCTGGCGGCGGAGACGCTCATCAAGCACTAGTAGACCACACGCGCTACGGAGTACAAAGACTTGTGTCACGTGGGCTGTCTACATGCTCTGATACTACACCAACATGTCACTGAACTACTCAGCTTCGAGTATAAAAATTGAGCTGCTCATCCCAGCTCAGCAGATCCATTCTGGTACTCCAGATGGCATTTACGGAAGCTAACATTATCTACGAGCAGTTTGTCTTCACACAGATAAAGCTGAAGAGGGCAGAGCAGCAGCTGACGTTACTGGCAGACAGAATGCAGCTAACAGCAATGCGTTACCAGCGGTCTGAGAAGTCTGGTGCTTGGGGCTGTCGCTACAACAATCGCATTGAGTTGGCGGTACTGCATGAGACCAGAGCTTCCTACTGGCGCTACAGAGAGAAACTTCGGGAACAGATGGCTTTGCTCAAGCAGGAGCTTAGACAAATCTGCCAGGAGAACACCAACTGAGAAAACACCCCTAAAACTCAAACTGAGTTAAATACAAGGCTCTTTTAAGAGCCAGTACCTCATACAGATCTGACCTTCACCTTCACGATCATAATTATTACAATTTTTATTATAATTATCATTATTATAAATATTTATTTTTTATTTTATCTTCGTGAGGAGGTATCATGTTCTGATCAGTGTTTGTTGATTTCATGCTCTCGCTTTGGGGGTTGATCTGTCAGCAACTGATTTTAAAAGGTAAGGATGGGATTTTGATGAAACTTTTTTGCAGTTTTAAGTCTGCAACCTCGGAATAAATATTTATTTAATCTGCAACACGAAAGAGTACATTTCCTATTTACGGCATTCTTTCCGATTGCGAGATAGCGTATTTTCTTGAACTCATCCGAGTTCCAGACCATTGTCATTCACTGGAATCAGGGACCACCTTACTCCTGGCGTCCAAAGCACACCTGTGATTAAACCACGCAATTTCCTTACCGTGACTCATGTTATCTCCACCTGGATGCGTTCATTTACTCTCTTACGTAACACTCACCAAAGAATATTATTAATAATCCGGACACAGAATATACGGGGAACTATGATATTTATACGGTCTATGACAGCTTTCCATTAATTATCAAGGTGATGAATTATTTTTTAAGAGTACATATCACAGAATTATGACCTGAAATGACTGAGACATTAAATGTTCTTCGTTATTGCTCGTGATCAGAAAATTCTATGATGCCTGCCTGTCGACGTTACGGATTTCTGATCGGTTTGAGATCAATCGCGCTCGTCCTGGTAAAAGTATATATCTTCAGTCAAAATTCGCGGCAGTGGCCGGAACGGTCTTTGAGTTAATAATGCGCGCGAACGACGGTGACGGACGGACAGGCGGCATGACGTTTGGTAAAACCGATAACTATAATGCAACCGCCTACACTGGGCTCAAATAAGCGTTTGCTAAATATATATCATATTTCGGTACATTCATTCAATCGGTCAAATATAACTAGAGGGTACTCAGTAAAGCGCAATCTTT
Source organism: Sipunculus nudus (assembly GCA_026874595.1). Lineage (NCBI taxonomy): Eukaryota > Metazoa > Annelida > Sipuncula > Golfingiida > Sipunculidae > Sipunculus > Sipunculus nudus. The sequence continues at coordinate 63,394,280 of CM049316.1, read as the reverse complement.
GAAATTTGTATTTTCGATTCACACGTTTTCGAAAAATATCTGAATCTATTCGAGTAATGCCATCAACACAAATAATTCAAACATTTTAAAACAATTTTATCAGACTTACAAACATGGTATATTTCGTTCTTTTTAAATGACAATAAATCTTCCAGATACAGCCGAAAATTTGAATAAAAAGTCCGCTGTTTGGGGAAAAATTGTAATGATCAGACGCACGACGACTATCATGAATTTGTACATTGTAATTGACTGTGCAATTTTATATGAAAAACATATATATCCAATATATAAATATCACAATCAGCGGGTGACGTGGGGACCCGACGTGTGTCTACTCTAGTTGAACATACTACTCAGGTAATCAAACAAACTTCTCAGGTAATTAGGCAAACTCCTCAGACACTTCGCATAAAAAACTTTAGCTGGCGGCGGAGACGCTCATCAAGCACTAGTAGACCACACGCGCTACGGAGTACAAAGACTTGTGTCACGTGGGCTGTCTATATGCTCTGATACTACACCAACATGTCACTGAACTACTCAGCTTCGAGTATAAAAATTGAACTGCTCATCCCAGTTCAGCAGATCCATTCTGGTACTCAAGATGGCATTAACGGAAGCTAACATTATCTACAAGCAGCTTGTCTTCACACAGATGAAGCTGAAGAGGGCAGAGCAGCAGCTGACCTTACTGGCAGACAGAATGCAGCTAACAGCAACGCGTTACCAGCGGTCTGAGAAGTCTGGTGCTTGGGGCTGTCGCTACAACAATCGCATTGAGTTGGCGGTTCTGCATGAGACCAGAGCTTCCTACTGGCGCTACAAAGAGAAACTTCGGGAACAGATGGCTGTGCTTCAGCAGGAGCTCAGACAAATCTACCAGGAGAACACCAACTGAGAAAACACCCGTTAAACTCAAACTGAGTTAAATACAAGGCTCTTTTCAGAGCCAGTATCTCATACAGATCTGACCTTCACCTTCACGATCATAATTATTACAATTTTTATTATAATTATTATTCTTGTAAATATTTATTATTTTTATTACATCTTCGTGAGGAGGCATTATGTTTTTATCGGTGTTTGTTGATTTCATGCTCTCGCTTTCGCGGTTGATCTCTCTGTCTGTCAGCAACTAATTTTAAAAGGTAAGGATGCGATTTTCATGAAACTTTGTTGCAGGTTAGGTCTACAACCTCGAAATAAATATTTATTTAATCTGCAACAGATAAAGTACATTTCCTATTTACGGCATTCTTTCCGATTTCGAGATAGCGTAATTTCTTGAACTCATCCGATTTCCAGACCATTGTCATTCACTTGGATCAGGGACCACCTTACTCCTGGCGTCCAAAGCACACCTGTGATGCAACCTTACCGTGACTCATGTTATCTCCACCTGGATGCGTTCATTTACTCTCTTACGTAACACTCACCAAAGAATATTATTAATAATCCGGACACAGAATATACGGGGAACTATGATATTTATACGGTCTATGACAGCTTTCCATTAATTATCAAGGTGATGAATTATTTTTTAAGAGTACATATCACAGAATTATGACCAGAAATGACTGAGACATTAAATGTTCTTCGTTATTGCTCGTGATCAGAAAATTCTATGATGCCTGCCTGTCGACGTTACGGATTTCTGATCGGTTTGAGATCAATCGCGCTCGTCCTGGTAAAAGTATATATCTTCAGTCAAAATTCGCGGCAGTGGCCGGAACGGTCTTTGAGTTAATAATGCGCGCGAACGACGGTGACGGACGGACAGGCGGCATGACGTTTGGTAAAACCGATAACTATAATGCAACCGCCTACACTGGGCTCAAATAAGCGTTTGCTAAATATATATCATATTTCGGTACATTCATTCAATCGGTCAAATATAACTAGAGGGTACTCAGTAAAGCGCAATCTTTGAAATTTGTATTTTCGATTCACACGTTTTCGAAAAATATCTGAATCTGTTCGAGTAATGCCATCAACACAAATAATTCAAACATTTTAAAACAATTTTATCAGACTTACAAACATGGTATATTTCGTTCTTTTTAATTGACAATAAATCTTCCAGATACAGCCGAAAATTTGAATAAAAAGTCCGCTGTTTGGGGAAAAATTGTAATGATCAGACGCACGACGACTATCATGAATTTGTACATTGTAATTGACTGTGCAATTTTATATGAAAAACATATATATCCAATATATAAATATCACAATCAGCGGGTGACGTGGGGACCCGACGTGTGTCTACTCTAGTTGAACATACTACTCAGGTAATCAAACAAACTTCTCAGGTAATTAGGCAAACTCCTCAGACACTTCGCATAAAAAACTTTAGCTGGCGGCGGAGACGCTCATCAAGCACTAGTAGACCACACGCGCTACGGAGTACAAAGACTTGTGTCACGTGGGCTGTCTATATGCTCTGATACTACACCAACATGTCACTGAACTACTCAGCTTCGAGTATAAAAATTGAACTGCTCATCCCAGTTCAGCAGATCCATTCTGGTACTCAAGATGGCATTAACGGAAGCTAACATTATCTACAAGCAGCTTGTCTTCACACAGATGAAGCTGAAGAGGGCAGAGCAGCAGCTGACCTTACTGGCAGACAGAATGCAGCTAACAGCAATGCGTTACCAGCGGTCTGAGAAGTCTGGTGCTTGGGGCTGTCGCTACAACAATCGCATTGAGTTGGCGGTTCTGCATGAGACCAGAGCTTCCTACTGGCGCTACAAAGAGAAACTTCGGGAACAGATGGCTGTGCTTCAGCAGGAGCTCAGACAAATCTACCAGGAGAACACCAACTGAGAAAACACCCGTTAAACTCAAACTGAGTTAAATACAAGGCTCTTTTCAGAGCCAGTATCTCATACAGATCTGACCTTCACTTTCACGATCATAATTATTACAATTTTTATTATAATTATTATTCTTGTAAATATTTATTATTTTTATTACATCTTCGTGAGGAGGCATTATGTTTTTATCGGTGTTTGTTGATTTCATGCTCTCGCTTTCGCGGTTGATCTCTCTGTCTGTCAGCAACTAATTTTAAAAGGTAAGGATGCGATTTTCAAGAAACTTTGTTGCAGGTTAGGTCTACAACCTCGAAATAAATATTTATTTACTCTGCAACAGATAAAGTACATTTCCTATTTACGGCATTCTTTCCGATTTCGAGATAGCGTAATTTCTTGAACTCATCCGATTTCCAGACCATTGTCATTCACTTGGATCAGGGACCACCTTACTCCTGGCGTCCAAAGCACACCTGTGATGCAACCTTACCGTGACTCATGTTATCTCCACCTGGATGCGTTCATTTACTCTCTTACGTAACACTCACCAAAGAATATTATTAATAATCCGGACACAGAATATACGGGGAACTATGATATTTATACGGTCTATGACAGCTTTCCATTAATTATCAAGGTGGTGAATTATTTTTTAACAGTACATATCACAGAATTATGACCAGAAATGACTGAGACATTAAATGTTCTTCGTTATTGCTCGTGATCAGAAAATTCTATGATGCCTGCCTGTCGGCGTTACGGATTTCTGATCGGTTTGAGATCAATCGCGCTCGTCCTGGTAAAAGTATATATCTTCAGTCAAAATTCGCGGCAGTGGCCGGAACGGTCTTTGAGTTAATAATGCGCGCGAACGACGGTGACGGACGGACAGGCGGCATGACGTTTGGTAAAACCGATAACTATAATGCAACCGCCTACACTGGGCTCAAATAAGCGTTTGCTAAATATATATCATATTTCGGTACATTCATTCAATCGGTCAAATATAACTAGAGGGTACTCAGTAAAGCGCAATCTTTGAAATTTGTATTTTCGATTCACACGTTTTCGAAAAATATCTGAATCTGTTCGAGTAATGCCATCAACACAAATAATTCAAACATTTTAAAACAATTTTATCAGACTTACAAACATGGTATATTTCGTTCTTTTTAATTGACAATAAATCTTCCAGATACAGCCGAAAATTTGAATAAAAAGTCCGCTGTTTGGGGAAAAATTGTAATGATCAGACGCACGACGACTATCATGAATTTGTACATTGTAATTGACTGTGCAATTTTATATGAAAAACATATATATCCAATATATAAATATCACAATCAGCGGGTGACGTGGGGACTCGACGTGTGTCTACTCTAGTTGAACATACTACTCAGGTAATCAAACAAACTTCTCAGGTAATTAGGCAAACTCCTCAGACACTTCGCATAAAAAACTTTAGCTGGCGGCGGAGACGCTCATCAAGCACTAGTAGACCACACGCGCTACGGAGTACAAAGACTTGTGTCACGTGGGCTGTCTATATGCTCTGATACTACACCAACATGTCACTGAACTACTCAGCTTCGAGTATAAAAATTGAACTGCTCATCCCAGTTCAGCAGATCCATTCTGGTACTCAAGATGGCATTAACGGAAGCTAACATTATCTACAAGCAGCTTGTCTTCACACAGATGAAGCTGAAGAGGGCAGAGCAGCAGCTGACCTTACTGGCAGACAGAATGCAGCTAACAGCAACGCGTTACCAGCGGTCTGAGAAGTCTGGTGCTTGGGGCTGTCGCTACAACAATCGCATTGAGTTGGCGGTTCTGCATGAGACCAGAGCTTCCTACTGGCGCTACAAAGAGAAACTTCGGGAACAGATGGCTGTGCTTCAGCAGGAGCTCAGACAAATCTACCAGGAGAACACCAACTGAGAAAACACCCGTTAAACTCAAACTGAGTTAAATACAAGGCTCTTTTCAGAGCCAGTATCTCATACAGATCTGACCTTCACCTTCACGATCATAATTATTACAATTTTTATTATAATTATTATTCTTGTAAATATTTATTATTTTTATTACATCTTCGTGAGGAGGCATTATGTTTTTATCGGTGTTTGTTGATTTCATGCTCTCGCTTTCGCGGTTGATCTCTCTGTCTGTCAGCAACTAATTTTAAAAGGTAAGGATGCGATTTTCATGAAACTTTGTTGCAGGTTAGGTCTACAACCTCGAAATAAATATTTATTTAATCTGCAACAGATAAAGTACATTTCCTATTTACGGCATTCTTTCCGATTTCGAGATAGCGTAATTTCTTGAACTCATCCGATTTCCAGACCATTGTCATTCTTTTGGATCAGGGACCACCTTACTCCTGGCGTCCAAAGCACACCTGTGATGCAACCTTACCGTGACTCATGTTATCTCCACCTGGATGCGTTCATTTACTCTCTTACGTAACACTCACCAAAGAATATTATTAATAATCCGGACACAGAATATACGGGGAACTATGATATTTATACGGTCTATGACAGCTTTCCATTAATTATCAAGGTGGTGAATTATTTTTTAACAGTACATATCACAGAATTATGACCAGAAATGACTGAGACATTAAATGTTCTTCGTTATTGCTCGTGATCAGAAAATTCTATGATGCCTGCCTGTCGACGTTACGGATTTCTGATCGGTTTGAGATCAATCGCGCTCGTCCTGGTAAAAGTATATATCTTCAGTCAAAATTCGCGGCAGTGGCCGGAACGGTCTTTGAGTTAATAATGCGCGCGAACGACGGTGACGGACGGACAGGCGGCATGACGTTTGGTAAAACCGATAACTATAATGCAACCGCCTACACTGGGCTCAAATAAGCGTTTGCTAAATATATATCATATTTCGGTACATTCATTCAATCGGTCAAATATAACTAGAGGGTACTCAGTAAAGCGCAATCTTTGAAATTTGTATTTTCGATTCACACGTTTTCGAAAAATATCTGAATCTGTTCGAGTAATGCCATCAACACAAATAATTCAAACATTTTAAAACAATTTTATCAGACTTACAAACATGGTATATTTCGTTCTTTTTAATTGACAATAAATCTTCCAGATACAGCCGAAAATTTGAATAAAAAGTCCGCTGTTTGGGGAAAAATTGTAATGATCAGACGCACGACGACTATCATGAATTTGTACATTGTAATTGACTGTGCAATTTTATATGAAAAACATATATATCCATTATATAAATATCACAATCAGCGGGTGACGTGGGGACCCGACGTGTGTCTACTCTAGTTGAACATACTACTCAGGTAATCAAACAAACTTCTCAGGTAATTAGGCAAACTCCTCAGACACTTCGCATAAAAAACTTTAGCTGGCGGCGGAGACGCTCATCAAGCACTAGTAGACCACACGCGCTACGGAGTACAAAGACTTGTGTCACGTGGGCTGTCTATATGCTCTGATACTACACCAACATGTCACTGAACTACTCAGCTTCGAGTATAAAAATTGAACTGCTCATCCCAGCTCAGCAGATCCATTCTGGTACTCAAGATGGCATTAACGGAAGCTAACATTATCTACAAGCAGCTTGTCTTCACACAGATGAAGCTGAAGAGGGCAGAGCAGCAGCTGACCTTACTGGCAGACAGAATGCAGCTAACAGCAATGCGTTACCAGCGGTCTGAGAAGTCTGGTGCTTGGGGCTGTCGCTACAACAATCGCATTGAGTTGGCGGTTCTGCATGAGACCAGAGCTTCCTACTGGCGCTACAAAGAGAAACTTCGGGAACAGATGGCTGTGCTTCAGCAGGAGCTCAGACAAATCTACCAGGAGAATACCAACTGAGAAAACACCCGTTAAACTCAAACTGAGTTAAATACAAGGCTCTTTTCAGAGCCAGTATCTCATACAGATCTGACCTTCACCTTCACGATCATAATTATTACAATTTTTATTATAAATATTATTCTTGTAAATATTTATTATTTTTATTACATCTTCGTGAGGAGGCATTATGTTTTTATCGGTGTTTGTTGATTTCATGCTCTCGCTTTCGCGGTTAATCTCTCTGTCTGTCAGCAACTAATTTTAAAAGGTAAGGATGCGATTTTCATGAAACTTTGTTGCAGGTTAGGTCTACAACCTCGAAATAAATATTTATTTAATCTGCAACACGATAAAGTACATTTCCTATTTACGGCATTCTTTCCGATTTCGAGATAGCGTAATTTCTTGAACTCATCCGAGTTCCAGACCATTGTCATTCACTTGGATCAGGGACCACCTTACTCCTGGCGTCCAAAGCACACCTGTGATGCAACCTTACCGTGACTCATGTTATCTCCACCTGGATGCGTTCATTTACTCTCTTACGTAACACTCACCAAAGAATATTATTAATAATCCGGACACAGAATATACGGGGAACTATGATATTTATACGGTCTATGACAGCTTTCCATTAATTATCAAGGTGGTGAATTATTTTTTAAGAGTACATAACACAGAATAATGACCAGAAATGACTGAGACATTAAAGGTTCTTCGTTATTGCTCGTGATCAGAAAATTCTATGATGCCTGCCTGTCGGCGTTACGGATTTCTGATCGGTTTGAGATGAATTGCGCTCGTCCTTGTAAAAGTATATATTTTCAGTCAAAATTCGCGGCAGTGGCCGGAACGGTCTTTGAGTTAACAATGCGAGCGAACGACCGTGACGGACGGACAGGCGGCATAGCGTTTTATGAAACCGATAACTATAATGCAACCGCCTACATGGGGCTCAAAAAAGCATTTGCTAATTATATATATTATTTCGGTACATTCATTCAATCGGTCAAATATAACTGGAGGGTACTCAGTATAGCGCAATCTTTGAAATTTGTATTTTCGATTCACACGTTTTCGAAAATATCTGAATTTGTTCGAGTAATGCCATCAACACAAATAATTCAAACATTTAAAACAAATTTATCAGACTTACAAATATGGTATATTTCGTTCTTTTTAATTGACAATAAATCTTCCAGATACAGCCGAAAATTTGAATAAAAAGTCCGCTGTTTGGGGAAAAATTGTAATGATCAGACGCACGACGACTATCATGAATTTATACATTGTAATTGACTGCGCAATTTTATATGAAATATATATATTTGCAATATATAAATATCACAAACAGCAGGTGACGCGGGAACCCGACGTTTGTCCACTCTAGTTGAACAAACTACTCAGGTAATCAAACAAACTACTCAGGTAATTAGGCAAACTCCTCAGACACTTCGCATAAAAAAATTTAGCTGGCGGCGGAGACGCTCATCAAGCACTAGTAGACCACACGCGCTACGGAGTACAAAGACTTGTGTCACGTGGGCTGTCTACATGCTCTGATACTACACCAACATGCCACTGAACTACTCAGCTTCGAGTATAAAAATTGAGCTGCTCATCCCAGCTCAGCAGATCCATTCTGGTACTCCAGATGGCATTTACGGAAGTTAACATTATCTACAAGCAGTTTTTCTTCACACAGATGAAGCTGAAGAGGACAGAGCAGCAGCTGACGTTACTTGCAGACAGAAAACAGCTAACAGCAATGCGTTACCAGCAGTCTGAGAAGTCTGGTGCTTGGGGCTGTCGCTACAACAATCGCATTGAGTTGGCGGTTCTGCATGAGACCAGAGCTTCCTACTGGCGCTACAGAGAGAAACTTCGGGAACAGATGGCTTTGCTCAAGCAGGAGCTTAGACAAATCTGCCAGGAGAACACCAACTGAGAAAACACCCCTAAAACTCAAACTGAGTTAAATACAAGGCTCTTTTAAGAGCCAGTACCTCATACAGATCTGACCTTCACCTTCACGATCATTATTATTACAATTTTTATTATAATTATTATTATTATATTATATAAATATATAATTTAAATATTTTTTTTATATCTTCCTGAGGAGGCATTATGTTTTAATTTGGTTTGTTGATTTCGTGCTCTCTCTTTCGGGGTCTCTCTCTCTGTCTGTCAGCAACTGATTTTAAAAGGTAAGGATGGGATTTTGATGAAACTTTGTTGCAGGTTAGGTCTACAACCTCGGAATAAATATTTATTTAATCTGCAACACGATAGAGTTCATTTCCTATTTAGGCCTACGGCATTCTTTCTGATTGCGAGATAGCGTAATTTCTTGAACTAATACGAGTTCCAGACCATTGTCATTCACTGGAATTATTATCAGTTGTTATAGTAGCAGTAGTAGTAGTAGTTCTTTAGCAGTAATAATAAATTACATTTCAGTATCATTCTTCTTCTTCTTTTTATTATTATTATTATTATTATTATTATTTACTATTATTATAGTTATAATTTAAGTTTTTTTTCTTTTTTCATGCTGATAATTAGCAGTTCTAGGTTAAAATTATTCACTGTGCATATTTACCGTATACTCACCGTAGTGACATCTGGTGGCAGGCCTAGAAAACAGTCTCGTGAACCCCGGCTGATCATGAAAGACTTCAGGCGTTTCGTGCACGCTTCGTGGGCATGGATGAAAATATCAACATTAATTGCACAATTTTTCAGGCTACGTTTAAAGTATAAGTTTGAGAGAGCAATACAGAAATATCAAAACGAAACATATGTGTATATGAAATGAGTGCTTGTGAGGAAACGTTTCTCATTTGCATGCATTCATGCAATATATTGTATTTTTTCATCTACATATTAGACGATTTTTCTTAACTGCAATAACTTTTCCTTTAATGAGGAAAACTTAACACCCCTGAGTGCAAATATTAATTCCAATCTTGTCGGTCTCAACATCGTTAATCCAGAAGTGCATGTAAACAAAATCCATGATATACCAAATTTAACAGGATTCAAGTGTCTTATACACTGGACTGGCAGGCCTAAACTTGAGTCGTGATACCAGTCATGCGGAGAACTGCACTGCAGCGTATGTCCATCAGTTCGGTCGCATCGCAGTTCACATTCAGTAATCTTAAAATTAAGACGACTGGTGATTTTACTGAAAAGATTTCATTTTAATGTAAAAAAAGAAAAAAGAAAAAAAACGTCAATCTCGTCTCTATGATAACCGCCATCTGTTTTGCAGGATCAGCCGAAAGCAAGTCATAATCCGTGGGAGACATGCTTGCATTGTGTGCGGTCAGAACTTCAACAAATATGCATAGAGATTTACCAACACGCTTATTTCTAACGTTATATTTATTCGCACACGGTTGGTTTAGAAAGAAAGGACACAATCATATCTTACGAGTGGCTTGATTTTATCTTGAGTAATAGGGTCTACTCGGAGGCTGCAAGTCGTCAAAAATGACATCAATTATTTGCATCCGCATCGAGCATTTTTTTTAATGCGGTTCTCGAAATGTGAAATCACGCCACTTTCGCATATTGACAGACTCTCTTAATTATCTCGGAGAGACAAAACGTCGCTTTTGTACCATTTTTTTAATATGTTGGAATTTTAAACACATCTCAAGTGTGAAATCCAGTTTACACGTAAGCATATTTACTGTCCGCTCGTGGGGGGGGGGGGGGCCTCTAGAGATCACATGCATCCTTTACTACAATTAATAAGGTATATGCAACAGTATGGTCCGACAGGGTTATTTAGGTTTTTTCAGAAGCCTTTCAGCAACCGCAACCTTGTTATGGGTTTCAGACCAGTTTTTGCAGCCTGGATTCCCCCATCCCTTTTCGGACCTGGGGACCTTTCTCTCTATAGGTTTTGTCAGAAGTCCTCCTGGGTTGGACCCCTCCTGATCCTACACCCTGGACACGAGCCCCTAATTTTTTATACGGTTCTGTCAATATATTCTCTTAAACTTTATTAAGCTGGCCGTACCTGGCAGTATTAAAATATAGGCAAACACTTCTGAACTTTGGAAGAATCACAAGATAAAACGATCTTTTATCGGAATCTTTTATTTCTATATACAACCAGTAATGTAGTGAAGTCCACACCATCGAGTTCCCCGACTCCTATAATTATGGGTTTGAGTCATTTCCCATCATTTCCGAGCCATTTAATTGGAATCCGAGCCAATGAACCTTTTTGTTTTAATTTGCATTCGACAGATATTTCAAAAGTAGGTAGATAGATATTTCAAAGGTAAAATTTTAATGAACTTTTTAAAAAAATATATATTAAAAATACCTATATATTATCTATACAGACTTGTTGTTTCTGTTCAAACATAAATTATTTTTATGTCCCTATTATAAGGCCTCTCTCTTGCATAATTTGGTTGGTAAAAAAAAAAAATTATTCGACCATCACGTGTTTTCTCTTAGGCCCTCCATCACGTGAAAAGCAGCCTCGATCTGTTAAAATTTTAATTCCATCCCCCCCCCCCCCTTATATAAAAAAAAAACTAGCATTGAGATACACATTAGGCCTAATTTACATGGAATTATATGCTAAATTTTCTTTATGCGTTTTATTTATCATGTTCTCGCGGTGTGCTGAATTTTCCCAAAACCAAAATTGTAGGAAATGCACTGCGTGTTTAAGTTTTGAGTGTTACACGCAAATATTAAATGAGCCCATGTGTTTTGTTCACAAACACTTACACACATGTACACAGCTAATGCTTATTGCAGGGCAGGAAAATATGCAAAACCTATTTGTTGCTTTAGTCATTGTCCCTCTTGGGAGCAAAAAAATGGGTCACCATGGCTTCCGTCCAAGAGCAAGTTAAAATAACATTAACAGGTGTTTGCCGAGTATTGTCTTTTTTTGTTACACGCGTAGTATATAGTAAACGCTACACATATGCACATGTATACCGAGTCTGTTATCATATATCCCCCCCCCCCCCCCCCTTGTTGTACACCTTCAATTTCGTTCATTTTATACACGTTAATTGTAAATTATCCATGGATTATAGGAATAAAACTTGTGATTTGCCGCGTCAGACGCCGCGGTAGTTTGATTGACGTGCGTTATCAGCACACTTACTCGTTCCCATGGGCCAGAGATAAGCGGCTCATGTGACTATGTCACGTGATAGCCTCTTTGGAACCCCGCCCCCCCGGGGTTTAAGTCCACTGTGATCATTAGGCTCCGTGTCGGTGTTGAAATTTGACCCTAGGGAAGCCCAGGGATTCTCCCCCTGTATAGTACAGGCATGGCTCAGGAACGGAACCAAAGTCCATGCGAGAAAATTGAGCGAAAACCTTCGGCTGGCGGTAAGTTAAACACGAGCGGGACACTGTGCCAGACTGCGTTATGTAGCGCAGGCATAGAAGCTCCTGGGTCGTGTTTGTTCTGCATGTATTGTCATGCGACTATGTCTGCTTGAACTGAAACACTGGTTGAAGCAGGCAGTAAATTAGGACTTGGAGAATACTTATCTTCAGTGGGATTGTCCAGGTGAACTTGCTGCGTGAACTGACAAACTGCTTGCAGCAGCCAGGCTTGACATACGACGCCTGCAAGCAAGCAGGCCTGTTCAACAGCGTGCTAATTGCAGCAGCGCCCGCTGTGTGTGCGTGTGTACGTTTGTGCGTGTGTGTGCATCGATTAAATTTTCACCAGGCTTTAACGGTTTATCAAGTGACCCAAATTTAACCCAGTGCTCACAAATGCCTTTAGGGCCGTTCTGTTGGGAGGTGTTTATTTTAATAAGCAGTTATATTAATTAATGCGAATGGATTTACGTGCATATACTTACCTGTTCTATAATGTACTAGCTATTATGTAGTAATAGTTTAGGGCTAACTTGTGGAGTGACTGAATATATGCATAAACATACACAAATATATTTGTTGAGGTTTGATCATTAAACAAACCTGCGAAAGAAAACAGCCCCCTGTGTTGTATGTACTTAGTGTTGCAGTACAAACACCACATAAATAACACCTACTAGTATCTTCAATCCCTACTTGCATAACAACAGAATGCCACAGAATAATGCAATCGTGCACATAATGCTTATGCCACAAAATATTGAGGGCTGGGAGGGACACGCATGTTTTTAGAAACAGCAACCCTGTCTGCCAAGTCTACCAATTATACAAGAACCCATAAATAGAGTTTTAAAATTTTATAATTTTGTAGATTCTAAAATAAAATTTTGAATCGTGCAATTTTTTGTTACAATTTTGGTTGTTTGACTCAGAACATGGAATAGCCCAATTGTTGTTATTTATAAATAAATAATGACGCATATAACCAGCTGGTCAGGTCTCAGATAATTCAGATTTATTATTATAATATTCATTTACAAATATACATGAATATGCATATAAAATGCTGCTTCTTTCTCTATCGCCTTCTCCCTCTCTCAACCCATCTCTTCTCCCTCTCTGTATATAAATATATGTATATATATATATATATATATATATATATATAATTATATATAAATAAATATATATGTATATATATACACACAGATAAATATATATATATATAATATATTAAATATAATATATTAGATATATATATGTATAATATATTAATATACATGTATATATATATATAATTTACAGTTTTGTTTTTCTCCAGTGTTTTATATATATATATATATATATATATATACACAATAGGCATTGTGGGAAAAATGCATACTGGCTGACACCTGGTGTTCATAGGATAGCAGTGTGTGTGTACTGATAACAGGGATCAGTCAGTAAATCCAGTGTAGAATCAGGGGGTTATGTAAACTAGTGCATCATGAATGAAAGTATACTGATTGATGCACAAATTTTGTGATATTTTTATGGATTTTATTTATTATAACAAATGGTTTTCTTTGGATACTGCAGATATTACATTTTTTTCTTCCCAATAGGAGGGGAGACCAATTTTATAGATATTATACATGAACTAGGCACTCCAACCTCTGTTCTTGATTGGGCATGTTATGTTATATGTATGGGTAGACTTTGGAGGTTAAAGGTGAATTGCTGAATTAAAAAGATAAAATGGTAAAAAATGTTGGTTTGGCTTTTATTGATCAGCAGTTGATTGGCTTAAATGGAAATAGGGTTTCAAGCTTGTTAACTGTGTTAAAAAAATACATGGATAAAATATGTCAATATGTAACATATGTTATTAGTTCTCATAGATGTCTTTATTATTATTTTTTGGCAAATTTTACGTTTCCTATCTGTGATATATCTTAAAAATATTCATGATATATCATTCAATGAACACATTCAGTTAGGATATCTTGTGGCAGTTTTGCTAATAGCTTTAGCATCTGGTGAACTTTCAGCTGCCACACATGCAATCACAACCTTCAGTTACCTGCTTTTTCTGTTTGTCAGCATTGGTGCTTGTACCATGTTTACTAACAACTTGTTGATAAAAAGCTCACACCTCCATCACAGAGGTGTTATAACAATTTTTCTCAACAGGGATTACCCACACTTAATTAATATGTATGCTGAGTTAGCCAGAAATCACACTTGTACAGGTCAGGCATGTGGATAGCCAGCTTTAATCTACCTATGTTTGTTCCCATGCATCTGTATGACACTAAAACATGCAAACATATGATAGGATCACTCAGCTTTTCAACTTTTATGGAATTCAGAGAGAATTTATATAATGAAAATTAAGTCTTGCTCACTCAGTCATAGAAACAATATATGACAAACAACATTGTGCAAGGGTAGCACGATTTATTAGTTACAGTAATTCATAATTTACAACATTTTCAGCTCAGGTATTGGAAAGTTGCACTTAAAATATATTGAAAAATAAAATTTGCATTAAGAGGGCAGAAATTATTTGTCACAAATTTGCTGATAAAAACAGTATTCTACTTAATTTACTTACCTGAAAATAACCTTTTATTTATGCAAACTGGTATAATTTACAACATTTGGAGCTCAGTTATTGAAAAGTTGCACTTAAAAGATAACCTTTGCATTAGGAAGGCAGAAAAGCATTTGTCACAATTTGCTGAAAAAAAACCATATTCTCTTTAATTTTCCTTACCACAGAATAACTTTTCATTTATATAACCTGCTTAACCAACCTGTGGATGCTGGGATCTGATGGTGGCCAGATGTAATGTAGAGCATTAGATATAGAGATGAACAGATCAGATAAAGCACTGTGGTTGCTATTTTGTTTGTAAGGGTTTCAATTACGCAATATTTGTGAATAGGAATTAATCACAAATATGAAACTCTTGGGAAAAAGATTGCCCCACAGATTATCAAGAAGAGATGATTTATCTGAAGGGACAGAACGAATAGTTATAACACCTTTGAAAACATGCCTTGTTAATCATCAACTAGATCAACTCAGAACAAGGAAATGCGCATTTATAATTGTAGGACATGCAGTGATCTCCAAGGATATGTTCAATTGACTCTGACACTAGTTGTAATATATTGACTGTGACAGAAATGGGTGAGGTATCGTGGGATATACTATTTTTTATAATAAATACAAATACTGCCTTACTTAGTTTTTATAGGTTCAGTTGTAATTGTGAAAATGAAACAATCCCAAAACATTAAAAATGAATAAATCATGAAATCTCAACCTTGGTTGACTAAAATATTTGCTCTCATGTCATAAAAATATGTTCATAAAATATCTGAAATCTTAATTTATTGTCATAAAGTTACCTGATTCTTCATTAACCTGGTGTTGCCATGGTTACAAATCCAAGGGTGCATGTGCAAGTATATTTCTAAACCTCATCATATGCATTGTGTGCTATTCCAAGCAGTGTAACCCAGCCTGGCCATACCTTGATCACATCAAAGGATAAAGTATTTCAGTTCTCAAAATGTGTGTCCAGGCCGGGATTCAATTTATGTTATGCATAATGCATGAAATTAACCTATCACAGGTGTTTTGTATATATTAGGGATGTCAATTTCACAGACCAACCAGATTTGCCTGTGATCATATGATTAATACCAAGATCACATGACCATCTTACTTCTTCCAAATAAGGTCGAAAGGTCCTGTTGGTTATTACAATCTACCTTATATATCAGCTTTAATATAATCTTAGCTTCTTAAACATGGGTACTGCATAAACATGGAAACAAGATCATTGTTGCCCTGAAATGTTATATGTGCATATATGCTGTGTCTGTATTTGAATATTAAATTAGCTGATAAAATTCATTATTGATTTACTTGAATGAAAAATATTGCTTTATTAGCTACCAGTTTTAAGAATGATTATTTGCAGAAAAACAAAGGGTTATTTATTCCAACTTTTCTGTAAAAATGTACCAGAAACTCTCAGGAGTTTTCACAGTCATTTAAGCCAAAATTCACACATTCCACCTGTAATACCAACAACAATTAGAAGATGATGCCTGACATGTCTGGTCAATCTGTTATGCATTATATACTGACTATACACAGTGTACAAGGAGACTGCTTATCTTACCAGCTTTGTAGTGGTGTTGGTACATCCCACCCTTGGTATCAGGTGTTGTCCCACTAAGTTGTTAAATATATGGTCAATTTGTCCAGCATAATGCTGCCCCAGGGGGCTCTATATTTAGGGGCATGGTTTTGCACATCAGAGAGCATTGGCCTGGTGTGCAGGGCAGGAACCTAGGGGATTTATATGTAAGCTGTGACATTATTAGTAAGCCACCTCACACCAACGGTTACTGAATTAACTCTACAATTAATTCATCAAGGACACCCATGATGCTAATACTGTGGTTGTCTTCATATTCGCGAGGATAAAATTTCATGTTTTTCATTTTTTTCCATTTATTGAGCACACCATACAGTAATCTACACAGAGATATATATATTGTTTCATTAATTTCTGAGGATAGATAATATGTGCCCAAAAGTGAAGTACTGGACAGGGACCTAAATGAAAATTAAATGAGTATAATTTACCCCTTTCTTATTGGAAGATTATTTTAAAGATTTTTAAAAACTTTTTCATTTGGACTTGCCTCTGACAATTGGGCCTTTTGTTCCAGAAGGTTTAATTTTTGTAATAATTTCCTTTTTGCAAATTTGAAACACTTGTGAAGAAAAAAACAACCACAGTATATATTTGCATGGAGTCTAAATTTGAGAGAGTTAACACCTAGGCCGTCATACCAACTGGTTTAGATACAATGTTAAAGGCACATGGTTGTATTAATGAAAGATTCCTTTATAATATTAATATTTAATGAACCTGAAGTCTGGACCACTTTACATCTGAATTTTTGTATAAAACTTTTTTCCCTACGAGATTTTATTTTCTTACAATTCTTGCCAGTTTGACCAATTTAATGCCCTTCAACCAGCCTCAGACAAGGACTGAGACACCATCTCTTGGCTGTGCCAGATAATAAAATATATTTGACAAACACTGACCACTTTCTCTGAGATTATGTCAGAAATCTATGAAAATTTAAAAAATAATTTCAGTGCCTGCTGAGATATTAAGGCCACAGCCTACCAGAGCTTCCCAAATTATTGAATCTTAGCCTTCATCACTGGAGTTCATAACCTCCAGAATATTTATTGGACCATTTAACCTATAACCTCAGTGGTATTGTTTCTTAGGTGCGCAGGTCTACATCACTTGGTGGGAAGGATGTTCATTCAGATTGACCCAAGGCCTTCTTGTGCCATCTGTAAGAGAAAAAAAACTTAGTTAACTGCCTTATATTTGTTCACACAGGAAATATAATACTGAAATTATTTGTAGATCATTGTATTTTGGGAAAATGAGATTTTATATAATAAATACATATGTTCAATTTTTCTAGAAATTTCTCAATTATCACTCTTAAAGAGTGATTGTTGCATCTTAAGCAAATGCCCTGTTTTTAACACAAAAATATGACACAAGTTACTACATTAATATGGAAACAGACCTCAGTACTGAATTTAATCATTATGAGTAAATGCACAAGTACATTTAAATGATTGTGTGATACATCTCCATGCATGGAAGCAGGTGTTTCCAAGGGAACTTCACCTTGAAAAATAGGTCAAGGTTACCCTCCATTGAAACCAGTTCATATTAGCCTTTTCTGTGTTTGTGTGAAATACACCATAAAACCTTGACAGGAGCTTAAAGTGGATTATCAGTTCATCATCTGCCAAACAGTATATCATCTTTTAGCAACCATTTTGAGAGAGGCTGGTATGGTAGATAATGGGGAGGGTTAGGGATGGGAAATTGAGTGAATAGAAGCACTAAGCACATTTTGACTACTTTCAAGATGTTTATATTTGTCATAGATTTAACAGCACTGTAATAAATGTAGGGAGGCTGGCAGCCCCCCCCCCCCCCCCACCCCCCATGGAATTTGTTAACCCGGGTTTGGTAAAAATACCATGCTGCCATTCAATACTCTCAAGAAGTATATTATTGTTGTCATTATACTTGACTTTCTCTCTTATGCTTTTTACAGGTTTGGTAAATTTTATAATTTTCATTAATGATTTAAAAAAATTTTAAACATTTGTTAACAAAATTTGTGAGACTGATAGAGAATTTTGTTCTCATAGTAATAATAGTATTTTCTATTGTTATAAAAGGATAACTACATTCTAACAGGATGATTAACATGATGATTAAAATATATAACTGATGACTTAGGACCCAAGCTGCTTACACTATTGTAAATATGTCTCCTGAAGCCTATGTACAAGAATTACATATGATAACAAAAAATAATTGGTCTAACTTTATACTTTTTTTTCATACTTCTATAGACAAATTTCATATGCTTCAATTCTTGCTGAAATGGGGCATAATATTTACAGGTATTTTTTTTTAGCTTTTCAGTCTTTTTGGGTTATTTTTAGTCTTCATCACTATTTTTTGGACTTTCAAGTAACTTTTCATTTACTTTTCATAATCCCTTATGAAGGGTTAATAAATGCACACACTTTGCTAACTTTATTGACAGCCTTGAACAACTTTTTGATAACTTTTGGTGTTTTCTTTATATATATATATACTTTAATAGTTTTTCACTGACTTTTTGGCAACCTTTTGCTTACTTTTCTGTACATTCCGTTAACTTCTTGGTTCTAGCTTGCTATTACAGTTTGTGGTGTTAATCCTGTTGTGTGGCTTTCTGTCCAGCCTACACTAAACCCTAACACCCTATATTAAACCTCAGTTAACCAAGTCTACTGTCTTTGGACCTCTAACCCCCCCCCCCCCCCCCCCCACCCCCCCCACCCCCACCCCACAAACTCCTTCAACTAGGCCATCTACCAAGTCCTGATGTATCATATAATGAACAACTAGAAAAACCTTAACACTTATGAATATTCATGAGTGTCAGTGAATTAATTAAACAAGCTCATGATGATGCATTGCATATTTTATGTAAATTTCAGTCTTTTTAAAAAATAAAAGCTATTTTAAACAAATGTATGTTAGTAAATTGAACAATATAAAAGAAAAATTGTTTTTCACTCTGCTTGTCTACTTGTCTCGGCCATATTTGTTTCTCTGCAAGTTTCCAGTACATTTAAAGTACATTTAAGGCACATAAGCAATCAAAAGCTTCGACATCGCAAACTGCTCCATCAAATTTGAGAGTTCCCAAAAGATTTTGGGATATTACATGCAAAAATATAATAAACAAAATGAATCAATTCAGAGGTTAACATTCAATTACAATGTAATTGAGAGTTTGCAATTCAATGCATTGATTCTTCAATACATTGTTACACCCCTTATATTAATGACACAGTATACAGGTGTAAAACTTCCTGGAAAGACAACAGGTGTTAGCAAGATATACTGTACACTATGGGCCACCTCAGAGGTGAACGACACTGTGGTTGGCTTTATTTTGGCAAGGCTGACATTTCGCGTTTTTTTTTTTTTAACGTTTCGTGAGGTTTCATTTTCCTGATTGCACCAGAACCTGTAAAATCTAAGTATAGCAGGATCTGTATTGATTTAAAGTTTAGAAAAAAATCCTACAATAACTAACTAATTTCTGGTTCAGTCATTAAATTATGACTTGAATCACTGTAAATATGTATCACAGTCTGTGTTTACGGCTAATGCATGGGCCATTTTTGAAATCAGGCACAAATAAGGTTGCTGATGAGGTTGTTTTCAGAGGTCATCTTAGCTGATGGGGCATCTTATTCCCGAGGGTTTCATATTTGCGATTAATTCACATTTGCAAATATCGTGGATTTCAAACCCTTGCTAATAAAAAGGCAACCACAGTAAATACAAATATAATTTGTTTCATGCAGACCTATTTGATCAATAATTAAGACTATTATGTAATGTGTACTCTATTATGTAATGCAATTAAAGAACATGTAAAGCCTTAAGGGCTTTAGATTGTCTTCACATAATCCCAATAATAAAAGAATTCAGTGTCTTATGTTGGTACATCTTTGTGTGTGCTAACAAGTATGTGTGTACCAATATTCACATAAACAAATATAATACACATATTTACATATATGTATATATATATATATACATATATAAATATATATATATATATATATATATATATTTATATATATATATATCATGATAAGTCAAATTATTTAAATTCAGTTATATGCAAAACGAAGCCTAAAATAATATGTAACACTTTAGCTTATAGTATATGGCTCAGGTGTGCACATATTACAAAGCAGGATATAGATCAGGCTACCTGAGCTAAGTTATGTTTACCCAACATGTTGTTTAAACAACAGTGACCTACATAACTAGGGAAGCATATTATTCAAGCCCCTGAATACAGCCTGAAAAAGGGGATTCCCCACAGTTTCTTTTTCTTCAAATGCTCATATATGTGTTATATAGATTGCATTTGATCGATGAACATTCATAAATACTAACTGAATCATTTGCAGAAGGATATATTTGGAGCCCATTATGAAAAGTAAATATCACGGTTTGGTATTTTTTGTCATTAAGCTTCATTAGGATTCAGTTAAGGATATATATAATATATAATATACATATCTATCTATCTATCTATCTATATATATATATATATATATATATATATATATATATATATTATGGTTGAACATATACCACTAGGCAGTGTTTTTTTCTCAGTTCTATTTTTTTCACAAATTTGTTGCTAAAGGTGGCTGGGTCACCCATTTGCATGACAAAGAGTATTCTTTAATCTGTTGAATTACAGTGGAGCCTCTGGATTATGACACTTGTGGGACCTGGGATATTCCCATAATATAGAGGTCTCTGTATGAGAGAGGTGGCAAGATGCTATTCCTAAATTTCATGCCATGGGGCTTCCATAAGTGCCTCTAATAGAGATGTGCCTGTAATAGTAAGGTGTTTGGTTGTTGACTTTCACTGAGTGCATTTACAACCTGTATGATGTATGACAGTATATAGTAAATATTGTTCTTATATGTATAAAGTAAAAATATATAAAACATTGTTTAAATGTTAAGAATCTTTTACTTTGCTTTTAGGTTATGAAGGTAAAATTTATATTTATATGCAAGTGAGGAATAGTATATAGACATGTTTCTGAACAGCCTCTGTTGGAGACATCTGTAGGATGATTTTAGCATTAATACAGAAAATATGGATATTATGAAGGAAAAACCCAAAACTGAGGCATTTTGTACTCTCTGGATGTTATCTGAAGGTTAATTCACCATGGTTATATATATGCACCTCTATTTTGGCAGTATAACTTGCATATTTCCTGTTCTTGCACTGGTCTAATTTCTCATAATTTCTGTTAGATGGCACTGTGACAGACCCTTCACAAAATAATGTCAAGTTTCTCAGAATTTAATTATGGGAAAATAAGGCAAATGCCCCTTCCCATGAGGAAAACTATAGGTATTTTTCCTTTTATTTAAACAAAAACACTGCCATATTCTGTGCCAAAGGGGAGTTGTGTGACAAAGATAGAGTGCTACCATGGTCAGTTGTAGTAACTGGAAGGAATCAGTCTTAAAATCATATTTGATGATGGGAGATAAAAAACAGCTGATGAACGATTACTAGGCGAAAAAGAAAAAGAAAAAATGTATAGTTCTAAGGCACTTTTTAAAAAAAAAATCAGTGCGGGTGGGCAATCTTTTTTTTTTACCTTTTTTGTATGTTTCAATAAAATTGTCATATGATTTGGGAAAAGCATGATAATAACAGAATTTTTTTTGCTAAAAAGGAAAAAGCATTACATAAGAAAGGAAATTTAATCAAAATTGTATTATTTTATCTTCTTGAAAGATGAAAATCAAATAAAAATTTTTGATGTGGGGGGTTACTATTGATGCGGGCGATGCCTGAGAACCATACCTTTTTCTTTTTGCCTTAATCAGTTATTTTATGTACGATCTATATTACTGTGGAATATGTTAAAAAAATTTCATTCATAAATAAATCATTCATAAAATATCGACTGAGTAAATTCAGTGTACATCATGCTAAAAGGTCTTTGTAATGTGCCTGGTTGCACAAAGGTTAAGTTTTAATACTGCTCACTGTTTTGTGCCCTGTCTTTCTAATATTTCTGACAGAATAAGAATATTTTATTGGGATAATTAATATGATTTCTATGGATGTGCATACATAATTGTTTACAAACAATCAGCAATAATGCAATCAGTTTAATCAGTTATGAAAAAAAACAACCAATCATTGATAAAATCAAATAATTGGCACACCATTAGTTGTAATTCTGAATGAAATGTTTACATGCCAATACAGTATTTGTCATGCAGTTAAAGGAGAGAAGAAATACTCCAGCTTTGGTAGATGAGACATAATATCGATAAAATTTTATCTGATCTCTTCCTGTATTCTTTGAGATGAATGGCATTATTATTAATCTTTTCACAGACATTATTTTAAGAAAACTAATGGTAAAAATGACCAATCAACATCTTTTGCACATGCTCATATCTGCCTCTTATAAATGCCATTGTTATGACAGTTGTTCTTATGTTTTGGCCAACAAGGATGCAGTTAGATTAATGTAATATGAATCACTAGAATGAGTTAATTATTAAGCTGTCATATTGTACTTTAGTGTTAAGTTTACAGTGCATTTTTCCCAGATATGTCAGTTCATAGAATAATAAGCATGATTGATCTCAAAAATGAAATAAGAATATGTGTGTAATGGTGATAATAAAAAAGTACATCTGTTGTTATTGTGTATCATAATGTACTTGTGTATCAAATTATTAGTTAATTGTTAAGATTTAGAAATATTAAATAATGTGATAATGGATATTCTGTGTTAAGTTGCTGCATGGTAAGGTTGCCAATTGGAACCCTCACAAAACAAAGAAAAAATGAAAATAGAGAAAAAATTAGGCACACAAATATGAAATCAACCAGGGTAACCTCAGTGTTTCTCTAAGACACATTTCCAACCTCATGAACTTTATAAGTCTAAGCCTTGTGTACCAATGCCACCTACTGCTTAAAATAATACTCACCCTAATACACACACTGCCACATGTACAAACAGAAAATGAATAACTCTGCAAGAACTGCTACAAGCATTACCATTTAACTCCTTGAGCACTACTCTAAAACCATACAAACTGTTATTGGAAAGAGGGGGGGGGCTGGTTTATCCCTCAGTGCTGCAACATTACACAAGGCAGCCTGCATGACTGTTAGATCAGCCCAGTTCCAGGGCCTAATGTGACCAAGGTGGCACACACTGCTGTATGACATCAAAGTGGGCCGTTCCCTGGGCAAGTGATACCAGCAGGTATCAGGGAGCCTGACATGTGAGGCAATATATTCATCAGAGGAGAAGCCTAATTAAAATGCCCCTATATCCAACTTAGTCGCTATTTGAATTCAGCTACATACCCCATAGGTATCACCTTCTATGCAGTATACCGCGTATCCTCCTGATTTGCACATCTCTGCTGTATAAGTCGACTGGAATCATTGTGCACTCACATCTGTACTCCATACTGCAGGAGTCTGCTCTCTCCCAAAGTCAGGTTGGGTTTGACACTTTAGTCGTGTTTTTACACCCTTGTACTTTGGTGGCCATGTTAGAGTTTGGACGACCACAAGCCTCGATGGATCACCACTATGCTACGCTGAACGGACCCTGTTTCGGTACAGGTGAGACGTTAATTAGTAATAACTCGACATCAGATGTCTAGATTATCTAAGGACTTTGTAACCTTCCAAAGGGTGAGGCCTTAATATCTCTGTTCCCCTCCATCACTCTGTCTTGCACTCATCTCTGCAGGTGTTGATGCAAATAATAGCCAGCCAGGAAATTACCTTAATTACAGATCCTACCAGCAATCTTATCTAGTTAGATTCCTGTCCTTTGCCTATTTCTTAGTCTATTTCTCAAAGTTTATTTTGCAGATTCTAACAGGTGTTCACCAAATCTCATTTTCCCTTCATTCTCTCTCTTTCCCATCCATCTCTCTCTCCCTCCCCCTCCCCCTCTCCCCCCCCTCTCTATTTCTCTCTCTCTATCCAGTAAAAATTGTCAATATGTCTGAGATATATAGGAGTGATCATCAGATACTCAGCGCCCCATTATTTGGATCTTCACCAAAATTTGTATTCTTATCTTCTAAAATGTTTGTGGGGATTGGTAGAATAGAAAATGTTTGTGTTAACCTGCAAACAGACAAACAAACCAACAAATAGACATTGTTGGAAACACAACATTTTTTATAAAGATAATGATTTAATTGATTAATCCTAGCTCTTTCTGTGTTTCTTTCATGCAATATGTCACAGGTGTTCATTTTAGTTTATAAAATCAGCAATATCAAATTTGTAGTTAATATGTACACAGATTCTAGACTTAATTATGAAATATTACTTTAATGGTATGATGTAATAACTTTTTACCACTGGTACATGTGTACTGTCCAGAAAGAGGAAAAAAAAACCAATTTATTGTGGATAACACAGTGTCACAATCAAGGAGTCAACAGTTTGACCTACCATATAATGAATATTTAAATTTATTCTTTATTTTCACTTCAAATAAGTTAGAATTAATCACTGGAGTGAGCGAGAATTCTCATTTCTTTTATGTTGTTGAAGGAGCAGGGATACCTATCATCACCATTACTTTTTCCTTCTTGATGATGATGATGATGATATGGTTCATGTTCTGTATTATCTATTATAAACTTATTTATTTTACATGGATTGTACAAATAGTTATTAACTAATCAAGGTACTCTCCATGGCCCAGAGGGTGTTTGGTAGTCTGTAGGGGTTGAGTTCAGAAGGTTTTGTTCACCTAACAGATTCTTTGTTACAAAACAGTTTTAACAGTAAATTCTATATGACTTATTTTGTGGTGGTATACCCATAATTTTCAAATTTTGGCATGCAACCTTTGACATCCGGGTTTAAGTGTGTATGCAAAATGGCAGCCCCCATGAGTGGTTTCAAGAAACCGTGAGAAATAACCCTGCAAGGGTTAAATAAGGGCATGCATTTGGATGTGACAAGAAAGTATTCCAAAAGTGTGGTGTCCAGGCGAGAAGCTATTTGTGGAAAGTGTTTGATAGAAAGCATGACATATATCTGCAAAGTTTATAGCAGAAAAACACTTTTTCCCCCCATGTCCTAATTCTCAACTTATAGCCAGATGGTTTGTGATTAAATTTTTAGCATGTACATGTGACAAAGTGAGGCAGTGTTCACGTTTTGCCTCTCTATTTACACTGAACCTTTGAAATTTCGACCACCAATGGGACCTCTATAAATTTTTCGAGGTGGTCATTGAAGCAAGGTCTGATATAAAGAGTAAAAATAATTGGGCAAAAGTGGTCATTATTTTGAGGTGGTCACTGAAGTGAGGTGGCTGCTAGGTAAAGTTTTACTGTAAAATATGATGACTCCACAAATGTATAATTAGAATAGTTCTGGTAAAGTTGTCAGATAATGATGTGAAATATCAGTCATCAGTTAGTCATCATGTTTGATAAATCCTGTGAACAATAAAACCACATGTCATGCAATAAGTGTCAGTAAGTGGGACAGTAACAGAGACATCAACTTCCAGTGCCAAGCTAAAAACCCCTGGTTCCTGGACAGCATCTCAAGTTGGATCCTGTATCATAAGACCGTGACCACAGTCAGCTGGATGTACAATCATATGATACATTTGCTGTTGTACAAACACAGCACTCAGCTGTATTAGAGGGTCAGCTAGGAATTCTGGCACAATGCTGGCTTTAGCTCTTAACCCTCTGTCTATTTTCCAAAGAAGTTCCACTGCAGGTAACTGTGGCCTACAGTCAGGTGTGTTTTAATTTTTATTGCTATTCTTAGACTTAATTTAATTAACCCACAGTATAATTTATTCATAGATTCAATTGTTGTTTTTTTTATCAAATTTCCCAAAGGATATTGGATAGTTGAAAACCAGACTTCAGTGTTGCCACCTGCTGTATATTTGAGGTTACTTTTGCAGTATTTTCAGTTCAAATAAATGTAGTGTCAGTATAGGTGCTATAGAAGTGTTGAAAACAGCAATTGCAGTGTAAAAATTAGTATGCTACACAAAACTTTTTCGCAAGTATTATGTCAGCAGTATAGTCACTATAGAACTGTTGAAATAGCTTTAAAACTAGTGCAGTGTTCACATTAGTGTGCTACTCATAACTGTTTTGCAAGTAGTATGTCAGCTGTGTTTACACAACTCGGTAGGCATTTTAAATGTTTAATCAGGCTGATCTTGTCAGTGCTTTCTGTTTTCAAATTTGTGTGAAGAAATTCAAAATTTAGAATTTAAGTTAGCTGGGTTAATTTTATATTTCACAGCAAGCTTTAATTGTCTCTTACAAAAATACCAGCTGTGCTAGCATTATTCTCATATATACTTAACCAGATAATATTCCTATATATGATACAAGATGATATGCTTCTGGACTGGCCTTAGCTATCTATGCTCGAGCTTTGCCAAATCTAAATAGCTTAAGTATACTACCGGTAGTCTATAGCACTGGCAATTATAGCATTTATCAAATAAATTTATACAACTTTACATCAAACAAGTACACTCCATCCCTAGACTACAAATTGCAAACCATAGATAAAGAAAAAATTTTTTTTTTATTTAAATTTGGAAAAACTCATAGGGTTAGAAATTTAGATTCAAACTTGGAAGAGATTAGATATTTTTAAATCACTGGGGAATTTAATGGTTCATAAGTGATCTAGAGGGGAAGGTCTATAGATACAGGGTGAGAGAGTTAAGCTCGCAAAATGGAAAATTTCCTAGTTTTATCTCTTATATATGGATAACAGACAGTGGATTTAACTTATATGGAGAACAAATTAATTATAGAATCAACTCACAAGTCACATGGAAAACACTTTACAGTAGAACCTTGAATTATGGACAGTGGAGGGACCGGACAATTTTTCCGCAAAAGAGAGGTGTCGTTAGTAAGGAGATGTCATATTGTGGGACCAATTTCAAAGAGACTGCCTGTAAGTGGCTGTAAATAGGCAGTGCCCTTAGTGCAGAGGTGAATGTAAGGAAAGGTGTCACTGTATATTCTAACTCATTTCAGATATATACTGCGGACTTAACCTAAAATCAGGTACGGACTATAAAATTCACATGGAGAAAAACCAGAAGCATCCAGCTTGCATATGGTTACAAACTATAGATTTTAAATTTCAGATTGCTGGATTGCAATATTTAAAAAAAGGGTTAGAAAAAAATATTGTGTTGATTTGAGGTTAGATGGGGAACATATTGAGCTCAAACTCACAGTAAAGAAATAATATACTACATAATCTTGAGCTTACATGGGGCACAGTCTAGACTACAGATATTAGTTCATCGTCTATACTATAGTCACAAATAATAAATTACTCAGTATCTGGCTTAAGGTAGAAAAAAATTGGGGAAAATATCCTCATTAATATTCATCCGAAAAGTCACTTAAAATTAATATTATTATTAGAACCATGAATTATCTATCATTTAAACCTGGCCGAATTGTGTTTGTGTTGATGCTATACATATTTTTTAATAGTTTTATTCATTTTCATATGATATTGTAACATTAAAAAAAATTACAATTTACTGTTGCTTGGTGCTTAAAATAGTATACTTAAGAAAATTAAAAAGTTTCAAATGTTAAAATATCATTTAAAAATTAATGAAAATTGAAAAAAATTGCATACCATCAGAAAGAAGACTGCACCAGGTTTAAAATAATGTATACTTTATGGGATGAAATTAATAGGAATGAAAATCAACTTTTGGACTGATTTTAGATATATACTGTGGTTGGCTTCATATTCGCGAAGCTGAAATTTCGCGATTTCTTCATTTTGAAAGTTTTGCAAGGGTTTCATTTTCGCGATTGCACCAGAATCTATGAAATCGAATTAAAATAATATTTACATTTATTATAAAATAAAAATTAATCCCACAATACGTCACTCATAACCATTATAGTAATTGTATTTTGACCTGTATCATAGTCGATGTTTTCACAATTATTATTACGTGTTTGCACGAGAAGGTTCCGATATACCATCCACAGATTATTTTGTTGATTAATAAACCATGTTTTTGGAGGTGTGGTAACTTATCCATTTGGCAGTTGCATCATACCTTATTGTGCAACCTCAATAAAAGGACAGCTTATTCCCGAGGGTTTCATATTCGCGATTATATACCATTCGCGAATATCGCGAAAATTAAACCCTCGCGAACAAAAAGGCAACCACAGTATGGGTTTTGTCAAGGATGCTAGATTCAGTTAACATGGGGCACAGACTACATATTTGAGCTCACCCTCTATATAGCCAGTAGGCCAGAGCAGAGTGGCAGAGGATTAAACAAGTGAATAAATCCCTAACCCTGACAGATTAAGTGGAGATAATATGTAGCCCAGGGTCCCCGTCCATACATGACCAGCTCCTTGTGTTTACCCAGATCGTAATCAATCTGCCTGTTGCTGACACCTCTCCATTGATTGAAGACTTAAGCTATTGTTTCAGTATAGCATTATCAGTGACAAGGGGGTCCCAAAGGAGATAAAAAATTAATGCCATATAAGTAAACTAGGGTACACTGAACATACCTCCAAAGATATAATGTCGGCTGCATATCCAGATTGTACTTTTACCGAATTCAAGCCATGATGTTACTTGTGAGGCAGGAGGGCTTGGGAAATGGCATTTCCAGCGGTAAATTCCAGTTTGTGTATTCTGCGCTTCACTTTAATACCCGCCCTTGCCTGTGTTATTGAACTTTATGACCATTCCTTTGGCAACCCAGCGTCCGTCTGCTCAAGAGAGCTACAGAACCAATGTCCGTCTGCTCAATGTGTCTGTTTATCTGTAGTAATGCACTTTGTAATGGGTAAAGGTTTGTAACTAAGTTCACACCAGTCCTGTATCCTTTGTCCATTTGTTTATTGTTATACCATTTTCAATGTACCTGTACTCAAATGTGTAGAAGCAGGCTTAATTTTTATGGGATGAAAAGTTATTAGAACTTGTGATTGATAAGACCATTTTGCCGCATGATTTATTTACGTAAATGTTAACTATGGAGGATCTACAGGGAGGCCATCAGATGGAAAACAGTGTGAGGTGAGAGTAACAAAACATTAACAGCTACATTGAATGTTAGAAAATTTCTTCACACAATTTTTCTTCATAAGTTCATTATGGTACAGATCTTAACAGATTTCATATTCCAGTAAAAATGACCAGGATTAATTATTGTTGTTTGGTAAATGATAGACAACTGTATTTTGGTAGACTAAAAGCTTATAATCATATAATCAAACACTTCAATGGAAAATCACTTCTTTCATTTCATTGCTTACATTACATTTCTTGTGTAGAGCCCTGTAAAGTATTCATCTTTTTTATTGACCTTAGTTAAAGAGTATATGATGAATTAACACATTAACAATATGGGAGGTTTTGTAGGCCTTAAATTCTCTCTGTCTAGATAAGTTAAAACCTCTTGCCATAATCTCAGAAATTATTGTTAGGAATATATTTTTATAGATTTTAAAAATTGCTGCTGGCAAATTATGAAACCATTTATATATTTTGAAAATGATCAATATAAAGAAAAGTTTGATCTACACAGATTCAAATATGATTAAAAGAATTCATCAACCTTAACCAAACATTATTTAATACAAAGGAAGGGTATAGGCTGTACATCTTTATGTTGGTGGTAACAAGGTAAAGGTTGTACGTCTTTTAGTTATATTCATATATACAGCTATAATTGCTAAGGCAACTTAATTAAAAATACAGAATGATGAGATATCCATAACTTCTGTATCATTGTGATAGTAAATTAAGGTATGTTAAAAAGTATTATTATTAAGCTCCATGTGAGTTATCAGTTTAAAAGACCGCCCTTCTCAAAGATGCATATACATGAAGTTATCATCTTGTAGTTGTTATAAATTCTAAATATATTGAAAATGAGTGTATGCTAGTAATTATAATTTAATGGGGAAAAAATTGATGAATATTTGTGAAATCAGGTTTTCAAAAGGTGTGTAAAATGAGTTCTGTGACATAGTTTAATTTATAGATCTATGTCCATTACTTGATTTCCAAGACCTATGAAATTAGGATACTTCACAATAAGCTGCCATGCACTGTAATATATCTAAGTATTCTAATAACCATCAGTTATTTACATGAAAACCTCACTGTATTACACAGAAACACACAGTGTGTACAAGTTATCATTCATGATCCTGTGATATGTACACTTCCCATACATTCCTGTACACACCTGTATTTAAGTACACTAATATACTTCCTGAAGTACAACTCTCTGCAGGAAACACACTTTGCTCTAATAACTTGGATAACAGTACTTAATATTTCTACAGTATCAAACTCTTCTGTAGTCTCAGGCAGCGGGATCATAGGGATAATTTATCTAAAAGTTCTGTAATTACCTGCTTTGAATTCAGAATAATGTGATAGTTTAACTTTACTTTTTGTTCATTCTCTTATAGATTTTACAGTCTAATTGGAGCTGTAACTTTGCAACTTAATTTTTCGTAATATTTTCTCTATGGTTTATATTATGTTTCATCATCACTCACTATATATTCAAATATTCTATATATGTTCAAAAACTATATTCTGTCCTCTTAATATTGCTTTACAATGTAATGTTTCATAATTTGCTCTAATATTGTATTATTTCTAGCAAAAATTAAAAAAAATATGTATATGTCCAGAAACATGCATTTTCTTTTGCTGTAACTTTGCCTTAATTGCAGCTTGATTTTAAACTGTTTTCTCTCTGCAGATTGTATTATATACTCTGCATATAGCTAAACACCTGAATTTTCTGTCCCAGTAACATTGCTTGGAAACTTTATTTTTATTAGAATTTCCCCACAGATTGTAAATGTGTGATGACAGTATAATTCATTTTGAAAAATTTTGCATGTCTAGAAACCTTAAGTTTTTCTGTTTTAGTGACATAAGTGTGCAGTTAATGTTTCTCCTCAGTTTGTCTTTGTGTGATACTTACATAATTAATATAAAAATTTGAAGATATTCTTATTTTGTTTGACACTTACAAAATTAATTTTAAAATATTCTTCATTTGTCTAGATACTTGCATGTTCTTTACTTGTAGCATTGCTCTGTAACTTAAATTTTCACTAGTTTTTCTCTGTTGATTTCATCGTGGGAGGCCAGTCCTGTTTTCTGACCCGCCTTAAGCAGGATTTTACCTGATAAGCTTTGTCATTAATCACTCTAAATATATGGTACCTGGTACAGCTTCTTCAACTGATACTGTTATAGATTACAATATGTACCTGTAGATTTTTTGTACACTTTAAATTGTCACATAGTCATAAATCTGAGATCTAAGGGCGTCTCCATGTTGTGAGTAATGGTTGGACATAAATATTCTTTTTTGTAAGATGATATGGCAATCTGAGATTGGACATAGCTCATTTGGTTAGGATGTTTATACAGTGAAACCTGTGTAATCAGACCACCCCTGGGACTGACCAAAATTTGTTTTAATTCAGAGGTGGTCTTATTGGAGAGGCCATGCAGTTATTACCAATGTGAATGGTTTCAGTTCAGTCAATGATAATCTTAATAGAGAGGTGGTCATATTAGACAGGTGGTCTTATTAGATAGGTGGTCTCTAAGGCAGGTTCTACTGTATATTTCAAGGTTGACACTACCTGGTTAAAGTCTTGCTACAAGTGTAAGCCTCAATAGAGAAAAGCACCACAAGTTTTTTTTATGACGAATTGAATGGCTCTCATGGAACACATGTACTTCTGCTATGTACTTTTGTACATGTACTTCATACTTCTGCCAAGTACATGTTAACAGTCAAACAAACAAACATTAGTGAAAGCGTAACCTCCTCTGGTGAGGTATAACGTTTCAAATGAATCTCTGAGTTTCACTATAATTTGTTATAATAAATGTTAAATGTGGCACGTGAATACACTGGCATACAGTTCCTGACATGTCTTGAACATGAACAAGGGTGGTTACATAATTTTAAAAAAGGGGGAGGAGGGGCTCAACACCCTGACACAGGTAAACAAGTGTGTTGGGAGTACTAATAGACTTTACAAGTAACTTTCACATGCAGATGTATACAGTTTAGGGGAAAAAAAGGTAAGCAATTCAAAATATGGTGCTGCTTTTCAGTATTTAAAGTATGTTATTCTGTTTTACCAATTATTCCCGTCAAGAAGTAAATGAATTAAGAAACACCCAAAACTAGATTGCGTGCATAATGTGACTCCTTAGAGATCAAACAAAAACATTTGCTGGAACATTCCTAACAGTCCTGTCATGTGAGATGTCCTCACAGGATTCACCTAATATCGCACCAGCACTTGCGTGTACCAGTTATTGCAGACAATTTGGTAAATATTTTTTGGAGAACAATGGGTGTATGAATTAATAGAGGATACAGACTATTGGAGAGATTACGGTAATACTGTACTTGTATTTTCTGAATATAGTTTTGAATACTGTCTTGCTTCCTAAAGATCAACATTCTGTTTACCTTGTACCTAAATTCTGACCTTCTATGTCTTTGTGGTCTGCATTCTGTCATAAGGTGATATGATACTGAATTACCAAATATTGTAATAACACCCCATGCATAATTTACATGTTTCAGTCATGATATCTGGCTGTTGACTTTGTCTTTAATTAAAACACAGCAGCATGAATTTTTATTAATATATCATAGATCAAGAAAAAATAATATTGGATACTCTTTTCAAAATGAGATAAAATGGATTGATTATACCCTTTAGCTATGAATACAGAGTTTTGGTGCAGTGGGAATACAAAGTTGACAGAATGCTAAATATACTCAATATTTTATTAAATAGGAATTAAATAACTGATATCTATATGATTTTTGGTGCATTATGAAGGCAGATTGACAAATTACTGAATACTGAATATTTTATTCAATAGAAATTAAATAATTGATAACTACAGTATGTTTATTGATAAAACAGCTGAGCTTAATATGTAATCTGAAAAAGAGTGGCTACCAGTTCATCCCTACTCCCTACTCAATAAACTGTAAGAGTTTTTTCAATGGTAAAAAAATTAAATCTAAGTACAATAGCAAATGATATAAGATACTATTGTCCTTGATTATTTCGTCACAGACAAATCAGTGTCAGAACAATAGATCACCACTGGAAAGGACTGCAGGGGTTAAGGTACATGATAGCGATTGTTTTTCATGTGTGGTATATTTAAATAATAGTGAATTCATTCAGCATAGTGTTTCAGCTTTTTGATCCCCTTTAATTAGCATGTAAATCGCTGAGTCATTGTTGGGATATGTCTGGTTATGATGACAAGGCTTATGGTATAAAAAGTGAAAACCACTGACAAACCAGAAGACCAATGATTAACTTTAGTATATCAGCTTATACCCTCATTGTGTGTTTATGTGTAAGAATGATATCAGTAATGTTATCAAACAGCATGCATGAATGTTGTTCATTATTTTAACTGTATAAGTTTTGCAGCAAATTATTTGCACAACCTAGCTATAAACAAAAATTACTGAACATATGTCAAAAAAAGGTTTGGGGTGTCATCAAACATTTTTCAATATTTTCTTTATTTACACATTAAATTAATGCACCTAGCAACTTCATATGTTAAAAAAAATAAAAACATGAAAGTTTGATGAAGTTATCTCTTCCAGGCATCAACATAAACAGGAAAATGCATTTCGGAAAAATTCCTGTTACTGTTAATTAATTATCAGTTACAATTTCTCTTAGTATTCATTTTATAGTGTAAATTACATTTTCATAAACATTATTAAGTGTCTGCACATTCAATCCACTGATCAGTTTGACTTCATATCTAAACAAATTTTTTAATTTATTGGTTGTTTGGCAACTGTTAACATATTTTCTAATGTTTAATGTAGCTACATATATTGTATATATATGGGGACATTGATTTCGGTTTGTCTGTCTGTAAATCTGTCTGTCCATTAAGTTTTCCTTTCTGTGCTATAACTTTCCAAAAATATTATCCAATTTCATTCAAATCTTGGTCATTGATTACTCTGATGCATACCTTGTTTGGGAAAGGTTTTGAATTGTCTAACTGGAAAATTTTTATCACCAGCTCCAAAACAAACAAAAAATTTCCTTTTAGTTCTAAATTCACAACAAAATTATGACATGTGGAGAAATCTTCAGGGAACAATGAAAACTAAAACAGGGGTAATATGACATGTGGAGACATCTCCAGGGAAATATAAATTCTTAAAAATAATGGGAAGGCAAAAGGGGGACAACAAGAGGTGGAAGCGGGGAACATAAATTCCATGAATTTACTTGTTTTATATCTGTACCGGGGTGTTTTGGCCCCCTTTTCTAAGATCCTGGAAGAGCCCCTGATAGCTATATATAGAGATGTCCATAAAAGGGAAGTGCCAGTAAGCAGAGATTCCCTCATCTACATTTATCATTTTAGCACATATTCTCTGTATCAACTCTATATTGTGCCCCCAGTCATAAAATTAAAATCCCAATTTTCATGGATTTCTCAAGTTCATTGTTCTTTCATATAATATTATCATTTTACATATGGCATGCCTGATTTTCAACATTTTTATGTTCATATCATCCCTCTTGATGGAATACCTCCATTTTGAAAAAAATAAATTTCCCTCTAATCACAGGCATCAGCATGCAGATAATGTTAAAAGCAATTTTCGAAAAAATAAATTTGCATTCATTGATAATGATAATATAAATAATAGTAATAAATAATAATATTGATAATATTAATAATAGGATCGCCAAACAGAGAGGTCCAGGCTTGTTCATGGCCAATTGATTATTTCGACATCACGATAAATGGGATAGATTGGTCACTTCTTATCTTGATAGAAGACCACACTGATAGAAGCTGGCCTACCCTGGTGCTGGGGGCTTATCAGCCCCAAATGAAATGTAACTCCGTCACCGAGGGAAGCTTTACTTAATCACATATCAGGTTATCATATTAGTATTTATCATCACGAAAGTATATCAGGCCTGTTAGTCAATATTGTACATGCAAGATAGATGTAGCGTGACAACACCGACAGGAGTTAAACCGCACCAACTGGTGTCATGTTCAAGATTTAGTCATAAGGTCAGGAGTGGGGACTGCTAACAGCTGATCGAAACCCAAGAGCCAGCGGAACATGAAATTAGTCAACATGCAGACTGAATTTTCACTTTTCTCAGGTCTGTATGGTACTGATTTTCCTCGAACTGCTCATTTAACACCTTTCTCCTGCAGCCCCCATGCTAAGCCCGGAATCGTGGCTAGTATTTGGCACTTTGATTGAACTTTACTACCTTTGCGGTACTTTGATGTAATACGCCCTTTGCCTGACCATAGTTCACAGGATTTGCTCCTTGTATACTTGACATTACCCCTTACTGGTGAATGTTTAAAGTCTCCCTATCCATCAGTTAGTCAGGTACTGTTAACAGGGATTTTACAGTCTCTTAATTCTTGCCAGTACAAGGTGAGGTTACTTTTAATTACAAGGTTAATTACAGGATTTACCTTTCAGCTTAGATTAGGTAAATCAGGGTTTAATTGATATATGCACAAGTGTATTTGCATATGATGTTTTATAAGGGGTGTTTAGTAAGGTTAAAGGAAACCATAATTACACAATGTTAAATGATTTAAACAGTTTAACACATACAAGGTATACACAACATAATACAAGAAATTACAAGATCAAAGAGTTATGGGGCACATACATATATTACACAATAGGTAGAATGATTGTAAAGTGAATTATTTTCAAAGAAAATAAAGCATTCATACAGTAAATATTTATATGGTATGGATAGTTTATATCTTTTTGTATTGATGCAAGATTCAGAAAGGCAATTTCACCTACTGTAAATTTTATTTTACTATATCTATGATTATTTATCAGGATATGATCAGATACTTATACAAGGGAAAGGTATCGCCACCGTATATGAGAAAATGTTTTGTTTATTTCAGTAATACCCATCTAATACAACCGTTTCATGGTCCTGAAAAAATACAGTTATGCTCTCATACTCTGAATGTTTTTATACAGTTTGACATGGCTTATATTATGAGAATAAAATCTTTATGACAAAAGCCACGTCTATATTTTACAACTTTATGGAAATTTCCATAAAGAGACCATGCACAGAGTTTCATGTGACATATTTGATTGTATTAAGTAGTATTTTATATGTAATTGTTTGAATGTTTTTATATTTACAAATGAATATAAGGAAACTCGGCATACTATGGTATGACAATGTAACTTTGAGGCTAAATTTTCCAAATGTATTTGATTTGAATACACACACTGAGGTGAAAGGACAGGCTGAGCAACCATAAAATAGACTGTTTCCCATCTCATTAATAAAATGTTATTCAATACATTATGTTGGAGCTCGTACAACAGACTGTATGACTTTCAATATACTAATTATACAGTAAAAATAAACAATGTTGATTCACACAGCATCCTTCATTATCATTTTAAACAATGGAGTGAGGTATTTGGCCTAAATGTATATTAATGGACACATGCGCATGTAGAAATATGTCCGTTATACAGTATGAACAGTGACAAAGTTTTGGTCAGCCTGAAAATTTAAAGTTTGCACTGACTATGGAACAGGAATCTCAGTTATCAAAAAGGACTTATATGCGAGGAGCCATTCTTTTGTACTAAAGAAACACAATACAATAAATGAAATAAGTACTTTACATGTGTAGGTAACATTATTTTTTTTTTCTTTACAAACTGTGAGTTATTTTAACAGTTTGTAAAGAACTTGCTTATTTTTTTATTTCAACCTAAGTTGTCTTAATATTTATATAATAATGTGATAACTGCTTTTCCAGATTCCTTCATAATAAAAAAAAAACCATTTACAATAGAAAATGCACAACTGACCTTCGTAAGATTTCTCAAATTTGAGTTTTACTATTTCTTTGTAACAACTTCGCATAAAAGAGGTTTTTTCTGCAATTTTATTGTTTTAGCACGTTTATAAAATCATAAAATGCGATATACATAATCAACTTTGTTATATTAAAAATATTGAAACTCTTATTCACAAAGGTTTAATTTTCTTCATAATTTGTCTGTCACAAATATAACAAATTTGAAACCCTCTTGAACAAAAAGGAAATACAGCCCACTGTATTAAACAAGCACAACTTTAAACAGCCACTGCGTGTTAACATGGAGTCCACCTTTAGTAGATTTGTCCACACTTGCCAGCTAAGATACAAATCCCTGAACTTGTCTACTGATAATACAGTTGACTTTGAGGATAAGCTGCTTACCTTCTTATCCTAAATATTGATCTGTAGAGTAGCCACCCCTGCCATCAGTCACTGACCAGATGGCCCACAGATAAGCTGTAACATCCGAGGGCTTCTGTTCTTATAATTAAATTTTAAATTAATTAAAATATGTATATAAGTAATATGCATGGTCTGGTTCCACTCTGGTTGTCACCTGTTAAAAATTTTATTCCATGAAAAACTAGATATTGATCTGTTTTCTAAGGAATGCAAGCCTCCACCATGTGGGAGTCCCTAATGTCAGATGCTCCCAAAACTGTGTTTGCATTCACTTATTGGGCCCATATTTCCAGGTTCATTCTTGCATATAAGTGACTGTACATTTGTGAATATTCCTTGATGATGTTACTGAATCCAGATCATGTGCTGGCACCACACCAAAATCTAGTTTTGATTATTAATTCACTGGCCTATTCCCAAAAAGCCCTGAAAATTTCATGAGATTCTGTGCATGATTGCATGAGTTACACACACAGTTACACATTCAGACATCTGAACAAACTAGGATGAAGACATACCCTCCTGGCAGAAGCAGTGACCAAGTTATCTGCTGTAATATAAATTTATGTGTGCTGCACAGATGTTCCAAATGATGAAAATAAATGCCCATCGAAAGATGTTATCAGGGGCGTATCCAGTACTTGCTGTCCATTGCACCATTGACTTTAACATGTTGAAAACGATTGAACATTTATATCCTTTTTTTGAAGAAACATAAATATTAAATGTGTAACCCCTCTACAGTTAGCATACTTAATGCTAAGACATAAAAGAACAGTATTTTTGGAACAGAAAATGTTCATACTTTTTTGTGAAAATTACCTAAAGATGTCCTCTTTAAATTGCTTATTCAAAATAATTTTTCCACAGATTGGCTCAAATTTCCTTAATAAAACCATGGTTCATAATTGAAAATAAAATAATATAAAATAATATAATATATGCATACATACATATACACATATAAAATATATAATTATAAAACTGAGTTTTCATAATACCCATAAATATTAGCAGTCCCCCCCCCCCCTTCCCTCCCAGGTTTTCAAATTTCTGGATCTGCCACTGATCATGGCCCCCTCTCTAAATCCTGGCTATGCCCCTGGTTATTTCTACCATATCCAGTGATTAATTTGATTAGATCCTCAGGATGCCGTAAATGACTTTATTATAATATTTATCTTTTTCTATCTTCAGAGCCTGGAGAACTGGGGATAACTTCAGTACAGGGCCTTCCCTCAGTGTCCTCAGCCCTCGTAGATTCACATGGTATGTTAACATATACTTCTTCAAAATAAAGCAGGGTTGAATGCTTTTAGCCACCCAGCCGTTAAAACGGGTTAAAAACACAGTTAAAACCACCTTGGCTAAAACAGGTTTTAGCCAGTTTTAGCCACCAAAAAATTGCTAAAACTGGTTGAGTCCTCACAAACAGTCAAAATAGTTTTCAAAGGTCTTCCACATAGGTGTGACATTTAAATTTTTATATTATCATAAACAAGTATAACCCAGTACAGGATGTCAAATGAGTTGAACCTCCAGAATGGGAAAATAATATTAAATTGGAATAAGATTACACTCTGTTTAAGTTTTCTTGCAATTGATGCATTTTAAATTTATGATTAGAACTACACTAGCTCTTACTGAGTATTTGACAGTATTAGCCAACTTTGAGCTGGCTAAAAATGCCAAACCTAGTTAAAACCTAGTTTTAACCTGTTTTAGCCATCAGCCATGGCTAAAACAGGTTTTAGCCGGCTAAAACCCAATCCTGAAATAAAATATACATAAATGTATTAATGATGTGCCAATTAAATGGTCAAATTGATGATTGGTCATATTCTTTCAAAATTGATTAAATTCATTGCATTTTGCATAATAGATCAAAACCGATTATGTATGCACATCCAATGAAGTCATATTATCCAGAGAAACAATTTAAAATTAGAGATATGAGAAAAATTAGAGCCAGGAAATAAAGTAGCAAATAGAATCAAATCTTAACATTGGAAACAACCTGGTTGTGACCAGGACATTGCAGTGTGATGTACAAGTGACTGCATGAATATACTCCATCAATATTTTAGGTGTAATTTTATACAGCGTATTTCATGAAAATAGATATGGTACATAAAATATATACAGTAGAACCTTTGATTTACAGACACTGACGGGACTGGACATTTTGCCAGCAATAGAGCGGTGCCCTTGGTAGGAAGGTTATAGATTTCAGGATGCTTTGTGTAGGCTTGGTAAATCTCAGTTTTCACATTTTTAAATTATAAGTTTGGTTCCTTCAGTGCCACACTTAAACTACGTATTTATTTTTTTAAAATGTTGTTCTTATTTATTTTGTTTATTTGTTATGTTATCCAGACATGCTCCCCATTTAAGGCAATTAGTGATATTCTTTTTTTTATTTAAACACACATGTATCCTGTGTGAATTGAAGGTTATTGTTGTATCCCTAGGGATAGATACTATGTTTTCATACCGGTCCCACCGCCGCCGCCGCCACATATAAATCTTGTCGGCATGATAACTCAAAAAATATTTCACAGATCTTTACCAAACTTATAGATATGGGTGAAAGGACGATGCCTATTTAAAATGAGGTCATGACTTTGACTAGGAGAGTGTCTTTGACCTTGAATAGGTCCAATTTTTGGGGAAAATCACACAAATTCTTAAATATCTCAAGAAATCTTGAATGGATTGATCCCAAAATCAAGTTGATGGAAGATCATGGATAGAGTTGTCATGTTCCAGAAACTGGTGGCGCCACCTGTTATTCTTTACTTGTTTTCGTGCCGTTTATTACCCCGAAAATTGCCACTTGACAGTACTGTGAGCATTATAAGTAAAAACTATCAGACAGATTTCTTTCATAATATGCATATACATAGACATGGGTTATGGGATGATGTATATATAAATTGGGGTCATGACCTTTCCTATTAGAGTGGCCTTGACCTTGAATATTGCCATATATGGTGAAAATTACACAAAATCATTAGAATCTCAATAAGGAATGCAAGGATTGGTCCAAAAATCAACTTGATCAAAGATCTTGGATAGTATTGTCATGTACTGGAAACAGGTGGCGCCACCTGTTATTCTTTTACTTGTTTTGTGCCGTTTAATACCCCATCATTGTCACTTAACAGTACTGTGAGCATTATAAGTCAAAAACTAATGGACAGATTTCTTTCATATTATGCATATACATAGATATGGGTTATTGGATGATGTTTATTTGAATTGGGATCATGAGCTTTCCTATGAGAGTGGCCTTGACCTTGAATATTGCCATATATAATGAAAATCACACAAAATCATTAATATCTCAATAAGGGATGCATTGATTGGTCCAAAAATCAACTTGATCGGAGATTTTGGATAGTGTTGTCATGTACCGGAAACTGGTAGCACCACCTGTTATTCTTTTACTTGTTTTCGTGCCGTTTAATACCCTATCATTGCTACTTAACAGTACTGTGTGCATTATAAGTCAAAAACTAATGGACAGATTTCCTTTATATTATGCATATACATAGACATGGGTTAGGGGATGATGTATATTGAAATTGGGGTCATGACCTTTTCTATGAGAGTGACCTTTTCTATGAGTGTGGTCTGATATTAATTGTTGCTGAAGATGGGGGGTCTATTCTTAAAGGGGGGGGGGGGATTAATTGTCTGGGGATACTATGGCACCTGCGGTGCCAAAAAATATCTAGTTTTCACTTGATTCTGTTTGTGTGAGGGTGTGTGTGTGTCTGCATGATATCTTGATGTGGTATAATGGATGTTATTTTAATTTATCATTTAGGTTGGTATTGTGAAAATGTCAAGAAAGCTAATTTTGGTGTAAATCCAAGTGTAAGTAACCCTTGAATTAGTGTTTTATGGATTTTTATAGCACATATGTTTACACTAGGACATAGCATGTGACCATATGGCCATCTTTGGAGTGTGAGTCATGATGTCACAGATTACAATGATGTCATTCCACATGCCATTTCCCTGAAAGGTGTCAGTAATTAACCAACTTGCATCATGTGGGGGGGGGGGGAGGGGGATGTCGTTAGTTATGTTTATAGTCAAGGACAGCAATAACACGATGTCTATGGTGTTTTTCAAAATAATTTCAGTGAAAAGTACCAAGGAATAACACAGGTTTAATTAACATTCCATGAAACCAATTTTGAACACTGTCTTCCATGCAGGGTTTGTGTCCCCATATCAGACACTTTTAAAATTAATTAATTATTTTCATACTTTTATATTTGCAGATACCACAGACCTCAGCCTTGCCGGCGTAGCAGTCACCAGTATTTCTGGTTTAACATCACCACTTCCTGGGACACCAACACCACAGTCCAATGTTGGGTTACAACAGGGCATTAGTCAGTTCTGTGCTATATGTGGGGACAGGGCGACTGGGAAACATTATGGGGCGGCGAGCTGTGATGGGTGTAAGGGATTCTTCAGAAGAAGTGTTCGAAAGAATCATGTATACACATGTCGCTTCAGTAGAAACTGTGTGGTTGACAAAGATAAACGGAACCAATGTCGATACTGCCGACTAAAGAAGTGTTTTAGAGCTGGAATGAGGAAAGAAGGTGGGTAGTTGTTTTATCATTATACACCATCATACAACGTAATAAAAAGTCTGTTGAGATATTAATGGTGGATACACAACTCAGTAGGCTGGTAAGCCTGTACATGAATTGTGACAATTTCAAGCCACAGAGTTGAATGTACTGCAACTTCCATCCATCCTATTGCCTCAGATATTCAATAACTATTGTTATATAAATGTGCTATTATTGAAAACATTCAGCTTTTTGTAGAACTGAATATTTAAGTGTTGCATTCATATAAATACTGCTATCTAAACCATTTAAACACAATTTAAGTCGCAGCCTGGATAACTTATAGTCATGGTTAGTAATGGACTAAAACACAATTTTGCAGTGAAATTTCCTCTTTTTATCATACATTTCTGGATGAAAAAAAAATACATTTAATCCTCGTGTGCTCGATAAAATTCCTGTATCCCTTCACCAGCCTGGTTGGAGCCCTGCAGATTATATTGTCTCTTAAAAAAAACTACCAACAGTTCCTTTGAACAAAACTCATTAACACTTCCTGAAGTAGCACATTATCTGTCAAGATTACTTGAGTCTGGTTCATACCTGTCATCTTGATCTAGTTATAGAGATATCTTGTTTAATTGTGTTGTCAGTCTCTATATATTCCATTCATTCCCAGTCAACAAAATGTGTCATCTTGATAATTTTATAAGCAAATGTATCTTGATTTTTCATTCCCAAATGACTTTAAGGATTCGGTGAATTGTTGAAAACCTTATTTTTTCTCAGATATGGAATTTGTTTTCTGGATATCCTTATCGACTTTGTACATTAAGATATTCTTAATTATCTAAATAATATAGCTGTCATCAAAATAAATATTATTTTCACCTTGTAGTTGTGACATTTACAGTTGCTTTAGTGGGTACCTGTAAAGGGATTCGCAACAAAGATTGCTTTTGTAATGAGTGCACCAATCCTTTTTCCACTTGACCAACCACCTGACTGAATAACTCATTGGTTTCATAAATATGAAGATGGATGTTTAGGTTTAGTCATATATAAGGAAATGATCTGCTGGGATCAAGATAGTCTAAATGTTGTGTAGATATGAAATTTTTTAACAACCATTTGAGCACACTTAAGTTGTAAGGTAGATGATTTGATGTATCATGAAATGATATCTGTATTTTTACTGTTTAGATAGATAGAGATCTATACGAATGCCACTTAAAAATATTTAATATATAAATCGACACACAGACATTAGATTCTTGATTTTCAACTTCAATAATGGGATAGATTTACTCCAGACA
The DNA here is from genome assembly GCA_026874595.1 of Sipunculus nudus. Lineage (NCBI taxonomy): Eukaryota > Metazoa > Annelida > Sipuncula > Golfingiida > Sipunculidae > Sipunculus > Sipunculus nudus. Next base: position 63,350,674 of record CM049316.1, on the reverse strand, counting down.
CTTAAGTGTTCCTTTTACCACTAAAAGGAATTGACAATATATTTAATCATGGTCTAAATGAAGCCCATTGAGATGTCTTTTTGCCCACAATCCTTGTGGAACCACTCAATAATGCAGGATTCATTTCAAATTCAATTTGGGTATCATGGTGCCATAAATCACTCAGTTTGAGTGTTTACCCAAAGCAGTTTTGGCACTTGGTAGAGCATTTGAGTTGAATAAACAGTGTTATACATACATAATACAGTGCAGAAAAGTCAGTGTAACATCTCATATATCCATAATGAACCAATATAGTGACTGATTGATTACTATGGATGCCTTCTTATTCATGAGAGTTTCAGATTCGTGAAAGGTACTTATCGCAAAAACAAAATGTTCGTGAGTAACAAGTCCCATAATCAAGGGCAAAGTTGACAAAACCTCAAAATTATGTATAAAAATAGATTGTGAATGTTCAAAGATTGATATTACAAATGATTGCAGATCTTTCCAAGTGTCTGCCATTAATGAAAAATATTTTTTGTTCATAGAATTTTGTGCACATTATAGTTGATACAATTAATTCACATAATAATTGTTATACTCTGTGTATAGGTCCTTTGTATCGTGATTTCACAAAAATGGAACCCACATGTAACACTGAAAGCTGAAAATAGCAAAATTTCTACTTTGTGAATATGAAGGCTATACATGCAGTATTTATTACCTCCAAAACACAAGACCAGGGTTTCAGTTGACACCTATTCACAGTATTCAGAGGAACCCCACAATAACCACCACTGTGGAGACTGACCAAAGTGGTTGCTTTAATACATGTAATTTTAGAGTTGTTGTGTTGTATTTGTGAGCTTTTAAGTAAACTGGGTCATATATTCAGGACAAAAAAAGGGGTTGTCATTGTATGGGTGGTTGCAATTGTAGGGTGGTCGCAAGGCGGGGTTACACTGTGTTTCCTATATTTACTTTTGAGAAAATTGTCTCCTATAATTTCCTATATTATCTAGCATTTAGACTGTAATCTTCCTGTTTTTCCAGTATAACCGTTATTATCATATAATCATTGCTAAGATACTGGTTATTTTTTAAAACATTCAGATCTTTGTAGAATTGTACATATAAGTAATTTGCAGTCACACAAGTAAAGCCACCTAAATCAGTTGAAAAGCTGCTGCTTTTAGAAATGATGGTCAAATTAAGTAACCAAGTAAAAACATGTTGTGCAGTGAAAATCTCTCTTACTTTCCCATAATTTAGCTGAAATTTCCAATAAACGCCTTTATTTTTGTCTCAATGCTGTATAAAATTTCTGTGTTTCTGTCTGAGCTGTATTCTGTCCCGTCAAGGGTAATATGAGCCATACCTATGTGCAATTGGCCCAAGAACTTTCAGCACAAAGACAGAATTGATTGATAATGTGCAAGTCTGTGATTAAACTTGTTCAGGACAGGTTGTCTAGATAAGTGTTTGAATAATGGTGATATATGAGAGGCCTAGGTAAAAACAAGTGTCCAGGGAGGTACAGGAATTTTGAACATTTACTCTTGAAACTAGACGTATGGCATATTTATTATACATATTAAAAAGTGTTCTGGTGTACACAAGTCTCATGGTCCCTAAAAGTCTTGTTAGTTAAAAGCTTGAGACAACAATAGAAAAAAGTCAGACCACTGAATTATAGAATGCATTTACAGTTATTTTTAGCTTGGAGAGGTTTCGTTGTGGTTATAACACACCGTGAAAATATACTATTGCACAAGTTGACTGCAATGGGCTTTTATAATAGGGCATGCTTATCATTGAATCATTTTGAGCTCATGCCTGTAAACATGCAGTTGAATTTCCCAGATATATGTCTGCAATCAGATTTCCCTGATATAAACCTTTTCCTAACAGGAACAATAAAAATATAGAAGCAAGCAGCAGTTGAATTTCCAAGATATATCTCTGCAATCAGATTTTCCTGATACCTTTCCCAACAGAAACAATAAAAATATAGCAGCAAGCAGGATAATTGTCAATACTTATATTGTTGAAAATAGAGGATTATTATAGGAAGCTTTCAGCAGTGGCATCAGTTCCTGTATATCTATAGTTATCGATCTACAGTTTGATTTGTTAAATCAGCATGAGTGGAGAGAGTTTTTGATAGTATATACAGAAGTTGAAAAAAATCTATTTTTAAGCTTTATTATAATTAATTTTAGTGTAGTTTAATTAAACAGTTTAAACACAGAAAAAATTTTATTTTAAAAGTATCCAAATAATATGATCATGAACTAGGAATATGACATTGAGACTTAGCTGTTGATCTAGTAGAGGACATACAATACAAGCGATTCATGCTCTCTTTGTGCGAGTTCCATTGCAGTGATCATTTAGTAATTCTGAATGTATTTCTTGATATATATTGACCAGAATTATTGTTGCAAAGTGATAAATCTATCCTGGAGGAAAAGGAAGGGCCATACTTTGACCCTATATTCAGCTTAACCTACCCTGTAAATCTTGGTTACATGCCATACACACATCTGCCGTTTACCCTTCATATTTTATAAAAATTCAGCCATTTGAATTCCCAGAAGAGAAGGAATTATTTTGAAAAAAAGGTAGAGTTGGTTCATTTCTGAAGGTATAAACTCCAAGTCATCTAGGTCAAGGAAGTCCTTATTCTTTAAGTAATCACATGTGGTTGAGTAACTGTAAGCTATTCAAATAAAAAAAACATATGCGGCACCAATAGGCCAAAGTACTCTAATACTACCTTTAATAGAATGATATGGAGTCTGTTGATACTTTGACCTGTCTCAGAGTATAGTGTATCAAACTCCAGTACTTCAGTTCGTGTGGTCAGCAGCCTTGAGACAACTATAGGAAAACATAACTACTTCAGTTACAATGCCCTTTAAGCCAAAAGATTACTCTATGTACCCTCTTGAACCATTGTTTATCAGGATGGGTAAACCGCAACCATTGCCGCATCAGTAAACCTTTGAATCTAAACACACACTTTGTTCCCAGAGAAGTAACTTTTGACTATAGAGGAGCAAACCTTGCACCCTCTTGAGCATGGGGCTTGAAGCTTGGGCATACATAAGTACAGTATCATAACACTGTCACAGACTTGTGTGAGTACACTTGAAGCACTTGTGGATTACTGATGAAGAAAAATTTTATACATGGACATTGAAGAAAAAAATTTAAAGAAGAGAAAGATTCATCAAGAATTTTCAAAATGCTACAAAGGGCTCTAACTGTATTATAATGAAAACATAATAATAATAATAATAATAATAATTAATTTTATAAAGTGTAAAATCCATGATGATACATGCTCTAAAATGCTATTACATAACTAGAATACAATCACCAATCATTAAACATACTATTGTAAGAATAAATTAAAGTCCAGTTGACTAAAATATTACATTCAGAAGCTTATAGTATCAAAAAAGACATGTAAAAGTCAATAGTTCAATTATCTGTTAAAACTTCCATAATTTCACTAAAATGTTCAAACATTTCACTATCAATAGTATAAAATATCAAACAAAATGACTAGGCATAAAATATTCCATGAAAAATGTGTTTTTAATTTACTTTTAAACATAGGAGTTGCTTCAATTTAAAATATTTGTTAAAGTTTTTATAATGCTGTGTTCATAGCAGTGCTTTCCTTTATTTTATTGCCATGGTAATACCCGAATCATTTGGTTGTCTTGGTAACAATGCATACATTAATTTTATGACAAAATGGTCTACCTCATTAGGATGTTATCATAGTTGTAAAAGTATATATTTCTGGTATTTGTTTTGAATTCTTTCACTGTCATTACAATCTTTTATTTTACATATTCTAAACATTTTAATCATAAGTTCAGGCTAAGAATTATATCTTAATAGCTTTATTTACCTGTATATGTATTATACTTTCTAATCCTCGATACTCTTGTTCCCAATGATTTTTGGAAAAATCAGTGTGTATTAATTCCCTCAGGCTATTAACAAATATACAAGTTACAAAATTTTAAATAAATTATTACCAACTTCAAAGAAATTTAAACAAAAAATAATAAGCATTTATACAATACAAAATGTATTACAGCACATAAAACATTTTGTTCTTTGGTATTTTAAGTAAAAGAGAATAAAACACTTAATTAGCATTGATTTTATGCTGTTCCTGAGAAATGTGATTGTTCCTATTAAAATGGCTTCCACAGAAAAATATCAAATGATTTAAAAGAAACAACTCATAAATCTAAAGTTAAAAGATTTTACAATCAAATCATCAGTGGGATAACTGCTGACTGATTTCTCATATTTTAAAATAATCATGTTTCTTAAATAATACGTATGTATAGGTGTTAATTTCTCTTGTTGAAAATTAGGCCAATTTATTGTCTATCCTTCTTATTTTCTCCCTTGAAATTTAACTAATAAAGTTTTCTATTACAAAAAACAGGTGATGATTGATGATGGAACAGACTATATACTGAATATTGCCAGTTACCTTAAAACTGTGACAATATAACTATACACTATTAAGGTATTTATGACATTTAACATTTTTCTTTTAATAGCAAAATGCATTGAAATAAATGTGCATACAAATACCAAATCTATCAAATCTGCAGTTTTGAATACTTGACTTTAATGCGGTCTATCAGGTGTGGGAGGTAGACAGTTTCACAAGATGGCCGACTCTGATTGTTTAAGGGTTCAAAGGTCAAGGCTGTCTGCAAGGTTGCAGGTGAAGCCTCAATGACATGCAGAGAGAACATGTCTTCCCATGGCACAAGAACTGGTCTAGCCAGTTGCAGACTTGTAGCTTCGTACCTGAGTCTTATCACAAATTCCTGAGGTGTCCAAGCTCATATATTGATTTACCATATTAGCCCAGGCAATGAATCCTTGGGGCAAAGGTTATCGGTTCCTTATCAGTGTGAAGTCAGTCTGTGAGTGGTACCACCAAATTCAGATCCAGGTCACCACTCAAGAAGGGAGTGCTGCCAGAATAAAGTGATATTAATAGCACCTCAGCATGCTCACTGTCAAAGCAAATAATTTAAACAAGGACTGATCCCCTCCGCTGTTTTTGTGATCAATCTTTCTTGCACCTTTTGTCCCATTTTTGGAAACTGTGCATACATGTAGTGAACATAAATTAACTTCAACAGTTCGCCATATTACAGATTTTACCTGAGCTAGCTAGCTGTGTAATGTGTCGTAAAGTTTAATTAAAGCATCACCAGGTATGCTCGAACTTGCAAAAGGATTTCTTTCATAGTTTTGCTGACTTATTATCATAATATGCTCTGTCCTACTTTTTATATGACTTTATATAATTATACTTGGATACAGGACACACATGTGCTTCAATAGCTTAGAAATATTAAATTTATCCTTTGGTCTGTGCTGTCATACAGTATGATTATATGCATATTGATTATGTATCATAAATATAAAAGATCATCAGTGTATGATGTTTTAGCGTACTGGAAAATGATTTCCATTCTGTTTAATTAAACATTCCACTTTAAACCTGTCTTGTTTAAATTATAAATTTATACAACAGACATTTATGAACTTCATTTGCCAATTTACAAATATCACTCAGTACGATATCTAAAATTTAACTGTTAAGCACTGTCTAGCTACCTATAATTAAGGTGATGCTCACACTCAAACATACTGTAGCAATTCACAACTGATGTAGCAAATTACAGGTAAGATGTACCGGAAAATTTAATCCTAAATGTTTTCACTTTTCCTTGACCTGAGAATTACTATCCACAAAATTTCTTTTAAATATTGTGATAATAAACAGGAATAAACGGACAAAAGAGGGAAAATCTGGATTGTTCTGCAGTCAGATCTGCCCTTAATTTGATTGTTCCACTTCAAAACTGTAATTTCTAAATCTAACACAGAATTTTTTTGAAATTCATGAAGAACTTTTTGAGATATTATGTTGACATACCGTGATGAGCCCAAAGCTACCTTCACTATAAATGACTGCCAAATAATGTGGCAGTGCTTGTATTTGAAAAGTTCTGAATCGTCATGTTGCAGTATCTACCACATGCAGTGAATATCAATTAACTATGTCAATACAATGTGTGTGATTTCTTCATAAAAAAAACTGATGTTTTGCATACTTGAAATGCATTTATACAAGGCTCTCCAATGAACCGTGCATTATTTATAAAGTGGTGTCAAGCTGATTTTCAGGTCAGAGTCACAAAAGCTCACAGGTGTGACCCTCACACAACACATTTAAAACAGTAATAAAACCATGACCATGTATTTTATTTCTGAATGTCGAACATTTCCTGTGTATCAAAATTTATTAGGAAACTGTGACAAAACTGATGCTGATATATCTTTTTGAGCACAAGATATTTTGTTTCAGCCAATGCTGATATCCTTTTGAGCACTGCACAAAATATCCCACAAAATATTTTGTTACAGTTTATGCTGTATGTCACTAACTCTGCTTGAAGTAAGATTCCAGTTTTGGATGATGCTGATAACTTTGGCTGGATTAAGCACATTGATTTAATGTGCACAAGTGGTGTGCCAATAAATCTATTTTATATCAATGATTGGTTGTTTTTTTTTAATCATTGATTAAATAAATTGCCTTTTTGCATAAGTGATCACAAACAATTGCATTATGATGTGCATCTAAATAAGCCATGTTATTCAGATAATATATTGTAATCCTGTCAGAGATATTAGAAAAACTATGCACAAAACAGCAAACAGCATAAAAAAACTTAACCTTGTGCAATGAATAAAGAAACAATCTGCCGTTGCCATGACCTTTCAGCTCTTTGTACAAATTAAACTGGATTAACTCTGTCAATATCTTAGGTAAAATTGTATACAGAAGATTCTTGGTAAAATAGATAATAGAATAATAATCAATCATCGTTTGTTTTTTATCTTTCAGTATTTGAATATGAATATACAACTGATTCCAACCACTAATGTGCACTTACAAGGATCATAAAAATAGGTTTTTGCACTGTCTGCTGACCATGACCTGTGTCTATTCCTATATCTGCAGCGGTGGCCTTCCAAACTCACCTAAGCCCAGGACAGCACTTACATAAGTTCATTCTGGCTAGAGAATGTGTGGCTATTTGGCAGCTTTCTCAATGTTATAATTGAAATCTATATACTTTTATAAACTACCTATTCATGTATTCTATGCAAATAAATTTACCTTTCCAGGTAACCAAAGCCAAAAAAGGCATAGCCAAGCAAAATTAAACCATTGCACAAACAAAATGTGTATAGATATTGACAAAATCTGTTATATACTACTTTAATACCATAGCCAGGGGCCTAGAAGGTCTGAAATGCCCTACTTCTCCGCTGGTGACCAGGGTTTGATTCCTGGTGTGGCTATGAGAGTTGGTTGTAGTTGCCTGTCTAAGACCAGTGATTTTCTCCAGGTTCCCCAGTTTCCTCCACCCCTACAGATTACTGATTGCCATTGTCTGAGCCATGGAGAGTGCCATGATTAGTTTTTATATAACTAACTATTTGTAAAATTCATGAAAAATAAATAAGTTTATATAAATACAGATATTGATGATAAAAAAATCATTGAAACTACTATTGAGCTAAACAGTTTACCAACTTTTTGCCTTATCTATTTTATTACAGCAGTTCAGAATGAACGAGATCGAATCAGTGTACGACGCACAAGTTACGAAGATTTATCCCAGAGTGGTACACTCGCAGTCAGTACATTGCTCAATGCAGAACTACTCTCCAGACAGGTGAGGTTAACCTCCTTCAGGGATTCAAAATTTAAATACAGTATTTCCTCCTTTTATAGCCACAGTTTGGAGAAGGAATTTTGATAATTATACAATTTCATCTTTTCTGTAATTACCATAATTATGGTAAATAATGGCTGGTTTTAAAATTTCTATGAAAGGGTCATTTATGATAAACACCCCTATGGTTTTGAATAATTTAGTGTTAAGCCTGAAAAAAAAGGTTGGGTTCTCAGGCACCGCCTGCATCAGTTTTATCCCTCACATCAAAAATTTCTATTTTGATTTTCAAAAGAAATTTTCTGATTTGTGCTCCAGCTTCATGGACACTTGTTGTTTGAGGGCAATAATGTGCAGTTTTAACTGAAATGCATGCATGAATGTGTACACACTACACACGTTTTCGCTGGTTAAGCTAAATATAACCGGCCCTGCACACATGCATGTATGTGTTTTAGTAACAACTGAATGTAATTTACATGTTGTCCCTTGTTCATAAGAAATTTTTCTTGAAAATTTATATTAAAAAGGGGGAAAAAAAACAAATTGCCCTCCCTCACTGATTTCTGAAAAAAAAGTGCCTAAGAACCCAATTTGTTTTGCCTGATAGTTATGATAGTGTATCTTTGTGAGCTTTAAAAAAGCTAGAGTAAATATATAATACATAAGTTACATGTTGCAAATAGGTTCTTCAGTATGTATATGAAACAGTATTTGTGTGTGTCTAATTTTCTTTGTATACTATGATGCGACACCTTAAAAACCCTGTTGTTTACTTTTCTTCTTCTTCTGTTCCTTCTTCCTCTTTCTATCTTTGCAATACCATTCCTTGTACTTAGAACCACAGTGGTACATCTGTAATCAATGTTAAGTCCATCAGTCAACTAGTCTATCAATCATTTATTTGTTATCATTTCCTGCCATTAGCAAAATAAATTATTTCTCTTTCTGTCTTAATTGAATGTCTGTTTTAAACATATTTGATACATGCTTTTTAACAAACTATCTGGGGACTACCTATGTAAAAATTCTCCTGGCAAAGTTGTTTTATTTTACAAGAAATGGGACTAATTAATGTACAGCAGACAACTGTTAAATTAGCAGGGATATAAGTAATGTAGATTTATATATCAAGTTCAATTAGCAATAATTTCAGTGTATTTCAAAGGATACATTAGTTAATTGATGCAAAATAGAACAAAATATCAGTACATATCTTGGTAACTGTTTAAAGGGATTGTGTAATGTTTGCAGGTTTACTGAACCATGATGTATTGAATTGTAGAATGATTTCCCACAGATCTCCACACCTATCGGGACGTCAGACATCACGCAGAAGAAGGTAGCCAACATCAACGACATTTGTGAATCAATGAAACAGCAGTTACTGATCCTAGTGGAGTGGGCCAAGTACATCCCTAGTTTCTGTGAACTACCATTAGATGACCAGGTATTAAACGCTAATTTTATACCTCACTTTTATATTATTATACTGTAAGGATATGGCATATTTGTTTATTTAGAAATATTTCAAGGAATGTTTTATGTTTCACAAATACAAGCTTGGTTACAGGCATGTCAGACTGAACAATTAATGACTTTTCATAATAGATTGATACAGACAGCTAGTCATCTGGTCACACACATATATAGGCTTCTCTCTGAATTTAATCAGAGCACATAACCAGTGGTGTGCCGATTAATCTATTAAATCAAGATTGGTTGTTTTCTTTCAAAACTGACTAAATTGATTGCATTTTTGCATAATGGATTAAAAATGATAATGTATGCACAGACAAAGAATCTCGTTCTGTCAGAGATATACGAACACAATGTAAGGCACACCATTGTGCAGCCAACAATTATCCAACCTTGAATAAGAGTGGATTGATGGTTTCATTATGAATACCAATGTATATGTCACACTCTTTACTGGGGTTAATATTTAAGGTAATACCATACACAAATTTCAAGGTAGAATAAAAAGTACACAAAGTAATCGATTAATAGCTCTCTGGCTGAGCACTGCAGGGCCTCTGCAGAGACTTGCCCAGGCCTCTGTGTTGTGAATAAAGTATCTATCACCACATTCATCTTTGAACATTGTCATCCATACGTGTGTACTGTGATATAAGTGATATAAGCCAAAGGACAGTTCCCCATCCTTCCTACCATATGTCATAATGCTGCCAGCTTATATAACAATATTATAAACTGTAACCTTTATAAATAAATATACTATTAAATATATATGTATTGGATGACCAGGTAAATGCGAAAACCTTATTTTATTATTATTATAAACTAATTATTTAGCCAGGTAAAATAATATAAACTGCATAAAATATTATAATTTACTCTTAACTTTTACAAAAATCATATTCTTGATCTACTTTAGACAGCCATGAAAAATAAAATAATCATAAACTTTATTCTTTGGTAGTGTATACTATAAAACTTAGTGAAATTCTACAAATAAATATCATATTATCTGTTAGATGACCAGTTAAAACATTATAAACTTTATATGTTAATATTATATATGAAAAATATAATATAAAACTTATAAAATAAACTCATGTACTTTATATGTATCAGATGACTAGGTAAAAAATGCACAAACTGTTCACATAAATGTTGTCCCATATACATCAATATTGAATACTTAACTTAATATGTATAAAGTTACCATGAGAGCTTACCAATCAGGTAAAATAATCAAAACCTTATACATTAATATGATATGGTAAGAGATCAAAGACAATAAATAAAGATAAAATGATCTTATACATTTATCACATAAAATGTGAATATATAGTTATTAGCAGAATATAGTTCCATTTTTCTTTCACAGGTGGCGCTGCTCAGAGCACATGCTGGGGAACATCTTTTACTGGGTCTGTCCAGACGTTCACTGACACTTAAAGACATCCTGTTGCTAGGCAACGACTTCATCATTCCACGTCACACCCAGGACCCTGACATTGCGAGGATAGCATCGAGAATCATGGATGAACTAGTCCGTCCACTTAGAGAAGTTCAAATCGATGATTCTGAGTTCGCCTGCTTGAAGGCTATTGTGTTCTTCGATCCAGGTATGTGACTTTAGATATAAGAAAAAATAGATAATTCATGTTTTTTATTCATTTTCTGAAGCAATCTTCATTTTTGTGAGAATCCTGAGTCGCTATCCAGCTCTCATGTAACACTTCTTATGCTGTAATCATATTAAATGAAATTTAAAATAACTCATCCCAAATACTAAATGCTTACAAATGCTGTCTTTACTGTATACAGCCACCAGGGTGCTGGCACAGGGCTTAGAACCCTTACTTGAAAAGAGCTGCCTAATTTGATGTAGATTATTTATTATATCAGCATGAGTGTTAGATGCAGTATCCATCTCTTTACAGAGATGGAGAGCACTGCATACATCTTAGTGGTGCCCTGTCTGTATTACTAAATGTCCCTCCTTTGGCCACATCACCAAACATAACCTATCTAAAAAACCCTTAACTATGACACCTTACTTGTTTTCTTGCTCAAATAAAAAAAAACAGGAAACATATTATCCAGGTGCAAAGTTAGGAAGTGATGCTGGCAAGTTCCTAACCAGATATGATATGTTGCTTTTGGGTCAAGGTCACAGGAGAAGCCAGTTTTCAAAGTCCTTCTGATTGGCTGTTAGGTTTCAGGCTCATTCATCATGGAAATCCAAGCATAAGATTTACTGCCTGGCCCCTAAAATAGTGTCATCTAGTGACTAAAACAGAAAAAAACAATAGCTCCTGGTGGGGCTTGTGGTTACCTGTACATTTTCTTGTTTTAACTTATTAGAAATGGTTCACGCACCGAGGTAAAGTCCCATGTTTGTTTATTGTAAGCTAATTATATGATTTATTAAAAAAACTGTGTCCTCGCTCACACACCAATATTTTTTATAGAATGCTCGTCAGCCTCACTCACAGGCTTACTATGTAGGCTGCATGAATGGGTATAATGGATATTCTTTTAGGGCTAATGAACATACTTGTACTATGCAATCACTTTTTTTACAGATGCAAAAGGTATAAGCGACTCACAGAAAATCAAGAGTATGCGATACCAGATACAGATTAACCTCGAGGACTACATAAACGATCGTCAGTACGACTCGCGGGGCAGATTCGGAGAGATACTGCTGATTCTGCCAAATCTCCAGAGCATCACATGGCAAATGATTGAACAGATACAGTGTGCCAAACTCTTTGGGATGGCCAAGATCGATAACTTACTACAGGAGATGCTGTTAGGAGGTAAATATCTCATATAAAGTTACATGTAAATATCATTTTATAAATTTATATGTAAAGGTCTTGTATAAATTTTGTAAATATCTCATATTAATTTATATGTAAATATCTCATATAAATTCTTATATAAATATCTTTTATATTTTTTGTAAATTATTTTATATAAATTTATGTAAATACCTTTCATAAATTGTTAATTCAAACCCTAACAAATGCCTTGTGCATTAGGGGAAGCAAAAAAAAATGATAATTCTGTAATGGTTACTGTAATCTGTAAAGCTGCAGTTACTTTGCAGGGGTTATGTAATTTTTGTGGGTTGAAGCAGCAAAATGCAGTATAAAAGCATGTAGAGAATTTACTTGATGGTGCATGGTAAAACACAGCAGTTGGGTACTGGTGATCAACTGGACATGCAGTATGCAGATCCAATTCTTTATACTGAGAATTCCATTTATACTGTTTGTCTCATACTGCTCTCTGCATATAGCATTTTGTGGTCCAAGTAAATGGTTTATGATTAAATAACTAGAGCAGAAAAATCTTTTTCACATACTTCTAAATTCATACTGCATACAATGTGCCAAGTAATTGCAGCTGAAGAATAGAGTAATGCTTTTTGAACGAAGACATTTTTGATGATTCTTATCTAGCATCATTTATTAGTTAATCCAAATCTTTTGTGTAATCAACAAAGTAAGTGGAAACATATATGAACTAACACATGAAATATTTTATATCTCCTGCTTAACATTAAATTATATTATATTATATTATAGCCATCATTGATTTGCTCAGTGCAAATTAATTATTCTAAATGATTATTTAAAGGAATTATTTCATAATTTGAAAGGATTTAGTTAGTATTGTAAGCTTACAAACTCAAAGATTTGTGTGATTCTGGAAGAGTTGGGTGCCAGTCCTTCAAATTAAGTAAAATTATTCTTTATAATTCCTGCAGGAATAAGAGAAAATCAGTGCATGATACTACTAATATCTGTGCTCCCTGCAAAACATATTGCCTTTTTTAATTTATTGGAATAATTGTGCGGATTGTTTGTTGAACAGTCCCTCCTTTGTGGTCCCATTTATTTTTTAGGACAGATGTAAATTAAAATTGAGAAAGCTTATTAAAAATATAATAAATTTCATCATGTGGTTACATACTACACTCAGTAGACAGTGTCTCAGTTATCTGAGTTTGGCAGAGACATTGATTTTGTTTTACTTTACCTAGTAATCATGATCATAACTGTTATTGTTTTGTGCTTTGAGCTGTACATATGACAGACACTCCACTGTTCATTCAATCAGATTCAGATAATCTTACTCATATAATCAGAATGATTGTTTTTAAATACAAGAAAACCTCATACATTCTAACATCATGGGTACAAGTGTGTGCATGGGAAAAGAATTAAAGTTAGAAAGGGAGAAAGACCGACTTGGAAAAGCAATTATTCATGCAGAAAGATAACTCAATTTCAAATCCCCCCCCCCCCCCGAAAAAAATGTTCTGGTTTCATTTATTGTGCATAAATCAATAAACAGGTCATGTGGAACTTATAAATAGGAATCTCATGTCAAACGTGGCAGTAATCAGCTGTGATAGTTTATGAATATAAACCATTAATTGATACTCAGTTTCATCTTATGACCTCAAGTTTAATAAACCTTGGTATACCCATAATTTTGACATGCAATCTATGACACAGAGATTTAAGTTTATATGCAAATAACACTTTTCTAAGACCACACCCAAATCAGTTACATGGTGTATGGATGTGTGAGGTTTTGTTGTATTATCACTGAATAATTTATGCACACATCCCACCCCAACTAAATTCTTCATTTCAACCAGCCTGTGCTGGTGTACAATCCGTTTTTCAGGGGCCTCAAGTGAGCTACACTCTTCCAGCGCAATGCACTCGCACATGATGGGAAACCCCATGTTGTCCATGCAGGCAGCCAATCACGAGGCAACGCTTCCGAATGGGCATCATGTGACCTCCGATTCCCTACCATCCAGCCTCAGCAGCGTACTGGATCCTGGATCCATCAGTACACACACAGTTACCACAGTGTCACTGCAACACGGTGACACACCGACCGTCATACACACGCCTATCACAGGATCGCACATGATCGAGCATTCATCGAGTGCCGCCAATACGCCTAGTCCGCGGGACCAGTCAATCGTTAACGGGGAACCGCACATCGTGACCTTGAACGGCCACCATGATGGAACTCCAGTCCCTTCACCCACAATGCATCACATAAGTGAATCTTTTAAGGTGCCGCTACAAACTACCTTCAAACAAGAACCCCAGGTCTTATAGTGAATATAGCATGCCGCAGTAACTGCATTTTGCATTTACTGTGTGTGTCATTGTTTTCAAAAAGTGGCTTATGCATTAATGTACCATTAAACCTTGGAATTACGACCACCAGTGGGACCTTGATAAAGTGGGATCTAGCAAGGTCTGATATATAGAGCAAAAAGAATTGGGACCATGAAAAGTGGTCATTATTTTTGAGGTGGTCGCTAATCTGAGGTGGCCGTTATGCTAGGTTTTACTGTATTATTAAACAAACCCAGTGGCTTTACTGACCACAATTTTATGTGATCCAAGTGCAATCAATATATATATATATAAAAACATTCCAAAATAGTTTGAATAAAATAATAAAATGGTTGTGAAATGTACGATTTGTGAATCAGTATGCATATTAGTTCACAAGGCATGACTGTAATATTGACAATCATTTTACCCAAGATTGTTGAATGTTATAGAACTATATCAGTATTCATGTTACATCTGTTATATTTTGAACCCAGTAGTATTAATTGTACATTTCATGTGTCCATACTTATGCACATTACAGTGTCTTAAATGTACGAGTGAATGGTTCGTATGGCAGTTTCATATGTGCATATGCATAATAGTTAGAATATAGTAGGTGTACTTAGTTTTGATTGGTTGATGCATCCTTCTCTTTCGGCACATTGACTTTATGTTTAGCAGCCAAAGAAATATTCCATTTAACTTGACATTTTTGAAGAAAATTATGTCAGTGTTGTTAAGCTGCAGATAAATTTAATCCCAAATTCTCTTTAATTCTGTAACAAAACATGTTTCTGTATCCAAAAATAGAAAAGTGGATTTTATTCACAAATGAATTATTATCTGTTGAATGGAGAATTTATCTGCAAAATCAGATACTGCTTATAAGCTTTCCCACAAGAGGTCAGAGAGCTTGGAGGTCGAAATGTTTGCAAATTAGCTGTAGAGATTTGTGTGTGCACATTGAATGTTTAGTTGTATGTTTGTTCTGTGATATATGTTTATCATGCCACTGATTCTCATGTTAATTCTTCAGGAACATATCAGTGTTAGGGACCAAATGCTGCTTTGATTGAATGTGCTGTATCATATTGTTGCTTATATACAAGCTCGATATTTGGATACATCCAAAGAAAAATGCATATATATATAGTGGGACTGGCCAAAAGCAGTCTTAATTCAGAGGTGGTCTTATAAGCAGGAAAATTATATCCAGTATGAGTCTTTAAGTTCACTCAAGGGAAGTCTTGATAGACAGGTGGTCTTTTCCGACAGGTTTTATATATATATATATATATATATATATATATATATATATATAAAACCTGTCGGAAAGAACACCTGTCATATATTATGAAAATAGATGGGACAAGAATTCCTCACATATTAAAGAGCTTATTGAAGGCTGAATCACAGGACTGCCTTGAAGACCTCTGATATGGAGGTGCTGTAATAGCTAGGTGTCCATGAAGTGAGGTTTCCCTGTATATGGACCCTTGGCTGCTGTTAGTTTAGCAAACAAGGATGACATACATTTTTCATATGTCATAAAAACCCAAAGAAGTACATCCAAGAGATTTTCATGTTGTATTGTATGTATCATTAAATGAGCGAGTCTTTATATGTTAGTTATATCACTTCATTACCTACCTATAATAATGATGGAATGTATTTTTTGTTCATATTGATACAGATCTTGTTTTTATGGGTTTATGATTTTCATTGAATGCATTTTTTTGCAAGGTTACTTCCAGTTGATTCTATGTTCAGACTGGTGTAGCTAGTTCTGTAGCTCTGAGTGCAGTGTATCTCAATTTCTATACATATACTAGTATGTTACAAACCAGCCAAAACTTTCAATATTGACCTGAGAGATGTCTTGGCTATTTTTAAGGTTAGGTTAATGGCCAGCAGGTGGCATTATCTTTCATTTAAGATGAAATTAATTTAAAATGGATAGTAGATAAATACAAATTTAAGGGAAAATGCACATTTGTCGATATTTTTTTAAACACAAAAAAATAGTTATTATTCATCAGAACTATTCCTGTGTTTATAGGATTTAAATTAAAATTCATCTTTAGAAATTTTTTGCCTTAATGCTTTGTGCCTTCATCACTTTAGAAGTATGTCTAACCCAACTAGAGACCAAATTAACTTTTTCCATAGGCTTTCCATTAAAAGCATTATTCATCAGCCTAGGCAGTTACCATTGGTGCCATGAACTTCCAGTTTAAGATTAAAATATCATTGTTTTAATGCATTTAACCAAACTTGAGGTTTCATCATACAGATTTAACAGTGCCTGTTACTTTACAATTAAAACTTAATTATAATTAAAATTGTTAGTGTAATTTCTCTCTTATTCTGACAACCTGAGACATATTTGTCATGACCTTATTATCTCTCTTGTTATCACATATTGAAGCACATATTTTCTCTGATATATGCCGATATGAATTTTTCTATAAGAAAGTTCCCTTTCATTTTCTCTTTGTTCCACTTTTTACAGATTATAAATCATAACTGTCCTGCATGATAAGGCCAAGATATCAATAATCATGATATCCTAACCACAAAATTAATATAGATCATATCTTAAGCTTGTGTAACTGACTCTGCAGATCATTCACATCTACAAAATGGAATTACCATCAGGGGAAACATACCTCTATGTTTTGCCATCTAGGCAAAAATGATTCTATTGGATTCACCCTTAACCCTTATCTGCACTAACATTTTAACTCAGTAGTTTTTCTGTAATCCTGACAGATTAACAAACAGACATGGGTAAAAACATATCCTCTTTTACGATTCATTTTCACTAAAGCTCTGTGGAGAAAAAAAACTGGAGTGTTTTAAAAATTGTATATCTTAAAGGTATAGGTCTTTTAGGATTAAGCTGTAACAGATGAATTTTCCAGCAGACCCGAAAGGATTAATATTCTGTCATTGGCAGAAATTGTATCTTACTCTTTACATGTTATCATTTTGGACAATTTGGGTGATAGATAAGTTAAATATCATCTATAATTTCCAAGGCTTCCATATTCACCAAAGGATGTTCCTTAGATTTGTTGTTCTATGATCATTCACCAGATGGTGCTATCTGTTGCACAAATGAATCGCAAAATAAATATCATGGAAGTGCCATAAAACATGATGCCGTCTTAAATTGATAAAGATGTGGTAAAACATGATGCCTTGTTACATGTTAAGTAGTTCTGCATTGTGAGCATTCCTGAATGCAGTGATTGCTTGTTTTATACATATCATAGCAAAGTAATTACATTCCAGGTAATGATGGATACATATTTTATAATGCAGTAAAATTTGAAATTTTATAGTGTATTTTTTCATATTCTGATGTAAGTGCAACTGCTTACCCAATTTTAAAGATTGATTAGATTGTTAGTGGATACATGTGATGAATTGTGCAATGACTGTGTAAAGACTTAATATTAAGTTTGTATAAAGTACATTGAAAAGCATTTTATATACTTAGACTTCAACTGATTCCTTGTATATTTAAATAATATGTGGTGGTGCTGTGCATCACAACAAATAGTTTATCAATTGGAGGGAATTTTACCTTTTCTGTGTGTGTTTGAATATTTAGAGAGGTGGAGTAATTGTAATATATACAGTATGTAGTGTAAAAATGTGACTATGCTGAAACATGGGTGTGGCAAACAATTTCTCCTCAACTTTTGCAGATAATCCAGACATTATATCATGCAAATTAGTTCTGCAGTCACATAATTATTTTTGTCACCAAATATACTTCAAATAGAAAATCATAAATGTAATATGCATAAATTTCTGTGTTTCCTATATGGGAAATACATAAACTTAATGTTGCCATATTTTAACTCCTGGAAATTAGGGAACTTATTTAGCATAACAGAATTAACATGTCATCAAAAAATAAAAGAAAAAAAAAAGAAAATATTTAAAACTTGTATCGTAGCAATTTTAATACCCTGGGATTTTTTTTTAATAATAGTTTATTGGAACCCAAAATAGCAAAGAGCAGGTCATTATGATTTAGGGATACTGAAATATACATATTTAAAGAATGTTCCATGATAAGTAGGTGAACTATCTATCCTTTTGCTTAGTATACTGCCAAACACAGTGCTCAACTAATCAGATGTACTTACCTCTGAAGTACATTGTACTTATCTCTGTAGTCAACATCGATACCATTGTATGTACTTAAGTTTTATAGAAAACCAATTTACAAGAGGCTTTTTAGCATGCTGCTTTTTTTTTAAGAATAAGAATCTGCTCAGTGTTTTAGTTATTGTAGCAGAAAAATGGTATTTCAGATGGGTTGATTCAGATTCTTTCATATGTGCATTTTCATCAGCTTCAGTCATTTATCCGTTTATATGTATACTCATGTAGCTTGGTAAACAATTGTATCACATCATTATGTTCTTGCCAAATGCTTGTGAAATATTTTCATATCAGTCACAGAATTTACCAATCAATTGAAATCACATCAAATGTGGCATTTGTTTGAAATTGATAGACTTTTACAACAAAAATAAATTTGAATATGCTTCACTGAGTGTTACTTGGTTTTTGTTTTACTGTCTGTAAGAAATAATGGATTTTTCACTGATTTTCATGTCTCATGGTGACAATTTCCTATTCTTTCTTTTTTTTTTTTTTTTTGTTCATCTTTTCTTTTGATCCGAATAAAATAATAGGCCATGTACGTTTCATAAAACAAGCCATGACACTATATATAGGACGATTTTGCAGCACCGGGACTGACATGCGCTAATTTATCTATGTACCCATTTTGGCCTTTCACTTGAATAAAATTAAATTTCATGCAGGATAACAGGCATCACTCTCTCACTGTGACCATAAGACAGCGACATCTGGTGCTCCAATCATCCCTTTTCTTCCTTGTGCTGCCACCTTTCAGTCGTAATTTAAACTAAGATGAACCTTTTCAGATGGGTCCAGGGATATCTGACTGAGCGTAAATCTTGGAGGCAGCCCGACACCTTTGTAAAATAATTTTACCATATTACTTGTACAGTTCAATAAGTTTCTCACATGGTGACCCAACAGACCACCCATAATCTAATATATTCTAAAATTCTCTTATTTTCATGTATAGGTTCATACATAAAGTAGACTTTTATATATATATATATATTATAAGGCCTTGAATTATAAACGTAGGCTTGCGAGCATAGTTTACAGTTGCGTGATGTATATTTATAAATAAATGTTTTGGGGGAAATTTTTTATATATGTAGTTGAAATGAAGAATACTTGGGTACTTTCCTAGGCATATATAATTAATTTATACTACTCAAATCACTGAAACAGGATATTTTTTTAAAAGGCTTAAAACCACTTAAAATGCATCCTTCTTGTGTGCCTGCGTTCTTACATCGGTCACATTAAAAT
The DNA here is from genome assembly GCA_026874595.1 of Sipunculus nudus. Lineage (NCBI taxonomy): Eukaryota > Metazoa > Annelida > Sipuncula > Golfingiida > Sipunculidae > Sipunculus > Sipunculus nudus. The sequence continues at coordinate 63,330,807 of CM049316.1, read as the reverse complement.
GTATACACTTTTTATTATTTTTTTTCACTATAGGCCCACTGAACATCTTGAGTATTAACTGTACTCCATGACTTCCTATTGTATCCGTTGTTTTCCAACATATTATTTCAGTATGATGCGATAATTTTGTAAAGAAAATTATAGCATCCACCAGATCTATACGGAAATTTACTTCTGAAATTAAATTTTGCGAAGTGCAAATTCATATATATTAATTGTTACATTGATTAACCTTGATTAAAAGTATATTTTCACAGTTTTTCAACAGAGAAAGCATTCTAATTCTGATCCTCATCCAAACATAATACATATGTATGATCACAGGCGCTTGAATTGCTATTAGTATAGATTTCGGTTAAATGTGTTCTTATTCTGGTTCATTTTCCCTGCGTTTCGCGCACTATATATGGTCAATCTCTTTATTATTTACTTAATATTCTCAAATATTTAGTAAATAATAAAGAAATGGACCATATAGTTAGAAAAACGCCAGGAAAATGTCAGATAAATAATAGTTATAAGGAAATGACCAAGAAAAGGATCTAATTTAACACTAATAGCAATTCAAGCGCCTGTGGGATGAACAACGTTTGATTAAAACATATAGGTAAAGCGCCCTAACGTAATATATACGAATTGCTTAATTGTAAATGATTATGGAACGGTTCCGGTATATATGCGCATAAATACAATATATAGCAATGAGATTATGCATGGTCTTAATTTAGGTACAGGTATGCAAGTAGAGAACAAAAAGAAAGTATACCTAATTTATAAAAAAAAGTAAGATAACGTTTTAAAGCTACCAATTCTTCTATCTTTTCTTTACAGATTTATGTGATTTCTGCTACATATTAATGAACTCTAGCTTATTCCGGCTTATTACTCTAGATTTCGGTTAAATGTGTACCTATTCTGGTTCATTTTCCCTGCGTTTCTCGCACTATATATGGTCAATCTCTTTATTATATACTTAATATTCTCAAATATTTAGTAAATAATAAAGAAATGGACCATATAGTGAGAAAAACGCCAGGAAAATGTCAGATAAATAATAGTTATAAGGAAATGACCAAGAAAAGGATCTAATTTAACACTAATAGCAATTCAAGCGCCTGTGGGATGAACAACGTTTGATTAAAACATATAGGTAAAGCGCCCTAACGTAATATATACGAATTGCTTAATTGTAAATGATTATGGAACGGTTCCGGTATATATGCGCATAAATACAATATATAGCAATGAGATTATGCATGGTCTTAATTTAGGTACAGGTATGCAAGTAGAGAACAAAAAGAAAGTATACCTAATTTATAAAAAAAAAGTAAGATAACGTTTTAAAGCTAGCAATTCTTCTATCTTTTCTTTACAGATTTATGTGATTTCTGCTACATATTAATGAACTCTAGCTTATTCCTGTTTAGAAAAAAAAATCTTATAACTCCGTAACGATTTTTTATCAATATACATGTTGTAAGTAAACATATCATGCAATGTTGACAAACGGAATAAAATAAAAATATTCTTAGAGTGGTTGGTTGTGTGTGATGAAAGGTCATTTGTTGCATAACACCCTCTGCAAACTCTGGTTTGTCTGACTTGCAGCCAGTTTGTGTTGAATTTCTTCTGTTCATTTATTCGTACCCCCTCCCCACTTGTTATAAACATGTGGATATAAACAAAATGAACAGCCTGTGAGTGGTGGGGTCAGTGTTTTCTTAGTTTTTTTTGTATAAACGGTTCAAGAGATTATGTTTAGTTAATTGACAGACGACAGATATCGGAATAGTTCCCTTTAAGCTTTGTACACACACACACACACACCCTCTCTCTCTCTCTCTCTCACACACACACACACACACACACACACACATATATATATATATATATATATATATATATATATATATATATATATATATATATACTAGAGGGTGGTACCATTTTCAAAAGGGAGGCTGTTCCACAGAAAATTCTTATAAAAAGATAAGGTTTTTAGGGTTACATTACTAAGATTTACATTGGAGTTTACTGCTGAAAGAGTCTGATTCCGATGAACATATCCAGTAAAATCTAATGCTCACAGTAAAATAAATGGGGGCGAGTCCACTACTGTTATTACTGCTACTACTACTAGACTACTACTACAACTAATGAGATAGAATCCTAATGCTTTCTCCATTATACTTATATACGTATATACCATTACAACTACAACAACTACTACTGGCCCTATAAGTTTAAATCTACTTCTATTACTGCTCACGGTCCTACTACTGGTGCTACTGCCACTACCACTTAACTACAACTAGACCGACATACCACTATATATTACAAATAGTACGCGATTACGTATTACCATTTTTACTACTTCAGCTAGCTACTGCTGCCGCTACTATACTCACGGTTGTCACTACCACTAGTCCACTACTACGTTCTACTCCAACCCTAACTACCGCTAATAGTATTTCCACTACTAATGCTTCGATCTGAAAAATAATCTAAACAATAATATAGGCGTGTTATGCAGAAAAGTACAGCGCCAAATTTAAAAGAATGATGCAAGATCGTGCCATTTTTTTTAGTCTTTTGAAATTTTCAAAATGTTTCGAATACACTAGCTAAGCCTAATACTTATGCCTCGCCCCCCCCCCCCCCCATGCTGCCGCTATAACTGCTGCTATTATTAATTTTTATTGATATTAACATTATTATTATGACTATTATTATTATTATTATTATTATTATTATTATCATTTATTTATTTATTTATTTATTTGTTTTTTTTTTTTTTAATTTTTAATTATTTTTTTATTTTTATTTTTATTTTTATTATTTTATCATAAGTAATCAGAAGATTGAATGGGTAGTCCAATAGTTTCATGACCAATGATGCGGAACAAAATATTAAATTATGCAAATTGAATTAAATATGAAAGTTTAGACCAAATTAGCATTTGAAGTAACATGCACTCCGCCAGGTGACGACACTACACGGTGCCAGTTCGATTGTGTTCACCGAGGAGTCCCGATAGATTCCGAGCGAGCCTTGGTAATACGATAGTGACACCTGGAGGCAGTAACACAGACTAGGGATCGCCGTCAAGGACATCGCAGGACGGCAGAAAAATGTCTTCGGCCTATTTAACTACGAGCGTTTTATCCCACGGCCAGAAAGTAAGGCGTCTGTACAAAGAAGCCCTGCGCCAGTTGCAGTCATATTATCATTACAGGTAATACATACATAATGATTCAGCTTATGGTAGTAATCTGTCAGATTTTCCCTAAATTTCTGTATTATCGCTCACCTCGAAACCAACCCTGTGTCAGTGTGAGTGACCGTTTGAGTTCACTATAATACAGTTCGACATAAAATCAGGTAAGTGCCCGCTTCAGATAGCGGATCTGTGTAGCATCGATTGTCCATAAATACAACAGACTTTTAAATAAGGTTCACTGTCATAAACAACTTTAATTTTACTATTTTTAGGCAGGCCCGGGGAGTGGAAAAATGCACTTCCTTAATTTTATGGTTATTAAGGCAAAACTATAGAAACCGGGCTTCAGCCAACTGCCGGAACCTTATGCACACAAATAATGAATTGTTTCTTGAGAAAGGCTGATACATATTTTTTTCTGAGAATTCCCGTATTTAATTTTGCTCATAACTGGAGTTTATTATATTAGAGGAGAAGGGGTCCGGGGAACCTGGGTTCCCCGTCTGAACGGGGGTGTGGGGATGGAGCCCCCACCGTAAGCTTAATTTTCCTGTTCAAATAGTAAATCGTTATACATTTTCGCGATAGATGGCGCTTCAATCGCAGATATAAATGAACATAACTTGCTCCTGCTGGTATCTCGTCTTCACGACTCACTTAGTAGCGTGTATGGCTCCTAGTCTAGAGATCGTAGGTTTGATTCCCAATTAAGGCGACTTCTTATGCTTAGTAGTTGTTAATGTTAGAAGAGTTGAGTGTAGGGACATCTACAGGGAAAAATGGGAGTTAAAATAGGGAATGAAAAGAGACAGTTTTATTTATATTTTCCTCAATAGACCGAAGCCCGCATTCTATAATGGCTCCATTATTAGACCCAGTTGTGGCTCTGTTGTAAACACAGAGCCACAGGTCCCTGCCTTCATTTATCTAGCGGACAGGAGCGCATGCAGGTGACTACAATGTACCCATTTTAAGGACATCCAGCCTTTGGTTATAAGCCCCGGGTGATTGGCTGGTGATTGTTTCAGGCTAGCAGTGTGCACTGCATGTGTTTCATCATCACTGCAAACTTACTGGCGCACCCAGCTGAAATGTGATACATGCGCCTGGCCATCTGAAACAATCAAGTGTGTTACCTAGGGCTGAAACGGGTACAAAATTTTGGACTCGAGTACCCGATAGACATTACCCGACTCGGACTCGAGTACTCATTACCATGGCAATGCTGTGAAGATAAAACGAACATCTGTTTACCGATGCAAAATATGCATAAATTGGACTTAGTGACGGCTTAACTTTATCACAACGAAGGAATATGTCATAACAAGACCTCGGTTAATTTGACTAGCATATGTTAAGAGCCCTTTGCCAAGCTACGACAATGGATAAATAATCCTACAGTCTGTCCTAAAATTTGCAGTAATATACATATATGCATGTAAGTATTGCCCGGAATCGAGTACTCGAGTACTCCTTTCAGCCCTAGTGTTACCTTGGTAACAACGCTGCCTATGGCCAATGGTCTGTGTGTATGGAGTGGTCCAGTTACAGGACACTCACACCATGCACCAGTGATGAAGTAACACATGCATGTACAATGCCTTTTGAAACAATCAGCACATGGGCACTGGGATAGGCACCCAACATCAGGTGTAGCCTACTCACATCCGCTAGATAAATGAAGGCTGGGACCTGTTGCTCTGTGTTTATAACAGAGCCACAACTGGGTCTAGGTAATTATATGTAAGACTTTAGTAAACGCGGCAAATATCAGACACCCAGGACAGGCAATATTGGAAATCACAATTAATAACATTCATGTTTTATTTATATATATATTCATCAGTGTTATCCTATAGAGCTGCTGTAAATGAATATCTGTTCTAACAACCCCTTATCTGTTCCATCTAACATCATGGGGATTGGTAACTAATAGGGGAGTGGAAATAAGCATCCCTTATTTCCACTCCCTGGACTTCCTTATTTTTATGGTAATTATATGTTAGACTTTAGTAAAAAGGCAGCAAATATCGAACACCCAGGCCAGGCAAAATGGATGATTGCTTAAAATTCCTCAGGAATGGATCGTTTTTGATAATTCCTACCACAGCTTGCTGCAAATTATAGTTCATGATTTATTTTTGTTAATAAAGTCTGTCAAATAATAGGTCATTTTATATTGGTTCAAACACGGCTACCATTGAACCAAAACCAGCCTTAACCATCCTGAAAAGTTCAGGCATGACTCATGTGAAAGTGGGACCCTGAACTTAAGTCAGATTTTAACAGTCAGGAGCAATGCAGTGACCTGTTGACCAGTTTATATGACCACCCCTGGAAAGACAACCACCTTTTTTGTTCTTGATGACTTATGTGAATCATTATTAAACCTCCCACTAACATGACCTTAGGATGACCACTCTGGCTGGTCCGTCATGTCAAAATAAAGCAGTGTATATGCCTATCCTTGACAGTCGAGGAATTGACCCTAGGTCTGCCTTGACTTGTGTCTCACATTTTACACATATTTGGCCAAATATTTACTTAATTTGATTTGAAAAGTGAGATTTACAAAGATAACTGAAGAAATCATGGATGGCACGCTTGACAGTCACATACAGCATCAATTTCAGGTGTGACAGAAAAGTTTGCCATGAAAAATTTCTTTATATTCTCTATGTAAAGCAAAGTAGGAAGCTTTCAAGATTCATTTCCCAAAGTATAGTCACATTCAAAAAGGAAATTCCTATTTTTCTAACTAGTGCTCATTTTGTGAGTTGTCAAGCGGGCCAAATCTGCCGCATTGGCAGCGGCACTGTCTGGGTACACTTGCACTTGTGACATCACTTGCTCAGGAGTTTCTGAACACATCAAACGAAGTCTTTGGTTCCCCACTTACAAATGTGTGACAGAAAACATTGTTGGATGACTGAAATATCTGAAATTCTCAACTTCAGAGTACTTTTATGTGCTCTATCATTCTGTAATTGTCCCATCTGTGTCAAAAGCTAATTCAAAAAGTATATCATGTTTTAACATGCACAAAATGCATCTCTTCTCGGCAAACTGATGCGGTCCTGTGGCATTTGTTTTCCAAAAGTCACATGACCAGTAACATGATTTGTGGTTGTAATAATTGCCTACAGATGTCAGGGCATTTGTTTCAAAGGTCATTCAGCAAATAGATACCACTGTGTACACTGGAACAGGCTTTAATCTAGGGGTTGCTTGTTCTATACAGAGAAACAATCGGTCATGTTACTTTCAAGTTTTAGCAGCAGGTGACGCATCGGAGCACAGGCAATGTAAACAAAGCACAACTGGAGTTCACCGCATGGATCAACTGCATGCTATTTTTTTTTTAAATTGATTGTCAGTTAATAAAAAACTTTAGGTATTGCAGAATAGTTAGGCCAAGAAAAAAAAAGTTTGGTTCTCAGGCACTATTTTCTTGGAAATTAATGCAGGTGGACAATTTTTTTTAACCTTTTTTCTATGTTTCGATATAAATATCATATGACCAGGGAAAAGCATGATATTAACAGAATTTTTTTGCTTAACAAGTAAAAACACAACATAAGATTAAGAAAGGAAATTTTATCAAAATTGTAATATTTTTCTTATAGAAAAAAATGTCCGAGTGACTGGAGCTCAAAATTGGTAAGTTTCTATTGAAAATCAAAATAAAAATTTTGAATTGAATTAAAATTGACATGCGTGGTGCCTGAGAACCATTCCTTTTATTTTTTTGGCCTTTCATTTGTATTTTGTTATGAAAGCTAGGTGCCTAGAAATGTTAGGTTGAATGAGGGAATATTTGTTTTGATTTATTGAATAAAAATTTAGGATAAAAGAGATATGAACAAGGATAACTGTATACATTTAATCAAAATATACTTTTTTCCCAACAGGCACCTTTACCGCTATCATGCGGTGGTGATGCGGGCGAGATTTGATGAAAACAAGGATGAGAAGGACATGAGGGTTGCTAAAAGACTGCTAGAAGAGGGAGAACAGGAACTCTTCCTGAAGCAACATCCACAGCGCTTCAGATGTGAGTCACAGCTAAATCAACTCAGGGTTCAATCATAAATAAAAATATAAAAATAGAGAGGCATGAAAATAAAATATGAAGTGGGCTGATGAAGAAAACAATGATCGCGCTTTTATGTTTGAGATGGAGTTCTGGACTTTGGAATGGCTAGGATTCTGCCGATGGCATTGGTGTCATTTATATCCTGGCCTTTCTGGCTGTGGGTGCTGTGGCTTTCCTCAGGTCTCTGGTATGGGTAAAATGGTCTCTCATGGCTTCCTGCTCGGCTTTGTGGCATCTCATCTATCAGCTCCATCCAAATCAAAATTTTGTTTAAGGACCATGCACGGCTGAAGCCTTGACTACAGCAACCTGTAGCTGCTCGGTAAAGCCAAAACATCTTCAGTCAGTCAGAAATATAAAGTTCAGGATGCATTAGGATAAATCAAATTACAGTTGAGACTTAAAAATTACACCACTGTGTGAGGATTATGATACACCAGCAGTGCACAGTTGTGATGAGTTTGTATCCAGCAGATTAGACAATATATGCCTGTTTGTAAACTCTAACAGTAGTTATTTTCTTTTAAAATACATGCAGGCACTTTTCCTAATAGGGATGGTTTCAAAAGATACGAGAGGGGAGCAAAAAGAGGGCTTTTCATGCATAGAAATTAGCTCTGTGATATAGGGTTATATGGTAGGGTTATGGGCACTGTTATACGTTGTATATGAATTATAATGTAACTTGCAGTCTTTCAAAATTATCAAATGCTGTCTTTATTTAGTGCTGTGTCAGCATAATTTCAAAATGCAAAATATGATGGCTTTCCATGGCCTTGGGAATATAATTCATGTGGCTTTTGGCCAACAGTCACTGTGGCCAGATATTATCTTGCATTGCTCTTCAGTTTTCTACTTTTCCTTAAAAAATATGCCACCTCAGGAGGTAAACTGATGCAGTCATATTAAGGCATAAAAAAGGTATGGATCTCAGGCACTTTTTTTCAGAAATCACTGCAGGCTGGTGGGTTTTTTAGCTCAGCTGACTGTAAGTCATCTGAGCTATAGGGATCACCTTTTGTCCGTCGTCCGTCCGGCCGTTAACAGGGCACAAATCGTAACCGCTAGAACTGGAATCTTCTTACTTGACATCCTGGGAGGTCTATGGAAATTCTCCTTGTAAACCTGAAATTAGGTCACTGTGACCTATATTCTTCGAGCTATGGGGTTCCGAAGTACCCCCCAGAATAATGGAAAATTTGATACAAAAGCTCAAGTATCTGAACAACTAATGCATTGATCATCATGATTTTTTGCATGGATATTGATCATGGAGTGTTTCATCAGTTTCTGCAGACTGGTGGCGCCACCTGTATTTTTTCGATTTTTACCAATATTTTTCTCTATTTTTGAGACCTCTTAAGATGCGGCCATCTGTTAACATGGCACAAATCATAACAACTGGACCTAGAATCTTCTCTCTTGACATGCTGAGAGGCCCATGAAAAGTCTCCTTAAAAACTTGAAATTAGGTCTCTGTTACCCATAACCTCTGAGCTATGGGGCTCCGAAGTACCCCCTAGAATAATGGAAAATTTGATACAAAAGCTCAAGTATCTGAACAATTATTATATTGATCACCATGATTCTTTGCATGGATATTGATCATGAAATGTTTCATCAGTTTCTGCATTCTGGTGGCGCCACCTGTATTTTTTCAATTTTTAGCTCAGCTGACTGAAAGTCATCTGAGCTATAGGGATCACCTTTTGTCCGTCGTCCGTCCGGCCATCCAGGTGTCTGTCTGTTAACAGGGCACAAATCGTAACCGCTAGACCTGCAATCTTCTTACTTGACATCCTGGGAGGTCTATGGAAATTCTCCTTGTTAACCTGAAATTAGGTCACTGTTACCTATATTCTTCGAGCTATGGGGTTCTGAAGTACCCCCAAGAATAATGCAAAATTTAATACAAAAGCTCAAGTATCTGAACAACTAATGCATTGATCACCATGATTGTCCACATTTGTATTGATAATGGCTTGTTTCATCAGTTTCTGTAGACTGGTGGTGCCACCTGTATTTTGATTTTTTAAGAATTTTTTTCTTGATTTTTCAGACCTTTAAACATTTGGTCATCTGTTAACAGGGCACAAATCATAATGACTTGACCTAGAATCTTCTTTCTTAACATGCAGGGAGGTCCATGAAACATCTTGGAAACCTGAAATTAGGTCTCTGTTACCCATATCCTTCATGCTCTGGGGCTCCGAAGTACTCCCCAGAATAAAGATTTGGTCATCTGTTAACAGAGCACAAATTATTATGACTTGACCTAAAATCTCCTTTCTTGATATGCTGGGAGGCCCCTGAAAAGTCTCCTTGTGCACCTGAAATTACATCTCTGTTACCCATATCCTTCATCCTATGCAGCTTTGAAATACCCCCCAGAATAAACATTTGGTCATCTGTTAACAGGGCACAAATCATAATAACTGGACCTAGAATTTTATTTTTTGACATGCTGGGAGACCCCTGAAAAGTCATCTTGTAAACCTTGAAAATAGGTGTCTGTTACCCATATCCTTCATGCTACAGAGCTCCATAGTACCCCAATGAATATTGGATGATTTTATACAAAAGGTCAAGTTTGGAAAAAGTATTTCATTCAAATTTGACATTCAGATGATAAAATTACTTTTGTCAATGTCTTCCTGGTCAGCTGAGCGTCATGACCCCTGGGTCACTTGTTTTATTAACTTTTTTTTGTATGTTTTGATTAAAATGTCATATGATCAGAGAAAAGCATGATAATAATAATTTTTTTCTAAACTGGTAAAAGCACTACATAACAAAGGAAAACTTATCAATTTGTATTATTTTATAATCTTGAAAGATAAAAACCAAAATAAAGATATTCGATGCGGTGGGGGGTTAAAACTTCGGGTGGTGTCTGAGAACTATACCTTTTATTTTTTTTGGCCTTACCAATCCCAGCATTCCAGTTCAGTATTTCAAAGAGCATACATTGCAGACTTAGTTTTCAAAATGAGTGCAACATTTCATCCCACCAGCTCCTGCCTGTTGTGGCCAAACCCATTTAACAATATTTGTGGGGTTAAAATTTCATGATTTTCACCTTTTCAGTGTTTCATTACTAAAGACCTATAGTAGTATACACAAGAATATAACAGTTATTATATGAATTAATTATATCAAATATTGTGTGCACAAAATCTTATGAACAAAAAATATTGTTAAATGCAGACATTCAGAAAGATTTGATATAATCTAAAATATCATTCTTTAAACATACATGATCTTTTCATTATGTCAATTTAATTTTAACTCTTCAACTTTTCCTTTGATGATGTGACCTTTAATTCACAAAAGTTTTATTTTGTTGCAATAATTCCCCTTTTGCGAAGATCACTCACAAACAACAAGGATACCTAGTATCATTTAGAAACACATTGGTTAGATAAAGCATAGCCCTGCCTTGGCTTTGGTTTATTTATTTTTACTACTAAAATGCTTAAAATAAGACATGATTTTATGTACCGATAGATGAAACTCAGTACTAGCTCTTATCATTAAAGCCCTGTAAAGTCTGTATGGTGAATCCCTGATATTTGCATATTAGGGCGTCACAAGGCTTCTGACGATTCCCTGGCATTTGCATGTCAGGCGGTCACGCCTCCTGTGAATGGCATCAATGCTATGGGGATGCTGACAGCGGTCCCACTGGCAACAGAAAGCTCAACCCGCTTGGTAACATTGGCACTGAAATCATGTACTCAAAGTCCATACATGGAAATTCGTGCCCTATGGTATAATTCTGCTGTTCAAACATTACGGGCCAAATGCAAGTGCATTGTAGACACTGTCGCATTGATTTTGTACTGTGTATTTGTTAGTGTTCAAGTTACACATGAAACTGCATTGTTAAGTTGCCCACACGCTGATCGCCTAGATCGTTTCAGCCAGCCGGTACATGGATTACAGTATGACTGCGTTCTTCGCGTGTGACCTGAATATCTCACACTGATTGGATGAGCTAGAGATACATTTTTAAACCGGCTTGCTATGAAAAGCGATGGACTGATAAACGGTGACACCCTGGCTCACCGAGGCTGAGGGTTATCTATAGTGTTGAAAGTCTTGCCGTACTCAAAATAGCCGAGTACCTAAACATATTAAGACTGATTAAATGGGAATATAAATAGCAAGCTGGAAGCCCACAATAGGCGGTTACTGAATTAACCATGTTGGTTTTGAAAAAGATTCTGGGAAAGACCCCTATAATTACTTCTTACGTCACTGGGAAAGACCTTAGTTCAGCGAGGCGGTGATGTGTGGCGCTGTCCGACATGGCCCGAGTTTACCAGTCGATGAAATAAGAGGGTCAGAGTATGGTAATTAGTTATATAAGTTGCCGTGAGGTGGCAGTACCGACACTAAGTGCGATAAAGTGAGGGAACGTTTGATTTCTCTGTCAGAGGCAACAATTAAGGGCCATAATTTCATAGACTGGGCCAGTCTAGAAAAAGCACTGTATAAAGAGCATAAAAATGAAAATGTGATCACTGGTTGAGTATTCTCATTGTAATTATCTATTTGCCTCTCTTTCTTTACATTATATCTCACAGCTTTCTATTTTTTCTCACAGTTGCCAATTCTCCAAGAGGTGTTGCTTATGGACGAGAACCACATGTACCAGACTGGGTTAGTACAACAAATTCAGTTACACCACACTGTATTTAACATGCCTCAAGCAAACCTCGCAGGATGCGATTTAATGGTTGGCCCGCACCCAGGGTGAGCACACTGCAGGCTTAAGTGGGAGACTGTGCTCAACTTTCCTGTTTCACTCACAAATGAGTGCGCCTTTTGGGGGTTCCTCGGTGTTCTGCAGATGTACATAATACTTAGTTAAGCAAGCATTAAAAAAAAGGAGGTGGTTACCTTCACACAAAAAAGGTGCAGTTTAATCTGATTTTTTTTGTGATTTTCTATGGTATGGTAGAAAATTATCGGAATTTGCTGCATGTGAAAGCATACATGGTTAGTTTCTGATGTTGTAAATCTAGAGCCAATGATTTTCCGTTTCAAAAACAAGGCTTTTCCGTTTCATTCATCACCAAATTCCGTTTCAATTCCGTTTCGTATTCCTGGGAGCCAGATCCATTATTTTTGCTGACAAGATAGTTTATTTTACTGTTTTTAAATCATATAAAAGATATAAATATATGTCAAGTCTTAATGTAACTTGTAATGTACATTTTTACACTACTGTGTACAGATCTAATGAAATGGGAAAAACGTTGTGTATGTAAAATTTCATTCATTGCTGAAAAATTTAGTTCAAGCCAAATGCAGATTTTATTACCAGTACCATAGCTGAGATTGTAACAGGAACATTTATTGTAGTCTGATCATTCATTATTCTTATTAAAAATAAAGAAGGAATAAAACAGTTCATATATAATCTTTAAATGTGACATGTTACATTATGACAAGAATGCGATATTCAAGTTAGGCCCTACTGTTAAGTGTATTCAGAACTGCTCATGCTAATTTAGTTTTCCAATTCTGACCCTCTGAATTTACAGGTAACATTTAAAAAATTAATTATTATAACAGTTCTTAATGAAATTTGTGGTGGCACATCTTTTAACAAGTTGTGTGTAAAGTAAAATAAAATTACCATAGAAAAAATAAAACAACATAATGCTTTTTATATATTTACTCTCATAATTTCAGGCTTCTGTCTATCTTTATTGGACATTTGCATTTACACCGTTCCAATCTGAATCATAAAACTTCACGATCGACGATCTCATTGACTGTTTATAACTGTCAAAGTATATTAACTTACATAGGCACGATATCGTTCTGTCGAATCAAGTTATATAAAAATTGTTGCAAAGTGATCAAAACCCAGGTTTCATTCAATTAAATACGATTTCGCAAGAACTGGCGTTATATTTCTGTGAAAAGAAAGTGCCGGTTCCTCCGTGACATGTCAAGCGCGGGCATATAAGAGATTCACTGCGCGCGGCGATATGATACACAAGCGAGCTAACTTTGAAAACGAGCACAAGTGAATGCGCTGTCAAGGAAACGGGGACAGTTTGTTCTTGGGCATATTAATTAAGGTCACGCATAAATTATGCAAAGTACCTACTCCTATTTTTGACAAAAGTTCACGTGACTCCATCGCTTTCCAGCGGTGAAGGCTTTGAAGAAGGCCGCCCGTGCAATCCCTTTTGACCAGTTATGACGTGAGCGTATAGATGAGTTAGAATACCGCTTTTGTTTTATATTAAACTGGGTAAAAAATTTGCATTCAGCGTGATTATTTTCCCAAAAAGGCAGACCCTTGACATTTTGCATGCATTACAAAGTCGGGCGCACTGCGTTCTGGGCATTGCCGTTTGAAAGCAGGGGATTCCCCTGAATCGTAAGGGGTCGCGTGTCTGAATATTAATCGGCCTACAGGTCAGGCACATTGCATGTTTTTAGGGTCGACTCGCGGGTCACACCTGACACCTGTTGCGTTAAGCCATGGGTCACTACATACAGTCATGCGAGCTACGATGTTTGATGGCCAACGCAGGGGCCTCTATTTACTGTAAAATGTGGTGCAGGTCACCATTGCAAACTGATATTAAACGATTCTGGAATTCTGAAAGCTCTGAGGAATTGGAAATGCCGATATCATGTGACTTAGCGAAGAAAAGTCTTACATTTTTTCCAGGTTACCCAGACTCCGTGTCAAGTTGCAAATTCCGTTTCAAAATGCGTTTTCCGCGAATTCCGTCCGTTTCCCGCGATCACGGAAAATCATTGGCTCTATAAATCATAGGGTGTCAGTCATGTTGAAAAATATATCAGTGTGGTGGTATATTGTAGGAAATTGACTAAGGACAATAGTATCAATTTTGAACTTATATGGCAGGAGATCATAGACAATCACAGACAATTGTACCTAATGTTAACATTTTCGTACATTTCGGTCACAAACAGTGTCAAGTAAACATGATGTGTAGGGTCATCCTAATATTCCTATCCTGTAATTCTTTCTGATTGTGGCAGCAAATTCTATGAACTCATTGCACATTCTATAGTCCATTTCATCCCCTCATGTCCACCTGTTTTTTGCCATGAAAATTTTTATTAGGTACATTTAAAGGGAAACAATTATAATGTAGAGGATTAAAGGACCTTATTTTCACCAAGGTAAATAAATACCTATTAAAGAAACCTAACTATCTGAAAATATGAGAAATCAGTTTACATTTTACAACATGTAAGACTCTTTTTTTTTTTTTTTTATGGTGGTCAAATCATTGGTCACATGCAAAAGCAGCTTCAATTGATAGCTGCTGTTTGGATGATGTCATTTAAACACTCTAAAAATATGACCAGCTAAAACAAAGATGGCTACTCATGCAGGGACACATCATATCTGCCAGCTCATTGTGAAGAGACCAAAAAGCTGTAAAACACATTCTTAATTGCCATATTAGGTTGTCACTTATGACAAAGCATTACCCACTAGTATGGAACCAAGAAAGTATCAAAATATTGCTTTTGGCCCTCTCGACAAAATTAAAAGGATGATATTTAGGGCTGCAGTGAAACCATGCACCATAGCTCCAATACACAGTGATACATAGTTACATATTGTTTTAGGTATTGTAACAGTTTGTATCCTGAAAGTAATAATGATATTATTTTCCAGGTACCATGTGAACTTAAAGAAAATATGCTCAAGACTTAATAAATTGAAATTAGTTCCTTTCCAAAAACAAATTATCACAAAATTTTAAAATATCAAAGCTTTCCAATGATACTAGTTTGTTCCAAGTAGGGCTGAAACGGGTACAAAATTTTGGACTCGAGTACCCGATACGCATTACCCAACTCGGACTCGAGTACTCTTTACCATGGCAACGCTGTAAAGATAAAACGGACATCTGTTCACCGATGCAAAATATGCATAAATTTAACTTCGTGACGGCTTAACTTTATCCCAACAAAGGAATAGATATATGTCATAACAAAACCTCAAGTTTATTTGACTAGCATATGTTTAGAGCCCTATGCCAGGCTACGATAATGAATAATAGGACTATACAGACTGCCCGTAAAATTGCAGTAATATTTAGATATGCATGTACATACAGGAGTACTCAAGTCCAAATTTTTGACTCGAGTACTCGGTAAGTATTACCCGGACTCGAGTACTGGAGTACTCCTTTCAGCCCTAGTTCCAAGAATTCAAGGAAATATCTGAACCTCTATTTTAGGAAGCTGTCTGGTAGCATAGGATGTCCATTGTAATCTTTATTTTTTAGAAATTATAATATATAAATTTTTACTACAAGAGGCACATTGATATTTAATATATATATTTTTTTCTTCTTTTAGATCTTAGACTTGTGGCATCCTCTTGAGAGAGCTCAGTACCCGGAATATTTTGCTCGAAGGGATCAACGTAAAAGAGAGTACATAGAAAGATGGGAAAAAGAGCATGGGAAACCAGCACAAGAGGCACATTAAACAGACTGCAAACATGACAAATTAGACTGGTTTCATCCTATAAAATTGTGGCTGTTGAAATGTATACTTGGTGTTATTTAACTAATGCAGAGAAAGTGAAGATCGATACAACTTTTGGTGGTATGGAATCCTGAGGAGCGGCCCCGTCTGGTTGAGTGATGGGTAAATGGATAAGGGGATATCTTAAGATATAATTAAATGTGTTAAACTACTCTGTACTTGTTATTGTTATTGGTTTCTTAAATATTTGCTTTTGTATGTCAAAGGTACTACCAGCCACTCAGAGAGGTACCAAACTTGAAAGGTATGCTGATATATTTAACACAAAATTGGTTGGCCCAGGATAAGAAAAAACAAGTGTATGAGCTGAAGGGATTATGAGGAGTTGAGTTCAACTTCTCTCTCAAAACAGGAGAAAATCCAAGCAAAACAAGCAGAAACAAAACAAAATGGGCAAACTCAGAAAGGGGAAGACCAGCAAATAAACATTCATTACAAATTAATTGCAGACAAAAGTATTTTCAAGTCTAATCCTGATCCAAATTAAGGAGGGCATTGCAAAACGGAGCATCCCCTAAACTTGATTTATTAAACTGTGAATATCAGGAGTGCAGTTTTGTGACCCCAAAATCAATAGGTTTCTTCCTCTCTGTGTGGGTAAGCCATATGTGAAAGATTGAAGGTTTGGATGAAAACTTCGGCTTAAAATGCACCCACTAGCTTTTTCAAGAAATGTGTGCTGTGGCCTTGACCTTTGACTCTGACCTCAAAATCGATAGGCTACTTCATCTGTGGGTGGCCGAGCTGAATGTAGCAGATTGAAGGTTTGGGAAGAAAATTTTGGATTAAAATGGGTCCACAAGGTTTTCTAAGAAGTGGGTCCTGTGGCCTTGACCTTTTATCCCCGTTACCTCAAAATCATAAGCCTTCTTATCTGTGGGTGGGTGGGCCATATATGAAAGACTGAAGGTTTGAGATGAAAACTTTGGCTTAAAGTGCATCCACAAGCCTATTTTGGATGGACATATGAACGAAGGACAAATCAAACCCTCGACCAGTGTAACTTGTAAGTTGTCTTGTATGTTGTAGACATTAGGAAAAAATTAAATGTAAGTTTAATTTCTTTTCTAAAAAGAAGATGAGTCCCCTCTGGATTGTGAGGTCCTGGGCTGAAATTTGATCAGTCCAAATGTAAAACCAGCTGTGATGAAATCTTGAATATACCCCCCCCCCCCCCTTTTCATTATTTATGAAACCCTGTAACCTAACCTAAACACACGCATACATTGATACCTGTGTTATGAGACCACCCATGGGACTGGCCAAAAGTGGTCCTTAATCAGAGTTCTTATCAGACAGGTCTGGTTAAGTCAGGTCTGTTTTAACCAAAGTGAATGCTTTTGGTCACCAAAGTGTGGTCTTAATAGACAGGTGGCTTTGTAAGAAAAGGTGGTCAATCAGACAGGTTCCACTGTGCAAACTGCTGACATTACAACTAAGACTCAAAACATTCCAATGGCTAAACATTTTATTGAAAATATATGTCCAAGGAATCTTGACTTAGACATGACATGGGAACATGTCTTGCAGTGAAAATACAAACCAAGCATGCATTCTTGGATTATGCCTCACAAGTTCACAATTTTTCATCATCATAAACTTCTTTCATAAAGGCAATAATCACTTTTAAGACTTAATCAACATGCAATCAATAAGTAATAAGTAAAGCACAAATTGAAAAATTATAATCAAAATATACAGAATTGTAACTGTAGAGTGTTAATTAAAATCATTGTTCACTTATCTCTTAAAGACATTTTGGGATAACCTTAAAATAAGATTATCGGTAACTGTTCAATGTACTTGTCTGTACTATTAAATCCTTCACTTGCATGAATGTAAGTATGTAATGTAATGTAAGTATTGGTTATAGCCCAATGAAATGTAATGCAAGCCGTGAGGTTTGCGAGGCTTGTGTCACATAACAGGCGTGCCGTTAAGGCGAGCCTGCCATGATTGACACAAGCCAAGCCAATCTCATGGCTTGTTTTACATTTCATTGGGCTATAACTGATTTTTCCCCTCATGCCCCGCCTCAAAGGTCACGCGTGTCATTTTTTTGGCTACCCACCAATTCTTTGTCATATTTGGAAAGTCACCATGCAACTACACTTGCATGGTCACTTTTCATGACCCTGTGATGCAAGCAGATTTGAACGTAAAGTTAGAACTAAGGAAAATACACCGCGTGTGGGACAACATAAATTACAGACCATTTACTGGTATTAATTTTGGGAATGGAAGTATCTTTAAAAAGGCAAAACTATATTATATTAAAGGGACCTAATCACCTACAAAGCATTTTGGATTTACACAAAAAATAACATCTTCTCTTTGAAATAAATTGGTTGGACAACTCTATGTTTGGGATCTGTCATGCATGGGCAAAATCAGACCCCCAGCCTTGTTATGGTAAACAGACGCACATGGCCCATAATTACTCGCGCAGAACAAACAAGGTGTTAAACAGTTGAAATGGGAGTTACTGAACCTGTGCTGGGAAGGTTTTGCAGGGAAAATTTTGTATAAAGCAAAACTGATACTGTGAGAGAATAGGCATAACATTGCTCCTGATTATGTCTCTTAAATGCATGAGGTTACTTGTGTTGTTACTGACAGATTCTTATAAGTGACACCAGTGTATTACCAATCTCTGACTGATGTACAAAAGAATAAATTGGAATTCTAACATTTTCTTTGAGTAAAACCAATTTGCTGCCAATATTAAGAAAGTATGTGTTTACACCTAAGCTGGTATGTTTATGAATGGATATTGTGAAAAAAGTTATAAAAATAAACATTAGTTATATGTGTATAAGGATGCCTTTCCATACATGCTGGCCCCTGCAGGGGTGTATTTTTAACTACAGCAGTGTTGGATTTCTGCGGGGCCACCTGCAGTTTATCAGTTGCTGGAATTTGCCCTTGTCTTTGGCAAAAAAATAAAAGATCTGATAGCGCTTTAAGGCTGAATGAAAAAATATTCATAGAATATTCAAATTTTCATTCAGATATGGCCCAAAAGCTGGTTCTGTCAATACAGTATGGACAAAATGTGAACATATGCAACTGTTTACAGGTCTCAGAATAACCTAATTTCAGACTCTAGTAATCTGAATAACTTGGACATGGATTCTCAAGTATTCCTTTCAGCACTCCAGCTTATTAATGTGTTGAAAATCATATGCATATAACAAAAGGATGCCACTCGAAAAATGTCATATTATTATTGGTTTCAGTCATACTGTCTACAATGTGTTTAAATTTGAAGGTAGGGATATAAAATGGCTAATGCATGCAGACATCAACCATCTGAATGAACCAAAATGAGCAAAAAATATATTTGAAATCATAAATCACAGAAAAAAATGCAAGATTTAGCAGCAAATCTATCCTCTTATGCATGACCTCTGCATCATCTTAAAATATCAAACTGTGAAATGCTGCACTAAACAAGACTCCCCTCCCTATGGACCTCCAATCCCAAAATTTGAGGAAAAAACATACAGACTACTTGATATGGGGTTACCAAAAATCCTAGATTTCTGAGGGTTTGACCTTGAGGGTGAAGGTCAGATTCACTGGTTTTTGCACTCATCTGAGATATTTTTATAAACAAATGGTGAGTGGTTCAAAAGTTAACAAAATATTTCTATTTCTGCTGATTTGACCTTGAAGATGGAAGGTCAAGAACACCAGTTTTTGGAAACCTCTCTGATTTTAGTAGAAACATTTCACAAGCAAATTTCATGAAAATATATCAAGTGGTTCAAAAGAGGGGAGACATAATGCCAGACCATCATAGGTAAATCTGCTCCATGAAATGATTACACCAAAGTCTTTTAACACTGAGTCATATGTAACACCTGTGGCAAATTTTTGTACCATGAAACCCCTCAATAGCAGGAAGTAACAGGACCAGATGATTTGTCCATTATAGCAGGGTGTCCACCCCAGAGGGGGTTGGGCCAGACGGTCATGTCTGAGGGTCATGGGTCAGGTCATCATCTGTACTGTAAAACTTTCAAGAAGTGACAGACACGTCAAAAACTCCAAAGTTTGTCATTCTGAGCAGTGACAGGGTGATTTTAACTGTTGGGCAGACAAAAAGTGTCTGTTTTCCTGAATTGCTGGGTGTCCGCCCCAGATGGCTTCTATAATAGGAAAATTGTTTGGTCATCCCAAAGAGTGTCCATTACACAGGGTGTCTGCCTAAGAGGGGTGTCCGCAGCCCGGGTTTCACTGTGTATACCAAATCCTTTTTTTTCCCTACATGATTATATGTAAGACACTGTACTTGCTACAGTAATGAATAAGATGTTGAACCAATTCTTGCTTCCTTAAGCCCCTAACTATTGAACAAAATCAGTTTCAGATACTTTATCAAGTCCCATTCCACTCATGGTGTTCAGATTCAGAGTGTGTTATATCAAAGTCTGGTTAAGTCATACATTAGTTACCGTATTTCTCCTTTTATAAACCATGGATTAAAATCCTAGTCCACACTGTAAAATGACTGGTATGGTTTTGCACCAATTTTCTACTCCAGTTTGCGAGGCTTTGCACTAAATTCTTTGTCCACATTGTGAAATGATTATACTGAGATTTTGCACCAATTTCTGCTCTGATACATAAGATGTTGCACCAAATATTTCCACCGTATCTCCCAGTCAATGCCCGTGATCTGTTTGCACTTTCATTTGTACGTGCATGACACTCTTTGTAGGGGGGATCTCTGGGTCGTCTGATTCTGAGCTTGATAAATCAGAGTCACCACTGCTGTTTGAGTATGCTCCCACTCCTGGCAAAATGCCAATCACTTGAGCTGTCTGAGGTTTTCTCTGATTGGCTGCTCCTGACCTCTGACCTTTGTCCTCACTCTCAGTGGAACTGGTTGAGGTACTTTCAGCTGTAAAGGTTACAAAAACACTTCTGTGAACATCCATTTGATATGAATATTTATATTACTAAATTAAACACCTAACAATTATTCTAGGGTAATTTTTTGTTGTTGACAGCATTGTGAAACAGTACACATATAATCATGCATATTAGCATATAATATTCACAAATTAATACAATACTGGCAACATAGATCTAAAATTGCTGGACGTCACATCTTCAAGTTGTGGTTAACAAGAGAATAACTGTTGATATGACTTGTTTGACCCTTGACCTTTACTTAACCTGAACAATTGGTACTGAGCTTGCAAAGTCATAAAAATACCTGTGATAGATGAATAATACACACTTCACACACAAAATGGTTTTGAAGTGTTTTGCTCAAAGTGGATTGGTCAAATTGATTTCAAACCGTATCGTGCATTCTCTTGGGCATCTGGCACCAATGCACAAGGTGTACATTTCACATGTGGATCAATGTGACAACATGCTGACACAAGCATTTGAGCATGTGCTGTGATTCAGTTGCTGTTTCAAAACTTGGTCTTAACTGTTTGAATGGGAATTGAGCTTTAACAGGCATATTAGCAGAGCAGATAATTTGATTCCCATTGGAAAACCACCTCCTGAACTGTGTTCAAACCATTTTAGCAAAATTGATTTGAAAACTCTCAGGATTGCTGTGTGAACACCCAATGCCCATTCAAAATCTTTTAAAACCGTTTGCATTTCCTGTGTGAAAGGGGTAAAATAAAGTCTCCTACACCTCTGTTAAAAATAGGTCAGACACATATATGGTTTTATAAAAACATATAAAACTGATATACTGACATACCTGCCTCTGATGGTTTGACCTTCTTTTCTTGTCCCTGACCTTCACCATCTGTACTAAGATAACAAACAGTATAAATACACAGCCTAATGTAAAAGGTCACCAACAGGTCAAGATCAAAAACCCATAGCTGTTTATTTATTAAAGTCACAGTAATGTTGACTTGTAACTGTTTGCATACCCCCCCCCCCAAATTTTGTATCTGTACCATGTTTGTATATTCTTTGACAAGTCAAGACAGTTATAAACATATTTATTTTACATGGATTATACAAATAACTTTTATAACTTATCTAGGCACTCTCCATGACTCACATGGTGGTGTTCAGTTGTGTTTAAAGGTGGGAAAACCACCGGCCTTGTATGGGCCACTATAACCCACTCTCATAGCAATACATACTTGGGATTAAACCCAGGCCTGCAGCAAAGAAAGCCAAGCATGTTTAATCCTCAAAAGTCCGGGCCCTTGACTGTCTGTTTTCTATCAATTTGACCCAAAAATATTTTGTCTTCGATAATGTTACTTGTTCATTTGTGCTTGAAAAGATAATATAATGGCCTACAAAGCAAGCATGTCATGGGCTGACTATCCTTTTTTCCTGGGGCACCTTGTGGAAGTTTAAGACAATTTGCATTCCCTAGCTCTCTAATCCTTAATGAGTTCTAAATTTACAGATTCTCCAAATGCTAGTGATGCTTTCAAAGGAAACCACAGGTCCTGCTGTGGATTTTCCACAGGAGTTACTATTATTATGAAATCTGTATTTCAAGGCTTTACAAGGTAACAAATATTGACTTCCAGGCCAGTGTGTTTCTTGTAATTTTATCTTTATCTGAAAGACAGCACACTCAATGGCTTCAAAATGACAAGTTACCCATTACAAATTATAAATTACTAGCATATTACCTTATTTGTTCCCAGGATTTAAGAGGAAATATGGAAAATGACCCCCCTTAGGGCACACTTGGCATCATTCCTGACTCTTCAATACCCATCACCAGCATTTCTAAGGTCATAGAGGAGTTGTGTGACAAAAGTGGAGTGGTACCACCATTATTTATAATACACAGAGTATTTAGTCAATTAACTTCCTGGTTTTGGAACATGTTGGTGAAAATCAAGTTTTTGCATTTACCAAGACATCAGAACAAACCTCTCTAATCATGTGACAATTTTTCTTCAAATCTGTAGAACTATTAATGAATTCCAGCTTTGAAGTTAAGCCACATGTATCAGTCTTTGTATCACCATAATGAACAAGCAAAGGATTTAATAATAGTTAAATGATAAATAATAGACAAGTTTATCAGGAGGCCCCACCAATAGTTCATTAAGCCGAAGTGAGCTTAATTTGGCTAGAGAAACAATTAATGCAAAAAGATAAAACTTTACAATTAAAAATGCCCGAAACATACACAAACTTAGACAAAGTTATTTTTTTCTGATGCAGCCTGACAAAGTTAAAGTTCCCTGCATTATAATACATGGTCAAGCCAGGCACCCCTAAAAACACAGTGGTCACACATAATATAGATAACTCGTTTAAAAAAAAATGCATACTCTGTATCATCGTCAAGGAATAGGCTTTTAGGTTAGTTCAAGCCAGCCGACATTTTGCAATCCCAGTCAAGCCACGAAACTAGTTCACTACTAAAGTCAGCTATCTTTTTATCCATGCCAGATGCATTTGTGTGGCTAACACAGCTCCAGGCTCTAAGATAAATGGTAATCTTATGACTGGTCTTACCTCTTCCTTTTAACGGCCCCTGCTAACAATGCCATCTGGGATTTGGCTTTGGAAGCACCCATTTGCTGTCGGGCTGGTTTCTTCTCTGAACTTTTGCTGGCAGCAGTGGAATCAGCAGCTTTACTAGACATTGCTTGGTGAATAAAGTCAAGGATCAAACTGAACTATTAACATCAATATTTATTATTAAACCACTGTAAGCGCACAATCTGTGCTGTTTTCCAATTCTGAAAATGCCTACAGTTTCAGTAAAAAAAACATGAAACAAGGGACCTATGGGTCACGACGCTCAGCTGTTATATATGATAAAAAAATATTATTTAGAAATGAGGCACATGCTGGTTTTGTGTAGTAATAAATATAAGCTGTATTATGAGTTGTTGTTGTTTAGCTTATGTATGATTTTGATAGTACCTTTGGAGACAGGGAAGAGGATCGATTTCATTTATTTTATTAACAAGTGGAGTACTATTGTCACACAGATTTTGACTTGGCCATATAACTTATACGCAGAACATATAATATAAGAGTTTAACTATTTATTAAAAAAAATTACAAATATTGTCCAAAATATAATTTTTATAAAAAATAATAAGAGAATCATATGATTTTTTTAAATGAAATATAACTGATATGATTATTAAAATAATATTAAAGAATATATTCATGAATGCATTCATGAATACATTTTGAAAGTATTTGCACGAGTATTCATATACTTTCATTTTTACCTGAATTCCTATTCTTTATGCAAGAAACATATAATGGAGTACATAATCATATTTGTATTTAAATACAAAAACAAAGTATTCACACCATGTCTGGTATTTATTCAGTTTCACCAACCAATGATGTTGAGAATGCAGATTATACAAAATTCACACATTTAAATAATGATCATAAGTACCTGGTTTTATGGCTTTTAATTATATTAAAAAATAACTGTAAAAAATTCATTTTGGACTAATTTCACATCAATGTACACACTAGACACAGTAGGAATCTAGATAATATTATCAACTGCATCTTTGTCTATCATTAATTTCCTTCATATGATCCCTAATGATTAGTAATGAATAATATGATTTACTTCTTTATCATTAAAATTGAACTGAAAAATGCCATAGGTGACTGCATGGTGTTATTTGGAATATGTGACATTCTACCCATTGATACAAGATTCTTATATCATCAGTAACTGCATGTTAATTTCCTGTTATTATTAACTAACAAATTCCTTTTCTATTTTTCTTTAATTTGTTATTAAAAACCAATAAAAATTTATAAATTTATTGTTTATTGTTATGTTGTTGGTTAAAACTACTAGATGAGTTGGGTTGGACACCTGGATCAACTGTGGCTGGCCATAAGCTGCCTGGATTCCTGTATGCCTCGCCTCAAGCGTGCATAATTTGATGAAAGGTCAACAAGGTCAACATACAGGTGACTCAAGAGGGGCTGGAGAGAGCCAAAGTCTGACAGGGTCTCATAAAAAACATTAATAAAAGCTACAATTTTTGGCCAATTTCTTTCAGCTTTCTAAACTAAAAAGCTGAAATCCTAATGTGTGCATGATATGAAAATTATATCAACAGTGCTCACAGGACACAAACGTGCCATGGTCACAGTTGGGCAAAATTTAAAGTACTAATTTTATATTTATACTAATAACTTATAAAATTTGAAAAATTCAGAACTAATTTTGGGTATTCAATTGAATCTTGATTAAATAATGTAACATCCCTGACAAAAAAATCTCTAGCTTCAGCAATGCCCTTGTTAAGGGAGTAAATATATTTCTTGATTTTTTACAAAGTGCATTATGTTTGGGCCCATATCTTAAAACAATTACGCAATACTGACATCATTCTGGCATGTGCATAGAGAATGAAAAATATGTATATTATTTATGATTAAAGTCAGATCAGTGGTTTTGATATTAGGCAGTCTTGAAGTGTAACAATGGGTTTTTAATGGAAAAATGAAGTTTTTCATTAATATCTCGAAGGTATTAAGTCCTAGTGACCAAATTCTTGGCATGGTAGGGGATTTAGGAGACATCTAACTGTATGCCGAATTTAAGGGAACTAAGAGCTGAAGCTGGGGAGCTGAGCTCTTGCAAACTGCATAACACTAGCTTGATGTAAACAATATGTTACATGGTGCTTGAAAACTTATTAAAATCTACAGTTTTTGATCAACTGGTTTCAAATTTTTGGTGTTAACAGTTGAAATGCTAACAAAAACATGCTGTGAAAATTAAATCCACAGTACTTACAGGAAAAAAACGTGCCATGGTCAAACTTGGGAAAAATTTAAGGTACCAATTTTTTATTTTTATTAATATTTTAGAAAATTTAAAAGATTTTCGTCTAATTTTGGGTATACAATTTAATTTTGATTAATTAAAGTTATATTACTGGAAAAAAGGTCGATAGCTTTAACATTTTTTGTGTTAAGTGATCAAATATCTTTCCTGATTTTTTAGAAAATGCATTATGTTTGGGCCCATAACTTTTTTAAATTAAATAATACAGACATAATTTCTGGCATGTACATAGGAACTATATAGAGGAATATTTATGGTAAATATGAGGAAAAACAGATGAGTGGTTTTGATATTAGGCAGTCCTGAAGTGTGAAAATAGGTTTTTAATAAAAAATTGAGGTTTTTCCTTAATTTCTCAAAGGAACGAAGTTGCAAAGACCCAGTTTTCGGCTTGGTAGGAGATCTTGGGGACATCTAACATTATGCCGAATTTTGGATTCCCAGGTCTTACGGTTTCAAAACGTGCCACATCTACGGACGGACGGACGGACGGACGGACAGACGGACGGACGACGGACAATGGACCACGACTATAGCTCAGCTGACTTATAGTCAGCTGAGCTAAAAAAGGAGTAGTTAGTTCTAGTAGTAGTACTAGTTCTACTTATAAAATTAACAACCAGAAATTTCTGGCATCAGAGATGCCATAGTATCCCTAGTCAATTGGGGCATACCTCCTTCTAAAAGGACCACCTTCTTCAGAAGCACAAATATTTAAACTTGTCTGATATTTTAGTGGAGACAATTTGCGTGATCAAATTTGAAGAAAAGAAAAGCAGTTATTCAAAATTTACAGGGTTCACAAAAATACAGGCATCAAAATATAAACAACAAAAATAAACGACCAAATATATAAATAATGACAATATATAAATGGCTGGAAATACTGTAATAAATGACAGGGCAGTCATGCTAAATTTCAATGATGTTAGGCACAAAAAAAGGTATGGTTCTCAGGCACTTTTTTCAGAAATCAGTGTGGGAGGGCAATATTTTATTTTTGTTACCACTTTTTGTATGTTTTGATAAAAATGTCATATGAATAGGGGAAAGCATGAAAATAACATAATTTTTTCCTTAACACCTAAAAACACTACCTAACATAGGAAATCTTATCAATATTGTATTATTTTATCTTCTTGAAAGATGAAAATAACAAAAAAATTTTGATGCATGGGGTTAAAACTGAGGCAGGCAGTGCCTGAGAACCATACCTTTTATTTTTTTGGCCTTACTGGTTTTCACGAGGAGACACAATCTTTGATAAGAATACTTTTACTTCTTTCCTAACCTTACTCTGCTTTTCCTTCTTTCTCAGCCTGTTAAAATACAGTCATGATACTATAATGTTTTGGGGGTAACTGACTCCATATTTTAATGCTAGCTTAATTAAGTATGTACATCCTCATAATTCCATTCTGGTTCTGTGATAACATGACAGGGCAGTAGGCTGCCAGTGGCACATGCTTCCTCTCATTTTATATCCTGATGTTAACCAGGCCTGGTGACTACTGCACCTGTTGGCCGTGGGTTTGTTATCCCTATTGCTGGGTCATACCATGAAGGAACCCCTGAAAGGTGCACTCAATTGTGAAACATGGCCATGGGCCACAGCCTTCCCATTGAGCCTGCAAAGCCCTCACCCAAGGTTGGGGCTGACCGTGAAATATTTCACCGCCTCAGCTTAGATTTGAACTCACAATCTCCCTGTTTTGTGTCCAATGCTCTACCCCATGACCACATAAGCCAATCAGTCTTGAAACTATAATTCTATTCTACTATGGTTAAGGATATTTTGACTTCTTCCATGATCTCATTCTGTTCTTTCCTTCTCTCTCTCTCTATTTCTACTTGCTGGTCAGACACCTGGGCCAGGAAGTCCACCTCATCCCTCTCTAAGCCTTTCACCTGGTTTTCTACAAACAAAAAAGAAATAAATGTGTAGACATAAAATTAGTTTCTATAAAGTCTAGGTCTCACTTAAAACATTCTGTCTACGGTTCATCATGTTCTTGAAGGTTGTAGGACTTGATAGGATGTGGTCTTTATTGAAGGGCACCATAGGGGGACACAGAAGAATGTTCAAAATGAATGGGACAGAACATAGCCCCTGACACAGAAACGTGCACCTCTTGGCAACCTGGATAGGATGGATTTGTCATGTAAAACCCTAAGAGCTGGGCCACGGTAATTCCTCTTGTAATCACAGGACGTGGTCCAATGCTGTAGGATACTGTAGGAAAATGCAGCTGAACGTGGTCACCATGACGCCGTGGCACTGCAACAGGTGAATGTTGATAACAATAGCATTACTGTAGGGAGCACATGCCGCAAACATAACAAGAAGGCAGTCTTCAGTTTCATCACACTCATTCCCAGCCCTGCTATGTTCTGGCTTGTTGTAGCTGAACCTTGAGACACAATGGAAGGACGTGGTGTCTGAAGACCTAGGCTTAACTAAGAATGATTTGAACTCCATTCAATTAGGTGATTTTAATTCAAGTAATATGTTTCTAGAGAGGAATTAATACAGGGTTAATTGATGTATTTCATTAAAATTACATTTTACCAAAGTAACTTTGATCTTTTGCAGATTTCAGTCAAAAAATACCCTGAAAAATTACATGCTTGTAAAAGTGGAGAAGAAATAAAATTATTTTGCTATCTTATGATAATTTTTTAATAAGTTGTGACATTTATAAACCAGGCTCTTAGTGGCAACATCTAATATTTATCTTTAAAATGATAAAGTCTTAGCAAGGTCTGATATAAAGAGCATAAAACTGAATTGAAACAGTGAAAAAGTGGTCTTTATTTTGCAGTGGTCACTTTACCAAAAGTGGTAGTTAGGCCAAAAACAACCAAAGAACTTAACCTATCCAAACCATGTAAAGCTATAATTTGCCAACTACCAACAGTTAGGCCAAAATAAAAAAAGGTATGGTTCTCTGGCACTTTTTTTCAGAAATCAATGCGGGCGGGCGCTTTTTTTATTTTAAATTTTTTGGTATGTTTCGATAAAAATGTCAAATGATAAGGGTAAAGCAAGAAAATAACAGTTTTATTTTGCTAAATAAGTAAAAGCACTACAAAACAAAGGAAATTGTATGGTTTTATCTTCTTGAAAGAAATTTCGAAGCAGCAGCAGCTCAAAATTGGAAAATTTTTATTGAAAATCAAAATAAAAAGTTTTGATGCAGGGGTTCAAAATTGATGCGGGCGGTGCCTGAGAACCATACCTTTCATTTTTTTTTGGCCTTAGCATAATTTTTTATCAAATCTTCCTGTGTATGATGAATGGACATTTAGTTGAATTTTTTAACATATATGAGGACTTTTAATCTTGAAATTATTCTAAAAGTGAATACTGGAAATGCTGGAGCATTATACAAGCAAACTGACAGAGGAACATCAGACTTGGATAACTTCCTTACTTCAGGAAGACCTACTAAGTTTAAACTGCTCCTCATAATTTATGAAGACTTAGGTTAAACTGCTCCTCATAATTTAAGAAGACTTACTTTGTTTAAACTGCTCCTTCTAATTTATGAAGACTTACTAAGTTTGAACTGCTCCTCATACTCGTCTTGCTTGGCCTGTTTCTGTTCCTGAAGTCGGTCAAACAGAGATCGTGGATCATACTCCTCCTCTGGTGCCTCTACCAAAAAAAAAATATCAGGGCTATAACAACATGCTTGCGCACCAATATATTGCTATGCAAAGTTAATAATTATAATCAATTATAATCATCCAGGAATTTATTCACTTATACACAAATGAACCTGGGAATACTGGCCTAACAATGGAATGTAAAATTGTAAACACAATTTTTTTAGCATCGTGGAGGCATGCATTCCTTAGACTACAGATTTAGTTACCATATTCCTCTCTGACCATACAAAGATTTTAAATATTTTACATACTGGACACAGAAAGCAAAATATTATTTGTGTGAATTAAAGAAAACAATTATTGAACATTTCTGCATTTCCAGCAGAATATTTTATTCGGTTTAAATATGAGATGTTGCTTACCCAGTGGCTGGTCTTCAGTGCGGACTTTCTCCCACTCCGCCTGGCGCTGTTTCCTTTTTTCTTCAAGTTCTTCCTCAGACACAAACTTCTTGAACTGTGGGATTTCCCCACCGTCATTAGAGCTTCCTCCTCCAAAGCTCATGATTGTATTTACTAAAAAAATACAATAGACACTGTATTATATTCTGAATTCCAAGAAATTCTGAACTAAGAAATTAAGACCCTTTCCTGAGATTCATTATGAAGTGCAATTACTTAAGGGTATTAAAAAGTCAACAATATGGAGGTCAGACATATTTTCCCTGATATCTATATCCCCTGGTAACAAATTTCATTAACAACATTGGTTTTTTTTTAAGTAACTGTTGTTACATTTCATTTTGCCTGACAACTAACCTGCCCAGGCAACCAGAATGCTTTGGCCACAGGCTCACAAACAGAGGCCCAACACCACACCCACATTGAAATGATACGGTCCTGTGCATGCCGGTGAGTTGTCAGTCAAACCAGAATGTAAGAGAACTGTTTCTGGACACGCCTTACTGGGCTGGTATCTGCTTAGCTGGCAAACGAATAAATGGCAACGATAAAATAATCTTATTACCCTAATAGACCGATGGACTGGGAAGAAGGAGGAAGCATAATATGACCTATTATTTAACTAGAATACGGGTAGTGGACAAGCGACTACGTGTATCCGCCAAAATCAGAGTAGGACGGGTGGAGTGAGGCATGGATTGAGTGGCAAGGGGAAATAGAGTTACATGTGTTAAATATTAGAATGGATGTCTGCCACGTAAACATGATTGTAGGTGGTGCCACCTGTTATTTGAACGAGAAACAATCCAAGATGTATACACATGCAAAATTTCAGGTGGAAATGTCAAACCACTGCAGAGATATGAGTGATTTTATCCCACAGCAAAACAGATGGATGCTGTGCAAAAATGGCTGCAGGTGACGCCACCATTTTTGTGTATGTTATAAAGCTATCCAAGGGCTACATATGTGTAAAAATTTTTTCCTGATGGGTCAAGAGAGTCCGGAGATATAAGCATTAATGTCTGCAGCATGAACGTGAATGAAGCTGGCGCCACCTGTCATAAAATCAAGAAAGCTATCCAGGATGTATATGCATGCCCAATTACAGGTAATTTGGTCAAACCACTGCAGAGATATGAGTGATTTTAACCCAAGGCAGATGAACAGATGGACACTGTGCAAACATGGTTGCAGGTGGCGCCACCATTTTTTGTGTATGATATAAAGCTATCCAAGGGCTACATTTGTACAAAAATTTTTTTCCTGATCGGTCAAACAGTTCTCGAGATATGTGGGTTTATGTGTGGAAACAGACGCACAAATGGACGCTGGGCAGACAGGAAAGGTAAGAGGTCAAGGCCAATTGGTTAGGCACCAGTTCACATGTGACCCGATGATTGGTGTAAGTTTCGGAAAAATCCATCCAGTAGTCTCAGAGGAGTTCTCCGAAAATGAACGCGGCGGCTGCGGAAGAAGGAGGAAGTATTATATGACCTATTATTTAATTGGAGTAGTGACAAAAGTACAAAGTAGAGACAAAGAAAGGACTGGATGTAGGCATTAGTTGAAAATACACAATTAATTAGTGTACGTCATGTAGCTTGGGCCAAGACAATCTGACTTCAACTCAAATGTTACCTGCACATTAGTTTAATCAAAGGGTTTCCACAACTCCTGCATTTAATTAACAGGGACAGGCTATGGGCGGGTTTGGTAAAATATATATCTTACCTTGGTATTTAAATGAAAAAATATTCCTGATAAGCTGTGATTTAAACATAACAAACTTTAAGTACCTTTTGTGAGTGGATGATGATCGACTGGTACCATGCAGAGACCCCTATTAATGCCCGATTTCCCCTTTCCAACAGCCATAAGATCAAAGTGGGGTCCTAGACTAAATCTTATTGCAAGGGACTGTTGGGCATTTCACATAATCATGGCAACGTATTCTATATGTAAACAATACGGCTCTTGGTAAAATTAAAAATGTGTCTAGTGCATTTGAGAATTACATAATTTACACTGGTGCTAAAACCTTTAAGAAAATTCATAAAACGTCCAAAGACAATGAAAAGGAAATGATCTCATGTTCACACTGCATAGAAGTGGATACCAATCAGTTCTTCACAACAGTAGTTTTGTCACCAATTTACATCTGGTACCACATGGTCCATTTGTCACATACGTTTTGTATGATAAATGTCAATCCGTAACAATTAAAATAAACAACAATACTAATAATGAAAGCTTCTATTGTTGTTGATTCTTTTAATACACTAAGTAAGTGATTCTCAGGATACACCATGCAAGGAGCTGATTACATGTAAATACAATATTGCACAGCATGGCCAACTGGCCACCATGGTATTCAGGGTTATTCACGTCCCTGCTCACCGTAAACACCGGATTCCCTCACCTCAGCCCATTCAAATATGTCCTTTTATTTCACACATGAGGGTGTTATTAAAGTATTAGAAAATTAAAATCTATGTCAATGGCTGCCACACAGTGAAACAAGTGGCTAAAAGAACTTTCTAAAATCTTAATCTTTGCAGAGTGTAAACACTTTTTTTTGCAGTAACTAACTTCCCTGCCCCATTTCCCTCTTCTGTCATTCAATATTCTGTTCTTCTGTCATTCCCAGTGCATCTAAATTACTGATTATAAGAATATGTAATTAACAGACTTGAATGGCCAAGTTCCGCCCGGCGTATCCTGATGGTCCATTGGTCACCATTTTCCTTTGGTAACATATCAACTGTGGTGACCAAAGCGACCGGTTCCCTAAAAAGTAACTTGTACAATTCCAAAGGGGGTCTCCCATTTGGAATCATACAGTTTCACAGTAATGCTGAACTCATTGATGGAGAGCAGAAGAGTGAATCGGAATAAAGTGTCTTTGGTCGAGACAACTTATTGCCATATCAGTGATCTCTGCACAAAGCAACTCCATCTTCACTCATAATGAAATATAACACACACACATATATATATATATATATATATATATATATATATAGAGAGAGAGAGAGAGAGAGAGAGAGAAAGAGAGATAGAGAGAAGAGAGAGAAAGTATGGGAGAGAGAGAGCCATCATTGGCATCAGACACTGACAGTGTACACTGGCACCAGTGGCAGTACTGACAACCAATGCACTGAATGTGTGGTGGTAATAAAACACTAATATATATTTTCATAGGCAATGATTGTCTTATTTTGACCGGTATTTTAATCAAAATCATTGTTAATGCATAGATGGTAAAGAAAATTGAATGGAAGTTGCATCGAACTTACCAGAATCATTAACAATGAACGAACAGTGTAAGGCACAACGTTCAACCTGTCAGCTACCGATTTTACTTCACCTATTATCGCTAATCCTGCAGCGCAATCTGCCGGTATTCACCATTACCACATCGTCCGCAGAGAACACGATAGATGTCGCTCTATGCGCACTTTTTGGAGCATGTGACGTTGATTAACTAACATAAGAGATAAGATAAGACATAAGGTAACATTTATTAGCCTTCAGTTCCAGGAATTTGTTGTTGATTTTCAATTAATTACATAAAAATAAATACATCAAAATAACACAGAACGTATTTGACTACGCAAGTAAAAATAAACATGTAAAAATGATATAACAGATAATTCTGCAGGTAAAACACATAATTCAAAACATTAAATATCTAGAAGGTTGCGAGTTAAAAGTTTAATACTGTATGGCACAAGAGATCTTCACTAGAAGACCAATTTAATAATTAACCTGGTAACTAAGGTTGACGAATGATATTAAGAACGTTATCGGGAGTGTGTGCCTAGAATAACTATCATAAAGCTCATATCAATAATAATTTAAAGAAACAATATGAAAAAAGTGGCACATGAGCCACGGTGCTCAGCTGACTCATACACACAAAGTTCAATCATATTTATAAATACAGGCCACAATGACTTAATTTGGGTTTTGCAAGGAAAGTTTACCAGTACGTCTCTGCGTATTAAGTTTGAACATCCTACGTACTATAGTAGTATAATACTGACGATTTGTGCCCTACTAATTATCGACCTGGTCGTATAGTACGTGATTTTCCACAAGAGACACAAGGGAATAATATTCTTTCTGTGCAAGCGGGTAGTTAAAATGAACACCATCTCAATTGTATCCCAGAGTAAGTGGTGCCACTTATAATTTAATTATCATATCTTTAAGAAAAGTGGAAAAAGGTAAATTTTTGAAAAAGGTAAACATAAGCGACACAACCTGTAGCTTA
This sequence comes from Sipunculus nudus, assembly GCA_026874595.1. Taxonomy (NCBI): domain Eukaryota; kingdom Metazoa; phylum Annelida; class Sipuncula; order Golfingiida; family Sipunculidae; genus Sipunculus; species Sipunculus nudus. The sequence goes on along the minus strand of CM049316.1, from coordinate 63,296,759 downwards.
AATATACTTAAAGTAGCATGATCAATATTTGGTAATGGATATAAAGTTTTATAATCAAATGCATTAAATCATCAAATACCACATTACACAAAATTAAAAATTCCAAAAAAGGCTGCCTTTGTGGTAAAATTTCATTTAGATTCATATTCTTTTTTATTCTACTTCTAAGAACCAGACTATCATCTCTTAAAAAGTTTCGTATTTTTCAGACATGAGTGGGAGGAAGTGAAAAAAGATCATTTTGACCTAGTCTTGACACCTTGACTCAGTAGGCAATCGGGTAAATGGGCTGGTAAGCTCGAGTCGTGATACAAGTAATATCGAGGAATGTATCGCAGTGGTCTTGCATCAGGTTGCAATTATATTGTGGTAAACAGCCCATAATCTCAATATTATTCTAAGAATGATGAAATAACACAAAAGTATATATGTGAGCTTTTAACCCAAACTGAAACACAGTCTCCATGGAAAGGGGTCATTTCCTATATCGCCTGCAAGCTGCCTGCGTCCTGTAACCCGTGCGAGCCATGCTTGTGTTCATGTGGTCATAAATTCATCAAATATGCCGAGGGGTTTACCAATGTGCTAGGTTCAAACGGAAATTTTCTTGCTCATGTTAGGTATTATCAGGAAGTACACCACAAATGCTAACGATTGGTCTTTTTTTTATGTTGATTGACAGTGTACCTGTAGGCAATGAAGCGTTGTCAGAAATGACGAAAATATTTGCATCTTCATAAGGCCTTATAATGCATTCCTCGGACTTAGATGTAAAGACACTCTGGCGCCAGTAATCTGGTGGTAATGCCAGGGGGTCGATAAAAGTGTGCACCATATAAAAATCTTTGCATATATATGTTCTCATTAATGTCATTTATTTGATCACGCGTGCATTTATCGAGAATGATATAGAAAAAGATTGATACATGTGTCCGATAAGTCTCATGTCTATCCTACTGTTTCCTTTTATTTACCTACTTTTATCATAATTATTCTAAATTTCAATTCCAAATGCATGTGTCCTATACTCGTTCGTACTGATGTGTTGGACAGCCAATGTGCTCAAAATCATGCTTTTCGTCGTTAACGTGCATAACATGTGCCACTTTGACCTAATTTCAAGTTCCGAGCGAGATCTCTCGAGGACATTCCCGGGTTTCAAGTTAACAGTTTCTAGGGCTAACACTTCCGATTTGCGCCATGTTAACAGAATCTTCCAAGGCGAGGTCACAGAGGAGTTGCGTGACAAAATTCGAGTGGTATCACCGTCAGTTATAATATCCAGTTCAGCTTGAAACTTTGATGGGTTCTGCTCTACCTGTTCTTTACACCTTCTTAAATAAACCACGTCTTTTTGTCAAGAAAACTATTTTTAATTTAACAAACTTATGCACCAAACCCCTTTTCTCTTAAGCGTGCTCCATACAGCGTATGCATGGTCACACATGAAAGTATAACACTTGCGGTCTATAACCCTTAAAACTAGAAATGTGCATCCCAGTGGATACATGACTCTGTCATGCGAACACACTGAACACACTCCCGAGCTGCTGGGCGCTCGAGCGTGACCTGAACAGGTCACCGGGCTACACTGCATGATGAGGCGGGACCTGTGCATTCACTTAATTTTTAGTCCATATTTCCGGGTTCATTCGTGCGCAAGTGACCGTAAATTTGTGAATATTCCTTGATGACGCCCCAGAATCCGGAGATTATCTCCTTGGGCAATCAAAATAAGGTCATGATGTGAGCTTTATTGTGTTGTAGTTGTACCACTGTCTATATGTACTGTGCTGTGCATTTGATATTTACTCTTCCAACGATCTATTTGACCAAGATAAGCAGTTACTCATAATTTGACCATTTGTTGGGCTAAATAATATAATATAGCGAGGGTCCGGGCTGATAAGCCTCATCAAACTCACTGACCGCCACTGGACAAACATCCACAGACATCCGGCGCAGTTAATAGGAGGACATTTATTTCAGTTGCTGAAAGAGAAGGCAGAACATCTTCATACTATTACTATTACTATATAGACCAAGTTGTGGTTCTGTAGTATTTACAGAGCCACAGGTCTCGGTCTGCATTTTTCTCGCGGACGGAGCGCATACCACTGTCTGCGCAGCACTTGTTCTGAGTACTTCAGACCTTGTGTGTGGGTGCCTGTCTTATTGTCGGGACCACTGGTTACGCACGCGATTGTTTCAGCCTGCTAGGTGCATGTTTTACATTTTTAGCTGGATGGGCCAGGAGGTAAGCAGTGATGATGTAACACATGCACAATCACGCCGGCTCACTATAGGACATTTACCCAACATACAGGGTCAGACGTACTCGGAACAAGTACTGCGTAGACCGTTTTATGCGCTCCGGCCGCTAGATAAATGAAGGCAGAGACCTGTGGCTCTGTATATAGGTCTATTGCAGAGCTGCAACAGGGTCTACTGTAGACGATACAGAAGGCAAGCTTGAAAGTTCATCGTTTATTATGACAAAGACCCTCATCGGCACTGCATTTTATTATAACACATTACTGACATTGTGGGCCAACAAGTTAGTTTTTGCAGCATAGTGCTTTCGAGTTTAATTGGATAAGTTTTATAAACTGTTGCCAAAGTGTAATTGACATGACTGAAATGTCTCAGGAAAGTTAAAGACCACAGGGCGAGAGAGAGATATATGTAGTCGAGTCTAAGTCAGAGTCTTTACGGTCCAGCTTCTTTGAGTCTGTCTTTTTGAGATCGAGTCAAAGTCCGAGTCCAATAACATATTCATTAAAAAAAAATATGAGATGAAATCGATAGTTTTTTTTTCTTGTAACTTTTTGTTGTCAATTGTTTTTTTACGTGAAGAGAACTGTCCTATTTGGAAATTCAGGAGGGAATTCAATGTGGGTCAATTTAATTGTTTTTAATATTCTGCCAATCATTTGTATACATTTAAGTCTTTGTGGTGTGTTTCCAATCCTATCGTCAGGCCTTCAGTGAAAATATTTATTTCTATCGGAGACGAGATAGACGGTTTTCCACCAGAGTCTCAATCTCCAAGTCCGAACATAGTCAGGGTCCAGGACCATCGAGTCCAAGTCAAGACTAGAGTACTTCAGTCTTGAATCAACATTTTCATTTCTTTTACTTAATTGTTAAGAATATAATTTTATAATGTCTAAAAACGGAAATAAAATACTACATTCACAGTGTTTAAATTTAATAAGAAGGTTAATTATTATAAAACTATCAAGTACTAGTGAAGCATGAGTTCAATAATCTTGCAAAATATGGGGAATTTGTGACTCTTTGGACCAAATGCGTTTAAGAATAATGTTTAAGAACTGTCATGATTTCATTTATCCCTACTCCACATATCTCAAAAACTGCTCAACTATAACATATTCCTTTTCATTTTATATGTGTTTAAGTTTGCTAGACGATATCTTAAATATAAATCTTATAATATGAAAGTTTAAATTATAAATCCATATTGCATTCACATGAAGGAATGGAAGTCGCACTTCTAAAACATTTATTACACAAATGTAATAAATAACTAGAATACGGGTAGTCGACAAGCGACTACGTGTATCCGCCTAAATCAGAGTGGAACGGGTGAAGTGAGGCATGGATTGAGGGGCAAGGGGAAAAAGAGTGATGTGTTGCATGTTAGCATGGATGTCTGCAGCCAAATGGTGGATGTAGGTTGCGCCACCTACCACAAAATCCAGAAAGCCGTCCAAGTTGTATACATATGCAAAATTTGAGGCAGATAAGTCAAACCACTATATGTTTATGAGTGATTCTAGCCCATGGCAGACAAACAGATGGACGCTGTGCAAAAATGATTGCAGATGGCGCCACCAGTTTTGCGTATGACAAAGAGCTGTATGAGATCTATACACATGCAAAATTTTGGCCAAATCGGTCAAACGGTTCCCAAGATATGAGCTTGGATGTCTGCTGCATAAACTAGAATGCAGGTGGCGCCACCTGTCATAAAATCAAGAGAGCTGTCGGGGATGTATAAACCTGCAAAATTTTAGGCAGATATGTCAAACCACTGCCAAGATATGAGTGATTTTATCCCATGGCAGACAAACAGACGGGAGCTGTGCAAAAATTGCTGCAGCCGGCGCCACCAGATTTGCGTATGATAAAGAGCTATGTGAGATCTATACACATGCAAAATTTTGGCCCAATCGGTCAAACGGTTCCCGAGATATGAGTTTGGATGTCTGCAGCATAAACGTGAATGTAGGTGGCGCCACCTATCATAAAATCAGAAAAGCTATCCAGGATGTATACGCATGCCAAATTTCAGGTGAATTAGTCAAATCACTGCAGAGATGTGATTTTAACCCAAGGCAGATGAACAGATGGACACTGTGCAAACATGGTTGCAGGTGGCGCCACCATTTTTTGTGTATGTTATAAAGCTCTCCAAGGGCTACATTTGTGCAAAAAAATTTTCCTGATCCGTCAAACGGTTCCCGAGTGTCACCCCTAACTTAACGTGAAAACTTTACAACGGATATATCCTATAAAACCATACGATGGGTTTACGCTCGCCACTTGATTTCACTCATCAAGAAATTAGATCCCGGTCATTACAGGTGACATTTCCAGGTTCTTTTAAGGACGTGTATTAAAATACCAGACAATCATACACCCAGATCAATAGAAACTATGAGACATCAGGTTAAATTCACAAATATAATTCAAGACAATACTTACAGAGACACAAATGTGAGTGTGTGCGTTGATGTGTCAATACGACCGTTCTTCACATTAAAATTACAGGATATTTACTGAGTCCATGGTTTGTATAAAAACAATAAAGTCCAGTTCCTTCAGAGATCTCTGGTTACTGTTTTGTGTAGAATCTAGCGTATGGTTAGCACCATATAGATCTAGTCTTTCTGAGTTTAGCGATCTTCAATTGATCTTGCTTGTCAGCGACCCGGGTAGGTTTACGTTCACATGAATGCAATAGCGCTCTTTGTTTACGTAGAGCTTAGAGTCCTTGACCTTGCTCTTGTAGCAACGGTTTCACGGCTTACGGCGGTTATGTATTTAGGTCAAGCTGAACTAGGCCGGCAGGTGGCGAGCGCTCTTTCACTTTATCGCCAATACGAAGCTCTGTCGGCAGCACGGCTGAGTTCTCATGAGCTGGGTCCTTGTAGAAGCTTGCTTCTATGCCGTTCCTGGCGTTTCAATGTTCCTACTCCCGTGCGTGCGTGCTGCCACCTCAAGCTTCAAGACCCAACTGAACCAACGATCAGCGTCTCTTCTTGAAGTCTGACGTCACAATCGCCTGTTCACTGTGTACGGCAATCCGGTTCTCTGATTGGCTTATTTCTCAAGTGTCCCATATAAGGATATATGTGACCTAGTTTGACTGTTAGCGTCACCATGGCGACCCACATACTAAATGTATTAATACACACGATGCGTGACACGGATAAATCAGCTGATAGCCGATGGGATTTCATACAAGAATACACAATATATATATACAATCAAGACCTGTCAACGCTTTAGGATGACGCTTCACGTCAATATCAATAGAGAACAGACTTCGTTAAACTATGATACAAAACACCGTACATATTGTCACCTATTGTCTGGTGACACCACCCCCTCCTTTTAAAGAAAATACACGGTATTTTCTCGATACATCGTATCGTTCTATCTCACAGGGTCCAGCTAAACATATTTACATATAGCAATACATAAAAGTCATGTAACAAGTTGTCATTAGTACATGCCCACGGTCTATGACACAGGGCAAAATCCTGTACATGTTTAGACTTACCTGGCTAGACATTAAGCTCATTACATCCTAACACTCAGGCAGTCTGCTAAGAAAATCAGGTCCATGGTTTAGTTTACCTGACACTGCTTCAATATCAAATCTAAACTCTTGTAGAACCAGTGCCCATCTCATTACTCTCTTATTAGCACATTTTGATTTGCTAATACACTTTAATGGTTTGTGGTCGGTCTGAATGGTGAACGGTCTACAAGCCAGGTACATCTCAAATTTCTGTACAGACCATACAATTGCTAATGACTCTTTCTCGATGGTGGAGTAATTTCTCTCCCTGGGCAATAGTTTACGACTGGCATAAGCTACTGGGTGCATGATCCCCTCGTGTCTTTGCATCAGGATACAGCCAATACCCACATCAGATGCATCACATTTCAAATAAAACCGTTTACTGAAATCAGGTAGCTTCAGTATGGGAGGGTCTGACAGTTTAGCCTTTAGAGAACAGTACGCGTTCTCGTGTACGGGTTTCCAGTCTAGTTTGTTAGGTTGACCTTTACGCGTTAGATCAGTCAAGGGCACCGCTATTTCCGCATAGTTTGGCACGAATTTTCGATAGTACCCTGTAAGACCTAGGAATGCTCGCAAAGCCTTCTTTGTCTTAGGTCTATCAGTGCTTTGTATACTCTTGAGCAAAACTGGATTAGTGGCCAAGTTGCCCGTGCCTACAAGGTGTCCCAAAAACTCTAGACTCTGGTAGCCTATGAAGGTTTTAGCTGGTTTAGCTGCTAAGTTTGCACATTCTAGTCTAACTAGCACTTCTCTAAGAGTTCTTAAGTGCTCGTCCCAAGTCTCTGCGTGTATTAACACGTCATCTACATAACATACTACATTTGGCATGTCGCTGAACATTTTCCGCATCATGCGGGTGAAAACCGCTCCGGCAGTTACCAGGCCGAATGGCATAACCCTAAATTGGTAATGGCAATCGGGTGTAACAAAGGCCGTCTTATCCCTGGATTCCTCAGAAACAGGGATCTGCCAGTAACCTTTCGTCAGGTCAAGCTTTGTAAAATACTGGCCTTTAGCGACTTCGACAAAAAGTGTTTCTGGATCCGGCATGGGTTCAGGATCGAACACGACTGATTGGTTCAGCTTTCGGTAGTCTATCACGAATCTAGTCTTACCGTCAGGTTTCCTAAGCAGGATACAGGGGGACGCATAGCTAGAATCTGACTGTTCAATAATGCCTAAGTTTAACATTTCCTGGATTTCTGTTCGCATTGTCTCTCGCAGTTCAAAAGGCACCCTATAGGGCCTAGTTTTTACAGGTACATCAGATGAGAGTTTAATGCTACATTCTACAACATTGGTAAGCTTGGGTACATCTGTGAATACATCCCCATATTGCCTAAGCAGACTGAGTATTTCACGGCGCTGACACTTGCCTAGGTCAGCATTTACCTGAACATCTCGCTCAGTCTGGCGGCGCGCATACGACGGTAACAACATGTGGGCATCCTCATCAATCCCTTCTGGGTTTAACTCTCCGAACACGGGAGGCTCTGTTTCCCCGTCTACACCGTCAGGATCATGTATAGAATCAGGTGCGCCCTTGGCTACCGCTGCCAGAATATGCTGGGGCTCGTTTCTAGCATGGTACCGTTTCAGCATATTCACGTGGAAGGTTTTAACCTTAACGCCAATCTTAATCCGATAGTCTAAGTCCCCAACCCTGTTTACAATAGTATAGGGGCCTTTCCACTGTACCATTAATTTGTTTCGCTCCGTCGGGAGTAACAACAAAACTTCGTCTCCAGCCTCAAACCTGCGCATGCATTTACCTCTATCATATAACAGTCTGTGTCTGTTCGCTGATTTGTTCAACGCCTCTCTAGCTAACGCGCATGTGTCGCTTAGTTTGTCTTGTAGGTCCAGGACGTATTGGTACGTGGTTTTAGTCTCGACGCTAGTATCTCGCTTGGTCCACAGATCCCTTAGAATCCGCATCGGTCCTCTAACGATCCTACCATAGAGCAACTCAAAGGGTGAGAACCCTGTGCTCTCATGTGGCGCTTCTCGGTACGCAAAAAGCACGGCGCTGAGGTACCGATCCCAATCTCGCGGTCTTTCCTCGCACATCCGTTTCAACATTAACTTTAACGTTCCATTGAATCTCTCCACCATTCCGTTGCACATAGGATGGTAAGGAGTAGTGGTGAGCTGTCTTACAGACAAAACACGGCTAACTTCTCGCATGAGGTCTGACATAAATTGTGTTCCCATGTCAGTAAGCACCTCTGACGGCACTCCTAACCGCGCATAAATACCAACTAGCGCATCAGCCACAGAGACAGTATCTATGTTCTTTAAAGCAACAGCCTCCGGATATCTAGTGGCATAATCCATAACGGTCAGAATATACCTGTGACCTCTCTCAGACGCTGGATGGATCGACCCAACCAGATCCATCGAAATTCTACGCCAGGGCTCATCAATTAGTGGCATCTGGCCTAACGTAGCTCCAGGCACCTTGCCTTTTGGTATGGTTTTCTGGCAAATGGGACAGGACTTGCAAAACTCAGCAATGTCATTATACATCCCTTTCCAGAAAAACTGAGTTCTCACGCGGTTGTGCGTTTTGTCTATGCCCTGATGGCCCGCCATAACCGCTTCGTGGCCCATCCTCATTACGTCGTACCGTAACGTCTGAGGTACCACCACTCGAGATCCATCTTGATCTCCCCGTTTATCACTCACAACCCGAACTAAATATCCGTCCTCAATTCTAAATGGACTATCATTTCTAGCCTCTCTAGCTAGCCTCCAATACGGCGCTAAAGACCCATCCTCCTCCTGCGCCTTCAAAAATTCGGCCGGACTCACATCGGCAACTGGGCTTGCAACATTCAAGCTACGCGTCGGTATCTGTTTCTCTCGTGCAGCGCTCCGTGTCTCCACCGCGGACGACACCTCCTTTTGTGACTCTACACCGTCACACACTATGCCTGAGGACCGCTCAGACTTCCACGTCGGGTCCAGATCATACGGATCACGCGCTCCCGCTACGTTACCTAGCGCTAAATCACATACAGCATCCCCGACCACCATTGCCTCGATAGTACCGACAAAGTACGCACAGTCCACATTAATCCTAGCCGTAGGAAATTGTCTTACAGACCCGTCGAACAAACTACACTCGACCTGGTGTCCGGTGAACTGATTCGGCTCCACGTACGACTCACGTATTCCTGCCGAGGAACATCCAGAATCCCACAGCACCCTCGCTGACTTACCATTCACCAGCCCTTCACACACAGGTAACGAGATTCCGCCTTCTGTCTGGGCAGCAAATCCTAACGACTGACTCGGACTCTCTACTTCCGGTTTCACCGCACCGACTGTCTCCGTTTCCGCCTCGACTACTGCCATTGACATAGTCTCCGGTTTCTGTTTTGGGTTATACGGGGGGCTAAAATTAGTCTTATACCTCTGCTGATCGCCAGCAGCACGCCCTACTTGAGGGGAAGACCTAGACCTCGACCGGGCACTAGTCTTACATTCCCGCGCCTTATGTCCCAGTTCATTACATAAATAACATCTGATGCCTCCTGATGGCTTAAATGTCTGACCGCCCGGACTGCGCTCAACCTCTCGCTTCTCTCTAGGCTGAGATACCGGTTGCGCTGGACGCGGCACATTATTGCCATAACGAGGACCTGCTGTAAGGCTGTGTACACCGTGAGCCTCCGTATAACTCTCGGCTAAGTCTACCATACTATCAAAGTCACGACACCGTCTCTCTTTCAAAAACATAGAGAGATCCCTACTACAGCAGTTTACGAACTGCTCACACATCAACAGGTTAACTACCCCGTCGTAGTCACCTCCGACCCCTGCCATCCCTATCCAATGGTCTAGGTATCCACTCAGTCTCACCGCAAACTGACTCGGCGTTTCGCCTCGCTCAGGCCTACAAGTCCGAAACTTGTGTCGATAACCCTCTTCGGTCATTTGGTATCGCTTTAACAAGGCTATCTTTAACTTATCGTAATCCATGGCCTCACTAACGGATAACTGTGTGTAAGTCCCTAGCGCCTTACCCCGCAGTAACGGACTCAGGTGTAACGCCCAATTCTCCCTATCATAGCCTTGACATACAGCTAATCGTTCAAATCGCTCAAGAAACGCATCTAGCTGATCGTGAGTCTCATCAAAAGGTGGAAGCTGGATTTTCGGGAATACATCCCTACTTCTCTCTTCTTTAACCCCAGAGTCAGACTTTAACCTTAGAACCTCTAATTCGTGGGCTCTAGCCTCTCGCTCGCGCTCTAATTCCCGCTGCTCACGCTCTAATTCCCGCTGTTCCTTCTCTATTTCACGTTGCCTAGCTCTTTCCTCACGTTCCTCATCCGCACGCCGTCTAGCCTCAACATAATCTTGTAAAGCCTGGTCCTTAAGCCCCAAGGCCTGTCCGCATCTAACAAGTGACTCTAACGTTTCCATGGTAACGCTCTAACCTAGTAAGATTCCAGTATCTAGTAATATCCGCTCTTAAAAATCCGTAAATACGTACTGTTAAAGCCAACCTAACGAACCGGCGGTATCCGTACAATAACACTACGGTAGCTCTACGCATCAAAATCTACTTATACGGACGGACGGACGGAAGGTCGGACGAAGGGTCAGACGGATGGACGGATGGATATCAAGATATCAATAAACACCATGCACCCATGATTACCATGCCAATCGGGAGGGGTAAACTTACCTGTCAAGAGACCCTACCACGTGACCAATCACAAACTAGTGTAGAAAAAATTATACCAGGGCGTATCTAACAACATCAAAAATTTTCACTCTAATCTGGGTTTATATCAACCCAATAATGATGTCCAGGTATCACTGAACTAGCATTACTCACAAAACATGCATGTGTTCTAGCCAAATCTACAAGGTATATGCCGATCTTGAAACAATGTTGTGCTTCAGGTAGTATTCTCACTGAATAAATATTAACTCCTAACAGTGGGGTAATTTCATTGTGCAAGTATACACTACAACATCAGTTTGGTGTCATTTCCAATTATTAATTCAGATCAACTCTAGTTTGAGTATATGAATGTCTGGTTTCAGTACTGTTTTCTCAGTTCAAAACTTCTGAAACTTACTGTAATTAGCCAGTTTTTTTTTTTTTTTTTTAAGGCTAATTATATCCTGGCACGCTCGCCATACAATGTCACCCCTAACTTAACGTGAAAACTTTACAACGGATATATCCTATAAAACCATACGATGGGTTTACGCTCGCCACTTGATTTCACTCATCAAGAAATTAGATCCCGGTCATTACAGGTGACATTTCCAGGTTCTTTTAAGGACGTGTATTAAAATACCAGACAATCATACACCCAGATCAATAGAAACTATGAGACATCAGGTTAAATTCACAAATATAATTCAAGACAATACTTACAGAGACACAAATGTGAGTGTGTGCGTTGATGTGTCAATACGACCGTTCTTCACATTAAAATTACAGGATATTTACTGAGTCCATGGTTTGTATAAAAACAATAAAGTCCAGTTCCTTCAGAGATCTCTGGTTACTGTTTTGTGTAGAATCTAGCGTATGGTTAGCACCATATAGATCTAGTCTTTCTGAGTTTAGCGATCTTCAATTGATCTTGCTTGTCAGCGACCCGGGTAGGTTTACGTTCACATGAATGCAATAGCGCTCTTTGTTTACGTAGAGCTTAGAGTCCTTGACCTTGCTCTTGTAGCAACGGTTTCACGGCTTACGGCGGTTATGTATTTAGGTCAAGCTGAACTAGGCCGGCAGGTGGCGAGCGCTCTTTCACTTTATTGCCAATACGAAGCTCTGTCGGCAGCACGGCTGAGTTCTCATGAGCTGGGTCCTTGTAGAAGCTTGCTTCTATGCCGTTCCTGGCGTTTCAATGTTCCTACTCCCGTGCGTGCGTGCTGCCACCTCAAGCTTCAAGACCCAACTGAACCAACGATCAGCGTCTCTTCTTGAAGTCTGACGTCACAATCGCCTGTTCACTGTGTACGGCAATCCGGTTCTCTGTATGGCTTATTTCTCAAGTGTCCCATATAAGGATATATGTGACCTAGTTTGACTGTTAGCGTCACCATGGCGACCCACATACTAAATGTATTAATACACACGATGCGTGACACGGATAAATCAGCTGATAGCCGATGGGATTTCATACAAGAATACACAATATATATATACAATCAAGACCTGTCAACGCTTTAGGATGACGCTTCACGTCAATATCAATAGAGAACAGACTTCGTTAAACTATGATACAAAACACCGTACATATTGTCACCTATTGTCTGGTGACACCGAGATATGTGGGTTTATGTGTGGAAACAGACGCACAAACGGACGCAGAGCGCAGAGGAAAGGTCAGAGGTCAAAACAAATAGGGGCACAGCAGTTCACATGTGAACATAATCCTAGGTTTCGTAAAATTCCGCCCAGCAGTTACGGAGGAGTTCTCCGGACACCTACGCGGCGGCGGCGTGCAGCTGAAAACATAGTATCCGCAAAACTCTGTTTTGGCGGATACAATAATATCATATTACACGGTACACAAGACCCATGTTAGTCATCAATTTAATTGATGTGTTTTATTTTACAACAATAAACTAAAAAAAAACATTAAAAAGATGATACCCTGCAGGGCCTTCACGTACATATAAAACAAAGATGAGATATGCCACAGATCAATTGTACAATATCAGAAAAAAGCGAATTCTTTACAATTTTTTCATGATGGTTTTCATTAAAAAATATCTCAAACAATATTGTTCCATAGAAAACACATGCATCAGAACATCAGTTAATGATACACATATACAATTAAAGTCTCTCTTTCTCTGTCTGTCTCTCTCACACTGGAATCAATGATGACTAGACTTCCTAGCAATTTATACATGACCCAAAACACATGCAGAACCTCCAATTCACAACATCTATATTACAATCACTTTTAGCATATTATGCAGTCTTTTCTAGTATGATGAATGGTGCAGATATCACAACAGCATTGTATTATGAAAATGAAAAATATGAAAATTTTAATGATTTTGCTTAAGCATTTGACCGTTTGGAGGACAATGATTCTATTTGATTACAATGAAGCATTTGTCCCTCTGGAAGCAACTGGAAGATAATGGCATGGTTTACCATCACTTTGGTAAGTCATGGTTCTTTGCTCATTTCCTCATTGACTGCTATGGCAGACCATGCAAATTACGATCGGTGTACATCTGTTCTACTTGTTCATATACTGGATTTAATACTGCTATAACATCATTAACTAGTGTTTTGGTCTCCTCTGTTGGCTGTAGCTTCATCCTACCTAGCAGCTGATCTCTACTCGGGAGAGTGTAAACAGCTATACCTACTCCCTTTTGGACAAGCCACGGATGAAATTTTGCGAGAGATTCTTTGTACGCATCCCAGGCAACATGTGTCAAACTTGCATCCCCTTCGATTTTTATTAGCCTTTCCAAAAAGTTTGATATAAATGCCAGAGCTCGATGGAGTCGAAGCAATGTCCGTGATCCTGAAGGCGGTTTAGATTTACTGGTCGTTTTTCCTGATGATTCTTCGAAGTCAAGCATCTCCTGAACAGTTTCGTAATGCTTGCCTTCTGCAGAATTGGAATGTTGGCGAAGGATTCCAATCTTTTCCTTTACATCTTTGGACACAAAATTGAAGACTGCACCCAAGAGGCTTAGTAATCTGAAAATAAAGAAAAACTGCAAGATTACAGAGCAAAAATTAAGGATCTTGTTAATTTTTAGCAGGTGAGCAAAAAAAATATAATTAATGGTTTAGTGCTTTGATCTGAACACTGACAGCTTTTCTTCATTAATTCTTGCTTAAATATTTAATATATCTGATTTATACCAGTTCGAACATTTTGGTTAATGCTACTCGGGCAAATTTATCAAATTTAACCAGCTAAATCAGTTAAACAACTAATTATGTATGTGGATGATATAAGCTTTTGGTTTTCCTAAAGCTCAGAAAAAGGACCTCGATCATTATCAATTTTATATGTGTTCAAGTCAGTTTGACTCATATGCAGCATTAGCCCATAGCATTCGTGCTCTCTCCTTGCGCTTTGGTTCCCTCCGCTGAGAGAGCCCTAGTACGAGGTGTTTGAAAACTGGAGACATGCCACTGGACAATAAAAAAATGATATCCGAGCCAAAATTGTGTCATATATAAGAATACAAACATATTTGTATCATATGGTAACACAACATACCACTTTAAAATCGTCATGTCCATTAAACAGTTGAATCAGGTAGGTCTAGATCTCAAGCGGTAAAAACAAGCATGTCTGGAGGGGATCTCCTCGGGGAGTTCCCCAACATAAAACGTCATACCCGTTTTCAACCTCCAGTGCGGAGTCAAGATATGTTGTGTATATCCTTAGCATTCATGATAAATTTCTGTACGGAGAATGATGCATCACACACGCCACCTGGTGATTGTCCCAAATTTAGGAACAACTGTCAGGTCCAGGGACGGTAAACTTTTAAAGTGAGTACTGTTTAGGCATTAAAGTAGGGGTTACAGTAAAATTTCTTGTACAGGCGAATACATTAACATTGTTTGCCCCCAAAGGCGTAAGCTTCCCTGTTACAAACACAATATTGAATTTTATATGGAATGGATACATACGCCGCATTATAACATGCAGTTAATGCAGCATCAGAGCCACGCCCATTTTTCTTTATGACTATAGTCCGTTCCTGTACCCCTGTCCACCTGATTTTTCGCGATTATCTCTTCATAAGACATATCTGGCAAACAAAATTTGCACCATTGGCATAAAGAGGCAAAAGCGTAATTTTTGGAACCTTAATTACCTACTCACGATATAAATATTATTTACTTTACGGCCTGGTTGACATGTCTCAAATATATCCGTGGTTCATGGCGTCCCTAATATGCGGCCATTGTTTATCCTCCTTGGATATGGATATAAAGTAATGTGACGTAACAGTGAAGCGCGTGCACGCGAAGAATACAAGTCTCGCTGTAAGCAGAGGTCGGCAGCTCTTGATTATTGGTCCCGTGAATGTTGGTGCCTCTTTAGTACGTCTATTATGACGTCATCACTATCCCCTGATATGCACATTTCACAGATTAGTGGCAAGATGTCGCTAAAGAATAGAATAGTTACTCATAAAATGATTTTAAATTGTTTATAGGAAAATAACATAAGGTAGGCTATTATTTCCATATTAGTTAATTACGCTTTTTCCTCTTTCTTCCCCAAGGTCAAATAGTTTTGGCGTTCTTTGATTCACAGATAAATAATTGCGAAAAAACAGGTGGACAGGGGTACTGGAACGGACTATAATGACGTAATGTTTGTGCAGAGAGATGTCTCACATTCACTGCACTGCATGTAAATGACAGTGTCATATACTTACTTGTTAAGTTCAGTGTAACCTTGGATATATTTTGAAAGACTGATCTTCCCGTCCTCACTATTGCACTCTGAAAACGCTGAGTGAACTCGTTTTAAGTCAAAACTGTCTGGCGAATTAGCCATCTTACAATTCTTGGTAGCTCACGGCTTCACGCAGTCACCTGGTCACTGTTTGGATCAAGAATGTCAAGTCAACTCGTTCCAGGGGCAACTCGCACATATCATCTGTTAGAAGTCGAGAAAATACAAACTCGGTGAACTAAGATTTTCTCACCGTTAAATAGTCAATCAAATAATGTTCTACAGACTCCGGGACCAAATAAATATAGTGCGACCTATTTTGACCGGTCAAAATACAATCTTTGAGATTTTATCAGCTTGTCTGTTTGGGTTGTGTTGTTAGTATCGAGATTTACTCGGGCCAAACTTACTGCGACGAATCTGCGGTCCTACAATATGTCAGCGCCCATACGCGGACTTAGGAAAACCGCGCCGTGGATTTCTGAAAAATAATCAGCTTATTCAGAAGTGGCATGTCGTTAAATGTGCGAACATTTGTCTGAAAGAGATGGCTGAAATTAAAGTCGTCCCTCTGGGTAAGCTGGATTCTCAAATTAAAAAACGCAGCGACTGAGATCCATTGCGTTCAAAACAAAGCGATATATCACATGCCCGTTAAGACGCATCCCAGTGGGACGTGCGCATTTGTCGTCATCCTGAAGGGACGCAGCCCGATGCGATGTAATTTCAATATTCTGATAAGACTCAATACATGAAAAACCTTTTCTTCATTACCTCCCCAATCATGTTTTTTACATATTGATCAGATACACAAGGCATTGAATATAGCTGAATGCAACGCCTCTCCGTCTGTATATTCTGCATATATATTTATATCTTTTGTTAGCGAAACATATTGAAAATAAAGTTTCCATCAACAAATTTCGGAGCGAATTTACAATCAGTACCTACATTTGGGACAGCTGAATAAAATATTGCTACCACTTATTGTCTTCTGTTATATTTCCTACCGCGGTGTTATCTGTTGATGAAAGACATATTATTATTCGGAAATGTGTAAGTACATGTATACATTATAAATCATGATTATCACATGAAAGAGCAGAAGTTGGTCCTCGCTGGAATCGATCCTGTGCAGCATGGATCAGTAGTCGAACACTAATGCCATTACACCATGCAAGACGATGTGAAGGTCACAGGAAAAAGAGGGCTTTTAAATCTGGGTGTGGAGTAATAAACAGCGCCACCTAACGGCAGTTTTAAATATCATGAAAATATTCATTCAGAAATATTATTAACTACTTAAAAGATGGGGGGAAACCCCCCATACCCCCCTTAGAATTCCGACAACAAAACAGAAACATTTTTAAGTGCTTTTAATGTGGGGGGAGACCCCCCAAACCCCCCCTCCCCCCCCCCCCCCCCCCCAAACCCCCCCTCCCCCCCCCATGGTCAGACTGGTATACTTTACGGTAGTCTAAACGGAGATTGTTTACCATACCGTAATTATCTGTTTAAAAAAAATCATGGCTGCCGTCTGGATTTGGATTCCAACAACATGCTACTAGCGGTATTTAATATGTACTCCAGACGAAATATATTTGTAGAATCAATCCTAATATGTATTTCTAAACCTATAATAGGCAATATAGGGCTATTTGGTTGTAAAACTATTACTTCCTTTCTCATTTGTAGTGGTATAATAAGAGTCCACAATGCAGGTACTGATTCTACACTCGGGCCCAAATTTCCATTGTCCTTATATGATAAATACACAATAATAGTATGTAATATAGCAAATGTGTCCTTGCTGCAGATTCACACTAAAGAATGGGGTGGGAAGACTGTGCCACCCTTTGAAGTATACCAGTGTTTCTGTGTGAATATGATTTTAATTATATTGGGTTGCATTATTCGGAATTTAAATTACATTTGAATAAAATATTTAAATGTAAATAAGGAAGAAACATAGATTAAAAACACCTTTGGTATGCAATCAATATAAGCCCAATAAAAATTGTCTTTATAAAACAGTTTTTAGAAAAGCAACATTTATTTAATCTAATTTCTTACACTTCCTTTCTTACAATTCCAAGTTAAAGAAGCCCAGTGTTCCATATAATTTTTCCTATATTCCTCCAGACAAAAGCTGATTCTGATAAGGGTCTTTTGCTATATGCTAGGCTTTCAGGTTCTGTCTTGAAACTGATCTTTGAAATTTTTTTGTGTCAGTATACTTGAGATCATGGCTGTAATTGTTAATTACCCTTCATGAAAAAATGTAAGAAAATTTCCTTAAACAGTCTATAAATTAAATATTACTGGTATTCACTGTTTATAAAGTAAAATATGATTTTCACTTTTATAATAGTTTATTGTAATTATTCTAAATGGTTTTCTTAATTTCCTGTTACACTTACAAAATTATTTTTTTTTCATAAATTATGAAGAGTATTGAAATTTTATAATTTCAGCATTAGAACCTATAAAACAAAAAAAATTACTGCCCTTTTTAAGATAAATGATAAAAGAGAGTTTTATCTTATTTGACATGCAATGCCATCTGTATTAGTATAGTGTTCTGGATTGAAGTCAAAACATGTTGGTTTCAGTTAGTTTCCTATCATTATCAGAAGCATATCACTTATGTTTGTTAATAGCTAAATATCACATATGTTTGTTTTCAATTGTATTCATGCTTGTTAATTGTAAACCTCTTGATTTTGTCTTTCAGGTGCTGGCCAGGGTGAGTACTGCTGCATTTAAATTCCACCAGAGTTAAGCAAACATTTTACATAGTTACAATGCTGTAAAATATAAGTTATTAGGCAAGGGAAATATTATTGGTCATTTGAACCACATTTGTATATTTGATTATTATTAATTAAATAGGAGTGATAGATGTATTACATACACATGTATATTTTTGGGATCACATCATGTCATTTGGTTTTATAAATCCTGTAAGCTATGCCATTGTTTCTAGTAATCACTTGTTTATGTTTATTGAATATATATAAGAAGATATTTTTTATATCTAGATTAATAATTATTCCAATATAATTAATTTTTTTCTGTAATTATAATCACAACAAAAGCATAATAATTTTAAGGAAAAACCATTGAAAAAATCCCCAGACAGTTTTATCACTTAATGGCCAGGGGCCATTCTGTTTGTTTAAAAACCTGAGGAGATAATTTTTCTTTATCAAATTTGTAGATGTTGGCAGGAGCTGTATCCTCATCACTATTGGAGGTAGAAATGTCATGCTGGACTGCGGAATGCACATGGGCTTTTCTGATGATGTAAGTGAACATATATTTAGGTTACATGGTGTTTAAGGAAAGATTGCAAGTCTATAAATTAAAAATTCTATTTTATAATACAGTGGTAGCTTTAGGGTGTGGCACCCTCTACCCCTCCCCCCTTTTTTACCTAAAGAAAATTTAAGAAATAGAACAAAAAGTGCCTAATACAGAAACAGAGCCAGATTTTTCATCATGATGCCTTTTTAACAATCACAGATTGCACTGTTTGCAACCTAAATTTTCAAAATGTTTCTACACTATAGAGGGGATCCCTATCCCTTAACTCCCCCCCCCCCCTGTTTAAAATCTTGTATCTGCCCCTGTCATTGAAAAAAAATGCATCAACTGCACATATACCCATGTGACCTGTTAAGGTGCAAAATCACAATCAAATCAACCCAAACCCTTCCCTATGACAGAAACAGTTGCATATTTGAGTGTTTCAGGTAGGCCTTTCATTCTTACTAATGATTCAACTTTTACACAAGACATTTTGGTGCCACCTATAATTATTGTAAAACATTTTCTAGAAATACTTGAGTCATAACAGTTTGTGTCAGTTAAACAAATACTCATTCAGACACCAGACCCTGCAGACTTCAGACCATGCATGACTCAATAGACATTTAAAATGGGCTGGTAAGCTTAACTTGAGTCATGATACAAGCCATACAGGGGAATGTACTGCAAAGGTCATCCATCCTGTTGCATTGATACTGTAGTAAACCACTGATAATCTTCACATTAGGCTACAAGTGATGAATTTAATACAAAGGAATTTGTGAACTCACAAAGCAAACTGAAAAAACGTCTCTGTTGTAATGAGTCATTTCTTGTATCATGTACAAGTTTGCTATCATCTAGCAACCCTTTTCCAATATGCTGAGTTAATAATGGATTTTTCTTGCACATGGTAGGTGTTGTTCAAAAGTATACAAGGTAAGGATTGGTCTTGCTTTTGTTAAGTGACAGCCTAATTGTAGGCCAAGAGATGTCATAAAATTTGATGAAAATATTTGCATCCTCATTGAGTGTTACAGTGCGGTCCTCGTTGAAAGGCACTCTGACATTAGTGTGCTGGTCTTAGGCTCTCTAATGTTAGAGGGCAAAAAGAGTGCTAGGTTAAATTGATGATTTCTTTGAACAATGAATCAGAGTCATTATTTATTGAATTTATTATTATAATATTAACAAATTTCCTTCAGTAAAATAAGAGTTTCCTTTATTTGTCATTATCAAATATTTGGTTTACAAATTCTCAGATATGCTAGTGTCAGTCCTTAAACCTAAGGATAGCCATTATAAGCATTCTTATTTTATCAGAATTGGCTGCTTGTGGGTTTTAAGGTATAATTAATTAATACATTTTAAGACGATTTTGATATGTTCTTTCCAAGGTTTAATCTTAAATATTTGATAAAATTTCATAATATTTCTCATTAAACATACAAATCATATAACACATCACAATTTATATGTCAATATTTGTTGAAGATTTCTCATATCTCTGCTATTGTTAAGCATTCTGAAATTACTTGAGTGTCACATAATGGGAATTTTCTTCTCTCCAACAGAGAAGATTTCCTGACTTTAGTTACATCAACAGGGACGGATCACTGACGGAGCACCTGGAGTGTGTCATCATCAGGTAGGTGAACTACTTCTTGAATGATGAAAAATGAACAAGACCCTTCAGTTAATTGATCTTTCAGTGATTAGCCAATCAGATGCTGATTTATTGAATTCTGGCCAATGGTGTATTTCCTTACATTCACTGGGCTCAAGGTGACTATTATTAAATCCCTGATGTTGCCATTTAATTGTCATACTTCCTGTTGGATGGTCATATCTTATCAATATATCAATACAGAGACTTCTGACAATACTGATACAGTATTTGATTTTGTATCTCAATGTCATGGTGCACTGGTGAACAACCCTGCTATTTAATGTTGACTGGTAAATACCAGTTGGGTAAATAATAAATACAGGTGGGTAAATACTGAGCAGGTAAACATTAGGTTGGTAAATACTGGTGGTTGGATTTGGTTGTTAAATCATGTTCAGTGATAGAAAGAAAAACAAATGATGGATTATTAATCAATTGTGTTATGGACCTTCAGTTTTTATCCCATATACTACTTTCTGTTCCATCTTTCTTATTTCTCTAACAGGAAAAGAATATTTTTTCATCTCATTTCTGATTAATTTGCAAACTGTTAATCTATTTTTTCAGTCATTTTCACCTTGACCATTGTGGAGCCCTGCCCTACATGTCAGAGATGGTTGGATTTGATGGACCCATCTATATGACACACCCAACAAAAGCCATCTGTCCTATTTTATTGGTAAGTTTTAATTTTGTTAAGTTTTCTTTTGCCCACAGTAAAAGTAATATCTCTGGGTCTTGTTTGCAGTTATTATTTGATAAAACAAGACAACCAAAAATAAAAAAAATATATAGAAATTTGAGTATGATATATCAGTCTTAAAGTCTTATTATAAATAGCATCCTGGTTCCTTCTATTTATAACAACAGTCTTTGCTTACTGGCACACTCTGTATCAAGGTAAATTTTTCTAGCTTCATATGCTCAGTTTATTTGAATTGCAATGAAGTGTTTGATACAATTTATGGACTGCAACAGGATTATGTTTTCCCCTGAAATTATAGAAATATATCTGAAGTCTGTATGTGTGATCTTATAGTGATTTAGTGAGATTTGATACATAATAGCATGCTGATACTGTAGAGTGTCATTTATCTGAAAGGCTCCGGGGACAGGGTTTTTGTTCAGATAAATGATTGTTCTGATAAATGATACCAAACAATTCACTATGATTGCCAACCTGCTGCCAACAGAGTTTACCTGAGATGGACTGACAAGATTTAATGCTGTAAGTTCAATATAAATGTTGCAACAGCATGTTTGTAACCTTCCATCAGTTTAATCAATTTATTATGAAAAATACATTTAAATTATTGTTAATTGACCCTGGAAAATCAGAATTTAATTGTTGAATATTTTTTCATTGTTTGGATTTCAGATCAAAATCGGTTTTCAATTTCAAATTAACCATTTTTTCAGGTAAATGGGGTTTAGATAAATGACACCACTACTGTACTTGGTGAAAATATGGATAATTTACTGTTGTGTAATATTTTGTCACAAACAGGAAGATTTTCGCAAGATCACTGTGGAGAAAAAGGGTGAGACAAACTTCTTCACATCTGACATGATAAAGAACTGCATGAAGAAAGTTGTGGCAGTGAATCTTCATCAGACTGTTCAGGTAAATTACATAAGTAAACTCAGGTCCATCCATTCTCCAAACAAGTGAATTATTATTACACTAACCAGAAGTGGGCATGGGTCTTCACATATTTTGTGTTCATCCATGCACAGCAGGGCTTTCATAGCAGACAGTTTTACCCCTGTGTGTCTGATTCACCAGGAGTTGATGAAAAATCACATGCATGCATACCCTTAAAGTTTCCAAACAGGATATTTATACAAATTACGCAAGTGTGCCAGTTCAGTGATTGACAGGTTTGTTTCTTCTTTTGCCACCAGATAGCAGCATACCCATCACATCAGGACCCTGCCACAAGGTCGAGCAAACATACACCAAGTTTCATTATATAATCACAGAGCACACTTGCCTATGAATAAAATATATTAATAAAAATTTTATAAACTGATCATAATTCCTGGAGGAAAAAACAACTTGGCAGTGATGTCACCCACAGGGAAAACCAGGGTGACTGAAAATTCTAGATCTCATCAAAAGATTAGTATTTCTGACACTGTAAGCCCGTAATTCTCCAAGAAAGAATAAGAACAACATGTATTTCTAGACTTAAGTCATTTAAAAATTTTGCCTGTGATGTGACACTTGCACCAGCCTATCACATCAGGGCCCAGTCTCTGTTCTGGATGAAATGCATTTAACACCTACATGTGCTATTTGGTTTACCTTTATAACCTTCGACAAAGCTGTCCTTGAAGCATGACGAGTCATGTAAAGTTGATTGTTTTAAGCAATTTGCTTGATTTTGAAATTGTGTAGCTTTGTTTACACACTGTATAATGCTAGGTTATAATTGTTGTTACATGCCTTCCCTTGGGCAGACTGGCAAGTTATTAGGTAGGCTGTTTGTAACTCTTACAGACAGAATGAAAAACATTAATCTCTCTAACCAAAGTCAAAATAATGTTAAATATCTTTTCTACATATTAAGTAACTTTGTTATATATATCCTCACCTTAGATTTTTCAGAATAAAGATAATGTCACACTGAGCAGACTCATACTCACAAGAGTACGACTTTGCTGTTTAGGTATTGTTCGAGTCAAAATCTGACACCCACAATGCACATACACCATTGGCATAGGTATAAATGCATTGAAGAGGACAGTGTAGTCTGTCCAAGTATGTTATATAAGAATTGTTTCAAAGCAAATTACATAAATATGAATGTTACTGTAGTAGTGACTTTACAGAAAAAGTAATATATTGTAAGCGTGCGCATAGGAAATGTAAACAGAAGGTGTTTCCTTGAAATGTTGCAAATTTTGATTTTAAAGTTTGACAGTTAAGACAAGTAGTCCTGGCCATCCCACTTCATCCAACAGAAGAGATAAATTTCAAGTAGAAAGGACCACTGGGGAAGTGTGAGATAATGTTTCTGTCAGCTGAGCATCATGACCCATAGGTCTCTTGTTTGCTTTCTGTCTATGCAGGTGACTGATGATATGGAAATCAAGGCTTATTACGCGGGTCATGTCCTGGGAGCAGCCATGTTCCATATCAGAGTCGGCACACAGTCTGTGGTTTATACTGTAAGTATTAAAAAATTAGTAATGCCTCGTACTTTTTTTCTCAATTGTAAAGTGTAGACACCTGATATGCGAAGATTATTGTGTAGAAATATGTCAATAAAATCAGTGTAAAATGAAAAAAATGTATTTGCTAGATTTTTTCTTAAAATAACTAAGCTGATCTAAATGAAAGAAGATCAAGGGGAAAATTTAGTTCGGACGCTTTGTATATTTTTATCTTAATTTCAGACCATAAACTCAACCTATATCTTTTAGCGAACCTGCTCTGAAACCATATGGCCAAATTGTTTAATATCGCACAGACATGGTCCTAGGGTAGTGCTTTCTGAAGTTTGTTCAAATGGTCTCTGTTTAGTGACTTTTGGCTGAGTTATGCTGAATTTAGTCATATGCCATAACAGCCCATTTTAGCTCAGTGGCTACAAAGATCTTCTTCTCAAAAACCACTGGGCCAAATTCTTAAATCTCACACTTTATTTATTCTCAGATGTTGATAATTCAAATTTGTTCAAATGGTTTTGGTTCAGTGCTCTTTGGCTGAGTTATGGGAAGCTTAACTTAGCCAGTTTGCTGTATC
Source organism: Sipunculus nudus (assembly GCA_026874595.1). Taxonomy (NCBI): domain Eukaryota; kingdom Metazoa; phylum Annelida; class Sipuncula; order Golfingiida; family Sipunculidae; genus Sipunculus; species Sipunculus nudus. The sequence continues at coordinate 63,272,751 of CM049316.1, read as the reverse complement.
TTCCTATATGAGTGATAAACCTGCAAAACGTTTTTCGACTAACGCCACTGGAGCCAATTTGTTTAATATTTTACAAGAATAATCCCCACAATATTTCTTATAATAATTGTCTTCAATGGTTCCACATGAATAATTTTTGGCTGAATTATGGAGATTGAATTGAGCCATTTTACCATATATGTTAGCTGTGTGAAGCAGTTACAACTAGCCTTGCACCAGTTAATCAGTATCTATAACATCATGCCACTAGATTTCAGGTTAAATAACTTGGCAGATTGCCAACTATTCCAGATTTTGAAACAGGCTAAAGGTCAGCCTGGATCTATTTATAGCTTTGGCAGACTGGCCACTGCATCAGATTTGGCACCAAAGTTCAGCCTAGATCTATTTATAGCTTTGGCAGACTGCCAACTGTGTCAGTTTATTCAACAGGTCAAGAGTTCACTCAGTGCAGCCAGGTACAGGTCAAAAGTTCACTCAGTCTAGCCAGGTGCAGGTCAAGAGTTAACTCAGTCCAGTAGCTTGAGCCAGCAATTGTTCACAGTTCACTCAGGGCAACTGCCTTTCTCACCTAAGCTTGGTCAGCTCAGTGCATCAAACTCGAGAGTTTGATGTATTGGCCTGATATTTTGACCTGTCTATGGGTCTTTGATTGCTTTCTCATTCACAAGACAGGTGTCCCCACCTACAATGACTTTTGCACAGTGTATGTGCCTGCATATTTTTCCAGAGCAATTTGATATATCAGCCTGAAATTGGACAAATTTATACATATCGTAAAGCTTTGTCATACAAAAGACTGGTTGCGCCACCTACAATAATTTTTGCACAGTGTATGTCCTTGCTTATTTCTCAGGAGGGGATATCAGCCTGAAATAGGGCATATGTATACCTCTCTGATACCTTCGTCATATACAAGACATGTAGGCCTACTTGAAAAGTAATGGCCCAGCATTGAAGCATTATACCTTATGTATAAACCATTGCACAGGTTCGCATTAGGCCTGTAGGCCTTGTTACCTTTTTAACCTTCATTAACCATTTTATTAACCAGTTTGTTGTCTTGGGGTTGAGCACAGGACTCTTTCTTTAAAGTCTGAATCTCACCCTAGGCAGTGAGGTTTTTCATGATCAGTCCTGAGCCAGGGGGACACTCTGCAGGCTTCATTGGAAGTCCATGCCCCTCAAAAACAAATGTGCCTTGCAGGGGTTCCGTGGTGGTATTACACATCTAGGACCTACAGGTGCAGTTTTTTCTGGGGCTGGTTAAAACCAAGTTAAAAATTGAGAGGAAGATTGCCCTGTCATGTAGTCCAAACTGTAATGAAATTCTGCAGATGTACATACTCAGTTGAGCTAGCATTAAAAAGAACAAAGGCTGTTACCTTTGACAAAATTAAAAAAAAAAAATTTAACAGGGAGACTACAACATGACACCAGACAGACACCTTGGAGCTGCCTGGATTGACAAGTGTAGACCAGACCTCCTGATTACCGAATCAACCTATGCCACAACCATCCGAGACTCGAAGAGGTGCCGAGAGAGAGACTTCCTGAAGAAAGTGCATGAGTGTGTGGAAAAAGGAGGGAAGGTCTGTTACTTTTGGTTAACATGACCTTAAATGTGTATGAATAAATTTAAAGCTAGCTATTTACCTCCCTTTTCTTTAGATATTAATGTTATTTCTGGCTCACTCTGCATGTAGACATATAAATTAACTCTAGGTAACTCCTTTTAAGATGAGGCCATATAAAGCCTCTTGTGATGGATGTATTAGCTTGCTTATCAACCAGCTTTCAGTAAATACAGCAATGTTGACAAACAGAAAAACCATGTAAGGTCAGGTGGTAAGTTGCTTATGTGTGGAAGATGAAACGTCACCAGTTGCAAAATGCCCTTGCAAAACTCATCTGACTTGCCACCAGATGTTCTTGTTCAAGTGTGTTTGGATTATATTAGCAAGCCCCCCCCCCCCAACATGATATAAACACATGAATACAAACAAAACAAGCAGCCTGTTTCTAGTGGGATGAGCATATTCAGGCCTATTTTTATGCCCCCGCCACAAAGTGGCCGGGGCATATAGTTTTACCCATGTCCGTCATTCCGTCCTTCCGTCCTTCCGAAATCAAACAGTTGTACGGACTTTTTTTCGCAATGCCTGCAGATAAAGGCCTGATTTTTGGTGTGTGGGCAAATAATGACCAGTTACAGGTCGAGTTCGCGTTTAGTCCGGGTTGACCTACTTTTGACCGTTTTACGGCTCCTTAACTTAGACAATTTCATGAAAAATAGAAATTTTCATGTCAAATACACATGTATGGACTTTTTTTCGCAATGCCTGCAGATATTGGCCTGAATTTTGGTGTGTATGCAGATAATGACCAGTTACAGATCGAGTTCGTGTTTCGTCCCGGTTGACCTACTTTTGATTGTTTTACGGCTCCTAAAAATAGAAAATTTCATGAAAAATATAAATTTTCATGACAAATGTACATGTACAGCAGTTTTTAGCCCTCAGCTCATAGGCTGATGGGCTATTGTTGTTACCCAAGCTGTCCGTCTATCCGTCCATCTGTCTATAGGGTGTCCGTCTGTCCATCTGTCCGTCCGTGCCGCGTCTGTTAACTTTTACCTTGTGAGCGGGATATCTCTTAAAGGATTCACCGTTGGAATTTTATTTCATCAGTGAAGATGTATATCGATTAAATCTCGGTCAAGTTCGAAGATGGGTGACCTTGACCCATTTTTCTACATTTTAGAGCTGATTATAGAAAAACACTCACAAGCTTATATCTCAGGAACCATTGTGTGGATTTTCACAAAACTTACTATGATCATTGGGACTGATGGTCTGTACGTGCTGCACAATTTTGGTGGCGTCACCTGCAATTTCTGCTTTTTTAATGAAATTTTATCGGATTTTTTAATTTCGGCCTTTGTGCAGGATATCTCCAAAGGTATTCAACTAAGGAACTTCATTACTTCAGTGCTTTTGCATCAAATTTACAAAATCTTGGTCAGGTTCAAAGATGGGTGGTCTTGACCTACTTTTCAAGGTCACAGAGCTTAGTATAGAAAAAAAACTTAGGGGGATATTTCTCAGGAAGCATTTGGTGGATTGTTATAAAACATGGTACATACCTCTCCAATTTAAATTTATAACTGATTACCAGCTTTTGCTAATATTCTAGTTTCGCAATGCAATGCTTACAGATACTGGCCCAATGTTTGGTCTTTGGGTGCATAATGACCACTTACAGGTCGAGTTCGCATTTCGTCCCAGTTAACCTATTTTTGACCATATGACAGATCCTTAACATAGAAAATTCATGAAAGACAGAATTTTTTATGAAAAATGCACATGTATGGACTTTTTTTCACAATGCCTGCATACTGGCCTGATTTTTGGTGTGTTCCTTGATAATGACCCGTTACAGATCGAGTTGGCATTTTGCCCTTCTTGACCTACTTTTGACCATACATAACCTCCTGAACTTCAAAAAATTTTACAAAATTTAACAAATGTTTCTAATTTGCCCCAGGCGGGGCATTCGTGTCGTACCGACACATCTAGTTATAAAAGGTTCAAGGGATTACTTTGGTTAATAAATGTCAGATATCAGAATAGGCTCCTTTAATGATTATTCCTCATTCAATCAGTGTTATCATAACTTAAAGTAGAGATCTCATTAGATTTAGTATTCCAAGTTTTCTTGAGTTTGTCTCACATTTTGCTATGCAACAATTGTAACCTCTGTTAATTCAGTAATCTCATTAATTAAATAGAGTTCATAACAGTATACGCAAACACCGAATCACACTTACCTGCTCAAGTAAAACCAAGAAAAGTTTGTTAAACAAAAAGCAGAGAAGATATGCAGAATGACCGCAGCATATAACCACCACATACTGAGTGTATTTCAGCCCTATTACCTTGATTTTGTAGGTTTTGATACCAGTGTTTGCTCTGGGGAGAGCACAGGAGCTGTGTATTCTGCTGGAGACTTACTGGGACAGGATGAACCTCAAGGTCCCTATTTACTTCTCTGTAGGACTCACAGAAAAGGTAAGACTAAGAGAAACCATGTGCCACTTCTTGTTAGTCTCTGTACATATGGTTTATTTAAAAAATATGCAACATGTAAGATGTAAGAAAAATAATGTTTTCATCTGCCAAAACACAAATTTAGTGAAAATCTAATGAAAGAAATTGCCATGTTTAATTTCAATGAATGAAGAATACACTTATGCTAAGATTTGCAATGGCAGTTCCAGAAAATGTCATAATGTATCCTGAACCTGGTCAGCTGCTGAGCTAGGTGTCTTGGTTGATTAACCACTAACTAGCCACAAAGGTTCTGTCTTGGGTATTATCAAAAGCTTACTTTTATATCAGTCCAAGGCTTATATTTTTAAAACCTAAATTCAAGGGGCTTTATAATAAAACAACACCTACTGCCATTTAACTTAACTTTCATTTAGTGGAAAGTGCCTATAGCAGAATACCGTAATATCTTTGGTGATTAATAGGAAAGATGTATTAAACGTTATGTTTTATATTTGCCTCTGCCAGGGGGTATGCTTGCATCCCTGTTCTTGTGTATTTGTGTTTGTGTGTGCTAATTCACAATATAACTCACACAATCACTCACACAATCAGAATCTCAAGAAATTTTCAGGGCATTTCAGGAACGGGCCAATGAAAAACCTGTAAGGTATTAGTTTGGATCTGGCTTATGATCTGGTTTCAGGAATGTTATTTAAGAATATCCACAAATTTAGTCACTTGTGTATGAATGAACCTGGGAATATGACCTGAATAAGTGAATGCAAACTTGGTTTTAGAAGAATCCAATAATAGGGACCCCCCCCCCCCCCCCCAAATATGGTGGAGGCTTGCATTCCTTAGAGTGCAGATTTCTTGTTATTTAAAGTTTATATCTACATTGGTTGTTTTAGGCAAATCATTACTACAAGCTCTTCATCACCTGGACCAATCAGAAGATCAGGAAGACGTTTGTCCAGAGAAACATGTTTGAGTTCAAACATATTAAGGTACACTGGTTCATATTTAACTCACTACCTCCAGACTACTTTCTTTGAACTGGCCTATAGTATTAATTATCTCTATCTTGCCATCTTGGATGAAAGAAAAGCATTGTTTATGTGATTATTGCATATCCAAAATTATTTATTATATGCATGTCTATGAATGCACATATTATGGTATACCCATTATGGTTCGTCCATCTGTCTGTCTGTCCGTTCACATTTGTTGTTTTGATAACTCACCAGGGCTTTGATGGCTTTTCACAAAAGTCACCTTGACTACTTACCAATAGATTATCTCACCTGAGTTCAGTTTTATTAGGTCAAAGTTCACTAGGCTACTTTGTGGTGTCACCACAATAACATACCAGGAATATGATGGATATTTAATATGCAAAATTGATGCATATTTAATGAGGTCACCAGACTTTGGTGGTCCTGATGACTTATCAAAAATCTGATGGATTTTCATGAAATTAACCAGTAGAGTTTCTCACCTGAATTATATTTTCAGTAAAATTCTCACATATTTAAAAGGTCAGAGGTCACAAGATATTTTACTTGCATATTATGTACCATTTGCAGTGCTCTTGTTTTTGAATTGGTATATAATTTCATTCATTACTATATAATGATCATTCACTCAACAGATCATTAGCTTCATTGGAGACTAAAAACTGTATTATGCAAAAACATAATTATTAGCAGATTATTATGATTTTACACTTTTAAGTCACTGAAGAAAAATGCATAGTAACTTACCATTGGAGCATTATAAAATGATGCAGCTAAATGTGTAAAATGTACATAATTTGAGTAGCTGACCAAATGTAGAATTTGGAAAATTAAATTCTAAAATTGATATTATTTATGACATTATGATAATGTTTATCTAATGCCATGATTATTTGACTGCAGCCTTTTGAGAAGGCGTATGCTGAGAACCCTGGGCCAATGGTTGTGTTTGCAACTCCAGGCATGCTTCACGCTGGTCTATCACTCCAGCTCTTCAAGAAATGGGCACCAAATGAAAATAACATGGTAAGGATTCACATCTTTAAAATTATTTATGCTGAATTTTTACCCCAGATGATTGAAACAAAACAGAGTGAAACCTAGAAAAAATACTGGTGGCACCACTAATTAGCTCAGCTGACTTTAAGGCATCTGAGCTATAGTGATGGTCCATTGTACTGGCCGACTGTCTGTCCTTCTGTCTGGCTAGACGTCCATTAACAAGGCTTGTTTTGAAACCATTTGACCTATGAATCCAAAATTCAACATACAGTTGTATGTCCCAAAGTTCTACCAAACCTGAAACTGGGTCACCACCATCTCATTCCTTTGAGAAATTAATTTTAAGCAATGATGCAATTGTCTATGATTTTTGCCCCATAGCTCACATATAGGCTGCAGTGACCTAATTTCAGGTAAAATGGGTCTTTGTGTGTAATCACAAAAGTTATTTTATGACCAGTATTACCAGGATACATTGTGATTTATTAAGTACATTCTGATCCACAGTCAGATACCCATTGAATTTGACATTATTTTCACAAACTGATTGAACAATTCCACAAAAAATTCTGCAATGAAGCATTGAGGCATATTCTTAAAACTGGGATGAAACAAAAACCATTGCATAATATTTCAGTAACGCAGCTGAGGTACATATATTGTTTAAAGTCATATTTTATTACCCTAAAGGTGCCTAACAAACTCAGGGTTTGCCAATAAATAGTCATTTGGCCATAAAATGGGGATCTGCGAGAGATACATATATTCATTTATATATATATATATTACATACTTCATTTTGTCATCATTGTGTACAACCATTGTGTGTGTTTCAGGTCATCATGCCGGGGTACTGTGTGGCAGGGACTGTGGGACACAAAGTCCTTAATGGTGTCAGGAAACTGGAGCTGGAGAACAGGCAGACTGTGAGTAATACATTCTAGTATCAACTTGGGCAGCACTCTGCATAAGCACATACCTTTGACAAGGCAAAATTATTCCTACAGGATCTGTCACTCTGGACAGATACAGACTATAGTTTAAAGGTGCCCATTGACCTACCTTTTGAAAAGGGATTTATGTGATTTCTGGCTTCCTCCGAGTATATATTAAGGATCTAAGGGTAATTCTGGTTATAAAAACTTCTTATAAATGCCTCCATGATGGATGTATGAACTGTTTATCAACAACATGTTTTTAACTCAGCTCTGTTGACAAACAGGAAACAAGGGACCTATGGGTCACGACGCTCAGCTGTTATATATGATAAAAAAATATTATTTAGAAATGAGGCACATGCTGGTTTTGTGTGGTAATAAATATAAGCTGTATTATGAGTTGTTGTTGTTTAGCTTATGTACGATTTTGATAGTACCTTTGGAGACAGGGAAGAGGATTGATTTCATTTATTTTATTAACAAATGGAGTACTACTGTCACACAGATTTTGACTTGGCCGTATAACTTATAAGCAGAACATATAATATAAGAGTTTAACTATTTATTTAAAAAAATTACAAATATTGTCCCAAATATAATTTTTATAAAAAATAATAAGAGAATCATATGATTTTTTAAAATGAAATATAACTGATATGATTATTAAAATAATATTAAAGAATATATTCATGAATGCATTCATGAATACATTTTGAAAGTATTTGCACGAGTATTCATATACTTTCCTTTTTACCTGAATTCCTATTCTTTATGCAAGAAATTTTATAATGGAGTACATAATCATATTCGTATTTAAATACAACTACAAAGTATTCGCACCATGTCTGGTATTTATTCAGTTTCACCAACCAATGATGTTGAAAATCCAGAATATACAAAATTCACACATTTAAATAATGATCATAAGTACCTGGTTTTATGGCTTTTATTTATATTAAAAAATAACTGTAAAAAATTCATTTTGGACTAATTTCACATCAATGTACACACTAGACACAGTAGGAATCTAGATTAATATTATCAACTGCATCTTTGTCTATCATTAATTTCCTTCATATGATCCCTAATGATTAGTAATGAATAATATGATTTACTTCTTTATCATTGAAATTGAACTGAAAAATACCATAGGTGACTGCATGGTGTTATTTGGAATACGTGACATTCTACCCATCGATACAAGATTCTTATATCATCAGTAACTGCAAGTTAATTTCCTGTTATTATAAACTAACAAATTCCTTTTCTATTTTTCTTTAATTTGTTATTAAAAACCAATAAAAATTTATTAATTTATTGTTCATTGTTATGTTATTGGTAAAAACTACTAGATGAGTTGGGTTGGACACCTGGATCAACTGTGGCTGGCCATAAGCTGCCTGGATTCCTGTATGCCTCGCCTCAAGCGTGCATAATTTGATGAAAGGTCAACAAGGTCAACATACAGGTGACTCAAGAGGGGCTGGAGAGAGCCAAAGTCTGACAGGGTCTCATAAAAAACATTAATAAAAGCTACAATTTTTGGCCAATTTCTTTCAGCTTTCTAAACTAAAAAGCATAAATCCTAATGTGTGCATGATTTGAAAATTATATCAACAGTGCTCACAGGACACAGACGTGCCATGGTCACAGTTGGGCAAAATTTAAGGTACTAATTTTATATTTATACTAATAACTTATAAAATTTGAAAAATTCAAAACTAATTTTGGGTATTCAATTGAATCTTGATTAAATAATGTTACATCCCTGACAAAAAAATCTCTAGCTTCAGCAATGCCCTTGTTAAGGGAGTAAATATATTTCTTGATTTTTTACAAAGTGCATTATGTTTGGGCCCATAACTTAAAACAATTACGCAATACTGACATCATTCTGGCATGTGCATAGAGAATGAAAAATATGTATATTATTTATGATTAAAGTCAGATCAGTGGTTTTGATATTAGGCAGTCTTGAAGTGTAACAATGGGTTTTAAATGGAAAAATGAAGTTTTTCATTAATATCTCAAAGGTATTAAGTCCTAGTGACCAAATTCTTGGCATGGTAGGGGATTTTGGAGACATCTAACTGTATGCCGAATTTAAGGAACTAAGAGCTGAAGCTGGGGAGCTGAGCTCTTGCAAACTGCATAACACTAGCTTGATGTAAACAATATGTTACATGGTGCTTGAAAACTTATTAAAATCTACAGTTTTTGATCAACTGGTTTCAAATTTTTGGTGTTAACAGTTGAAATGCTAACAAAAACATGCTGTGAAAATTAAATCCACAGTACTTACAGGAAAAAACCGTGCCATGGTCAAAGTTGGGCAAAATTTTAGGTACCAATTTTTTATTTTTATTAATATTTTAGAAAATTTAAAAGATTTTCATCTAATTTTGGGTATACAATTTAATTTTGATTAATTAAAGTTATATTACTGGAAAAAAGGTCGATAGCTTTAACATTTTTAGCTCAGCTGACTATAAGTCATCTGAGCTATAGTCGTGGTCCATTGTCTGTCGTCCGTCCGTCTGTCTGTCCGTCCGCTCTCCCTGTGACACACTTGTGGGGTGAAATGGCCGTACAGATATAACTTGTGGGGATTTGTGGTCACTTGTGGGCTGCACCCCAGGAGTGATGGCTTTCAAACGTGTCCATTTGTCATCCCTGGGGTGCAGTGATAATATGGCAAATCACCCCACAAATCTCACGGATGTCCGTGGTGACGGACAACACGTGTAGAATGGACAAAAATGATGATGCAGAGGTGACTCCTGGTGTGTGCTAACCTAACCAATGAGAGAACGGTCTTTTGGCGCCAAAATGACGTCAAGGTGACTCCTGGTGTGTGCTAACCAATGAGGGAACGGTCTTTCGGCGCGAAAAATGACGTCGAGGCATTTCGGACCATTTTGTTTTCGGCCTCATTTCCGGTGTAGACAATTCGTACCTTTTGACTTGGGCACTTTTTGGGGATCGTATATTCCATTTATTCGTACAAGTTCAAGTTACTAGGTAAGTATTGATTTGTATTTAGTAAGCTAAGTGTGTTTATAAGCTTGCTGTCTGGGTGGAACTACGATTTTGGGACCCAGCAGTTAATGTGACATCGGGCCGAAATATTACGAAACGGTTATACTGGCCGAAATGGCACATGTCCGGTATGGAAATGATAAATAATCTCAAAACCCGCATTTGTGTTTATGTGTGTGTGGGGAAATGAAAGCTCGAATAATGACGAAACGAATGAAAAAAGGTTAGAAAAATGCCTGTAACATTCTTAATTTAATGTGCGAATGATCAGGTTATAGATTTGTAAAACTGGAATGAGGAAAGGTCCGCTTGTTTCTAGCCATGACAACATGACACTCAGGCCTTCGGAAATAAACTGATAGGGCCTGGAGTCATGATGGCAGTCACAACAGAACGCCCATTCTAAGGGTCGGATCAAAATATTTACTTTCTGGTATTATTTGGCATCACAGGCTTATAAAGTCGTATTATATGTGCTTAATATCGAAGAAGAAATGTTGTTACACAAAAATAATTACATTTATTACCTCCTTTCATCACTGTGGCACTGATTCACGTGAAGCGGTACTTCTCGTTCAAAACTAAATGTGTCATGGCGCGGTCGTGTATGTAAACTTGGAATTCGGAAGCCGGAAGCCGGAAACCAAGCAATTGTCTTATAAATAAAGCAGTTTAAAGCATGTACAAAATGCTAACGCTTCAATACCGTTTTGTTTTTCCCCGATAGAATAAGATCTTCATTATCATTCTGTGAAGAATAATAGTGATCCATTCTTTAATCTGAAAGTTATGGATGATTTTGTGCTCGGAAGCCATCTCGGAAGTCAGTCAGATGTGCTGGGATGTGATCCAATGTGTATCGGAAGTCACAGAGACGCACTGGTTAACTTGTGGTCAGTTAAGAGCCACAGCCCAAATGCAGTTACATTATAATTATAGTTGCATGCATATATTAAAATTGTTTATGCATGATTCAACTTTTAATGAGTGTATAATACAATATACATGATACATAATTGAAAACCTAAAACTTCTTATTTATTTTATTTGTAAATTTAATATATATATATATATATATATATTTTCACGTTATATATTTCTCCCCATCTAGAGCTATGTTTTTGTTGAAGATATTTATATTTACATGGGGAATGTATGGGAAGGGATAAATTTTTAAAATATGCAATGTAAAGAGGACATTTTGAGGCACCTTAAACAAATGATTATGAGGATTTTCTGTTTTCCGCAACTATTCTCCTACATGTTTTTGAACAATTTATTCAAACTTGAGGTTGTTGGGCTTTAATATTTATATTTCTATAAAATTACGGTTTAAACTGTAAAGTCCAAATATTCAAAAGTTAATTCGTAACATGTTAATGTCAATGATGAAATGCCCATCTATACATTTATAACTTGCAAAATGTCACTATTTAAAGGTAGTACTCATTGTAAAATAATTGATTTGTTTAAGTCTTATGACGATCTTTGCATTTTACCGACTTTTGTGATCTGTGAGCGCCCAGGCTGAGTCTGAGTATCAGCCGAGGAGGTGTGAGATATTTCGCGGTCGATCCCACCCCGAGCTGAGCTCTGTGGGGAGACCGTGCATGACTCGCACGGTAATGCGATGGGGGGGGGGGGGGGGATTCCTCAATATACTAGTATATATTTGGATGCTCTCATTTTGGAGTAAATCACCAACTTATGAATTGGAAAGTAAAGAAATATAATAATGAAATTGCTGGGGAATAAAAAAGTAATCTGAAAAAGAAATGAAAATTGATTACGAATTTATTGGAAAAGAACTCGATAAAATGAGAGATATTACGTCTGAATGGGCATGCGCCCTCTATGGATGCACCACTGAATAATAAATATGGTATAATAATCCCTAATACGGCATTAAAAAAAAGTTATGAATTACGATGTCATTCAAAATAAATACAGTAATATATTTTCCATACGTTGAATAAATATGGAAATTCAATATATTTTTATCTTTATAAAAATCCATGCATCTGAATATTCTGTGTATACTCACTATTTTTATTTTATCCTTATATTTTTATCCTCAGAAAACAAAATTAACCGGACTATAGTCGGAATTCTCGATACAGTATAGTACCGTGCGCTTTCGGACATCCTTCTCTCTGAACTTAATAGTTGCTGGTATCAGGTTCTATAATTAAACAGAATTTTTTATATCTATAACATTTGCTCTGTAACAAATTATATTTAAACATTTACTTTTTCCCCCAACATAAAATACGGTAACAGCGTAAAATATTGATGAGTTAATATAATCTTGTTTTACAAAATGAAATAAAATATCAATATCATATATTATAAAAAAAAAACAGCATCATGAATGTTAAAAAACAGATTGAGTTTATGAAAAAAGTCATATTGAAATAATTGAAAATGCTTGACACGTTTGCTGACAATATGATGACCAGTGCATTAGCCATTACTGGCTTCCGAGTTTTACACATCTGGACCATAACCGGGCATTTCCGAGAAAAAAATAGTCTATAACTTGGGATGGATAACTTTGATTTTTGCATTATGATAGAAAAAACCTTATTCTATCAATAAAAATAAAATGGTACTTTCCATTGATGTAGTAGCATTTTAATTATGCTTCGATCATTGCATTATTTTAAAAAATCCTTGCTTCCGACTTCGGACTTCCGAGTTTTACACATAGCCGTTTGGGAATCCCCTACCGGAATTTATGGTTCTCCCGCTAACAGACGTGGAGACGAGTTTTTCGAGTAAAACCAGCCTCGGTATTAAAAACTGCTGCACGAATACACGTAAGTCAACCGTTGATGTAATAATTATTATTTTTTCCAACAGAATAACGTCACTTTTTGTCTTAACTCAGGAAAATGACAGCTCGAGAAGTAGATGAAGATGAAAAAGTAGTGTCAGAAATGGCGTGCACATCTGCACATACTAGAATTGATGCGAACCCAATAGCTTGTACTGTCACCCCATCGTCTTCAGTATATCTAAAATCGACGTTTGGGGTGACAAGCTGTCGCTAGCTTGTTTCTCGCTCGGGTTACTTTGAGTCAAGATGGCGGATAAACCAAGCGGTAAGATGTTGATCGTGCGATAGATCTGTAGAGAGTTAAGCTGTAATTGGCAAATCTTAAACTTTGACGCCCATTATAAATGAGGTGATATTATTCAAGAACTAATTTTTAATATTGTTTGATTAAATAATAAAGATATATGCCGCTGTGTCGTTGCGGCCTGAAATGAGAAAACGTGTCAGATGTACTGTCAAGCGGCTTCACGCAGCAGCGTTCTCTGGGTAATTGTCCTGTTTAATAACGGCTCACAGTATCATTATGAAACTTTAAATATAAAACCTTGATATGTTTTAATCTTCCTACGATATACAACTTGTCATTGAATTCTTCATAGCTGTCACTATACTGTATACAAGAAGTACAGCGTACCCTTGCCATGTCACACGCGACACGGCGGTGCTCATCTCAAGATGGATAAACGTGTTAAACATTTTGAAAAAAATCAACATAACTGAGTTGATGTGTTAAAAAATAAAAAGAGAAGCTTCAAGTGTAATTTAACAATTAATGTTTGTAATAAAATCTAATCAACATAAAAAAAGCATTTTGATGCATATTGCCAACATTGTTTACTACTGTTTTATCAACATTTGTAACTTTTATCAGAGGGGCTAGAATCCGGTCTGCATGTTGGGGAGAGAAAAACTGGGGTTTTGGAGTTGTGGAGGAAATTAAAGTCAAAGCTTGTAATGTTGTATGTTTAAAAAAAAAATAAGGAATAAATTATATTACAGTTTTTTAAATAAGTGTAATATTGTGAAGAAAGTCAAAAATATTGCAAGAAAATTTATTACTGCTCCATGAATTTATGCTTGATGTCCGAACATGCATACCCGATTCTATAGTCGCGATCTTTTTTCATTGCACGGATATTGAACAGGTCATTTACCAACTGCTGTTCTCATGAGTTCATTTAATCAATGCATGCATGTTTATTCATGTGACCTTGAGCTGCATCCTCAAGGTCAGATCAACCGTAATGTGAATTTCTGATCGTTCCTACCAAGATCTCACACCAGATCCTAACCGGGTGACCTTGACCTTTATTGATACAACCTATATACAGCGGGGGGGGGGGGCATCTGTTTTTGCAAGTGCATTTCTAGTTTTTCCGCATCTATTCATGTGAGGTAAATTGTTCAAGTATTGTTGGGTGATTTGTCAACAACGATGATCAGCATTTGGTTGTCTGCCAAATAAGTTTTTTGTCCATATTGTGTGGGGATGATGTGTCGATGGGGTGTATTAGCTTGTCTGCAGGTGAGAAAGAAAACTGAAAATGTGTGCATAACATGGGGATATTAAATGTAAATGTCTTTTACTTGGAGGGGGGATGATTTGTCCATGACTGGTGGGGTGATTTGTTGATAAAATGTGGAGTGCATTGGCATATAAATTCTCAATGTTGTGTGGGGTGAATTGTCCAAAAGAGTGGGGTGCATTGGCATATTTACAAGATAAGTATTAAATGTAAATGTCTCTTACTTGGGGGGTGATTTGTCCATAAAATATGGGGTGCATTGGCACATAAATTATCCATATTGTGTGGGGTGATTTGTCCAAAAGAGTGGGGTGCATTGGCATATCTACAAGAAGAGCATTAAATGTAAAAGGTCTTACTTGGGGGGTGATTTGTCCATAAATATTGGTGTGATTTGTCCATAAAAGTGGGGTGCATTGGTATATCAATTGTCCATGTTGTGTGGGGTCACTGGGGTGATTTGTCCAAAAGGGTGGGGTGCATTGGCATATTTGCAAGACGAGTATTAAATGTAAATGTCTGTTACTTGGGGGGGGGGGGTGATCTGTCCATAAATGTTGGGGTGATTTGTCCATAAAATGTGGGGTGTATTGGCACATAAATTATCCATGTTGTGTGGGGTGATTTGTCCAAAAGACTGGGGTGTATTGACATATTTACAAGATGAGAATTAAATGTGAATGTCTCTTGCTTGGGGGATGATTTGTCCATTAATATTGGGGTGATTTGTCCATAAAAGTGGGGTGCATGGGCATATAAATTCTCCCATGTTGTGTTGGGTGATTTGTCCATAAAATGTGGGGTGCATTGGCACATAAATTATCCATGTTGTGTGGGGTGATTTGTCCAAAAGAGTGGGGTGCATTGGCATATCTACAAGATGAGTATTAAATGTAAATGTCTCTTACTTGGGGGGGGGGGTGATTTGTCCATAAATATTGGTGTGATTTATCCATAAAAGTGGGGTGCATTGGTATATGAATTGTCCTATTGTGTGGGGTCACTGGGGTGATTTGTCCAATAGAGTGGGGTGCATTGGCATATTTACAAGATGAGTATTAAATGTAAATGTCTGTTACTTGGGGGGGGGGGGTGATTTGTCCATAAATGTTGGGGTGATTTGTTCATAAAAGTGGGTTGCATTGGCATAAATGTAAGAAAAGTTTTAAACATGAATATTTGTCTGTTACTTAGGGGTGGGGGGGGGGGGGGGGAGTCCATAGTTGAGTGATTTGTCTGGAACAGTGGGATGTCTTTGCGTATATGTAAGAGGAGTATGAAACTTGAATATTTGTCTGTTGCTTTCGGGGTGATTTGTCCATAAAAGTGGGGTGCAGTGGCTTATAAATTGTCGATGTTATGAGGATTGATTTGTCCATTACTGCAGGGTGTATAATCTTGTCTCCAAGATGAGCAGATGTTTCATGTTACAAGTAGGGTATGTTATCCATTTTTTTTATGGTTAAGTTTTTTAACGTTGAGTTTATATAAATATTGAAAATTTCATGACATTTTCATGTGGCACTGTGACATAAATGACAGTATTCATTATGATTCACTAATTTCAGATATGTTTGCATGGAGTCGCCTCCCTGGAATAGGGAAAGTGTACTGGCCGGTAAAGATTGTGGATTCAGAGGGGACCTCAATTACAGTCTACTCCAGTTCTGATGATGCTTAGTGAGTAATATCTAGGGTTGATTTAAGAAATTTCTATGGATTTCTTTGATGTAAGTTGATGTACAATGAGATATATCAAAATCTTAACTGCTGTTTACCTCTGACAAAGGGGGTTACATGTTTGTTTGCTGACAATTTTTTAACAGTTTGGAAGTGTACAAGACTAATCAAGAAGTAATGGACATGTTTGGATAAAATATTCAGGGGGGGTCAGACATGACCTATGGAACAGGAGGTAAAAGTTTTGTGATCCAATTGATGCTTAAGTAGTCCACAGATGCTTGACAGTGGTTGAAAACAGGCATTTTAGAGGGACACATCATGACTAAGTGACCCACTCTGGTTAAGTGACATGAATTTATAATGGGTGACATCAACTTGTAGCTGGAAAGCCACCTAGAACACGGTCGAAAGATAAGTACACACACGACTAAAGAACAATGCCACGTTGGCCAATCAAATCACATGAACATTCAGTCTTGACTGTATTAGAGTTGGTATATATATATATATATATAAATAATCAAGTTATACTTTATTTTAAAATATTTATATATATATCAGTTATTTTTATTTTTTCCACAAGGGGTACAGTATATTGTGGAATTCCTCTTCTTGATGAGATGCTGAGTCACTCATTTTCAGCCATGAAATTTTGAAATTAATTGTATTGGACTGTTTTCCAGGCAAGGGAATGTCCATGCACCTGACTGCCAGACTTGGTCTGCTTTAAATATTATATTTCAGTATATAAAATGTGTTTGTCTGTCCTTTGCAACAAGGAACAGATTTTATTATAAAAAATTTAAGAGAATATTTATGAGTAAAGGAAGGGGCTTTTCTGGTTTGTCAGAAAACAAACAAAACTGATGGTATATATTGTAATATTATTTTAAGTATATTGCTTAAACATATTTCAGAGATATTGGATCTCATACTGCATGTAGTTTACTTAAAATTATGCTTTTTATATTGTTGATTATAATGTTGTAAAAGTTGTAGTGCTACATATCCTTATTCAATTGTGTTATATTTTGCAACCAGTTTTACAGTAAAAGAAGCCAACATATTAGAGTGGGGGAAACATCTTTCTCTTTTAGAGAAAGGGAAAGGTAAATGAAAGCGCAAATGTTCAGTTTGTTGTTCTTAGTTAAGGCATGATAGCATTGGCGGAATTTACTACATGTATAAATTATTCATGGAGCAGTCCCTGTGTTTTTAAAGGATACAGCTGTGAATGGACAGCCATTAATGACAGGGCCTATAAAAGTTAATTTCTTGAAACCTGACTGACAGTAAAAAATGACCCCGAACCGAAAGTTTTATGATCTCCAGATGAAAACTTTGTGACAGAGAATTGCTTGGAATATTTTATTCCAAGAAAGTAGCTGAATCTTCAAAGACAGCAGAATCCTACACAGTAACACTTGCTGTGCTTCACCTGGAAAGAAAAATTTGCTCAACCACTCATATTAATTAATATGTTCAATACTTGAAAGCCTATCGACAGATTTCATTGGTTGCAAATTCTTCCTTTTTAAAAAAGGTTTTAAAATTTTTTTTCCTAATTAGCTACCATAACCTTCCTACCTACCCAGCATATTAGGGACATATTCTCTAGAGGCAAATCTGTATTTTTCTTGGCCCTGCACACTTGTGAATTTCCCAAGGCCTGTCTTCATGTGAATTTCAATAATATCAATTCTACTTAATGGTTCTTTCAAAATTGATATTAGATGTCACCTTTTCGTGTCATTTCCTGCAATCAGTTACATATTTAGTTAGACATTTGTGCAGACCTGATTTAACCAATGTCCATATGTTAATATACCATGCTTGTTTATCTGCTAGTTTTGGAACCCTTCCCCAGACACTTCTTCTGACAGTGCTATGAAATATCCAGACCAAAATTCATGTGCAAGGTTCCCATAGTAAACTTGACCATTTACCTGCACTTTCCTATTGAGAAGAGAAACTGCATGAGAAAGAAAAATAACTGTCAGATTATAATTCAAAATATCACGAGGTATTTACAAAGAAGCAGTTTGTAACATTGTTCATTTTTCTTTGATGAAGTTAGGTAATTAAAAAAAACCTGATTGACATTAGGTAAGAATTTGAGTTCTGTTTAATTTCCATGCTCTGCATTAATGGATTTTTGCTTGATTGGGGTTTTATTTAAGATTTTTTCTCGCCAACCCAAATGGCCAGTAAAATGTATACTGAATTGGTAGCCAAAATCAAGTATTTTTAGGGGGGGGCAGATGGCTCAACTTATTTTAAATTTTTTATATTTCATTTTAATTGCAATTTAGCATAAAGGTTTTAAAAGATAATTGCACAGAGTATAAAAGTATAGTTGATTTAAAATGGCAAAATGTAAATGCTGGAAATTCAGAATATTATCACAGTGTTATCAAAATTAAAAGGAACTGTTTCATGGCTGTTTGATAAAATATAAGCTATTTAGGGCAAAACACTGTTTTAAGGTTATGATCCCTTGCCAATTTAATTTTTTTGTGGTAAATGCCACAAGAACACACAATCCTTTAATAACATGTAGCTGGAGAGCTAGATGCATCATTCATTTCTAAATATTGTTTTGTAATGAATGATGCTTCGTAATAGCTATCCAGCCTCAAGTTATCAGTTTGCTGTTTACATGGTTTTTGATTTTCATATTATTCATATACAACTTTCATTAAGATGTCCAGACAACACTTCTACTTTAGTGGGAATAATGCTGGAGGTGGTAATTACCATGTTGATTATCTTGTTTCAGTCATGCTGAGGAAAAAACCCAATTCTCTGAAGGCATTCTTGGATGACTTTGAATGGATTCTAAGTAAGTATATCTTGCAGCACAGCTTTCAGATGTATGTTACCTTGTGTACCTATTTCTGTGGTTGTCAGAGCTTGGTCGTCATTGACTCTTTCTTTTTTAAATTTTGTGGATTATGTGCTCCTGTGTCACTCAGGTTCACAATGCATTGTGTATAGATAGGGAGTGTATTGTGTATAGATGTATTGTAGAGAACTGGTGAGATACCTTTTTGTTTTTGTATCTTAATTTAAATATTACCAAATTTAGTATTTCTATTTGAGGTTGAGAGCCAGCATTTGTATTTGGATCACAGATTTGCTGTATTTGGTCTAAAGCCATTTAGATAATCATAAAGGGATAAGTCATCCAGAGAAGTCTGTGTGTTGTGTGACCACCTAACTAGATTGGACTTGTTACACATATTTAGTGTTGTTAACAAAGGTGTTTTGCCTGGAATGTTTGCTGCTTTCAGCAGATTTGAATAATTGATGTTCTTGTGCTGCAACAAATTTCTATAGATTTATGACTGCTCAGATTGACCGCTTGTAGAAATGATGGTAACATGTTAAATAGATCAGAACTTAAATTTGGTCGGTCTTGTAATTGGTGTCCTGTATTTGATTTTTTATTTCTATATAATGCTGTGGATTTTTATTTGAACAAAAAAGAACTTATTTTTAATTATTTATTTTGTGTATGTGACCCCGTAACCTGGAAAAGATGGATAAAAAGATTTCATTTCAATGTTTACAGCCCAGCTTGAACAGAGTCAACCAAGGGATGAGCTATCCACACATCAGTCCAAGAATCAGCAAGTGGAGAGCAAGTTATCAGAGACTGGAACTTCCAGTTTACCAGGAAGTCTGACATCTGTGAGTCAGCTATCAGGGATTCAACATGATGAGAGACCATTATCCGGGAGTCAGCTGTCAGAAAGTCCATTTTCCACATGCCTTCAACCTGTGAGTTTTTCACTCGAGGGTCAGTCCACTAATCCTCAGTCTAAGAGTCTGTTACCTGTAAGTCTGTACAGGAATCCTCAACCTGAGAGTCATGCACTGAGTCCTCTACCTGAGATCCAAATACCTGTGAGTCCCTCCATAATACATCAGACTGAGAACCAGCTGTGTGCAAACCAATCAGTGAGTGTGTCTGATGTAACTGAATCTAGAGATCGCGAAGGGAGCCTGTACAGTCCAACAAATGATAACAGTGACGACAGTAGTTCAAATGGTCATGACGTAGATTCCAGGGACGAGCTATCCACACATCAGTCCAAGAATCAGCAATTGGAGAGTGAGTTATCAGAGACTGGAATTGAGATTCCTAAAATTTTGATTGGATCAGTGCACCAACACAGACCCAAGTGTTTTAGTTCTCTCTTATTGTATCCCCAGACAAAGTCGGGGATACTATGGTTTTATGTCGGTCCCATCCACACCGCCGCATATAAATCTTGTACCCACGATAACTCAAAAAATATTTCACTGATCTTATACAAACTATACATATGCATAGATATGGATGAGAGGACAACGCCTAATTAAAATGGGGTCATGACCTTCAATAGGAGAGTGACCATGAGCTTGAATAGGTGCAATTTTGGGCAAAAACCCACATATTCTTAAATATATGAAGAAATCTTGAATGGATTGATCTAAAATTCAAGTTCACCGAAGATCTTAAATAGCTTTATCACGTGCCGGAAACTGGTGGTGCCACCTATTGCCTTTTTCTTGTTTTAGCGGGTTTTAATACCCCCAATATTGCTACTTGACAGTACTGTGAGCATTATAACTCAAAAAGTAATGTACAGATATCTTTAATATTATGCATATACATAGATATGGGTTATGGGATGATGTATGTATAAATTGGGGTCATGACCTTTCCTAGGAGAATGGCCTTGTCCTTGAATATTTCCATATATGGTGAAAATCACACAAATTCTTTAATATCTCAAATAATGTTGCATGGATTAATCCAAAATTCAAGTTGTCCAAAAATATTGGATAGCTTTGTCATGTGCCAGAAACTGGTGGTGCCACCTATTGTCTTTTTCTTGTTTTAGCGGGTTTTAATACCTGTATCAGTGTTACTTGACAGTACTGTGAGCATTATAACTCAAAAACTAATGGTCAGATATCTTTAATATTATGCATATATATAGATATGGGATATGTGATGATGTATGTATAAATTGGGGTCATGACCTTTCCTGTGAGAATGGCCTTGACCTTGAATATTTCCATATATGGTGAAAATCACACAAATTCTTTAATATCTCAAATAATTTCGCATGGATTGATCCAAAATTCAAGTTGTCAAAAGATATTGGATAGCTTTGTCATGTGCCAGAAACTGGTGGTGCCACCTATTGTCTTTTTCTTGTTTTAGCGGGATTTAATCCTCTATCAGTGCTACTTGACAGTACTGTGAGCATTATAACTCAAAAAGTAATGGTCAGATTTCTCCTATATTATGCATATACCTAGATATGGGTTATTGGATGATGTATGTTTAAATTGGGGTCATGACCTTTCCTGTGAAAGTGGCCATGACCTTGAATATTTCCATATATCATACAAATTCTTTAATATTTCTAGTAATATTGCATGGATCGATCCAAAATTAAAGTTGACCAAAGATCTCGGATAGCTTTGTCATATTCTGGAAACTGGTGGTGCCACCTATTATCTTTTTCTTGTTTAAGCAGGTTTTAATACCCCATCATTAGTACTTGACAGTACTGTGAGCAAGGCAGGTGTGAGGGGGAGAAGATGGGAGGGGTTAATTGTCTGGGGATACTATGGCACCTGCGGTTCCAAGAAATGTCTAGTTAAAAAAAGTTTTATTGGCATTATTGTTGTTTTTTCTATGTAAACTTGAAGACCTAATATTTGTTGAAAATTTTTAAATAGATCCAAGACTTCTTTGATTGTCATTGGTCCTCCTGTTGGAGTGGAAACTCTGTCACTTGCCTGCTGAATAATTTAATGTTCCTTCTGATGATTTTAAAAATATCTTATGGCAAAGCCTGTTCTTCTGCTTGTAAGTGGAAGTTTTTACTTCACAGTATGTAATCTCTTGTTTTTTTTAAATAAAAAATTACATCTCCAAATTTGTAATGTGTGTTATGTTTCAGCTGGGATATCTTGCACTACTTTGTGAATATGCCATTGTGGATATGCCAGCTGCTTTTGCTTATTCAAATCAGTTTTTTTTTTGTTTTCAAATGTACACCAGGATTTTTTTGCAAAACTAATCTCCAAGGTGACTCCGTATTTATGAACTTACCTTGCAAATTAAACTAGAGGTTTATAGTGGAGAACAATCTATTGCACAAATGTTTCATTTGACAGCTGAGCTAATGCTGTCATCAATTATTTACATTTTCAGTTCATGCAATACTGCAAGGCATATTGGCTTCAGCTAGGTAAGGAGTTGGTGATGATCCTGCAGAAGTTACAACTGTGGATCATTATGTACTCAGTTTAGGAGATTGCACTTTTGACCTCTCTGAAACTGCTGGTCCTTTTTCTTCAAATTTTACATGCCATCCACTGACAGCAGTGCAAACTGTCAGCACTGTAATCCTGATCATGATGCAGCTCTTGAGTTTGTGAATCATTTATGATAAGACGGAGATAGATTTTAGACTTCTCCAGGCCAACATGGCGATCAACTGATCTTGCAACCTCTCCACGCCCCCCCCCCCCCCCCTCGTTTCCACTTAAATAGCCAGATAGTACCAGTGCTCTTCCCCCTTTCAAACCCAATGTATATTGAATGTTCCCTTCTCGTAAAACACAAATCCCCCTGCATTTAATGAACAAATCACCCCACTGTTAATGGATTTTGCACCCCACACATTAATAGCTGAAGCACCCCACATTTTTGGACATTAAGGTGGTGCCCACAAAACAAATGTGTACTCCCGTGCACCCCATAAGTGATGAACCCCACAAATACACCTACGGGAGTACGTCCGTCCGTCCGTCCGTAGATGTGGCACGTTTTGAAACCGTAAGACCTAGGTATCCAAATTTCAGCATAATGTTAGATGTCCCCAAGATCTCCTACCAAGCCGAAAACTGGGTCTTTGCGACTTCGTTCCTTTGAGAAATTAAGGAAAAACCTCAATTTTTTATTAAAATCCTATTTTCACACTTCAGGACTGCCTAATATCAAAACCACTCATCTGTTTTTCCTCATATTTACCATAAATATTCTTCTATATAGTTCCTATGTACATGCCAGAAATTAAGTCTGTTAAGTATAAATTCTTTAAGTTATGGGCCCAAATATAATGGACTTTGTAAAAAATCAGGAAAAATATTTACTCACTTAACATGAAAAATTTTGAAACTAGAGTCTGTTTTCCCAAGTATATAACTATGTTTAATTAAGATTCAATTGTTTACCCAAAATTAGATCTGAATTTTGTAAATTTTTTAAGTAATTAGCATAAAAATAAAATCAGTACCTTAAATTTTGCCCAACTTTGACCATGGCACGTTTTTTTCCTGTAAGTACCATTGATTTAATTTTCACAGCATGTAAACATAAATATTTAATTTGTTTAAATCTGAAATTTGGAAGTAAAAGCTTGAAAATTAAGCTAGTTATTGATTTTTTTCTTGAGGCTCTATTGTAGTCATTTGCTTTGTTTACAGATTACAGGTGCAGGGTCCCACTCCAGGTCACTGGAAGTCAGCTATGCCAGGGTTTCTGATTTGTTACAGTCACTGGGGGAGATCCCCTGCTGTGACAAGTGTACAGTTATTCTCATATCACCACCCCAATGACCCCCCCCCCCCCCCCCCCCGCAAACACAACCCACCAAGTGTTATGCAGTATTGTTATTGTTTTCACTGTATCTCCTTAATTGTAATGCTGCTTCCACTCTGATATGCAAAAACTTTCCTTGAAAAAGTAATTCAAGGTGTAATCCAGAAGATGCAATGTTGTGTAATGTAGCATTTTTAAAGAAATCATTTTTCTTTTAAATGATTTTACCAATCATAATGGAACCCATCAGTATGCTTAAATTATGATAAAATATGAAGCACATTATGGATAAATAAAGACACAATTAAAAATTGTAAAATCTAAATCAAGTATTTTTTTTAGATATTTATTGTTTTGCAGATTTAAAAGATATATTTTTGTGGTAAAAAATAAATAAACATTTGTATGCATGATGTGGTGTTATCTGACAAGATTGAGATTTATGATGATGCAATTGAGAATTATGAATCAACTTTTATATTCAGATATATATGTTATATTGAAAATTTATAGAAATATAAACTTAAATTAAAAAAAAAATTGATGTGATAAAAAAATGAGGATTTATTACAAACATTTGTTCATTATTTTCCTGCATCAGCAGAATTTGAGATCAGGCTTTGTTTGCCATGTTTTATGTTGTTAATTAGTTATATTTCAACTGTATACATTTCATAAAAAAAACATATATTTAATAATATATATTATACAAAAAAAAGATTTGATTGAACAAATGTGTAAACTACTGAAATGTCAACAGTTAATCGAAAAGCCAACTAATGATAATGGTAATTGTACAGATCATTTGTTCACAAACTGCTCACATGCTTCAGTTTCAACATTAGGAAACACATGGTCAGGTCACAAAATATTATTTGCAACAATTTCTTGCTCATCAATACAAACCAATCATATAAACCAACCATGGCCTTTATTACCTCTTCCTCTTACACTTAATCTCCATTTGATATTATTTTAGATTTTTACCTTCAAGGTTAACTTCAGCTGAGCACAGTGACCCATAGGTCCCTTGTTTGTGTTAAGTGATCAAATATCTTTCCTGATTTTTTACAAAATGCATTATGTTTGGGCCCATAACTTTTTGAAATTAAATAATACAGACATAATTTCTGGCATGTACATAGGAACTATATAGAGGAATATTTATGGTAAATATGAGGAAAAACAGATGAGTGGTTTTGATATTAGGCAGTCCTGAAGTGTGAAAATAGGTTTTTAATAAAAAATTGAGGTTTTTCCTTAATTTCTCAAAGGAACGAAGTTGCAAAGACCCAGTTTTCGGCTTGGTAGGAGATCTTGGGGACATCTAACATTATGCTGAATTTTGGATTCCTAGGTCCTACGGTTTCAAAACGTGCCACATCTACGGACGGACGGACGGACGGACGGACAGACGGATGACGGACAATGGACCACGACTATAGCTCAGATGACTTATAGTCAGCTGAGCTAAAAATGTAATCTAAGGTGGTAGGTTGCATAGATGCTGAGATAAAAAGGTCACTTGTTGCATAATGCCATTTGCAAAGCTCTGGCTTATCTGACTTACTGCCAGATGCCTAGTTTAATTTGTTTTGATTATTCTGGCAGCCCCCACATATCATAAACACCTTGATATGATATAAACAAAATAAGCAGCCATTTTGCAATGATATCCATGTTTTCTGGCCTATTTTTATAAAAGCTCCAAGGGATTACCTTTAGTTTATAAAGGTCAGATAGGGTCCAGCTCATTTTCCACCCCTTTACATAGTAAGGTAGAAATTAGTGCAGTGGATTTTGTGTAATCCTGCAGAGAGATAAACAAGCAGACATAGGTGATAACATAACTTCCTTAAGCATTTATTCATTTTGAATGATGTAATTGACCTAATCACCACAGCCCTTATGCTCTGCCCCTTTGACCAAATTATGCTTATGAGCCTCAAAAACCTTCCAACACAGAAGGCTTTCCATGCCTATAGAAGGTTGCGAGAGCTGTTTTTTAGACAATGGTGACGTCACAAAGGTTATCGCCTATGACATCGCATTGACTGACGTCATCAGCTGGCATTGCTATATCTCTGTTCTTCAGTGATGAATTTATCACAGTCATTATGAAGTTTTTTTACCATATTTTGGATTATTTGTCTCATTCATATTCAGAGCAAGGTAAGATGTTATTATACACACAGCAATTGGTGGAATAGCTCCTGCAACTTTTGGCCTATAACTTTTTATACTGTTTCCTTTGTATGAAAAATATCCCAGAGCGACATGCAGACAGGGTTACTGGTACAGACTACATGTGTTCTGTATAGGAGAGTCCCCCAAATTATGCAAATTTTGTGGTTGGCAGGTGCTTGGCTGTTTACATTGCCAAAGGATACTTGATTGGTTGCTTTGCTTATGATTATTCATTGAAAAAATATGCGATTAAGGTCAAACAGTTCATGGTTAGGTCAACTTATATTCTGATAAATGCATGATTGAAGGACAGATTATATGATTTCTGGATATTTCATATTTTTTAAAGAAAACCTGAAATTCAAGATTGATAATAATTATTTTTATCACATACTTATTACCATTTTCCTTGTTCACAAGGTGAACAGGTATTGTCACCTCAAGGCAAACTATTTTACAAATATATGGCTCTCTGCTCAACTATTTCATTGACTTGTAAAGTCTAGAGGTTTTGGGACAGTTAACGCCGCACACCACCACCTTGCTGAACTAAGGTTTTTTCCAGTGATTTCAGCATTTATTGATGGTCTTTCCTAGAAATTTATTCCAAACCAACATGGTTCATTAAGTCGTTGCCTGTTGCACACTTCCAGCTGACTACTAATATCCCAATTTAAGCTTCGTGTCCACTTGTGTGGACACGAAGCGTGGCCATGGAGATGTGTGACCACCGTCAGTTATAATATAGATTGTAACTGTTTTCCATTGCAGATTGATGTCAAGATGGCTGTCCAGTACATGTCATTCAGTGCTCACGCAGATGCTAAAGGCATCATGCAGCTCATCAGACAATGTGAACCCCGCAACGTGATGCTTGTACACGGAGAGGCCAGTAAGATGGAGTTCCTCAGTAAAAAGATCACACAAGAATTCGGTGAGAAAAAATGTTTATAGTGTTACCTGTGTTTGGAGACTACCCATGAGACTGGCCAAAAGTGGTCTTAAATTACATGTGATCTTATAAGACTGATCAGTCATAACCAATCTGAATGCTTTCAGTTCAACCCAGGGTGGTCTTAATAGACAGGTAGTCTTATAAGAGAGGTGTTTTTTAGCTCAGCTGACTATAAGTCATCTGAGCTATAGTCGTGGTCCATTGTCCGTCGTCTGTCCATCCATCCGTCCGTCTGTCCGTCCGTCCGTCCTTCCGTCCGTAGATGTGGCACGTTTTGAAACCGTAAGACCTAGGAATCCAAAATTCGGCATAATGTTAGATGTCCCCAAGATCTCCTACCAAGCCGAAAACTGGGTCTTTGCGACTTCGTTCCTTTGAGAAATTAAGGAAAAACCTCAATTTTTTATTAAAAACCCATTTTCACACTTCAGGGCTGCCTAATATCAAAACCACTCATCTGTTTTTCCTCATATTTACCATAAATATTCCTCTATATAATTCCTATGTACATGCCAGAAATTATGTCTGTATTATTTAATTTAAAAAAGTTATGGGCCCAAACATAATGCATTTTGTAAAAAATTAGGAAAGATATTTGATTACTTAACACAAAAAATGTTAAAGCTATGGACCTTTTTTCCAGTATCATAACTTTAATTAATCAAAATTAAATTGTATACCCAAAATTAGATGAAAATCTTTTAAATTTGTTAAAATATTAATAAAAATAAAAAATTGGTACCTTAAATTTTGCCCAACTTTGACCATGGCACGTTTTTTTCCTGTAAGTACTGTGGATTTAATTTTCACAGCATGTTTTTGTTAGCATTTCAACTGTTAACACCAAAAATTTGAAACCAGTTGATCAAAAACTGTAGATTTAAATCAAGTTTTCAAGCACCATGTAACATATTGTTTACATCAAGCTAGTGTTATGCAGTTTGCAAGAGCTCAGCTCCCCAGCTTCAGCTCTAAGTTCCTTAAATCCGGCATACAGTTAGATGTCTCCAAAATCCCCTACCATGCCAAGAATTTGGTCACTAGGACTTAATACCCTGAGATATTAATGAAAAACTTCATTTTTCCATTAAAACCCAGTGTTACACTTCAAGACTGCCTAATATCAAAACCACTGATCTGACTTTAATCATAAATAATATACATATTTTTCATTCTCTATGCACATGCCAGAATGATGTCAGTATTGCGTAATTATTTTAAGTTATGGGCCCAAACATAATGCACTTTGTAAAAAATTGAGAAATATTTACTCCCTTAACAAGGGCATTGCTGAAGCTAGAGATTTTTTTGTCAGGGATGTAACATTATTTAATCAAGATTCAATTGAATACCCAAAATTAGTTCTGAATTTTTCAAATTTTATAAGTTATTAGTATAAATATAAAATTAGTACCTTAAATTTTTGCCCAACTGTGACCATGGCACGTTTGTTTCCCGTGAGCACTGTTGATATAATTTTCATATCATGCACACATAAGGATTTCAGCTTTTTAGTTTAGAAAGCTGAAAGCAATTGGCCAAAAATTGTAGCTTTTATTAATGTTTTTTTATGAGACCCTGTCAGACTTTGGCTCTCTCCAGCCCCTCTTGAGTCACCTGTATGTTGACCTTGTTGACCTTTCATCAAATTATGCACGCTTGAGGTGAGAATCCAGGCAGCTTATGGCCAGCCATAGTTGATCCAGGTGTCCAACCCAACTCATCTAGTAGTTTTAACCAACAACATAACAATAAACAATAAATTAATCAATTTTTATTGGTTTTTAATAACAAATTAAAGAAAAATAGAAAAGGAATTTGTTAGTTTAAAATAACAGGAAATTAACTTGCAGTTACTGATGATATAAGAATCTTGTATCAATGGGTAGAATGTCACATATTCCAAATAACACCATGCAGTCACCTATGGCATTTTTCAGTTCAGTTTTAATGATAAAGAAGTAAATCATATTATTCATTACTAATCATTAGGGATCATATGAAGGTAATTAATGATAGACAAAGATGCAGTTGATAATATAAATCTAGATTCCTACTGTGTCTAGTGTGTACATTGATGTGAAATTAGTCCAAAATGAATTTTTTACAGTTATTTTTTAATATAAATAAAAGCCATAAAAACCAGGTACTTATGATCATTATTTAAATGTGTGAATTTTGTATATTCTGGATTCTCAACATCATTGTTTGGTGAAAACTGAATAAATACCAGACATGGTGCGAATACTTTGTAATTGTATTAAAATACGAATATGATTATGTACTCCATTATAAAATTTCTTGCATAAAGAATGGGAATTCAGGTAAAAATGAAGGTATATGAATACTCGTGCAAATACTTTCAAAATGTATTCATGAATGCATTCATGAATATATTCTTTAATATTATTTTAATAATCATATCAGTTATATTTCATTTTAAAAAATCATATGATTCTCTTATTATTTTTAATAAAAATTATATTTGGGACAATATTTGTAATTTTTTTTAATAAATAGTTAAACTCTTATATTATATGTTCTGCTTATAAGTTATATGGCCAAGTCAAAATCTGTGTGACAATAGTACTCCATTTGTTTAATAAAATAAATTAAATCAATCCTCTTCCCTGTCTCCAAAGGTACTATCAAAATCATACATAAGCTAAACAACAACAACTCATAATACAGCTTATATTTATTACCACACAAAACCAGCATGTGCCTCATTTCTAAATAATATTTTTTTATCATATATAACAGCTGAGCGTCGTGACCCATAGGTCCCTTGTTTTTCAGAGAGGTTCCACTGTATAGACAAATATACAAACACAGGTATTAAGTAAACTACAGTGAAATCTTGCCTGATGACCACCCTGTTATCACGAACATTGGGCTAAGATGACCACTTGCTTTTGTCCCATACTCATGTAAATCAACTTGAAAATCACTTGTTAACGCGACCCCCCTGCGAATATGACTACTTTGGCTGGTCCTGCAGGTGATCGTGTTTGCAACATTTCATTTTATATTTAAGTGTGAAGTCTATATAAACCTCTGGACCCAAATTTGAAATCCTAAGAAACTTGGTTTGATATTTACACAGCTGTTAAAATTACTCAAGGTCATTGTGAGCTTTAATATCCATACTGGTTTACTAAGTACTTTTTATACGCCCATCATATGACAGAAGTGTCGCCACGATAACTTACCTTGGCTTTGTTGGACTTTCATGAAACTCACCACAACTACAAACCATTAGATTATCTTGCCTGAGTTTGATTGTGGGCAAAATCCACACTTATTTAATAAGGTTATGGGTCACTAGGCTACTTTGTGGTTACGCCCCGATAACGTATGAAGAATGTGAATTGACATTATAATGATTATATACAATGTGTAAGTTACTGTATGCTAAATCTTGAAAATGAATCCCTCATGAAACACTGAAGAAGTAAATACTGCAAATATTTAACCTAAGAAATATGTATCAAAGTATGAATCATCATATATCTCTCATGTGTGAGAGAACTTTTAACTACTATACCCTCATACTAATGCAGACTATGTAATACTTGTTACACTGCATGAAACTATATAAAATAAATGACATTTCAGCAAGTATGTGTTTGTGTCTGTAGGTGTCGACTGCTTCATGCCAGCCAATGGGGAGACAGTCACCATGAAAACACCAACTACCATTCCTGTACAGGCCAGCCTCAGTCTGCTTAAAAGAGAAGCAGCACTTGCTAGTGAGTACTTTCAAGTCAAACAAATGTATTCCAAGTTTCATATTATCATATAACACATTTACCTATAAAAAATATTAATATATATTTAACATAAAAGGACATATATGTTTTCTATTTATTTTGCCACAAAAAATATGAGGAGGTTAAGTATTTTCTTTGGTGCATCTGTGAGAACTGTGAACTTAGCAGTGAAAAAACCCCTGTTACAAAAATTCCAGATATCATGAAAAGCTTAGTAATTCTGATACTGTCAGACCCAAATTAAGGGAAGAATAAAAACAACATGTATTGTTAGATTTAAATCATTTCTAAATTTACCTGTTACGTCACACTTTACACCAGCCATTCACGTCGGGCCCAGTCTCTGTTCTGGATGCAATGCCCCCTGCACAAAACACCACCACGTGATATAAGTTTTAAGTAACTTCTATGCATTGGCTTGTGAATTGTGAGGGACCTTTGAATCAGTTCAGTTAATTGATTTGTTATCTTCAATTCGATTCTCTATTCAATTATTACATTAGTACTAAATTTCAGACTCTTGTAAGTAAAATTTTATATTTTACCACTATGGATGGCAGTTAATTTTACCAAGTAAAGGAAAAATATAGTTTCCCTCTGTTCATCGCTGCCATTTTCATTTCAATGCGAGTGGAATGCTTTACTGGTGAGAGTTGAAACTATATCTTGAGTACATACACAATAAATAGTCTCAATATTGTGGTTAGCTCTTTAAAGTTTAAAGATCACTAAGGGTTATGGAGTAGTGCTTGCATAAAATATCAATCAAAATTGATTTGGCAGTTAAGAATGGATTACAATTTAACCAAGAAGTTAGAATTCATTACATCAGTAATTTGATCAATCAATACACCCATGCATTGCCATGTTGTATTAAAAAATACTTCAGTTTCCATGAGACAATTATTTTGTGTTTTACTCATAGACTAGAGGATAAATATTTAATGAATAGTGTTTTCAAAGTTAAAAGTGTTTTTGTGATGTTTTATTTTATCCATAGATATTTGTTTTGTCAGGCTGAACTGATAATGATATTATTTTTCATTGTTTGGTAAAAAATATCTTAAGACTAGAAACCTGCTTTCTAAGGAATGCAAGCCTCCCCCATATTGGGGGCCCTGTTGTAGGATGCTCCCCAACTGATGTTTGCATTCACTTATTCAGTCCATATTCCTTCGTTCATTCGTGCATAAGAGACTCAAATTTTTGAATATTTCTTGATGAGTTTCCCAAATCCAGAACATGACCTGGATCCACACCAAAATCTAATTCTTTCTTCATTGGGTCATTCCTAAAATTCCCTATAAATTTCATCAGATTCGGTTCATGAAAGTGTGAGTTGTGTTGTGAACAAGCACACACAAACGGGGATGAACACATAACCTCCTGCCGAAGACAAAAATGTTAAAATATCAAATATGTGTGATATAAAGTTCAGAGCTGATTGTGCATAATAAAGTAACAGGGATTAATTTTGATTTGGACAGATTTGCCTCCCTCAGAAGGATCTCCAAAGAAGTCCAGAGTGATGCATGGAGCACTGGTCATGTCAGATAACGTGAGTAAATACATTTTATGCAAAAACTTGAGTCAGCAAAACCATGATATGTGATTTTGAGGGGGTGGGTGCTTAGTAGGTGTAGGAATTAATTGATATAGCATATTCAAAGATTTAAAGAAATAAAACAATTGATGATGGATGGATTATTAATCAATTTTTTATGAACATTCTACCGTGAAATCTGCTGTTTAGAATTATATCTATAAAATTGACCAAGTAAATTCAGTCTAACTTGTGCAGCTTGCTGAAAGATCAAGGTAGCAGCCAGGTTGTTGACCCCTTTTTTGCTGAGCAAGGTTAAGTTTTAATGATGTTTATTTAATTGTGTCCAGTCTTTCTTTAAAATGTTAAAAAAAATTAAATATATTTTGTTCGACAATATGATGTGCATATAAATAATTGTTCGTGATTGATTATGCAAAATGCAACAATTTGATCAATTATGAAAAAAGTTGACCAATCATTGATATATGTTGGTTGCTTTATGTGTCCAAGGGTTTCAAATTCACAATATTTGTGAAAGAGAAATTATTGGAATCATAAAACCGTCATGAGTAAGAGGCCCTATCATCAAAGGGTAGTCATAAAATAAAATATTGATATAGGAATATTAATAGATCTTGTAGATCACCAGTAAATCAAAGGCTGCTATAATAAATTATATCAAATCTTTTCAAATAATATGCCAATAATGAATAAGAAGTTCCACTTGATTGATGCTGGTTTGAGTCATTGTCTAAATTTCATGACTTGGGAATAGATTATTTAATATAAGTAATTCATATTAGTTTTATTGGAAATACTCTTTGAAGTTTTACACTATGGGTAATGTGAAAATTGCGAAATTTTAACCCTGTGAATATGAAGCCAACCACAGTAATTGATTAATTGGGCTACCACTAGTGCTTATAATTAGCAGAGAGCAAATACCCCAGCACAGCTAGGCATTCTTTCACATAAAAATGAAAGTGGTAAGACTTGTTCTATGTAGTGTTGATGTAATGGGATTGGAACCACAGCTGCTGTTTTACTGAGTAAATGCACTGTCTGCTGAACCAACAGGTGAAGCACTTGATTTTTGTGGACTGTTAATCAAGGATAGTTGTCAAGGGTTACTAAGAAGAGGAGTAGCAGAACATAACTTTTGTTGTAACATATTGCTGCATTTGATTATCAGGAATGGCTGCAGCTATCAGCAATAAATTTTTCAGGATTATGGATCATTTTACTGGAATGCAGATGTAAATAGGAAGTACAAATACCACCAATATTTGGCTAAACTGAAATGGTATTTTCACTTAGATTCTTTTGTTTCTGTTTTTCCCACTCTTGTCCACACTAATGCACAGGTACGCTCCTTAATGCAGTGGTTATACAATGCAGTCAGTGTAATCAGACCCAACGAGAGTGGGCGTCACATGTTTAAATCTGGAGTTGGATGCACAATGCAATACCACGCTCTCATTGGCCTGATTGCAATTCTTCGCTCTGTTCGCACCGTGGTGGTTGAACCCGGAGAATCTTAAGCAGCGGTATCAAGAAAGGAGATCTGGGATGACTGCAGGGTAGGGTTAAGAACCCTTGTTCTCTTGTTTTTTGTAGAAGATGCAGCTGATGGATCCAGTTCAGACTTTACAGGATCTGGGTTTGACGGAACATCAGATACGCTTCACATCAACAATCACAGTCATAGACCCAGGCTGCCCAACAGCTACAGCAGACAAGCTGTACCAGCTCATTAAAAGGTTAGAATGTACATTAGTTGTAGCTCATGCAGCGAGTCAACTGAGGTATTGCAATCGCACTTTGTCATCTGGCTGGCTGTCCATTAGCAGGGCACAAATTGTAACCCCTGAACATAAATATTTCTAACTGAAAATCCAGGGAGGTCAATAAAACATTTCCTTGAAAACCTGATGACTAACATCAAAAGCATTAGTTTCTCAACTGTGATTTCATGTTATATCTGTTATATATAACTGTGATTTCATGTTATATCTGTTATATATAACTGTGATTTCATGTTATATCTGTTATATATAACTGTGATTACTCCTTGGTTGGGATTGGTTTTGAAGTGTTTGTCTCACAAGATTATAATTATACAATATGATATTTAATTTTTCATATGATGAATCAGCACATTTAGTTTCACTAATCACCAACAGGCATCACTAGTGGGGGACATAAATTCATTGAATTTGCTTGTTATTACAGTGAGGTGAAGGATTTGACCATACAGCAAGGTGCTGATGGCTCCATGACGATATCTGATTCTGTGTTGGTGAAAGTGGCAGGGGTTGAAGATGAGGAAGAAAAAGATGTGCTCGTATCCTGGAAACACCAGGTAGGTTTACAGGTATCATTAACGAAGTTGTGTTCTTAAAGGGGCCTATTCTGATATCTGACGTTTATAAAGTAAAGATAATTCCTTGAACCTTAATTAAAAATAGGCCAGAAAAACACTGATCTCATAGTACTCAGGCTGTTGGTTTTGTTTATATCCATGTGTTCATGACATGTTGGGTGCCCCCCAAAATTATCTGCAACATATTCAGCAAGGATATCTGGCGGTGAGTGCGACAAACCACAGTTTTATTACGTAAACATAATTGTGAGCTGTTTCTGTATTAATGAGAATTTTCTCTGTAAAAGTTTATACGCCAGAGTAAGCCAACCGAAAATTTTCCCTTATTGGGCCTATTATCGCCCATCCCGCCTCGTTCCCGTGTATCTAGGTCACACTTCCGTTACCCATAATCACATTTTCTCCTGGCGTACGCCATGATGGACGTGTGATCCCGCTCTGCGAGATTCGTCCACTGTTGGGTTTGTACTAATGAGTTTGCCAACTGAACTGTAAGTTGTCTTCTTTTTCCCTTGCCCCCCATGGAGAACCCCACTTATTGTGGCTCTTGTCTTCTTAATCCCGGTTGGGACTCACACCCCACTTGTTTTCGTTGCCGCTCCAACAATGACTCCTGCCGTGTTCCGGCTGATCCTTGTTTTCACTGCCAGACTTGGACGTCTGACCAGTGGGCCCTTTCCAGGATTGGGCTCATTCCCCGGTACTTGGGGTTCCCCCTCCTATATTCCATTGTCTGGCCCCGTGGTTGTCTCCGTGGGGGTGGGGGGGGGGGGCCTACCCTGGTTGACCGCACCACGGCCGTGCTGCGTTCACCGTCCGTTCCCGCCGGTCCTGTCACCTCTCCAGTGGTTTAGACAGTTAAATCGTTGAATTCTCATTCACGGACACGGCATTCTTCCCCCGTTTCCGCGGCCTCCCGTTCTGCCAGCACATCTGCCTATTCCATATTACATATTTTGTCCCGGGCTTGTTAATCACTTATGTTGGATCTTGACGATTTGTCTAGACCCGATTCAGTCCGCCCGGCGCCCTCGCCGGCGCCCCGGTTATTTCTCCCCGGCCGTTCTCCTCGCCCGGCTCCTCGCCGGCGCCCCGGTTATTTCTCCCCGGCCGTTCTCGTCGCCCGGCTCCTCACCGGATTCCTTCCTTATCCCCGTGGCCGGCTGGAGCCGTCCCGCTGGATCGCCCGGACCTTCCTGGTGTGCAGGTAAGTGAGTCGGTCCCTCCTGCCTCCATTCGGGGCTGCCGGCCTCGCCTCCGGTTCCTCCGTCTGCCGTCGTTACTTACTGGCCGGCCGGCCGGCTCTTCTTTCAGTGACCATCTGCTGTGCGGCCTGCGGCTCCGGTTCCTGTGCCTTCCCGGATGGTTCCTGCTGCTGCTCGTTCTTCGGCTTCCTGTTTCCAGCCTCCGGTGGCTCCGGCTCAGCGGGTCTCTCTGGCTCCCCCTACACGGGGTTCTCCAGGGTCCCCGACTGCTCAGTCAGCCGATCCCGCCCTGGCATCAGACCAGTGGTTGGCGATCGCGCTGCACCGCCAGGCTTGGCGTCCGCGCAAATCAGCTCAGTCAGCCAATCCCGCCCTGGCACCAGACCAGTGGTCGGCGATCGCGCTGCACCGCCAGGCTTGGCGTACGCTTATGGACCTAGGGGCTACCTCCACATAGGAGGCTAACCCTAGTGGTCCGAAGTTCCGTTGGTACAACCTCGGACTTCCTCGGCGTCGGCGGCCGGTTCTTAATTGAATCCTGGCCCCTTCCATCGCCCTCCGCAGCGCCCGCCGTGTGTCTGGAATTACAGACCACACGGGGGATCTCTTACGTGGGCCCCACGCGGTGGTCTCGGGTTCTCGCTCTACTGGAACCCCGCTTCCGCCGGGTTCGGTTACACCTTGGTTCCCCGGTACCCTCGGGAATTCCCCTGGGTTCCAGGCTACCTGTTCGTTCGCTTGCTCCCTTCTCCTGAGCTCCCGGATGTTCAGTCTGCTCCGCTGCGCCTCGTGTCCGGCCTGGCAGAGCCGTTTGCGGACGGTCAGTCTTTATTACCATCCTCTGTCCCGTTTTCTGATCGTCACCTGTCGGTTCTGGAGGGGCTCGGCCGGCGTGCGGCCGGTATGGTTAACGACTTGCAGGCTGTCACTAGCTTGCTCGCCGTTTCTCCGGACACGCTCACTCTCCACGCCTTCTGGCAGGCTTCTGCCCATACTGGCGCTGAGTTTATTCAGGTCGTTGGCTCCCGGTTGTACAATTGCATTCTGTCATTTAAGCACTTACAGCCGAAGCTTCTCCAGCGGAGTTGACCGAGCTTTATTCTCCGCCTTTACCGGTTCCCTGCTGTTTGGCAGCCAATTACAGCCTCTCTTTGCCCACACCTTGGCGTGCTCGGATCGTCTGGCCCGCCTCCGCGCGACCTCTCTTGCGCCTCGGCCTTCCTTCCACGATCCTCCCGTTTCGGAGCCGGTTGCGGCTTCCGCTCAGCCGCGTCGCACATCTGCTCTCTCTTCACGTCCTTCCGGACGTTCCAGCCGTTCTCCGCCTTTTCGTGGTCGTTCCTCCATCCGAGGTTCGACCAAGAATTGCCTCTCTAGCTCCGATCGGCGCTCGGCTCAGCGACCGTTTTCCCGCGTGGGCGGGTTTCACCTCACAGCGGTTCATTCTCGGCGCCCTACAGTTCGGGTTCCATCTTACGTTTAGCCCGCTCCGCCTCCGTCCGTTCCGGCATGACGCCTTGCTTGGCGGCGGCCATTCCATCTATGTTCGACAAACGGGCATTTTCGAGGTTTCCCCATCCTCCATGGGGTTTCACTCTCGCCTTTTCTTGTTCCCGAACCGCACGGCCGTTGGCGCCTGATCATAGACCTGTAGCGCCTCCTTTCGTTCATCTGTCCGCCCCCGTTTCGGATGTTCATTATCCATGCTGTGCTCCGCATTGTTCGGCGGATGGATTGGGCGTTCAAAAATAGACCTTACGGATGCCTAATTCACGTTTCCTTTCCGGGTCCATCCGTTCGGGATCCACGTGGCCCCCTGGATTTTACCATACTTGTTCACGCGGTCCCGTGTTTTCTCCGTTCACCTGGCGTTTCTGTGCTCCCTTCTCTGGACGCTGGCTTGTCCATGCGGCCGCATCGCATCGCATCGCTCCCGGGTTCTCATCTTACTTCGGAACCTCGGCTTCCTGGTCATTGCGGCGTCATCTCTTCTCACTCCCACCCAGTCCCTCCGATTTCTGGGTGTCACGCTCGCTTTGGCGTCCGGCACAGCGTCGCTCCCGCGCGATTTTACTCTCCCGCTCCGCCGCCTGATTCGTTCCTTTCTCACAAGGCGCCGTGTAGACTTGCGCCCTGCGGCTTCTCTCCACGGTGCTCTCAACCGGGCCGCGTCTTTCATCCCGTTCTGCCGCCTGTACCTGCGTCCGATTCAGTCTATCTTGCGCCGTCACGGCCTTCTCCGATTAACCTTGGTTCGTCCTACGATCCTCCCGTTTCGGCGCCCCTGGCGGTCCCTTCGTCCCTGGATGGACCTTTCCTGTCTCCTGCGCCGCGTTCCTTTTTCCAGGGGTGTCTATTGCTCCGTCTATGCCGATGCGTCTCTCCTTGGTTGGGGGGCCCGTCTCGCCGATCTTCGCGCTTCCGGGATATGGTCCCCGTCGGAACGTCTGCTCCATATCAATATCCTCAACCTGCGTGCCGTCCGTCGCACGATCTCCCACTGGTCTCCCCGCTTGATCGGACGTCACATTCTCATCCGGACCGACAATACCACGGTTGTGGCCTATATCTACAAGCAGGGCGGTACTCGGTCTCCCTCGCTCATGCAGGAGACTTACCTTTTGTTCGATCTATGCCTCTCTCTCCGGGCTTCAGTTCGTGCATCCCATCTTCCGGGTGTGTCGAACGTCCTAGCGGACGCCCTTTCCCGTCATCCGGCGTCTCTTCCTTCCCCACCGCTCCTTCCACTCCTTATTCAGAGTGTTTTCGCTCGCCTGGGGCGGCCGGAATTCGATCTGTTTGATTTTCCGTTGCCCCCCCCCCGCTCTCGTGCCTTCCGAGACGCGTCTACGTCACCCTCGCGACCGTCTCCCCGACACGCCGCCGTCCGGGTGGTCTCACTGGTTTCTCTTTGCGTGTCCGGCGCCTCCGCTCATCCGCCGTGTCCTCCTCCGCTTGTCCCGCGCGGACCAGACTACCCTGCTTCTCATCGTTCCGTTTCATCCTGCGGCTCCATGGTTTCCTCTGTGGCGCTCGCTTCTCTCTCGCCCCCCCCTTATACTACCGCTCCGCATCGCGCTCCTGTCGTTCCCTCGTGCCCGGCGCCCGTTTCGGTCGTGCCCTCTATGCGCATGCGTGCTCTCATCGGCCACCTCAAGGATCAGGGCATTTCAAGTCCGGCTGCTCTCCTTGCCTCGGCTCCCCGTTGCCGTTCTTCGGACCGCATCTACGACTCCCGGTGGCGTCTCTTCACGGAATGGCCGTCTTCCTGCGGCATCTCCCCTTTAGATCCGTCGCTTGCGGCTGTTTTGGATTTTTCGTGTTCTTACTACCGGATCAACATTTATCCTATCCATCTCTGCGTGGCTATCGCGCCGCCCTGCTGTCAGTGCTCCGTCCGCTGGGTCACGATCGTGTCCTTCATCACCCGTTGGTGTCGGACTTTCTCAAGGGGGTTCATGCCCGTGCGTCTCGTCCACGGTATGTTGCGCCTTCCTGGCGCCTGGACATCGTCTTACGTCACCTCCGGGAACCCCCTTTATGAGCCGTTGCGTTTGGCCCATCTTCTCCATTTGTCTCGGAAAACGGTTTTCCTCCTTGCTCTTGCCTTGGCTGGTCGCCGTTCTGAGCTTCATGCCCTCGTGGCTGATTCGTAATTCACGCAAATTGCGGCCGACGGTTCGTCCGCCACTCTACATTTTCCGCCGGATTTTTATAGGAAATATCACAATTTCGATGACCCCCGTCTGCTTGACACATTCCGGCCCTCCCTAAAGGTCAGTACCGTTATGGGGCTCCCAATTGCCCGGTTCGTGCGTTGCGTTATTATCCACACGCTCCTCCTTCTTTACGGGGGGGGGGGGGGGCGCAAGAAGTTGTTTATT
The DNA here is from genome assembly GCA_026874595.1 of Sipunculus nudus. Classification (NCBI taxonomy): domain Eukaryota; kingdom Metazoa; phylum Annelida; class Sipuncula; order Golfingiida; family Sipunculidae; genus Sipunculus; species Sipunculus nudus. The sequence goes on along the minus strand of CM049316.1, from coordinate 63,233,111 downwards.
TCTACAAAAGTCACATCTTCCAATTCGGTGATTAGCCCTTTCACCATTAGTGCGTGACTCAAGCTACTATCGTCGCCGCATATGAATCCGCTTCTCATTCCACATTAGACCAACTTCACTTCAAGGCCCATGACATTCGAGCTATTTCGACTTCCTTGGCCCATTTCTCCAGGATCTCACCTAGTCAGTTGGTCCAGATGGGATACTGGATATCCCCATCTCCGTTCACACGCTTCTATCTGACTGTTGTTCCGCTCCAGGCTTCGGGCCTCTCCTCCATGGGCCCTGTGTTCGCGTCGGGTGAGGTCCTACAATTTTCCAGGCCATCTTCTTCCTCTCCGTCGGTTCCGCCACCGACGTCGTCCGCTGCTCCTTCACAGCACTGTGATTCCTCGTTCCAGCGTTACAGGTAGGTGCTCCCTCCCCAAGGCATGTCTGTTTTTTTCTCATTAATACAGAAACAGCTCACAATTATGTTTACGTAATAAAACCCCCCCATTCCCTCCCTGTGAACGGTGGTTTTGTTAGTAAACTGTTGTGAGCTTTTCTGTATTACAAACATCGCTCCCTCCCAGTCCTCTTCCTTACGCCTTCGAAAATGTGATTATGGGTAACGGAAGTGTGACCTAGATACACGGGAACGAGGCGGGATGGGCGATAATAGGCCCAATAAGGGAAAATTTTCGGTTGGCTTACTCTGGGGTATAAACTTTAACAGAGAAAATTCTCATTAATACAGAAAAGCTCACAACAGTTTACTAACAAAACCACCATTCACAGGGAGGGAATGGGGGGGTTTTGTAGGAGAAATTTTGCAACTGGTGGTCTTTCAACTTCCATGCATAAGCAAACAACCACATTCAGCTGCATGTTTATTTGTTTGTCAACATTGGCAAATTTATATTAAGAAACATTAATTGACATCAAACCTTATGAAATGATACCACAACTATTTCTTTCCCATATTTTTTTTCAGGATGAAGAGCTTGGGAGTTCACTTCTGAAGTTGATACAGACAGGACTGAACAGCTGATCAGACAGACAGCCACCACTGTAAACAGACTGCTTTATTTGATAACAGATGGCCCGGCTACATTGACCCACATCAGCAAATGTGACATGTCCTTTGCTCTCATTGATCTGTGGGTTAATGTGCTTAAAAAGTTTAGGGAAACAGTTTCTCTCCTTGCAAGCACCATCTACCTTGCAGGCACCAGGAGTGGATTTCGAGGGGGATGCATGGGGCACAAGCCCCTTCTATTTCAACTTAAAAACATCGGAATTAAAATAATACACTTAATACCATCTCACACCATTTTATTCTCTCTAATAGACCTTTCCCATGAGCATGCACAATGCACGTGTTTAAGGAGCTTTTCATCACATGTAAACAGACAGGCGAGATGATGATACCTGTTGCCTCTAGTTTGGCCACTTCTTTGTCTTAGACAAAACCTCAAGTCAAGCTGATGTTCCACTGTGTTATGAGACAGATGGACTGAGGAGAGCACTGTTTTGGACTGCTGGTTAAAGTTTGCTGTAAGAAAACACAGTCATTCTTTGCTACAAAGGAGACCTGATAGAAGTCAGTGCATTTATGAATTTAACGTGACTGAGACCACTGTATGACCCAACAAGTAGCATCATATTCTAAGGACAATGAAAACAAGATCAAAGTGACCCTAGCTCCTTCTTGCCAGTACGTGCCACCAACTTTTACCATATTTTGATTTATCATAAAGGCCATTTGTTTGGTTTCCATCACATTTGCTTTGGGAGTCATAACATATGTTAAACTGTGAAAAGAAGAACTGCCAATTTGGAAAAAAAAATACAGTCATCCTGGCTTCAAGTGTTTGCACAACTTCCCATTGGTTGTAAGACAGTGTTTTTTATAATAACATATATGAGATTTACTGTGATGCATTTATGAGGTCAGATAGGATGTGCTGAAAGATATCAAGAAAAGGAAACATTTGCAAGTGTTAAACTTATTAAGTATTTGTCATTTTACTTTTCATTTGTATTTGTTACCCCTACATGATTGTGTTATAAATATTTTTTGGTTTATGGATCATTTGTGTTGAATGTCATCTTTGAAGGAAACATTTAGTGCACTAACATCAAAAACTTATAATTATATTAATGTTATGTTGGAAATCACCTGATCAGTTCCTTGGTCACTATGTTTAATAAGGATTTGTTCATATTTCCCATGATCTTTGTTGTAAATTATTTTGTATGTATTTATGGTTTAGATATATTACAACAATAAAAATATTTATATATTTCTCTATGCTTTACTTTATTTGCTTGCTGTTGCATGATATTGGATGACCTTGGATATGCCACAACAATTAGCAAACATGCTGACAGAACCAGAATGACTTATTCTTGTCTACAGGCAGTATGTTGACAGGTTTCTGCGTGTATATCCTACAAAACAGATGTGCAATGGTTCTAGTGTCTGGAGTTGTTACCTTGATCATAATTGATCACTGACAGCATATTGGCATACTGATGATTGATTGTAAGAGGCATTTGAGATGTGTTGGGATTTAGTTGTAATTTGATGATTAATCATCAGTAAAAATTGGTTGACCTCTTAAAGTATGAAATTTCTGATCAAATATAAACCTGTACATCCTCTCAACTGATATATATATATAGGCCTAAATATTGGCTAATATATCTGATAACTCATAGCCTACAAGTGTATTCAGTCAATTAAGATGACAATCAATTAGTACACATAGAATGTTTTTGTCCGCATAAATTTTAAGAAAGTTTACCTGCTGTTATTATAAAGCCTAACCTTTGTGAAAACTCTGTACTCAATTATGGAAATGCAAGATCGATCATCTGACTGTCCAACTCAGCTGACCAAACATAGATTATAACTGATAATCTGTCCCAACTCTAGTTACTTCTTGACCCCTCTAAAAAGATTGTTCATGCAGACACCCCTATGAATTATGTTTATATTGTTTTTTTTTATTGCATTGTGTGGATGGTTTGTCACAAATTCCTCACAATTGTGAACCCTCAGATCAGTGTAACAATCAAGAAGGGATAGTGCCATCTTCTAAAATGTTTCCCAATTGACCTCGCCACCACAGCCCACATGCGCCGCCCTTTCAGCTAATTATGATAATGAGACCCCAAAACGCTGCTTCACAGAAGGCTTTCCATGCCAATGGTTGCGAAACCTCTTTACAACACAATAGTGACGTCACATAGGTTGATGTATGATGTCGCATTCATGACGTCATCCACTGGAATTGCTATATCTCTGAACTCTAGTGTTGAGTATATCGAAGTCATTGAGAACTGTTTGCTATATTTTGGATTATTTGTCTCATTCAAATTATGTCTTTGGTAAAACCTTATCATTCACCGATGGTCGGAGGAATCCTCCTGCAACCTTTGGCCTAGAACCTTTTATATGGTCTCCTTTTTAATAAACAAAATATCCCAGAAAACATGCCTACTAGGGTACTGGTACAGACAACACATGTTCTGTTTGGGAGAAGTCTCACAAATTATGCAAATTTTGATATGGTAAGGCGACTGATAGTTTACAGTAATACTGGCCACCTAATAGGCTGCAGGTAACAGTTATGCTCATGATTATTCAATAAATGAATATGCTATTAATGTCACATAAATTTCATGGTGAGGTTAATTGTTTGGTCAAGGGTTGTTGGTGTCACAAATGATATTCTACAAAGTATTTAATGTTAATAAATATGAATTGTTGGACAAGTTTTAAGGAATTCGAGGCACACTAAAACAGAAATGCAGGCAACATTTATTGCATTGCAAATTGTTTTCCTCCTGTCGGAGAATTTGGACAGCATATATTTTTTCATCACGGTCTGTCCTATTTATGTGCAATTTTTCTTCTGGGTATTTTTTTTCACCCAGACCCATCTGTCCCGTTTTGTATTCATACAATTTTATAAAACAAGGAATGAAATATTTCTAGAAAACATTTGTAGAGTTGCTTATATTTCAAAAGTCTATTTGTATGTTTGTCTTATCAAAAGGAACTGCCTTTGGTGCTGACATCTATTTGATGGATTCGGTACTAAAAGATGAGAGGCATCCTGCATAATATACAGCAGTAAATGTCTTGTATCTATTTTGCACAAAAAGAAACAAAATTATAAACACTTTGTGTTTATTAAATTCTTATAAATAAAACAAATCAATCATTCTATTCTGTCCTTGCAATTAGCTGTACTCATTTCTCATTCTTCTTTTCGAGTGGCAATTCCCATTCCAGTGGTTTATCATACCCCATCAAGTGAATGTACGCATTTCTGTCTGTGAAGGCCAAAGGATCCATGAACAGAGGGATATTGTCCTTGACGACAACTGTGGTCAGCATACCGGGCACTTCCGGGTACTTAATGTCCTCCACAGTGAATTTTGTCTCTACTCTTCTCATAAACAGAGTGTACGTATAAGCTGTGAACTCTTTTCTTCTCTCGTTGAAATACAAATCCAGTACGTAGCGTTTTGTGACCCAGTTTAGTAGTAAAGGTGTAGCTACAATGAAAAAGGTCACTGCTCCACCTGCTGCAAGCTGTATAGAAAATGGAATACCATCCGTTTTCCAGAACAAAACTGGCTGGAAAGCTAGTCCCATGGCACTGGTAAACAACGAGAACAATTTACAATACTTAATCTTGTCACTGATCAATCCTGCATACACTAATTTGCCCCTCTCAGTGTCTGGTCTGTCTGCACTGTACAGTGTACTGCAAGTACTGAATGGTTGCTGATTTGGTTTCACACTTATGCTGTTTCTGACATATCTTTTAACATTGGCCACTTGATCATTCTGTTTGACCAGGGTATAGTTGATAGATAACTTTTGGTGCACAGCCCCTAGCCTGAAATGAAGGCCTCTAGTCAATACTGGGGTGCATCCTTCACAGATCTGAAACAAGTAGAATATAAGGTTAAATGAACGCGTGTTAAGCTGCAATTTCAGTTGTACATCATAAACATCTTCAACATTCAGATGGGCACATGGCTATGATAAAATGGTCTTAATGTCATACCAGGTCAATGAAGCAGGAACAAAACAGAAGCTTAATTTATAACCTATTATTTAATAAGAGTACTTTATGTAGTAATGATGTCTGTTAGCTGACAATGTATTTTACTATATTTATGGCCTCAATAGTAACAAATGAACAATCATGCAAAGATGGTCTGCCATACACTCCAATTATATTGCACCCCAATCACAAATATTGTTTGCCAGATCACATGCTTATATAGGGAACCCGTAGTTTTGTCACCAAAGTTGATTTGTCACCAAAGGGAAATGGTGACAATGTGACCGTCAGAATACATCAGGCGAGACTTGGCTTGGCATGTTCTTAAAATCAGCAATTCGAATATATAGGGAATGACAGAGGAACATAATTTTGAATGACAAAAGAGTAAAAATATGACCAGGAAGTTAGTTACTGCAAAAATAGTGTTTTCACTCTGCAACGATTCATATTTTAAAAAGTTCTTTTAGGGACTTGTTTTTCTGTATGGCAACTGTAGATTTTAATTAACTAATACTTGTATAGTATAAAGTGTGAAATAAAAAGACATATTCGAATGGGCTCAGCTGCCATGAGGGAATCGTTTATGGTGTGCGGTGAAGTAAATAACCCTGAAAACCGTGTAATTCACTCCTTGCATGGTGTATCCTGGGTCAATTAAACAAACTTTTCAGTACTGATTGGTATCAACGTTATCTTAATTTTAATTGTAATAGACTTGAGATTTTATCATTAAAAACATTGGTGACAAATTGACCATGTGGTACCGCATGTAAATGGTGACGAATCAACGAGCTGTTATCTCTTAATAAATTTAAACATGTGGTTTGCCTGGACAAAAATAATTATTAATTATAACAAATTATTAAAAAAGTAATCCAGGACTCTGGGACATGAAGATTGATACACATGAAGCTACCAACAGGTATGATTTGTTTCAACATTTTTCACTGAATAAATACCTTAGAAAGCTTGTCAAAAAGCTGGACATGTGATGGTCGTAACCGTGAATACATGATTCTTTTTGACAGTACACTTGTGAACCAGAAGTCACCCTTGGCCTTGAAACCACTCCACTGCTTCACGCGACCGGTGGCCCTGTCCACTTTCGACCGAACGGTTTACAAAAATGTCATCAAATACATTTCACTCACAGCTATTGGAGCCCCTATTATCGTTCACAGTTAAAGGTTTGGCCCACTTTGTAGTGAATGGTTTTTATCGTCAACTTGGTCCATTATCGCCCAACGATCTGGATTGTTTTGGTTACAGATGACAGCAGGAACTGTGTGGTAGCATCTGTGGTTGTGTTCCTCTCAGTATAACATGGTGCTGCTGCTGGGGCCTCCTGGAGTTGGCAAAACACTGCTGCTGAAGAGACTGTCATGTATCCTTTTTGTAAACTTGTATTATCATTTACCATTTTGGCCCAAGTATAGAATCAGGCCTACATTTGCATCTGACAAGAATATGGGTCTTAACTGGCTGGAACAATTTAATAATTGCCATAAGCCATCAAAGAATATTCAATGGAGCCACTATAGAATGCGGGCTTCGCTTCTTTTGTGGAACATATAAATAAAATTGTCTCCTCTCACTCCCTATTTTAACTCCTACTTTTCCCTGTAGATGTCCCTACACTTAACTCTTCTAACATAAACAACTACTAAGCATCAGAAGTCGCCTGAATCGGGAATCGAACCTACGATCTCTAGACTAGGAGCCCTACACGCTACTAAGTGAGCCGTGAAGACGAGATACCAGCAGGAGCAAGTTTTGTTCATTTATATCTGCGATTGAAGAGGCATCTGTCTCAAAAATTGGAAACCATTTACTATTTTTACAGGAAAATAAAGATTTAGGTGGGGGCTCTGCCCCCACACCCCCGTTCAGATGGGGAACTCAGGTTCCCCGGACCCCTCCTCCTCTAATATAATAAACTCCAGCTATGAGCAAAATTAAATACGGGAATTCTGAGGAAAATGATATGTATCGGCCTTTTCCAGGAAACAATTTATTATGCGACACCCGTTGTACCGGCGGCAGGCTGAAGCCCGGTTTCTATAGTTCTGCCTATTCAATAACTTAATCTTAAGTATAATCAGTCCTGTCCTTAATATGTGAACTTCATATACTTGCTGTTTCTTGTCACCTCAACGTCAACTAACGTATCCATCCATCACTGTTTATGTCTCGCCATGTTGTGTTTCCTTGTGCACAAACTATGCTGACGTTATACACAACAATCCGAAGGGGGTGACTTAAGCGGGAGTGTGGGGGCGGCCAGCCCCCATTTAATTTATTTCTACTGTCTTTTACCACACATTCTGCTTTTTATTTTGCTTCACATTCTCATTTACCATTTCAGAATTTTAGCGGGGGTGTGGGGGCAGCCAGCCCCCAATTGAAACACGTTATTACATATACAGTACTATTATTAACCTTTGAGAATCCACCCCTAAAACACAGCAACATCTGGTGGAAATTTCAGCAGTTATTCATTCACAATAGTTTGAATAGGCTTAAATTTCCTGGCTTTTCTCTCGCTTGCAACTTGCCTTCGTGGCACAGTTAGTTACGCAGACGGCTTCTGGGCGTGCGGTCGGTGGTTCGAATCCCGTTGTATGATCACATCTTTGCATGTTCTCGATGTACTAATAATTCACGTATTTATCTCATGTTTCAGATTGCACATACAACCAAGGTGAGAGAACGGAGGTCATGGAACATAGAAAATAACACAGAATCACTCAAAAAAACATTATTAATTTTCCACCTTCTCCGATGTAGGCCGGATTCTATACTCGCTCCACAATTTTGACATTGATACATCCATGATTGATCATTCGGCCAGAGTATATAGAATCTGGCCTACATTTCCAATGTTACAATTAGGGCAGCTTCCATGGCATCACTGCCAAGGGACCCTCCCCTGTAGGCCAATTTAATAGGACTCAGTATTATTATGCCCTGCCATATGTTGAGTCCGATAGCAATACATTAAAGAGTGGTTTCTACAATATAAGCCACAGAAGATGCAACGGATCTGTTGCATCTTCTTTGACTGCCTGTTTACTGTCAAACAACATAACAAAGGATTACACCATTTTAACACCAATAAGTATGTGTTTCATGGATTCGATAGCAACTAAAATTAATCTTGGATCATCATTTTTAAAAATTTACTGACCTTTTTACCAGAGGCATGTCAGCGAGTTTAGTAGGGACAGAGAAGAACAGTCGAATAGGCACACTTGAAGACCCCACTGCATGGGAGCCTTGCCGACTCGAGTGATTGACAGCTAAAATTTTGTTACAGTTTGTTTCAACGGACCCAGCTGTGAAGAGTGACGCGCTGGCATGGGGTAATAAACATCTGTTGCCACTGGTTACAAGGGCATTGGGTGGTGTGTAGTCTGAGGCTTATATGGTAGAAACTCTCACTGAATCGCTATAGGACTCAATATATGGCAGGGCCTAATAATATTTAGTCTGATTAAATCGGGCTACCTCCCCTGGTTGCCATGACATCATAGGGTGTCCCCAGGTAATACGGGGGGTAGGGCACTTGTGTAAAACCAAGATGGTTCTAAACTGACTGGACCATCTCATATTAGTAGTAAGCAACATAAGCCATGACTTGTTTGATGATATGACATTGACATGCCTCTTACTTCTCCAATAGGCAATACCTGAATCCCTTACATCATTACATCCATCTGTATAAACCCATTACCTTGTCCATGTAGGCCAGATTCTTTACTTGCTCCGATCATTCAAGTCTCGTCTTGAAACAGTATGACCTGAGCCTGAGAATTACTATCACTATCAGAACAATAAATTAAGGGTCGGACTAAACACCCAAAACACCAGTGTTTTGGGTACCTGAGACGAAACACCTATTTATCCTCAATGTTAAAGTTTAATTTTGAGTCACTTTGATGAATCATTAAATGTTAATAATATCTGCCGAATTTCAGGGCCTGAATGGGTGAACTTTTGATGAACTAGCGGGTTTTGTTCCGTGGTCTTGCCTTGTTGATTCGTTGACAGTGGTAGCCATTTTAACAGAGTTCATGCTACCACCTAGTGGAGGATTTTGTAACCAAAATCATAGTGGCTGAAATGCCGGCGCTGGATATTAGAATCTGGATAAATAAATTATTCTTCCATTATACATACTATCTTTTCTGCTCGCCTTATTCATAATACCCAAATGCTTAGTTTTCCCACCAAGTTCCCGATAAAAAGTTTGATATGTTTAGCAACCGCCAGGGGGCAGCATATGCGAGCCATGAATGGCTGCCTTGAACGTCAGTGAACACATCACGGGACGAAACCCTCCTTTATCACAAGTTTTCCTCGGGATTTTCAGTCCAAACATCATATATTTAATCAAGATTTAATGATTTATCAAAGTGACTCAAAATTAAACTTTAACATTGAGGATAAATAGGTGTTTCATGGTGTTTCGTCTCAGGTAGCCAAAACACTGGTGTTTTGGGTGTTTAGTCCGACCGATAAATTAATATAGATATATCAGTCTTATCGGAAACTTGTGAATCTGTCCCATGAGTGAAATTTCAAACTTGTCTGGTTCTGGCAGTCAAGAGCCACCGTTCCTGTAAGATGGATCAATAATTTAGAGGAAACCACTGAAAAATTACCGGAAATCATCCCATGACCCACCTGTATTCAATTAAATTTAAAACTATACAATTGCCCCCCCCCCCCATTTTATATTGTACCCTCTGCCCCCTACCCCCAACTGGAAAAAAAATAAGATTTGACATAGCTTCCAGTGCTCAAAATAAATTTGCCACTGGAAAGTGGGAATACAACATTTTGACCCTTGTGTATGTATACTTTATGTCATATATAATTTCGTATACTATATTTATATAGAAATATAATGAATAGCTTGAATAGACCTTTCCTCCCTACCATGGAGGCTTATTTGTCAAACCAGCGCAAGAGTGAATCTGATGCCTTCCTTGATTGTTGTCTCAGCTTGTTCCCATGGAAACACAAATCAGCTTCCAGATGCACCAGCTACAATTCCTACAGTAAGTACATTGTCCTATCTATGACATTGTAATGGCAACACAGATCCCTGAATAGGGATTAGATTATATTGATGTAAGATAGTGAAGAGTCAACCATTAAAATAGTAACAATCTGTAGTAACCCTAACAGTGATCAACTGACAGTTTGCAATGTGTCTTATATAATTTTGTAAAATGCCTTACTGTTAGTGTTTAGAGTAATATGTGTATGTGCAAATCATCTGTAAACACTCCAGAATTAAATAAAGAGAAAGTGTGATAGTTAAACGATTGTACAACATTATTTATTTATAATTGAATAGCAGAACTTACCAACCGCAAGTGCTGCTCCAGTTATAGGTGTAAGTTATATAGATAAAGTGAGATGTCTTAGGACCCCCTACAAGTTTCTATAACAGAGCTGTGTCCTGAGTAAAGAGGTGTTAATAATGTAAGTATTACTGCTCACAGAAAAAAATTAAATTTTGGGCATATGGGCATTTCTACATGTATTTTAGTATTTTAATATGTTATATTCTATTGTTTTATTCAATCATTGTTTATCAGCCTACAACATCATTGAAATATACTTGTGATCAGGACTTTTTTTTAATTTTAATTAAAAAATTTTTTTTTAAACCTTTGATTTTTTTTCTCTTCTGCAGAATACAGGTGGCGCCACCTTGTGTCATTTTCTTGCTTTTGCACCTGTTAATACCCCACCATTGCCACTTCACAGCACTGTGAGCATGATAAGTTGAAAATTAATGGACAGATTTCTTTCATATCATGTATATAGATATGGGTTATGGAATGAGATATATTTCAATATATTCATGACCTCTCCTATGAGAGTGACCTTTACCTTAATATGCCCATACTTATAAGAAACCATGGTGGCTTGCCAAGTGTCAGTCTCTGCATCTGAATTCAAGATGGGATCCTATTCTTCGAGGCTGGGAGGAGGGCGGGGGGTTAATTGTCTGGGGATACTATGGCACCTGCGGTGCCAAGAAATATCTAGTTATTATTATTATTATGACATTCTACATCATTTATTGTTATATCTATATACCTACAGGTAGGAACAAACCTAGTGAATGTGTTACTAGGTCGTAAAACAGAGGTGACAGTGAGGGAGCTGGGAGGATGCATGGCACCAATCTGGCCCAGTTATTACACAGACTGTCCTGCCATCATGGTGAGAATAAAAGCATTGATTTCCAGAGAAGTGGGTTTGATATTCTAGTGGTTGTATAACCCATGTAATACATCTTGCTTATCATGAGTTTATGAACAAACTGTGTACAGACCCATGTTTTATAAAATGAGATATAGAAAAATGGGCATTTTAGTCTTCATGTTTATATATTTTCTATATTTATATATTATTCATTCAATGTTCTAAGAAAATCCAGGCCCAGTTTGAATTGGAACCAGATCAGAGTAAATATGAAAACATTGACACAGAGAATGTATTTTTATCCATAGATATCCCGTAGATCTCATAAATATGCAAAAGTAGAGATCAATTTTGCGGAAAAAAAGACCTTGTGTTCTATGTACAGTCATGCTTTGTTTCTTGCAGTTCATGGTTGATATCAACAACAGACACCAGATGTCAGCAGCGTGCATAGAACTGTTGACTGTGCTATCAGATGAGAAACTTGATCGGCTGCCACTACTTCTGATTCTCAATAAAATGTAAGTAAAACCAAGAAATTTGTTAACTAAGAGACAATACCCAGATGAGATGGTCTGATATTTAATTTTATACGCAAATTTTCATTATTATTACTATTATTTTTATTATCAACTA